>JAEIFP010002303.1:19421023-20848779 GCA_018903935.1 Drosophila insularis
GAACAAACGCACTAATCTCCTCCTTGCCCAGTTGAGTGTTAATGGCACGGGCACGATAGCCCTTACGATCGTTCTCATCGGCACTCAAGATAATCAATTGATTCGATGGGCTGGTAAAGGCATATTTAATATCATAGCTCAGTGGCCCATCTTCCGATTGCCAGACCACCGAAGGCGCTGGTACGGACTCAATTATAGGCATTTCAAATATTGCCGGGTGTCCACTGATCACAGATAAACGTCCTTCGGTAATGTTCTCAAAGATTCCCATATCTAGAAATGAGAAGGAGAGAAAAGTGCCGATTAATATAACGTTAAAAATACAAGGGAAAAAAAAAAAAGGGAAAACAAAAATAAGCATCATCAACCCAGATGAACTCTAATTTTGTTGTCGTCGTTGTTACTAATTGAATCAGGCAATAGGCCTGCGGGCAGGCAATTTAACTTAACCTCCAACCCTCTCTCTCTCTCACTACTATGAACCGGTAAGCTCCACCCACCCGGTCACACTCGCACTGGCACTCTTCGACCTCCTTCTAGTGGCCCACTTAGCTGCGCTTTAAAGGTTATTAGGTTCAGTTTAAGCGCACTCCTACAATTAATTAAGTGCTCAAGACGTTGCTCCAAGTCAGGCAGTCAACCAGCCAGCCAGCCAGCCAGCCAGCCAGCTATCCAGCCACTCCCAAGCATGAGTCAACATTGCCAACTCGTCGTCGTCATCATCATCATCAACAACAACATCATCATTATCATCATTGTAGCCGAAAGAAGGTCACCAGCAGCAGCAGCAGTAGCTCATGTCGAGTGCTCGATTTATTAGGTTCAAGTAGTTAGTTGGGTAATGTACACACACACACACACACACACACACACACATGTACACTCTCATGCATACATAAAGTTTCAAAAGTGTCAGAATGTCACATATGTGAGTGTGCTAGCTGTGTGTGTGTATGTGTGTGAGTGTGTCTAATTGTTCGTTACAGCCCTTCAATCTCTTCTTTATCTCCTCCTCCGCCTTCTCTTCGACCATCTTCTTATCCAGCTTGTTGTTGTCATTAAGTTCGCATTAAAGAAAATTTTTGCTGGCAGAAAGATGTTTGTCGTTCCATCGCTTGTTGCTGTGACAGCCAAGCCAGTCAATCCATGCAGCAAGCCAGCCAGTGAGCCACCTCCATTTGATTAGCCATCCATCCCATTTCTACCCAGAGACCATCACCCACCACCACTCACTCGTTCACTCTCGATTTCAACCTTCTGTCTCTCCAATGATGACTCCAATTCCAAGATGAAACCTGAAACGTTTCATTCTCCCCTAAACCGAAAAATTCATAGATGGGGATGGACCAAGTGAAATTATAACAGACTTATAAATGACTTTGCTCTGCTATGCCAAATAAACTTAATGATTACTTGATTGTACGAGTGTGGATTATTTTAATGGGCGACAATTTTTATTTCTCTAAAAAAAAAAAAAAAAAATGGAAATATCTTCTTCCTTTCTTAAGCTCCTAAACAAAAAACACAAATCTAATCTAAGTTGCTTTTGTATTAATCGTACAAGGTTATATTTAAACTAACTTTCTTTCTATCAATGTTAACATTTCAATGAATTTTTAATTGTTTGGTTATTAACAAATTTACTTAAATACATATATATATATATATATATGTTGTTGTATGCAATTTTATATTTGCTTTCTGGTTACTTTTAATTTTCTTTTATGCAATGAATTATAAAGTCGATGAATTTCAATTATACCCCTATCACTAATTTCGATAATTTAAATACATCATTTATTATTCGTAATAATTCACAAGAGTCTAAATTTATTCTTTATTTAATTCAATATTCCTTATTTTTCCATATCCATGATCTTTACCTTTTTTGAGATAATAATAATGGGGTTTAGAATATAATTTACTTGGACTTACGGGAAACCAAATTCCCAAGTCTGAATGACTTCTTCTGAATCTTCGTCTGCTACGAATATGTTTGCTTTACATTTGTGATTTGTGATAATAAGTAGGTAGATTCAATTTGAAAAGCTTTAATTGTTAATTGTCACAGAGCTAAAATGCTATTCAAAATGTTTTACAGCTTACACAAAATTTGTTATCAAAATATACATAAACATTTATGCATATGTGAAAATGTATGTATGTATGTAGGTGTACACACACACACACACACACGCGAATGATGGATAATAAGCACTTTTGATTTACAGCATTATTTATACAACAAATTGATTTGGCATATGGGAAAAAGCTGATTGGCATTTGCTAGCTAATATAGTTACTTATATTAATGATGACGATGATGTATTTGACATTTCCATATCAACTGATAATGGGAATTTTTATCGACTATGACCCCATGCGACCACAAACCAAAACCTGCCATCACTTAACAAATAGAGAGTATTTGGCCAAATGCATTTAACTTCAAGTGTTTGCAAATGCTTTTAAATAGTAGACTCTGCCACTATTATTTATCCTGTTTATAGTAAATATTATTAAATGATATTGAAAATTGGTTGTGGGTCGAGTGATGAATAATGGGTTTGCATTTTCAATGGACTGACAACTATAATACTCATTCATTCAGCCAGTATATAAACAACAAATGAATCTCTCCCTCCCTGTGTGTGTGTGTGTGTGTGTGTGTGTGTTTAATACTTACAGGCAACAACGACGGTGCTTTTTTCACTGAATATGGAGCCAGCATCGTTCTTGGCAATGCACTGATAGCTGCCGGCATCCTCGCGTCTTGTGCTAGGAATGCGATAAAATTGATTGGTTGAATAATCGCCAACGGGTATGCCATCCTTGAGCCAACGATATGTGGGCTGTGGGTAACCTGTGACAAAGAGAGCAAAAAGACAGAAGGCAAAAAATGAAAAAATATACGTTTATTATCATGATATTTAAAGAGGGCACAAATCTTAACTCATATTTGTTGTGCATAATGGAAATGCATTTCTTTTTTTTCATTTCAGTTCAGTTTGGTTTAAATCAATGCGATTAAATCATCTAGGATATTAAAAATGTTGTCGCTGACCCGCCTGCTGCCTAGTTGCCTTCTGATATTTTTTGTACCATCAAACACACCCAACACTCGACCATTTTCCTTTATTTGTTTGCCCACTTCCGGTCTGTACAAAAGAACGAGAGTCAGGGACAGGGATAGAGAGGATGATACCAAAAGGAAATCCCCAGTCAGGATGCAAGCAAGGACAATAACGTCAACAACACAAAACGAAGGTACTGGGGAGACACGGAATTGGGATTTGGCTTGCAACAATTTGCATTGTATCCATATTGAGAGAGGGGAGGAAGAGAGTAAACACCATAAAGAGATTAAACTGTCGCTATATCCCATTTATATATATAATATATATATATATATGGGCCAATTCGATTACGATTACAATTACGATTTCCATTTTGTGGTCATATTCAATTTAAAGTTGATTTATACCGGCTAAACCAAAACTAAATAATATTTCTAAAATTTACCCAGCTCTGGGAATGTGCAACAGGATTTGTACACAAGTGATGACAAAAATAAGAAAGAGAAAAAAAAAAACAAAATAATATAATATATATTATGGTATTTCTGAAAAGCAGGCAGAAACAGAAGCACTGACTGAGACAAAAACAGGTTGAAATTGGGTGGGACTTAGCTGTGGAGCGAAAAGCCAAAGCTAAAGTCAAATCCGGTCCACTGGCACATTCAACGCTCTGTTCGGCAATCGAAAGGTCCGGCCTTTAGTCTTTAGTAAATACAAAACCAAAAAAAAAAGGATGCTAACAGTAACAAAGCGACTTCATGCATACCTTCTCTTCGGTTGTTTGCAAGTTGTGCAAGGAACTAAACTTGGATTTATAAACTCTTTTCTTGTATATTTTAAAAGAATTTTCAATAGAATTGAAAATCATAAAGTTAATTTTCTTTGAAGACGTTTCGGAAATAAAATCTACTGGCCAATGTTTTAAACAAACGCCGATTAAATAATTTACTGAAACCCAAGTAAAAGCAATATCTGAATATGATTCTTCAGGGGTTCCTCAATTTGGAAGGCCTGATACGTCTTTTTCACATGCACGTCAGGATAAAATATACTGTAATCAACACATCGCATGCAATCTAGAGTTTTCAATCATCCAGGGTATCATTAAGCATAGCCAATGGCAAAGCAATTGCATTCAGATGCATTTGCAGCACTTTGGGCTAGAGTCGCCTAAATCGAATTGAACAATTTTGTGTAGAAGCATTGGAACAGGCTTACATATAAAGGATGGCAGAACACACATACAGGCAGGCAGGACAGGCCAGGCCAGTAAGTCGGCCTGCCGCCAGTCCCAAGTCCAAAGTCCAAGTCCAAAATGCAAGTCCGAACGAACGAAAAAAAGAAAACTACTACAACTTGAATAAGAATCAAGCAGATGAAAAGTTTCTTAAGTGTTTCGACGCACACAAGGCGAAGAAATAGAACAAGAAGAATGGAAAGAAAGAAAGAAAAGTATAAAAAGAACAGAAAAAAAGGCAAAAAGTTTTCATCGACCTATCCCAAATCCCAGCCTCCCCTCATCCTACGTCCAACCATCTCATCTCATCTCATCTCATCTTTCTTTCCAACCAAATGTGAAGTAAAGGAAAAGTCTATTTGAGCATTTTGGGCAATGACGCTGCTATAAAATTACAATTTGGGGAATGGTAAGGCAAATACACATATACACACACATGCACACACATCCCAAAGTGCCGTTAGTCAACAGTAGCAAAAAAGGAAAAATAAGAAAAAGCAGACAAACAGTCAAAAAAAAAAAAACCTTTCTCTAGCGATATGTGTCATCGCTAAATCGAAATGAAAGCCCAAATAAGCAGGCCAGAAAATCCCAAACGTATATCCATATGGACTATCCTTTTCTCATATGTGATTCTCTCCCTGTATGTGTGTGTAATGAGTTTTTAATAACTGAACTGACAAACCCTTTAAGTCCAACTCACACAAAGTTAACAAAAAAAAACAAACAACACCTTTTCTATGATAAAAAAAAAACATCCAGGATAAATATAAACTTTTAAGAATATTTATTTACGCACATAAGATTTGCCACTTTTGAAATTAAAGCAATTAAATTTGATTTGTCACTTGAAGTTGCGTTTAAAAATTGGCCCAACAAGGGTTTAAAAAATATTGACCCAAATAAGTATGCTATAAAAAATACAAAGAAAAAAAATCTTGTTTGGAGGCCACTGACAGTGACTTATTGTCAAACATTTAGTCAGTCATTCAATCATTCTGCCAATGTCTACGACAACTGCACATAAAAAAATAAATACCTCTATATATACTTATATATATAAATTCAATAAACAGGCAGCGACTGACGCACCGCAACAAATTGCATTTAGATATATATATATATATATGAGGATGCGTGTGTGTGTGTGTGCCATTGGATCACACACAGTCACTGTGACTCTCCACCATCACCAAACGTTGTGGCATTGTTTGATTTGTGGCTGTTTCTCTTGATTGAAGGGCTCAAATGCATTTAAAAACTCTTTACCCTAACACTTTTGTTCCCCGTTTAGGGTATACTTAAATTGATAAAATGTTTTGTAACACAAAATTAGCTTAATGATCAATAACAATACGTACAAAAAGCAACACTTCCTACTAAAATTTTACTCAAAAAAGACTAGAAATTCATAAAAAAGAGATTTTTTCAAAATCAAACAACAAATATAATTGCATTAAAGGGTATTAGCTTTGCTGAAACATTGACTAATCGTTCCAATTAGTCTTGCAAAACTAATTGAGAGAAATTGTTTGTCGGCTTACCAACACAGGGACAAGGGACCAAGGGTATAAAAAGGTTCGTTGTTTGAATGTGTTGGGAAATGGAAGCTTGATTTTTGTAAGTAAAAGACATCCCCGGGAGTAACCATCAAAAGCTCAGTTTCTGTCTCTCGGTGCACTGGGTCAGGAGCCAGTGAATGGCAACTCTCTGCAGGCTATCAATGCTTGTAAAGCATACATACCTATACATAAACGTAACTTGCTCTTCCTCCCCCCGTAAAGACAAAAGTTATCGACTTGAAAATGTCAACTATCAGACCATCTGTTACTCCCATTTTGTATGGGACTGGCTGCCAGTCAGTCAGTTTGTCACTGATCTGCATAGCTTGTATTGGTGCAGAGGCATTGGCAGTTAACTTTCCTCATAGCAATTGAAATCCTATTAAAGTCTAAAGGACATTCTTCTATCTGGTAAAGTAACTAAAATTGTTCACAAAGTGAAATTTCTTTGCCAATTGAATAACCACACTCTACCTTATCAGTATCCATTTGTCCAGTTTCTGGATTTTATGTTGTAAGCGGTTTACATCTTGTTAAATATTATGCAATGTGCTTGTATTTTCAAAAATAATGACAAACTTAACATAATTTAAGTTTGAAAAGTTATTTAATTTTATGATTTATCAAGTGTTTCTTTTCACACTGCATTTTGCACTCTTCTATTATTTAAAACCCTAACATTTGTCTTTTAATTTCTCTCTCCACCTCTAAATATATGTTTTTTTTTTTTTTATTGTTGTTGCTGCTTTTTACAATATACATATTTCTTTTGTTATTTTTATTTGTGGCCCTAGTGTAGCATCGTGCGTGTGTTTGGTGTGTTCCTGTGTGTGTCAGCTTGTGTGTGGCAACTCTCTGGCACATGTTTGGTAAATTATGCACAGTGGCAATGCGCCGGCTAACTTTGAAGCAAAGCCTGAAACAAGCAACCTCTTAGACCTAATATACCCTTTCCTTGGAAAGTGAGACCAACTGATTATCGATAACAGTTCATCAAGCTTTAAGCTATCGGCTTAGCTAAAAATTTGACTTTAAATTCTATTTTATTAGAAAATCTTTCTTTAAACAATATTTTCAAAGTTTAGTTCAATCAAAGAGCCTAGTCCTAATCTACTGATCAAAAGGGATCAAAAATCAAAGTTCATTCAGAATTAAATTAAAAGAAATCACAGATATTTATTATAGACATTTTGCTAATACTTTCTAAATGTAGAGTATATTAAAAATCGGCATACAGTTTATTCAATTTCCTTTCTTTGGCTTCTGTTGGTGTTGCTGTTGCAGTTGCTACTTACAAATTTAGTACTCGGGCATTTAACCAGCGGCAACACCATGTGTTTGTTTATAGCTCTGTTCCCCTCCTTATCCTTCTAACCCCGCTCTCCCTCACTTTCTCGCTTTCGTTGCGCATTCTAGCTGTTGTTGGACTCGAATTTAAGTAAACTTAAAAAGTGCCCTAAAAGGATTTACACTTCACGTTCACCGCTTCTTTAGGGTCTATTGCTGTTCTTGTTTTATATAAGTTGTTCTTGTTTCACCGTTTTTTGTTTTTTGCACTTCCCATTCCACACACAACGCACACACACACACACGCATAGATATTCCACAAAAAAAAAAAAAAACAAATGGTTTGTCTCCTACAGTTTGTACATTTTGGCTTTAACCGCAATGTACCCTTGTTGGGTTGATTTCATCTGTTGGCAAGACAATTTTTCGTTTTTGTTCTGTGCAGTTTTGGTTTTTGTTCCGATACGAGAGTTTTCTTCTAGTTTGGCCTAAATTATGGCTTTCTTTTGATGACCAGGTATGCAATCAGTTTTTTTTTTTTTTTACAACAAGAGGATTTCATTTTTAAATCCATTGACTTCAAGTTTAGAAAATCATAGGTAGATAGGAGAATGGATAAACAATCAAGTTAAATTTTTTCAACACATTTGCAAATGGGAAGCTAAAAAGAATAATTTTCTATAAATTTTTAAAAAGCTTAGTTCTTTTTGTTGCATTGATGAAATAATTAAAAAAACGTCAATTTTTGAAGCAATCCATGTATATGCAAAACTAAAAAATGTTTAAACTAAAAAATCTCTCAAGGCATTAAATATGAATGAAGGAGCTTGAATTCGCAATCATTTTAGTGGGTTTGGTTTTTTTTTTTTTATTAGCCTCTAGGCGTATCGCATATTTGGATTGAAGGACCCTCCAGTGTTGTTGTCCTGGATGCCTGTCTCGCTCTCTTATTCTCTCTCTCTCTCTCTCTCTCGCTCTTTACGTTTTTATAGCTGATGGCGACTGTTAGCAGAAACAAAAAAAAAACCAAGAACCAAAAAATAGAAAAAGAAATAAACACACACATTCACTATCCCTTCTGTTGTTGGTGCTGCTGCTCTTTGGCAGCAAGTTTCACTATTTGGGTCTTTAGAAAAATGCGACAAACAGGAGAGAAACAATAGTTTACAATTTTTCAGCTTACCATTTAGGTTGGGTTTTCTTTTGGCTTCTTCTGTTTGTTGCAGAAAAAAAAAAAAAAAATTAAGAAAAGCAAAGCAAGAAAAACGGAAACCAAACCAAGCCGCCACGCACAAAACCCCTAAACCCGCCCTTCACATCTTCTCCACCTTCTTCTCTACCTGTTTCTCAGTCTTCTTTAGGTTGTTTTCTATTACTTCTGGCATGGCACTTTTTTTTTACTTTTTTCCCAACTTCTTGTTCTTCTTTTTCTTTGCTCTGAAAACAGCAGCTTCTTCTCATCGTCGTCGGCTTTTGTTGTTGCCATAAAAGTCTTTGTTGCAAGTGAATGCGCTACATTTGAGATGCAACCAGGCAGCCGCCAAGCCAACAGCCTGCCACCACCCCCCGCCCCGTTCCGCCCATAACCACTCTAGTTACCAACATACCAACATGTACATATTTTCCAAGCAATCGTCACCCCATTTGCTTGGTCTCTTTAGCGCATTGCATTGCATTTTGTGTGGCTTGGCCAAGACACAATACTTAGACTACCATCATAAATCTGCACATATTTTCCTTTCTATTCTCTTCTGTAACAAATCTAGGATACCATGGAAACTCTGAAATAAAGCCATCTAAAATATATTCTTTCTTCACGCAAAATGAGAGCAGAAAACCTAAAAGGTAAATTTTGAAAAGACAAGCATTTAGGGATCAAAAACAACTTCTAATTGCTGTCCCCGATTGCCATGAAAATTCTAGAAAAGAACTGGTTTTTGAGATGCAATATGTTATGGGTTAGACCTATTACTGTATCTAATGCATATTTTAGATTTTTATTCTATTAAGTTTTGTTTTATGGCCGCAAAAGGAAACATAGCGACGCATAACTCGCTTTTACTTGCAAAAACAAAGCAAAACAAAAAAAAAGGCAATAGCATCTAACTCATGTGGTAAAGGGAATGCAGGTGAATTTAAGGACATGCACACACACACACACACACATATCCCTCCATCCAAATATAGTCTCGTACACATCTCCGTGTGTTGACAGCTAAAAGCGCCAAAGTGACTGAGTGCATGAGCGATGCCGATGTGGATGTTGCTGCTGCTGCCATGGCATCTGTGTGACACCAAAGAGCAGCTAAAAAGATTTGCATTTTTTTTTTTTTTTTTTTTTTTGGTTTTTCCTTTTTGCACGTTGTAGCTTCTTCTGCCTTTTTGTATTTTTTGTGAGGTATTTTTGTGTGTTTTGCCCGCTTGCAGCTTATGCAAAGTGCATGGCTCTTCTGTAGGCTAACGTTGCATAGATCCGCATAAATACCTACACATACATGCATTCACACGCACACGCACACGCACACGCACACACACACTCACATACATGGGCATTACACCAACAACAACAACAACAAAAACCCATCAACAGGCAGCAAATCAATTGACATGAAGGAACTTTTGCATTCTAAAGCTGATAGTGTGAGCAGCACTACGTGTTGACAAACACATTAAAGATGACGATGATGCATGCAACGTACATATATTTTACTTTTTTTTTTTTTTTTTTTTTTTTTGTGGTGGGAAAAAGGGAAAATCAGTTGGCATTCAATATGACCCGTTCATATTCTTTTAAATTTCCTGCTGATATTACAGCTGTGTCCCATTCAATTCATATCGTTTGTATTCGCAAGGCATATTCATTCGTTCACATTTCTCCTGACTACAAATAAACTAAGCAATATTTTGTATATTCAAAATGGGATTTGATGTTTAAAAATTTTCATTTTAATAGAATGACTTTGACTAGGGCGATCGTATTACTTCAAAAAGCTGCGCATGAGAAATGAGTCCCATTGAACCATTGTGAAGTTGATAAGTCTTTCATATGAGTAGATCTGCATTTTAAATTACAAAAGTTATGATCATTTAGTGTTGAGTTTGAGTGTCTCGTGGTGTTTGCTTGAATTTTTGGAGTTTTTGTTATTACTTGTAAGGTTTCTTTAAAAATCAATAATTGTAATTTAACAATTGAGAAGCCAAATTGTGATTATCTTGCAAATTTTAGGCAAAAAGAAAACTCAAGAAGAACAATAACAACAGCTAAAGGAAGAAGTATAACCCAAAACGGGTCACGTCCTTGTCATTCAGACAACAAATTGCCTTAAGGCCAATATCAGTCTTCGACTCCTGTGTGTGGGACTGCTTCTCGGTATTCTTCTTTTTCCTTTTTTTTTTTTTTTGGCACATAATATGAAACCGATACTTGAGCCTGTCAAAAGCAGGCAGAAGGAGAGAGAGTGGGGGAGAGAGAGGGACACACACATTACCAGGCGGTGAACATGAGCTGGACACGCCCTAAAGCATTGTCGACTTACTACCATCTTTCCATGGCTCAAAGGATTACAGGTATACAATTTTTTTGTTGCTTTTTTTTTTGAGAATGTGTTTAGGTGGGCGCTTGCTTCGCTTGCTCTCTCTTTTGTAGAAACCCCATAAAAGTTATTGTTTTTCTACTTCATTATCTTTCAAAAAGCGCGCACAAGCTTGAAGAAACTAAACAACAATGACAAGGAGAGAGGGCTAAAGTGGCAAAAGATGGGGGAAAGGGGCGAAATATGGAAAAGTGTTTACGTTTATGGTTTCATTTTACACCCATCTGGGCCACACATAAACTTGGCCAACCTCAACCAGTAAACCTAGCAACCAACCCACTAAACCAAACCACCCACCCACCGAAGGCTTAGCTAAGCTGTCAGGCAGTTTTTGAAGGACAAGTGTAATGTTTAGATGAAACTTATTGTTGGGATTACTTGGAGTGAGTGAGGATGAACAGAAAAAAAGTCCAAGATGAAAAAACAACTTACCCAGAGCATGACACTGTAAAATCTTCGTACTTCCTTCACTAACAATGGATCCCGATGACGACGGATGTGTGGTAAAACGTGGTGCTTGCTGTTGTTGTTGTTGCACCACTTGCTGCTGCTGCTGCTGCTGTTGTTGTTGCTGCTGCTGTGGCAGAAGTGATACAGGAGCACCAGCAACAGAAGAGCCAACAGCTTCTGTAACATAAAAAAAGAAATGAGAAATTATATTAAATTTTATATTTATCCAATCTAAACAATAATATTAATTATTTTCACATTTCATTTTCTATTTTCAAAAGTTTGTGCCAATATTAAGCTATAGCGTGAGAATATTTACACCAACATAGAGAGTGAAGGATTTTTTGTATATTTTAAATTTAGTTTCTTTCTTCGTTTTTTGTTAGGAGACTAAAAATAAAGTTATTAACAATTAAAGTAAAGTTCTTTCCTTTTCTTTTTTGAATTGAAAAAAATATATATTCATATTTTAGTACAATTATTTCAGCCTAATTAACACATTTAAAGATACTACAAAAATTCAATTGTACGATTATTCAATATGGCCATTTAATATATCTTCCTTTACTATCACAATATTTCTTTATATTTTCATATAGATATTTTCGTGTGTGTGCGATGTTAAAGTTTTTTTCTTAATTAAGAAAATAAAATGGATTGGCAACCATTCGTTAGCATTTCATAACAATAGAAGAATTCAACTGCAATGGAAACAGCAGTCCAGTCTATATATATGTATATATATATATATATATGTGTGTGTTTACGTGCACATATATCTGCATTCAGATCGATTACAGATGTGTTTTTGGACAATGCAACAACGAAAAGCCATCAACAGGAGGAAATGCATCTGGTATATCATCGGGTATATCAATTTAGCCATACACACACACACAAAAGAAAAAAAAAAACAAACCAAAGTTATAACTAATATTATGTTGTATATTGAGTATATTGATTGTAAAGAGAAGTTAGTTGTAATATCAACTGTATGATGACTGCCTTACAAATACATCTTCATCGATTTCATTGTATATTCTAAACAAAAACATCAACCAAACATAACTAGAGACGATTTGCAAGTCTAAAGTTTCGGTTCCTAAAATTTATTATTTATTTATAAATGTTTATATAGTACATATACACAATGTATGGTATACATATCGAGGTAATTGATGATTAAATTTTTTGTTCTTTTAAAGATTTTTCTATTAATTGCAATAATAGTCAATGATGTAAGAGTATAAAAAAGAAAGTTATCAGTAGAGAACATTTCGCTTATGAAACAATTCTGACACACACACACACCTATACAGTCATATGTGTATGTACATATTATTTTAAGGAAAAACCAAACATATATCTATATATTTATTTCAGGAAAATCGAGTCACGTCTTTCCTCACCCACAGAAATTTCCTATATGGTATATGCAGGGGGAAGGGGTTGGGGCATAGCAACGAAATATGTCATAGAAAAACATGAAAATTGTTTAATTTATTTAGCGCTAAAGTCGCAATTAGCATTATATTGTTTTTTTTATTTATATATATATATATATATAGAGTTGTGCCAAACTGTAAGAGGCACTTGCTTAGGGGATTCATTTTTGCGACGCCCATGAGCGGTGGAGCGGTGGAGGGGGGAGCGGTCAGTGTCAAAACATTTTGTTGTTATTCTCCTGTCCTGCACTGACCTCACAACCTTTGTTGGATTATAAATCCATTTACAATGCAAACATGGCCAACAAAAAATATTACAAAAATAACAAGAACAAAAGCAAACAAAAAAAAAACTGCACAATGAAATAATATATTTGTAGGTAAAACTGTATATGTATTTGTGTTGTGCACAGTTGATGGATGGTTAAAAAATACATGTTGGCAAATTATTGCTTTGTGTTTTTATACATACATACCTACATATATGTATATACATATATATTTTCATTTGGTGTATTAAAGTTACAAAAATTTTACCAAAACCTAGTTAAGTCCATTGAAAAATGAGTTTGGGGTAAGGGAAGCAGGAAATTAAGTTCACACAATATGAAATTTGTTGTAAAAAATTAAATATGTTGATCTTTTAATTGGCCGCTAGGTGCCGCTAAAGTGCTTCTGTGTGCTTGCAAAATATGGAAATGAAATTGAAAACTTTTAAGTGAGCCTTTGGCTTTAGCTCAAGAAATTAAGTAAACTTTGCTCTAAAAATTGATTAATATACCAATTTAAAAACAACTTCCTTGATTGTTTATTGCCATTTCGTTTTGAAATTTTTCGTTTTTTTTTTTTCTATTATAGATTGCATTTGGTTATGGCTGAGTGACGACAATCATGTTTTCGTTTTGGGCTGGCCTATTTGACCATATGCAAACTGTTGCAAACGCCACCACCAAAGGCAGAGAGTTGTAGTTATTTGGTTTCGCATAGGAGACCCTGCCAACCATGATAGGGCGTTGCCATGACGACGACGTTGGATGATGACCACCACTTTAAACAGCAGGGCCATCATGATGAGAGAGCAGGTGCCACTATTAAATACACTTTATTCTTCTTACCTCCTACTCCAGGAAAACAGTTTCAAACAAAGCAGGCGTTAAATTGCCAATAAGAGGTAGGGAGGGTGAAGATGTTGGTAACAGGGTATAGGTAAATACACCACGTGGCAGTTTCTCTCTCTCTCTCTCTCTCCCTGTGTGTGGTTTCACTTTGGTTGGTCTCTGCGGTTTATGCGCATGCGTAGCCCACCACTTGCACAGCATTTTGCATGGCTTCATGGATGACATTTGATATTGGGATGACACTTACAAGTATGACAACATTCTATACAGAATTTGTTACTACTCCTAAAGTTAGTTGTCCTCAATTTGTAGCAAGCACTTGAGTGCAGCATCCGACAACCAGCCAGGCAGGGAGGCAGGCTGGCAAAGAACAAACAAGTGAACTGTGTCACTTTATGCCATGCATCCGCCATCAACCCGCACAAAATTTCATTGAGAGAACCTGAGAGAGAGAGAGAGAGAGGGGTGGAGGGTTGAAGCTACAGCTTTTGTTGCTTTCACAATTTGTTTGTCTAAACGTAAAATGTGGTGGCTGGAGGATGCTTCTCCATTCACACAGCATTCTTCTGGCAGGACGTGTACATAAGGTGCCGCCACTTCCTTCATAATGCCCATCTCATCTGATCTTAATACATGTCTGTGTGTGTGTGTGTGTGTGTGTGTGTGTGATTGTGTGCGTTTATGTATATATTGAGTGGAAGCATCTGGAATGAAATGTGATATAGGTTTTTTGTTTCTTTTCTCTTGTGGGTGGTCTTTCCTTTACTACCAACAATTTGTTACAATTGAAGGCATCAAAACTAAAAGTTTAAGTTTATATTGCTTGTAATGATATAAACGGTATTTTGTTATAAACGGACTGTTATACGCTGTCTTTGCTAAAAAAGTATTTATAACAGTTAGTTGTTAAAAATATATATACATTTCCAAACATTATATTTTACTAACTATAATACATTCCCATAGTACCAGATTTTCCCATTCATCAATATTTCAAATCGGTTTCTCGGCTAATTTGGATCTACCTAAAATTTCTTAAAGTATTTTTGAGAAGTATTTAAACTGCGATTATTTCTTGTCACTCGAATTAAGTGACTATGACTTTTATATATACTTTTTGAGTAACGATCAAAATGAATACTAAGGTATCTATAGTTCGAATTGGTAAGCAGTCTTCTCGGCTCTGTATCTTTGCCCATTTTTTTTTTTTTTTGCTGTCTGCCATTTTATTTCGATATTTCTTTTTGGTAAAATGGCCAGCTCTTGTTTGTTTAGCTGTCAATCATTTTCGTCTACGAAACACTACACGCACACACACTCACATACACACACGATAGTGGTGGCAATTGGCCCACCTACTAACACCAGAACCAGAACCACCAATTGCCACCCACCCGCTTCTTGTTCGTCTCTTGACTAATTTTCACGTTGTCTGCACGCTGCACGCCAAGTCAAAGAGAGGAACATCAATCAACGAAATAGAAAAAAAATAAATAAGGGAAAAGCGAAGAAAAATAAAATGTGGGCGCACTCTGACACACACACACACACACACACACATACAGTATACACACTGTAAGTTTAAACCCCTTTCTTGACTTTTCTGAAGAAAGCATTTGATGCTATGCACACATTTGATTAGCAACCATGTGAATGGAAGTGATTTGATTGATTAAATTAATGCAGGTTTTCAGTTTTCGTTTATTTTTTGTTGTTTTTCATGCCCCCATGATGCACACAAACACATACATACATACATACACACATACTCATTTGCGTGCGTGTGTATATGTTAATAGCTGCTTAATATTGAGAGAGTTTTAAAAATAAAAAGTGGTTTGCTTTTCACCCTGCTCATTAATAGATTAACTACAACTGAATCGTTTCGAGCTGGAGATGGAGGAACGGAGGTGGAGTGGGGTATAGGGCAAGATCGGCAGTTAATGTGAAGGCGGCGCATAATTTATACATAAAACTCATTGTACCGCATGAGTAACCACATGTCAAGCCTTAAATTACATCATTTTCAATGCAATGCAGTGGAGGAAGGGGAGTGAAATTTTCATTCCAAATGGCAATCGGCGGCATTTCTCCCCCAATTCTCCCCGTATTCCCTATTGCCCATTCCAAGTCCAATTCCTATCCAATGCTATTCATTCTATCCATTCCACAGCTGACGCTGTCACCAATTGTCGTTTGTCAAGGAGCTCTGCTGTTGCTGTTTGGGTTTTCCCTCATTTCCCTTCACTACATACACAACTACGTGGATGAACGGATGGACAAACGGAGGGACAGACACATCTCATAAATTTCACGTGCCAGTCTTGCTCGTCCGTTGCCTAATCCGCGTTCTGTTGCTCGCTTCTTTTTTCCTTTTCTTTGGTGGTGTCACGTGAGAGAAATTACTCAGATGTATCACTTTTATTGCAACTATTTTTCCCAATTTTTCTCGCATCTCTTCGTTTTTGTATTCTTTCTCTCGTTTCATACTTTCATTTCAGGGGATTTAGTTGCCACCAATGCAATCTAAATTGGCTATATTTAACTGCACTAAGTTTCAAATCTTATTTACATTGCCAACATGGGGTTTGGGATTAGAATTAGAAGAAAGGGGAAACCGAAAAGAAAATTGCATTGACTGTAAGAATTCAATTTATACATATTCAAGTTTTGCTTTCATTACAATGGTCCCAATAGTTTTGCATTAGAGCCGCAAAATTCCAATTTGTGAGGGACAAACTTTCATACAGCATATCGAAAGCAAATTGAAGGCTATGGAAAAATGCTAAGCAAAAAAAAAAACAGAAAAAGAAAATGGCAGGGTCGGGCATTTACCCTTAAATGACAGTTGCAAACACACACAGACACACATACATATCTGAGTGCATACAATATGTAAAATACTTTTGTGACAAAATCGAAGACCAAACAACGAAAGGGAGAAAAAAAAACGTCTATGGGTGATGGCCGCCAAGTTCAAAACCCAAAACAAGTAGGCCGCCCTTAGCAGACCATCTCGACAGTTTTCCCTAAACCCACAAAAGGCCCCCTTCTTCATATGTCTCTGTTTCTCTCTCTCTCTCTCTCTCTCTTTTTCTCTGCGCAACAACAACAACAATCAATGCCAAAAGAAAGCAAAACTATTAAAATACCATTTGGAAATTCTTGGCATGGCGGGTCGTTTGGCTAGGAACAAAAAGACTAACCCGATTCATGCATATAGTAAAAGGCAACTGCCAAAAGAAACAAAACAAAAAAAAAAAATAAACTGGGAACGAAAAAAAGGCACAGGAAAGAAACTTGCTTTAAAAAAAACAAAACGAAAGACACAAAAGTGCTTAAATAAAGAAGAGCTCAAAGACCTCTTAAACAGCAAAAGCAGTTACACTTTATAGTTAAGATTTTACGCCAATATAAATTAAACAAAAGAAGTCCAATCTCATTGTTAAACCAACAAAAAGTAAGTATATGCACACTTAAGGTGAAACCAATCGAAATTATTCTAATTTGTAATCGATGATTGGAATAAAAGTGAAATGTATAATCTATCATTAAAAAAATTCTTCTCAGGTACTAAGAGCTTAAAGGAGAAGCGAATATGTTCGATGGGCTCAATTTATCGTGGTTTTGAAACACAGGAATGAAACAGGAAGATGACTTGGAGCACTCAAAGTGCTATATTTAGCACAAGTAAGAAAGGATAAGTGTTATACAAGAAATCCGAATAAGTAAGAATAGGTGACTGACTATTTAGTTTCATTCCAACAGTTTCTTATGTATTCGGGAACACCGAAAATGAAACAGCAAGTCCTTTAATTTATGCACTATGAGTAAATGTAATGGAAAACTACTTCCAAACTGCATGGCACCTTCTATTATACAAGAGTTTTCTTGGATTAATTCTGAGGGCAGAAACTACCAAAGAAGTAGATTCCTAATATCTTTAAATCGTCCATGTGTTAGCCATTTGCATTTTGGCCCCTTTGAGTCGGACTATATGCGTAGACAATGGTCTTTATGGCTTTATTTTAATAAAAAGTAATTTACAATAAAAATCCTCTTGTAATTGTTTCTTCCCATGCCTAGCGAATTCCAATGAAAGAGAGAATACCAGCAAAAGGCAAATAAGACTGATGAATGGTGTACTTGGAGGGGGTGGGGATGGTAGGGGGGAGAAGCAACAAACATTTTCTTGTTGTTTTCCCTACATTGCCCTTGTCCCTACTACTACTTCTACTACTACACAACACAAGAAGTAACAATAAAAAATCATAAAAAGAATTATGTATGTAGCCATATAATTCTGAGAAGCTTTAACACAACAAACAAAACTCAACAAAATACAATAAAACAACTTGGCCGAAAGTGAACTACTTAAAGTACTACAAATACGAGAGAGCTACAAATAAAACATAATAAAGAAGAACACAACAGAACAACAACAACAACAACGATGATGATGCCGAAGAAGGGTAAAAATGAAGGTTACTTGTCGGTGGGGAGAACCTCCTATAAATAAAGAAAAACGCGATGAGAATTGGCCATGTATAGTGGAAAAAGAAGGGGCAAATATGGTGAACCCCAACCAAATACCAAACTACAGCAGACAAGCCAACCCAGAGAGGCAGCCAACCAGCCAGCCAGCCAGCCAGTCAGTCAGCCAACAAATGGCAGCAGACACAATGACAATTGCTGGAAATTATATTAAAATAAAAGTGCCATAAACAACAAGTAGCAGACGAACGAATGGACGAAGAAGAAAGAGCAGCAAGCAAACGCATCAACTTTAGACGTCCCGAGGAGACGCAAACTACAAAGACAACGGACTCGACGAGACACTACAGGACGGGATTGGGATTGGGAATGGGAATGGGGTACAATGAGCAGAGACTTCATTTATCAGTATGATGCCCCCTAGCTGCAAGATATTTTTGTGCTCTTTACATAGGTTATCAGAATGCCTTTTCTTTTAATAATTGCCTAAAATATTTATACATATATATAAGTTACAATATGAAATGGTCTTCCAAGAAACAATGTCTTTGTGATATGCTTGCTAAAAGGAATTTTAAAGGAAACACTAATTACATGATTTCCTGAAAAATTTATAGAAATAAAAAAAAACAATGACATCTTGACATCCATTTCGGAACGATTTTAAAAGTCTTTAAAAAAGATCTGATCAAAGCCAAGAATATGAAGCGATTTCAGGCTGAAATAGCTAATAGCTAGAAGACATTAAGCAGCCTTTAATCAACTATCAACAAATAGTTAATAGGGATTTCGAAAAGATACAACCGGTGCAGATCTTTAAAAGGACATAATCTACCCAGAAAAGATCCATTTAGTTTATGTGGTTTTAATTACAAAAATCCAAGGGGATGAAAAGATGTTGAGGGCCTGTTTTATAACACATTTTAAAGTTCATAACTATACTTGAAACTCGATACTAGTCACTGATTCATCTTGCTGTCTATGCCACTGACTGAAGATATTTAATTTTTGACTACAAATTTATTGCTTTGCATTCAAGTGATTATATTTCAAATGAGTGTTAGTTGGGTTTTTTTAATTGCACTTTAAATGCATTTAATGGAACAAATACTATTCAAATAAGTAGACTTAAAAGGATTGTCCGGTCAAGGGAGCATTTACTGTAATAAGATTTGCTTGTTGAGATGATGCAAAAAAATTGCCATCATCATTTTTTGCTTAAATGAATTTCCGTTGCTTGGCACAAATTTCATTTGTGAATCATCTTTTTCTCTCTAGCCCAGTACACAAACACCACACAGAGAGAGAACGAGAGAGACAGAGAGACAGAGAGAGAGAGAGAGAGAGAGAGAGAGTGGAGCATTATTATCCATGGTCGGGGGTCTTGGTCTTGGTCTTCACATCGAAATATGTTTGTGCCACTTTTCTTTTCTTTACATTTTTTTTTTTTTTCTTTGCATTGCTTTTCTGTACACTTTGTTGCTTCTTTATTTTCTGCATTCGCACGTTTAAGCCAGGTGCAGGCATTGTTGTTGCTGTTGGCGTGGCTAATATTGCTGCTGTTGTTGCCGTTTATAATGAGCCTGAGAGTGAGAGTCGCCGCCACCTCTCTGTTGCATTGGCTAATAATAATAAGAGCAAGATGATGTTAATGAACACAAAGTGCAAGATGGAGGGAGTGCAGTTTAAGTGAAGGTAACTAAGGAGAAGGGCAATCATTTCAACGAAAATTGCATGCCAAGCTACTTTTATTACCATTACCCTTTGCTTTACATTTCACATGACTTTGAAATGCAACTTAACTCAGTTAGTGGCCACTTCTCTGGGCTAGGAGACGGTGGCTAATCAATTTTCTTGACAAGACCTAATCCACGAATGTTTTGTTTGGTTCTTTTCTATTAAAAGGTATCTCCTAGTCTGTTAACAATTAATCCCTCCATAGCATCCTTTTCAGTTTCGTTTCAAAATGACAAACAATTTTGCTGCGGCAAGCTAAATTGAAAATTAAACAACAAAAACATAATATTTTTGCATTTAATGAGTTACAAAATTTTGAACTTTTTGAACCCAAAATATGTTGCCCATGTGGGGTAACTTTTTCAATTGTGTGAAATTGTTAGAGCTGTTTGCATGGCAACCATTTTTGATAGACATGAAGGAAACGTAGGTAGGATAATTATAATTATATTATATCGTTATATTTTTTTTTTTTTAAACTGAAGAAAACTTTCGTTTTTTTCATAGAAATGCATTTTCCTGCGTGAAAATTTAACACTTGACTAAGCTTGACCTTTTCACATAAAATTTGGCAAATTTCATTAAGGCACTGGGATATACGGGTTTGTGTTCTTTTAGTTGACACTTTCTTAAGACGGCCAAGTTACAAATTATTGCTGTAGTTCCGGCTGTTAGTGTTGTTCTTCTTGTTCCTGTTTACATTTTTTGTTTTCTCAATTCAGATATTGTTGCAATCAAGGTCGAAATAGTAGGAAGTACGCTCCAGTTGCAATGTGGCAAGAACAACATAATTAGCGCATTTCCTTGCCACTGTCAGAACGAACAGCAGTTGCTGTTGGTCTTGGTATTGGTGTTGGTGTTGGTGTTAGCTGTGAAGCTGATAGGGAGTTGACATCACGCGTGTCTGAGTAGCATTGCAACACGAGAACTGAACTGACGATTCTCGCTCCTTAACACAGAGTGTGTCTTGTCTCTTGTCTGTTGCCACTTCACACACATGAACACAAGCTCTGGGAATGAACTTTCCACCTACCTAGTGCTGGGGTAACGCCTGACATTGAAACAATGCCAGACGACACTCCCACACACAAACACACTCTCACACACACACACATCATCATCATCTTTTGCTTAACCCATCTGAGTACCACACCACACCACACACATGGGAAACTTACATCATTTTGGTCTCCCACTTTATTCTGGCATTCTCCTACAACAACCAACCAAGCAACGAACCAACTCTTCTTCTACTATAATTAAGTTTTGTTGCCCAAGCGTAACCAGCTGAGGAGTTTGGATGAAGAAGGCTTGACGATGGAGTTTGGAGCTCGAGCTGGAGCTGAGAATAGAGATGAATGTGGTTGTGAATGTGTGTGTGTGTGTGTGTGTGTGTTTGTATGTGGTGTGTGTGTCTTTGGTAGTGAAAGAGAGGTTGGAAACAAACTGCCACTTTGAGTGCAATTTACAGCTCGATTAACTGTCACAATTTCTTGTCTCGAATTACAACAGACTGCTTCTTCTTTGATTTCGATTTTAATTGCCTCTGCCCATTTGCCCATGTCCATGACCACTTTCCGCATGCAAAACTAGGAAAGTAAAATTAACTTTACTCTTTATAAAGAAAAGGGGGAGAAATAAGAAATGCAGCAATATAAATATATATGTATATATATATATTTATATATATACAATATAAACATAAAGTTTAAATAAAACTAAAAGCCGCTAATTGAGCAAGGCAATTTGTTTGAGGCCCTTCGGTTAGCCAACCACAGAAACCACTCGCTCGCTCGCTCGTCCAACCAAACAACCAACCAAACCACCACCCCATCCATTCATCCACCCACATAGCAGATAAAGGGCTTTAGATTCCACTGCCCGTCTCAGTAGTTGGGTTGGTCTTGTGGTGCAAATATTGATTTAAAAGAAAATTGTTATATATATGTATGTACATTCTTGACGCTAAATTTTCCTCCTGCCAAATTGGGCAACTAACGAAAATGGATAGCTAAAATAAGAAAAGAAATAAAATCAATTTAAGAAAGGAGACACACAAAAAGAAAAAAGAAACTAGTGTTGGGGGCTATTGCAACGGTTTTTGAAGCAAATGTTGCAATTTCTAAATACAAAAACTCAGCATTATGTTGCGCCCCATCCCCCCCCCTCCACCCTTTTTCCCACAATTATTCGCATTAACCCAATTTACAATGCGCCACTGCACGTTTCTACGTCCACCCCAAGCCCCTCTTCCCTTCGCTAAGCTCTATATGTGTCTGTGTGTTGGGGTGGGGGAGAAAAACCCCATAGCTAAATGGCAATGTGCTGATTTATAAACAATTTGCGATTTTCATTATTAAAACTCAAATATTCGGCCAGAGAGAAGAGCAGCCAAGGAAAATAAGTATGCATAAGAAATGTAGAGTAATTTCAACTTGAACTTAAGTTGAAGTTTCTTTACTCTTTTTTTTGTGTATAAAGTTTTATAAAGGACCTAAAACCTTCTCTAAATATGTATATAATCTACATGAGAAGAATTGATATTGAATTTTTCTAACTAAGTAGATAAGTAGTTCAAATTTATCAGTTCATATTCATTAGGATAAGTGTGAAAAGAAAAATACTTAAAAATCTTTAGAGAGTATAAGCCTATAGCCAGCAATTTTAATGAGTGGGGAGGGGGGGGCTTAGGCGGTGGGTGGTAGAGTGAGAATCATATAACTAGCTGCATCCGCCGTTAGATGCTGATAATGATGATGTTGCCGACGATGGCGATGATGATAATGATGATGAAATCGTCTCAAAATGTTTATTGTTTATTTTTAAAGAAACTGTCGGTGCATCGATTGCAAGTTTTCTCAAAAGTGAACTCGAGAAAGGGAATCATTTGCTGCTGCCGTTGCCATGTGTTCAACACGTTGCCAGGGATTGGGTAGGGGAAAGGGGGCGTTTGGACCAAGTAAAAATTTATGTTGCAGGTCAGCAACAGCAAAAGGAGCCAAAGAAGCAGAACAAGTAAATCAGGTTTTTGTGTGTGTGTATTTTTGTTTTCTTTTTGTTGGATCGTCAAGGTATTAACCTTTGTATTTGTATTGTATATGTGGAGTTGGTGCTTGCGCTTCTGAAATATTTCAAGCATTTCATAAAAATACTATAAAACGAGTATAAAAAAAATGAGAAGAAAAAGAAAAACAACACACACCAACACTGAGAAAGAGGGAGAGGGAGAGGGAGAGGGAGAGAGAGCACCACAGGAAGGCCTTTTCAGGTGTGCGCAAAAGCAACGGTGGAGACTTTTGTTGTTGGTTTGGCCATTGGCAAGTGGCGCGCACGATTACTCACATGCTCCCCATGCACTTTGTTCTACTCCTTGTTACCAATGCCAACATTCCGTCTCTCTCTCTCTCTCTCGCTCTCATTTTCTGCCATAAGTTGGTTCGTTTCTCTTCTTTTGAGGTCGCTTCAAGTGGCTTATTTCCGCCTCTTTGCATGCTCTGGGGTGATGCCGGCTGCAGGGGGGGATGGGGGGAACGCCTCTCAGAAAGCAGGAAAACAATTTTGCTTGGCTTTTCGGGCACCTTTATCCAGCTGGCCTGCCAATTGTCGATTTCTTGTCCCTTTATGAGGTAGGGTCAGGTCAGTTGCCACATAATATTTCCAGCAATCAAATTAAGAGGAATTGAAGACGAGAGGAGGAAAGAGAGATACAATTGAGAAACGGCTTTACTCTCTCTGTCTTTTGAAATGTAATCTAATTGATTGCTCTTTGTTCGTATTATTTGTACATCAATCATTACATCATTTAAGAATTATTTGATGACCATTTCAACCCAATGACTTAAAGATATTATTCATTTGATTCATATAACTCATCCTACATACATCATTAATACATTAATTGTTACATCAGTTTATTTTCATTTGTTAATCTTCATGTTAATTAAATCAGAATTTTAAAAAATGTTATATAATTAAATTTTAAATATTATTTGATGTCATTTGCAATACATACAAAAGATATTTAAAACATTATTGTTTTATTAATTATTACATTATTTGCTCTATGAAAAAGGTGAATTAGCAAATTTACATCACTGATTCATCAATCTTAGCATCATTAAGTTATGAAGAAACATGTGAATCAGCATCAACTGTTATATTTCCTATATTTCTAGCAATATAATTCAATGTAAATTTTTATAAAGAAAAAACGCTGTGCCTATGAAAAGAAAGGATTAACATCCATGCTTTTTCTATAGTTTGATCCATTCATTATTAAGTACATATGTATATATATATTTATTTCGATTCTTGTTTTCATGTTTAACAATGTTTTTTTTTTTTTGTTGTTATTTTGTATTAATCAAAGTAAATCTACCTTGAGCCAATTCGATGCAACTCAAGTATGGTAGCAAAAAGTGGCACACACACTTAACACACAGTGCGAATGCCGCAGCTAGTCTAAAGTCGAAAGTGGCCAAAAGTGGACGCCAACGACGATGGTGCCGCTTTTGCTTTTGCTGTTGTTGTTGTTGTTGTTGTTGCATGCAACAAAGCGCCAAGTGTCGATAGCACACAACAAAAATGAAATGTTGCTGCCGCATGCTGCACAAATTCGTTCGGCTATTGGCTGCTGTTGGTTGCGTTTCTGTTCAATTTGCCTTTGTTTTCGTTTTGGTACACTTTTTTTTTTTTTTTTTTTATTCTTTATATTCTTTTGTTTCTTGCTTCCCTATTGACTTTTCTCTTTTGTTGGTGTGCAATGCATGCGGCAGTCAGCAATCATTTTAACCCAAATTGTGGCAATGCAATTCTTAAGAGTAGAGTTTACCTCATGGAATCGAATGCGAATATATATGCACACATACATACACACATATATCTGTATCTATGTATGGGTGTGTGTATGTCGCAAGGGGGCGTATACTTGTAGGGGGCGTGGACTTGCAGCGGAAGCCAATTTCATCTCTAAAGCAATTTCGTTGATTTGTTAATTTAAATTTTTGCATTTAACTCAGTTGAATTGCCTTCTTTTTTTTTTTTTTTTTTGACTTAAGTCCGGAAATAAGATCTGAGAAATGCGTTAATGTCGCACAGTGGAACATAATTTGTCAAAGGCTTTTCCTTTTTATTTCATTCTATCGAATCGACTCCTTTAATGTTTGTTTTTTGATATCTTTCAAGAGCAATTTTGAATTTCGAAGAAAAAAGACTTTTACTCTTTGCGTCTTATGCATTGACGAAAAACTTGAAAATTTTGTATTTTGAAATTTATTTAAAAATTGTGTAAAAGCTTTTAAATAATCACAGTTTATTTTTAAAGATTTATTGAGAATTTAAGTGCAACACACAACTTGGAATAATAAAATAAAAACAGAATGAAATTGATTCATTATTTCAATTACTCAATGTTATCTCTTATATTTGATTTACGATTACTTCTCATATGATTAGGCAATTCAACAGGATTTCTAGTTAATTTTGGTTTTCTTCTTTTATCGAAATCTTATCTAAAACGAAAGAGCTTAAACAAAACAAGAACAAAAAAAATACACACACACACACACACATTCACAAATTGTTTACTCTAGGCATTTATCGCACACATTTCGGCGTGGTAAGGAGTATGAAAGAGGAGTTGGTGGGGAGATAACAGAACAAATAGCATTTCGTAAACTGGGCCATACAAAATAAAACAGAAAAAAATTCTTGAGCAAATGCCGCAGCTGAGATTAAGTGTAAAATACAATAATTTTTTGTTTTTTCTCTCTTTTTGTAGCAATGTAATATATAAACAAAAACACAGAGATAGACTCACCCGCAGCCAATTCGGTGTAATCAGAGACAGGGCCGGTTTAAAAGAAGTTTTTTTGGGGGGGCCGCCAAAAAGTACAAAAAACGAACAATAATAATGGAAGCCGAATGAAAACTAACTATGTGTATAATTAAAATGTAATGATAATTTCAGTTTCACTTGCTGAATGGTGAAGATGAATGTTAAAGATGATTGTTTTGGTGATTGAAAAGAAACCATTTGCTTGTGTTGAGATTTGAGTTAGATTCAATATCTACAATTACATATAACATATTGATTTCATTTAAAATCCATATCTGGCCCATTGACATGCGGATTGCACAGGTATAGGCCTAGTCCCTGTCAATTGAATTGTCTTGGTATTAATTTAGTTTGCCTCCTGATGATGTCTGACGGAGATGCAGCAGCAATCAGAGGCAATCAGGCAATTCAATCAGCGCCAGACCAATTTCTATTAGCCTGCTGCTGCAATAGCAACAGCAACTAGCAAGCAGCCCGCAGCAAAGGCAACAGCACAAACCAGATGCATTTCTCATTCTGTTCTTCTCCAAAATGGTAGAAGGATTTACTTGTCTTCTGTCTGCAGAGATTCTAGTGCTATGGCGCCTGAACTTCGCGTTCTCTTTCCCTCTTCTTTTGGAGGGTATGTACATATGTATGTGTGTAGTTGGCTCTTTTTAGAAGACGGCTGGCTTGTTGAGTCGTAGTTTTGGTTTTGATGCACTCAAAAAAGAAAAAAACTTTCTCGTATAGCAAGTTGTTGACAACAATGAAGGCGGCTCCACTTTAGACAGTTGCGCCTGAGCGCATAATTCTTAAATAAGTGCATTGGCCCTCTCCTCCACCTACTAACTCTTTCTGTCTGGTGTTGTTGTGCATACATCAACTTCACTCTCTCAGTATTTGGTCTATGGATGTATGTGTGTCTGTGTGTGTGTGTTGTTATCTCCCCTTCCAACCAAACCACCCTATTCAAGACAGCCAAGAAGTTTTCTAGTGAGACAAACATTGTCATCATCATCCTCATCCTCATAGTCGACGTCGTCGTCGTTGCCTTCTGACACAAGAAGACACTTTTATTTTATTTTGTTGGTTTGTGTGTGTGTGTGTGCTCTTGTTTGGCGATAAGCCATATTTTAATTAATGCCACAAAATGCACTCCAGAGAGAGGTTAGAAAGGTGACATCATTACATTTATGAGCATCATATGTGTGTATTATCTAAAGATAAGCCATAAAAACGCACAAATGAATGAAATTATGTTTCAACTTTCCAACATTTAATCAACAGTTAATTATGAAAAATGCTTTGCATGTAAGTAACAATTTGTTGAAATCCATTAACAAGATCATCTAATTTGAGCAAAATATTTTGGCATATAGTTTTAGGAAACATTCTCATCGACTTTGCTAAGTGTCTCTAACTATATTTCTTTAGACGGAATTTACAAAAATCACTAAAAAAAAAAACGAAAGACATCAAAACGGCTATTTATGCTAGAAAATTCTTTCATTTTGGTGACCCTTTCTCCTTATGAGTGTTAGATCGAATTCAAATTGGCAGCCACTTTGATCAGCCATGGACAAGGTCCATTCAGTTAACATGTTACATATACAGATATATATATATATATGTAGTTACATTTCTGTCAATCAATCAATATATACAATTATTAAATTTCACGAATATTTTTATTTTAAGTTTACTGTATTCTTGAAAAATAATGTACAATAAAATTCCAATGTGCAATAAAATTCCAATGTGCAATAAAATTCCAATGATACTTAAAACAAGTTTAAAAGAAATATTGGACAGAGTATTCCAAATATATATTGGCTATAAGACTCTTGTGTCGGTTAATGAAAATTTAAGCTTTGCAGCTAAATAAATTCTTATTATGAATACGAATAAAATGTGAATAAATTAATAAACATTACAAAAACTTATAATTATCCTATTGCTCAATTTTTACATTTCTTTCATTATTTTAAAGTCTAAATTTCTAAAAAAGGTTTTACTTTTACATTTATTTTATAATTTTTTAGTCCTGTCTGTACATTAAAAGATTAAACAAATTTCATTACTATCCGCTGCAGATCGCGACCTTTTTTGTCAAACTATATGCAATCTATTTTCACTTCAGTTATCATTTTGGCATTTTGCATTGGAAAACTTAACAAGTTGGAATGCAAATGCAGTTGAGTTGAGTTATACTCAATAATTTTAAAGCATATACGAGTTCAATATTATGCATTTTTATACCATACACCCATAGGGTGAAATGGTATATTAAAGTCGCTAAAATGTATGTAACAGGCAGAAGGAAGCTTTTCCGACCCCATAAAGTATATATATTCTTGATCAGCATCAACAGCCGAGACGATCTAGCCATGTCCGTCTGTCCGTCCGTCCGTCCGTCCGTCCGTCCGTCCGTCCGTCCGTCCGTCCGTCTGTATGAACGCCTAGATCTCGGAGACTATAAGAGCTAGAGCCACCAAATTTGGTATGTAGACTCGTGTCATATGTACGCTTATCGAGTTTGTTTCAAATGTTTGCCACGCCCCCTACCGCCCCCGCAAATGATATAAAACCGATTTTCTTAAACACTATAGCAACTAGAGACACAAAATTTGGTATGTATATTTGCTTTGTAAATGCGCACATTTTGTATTTGTAAAAATTTTGCCACGCCCCCTACCGCCCCCGCAAATTAAATAAAACCGATTTTCTCAAAAACTATTTCAACTAGAGACACCATAGTTAGTATAAATATTTGCTTAGTAATTGCGCACATTTTTGATGTGTAAAGATTTTGCCACGCCCCCCTCCGCCCCCGTAATTTGAAAAAACTCGATTATCTCCCGTAATTTTCTACCGTGTGCAATCAAATTTAGCACACTTAAATTTGATACTAATGTTCAGCAAAATACCAAATTTGATCAAAATCGGACTAAAAATAGCCAAGTTATGCATATAAACGTTTTTCCATATGGCCGGAGTTGGCCGTTGGCTGGTGGGGGCGCTAGGGTGCTCGTATGCTTGAGTGAGCGAAATACTAAGATATGCTTGTGAAAAGCATGTGAACAGTTTTTATACCATACACCCATAGGGTGAAAATGGTATATTAAAGTCGCTAAAATGTATGTAACAGGCAGAAGGAAGCTTTTCCGACCCCATAAAGTATATATATTCTTGATCAGCATCAACAGCCGAGACGATCTAGCCATGTCCGTCTGTCCGTCCGTCCGTCCGTCTGTATGAACGCCTAGATCTCGGAGACTATAAGAGCTAGAGCCACTAAATTTGGTATGTAGACTCGTGTCATATGTACGCTTATCGAGTTTGTTTCAAATGTTTGCCACGCCCCCTACCGCCCCCGCAAATGATATAAAACCGATTTTCTCAAACACCATAGCAACTAGAGACACAAAATTTGGTATGTATATTCGCTTAGTAAACGCGCACATTTTGTATTTGTAAAATTTTTGCCACGCCCCCTACCGCCCCCGCAAATTAAATAAAACCGATTTTCTCAAACACTATAGCAACTAGAGACACAAAATTTGGTATGTATATTTGCTAAGTAAATGCGCACGTTTTGTATTTGTAAAAATTTTGCCACGCCCCCTACCGCCCCCGCAAATTAAATAAAACCGATTTTCTCAAAAACTATTCTAGCTAGAGACACAAAATTTGGTATGAATATTTGCTTAGTAATTGCGCACATTTTTGATGTGTAAAGATTTTGCCACGCCTCTTTCCGCCCCCGTAATTTGAAAAAACTCGATTATCTCCCGTAATTTTCAACCTTGTGCAATCAAATTTAGCACACTTAAATTTGATACTAATATCCAGCAAAATACCAAATTTGATCAAAATCGGAATAAAAATAGCCAAGTTATGCATATGAACGTTTTTCCATATGGCCGGAGTTGGCCGTTGGCTGGTGGGGGCGCTAGGGTGCTCGAATGCTTGAGTGAGCGAAATACTAAGATATGCTTCTAAAAAGCATGCAAACAGATTTTTTTTAAAATACGATAATGCATTGGTTATTATAACTTTAAAATATTTGTTTTACTGGTGTATGGTATATCCAAGTCGGCGAGACGACTTACTTACTTCATTTAAAAATATTTTTGCTGAAAGCTGCCTATTAAACCTATTGAACGCTCAAGTTTGTTTCCCATTTACAAGAAAAGCCAATACCCAGCGTTGGGCTGGGTGATAGGAACAGATGATACATAGGTGAAGAAGAAGAACAAAATCTACTTGCAATACATTTTCTATGCAAGAAAAAAAAACCAAAAACAACAATTTAACGAAGCTAATCAAAGTGTCCCTTTGGCTAGGCCACATTTAGAAACATTACATCATCACAGAGTGTGCGTGTGTGTCTGTGTGTGGGTAAGCGGGTTGTATGTGTGGGTTTGTGTGGAATGAAAGAAGTTTTCCTTCAATTATGTGCCTTCTAAAAAATATGGTACGACCTATTCCACCTTCAAACCCTTTACTCCCATTACCCAAGCCTTGGGGCCCTATTTATACACACATATGCTCTATCTCACTCTCTCTCTCTCTCTTTCAATGCCTCTCCATTTCCCTTATTGTAGTTGTTGACATTGTCAATGAGACAAAATGCAAAAAAAAAAAGTGTATTTTTATTTTCGCATCAATTATTTTACATGTAACAACACACAGGAAGAGTAACAACTGTCACTACAACAAACTACAACAAAAACTACAAAATATATGCATATGAGAAATAAATGCAATAAAAAAAAATTAAAGAGCATATTTCTAACAAGCCCAAAACGTTCTGCCTTAAACTATACAACAATATTTTACCGCAAACATGAAAATGATATTTTTTAATTCCCTTGCAAAAAGGGTATACTCATTTTGATCTAATTTGATTTAATTAAAGTGTCCAATGCATAGAAGAAAATAAAATAAATTTCACATACACAATGCTAAAAGTATTTGAATTTTCTTTTTTTTTTTTGAAATTATTGAAGATTTTTGAGACTAATATTTTGATCAATTTCAAACCACTTTAATCTCATTTTAATCACAATTTAGCATATCTTAATTGCAAACCCTAAATGATTCAATTATAAATAGACAGTACCCACAAGCCAAAATTGTTTAAATGAATTAAATACTGATTTTACATAATTAGTTTACTTCGTTTATCACAAAAAAAAAAATGAAAAACAAAAAAATCAGTTAAACTCAAATTAAAACATTTCTGATGCTTAATTCAAGCCCTCTTTATTCAATGACCTACTTGAGAGCCCGCATTGCAAAATCTAAAAAGGAAAAAAAATCGTACAAAATACAGTCAGACAGTTTGCACAGCCTACTCAATAAGTATATCCTCAAGTGGCAGTGGCCAGAAGTGTTACAACTAAATTTAAACCACTTTAAACTTTGCACGACAAATGTTGATTTATCCAATTTGGGATTATTCTTTATCCAATGCTAAAGTACATGGGGAAAAATGAAATATCCTTGCCATAAATGAACAATTTTTAATTCGATTTGCATTGTTTTTCTGTTAATTAAAAAGGGTACCAACCCACAAAAAAAAAAAAAAAAAACAATTACGTACTTTGAAATTGCCTATTTAATAATTTCGTCTCTAAACACTAAGAGTAATCTTTGAGTAAGATCTTTGAAGCATTCTTTGAAGGAATTGAACACGTTTTTGTTATATGCCAACTATCATATGCATTCATATGAGTATGGAATTGAACTGTATTCCTTTTGTCCCCGTTGTCGTCGTCGTCATCATCATCGTCATCCTCGTCGTTTTTGTTGATTGAATTGAATTGTGAGCAAACCAAAAAGTCGAGTAAGTTTTCAACGAGCGTCTAATAGCAAATTGTGCCAAGTGAGTCAGTGTGTGTATATGAATATATAATGAAAACTTCACACGTACAGCACCATACACACACACACACACACACACACAAACACACATTTAAGCCGTACCAAAACTTTTCCTTCAAAATGAAAGACGAGAGAGTTTGAAAAAGGAAAGGGAAATAAATATTGTATAAGAGATGAAAAGAATTGGCGGGAAGAATTGCGGGTAAAAGGGAACGGTAACTATATAGTTATGACATTGACTTTGAAATCAAAGTTATCCCTTTACCAGAGACGGTATTAACTCAATTATCAAGCAGCCAACTAGCTAATTAGAAAAAGCATTGATGTACTCTGTATATAATATGTACAAAAAGTTTGAGTTATGTTTTTGTGACTTGGACAAACTTTTCAGTTTTTCCAGTTTTGCCAATTATGCCTCAACATTGGCATTAAATAAGCGTTTCAAGCTCTTTATTTGACACGGGCCAGCCCGCCCTCCCGACCCACATCCCCTTCCATGCTTTGACTCTCGTCCTGTGTGTGTGTCTGTCTCCTTGTAAATTTCAGTGGACTCCTCAACAATGGGGAATGACACACCCACTTTGCCAACGCTACCGCCAGCTACTTCCCGCCACGCTAAGACTAAGATACCGACATAAAAAGGACACGAATCCTTTTAGGCCCGCAGCTGACATTTTGACGTTGACTTGGAGTAACATGGCAACCTTTCGTCTTTTGCCCTTTCTTTGGTCATATTATTTATTTTTAGGAGTCTCAGGTGCTACTACTTCTCCTCAATCCTTCAACCTCAACCTAAACGTCAACCCATCGAATGCATAAACTTGTTCTTAACTAATTTTATGGTACGACAAAATGAAAATGAATTTACTGCCATCGATTTTGGTCAAGAATCTATCAATTACTTAATTAATTAAATGAAATGTTGGCCAAAGTCCCCACTACCCACCACCAACACCAATAGTAATCAAATAAAAAACCAAAATACGGCCAACATTCAAAATTAAATGAATAATGCAATCCCTGAAGTAAAAGCTATTAATATCCAAGCAAATAGTAAGTTAAAGTTCTGGTCACTATATTTAACCATTGATTGATCACTTTGTATTTCAGTGTCATACTCAAAAAGACAAACTTAATTGAGCACCTTTTGTTGATTTTACTGACAGAAATCACAAAGTTGTACCAAAAAAAAAAAAAAAGCAAGAAAAAAAAGGATCACAAAGTCCACAAAAAGGGCAAGTAACTTTGTGAATTTGAGTGACACTTGCTTCGTTTGTACTTTAGATTGCAATCTTGTGATTTAATCCAAGTCACAGCAAATAATTTCAACTCTACTTGAATTGGAATTCAAAATACAGGTAAACAGAGTAATAATATATATTTATATATGGACATAGTTACGAAACCAAGGGGAGTAAGTTTTCCAGTTTTTGGCTATGTCTTCATAGAGTTCGATCAAGACTTACCTAAAAAAAAAAGAAAGAATAAAAAATAATTTAGAATTTTAAAATAGAAACATTTTATTTGAAAATTTATTTAATGCCTATTTTATTATATACACACATACATATACATACATATCATTTGTTTGCACAGAATAAACAAAATTCGTATGTCTTGTCATGTTTGACCAATAAAAGTGCGACAGAAACAGAAGCAAAAACTATATAACAATTTTATGTATATTTGTATAGAAATCAAATCGAATGGGGAATTGACACAGATTTTTATTAAGCACGCCTAAAATTGACCCAAGTGACAAGAGAATTTTCGTTTCACAAATAAACAAAACATTAAATTCGGCGAAGTGGGGGGAAAAGGAGTGAGTTTGAGTTGGACTGGTGTGGTCTTGGGGGCCACCAAAACACTTCATTTAAATGTTCACAAGGGGAATACACAACAACGACAACAAAACACCAAAAAGGAGAAGCCACATAAGCATCACCAGCAGCAGCAGCAGCACCAGCAGCAGCACCAGCAGCAAAATAGCACTCAAAACGCAAATGAAATGCAATGTTTCAACAAAAACAAAACCATATACCCTATATGCAAACCTTTTTTCGGGGTATATTTCTAAATGATTTGCAAATTAAAGTTCTAGTTAAGCAAAAAAAATGGAACTTCTAACTTAATCCTTTTAAAGGGCATCAATCAGTCGTATCTTTCTATAGCTCTATCTCAGTTTGAAGCTATAAACACAAAAAATTCTCTTTCTTCTTATTCTGCAGTGACGCGAACGGCAAAAGCCAAACAGACAGTCGAACGAAACGAAAGATGAACGAACATACGGATACCAGGGAATAAGAGCAACAAATTGTGTGAATTATGTATTGGCTGGAATGATGATGAGAGGGGCATGGCGATGCGGGGATGTTGGAAAGTGTGTGTGCTGGGGAAGGGGCAAGATGAATTGAATACAAATAAATAAAATCAAATAAAAACTGACAAGCAAACGACGGCATGGCACACGCGAATTGCGCCAAGCCTTGATGATGGCACAGAAATGCCATTGTCGAGGAAACTGTCAAATAAAAACACACAACTATTTTCCTTTTTTTTTTTTGGTATGCTGACAATGATTATGAAGATGATAATGATGAAGATGCAGATGATGAACACAATGATCATGGCAATGAGGTAGTAAGACCCAGTAAGTTGTGCAAATGCTCAATGTAGTGCAACTTCGACATTAAGAAACACCTAGAGTTACGTGTGTGTTAACTAACAGAGCGGTTACTAGAGTTTCAGTCGGTTGATTTATGGAACTCGATTCGGTAGATTGTTATTTATGTTTACAAGGTAGCTCAATGAATCGGACAGCTTCTTGAAAGATATAGGGATGAGATCAGATCTCTTATTTCAAATCCTACATGGTTCAAGAACATGTCGAAAACATTTGAATATAATCGTTTTGTATAACACTTGTGTATAACACTTGTGTATAACACTTGTGTATAACACTTGTGTATAACACTTGTGTATAACACTTGTGTATAACACATGTGTATAACACTTGTGTATAACACTTGTGTATAACACTTGTGTATAACACATGTGTATAACACTTGTGTATAACACTTGTGTATAACAATTGTGTATAACACTTGTGTATAACACTTGTGTATAACACTTGTGTATAACAAGAAAGCCTGTGTATAACACTGGTGTATAACACAAGGTTTTTCCCAGCGCTTTATCTATTCTTTTTTGAAAAATTTTCCCTCTTCGATAGTTTTTCAATTTTTTTCTCCATTCTCTGTTCTTGCCTTTTGCTGTTGTTTGTCATTATTTCTCTGTTTGTTCACAGTTTTATCGCCGATTTTTCTTTTATGAACGCATTTAAAAGTCATTAGTCGCAGGCTTCTCTCTCTCTCTCTCTCTCTCTTTGTACATAACTCAGACTCATATTTAAAGAAAAGCTAACCAAGTTTTTTTTAGGCTACGATCGTCTCCTTGATAGCCGTTGGCTATTTCTCCTCTGTTACCTCACTCCCTCTTACACGTTTTCATCTCAGTATTCCCCCAAGATTGCTGTCATTAATTGTCGTTTAGTTTAGTCCTTTACATCTCTCTCGGAATACGTGTGTGTGTGTGTGTCTGTGTCTATATGTGTGTATCGGCTTCTATGTCTGCATTTCAAGAACGCCTTCATCTTTGCCTGTTAGCGTCTGGGATGGTCTGGTTGGTCTGGCTGGTCTGGGATGGAAGGGGATGGGATGGTCTGCTTGCAGCATAATTATGTCCATTAGCGTGCCTTGACGTCGTAGTTGCAGGTCAGCAAACAACAGCCATTTGGCTCAATTGTCTTTAACACGTTTGGCAGAACTTCAAAACAAATTTCAACAACTCACGCAGCAGCACACAAACAATGAATAACACCCAGAGGCAACGGCAACGGCAATGGCAAAGGCAACGGCAACGGCAGAAAGGGCTAATCAATAAAATGCTTCTAGAACCATAAATAGCACAACATTTTTCTCATTCTATCAAACATAATTTAATTTTACAAAAACACTGTAAAAATTTCGCATATTTAAGCAAGGCGGCCAAAAAGGGCACACGGCACAGAAACAGGAAGCCCTATTTATATATGTATATATCCACATGCATACCTACATATAATATACAGATCCAGTCGAGCATCCAGGCATATATACCTACAATCATATACAGCCCAACAACCATATTAATGGAATGAGGAGACTTTGTTACAACTTAACACGCAATACTCAAGCACACACACACAACCTACACGAAAGACAAAGAAAAATAAATAAATAAAAAAAAAAAACAACATTTACATATATTTATAGGTAAAGCTATTTATGTATATTATAATCATAATTTAAATAAAATAAAACCAATTACAATCAGCAATGTGCTTGAGTAAATAATAAGTAGATGTTAAGGCTCGCACTATAAATAGCTGTTATCCTTAAAACAAAATAAGCAAAAGTATCTATTGGTTTCTCCAAATAAAAACAAATTTCCTCAGACTTTGTTTTGCTGTGTTTTTTTTTAAATAATCTACATAGGTCACTCAATACAGAGTATAAATAGTTCGAAACCAGTTTTTCAGATCATTTCACAAAGTCTTCCATCCTTCGAACTAAACCATAGTTCTCTTCAATCAAGGGGAACCTCAGAGAACATAAATAGTATACGCTTGTATTTCAACACATCATTAAGTTCTCTTCTTTTTGTTTTTATTTTCTTCTAAAAGGGCATTTACCCTCTATTTCGTTTAAAACCTAAGATAAGCATAGATAATAGCCATGATATTCGAGATTTGTAATTACATAGAGACCCAACACTAAGCACAAAGAAAAAAAGAAATGGAAGCCCTACGAAGAGGCGACTCTGATGGCACAGCGGAGCAAGCATCAGTGCCATGTTGTATATGAACAAGATCGTTTTTAATTGATATGTGCCCCCGATTATAATTCCCTGGAAATGGCCACCACATCAATTTAAAGCAACGAAGAAGAAAAAATAAAGAAAACGAAACAACACGATGAAGGAAAATTTAAAAAAAAAAAATTAAAACACAACAACAAAACAAACCAGAAGCAGACAAACATTTCATCTGTATTTTATACTGAAACTGGAACTCGAACTCAAACTGGACATGAACTAGAAGGAGAGTCATTTCGAGTTGAGTTGAATCGTTTCTTGTTTACATGCAAACAGGAAATTCATATTTTAAATAAAACTAGACAGTCACGCACACATTAAGTAAAAAAAAAAAAAAACAAAAAACAAAGCGACGAAAAAGAAACAAACCGAATAAATAAAAACGAGAGTGAAAGACAGAGTATCATCATCATCGTCATAGTCGTTGTCGTTTACAAGCAATTAACATAGAGCCCTTTGACTTTTGGCCGCCACCATCAATGGATGATACTTAACCCCCACTCCTCTCCTAATGCTATCAGTAGCTGCTCTTGCTGCTGGCCATCGTCTAAATTGTATGTAAATTATATGTACATACATATATGCATAATTGATCGTCATCAGTTGTAGTAGATGAAACAATTTAGATTTAGATAGAAATAGATTTTAATCTCGGTCAGCAAATATTCTCATTGGATCACAATCATTTCCAACTACAGATAGATTTGCATTCAAAACTTGTTCAAATAAATGGTATATATTTTTAATAGTTACTGTCCTTTTCAATTGGTTTGTTATGGAATTTTGTTTTGGTTAGTTGTTAGTTTCTCATTAATTTAATACCAATTTTAGAACTTGTCCCGTTCTGATCAGAGACTTCTTTTGGCTTGTAATAAATCCATTTTAGGTTTTGCGCACGCTCTAAATAAGTACACCATGTGTGTCTGAGTGTGTGTGAGTGTGTCTGTGCTTAAATATGTTTCTTGTGGCTACTAAGCTCACCTCTATGTTGGATGAACAGACGGACATGCGGCATTTTTATTACTACAGCAAATTGCAAACTGCAAACATTCAGCAAAGCGCAACTGTATGTGTTATGTTGTGTATTTTGTTGTGTGTTGTGTGTTGTTTGCCCACAAATGGCGCACACACACCGAACAACAACAAACGGGACAAGAAAACACGTCCCGTACAACAGTAGAGCGAAGAACTCGCAGCAAATGCAAGCTATGGGGAAAGCCGCAAATGATAAAAATAATTTGACAAGCAATGCAAAAGAAAAAAAAATAAATACAGAAAAAGAAATAAAATAAAATATAAATGTAGCAAAATGGTTGTTGCTGTGCCCAGGAAACCAAGAAGTGAACCGAACCCCACCAACCACAGACAGGCACAACACATCTAAGCAAACAAACAATAAATCCCAATGATGACGATGACGATGACGACGACGACGACGACAACATAGTCTACTACTATATACTACTACTACTACACTACTAAAACGTATTTGAAAGTCCGCACCATGTTGTTGATGCTTCCGTGATGTTCTTCTCCTGGCATGATGGCAATGCTTCTGGTTTCTTTCCTTTTCATTAACAAACAAACAGGTGCAGTGAAAAGAGGGGACCTTGTGGTAGTGGCAGGACCCAACAACATCTAACCAGGAAGTGCGCTACAATGCACATTTCACGTTCTGAGGTTAAAGTGGAGTGTTGTGGAGCAATGGTTAGGCGACGATGTCGGTTGACCCCTACGCGTGATTTTCTGTTTTGTGTTTTTTTTTTTTTTGCTTAGGGTTACGTTATGGCTTTTTAAAAGAACAGAAGAATATAAAATAAAAAAGGTCAAAGCTGCTCTCTAGTGTTTGTCCCACAACGAGGGTTAATCCTGAAGTACAGTACAGACCAAAGCAACAACATCGGAATAACAATTGAGGCAACATAATTTTAGTTGGAGTATTTAAATAAGAAGTATCCTAGGTTGGTGTAGATAGTTCAAGCAATTTAATTGATTCGCTTTATAAAATTCATGTTTACTAACTAAAATGTTTACTTTAAGCTCTTCAATCTTCAAAATGTTGAATTTAGAATGCCTTTTTGCATTTGAAAGGCTATGATGAAATATACATATTATGAGCTTATGGTTAAAGTTACTTTTATGAAGACTCTCGTTAAATACTAAAAGTCTTCATTATTTTGTTGGCATTTTCTGCAATTTGTTTTCTTTCTTTGTGCTAACTACACCTGCCTTCTCTTTCTCTCTCTTTCTCTCTCTCTCCCTCTCTTTTTCACACACTTTGTATTTATGTTTTGTATTTTTCGCCGGATTCTCTTGTAGGTTTTGTTGCTGCGTTTTTTCATAAGCCAAAATACATAAATTCCTTTTGAAGTTGGACAAACAACACGCACACACACACACTACAACAAAAGACCAGAGGCACATGGACAAAAATTTGTAGTGCTTTTCCCCATCATCACACAACGCCTCCGCCCATCGTCGTCGCTTGAATGAAACATCGCGTCGCTGTTGTTAAATGATGCAAGAACCTCATCATCTGGTTTCTAGTGCCACTGATTCAGTTGCTGCATTTTATGATTATTCACATGTAATTTACAAAGGGATTCTATCTAACATTGCTCTTCTTTTTTTGTTTTTATGTGTCACATATGTGCAGAGAGCTGCGAGATGCAAGCTGTGAGACCAGAGTCAAATAACTCAAAGAAGAAAACCAGCCAGCCAGCCGATCCCTCCCTACCAAAACCGACATCCTCTCCCACTAATCATATTTTTAATTATCAAGTCTAGTTTATGTTGTCTTATTTATTTATATTTTTGTTTTAGAAGTTGGAGATGATTTATATTTATATCTTGTCGTTTATGTTTATTTGGAATTATTTATACTTATTTAATCATATGAGAGATCAAAACAGTCTAGACTCTAGATTGAAGAAGGTTGACCAAGTTAATCTTTTGAGGCTTCTGGCATGATTCAGCTCTACAAATATGAAGAATTGCAATGCATGCATGCATGGGGGGAGGGAGGCAAGTGGAGGACTGAGGCGAACTGCTGTTGGCGTCTGATTGCCTTGTTTTTGCAGTTTGTCTTCCATTTGCTAATGATGAATCAGTTTGCAATATGTACATACATATATGAATCATGACAGACAAACATATGCAAAGCAACGATTTCTTAAGGAAACCATATAAATAAAAAATTAAATACTAATAAAATGCAATCAAAAGATACAAAGAGAAAAATAAAACACACACACAAGCGAAGACAGCTTATTCATATGAATTGATAAAATTTCCTGGTCAAGTAGCTTGGCCAAACATAAGGGAAATAAAATGCATTTTCTGAAACAGAATTAAGTTCGTAAAGCGAATAAGGCAGCTGGAAAGTTGAAAATTGAAAAAGAATTCATATTAAATAGCTTAAAAAAATTAGGAACAGTTATTATATTTCATAAGTTATAACGTAAAAATGTAAAACTGAGAGTGAGTTTCTTATAAATCATAAAAATTGTTTGTTTTTGACGGAATAGACACGTTAATGTGTAGTAAATAATATGTATGCATAGTTTTTTTAAGGCAAATGTATGAATACATGAGAGCGTATTTAATGAGTCGAGACATTCTTAATTGATGCTCAATTAAGCAGCAGGCAGTCCTCTAAAGAAATGTGGAGTATGTAAGAGGGAGTCAGAGGGAATAAGAGAGACCAAGTGAGTGGGTCGAGCAACTGCGATGAGATGCCCATTGCCAACCAGCTTTGCTTTTCTCAAATTTCATGAAAAATAAAATGTGAAGTGGCAAAGGGGGGAAAAAAATATATATATTTTTTAAATATACATGTGGTCGGGGGAAAGGGGAAGCCTTGTGGCTGGTCTTTGTGCTTTGGGGGCCGGGACAGGTCGGGCTGTTAACTTTTAAGCAAAAATCTACAATGAACAGCCAAAAAGAAGGGAAAGAAAAGAACAGCAACAACCAAACCAAAAGTAAAAACGCTTTATACACGCAGCCAGAATTAAAATATGTAAATTTCAAGTGCTTAAAACTGTTTCAGGAAAAACCAACAGAAAAATGAAAACGAAATGAACAAGAAAATTCCAAATTAACGACAAATGTGAAGAAAACACGTCACTAAACTGCCCCACCTCTTAGGTCATTATTATCATTATCATCATCATTACCATCATCATCGATGTATGTAGGTAGTTGAAGAAAAGTGTGGCTGCATATTGCTTCAAGCAAAATGCATTTAAATGTGACCACATTTAAAGAAAATCCATGCAAGCCTAAGAAAATCGTTTATATGTACATATATACTGCAATTTGTTCATATAAAATTGTTGGGGAAATCTATATAATGGAGTTAACTGTCTGTTTAAATTATAAAACAGACGAGAAATTCAAAATTATAATTAAACGTAGTCAAATTTTAATTAAATAGCCATAAAAAACAAATAGAAATAATATGTAAAAGCACAATAAGATGGTGATGATGACAGCAACAACAATAACAACAGGAACATTTTGAAGAAAAGCAAAGAAAACAGACAACAACGAAAATAAACAAACAAAACAATTATACTAAACGCCCCCAGGCCAAGCATTTAGTTAATGTACTCCAAGTAAAAAGCAAAATGAGGAATCAGGGTCGAAGGGTCGGTTCAGGTAGGGCTCGTCGGTTCGCCGATGGTTAGACAGGTCTGGCGGCCTGGAGGGAAGAGCAGGGCATAAGGAAAGCAAATAGCAGAAGCTACCAAAAATTTCCAACAAAACTTTTCCCAAACATTCCAAAGAAAGGAACATCAATACATAGAATACCTAACGTATATCGCCTCGAGTGACTTCAAAAGCATGATAAGATTACACGAAGATTCCATGAAATATTTGAGAAACAGAGAATGAATTAGGCAAAGAGACGTGCTTCAAACCAGAATGGAACTTACCTAAGATTACAATTGATTAATCGAATTTGAACGACCTATGTCAACGTGGCATTGTTTCACCGTTTCTGGTTCACGTGCTAAAAACTTTCATAACCATATAATTATTGTGTTTTCCTTTCGTTTCGCCAACTTTAGTGCCTTCCTCTTTCTATAAAATATCGGAAGAACTAACATCTTTGAGCTTCTAACTTTCGTTTGGCCAAAAAGTTAAACCAATTATCTGTCTAGTTTTTAAGAACGTTTGCCAAATTGAGCCTTAATTGTTAGATATTTGTGCATAATGTTATCAATAAAGAAAATAATTTGGGTAAGCACAAAATCCAACATTAAGATATGAAAGGGAAAATTGTTAACTCCGATTACGTTTCGAAATTAGAAACAAATGCGCGAAAAAGAAAAACAAAAAACAAAAAACAAAAAGCAACAAAACGCAAACGAAAAGGAAAACGGAGGAAAAAGTGCTTTCACAAAATTTAACCTGATGATGTCTGTTGTCCAGACCACCACCACAACCAGCAACAAGCCTCATCCCACCCTCCGCCTACATATTTTACTGGAGACTCTGCTCCAGTGAACAACAGACAGAAAAGTTAACAATGCGCTAAGCACGATGATGATGATGATGATGATGATGATGATGATGATAATAGACATGCCCCTCATCATGTTTGGCCACTAAATAAATTTCATATCAGTGGGGAGAGCTCTGAGCAGTTTGGTCACCAATTATAAGTAATAACTCTCTCTCTTCCCACCACCCTTCTAAGTAGAAAACAAAGAAAAAGCAAAAACCATGCGAGAGAGACAGACAGACAGAGAGTGAGAGAGAAGAAAAAAGGGCCAACACAATTGGTCTGTCCCCTTCTTGTCTGATTGTCACACAACAGCTGCCACAAATTCCCACACAATCAAACAGAAATTGCTATGGTCTATCTTAATTTTAGGTGGCCCAACAATTACATTGGACATATTTACATACATATGCATAAATATATATGTATGTATGTATATACGTCTGTTATAAAAGTACTATGGTCTTTCTTTTTAATCAAAATTGTATAACTCACTAGAGAAGATTTAATACACTTGACTCTCGAATTTTTAGTGATTTGGTTTTGCCTAGAAAGTTTGAATTCTCTTTGTTGATGCAACTTGGTGTATTGACGATCGGTTGACACCCACCCACCTACCCACCTGCCCACCTGCTCACCTGGTGGCATTTGTTGAGACTAAACAGCTAATTAGATCGAAAGTTGGTTAGGGAGAATTCTCTTAAAGCCCCAAATCGATTAAAGGGTTCTGTATATAGACAATAAAAGCTACAATGTGTGTTTGCTTTATCATTCAATTAGCCAAAGATTTTACAATACAAAGATTTGTAGTTATTACAATTGCCACAGCCCTTCCCCCTGCCTCTTTTGCAGAAGGGCGGACGGGGTTCGATGTCTACAAAGTAGCATGCAGTAAACATAAACTTTGAAACTTTACTTTAGTGCAATTGTCCAACATATCGTTTGTATGTGGTGAATGCTCGGTTAGGGGAAACATTGCCAGGGAATGACAATAATTTATGTCAAATTAATTAAGATGTTTGGCGGTGCTTAAAGAGGAGGACAATAGAGAGGAAAGAGTATGGGTGTACAACATTTTATTGTCTTTCCCAACCCACATTTACGATTTAAGCCCTCAACCAGCAACACAACTCTGTCAATTGTTTGCAATGCTTTAGAACAAAAAACAAGACTTACTTATGCACATATATAATATCATAATTAAACGCAATAATTATGTAAAACAAAAAAAAAAAAAAAGTACATTAAATACTAGACTAGAACTAAATTCGAAAAGCAAATGCTTAATATAAAAGATGAGGTTAGTTAGTTAGCTCTTTTTGGTGGGTCAGACAAGCTTAGAAGTCTTTGCCTCAGACAGTTCTATGGACTAGGTCGGCAGACACATAAATGCCAAAATAGCTAAACAAGAAAAATTTCTCTATATATCTCTTACTCAAGATTGACAATGAGCTAGAAACATGTGTATCTAGATAGTGAGATGCTCTAACCATTTTATCAGTTTAATTAAAGCTTTTTAGGGAAAGCCCAAAAATAACCACAAAACCATAGAGTCACTTCTATACATACTTTATTAATTTTATTTAAATAAATTGAATTTCCAAATTGGCTTTGTCAATGAATGTGAATATTTGTTTATCAATTTGTCTGTGTGTGTAGCCAAAAGACTGTAGATGACATTATTCAAATAGATTCCTCTGTTCAAATATTTTACTTATGTCTGAAAATATATGTTAAATAATTTCTGATTATTTATTATCAGTTTAAATGCACTATTTTCCATTGAGGTTGGCATTTTGTCTTAGGCTATTGAAGACTCGAACTTAAAAGTTAGTCTAACCGCCAATAATGACAGAGTCTGAAACAATAATATGAAAAACAATACGGAATCTAATTCATTTAGAATTAACTTTTAACTATAATTTGCTTACCCATAACGAACTTCATCTAGACTTTTTTATGGATAGTTCTTTCAAAAGAAGGAGACTTAAAATATTAATTTTGTAATACTTGCACTTGTCGTATGAGCTATTCAATTTATTACGCATACGACAAGTAATTCCTAAAAATGAAGCAGTCTCTTAGATAGTATAACATGCATTTATTCTTTAGCTTTGTTTTCTTTTTTTTTTGTGTGTGCGCTAATCTGTCTCTTGAAAAAATGATTACAAGTTTTGCATGGATTGTTGAACTAATTTTGCCATTAAGTTTCTTCTTTTTTTTTTCTTAGCTATCTTCTTTGCATACTTACAACCCAAAATCTCACGCCTAGGGCCATTTGTGAACACTTACCTACAAAGAAAAGAAAAAAAAAATTAGTACATTTTTTTCAGGTGTAACTGAGAATAAAAAGTTACATTTGGTTTGATTCGATTTTTTTTCTATCACCAACCACGTGCCTGCCCATATACAAATAAGAGGCAGGGGCAGCCGTTTATTGTTTATCAGTTTATCAGTTGGGCTTATTTGCTGTTGTTGTTTTTTTGTTTCGGTTCTTTCTGTGTCATGTCCAATTTGGTATATCGATGATGGATGTTGCACAGCGATTAGCTAATTCTACTCCAACACCAAATCAACTAGAGAGACAAAAGGTGAGGTGTTTGCTTTTCAACAGGGTATGTTGATGGTGAGGAGGGGGGAGGCGGGTGAGTTTTGTATGTTTGTGATACGATGAATTGGTAGAGTTGGGGGCAGGTGGCGTGGGGTAGGGTATGTGTTGGCCATGCAAACGAGTTTCTGTCGTCAACTGTATAGGAGAGAGAATGGTGCTTAAGCCCACCTCACCCCCGTCCCCTTGTGATTCCCGTGCTGTGTTGTTTCAGCACTTAACCACATGTATGCCAATGGCATGAATCATGCATATTGATCTCTTCACCCAATATTGTGTGTATGTGTGTGTGTATGTATACATGTGTATGAGTGAGTCAGTCAGTTTTTGTTGGGTTTTTCGGTTTTCAGTGCCTCTTTTTTTTTGGGTGTTACCCCCTTTCACTCCCTCTCTTTTTGCCACACTTTGTCTTTTTTTCTTTCTTTTTGCTGGCGTTTTGTTTTCCGGGCCTGTTTCATTGATGATGATGACTGTGTGTGTATGTATGTGTGTGTGTGTGTGTGTGTGTGTGTGTGTGTATTGGCAACTGTTTTTAGCCAAGAATACTAAGCAAAACAAGAAACGGAAATACTGGTCAAGCCAGAATGTGTTTCTGAATGCATTTTAGCAATGCAAAAAATGATAAATAAACCAAAAACAAACCGAATATGACGATTATTTAGATTATGCAATTTTAATGGATGCCTCCATTTGTCAATCAATCGATTGAAGTAATGGTAAGTAATGTAAAGGAAGGAAGTGGAGAGTGGAAAAGAAGTAAGACTGAGGAAACCGAAAAGAGGGGCAAGGGCGCTAATAACTAGAATGATCGAATAACTATGACAATGGGCATTCAAATGATAATCTCCCATTACGCCCATGAGTGCAAGTAAGACGGCCAATCTAACCTCAATTTCTTCAAGATCTTTAATATTAATAATAGTCCTTAATTAGAAACTAGCTCTCTCATGAAATATGCTTACTGTTGGCCTTTTTTGCTTGTCTCAAATCGTTTCCATTTGCATTTCTTTTGGCTCACAGAAAACGCATTTCATTTATATTAAGAAAGATGAATACAAATTATTGTATCATTAATAACAATAATAATAATAACACAAGTGAGCCAAATGAAAGAAGAAGAAATATAGTGGAAGATGACTAAACAGTTGGAACAGGCAAAAAAAAAAAAGTGGCCACAATTAAGTGTCAACTAAGGATGACGGCGCAATGAACAAATGGCCTCTAAGAGGCTCACCTCCCCATCCTTCCCGCCAAAGGCGACACGGGAGAGGGACACAGTGAGTGGTGGGGGTGCAAGTAGGTGGATCAAAATGCAAACACAAGGTAGTGAGTTAAAGAAGAAGAAGCAAAAAAAAGAACCAAGCAACAGAATAACTTCAAATGCAGCGGTAGAATAGGGAATGTTGTGGGGAGCGGCGGGAGGGGTCGAAAGTGGCGGTCTAGGTCTTGGTTTGTTGCCATGGCTTCGTGGTGGTGGGAGCGGGGAGAAGGGGGTTGGCATGGAGAGTTGGAGGAGTGGGACTTTGACGTGCGCAAGCACTGAAAATATGCTTCTTCTTCATCACGTCTCTTCTCCTTATTCTTCTTCTTCCTCTTCTTCTTCTTCACTTGTTTTATTTGTTGGTTTGTCGCGTTGGTTGGGGCTTATTTAATATTTAAAAGCGCGCGTCAACAGAAACAACAGCAGCAGCAAAAACAACTACAACAGCAACAAGAAGAGCAACCCGCTGGAGGCTTGCAAGACTCTTGGACCTCTCTACCTCTATATATATATATGTGTGTGTGTGTGTGTGCCCTATGACTGTGTGTGTGTAACTCCGGTGACCGCAGAGGAATGGGGGCTTTGAATTGAAGGGCAAAGAAGTTGGTAAAAGGTAAGATGAACAGGGCGTACGACCAGGACAAAATGAACAACAATAAAAATGGGGAAGAGGATGGGACCAAATGAAAAAAAAAAAGAACCCAAAAGAAAATGCGGCATCGTGCCTGTGATTCAAGTCTATGTAAAAAATGATAAAGCGTGTAAAATGTGTGCATAATAAAATTAACACCCATTCGCCAAAAGCAACGGCAGGGTATGCGACAAGGGATGGGTGGGGAATCCTCTTTAGTCTCAAATGGAAGACCTACCTTCTAAGATCAAAGAGTCCTTCAATGACAATAGGTCTAAATTATACACCGCGGGCTAATAGCTTAAGACCATCCATCATCACCTTTCAATATTTTACAATTCGCGGACGTTGGAAATTATAAAATTTTCGGTTTGTTAAGGAAAATAATCACTATCTTTCATTTTGACCCTGTTTTTACATTTTTCCAAATTTTTCATATAATTTTGAAATTGAAATTTTTGTAATTTTTTTGTAGATCGCACTATCAATGTATTAAATGTCAAATTGACATATATTTTAAATGACAACAACAAAATCACAAATCAAAGTTGGCACTGCCAACATGAAATCTCATAGTACTCAATCGAGCGGCCTAACACATTCAGTCTAGTTTTATTCACCATTCGGTCAACACGTTTATTTCGGAACAAAATGAATAAATAAAATCAAAATTCTTTTTAAAAATTAAAAAAAAAAAAAAAAAAAAACGTGAACAAAATTATTTTTGTGAAATTTTTCAACACCAAAACTCGTGTTTAGTTGTAAAAGTAAGAACGAACAAAAACTAAGAAAATTTAAAGTGAATCAAGTGATAATTAATTTGCTAATCTTCATTTCATAGACTAACACGCATGCACACAGGAAAATATGGAGGAGGAAAGAAGAATTTATTCTGGTAATGTGTTTGTTGGTGTTAAAAATTATGTTCTATTTCTATAGACGGTACGTATGGGTTATACATATATACATATGTATATCCTGATCACATATAATTTATAACTTTCGAATTTCAGAAACGATTGATGTAAACATAGATGGGTGCCAAGTTTTTCTGGTGACTGAAGAAATATATTGTTAATGTTATTATATATATTACGAATGAATTCCTTGACGGTACCGGTTCAACGCTCAGGATCCTCTGGGTGTGAATTGCAGTTTTGCGTCAAGGACAAATAATGAATTATGATGAAGAACTAGGGCGTGGAGTTTAAACAAATGAACATATATAAAAAAAAAAAAAAATAATAATAAAACAAAAACGTCTTCTGCTGATATTTAAACACAACAAAAAAACAACAATTCTTTTTGATTTAGTTCATTTGTCTATTCTTATCTATTCCTAGTAAGTACTTGACGTATGCAAATCAAATTTATTTCTAAAGAAAGATTCAATAAATTTCGAAATAACTTGTAAGTAGATACGAAATTTGACCTTCTGATTCGACAAAAAAAAAATCTATATATATCTACGCATACATATTTATGTAATCATACGTACATATGTCTAACTTGTGGATGTATGTAAAAGTGTCTGTGTATGTGTGTATATATATTCCATAATATAAAGAGAAAAAAGAACCTTAAACTACCTGAAAAAGACTAGAAAAAAGAACTTGAAATCACATGTGAGGCATATGGAAAACAGAAGAAGCAAAAGAAGTTGAGAGAGGTTATTGGAAGGGGCAGGGGAATAGTAGACGAAGGAGAGAAGTTGCAGTTGGAGTTGACTAAGCCATGAAGAAGCACCAACTGCAAAAGGTAAACATGAACAATGACTGCGCGCCTCTGTCGCTGCTGCTGCTGCCGTTGCTGATGATGTGTGCCGACTGCGTGCATTTGAGTGCAGTCAAAGACCGGAAATGTCTAATGATAGCACACAGACACACACACACACACGCTCGCACTCACACTCATAAACAACCACACAAACACACGCACCTAGTACTCTTAGTATAGAAAGACAGAAGCAAAAGTCTCAGTTTGTGTCGCCAAACAACGCTGGCCGCCGAGCCTTTGACTTGGACTTCCAATTTGCACCTGCCTTTTGTCTTTGTCATGTCCCAGAACCACCTCACTCACGAATATACACACTCATTTTGTTTTTCTTTTTCTTTGATTTCGCTGGTCGCTTCGTTCTTTTATGTATGCAACTCGCATAAAAACAATTTACCATTTTGTATGCAGTTTATGCAAATGTTGATGGAAAAAATTCCATCAAATCAATGCCTCTAAAACGAAGTGAAGTCAAAAAGAAGGTCGATTTTAGGTTACCCACTACCAAAAACGAACTCAACTGGCGCCCTCTAGCGTACGCATAAACAATGATGTCTTAGTGTTGGTAATTGATATACCCATTCATACGTATAAAATAAAAGGGTAAAAAGAAGCGTTTCTTGGCCTTGATTACCCTCTTTTCCCCCATCCCCACCGCCATGGAAAATGTGTAAAGGCATATTAATTTTGATCGTAAAAAAAAAAAAAAAAAAAAAATTATGAAGTCTTGATTATCAATTGGGAAATAATTTTTGATTTTTTTTACCTGGCAATTTTTACGTGCCTTGTATGTAAGCTCATTAGGTTTTACAAGTGTAATGCTGTTGGGGTGGGGGAGGGAGACCAGGTGTGGTGGTGTTCGAGTTAGTAAGTTTTCATTACATTTTCACATTTTGCTTCTTTTTGTGTTGTGTTCAATTTGTTGAGTTTCATTGTTCGCTAATTGAAATGCAAGGCAAGAACTAAGAAAAGTTTCTAAAACTTAACGAAAACCATTCAATTAGATTGAATATAGAAATAAAATCAAAATGCATAAATATAAAGAGGTAAATATTTTATTTTAAAGATCTATGAAATTTGCAAAGCTTTGCTGTAAACACATATTCTACATATGATTAAATGTCAGGCACATAATTATGAACGTCGGGGTCACCCACTCCTTAAAATAAACAAACACACGCATATACATATACATATAAAGAACAAACAATAACAATCTGGGCATGCAGCCAGCGGCCACTTTGATTTTCAGTTTAACTTGCCCCCAGCTCCACACCAACCAATAACACCCCCGATCCCCTCTTTTCATTCCCCATCATCTTATAGCCAATCCAAATTCCCAAAATCCAAATCCACAAATGTTGTCCAAGTATTTGTTTATTTTGTTTTGATGATAAAATATGTTATTGCTATTTTAGCTATTTGGTATGTTTTGTTTTGTTGTGTTCTTTGCCTTTGGGCGAATTATTACACATTGTTAGTGGGGAAGAGCAGAAATGCAACAAACATTTTTAAAATTCACCAATAAAACCAAGGAGGCAAAAAAATGAAAATATAAATAACATCAACATTCCAATAATGAAATGCATCAACTTTCTCGATTTTATCTCTTTTTTTTTTTTAATAATTAAATGATTGATAATAAATATAAAAATTCTCTATTAATCTGCAGAACGTGACTTGATGGATATCACACGGGAAGACAAAAAGAATAAACAATAACACAAAAACTGCAACCGAAAAATATTAAACGAAAAAACTAAATAATAGCTTTGGCAAATTTGAATAATGTTTAATGCAATGAAAATGAATACAATTTCTAACAATTTAAATTGATCACAGCATGCATAATTAAACATTTGGGCAATATTTTTCTAAATGTACATATAGTGTGGCTAATGTTTCTCAGATATTTATGAAATTTACTACGTCTATAGATATTAATATCTAGTATTGGAGTACTAAGTTTAAAAACAATACTTCTAATATTGAGAATGAAAATTTATTTTCCTTGTGAACATAATATTAAATTGATTATAAATTCAAATCTCTTTTGTTTTGGTAAAAAAAAATATTAGGAAAAACCTTTAAAAAACATTCAACTACATTAAGAATGGAAGAAAAACTGAATCAAGTATTTTTTTTTTTTTTTTGTGGATAGGTTTTGGTTATTATGGTTTTAAAATTCTGTTTCCGTTACGTTGTGTTTTTAACGGGAATATGTCAACCTTTTGCAATCAAATTGGGTTAGGACCCTGAAATGACTTTGCCCAAACAGCAGTCGCACAGCGCAGCATTGTCAACATTTTTATTAATTTTATTTTTTTTATTTTTCTTGTTCATTTATGTTCACACGGTTTCAGCATTTATTTGCTTAACTGTATTTCTGCTTCTTTATTTTTTGCTTCTTTTTTTAATGCAATCTGACCTAAGTGACAATTTTAGTTTTAGAGTCGTCTCTGTCTGAGAGACTGAGTCGTCTCTCAGTCTTCTGGCCTCGCAAAAGGAAGCAAAATTGCTGACAAATGAAATTCTTAGGACGCTGTGAGTGGTAATCTCAGCAGTGTAATGAAAGTAGGTAGCTAGTAACAGGTGTGTCTGTGTGTGTGTGTGTTTGTCAATTCCTGTCAAACTGTAGTGACAACTTTGGAACATTCACAGGCAATGCAAAGGAAATTCTGTTTGCCCAGCTGAATTTTGTTGCTGTCTTCCCGTTTATACATTTATTTTGCCTTTTATTTTTGTGTCTTCTTTTTCTTGTCATCAACTGACTATTTTGAAACGAGGGTTGTCCAAAAAGTTTGTTGACATAGGCAATATCTCAAATTCTCAATTTGGACATTAATTAACTGAGAAGTAAATAGAAATTATTTATCCACCACTCTAAAAGAGAGGCAGCAACATTTTATTCTCATTTATTGTGGTGAGTATTTTTTCAATATAATTGGCTTCAAAACTTTTTTCTTTCACCCCGTTTGTTGTTTCATTCGTTTCATTCATTAACTTGTGACATAAATTTAATAGTTGCAACGAAATCGCTTTTCAAGCCAAATAAAGAGCAACAATAACAAAAAAAAACTGAAATTAAATGGCTTTTTAAGCTTCTTTACGAAAAAAAATATACTTATATATTTAATGAAATGAAAAACAAACGTTAGAAAAAAAAGAAAAAAAAAATCAAAAATAAATTGCCAAATTGAATTGTGTGAAAAATTATGTAAAGAAAACGATAACAACAACAACAATGAAAGCATTTCAAAAGTTACCGGAAACTAAACAAGTTTCACCCATTCACAATCATATCAACACATTGTTTAGTGTATCTTTTTTAGCCCTATGATATAACGTAAATCGAGCAGGGATTTTTTGCAATAAAAATATACTATAAATATACCAAGAGATCGCGATGCTAAACACTTTCTGGGGGCTGTTTAATTCGTCCAAAGAGGTAACATATATGTACATATGTAAACTTAAAGACATTTAAAATGGCATATAAAACTAAATCAATCGAATTGATTGTTAACTCTATCCCTTATAAAAGAAATAGTTTTTAACAACTAAGGCTCAATTCAATGAATTGAAATAATCCTTTTGAACGAATGATTGGAAAATTTAGTGTATTCTGGTCGACTTAAAGTGATTGCAAATGGTGATTCGTTTTGAATAACTTTGTCAGAAATGAATATTCAAATGTTGCATTCATCCGCTTTGGTTCTCTATTTATTTCAGATTAATCTAAACAGTTGACACTTTTTAAAGAAACAACGCAAATGTGAAATGTCTGTAACTTGAACCAGATGTAGGAAAACAAAACCGAATGAAGGACTATTACGTCGTTAACTTTTCGAAATATAAATTTTTCAAATGGGAGGATCGACAAAAAGCGAAGAGGTTTTTTTTGGAGGATTTAAGAGAAAAGTTATTCAAAAGAAGTCAATAAAAAGAGAGTTATGCGCGATATGATTTCGATCTATCATAATCTACAAAGTGCTACGAAATGCCATTTTGTTTATTGTTATCCCGCTGCTGTTGCTGCTTATCATCATCAGCATTATTCAACATTTGCAACACCAACTTTGTGTGCTTTGTGTACAATATATAATTTTATGCGGTGTTAGCTTGTTGCCTCCTTGCCAAAAACAAAAGCCAACCAACAACTACAACTACAAATAACGCAAAAAGCCCAGTAAAAGATAAGAGGAGATAGAGTTAGTGTTGTGGATGGGGAAGAGGAGGGAGAGCTGGGCTAGTTTTGGCTAGCTGATCAAACATTGTCCCGCTGCTTGTAATTTGGCATTAGAAATACATACACATACATGGTGTTGACCAGAGTTGCCAACAGGCATGCTGATTTTTGCGCTATTTATGCAATAGACCTTCCTCCCTCCCGCCCTCTGCCCCATTTGTTGTTCACGCGCCTATACCGCATGGAATTGTTATTACCAATATTATTATTGTTATTTATGCCTGATACCCAGAACCCGATTCCTGATGTTCTGATGTCCTGATGTGTTGCTTTACGTCAATAAAAATGCATTAGAATAATTCCCCGGTCCGGCAAATTTCATCTTTTTTTTTTGGATGCGGAATCCGGGGGGTCAATCATCAGTTGTTGGTAATGCAATAAAAATCCAACAATTTTATGTACCTCGTTGGGATTTCTGTGCAATATATGTATGTGTGTACGTACGTACTTTTCTACATTGATGTATGTACTTGTGGTATATATAAAACTGGGTATATTTGTTTTGTCCGGAAGTTTGCAACATAAGTACATGTTTCCGACTTTACAATGAATTCTTGATCACTTGATAGGTTGGTTCTCCTTTCACTTCCATTCAAAGGAAATTAAATGCTAATGTTCTATCAATTTGTGAAAACGTCTATTTTAGCTCTATAGGAAAGGCCTAAATATATTTTTGGCAAATTTTTAATGATATCTTAAGGGGTAAATTGAAAAAAGATATGGTATATTCTGAATATATCGTTCAAAATGTTTCATTTGATACGAATTGAATGATCATTATGTTCAGAAAAAAAAATTAAAGGTTGAGATTAACTCAAGTTAATAGTTGTGAATTTGTTCTTTTATTAAATAACGTTTACTCTTTCAAATTACTATCATCTAACTATCGTAGTTTGTTGGCCAAAAATGGCCTTTAGAATCAAATGAGGGCATGGAGACGACGACGATAAAAATATAATCTTAGATTTTCAATTTCAACTTTACCTTTGTAAAAGAAGGAAGGCAAAAGAAAAAAAATTAAAAGAACAACAACAACACAAAAACCAGTTAATACTGAGAAGCCAGTTTATTGTCCACAGTTTGATAGCCACTGTGATTTTGCTGTCAGAACCAAAGGGAGGCTGGACCACAAAAACATAATAAAAACACAGCCTAGAATCATGTCACACAATGTTGATGATGATGATGATGATGATGATAATAATAATAATGATGATGGGAGCACACCACACACACAGATTGAAATTGTTTGGGGGTGTGGATAATCGAATTTTTTTTGGCTTAGACATGCCAATATGTTATTTTTGCATTTCGGTTATGAAACAGGTGAAAAAATGTTCGTTTTTTGGTCTATTGAATACAAAGACCACAGCACCAGCAGGAAATATATTTTGCTGGGCAACATTTTAGAAGAGTGTAACCACAAAAGAGATGCATTTAATAAGTTAATGGTTATCAAAAAGCTCTTTGTGCTAGTTTAATAATTCATCATATTATTGTTAACGAATAATCAATGTCCCTTAATTACATATGTCCAATGAATATGAATTCTTATGTTGCCCTCTCGCTTATTCTTTTCATCCAATTAGCATTTAAATCTATCCTAGCCCTTAACCATCGATCATCTTTGCACTTAACTTCTTTTTGTAATTAAAATTTAATCTCGTTTAACTCCGATTGTAACAGAAATTTGTTTCCATATATCATTTCGTGTATCAAATTAAATATCGGATAAGTTTGCATAGAAACAACAATATCTAAGATCAACAAGAGAAGTTTGATCATTGTTCACACACGATTTGCCATTTCTCCGATTACGATAATAAACTGTCTGCAAATTTTATTCTCATTTTTTGTAATTCGTCTTTTCCCGGGTCTCTAATAATTCGTACAATAAAACAAATACCTATGCTCGTTTTACTGTGATATTTGTGATAATGAAGAGCAAAATTGGAGTAGCCTCAAGTTATGTGACACCCATATACATATGTATGTATTTAAATATATTCAAAACAAACGAGTAATAAGAAACTTTTGCTGTTGCAGTTATAGTCTTCAAATTTCTCAGTCTCATGCATATTTTTCAGGTATAATGTGTACTGAACATAGTGGATCATTAAGGCAACTTCTTATTCTGTTTTAGCCAAGTTTTTGGTGAGGATCGAGATTTTAATCCTTATTTGGTTTAGATTTGGTTATTCTTGACCAAAAATTTAAAATATTTAAATCCCAAAGGGCATTTTCACTTATCACTAATTCCACTATTTGTGGAAAAATATTTGTTGTAGTTTTTTAAATGTTAAATGTTAGTTAACTTCCCAGAATTTATATTCTACACATTTTGATCGTTTCCGTTTTCTATTGTAAATTTTAATTTTTTCTTCAGAGTTTTGTTTTGTATCTACTTCAATTTGTTTAGAAGTGTCTGGCTAGGATATTTACTTAACTTTAATATTCTTAAGAAATGTTCTTGGTTTACATAAACAAAAACTAAAAATTAATAAAATAAAAAAAAAACAAAAGGTTTTACAAAAATATAAAATAAACTAACAAAAAACAAAAATTTGTTCTTTCGATAAATTTACTTTAGAAAATTGTCGAAACGTGTGTAAATCTTGTAAAAGTTTATAGCATTATTTTTTTGTTTTTTGTTGCATTGACTTTACTTGGTTTGGCTTGGTTTAGTTTAGTTTGATAAGACAAATCGCTAAGTGGGTGCGGGGAACGGAGGGGCGAGAGAGAATGAGTAAAATAGAAAGAGATGGATAGAGTGAGGGAGCCATGTTCCCACGGCTGTTTGTTTAGTACTTGTTTCTGGCAATCCAAAAACACAAAAAACAAAAGAAAACACAAAAATGTGTAAAGAGGAACACTGAGTGAGAGAGCAAGAGAGAATAAGACTGTAAGAGGAAGCGAGTGGAAGAAAGGGCAAGGGATAGGGAGAGGGAGAGCAACACAGAACTTACCCGCGTAACATGAGCAGCTGCTGCTGTCCAAATTGAATGCAAAGAAGCCGACGATGAGCTGAAGAAGAAGAAGCATTTTTCTTGTTGTTGTTGCTGCTGCTGCGGCAGCTTGAGTTGGACGACGCAGCGACGACGCCAACGATCGTCGCTGCCTGCTCTTCATTTGTGCCAGTTGCTGTTGTTTTTGTTTTTGTTTTGATAGCCCCTTCACTGGAGCTAGTTTTATGGTTTTTCTTTTGGCTTTATGAATTTTAAACTATGTTTAAAAGTTGATCTTTTATTGTTTTTTTGTTTTTTTTTTATGTTTTATTAATCATTTTATTTATGAAACATTTTGGCTAATGACTAAGAAAGACAGTGAGGGAGAGAGAGAGAGAGAAAGAAAAGGTTAACAAAAATATGTTGCCACATTTTTGCTTTGTGCTAGCCATTCGCTTGTTCGCTCGCTCGCTCACTCACACACACACACGCACACCTGCCGCAGGTAGCGCCTAAGACCAGATAGCAAGAGAAAAAGAGAATAAGAGAGCATTTAAGACGCCGAGAGAGAGAGAGGCCTGCATTGATCGCGCCTTTTTTGTTACTTCTTTTTTTTTTTTTGTTTATAGCCCTCTCTTTCGCTCCAAAATTATATCTTTCTCTCTCTTAGTCGTTGCTGTGTTGTTGCTGAACCCTTTTGGGACTGGTTGCAAGAACTTGTTTTTTGTATGCAATTCTTTTTCTTTCACACACACACACACATGCACGGACACACAGAAATGTACACAGAGAGGCATACAAGCTCACAGATGGCTTAACACAAACACTCATACACAATTTGACAATTCGTTTTATGTTTTTCCATTCGCTATGTTTCTTATTCTTTAACAACAAAATAAAACCAGTAAAAACACAATTTATATCAACAGAAAAAAAAGTAGTAAAAAAATAAACCATCTCAGATCTTCACATTGCGCGATCCCACGCATACATCAACAACATCTACAACGTTTCTCTTTCTGTCTTTATCTCTCTTTCGTCTCCCTACTGCTTTTACGTTTACGTTATTTGCCCGAGAATGACCGAACGCGGCACAAGCACGGACAACGACAACTCCAACAAAGCGACGACGACAACCTTCCACAACGCGAGCACAAAACAAACTGCGAAAAAATGTACCGTAGCCTCTGCTGGCAGCGCTGTCAGTGGCATGGGTTTGTTACTGTGGTTCGCATCCGCTTTAACATCTAGCTGAAAAATTAAAATCATTCTTTATCTATTAGTCGAATATTATTTAGTCATGTGTTATCTATTGGTGTGTTTTGCAAGTATCGTCAGTATCAACAATAAGCAATTGCTTCAAATAAAAAGCATAAACAATTCATTAGTAACATTTAATATAAATGATTTCAATAAATGGAATCCATCTAATTCAACTACAGCAAACTTATGACATCTGTTTAAAAGTATTGCAATTGAAATTCAATATTTATATAAAAATATATTTTGACAACAAGCCTCATGAGCTGCTTATATTTACACTCAATATTTTCAATTCGTGACAAATTACTCTGCGGACACTGTCACTATGTTTTGCTTGTGCTGTGTGAATATAACTCACTCAAGTGTTGCCACAGTGTTGCTGGCAGTGATTAACAGTGGCGCCACCTATTGCAGTGCACTTTTGAGTGAGCGAGCGAGTTTGAGTGAGTGCCAAAGTTGAAATGAGTTGGAGTTGAGACTCGAGTCAGATGACTGTTAATTTGAAAAAGTATCTTACTGGGTTTTTTGTCGTTTTTTTTTTTTTTTTTTTTTGGTAATGGAAAATGCATGTAATAAGAGCAAGGAAAATAAATAAATAACCAATGCAGGGTAATAGATGACGATTGGTATGATGATACTGACGACGATGACGATGATGATAATAATTGCTAAAGTATATATTAACAAAAATAAACATTAACAAGCAAGCCAAAAATGGAAATGTACATACATAAATATATAATTCGTATGTGTGTACATACCTACATATGTATGTACGTATTATCAACACACTTTTGCTATTAAAGTTTTTTAATTTTTGTTTTGGGCCAAATATAAAGTATAATGTAATGTAATTGTATTTGCAACTTGTGCATCCTGTAGCGAGCAGGCAAATTGTGTGATGGCCCGAGCGGGAGGAGGGCGGTATAGAAAAAAATAAAGAACTGCATCGTGCATTTCAAAATGCACTTAAAAATTGTTGTTCAGTCGCATGCATGTATGCATGGGTGTGTGTGTGTGTGTGTGTGTATGGGTGTGTGAATGTTCCGCGGCCGTCGCCAGAGGTCAGGTCAACTTCGTCGCCTGCCAATTAAAACTTTTTTATGCTCTGCGGCAGCAACTGGCTCCACACGCAGCAAAAGCACCGCACATACACATATACATACACATACACACACACAGACACCAATCACATATGTATGCATTTTTGTATATGTATATGTCTGTATGTGTGTGTGTGTGTGTGCATTTTAAGAGTAACTTTATTAATGCGATTTCAGTTAATTAACAACACAACAATTGCACACAGAAGTAAAAGACAAAAATTGTTATATGACTATATATACATATGAATCTGGAAGAAGTAAAAGCTTGTCAATACACCGACATTTTTATACCCTTGTATAGACGGCTCTAGAGTAGAGGATGGGAGAAATATTTGCTCCCTAAAGTATGCAATATGCAGTCCAAGTATTCGTTTTTTAAAACTTATAAAGAAATTTTTGAATGTTCTATGGATACAAAAATCAATACTCAAAGCAAACATTGTTTATAGCGATTAACATCAAATAATGATTACTTTTCCAGCCCATTAATACTTTAAATATTTCAATATTTCACCCATTTCACAGTGCTTGCAACATATCAAATATACATACATACATATGTATCATCAACTGGTTGAAAAAATCGTTATATCTATTATTAATCCATTTTTAGTTCAATTTGTATACTCTTTTAAAGGGTATAATAAAATTTATAACTTTCTATCTGATTCTAGGCAAATTAGTCTCAGAGTTGTTGAGTTATCAAAATAGAATTTTATGTTTAAGCCTCTTCGTGATGTACGTAGCGTATTCGTTGGAATCGGACGACTATAACATATAGAAAAGAGAGTTAACATGCAAAACCTAAAACAATTCTATGTTTTTTTAGTTGTTATATGTATATAAAAGCTATAGGTAAAATAGTTAAAATAGTTTTCGTAGTTGGTATTTTAATTCGCAAATACTTGATTCAGCTGTTGTACTGAATATTTTGACACTTGCTGAATGTTCTGATATTTCTGGAAAAGGAAATTTACACATATATATATATATATATAAATATCTAATAATAATAGTTATTATTACAGAGTGAGATCATGAAATTTCAATGGGAAGGTGCTTAATGGAAAAAAACATTGACAATAAGAAACATTTTTGTTCAAAGTAAGGGCCTTGAGCTAGCACGTTTTAAGAATCGGTATTGGATATCAAAATCTAGCAGGTACCCTCTTGTACTTACCATTCTTGGGTAATGAAATTTCTTCTTTTTCATAATGAGAAAAATATGATATATTCCGCCTCATGCCACATGAGTTTAGCGAGAACAATGCTCCTTTCCATTTCATAGATAAAAATATGTGAGTTCGCACTAATGATAAGATCAAAGCGCCTTCCTTTATAATATTTGAGTTCCAGGGACCAAAAATAGCTTTTTGGGTTTACGCATATAATACTAATACACTCACACGAGCGTTAACAATTTGAGTTTTATCTCAAAGATGGCGAAGCAACCGATGTTCGGCTAACCACCCACAACCATCCATAGCCCCACATGGCCCACGCATGTGGCACAATTGTTTTGAGTTGGTTTTTGTTTTCATCGTTGTTGTTGTTGCTGCTCCTGTCGGCTGTTGGCGTGCAACAAGTTGGCAAAGGCGGCGGTCAGGCTCTTTTTGTCTGTCGCTATGTGAATGTGTGTGTGTGTGTGTGTATGTGCGTGGAAATCAAAAATACATGGAAAAGTTTCGCTTTTGTGCAAATAACTAGAATACAACGATAAAAGGAACAAAAATTGTTGCCTACCTTTTGGCAGTTTCACCTTTCACAATTTTTGCAACACAATAAAAATTCCACCCAAAAAAATATAGTTTATATGTCGACTAATCGATTACCCTCTAGTAATATGTATTAATTAAACTTCATTTCTAACAAATGTTAACATAAAAACTTTAACAAACAAATAAACCTTCAGTCAGAATCAACACTTTCCTTTTAAATATGTTGTTATGTGATACATAGAGAATATTTTTTCGCTTTATTTTGTCAAAAGTCTCAACTAGTTTTAGCCTTGAAGGTATGTATGGTGGATCTTGGAATGGCTCATCGTATTATGCTTTTCTCTGAAATAATTTTCTTTTTGAGATTGACCTCGAACCATCAAAAGTCAGTTAAACATATTTTTTTGTTCTCTTATATTCTTGTGACTGTAATATACCCTTTAATGGTAAATTTCTAGGGTGTCAATGGCAGGGAAGAAAAGAATCAGGAATTTTTCTAATCATAAAATATTTAAATTAAATATTTTAATCCGAAATATTTGAAATTAATATTAGAAAAGGTTTTTGAATTCTCATTTTCACTCACTGACACACTTAAAAACTATGCTATAATTGTATAAATACTTTGTATTAGACAAAAAGCTACACTAAACTATAAATCACCAGCAGCTATTTGCTACAATACACTACATTAAATTTCAATTAATGAGTGTTTAATTGATTAGAAGTAGCTTGGCAAAATAATGTGTTAAAATTAAAGTTTGTATCTTCAAGTGGCTTTTTTTCTTATTCTACCATCAAACATGTTCTATAAACAACCAATTGATGTTGAAACTATTCCTCCTCTAGTTTTTTCCCCCTCTTTATTTTTTTATTAACTCCTTTTAATTACACATATGTACATACAAACAAACATACGAGTATGTGGACCTAACCACCCCCAACTGACTCTGCTTGAACGCAGATAGATGTGAATAGGATGTGGAGATTTCCACATGGACAGTTGCTTAACCAGTTGCATATAACTCAGCAGGCAAATTGATTTTGAAATGTACAGCAACAGAAACAGCAGCAGCAGCTTAACATATCACATTTAGCCCGGAAAGTCAAACTAGACAGAGGAAATTACCCAGAATGAAAATCAAAAATAAGAATATTTTGCAATACCAATGAACCGTTGAATGAATGATGCGAGAATTGATGCGCTGATATTTTCAGAACAGACATTGCAATATGCTAGTTTGGTTTGCATATATGTATGTATTTTCCAAACATGCCTCTATTTTACGCAATTCAATACAGTCGTATTTGCAAATGATTGATTGCCATATAGCGTAGAAAAATCAAAAACAGAAACAACAGTAGAAAATTTCAGTGAAAAGCAGGTGATAAGCTCGTTTAACCTTTTTTTTGTTTGGATCAAGAATGTATAGTGAATGCTTATGTATTCATTAGTTGGAAATCGAGTAATTAACCCATAGGAAATGTTCATAAAAAGGCCCTATAAAATGCATTGTGAATAAATATGTTTACGACTACCATAAACTACATATGTATATAATGTGAACTTCCGTTTATAGTTAAATGCTTCTCAATGTAAGTGGCACGTGCCTAGGGCTTAAAAGGGCTTGTTCTAGCGCCATTTACATGATAGAATGCATTGAAAATTTTAACTCAATTAAACTGATAATTTCATTGAGAACTTGTATTTTTCTCTGTGGTAAAGAAAAAAGGAAAATTCATGACTTTGGAATGGATTGGATTTCCGTCTATATTGACCAACTATCAGCTAGGCTTCTTTTTGCATCAATTGAAGAGATCTGGAATCAACAATTGATTTAGTAAACCTTTGTCAACACTTCTTTCACAAATCAAGCATCAAAGGGTGCTTACAACACTGTTCTGATAAATTTAGCCTTTTGATGTTTAAAGGAAGCATTTACTTTGAAAATGTCCTTACTGAACATTTCGGATCAGTGTATCTGATCTGCATCTGACTCTGACTTAATATTTTGTATTAACATGTTCTTATCACCTTGTGATTAGTTGTTTACAATTCATTCATTTTTTTTTTTGCCAATCAAAACTTTACTAATTAGAATGTCAAATTAGATTATTAATGTCTGATGGATGTATTCCTAATCATCGATTGCCCAAAGGTCTTATCATTTGACAGAACAAAGCAAAACTAGACAAATGGAAAAACGACAGCTGTCAAATTGATTTGCGCTTGCAAAAATCCCACCAAACCCATTCCGTTCAAATTTTAGTTTCCTTCTTGTTTTTAGCTCTTACAGCAACAAGTGTCTTCTGGCTTGGTACGAATATATGTATGTATGTATGTATGTATGCACATATAGACAATTTGGTGGCCAATTTCATCATCCTCATCCTCATGCTCATCCCACTTGTCGGCAGCTCGTCGTTTTTGCCATCCGTGATTTGCTTTTGTTCAAAGTTTTTATTGCCAGCCATGAAAATCAGATGCATGACAATATCCCGGCAGTCACATCCTCTTCACCCTCTCTCATGGCGCACAACCTCACACACACACACACACACACACACATGCTACATAGTCATGCCATTTTGACAGACATAAGCCAGGACTTTGTGTTATTGGCATTTGTTGCCATGTGGACACGGACAAGAGTCCATGGACAGCAAGTTTCTCTTCTGTACGCTTCTCTTTCTGCCCCCCTGGCTACTACTACTACTACTGTTTGCAATCGAATTTGAATTTCAGTCAAATGAAGCGCATCGTGAAAATGCAATTGGCGTTTCCACCAAATGCTATTCTCTATGCAACACCATACGCACATATTGTCAGCTTATTTAATCAAAAGTCCTTTTGTCCTTTTAGCCTCACGGAAATAGAGTTAGTATGATAAATCATATTGTTTATGGCATGCCATATTGTGGTAAGCAGTGTTAATCTGACGCTCTAATGGCTAATGATAATGGCCATATCTGTCATGTCTGTCATAGTTTTAGGGCTCAGACTTTAATTAGTCCTTTTTTAGACAACAAATTTAAAAAGATCTTTTGAAAAAGAGCCAGAGCAGCAATGCACGTTAAGAGTATATAAAATGATGTCACTAATAATCAGAGTTCCCTTCAGGAAGTCTATAACTCTTTAATTATTGGCAATATACGAGATATATGTATGGAGAATCGAATGATCTTAATCCAAACTGAAACGCCGAATCAGAGATCAATTGAATATCGTTCATCAGGACTGGTTTTCTTAAACTGACTATCGATAATTTGATTGTTAATGCTTCTTAAGTTGATTGCATTAAAATTTAATTATATCATTAATAACAATTAGTTTTGAATTAAAGAAAATCACATAAAGCCATTCAATTATCACATCATTTGTAGTCAGTGTAAGCCAATTCTTGCCATTGAAAGTTGAAAAAACAAATATTGACATTGTCTTGGAATTTTGGCGAGAGTTGGCAATGGGTGTTGGTGTTTAAGCGAGGGGAGGGGAGGGCGAAGGGGAAGTGCTGACGGCTTTGGTGCTTCTGCAATGCGACAAGTGACCGTCGCTTCTATCAACTGGTGTCCAATTTGTAATGGACAGGTAAAAATGGCGATGCGCGTCGCCAGCCATAAATCAGTAACACCAGAAAGGAGAGCCCATAGAAAAGGAGACCACCAGGCAGCCCATCGCACTAGCCTTCTGTTTGGCAATGGAGATGAAGCTGGGGGCGGCGGTGGCGACGACGGTGTCATTGTAACCGTTTGTCAATTATGTTTCGCATGCAGTTAAAACGTTGCATTTCCTACCCAGAACTAGGGGCAGCAACAGAGGGAACAAAAGACGCGGCACGAAAACAAAGCATTCAAGCGAGAGCGGGTGCGAGAGAGTCAGAGCAAGCGAGAAAGAGACACCAACAGGATGGGCAAAACCTTGCGTCTGGCCGGAAGTTTGTGCTGACATTCATTACCATAATTCACAACAGCTTAAAACATTTATGTGGTCTGCCCTACCACCACCCCATAGACTATGACCATATCCATCCACATCCTTGCCAAGCTCCTTCCTATCGTCATACTCCTCCCTCTCCCATTCTCAGTTCACCAAGTTTACGTTGTTGTGTTGCAGATTATGTCTGGCAGCGGCAGCCGTAGAGAAACACAAGATAATAAGGAAACTTGAAAATTTGTTGCAATTATTTTAACTGCTTGGAAATTGCCCCAACACCATTTTTGCTATCCCATCGCGAGAAGTCATCCCGGCAACCCCCCGCTTTTCTGTAACCTCAATAAAGTGCTAAGTTTTCAGCCCCTTTAGCTGAATTTAGATGAAATGACCACCGCTTACCTTTCACACTAAGCCATGTATTAATTCCAGTGCCGGACTAGGGCATAGCCTGGGAAACAATTTATTATTATTTTATATACGTTAATCTATTTAATACGTAGTGAAGGCCGTACAAAGGAGTCTGGGGATCGATCGTAGAAAATAGAATGTTGAAAAAATTCTCCAAACAGTCAAAAATAATTTCAATCCATTCTCCGACACAACAATTAACGTTCAGCCACTCAATACAACTCACAAGAAGGTCCGGTCCATCTACTCGGAAGTATCCAGCAATTCAAATTGGTTTTTACGTGAATCCCCGTCTCTATCGACACACTTCTCCAATTTTTTACCATTTTTACGAGAATGCTTGCCAACTAACTTATCATTTGACTTGGCGACATTCTTTCCAGAGTTCTTCCCAGATTTCTTGATCATCGGCGATTCTTTCTTCGGTGAAGCATCGACAATAGCTGGACGAAGGCGCCAATTGGTGATCTCAATGTGGCTCTTCTTGGGTTCATTAGACGAGTTGGGATGTGGGGCTCCGACATTACTCATTTTGCATTGGGCACGCCAATTCGATACTGGTTTCAGATCATTTCCAGATTGCTGTCCAGCATTCTTACGCATTCCATGGTCGCGATTATTGTAACCAGAAGCAGTAGTCTGGCATCCTGGCTTGGAGCCTACAAAACGACTGGTTCCCTTGCCACTTTGATTAGGAAACCATTTCGGCATGTTTGAGCTTGATTCTGATTCCTCTCCATCGGCAGCATCCTTTTCACGTTGATGTTGATTAGGACACCATTTCGAAATGTTGGAAGTTGAAGTCTCTTCATTGGCAGCATCCTTTCCATGTTGATGTTGAACAGGAAACCATTTCGTCAGGTTTGAAGGTGATCCTGATCCCTCCCCATTGGCAGCTTGGGATGCATCACAGCCAGGTCTAGCACGCCAATCCATACTTAATCGATCTCCAGATGACTTAACATCGCATTGCCATTGTTCGCCTAAGTTTCTGGCCATCTTGCTATAAATGATACGTGAAAATCTCTTTCGAGGTCCCGTAGCGTCAGACATATTGAAGCACTATAAAATATATACTATATAAGTATGTTGTTGTAGAGGCTGGTGAACTATATATAAAGATTTTGAGGCGAAAGGTTAAAGGACGCGACTTTTTTTTTTTGCGATAAAATTTTCGAATACAACAGGATAGTTTGCCAAAACGTAAGGACTTTCAAATTGTTGTGTTTTATGTTGTATATATATATTTTTGATATATATATATAAATATAGAAACTGAGACGTCTGACTACTAAGCCAATTGAAATGTTTGTGAGAGATATGCTTCCAGTTTTTAGCACGTCGAACTTGACAATCATGTTGAACCAAAAACCCGCCTACTTTGATTTTGAAAGTCAATCGAATCAATGAACTGAAATAATTAATATGGTGCAAACTAAAATGTAATCACACCGACTTCGGCATGGTCGAAACAATATCAACAACTTCAGGAACTTGAATATCTTTATACCCTTGCAGAGGGTATTATAAAATTGGTCAGATGTTTGTAACGCACAGAAGGAGACGTTTCCGACCCCATAAAGTATATATATTCTTGATCAGCATGAGAAGCTGAGTCGATATAGCCATGTCCGTCTGTCCTTCTGTCCGCCTGTCCGTCTGTGCGTATGCGTTTTACTCAGCCATCTTAAAAGCTATCGGGTTGAAATTTTTTCTGTGCTTTTTATTACAGTAGGCAGATCAAGTTTGAAAATCTTTGGGATCGGACCACTCTATCATATAGTTGAATACGAAAAGTAGGTGAAGCAGTTGGAGTATCGCTATGAAATTTACTAATGTGATAGTAATAGTAAAAAAACATCAGATCCCAAAATTTCAATCTAATCGGATAAATAGAACACATGTTACAGTCAGTATAAATCGAAGAAAAAGAATTGGAAATGATATTTGAAAGGTTCTGTGCATTAATGAATTGAGTTACAGAAAAAGAGTTAGGAACATGTAAAAATATTATGGCCATGGACTGCAAGGGTATATAAACTTCGAAAGAGCCAATGTTAGCTTCTTTGATATTTAAGTATTTCCCTTATCTCATAGGCGATCAGGTCCCAAGAGCACTGACAGAATAAAGTTCACTCAAATTGCCCATTAAACTTGGATTTTTAATTTGTTAAACGATAGATAAAAATATCGATTTTGTTTATCGCCTAAAATATTTCTAAGTGAAAGGTGGGAAACTGCAGATAATCTCTCTCTTCCTCTAGTCAAGTTGACCCAATGAGGTTCCATAAAACAAGGTCAGGACTTCAAATAAAACAATTAAAATAAGTTTTTTTCGGCATTTTTTACTCCTCTGAACTAGATTTTCCATCATTACCTTTCACAATTATATTAAATGAACCTCTAACATTTTTTTTTCAGTGTCAGCATGTGTATATTTTTATAATAATAATTAATGGGTACATGCTTTAGCTACACTATAAAATTTCTGACATCTAAATAATATTCAATTTCGATTGACAATATCATGAATTTGCAAAAAAAAAGGAAGAAAACCCTACGAAAATAAACAAAAAATTTAACGTAAACAATGTGGCTAAAGTTATAAGATTTGTGATCGAGTTAGGAAAATCAAATTCTTTGCCGTTCGTCTTCATTTTCATAGTCCATTTCCTCGAGGTCTCTTTCGTCCTGCGGATACTGCAGCTGCTGCTGTTGTTGTTGTCCTTCCCGATTGAAGTTAGTAATATTATGAAAAACTGTCCTTGAAGCTATGTTAGTGTTATTCATAAAGCGTTCTTGCCAAGTAGTTCTGTAGATGCCAGCATTACGCAGACGCTCAATCAGATTACGACCGGAAGATTCCATTGCTAAACTGCTCCAAGGATCGTTCAATGTATTGGCCACATGGCGACCAATATCAAGAAGTTCACGGGGTCCATAGGTGAGGGTAATGGCAGACGGTGGCATTTTCCCAATTCTTGGAGAGTAACGGTCTAAACTCAACTTTAAAAAGAAATGGAGAAAATTTATTTATTTTGCCAGGATTAGGATTGAACATACTTACTGAAAAAAGGTTTTTATATGTATATGAAATTTTTGGTTTTTTTTTTTAGAAAAACAGAATTAAAATTGTAATTCTTGTAAGACCGAATGTTTGATACAAAGTGAAAGATCTAAACAAACTAAACATCTTGACCTGATATCAAAGTCTTGGATATTGTGATATTTTTTTTTTTTTTTAGTCAAATGTAAGAAATTTTTGCTTAGCCAGAAATCCCATAAGAACTGGGCCACATTTACAATTAGGCCAGGCATGTTTCAAATCCTGCACATTCAATCATTTCCAATCTACAATTAAAATTTTAATGAACGAACCAACCCAACATATCAAGATCCTGAAGAGGCAAATTTCTTGGCTCTGGCAGTTTTCTAACTTCCACTAAACAGTCTTAAGAAATGCTGGTCACCCATTTCCCACTCTCTCACTACAAATATCTTTATTATGTAACGAAATTCAATTTTCAAATGTCATTTATCTCGAGCTCACAACAGCCTTCAGGTTAATAAATCGGTAATCAGACAAAGGATAAATCACAAGATTTTCCCCAGGTGCTCTGTGACAATTCTTTGTCACATTTTCAAAAAGTTAAATTAAAATTTTTGTTTTGGAGGAGCTACAGTGGCTAATGAAATTCGGTCAATATCAAATATATAAAAGTCCGAAAGTTTACCTCTCTTCCCGTATTCGGACCTTCACTTTTGATCCATCTGGACTTGGTCAATTGGTTTGACAAAAGGAAACAGACAGAGAGACCAAAAAAAAAAAAAAAAAAAACGACTGAGAGTCAGTCAGATAGCCTGTTGATGACACTGCCTACAGGTGGATATGACATCGGTTTATTTCTCTTTAAAAGTGTATTCACGGGAAGCGAATCATTCTCTAAAGCTCATTACATACATTTTGAAGCAAAGCAACAAAAAAATGCATAAAAACAAATAAAGGGAAATGAAAATTGGTTTCGAGTTTTATCTCATTGAAAAGGACATGGCGATATAGTTGATTTGTGGATACTCTAACTAAACTGATAGAGAATATTCAATTAAGGCTAGTTGAAATTATTTTTGGGTATGTCAAAAATATTGAGAATTACCTATGGGGGGTTTTCTGTTTTTGTTTTGGTTTACAATAAAAGTGTTATGCTCTTGAAATAAATTTTTTTTATAGATGAAAAATAAACGAATTGGTTTGCCTAAAGTGGTCATCATTATGACACTGCCACAGCTCCTTTTGCACACACATTCCATTGCCAAACACAAGCACAACCTCAACATACACACACACACACACACATTTTATGGGCTTTGATTGCTTTTGACATTTATTGATTTATTTGGACAGAGAAAGAGGAGAAGGAGAAATGGCATAAACCTGTGCGTGTCTCTGCTGTATGCACAACCATCATGTGGTGGTTAATTGGGGGAGGGGGGTAACGAAGGTAAAGAGGTAGGTAGTTGTATGTAAATATTTATAGATTGCTGATATGCAATTAAAAATTACACCAATGACAGCTGTCTGAAATACACACACACACACACACACACACACACACACTCAGAGACAAATGCAATCAATATGTATCGATAAACGAAAGTTTAAAGAAAGTTTTCATAGACAATCCCATTCGCAAATCAATTCAAATTAATTCCAAACCGATTTAAATCAAATCAAATTATATTGAATCCAAGTTGTGCCAAGTTTCAAGTTTAGTTAGGTAATGCTCTTATTCAAGCATAGGGACCACAAGTATGTACACCTTGTGCATATATTAGTAGTAGTAGTAGTTGTTGTCCTTTTGCCAGTTTGTAGTTTTTGGAATATGACAGGCCAGAGATGAAGCCAAAAGCCTTACATAAAACAAAGCCACTCACATGGGCACAGACATGTTCACATCATTATATACAGTTGAAATCCCAATGCGCCACTAATTTGTGGCCATGTGTATTTGTGTGTGTGTGTGTAAGGGTGTGTGGCACATGCAAACATACATAGTTGCTTGACTAACACAGCGTCTTACATAGTACTTAAATGCTGGAACATAGTGCTAGGAAGTAGCGCAAAAACACGTGCCAGTTAACAGCTATTATCAAAGTTGCAAGAGTCTTTCATGGCAGATGGAGACAGAGCTGAAGATGGGGTTGTAGATGGGGTTGAGGTTGGAGCTGGAGATGGGGACAGGACTGGAGTTGGGTCTGAAGATGGAGACAGACCTGAAAATGAGGCTGGCGAATGTTTATATTTGTCAAACATTGACACAGTTCTTGCATTGCATTTCATTAACCACTATAAAAGGTTAAAAATAAATATTTCAATTTTTGTTCAAACTGAGCATCAAAAATGTATTTTATTTATAGATAATTATTATAATTATAGGAGAAGTACTTCTTATTGACTTCAAGAACCAATTGAGTTTCTCTTATGACAAACGAACCAAGAGAGTTTTTACTTTATTGTTTTTCTGATTTTAACAAATTGTCACCAAAACGTTGGTCAGATTTCATAAACTAAGGACCAAGTGGAGTTTCATTATAAACAAATTTGCTTATCATTCCTTGATTTTCTTCAAATACATAGATTTAATAGGGCAAACATCTTTTAAAGTCAATAGTTTTCAAATATTAAAAAACTTAACAAAGTGTTATAGTTTAGGTAGTTTGTGGTTAATTGAAATTCTACAAAACGAAAATCAAGATAAACGCATCCAAAGAAGTTTTCAGCGTCTTACAAAGAAAAACAAAGGAGAGTCAAAAATGTTCAGACATTATCATGTTCGTGTCCCAATAAACTCTTAAAATACTTGAATTACTTTATGTGATAATTGTGTACTTTAAAGATTTGATACACAAAATATCTATAGCTACCTAACTTGTGGTATGTTTGTCTCATTGGCGATCGAGAGATTAGTAATTAATTTTATGATAAGCAAAAACTTATAAATTGTTAAGTGTTCTTTCTGCTTTTGGGCCATACAGGGCATTAGTGTGGCTGCATACTGATATAAAGAAAATGCCATTTAATGCTTTATTTCGCGCATTTGATGATGATGATGATGATGATTTGGCACATTATTGTTGTGTCATTAATGATGTGGCTTCTTCCCATTAAAGGATAGCTTGGGCGGCGGTTTTTGTGTGTGTGACAAGTCTGTGTAGGTGGCTTCTTTTTTTTTTTTTACCTTGGTATGACAACCAAGTCATAAATCATAACTTCATAACTCCGCCATTGTGTAAGTATGTGTGTGTATATATGTATGTGTCTGTCTGTGGGTAGTATATACAAAATCGTATTACATTTCGTAATTTTTACAGCGAATTTTGTGAAAGTAGGTGAAAGTAATATGCATAATGTAATTCCATTTGTTGGTTGGATGGTAAGTGTATGTGTGTGTGTGTGTGTATGGGTGTGTATGGAGGTGTGAGATGTTAGTACCTTTTGATAACTTCACTTACACTATACTATGTATTCATATGTGTACTTATATATAAGTTGTATTATATACATGTATAAACACACACACATACATATGTACATACATACATATATTCCCATTTAAGGGAGCACGTTCTTCTGACTTCTGGTGGCTTCTGATGGCTTCTGGAATGTTGAAGGCTCCTTGTACCGCATATATATACATATATATATGATGGGGTTATTCTTTCACTCTGTTTCTGGTTCGTCTTGAAGTGCCTGTTGGGTATTTGCACATTTTAACGGATTTAATATGAAAATTAACAGCAACAACACACACACACACACACTCACTCATAGATGTTTATGTGTCTATGTGTATGTGTGTGTGTTTAAGTAATTATCCTTCATAATAATTAGCTCTCTCTCTGGCAGCAGCTGCACCTAGTTGAAAAAGTTCTTAAAATAGCAAAAGGAACCCCCTTTCCTCCCCTTCCCACCTATCACCCTAAATTTCCTTCCACTCTCCGCACACACACACATACACAGCTAAGCAATCATTCAAGACGTGACTTTTTGGCATTTAAATATTTATGCGTACACGTTTTGCAACAACATCAACAAAGATTATTATCCAAACATTATATTTATGTTAAAGTTTTCATTCCCATACTCCTTGAGAATCGTTAGGTACCTTTCGAATAATATCATATCTTCAATGTTAAAATCTTTTCATTTTCTTCTGTCTCCCGTTCCCAATTTGTTTCAAGGAACTAGGAACCAATTTGATCATGTTTAACTTTTTAAAGTTTTCAAATTAAAACAACGGTCAAAAAGTCAATTAAAAAGCTTAAAATACATTTCTGTCCATAAGCTTAGACTTGCACTAGAATTGCACTTCGAATTATTAAATTCAAGTAGTTACAACTTGGTTTAGAATTAGCCACATAAAAATTACAATGTAACTTTCTAATTTTTGGCTATTCCAGAATTTTTCCTCTTCTTATGAATTAAGTCGTTCTTTCCTGATTAGATTGGAAGTTGCCTGCTTTTTTAACGTCTATTAATCGTTTTATACTTTTGCCAACATAGATGCAGTTTAATGTAAACTAAAGAGAAAGAAAACAATTTGAATGGTCGGACAATCTCAACCTTTGTTTAGAGTGTTCAATATCCAATATTTGTGGAAGCCGTTTAGACTAAAGTTTGCATAGTAGGTGGAGTTGTGGGCTGATTTCACATATATTTAACGAATCGTTGAACTATGTAAATTACAGGCACTTTATTTGCCAGTCAAACACCTGCCCCCTTTTCCCCTCACTGGGTGTGTGTGTTTTGTGGGGCCATTTCACATTTTCCCATGGTAAATCCAAGAGCTTACAATGCAATCTCAATGGACTGCTGAATGTAAATGTGTGTGTCTGTGTGTGTGTGTGTGTGTGTTTGTGTGGGAAAGAGTCTCATCGTCGTAGTTACAAACATAATTTAAGCGTTTCCCGAAATGAAAACTGCCTTATACGATTCTTATCTAAGGCCTTCCGGCAAGGGCAGGCAAAAGTCGCACGCGTTCACCTGTTTTGCCAGCTAATTTATGTGTTCAACGAAACAGAAACCAGAGATGGAGTCCATCCTTCTTCAATCAAATAAAATCCAGCAGCAGAGGCCGATTGCAAAAAACAAAAAAGAAGAAAATAATCGAACGAGTTCATTGCACTCATGTCAAGTGAATTTAAGACCTGTAAAATATGCCATAAATGCTTTTCCTGGTACCATAACCAATTAATGGCAAAAGTGAAAGGGGCCAGGTTACAGCACACGCGCTCAAAGTTCTAACCCAAAAATTCCCGGTGGTCGGTAATGGAAGCCGGGCCATATCGACGCGCCCATCTTGAAGTCAACAGGGGACCAACAAAACTAAAAAAAAATGAAAATTCCACATAAACGCGGACATGACATATCCCTAAACATGCCGAACACGAGCAGCAAAATATGCTAATAGCAACAACAATCGCCCAATGGCCAAACATCGTCCATCGTAGTCAATGCCAACAGGTGGGCACATTGCTTCGAAACTGGCTAATAAATTGTTGAGATATTTAATTTTAGTATTTTTGGTTTTATTTAAATATCATGCATTTTCAAGAGAATGGGAGAGGAATAAAGGCTGATCCTTATCCATTTACATATCCTAAAACAGCCATGTCATTGCATACTGGCGCTACTGTGGCCAGCATTAACACGTCGAACTACTCCCAAATGTCCTGCGTGTTCATGTACATATCAAATGATCGCTTTCGTCATACCTCTCCATTGTCCTATTTAGTATCCAAGCCCGTTAACGTTGTCGTCATCGTCCCTTCTTAGCGCAGTCAGACAAAAGCTGCGGTTCAAAGGCTTTTCCCAGCGAGTTCTGCATAATTAAATTGCATGGACACGCGGATAAGCGACGACAATACCCAACACCCAACACCCAATACTGTGCCCTAACAACGACCAGCAACACCCAACGCCCAACACCCAACACCCAATACGAACGACAAAGACTAAAAATCAGAGGACAGGACTGGACTGGGTCATGGCAAATGATATGGCCAAATGTGGAGCAGAAAAAAACATGAAAAAAGAAACAAAGAAAAAAAACAAAAAAAAAGGGGGGGGAAATATGAAGCGGAAGGAAGTACATTCAATTTTAACTACCTACTATTCCAGTCTTTGGAAATACCCTGTAATGGTAAATGATATATTTGGTTTACTTTTCCAATGCAATGTTGCTGTCCAGCAGAATATGTTGCCAGTAAGCCATGTTGCCAGAGAAATATAATACCACATTGCCAGTAATCTATGTCTCCGGTCATCCAAGTTGGCAATAATCCGTTTTGCTGGAGTATTCATGCTGAGAGTTAGCTTTCCTGCCATTAAGCCATATTGCCAACAAACAATGTTGCCAACAAACCATGTTGCCAATCTGAAATGTTTACAGTGCAACTTTTTGAATCATTCGCCAACTTTGCATGTTTCTAGATGTAAGCTTGGGCTTTAAAATATTTACGTAAAGGGTATTAAAAAAAGGAGTAAACTGTAATATGGGTTATTAATGAATACAGCACATTCCTCACACCTGTTCCCGCCTTCCGAACGACGTCCAAACTAACACATACAAACACGCAGGACATCGGAGTGCAACACAAGTAATAACATAGCGAGCCACCACTCCTCCCCACACACACACACACACACACACTTAAACACATGCAGAACGTTGCTTCTGAACGTTCGCCATATGCAAATCTGTACAATATGCATAAATAATGCGATGGGACCAACGCTTCTTTGTTCGGCAACATTTGTTGATATTTGTTGGTGGGACATAAAAAAAAATTAATAAATTTAAAAAGCTATAACAAGCAACAAAAACATTGATATACATTCAAAAGATAAATACATACATACGTTAAAAAATTGGTGACAAATTGAAAATGGAAATTGAGTTGATTAAATTATATAATGAAGTTTGCTTTCAATTTTCAGAAATTTGAAAAGGTGTTGAAATCTGCTTAAAGGATTATACAAATTCCCAACATCTTTTGTTGCAAAAGTAGTAACAGGAATAAAACAAATCATTAAACAATTAAGTGTATTGAAAAAATTCTTATAATTATGATATATTATTTATGGAGTATTTGCAATTTTGAAATGAATTTTTAGCAAGGGTATGCAAAATTACCAATCGAATTGTTGGCTAAATTCTGGGTTACTCTTTTTATTTTTCGGTTAGGTTTCTCGTACTCCGCGCCTGATAATTTATTTTAATTGATTTTCACATCATTTGTCAGCAACACCGAACAGCAGCAACAACAACAACAACAACAATATGAACCAAAATTTAATGTCGCTCCTGATCAATTTGTACAATTTAAATGGTCATTGATGTATGCAAAAATGCAACATTTAATTTATGCAATGAACAATTTTTGCGGCGATTCATTCGCCTCTGTTATACATATACATGTATATATTTTGGGGTAAGAAAAAAAAAAAAAAACAACCAATAAATAAATAAACGACACGAATATGAAAATTATAACACTCTGTTGCTCAATGAATTCGTCATTTGAATCATACAATAATTTTTTTTTTGTATCTTTAGAATACCCTAGACATATTGCCAAAAAAAAAACTAAGCATAAAAATTCAAATATATCAAAATAATTGAAAACACTTAATATTAGAGAAAGTAAGAGTGTTTATGTTCATTAATTAAATTTCCCATGTGATCATAAAAGTATTTTTAAGTTTGAAACGAAATTAACTTATAGAAAATTTACCGAAATTTAAAATCGTTTCTTATACAATAAAAATTAATCTTTTGACTTTTGAGCTGTATCTAGAAAATGTGGCATAATAATAATTATCAGCAAATAGGGTATTAGCAAAGTCGAAAGATACTTTTACTTACCTTCCAAAATTGTCCGTCTTTTCACTTCGTCTGACAAACAAAAAGTGACAGTAATTAGATATGCGTATAATTGGAAGGACTCCAACATACCAAGTGTGAGTGTGTGTGTGTATGTGTGTGTGCGGTGGGAATAGGTGGTGTCTATAGTAATAAAATAATAAACAGACATTAACATATGCATTAAAAGTCACTTTTTTAACTTAAATACATACACTTATTATTTCAAAAATTCATTTAATTGTAAGTAAACTAATCACGGCGTAGAAACAACAGAAACTTGAAAGAAAGTTGAATCATCATCAAAACACTTTGTTGCAAGGCTAAAACTAGTTGAGAATTACAGCTAAGTAAGCCGAGAAACGAGTAAAAGCAAAATTACAAATTTCCAGAGTCCCTTTTTATGAACCTTAAAAAAAGTCCTTTAAACCATTTTATGAGAAATATGTATGTGAAAGTTTAAAGATCAGTTCTTAGGGTTATTTATTTGAAATGTAGCGAAGCTAAACATAAAGAAAGAGTATTTACCACCTCTTCGGTTAAAGTCTTTGTCTGGCTTAACTTTGGTCTCTCCATATTCATAATTTTTCTATTATCATAGTTTTTTTTTCAATTCTACTTAGACGTTTTCTATTTTTATATTTATCAAAAACCAAAAACTGTTTTGATGCCACTATCACAACACCAGCACCAGAAGGTTGAAGCTGCTGCTGCTGCTGCTGCTGATGATGATGATGATGGGAGGAGCAGGATGAGGGTAAGTGCTTCAGAGTTGCCAAAAAGAAAAAGCGCGTACCCAAAAATATAAAAAAAAAAATGTTGTTTGCATTTGGCTAACCTCAATGTCATGGAAATGCGTTTGACCACGTCAAAAATGTTTTGCTTGCTATGTGAACGTGAAAGAAACACAAAAAGAAAAAAATAAAAATAAAAGAAAAAAATAAACGAAGCCAAAGAAGAACGACATAGAGATTGCTGACCATCACCCTGCCCCTCCTCGCTTTCTAATAGGCGAGAAGGGGAAGCATTTTTGCTGCATTTACTCTGCGGCTTAGCAGCCTTTGCATTTAAATGAACAGAGTTTATTTATGCAGGTTATGTCTTTTTTTGTTTTTTTTGTTGCTTGTTTATTATTGTTTTTGGTTGATATATACACATGCATACATATGTGCATGTGTATATGTAGGAGTATATGTATGTTAGACTGGTCTATAGTGAAATATAATTGAAGTAAAAATTTATGGCCGCCCGTTGTGCTTTAAGGCCAAAGCTGCTGAGGTTGTTTGGGCAATGATCAACCCAGTTTCACATAGTCGCTTTATCACGCCTGCACACACACACACACACACACACACACACACTCACACACACACATGTACTGCAACTTCAGTTGCCTTTTTTTACTTTCTATTGGCAGGACTACGTTAAGGATGGGGGACGACAGCAGGTGCCGACTGCCGCTTTTGCTGTTGCTGTTGCCATTTCCCTTTTGAAGTTTTTGTCGACCCATTTTGCTGCTTCATGAATTGCATGGCACAGCCTCACACACAGACACACACACACATGGGATGCAGTGAGGATTCCTTCACTTCCACTCCCACTCCCACTCCCATTGCCTTTCTGTTGCTTTTTCAACTCCTTCGCCAGGCGTTTCCTTTAAACATTTTTGGTCGCACATTGTAGCTGCCTAATGAACACATGAATAAAATATGCGATTTGCTTAACTTTTGCAACGCCATGCCCCAGGATCAGGACCACCAGCAGCAGCAGCATCAGCAACAGTCTTTCTTCCTTTCTCTCTCTCTCTCTCTCTCACTCTACTTTGCTTCTCAAACAAAGTTCTTCTTTTTTTTTCGAGAGAGAGAGACACAGTGAATTTGAGTGCACAGGTAAGGAAAGGTAGAAGCCGCAATAGAGGGCAAGAGAGGCGGGGAGAAGGAGACTATGGTGGGCAGAGAGATGAGTCTGGTTTTATCTTGAGTTGTGCAGGCTGTGGCAGTCAGGATGCTTCCGTCAACTGGCTGACAACGACGATGAATCCAAAAATCGTTGAAAGTCACTCAACAGTTTAACAAAATGGCGTCGACGGCAATGATGATGATGATAGTGATGAACATGATGATGATAATGACAAAAGCCTAAACTGCATGAGATTGAGACTCAAAACTATGCAATTCAAACTAGATGCATATAAGTTGAATAGATAGATGTGGTAAATATGTCCTAGGTGTCAGTGCTTGGATGCCATTGTTTGTTCTTCTCAGTTGCCATACAATATTATGGATTTTCAATTAAAACAGCGGCTTATTTACACTTGGAGAAAGCCAAGAAGAACGACAAATTGATATACCAATGGTAATATCAAGAAAACTTCATTTTTGAGCCTTTTCTTATCACAGATTGATAAACTTTTAGTTTCACTAGATCGTTTTTTATTGGGCTCAAATAAATTTTGTTCTGTTTAGCAACTTTTTACCAAATTATCCTGTTAATAAAACCTATTAAACATTTAGTTAATTTTTATTGTCCAACATCTAACTAAGCTTAAATTATTTACCCAATTGCTTCAAGGCTTGGCTTTGTTTAATGTTCTAACCTTAAGTGTGGCATAAGTATAAATAAGTAAATTTCTTCACATTTTAATGCCTAGAGATTTGTAAGACAAACTCAAGCGGCATAGTTAAATATCCACTTTGCATCATACATTATTATGAGAGATAAGGTAAGTAGACCGTCCTAAGAACCTCTCCTGATGGCTAAGACGTTGGCTTACCTCTCTAAACCATGACACAAAAAAAAAAAAAAAATAGCAGCAGATGCCGCTGCTGTTTGCTGTTACTTTTCAACAACTTGAATTCAATAGGCGGAAAATTTATAAAAAAGAAAAAAAAAACTTGGCGCCAACCATTTTGACTGCTGTTGCTGTCGCCTTAGCTAAAGACCCAAGCAAAGTTCCAATTCAATGGGCACGTTTAGAAAAACAGGAAAAAAAAGAAATGGAAGTGAAAAAAAATATGTGCAATACTTGTGCTTATAGTATTAATATCAAACCACGACACTGGAAAAGCACAAGAATATACAATATACAAACACAAAATGGATACAAAACACACACACAACACACCAAACGATGAAAAGTCAAGCAAAGAAAGGAAAAACCCAAAGATGTTGGCCCTGGTCGTTGTCTACTTTTTCGTGCAATTGAATTGCCAAGTAAAAATCTTCTTAGAGAAACATGACAAACGGCAAACCAAAGCCATGAAAAAAAAGAGTAAAAAAAAAAAAATGAAAAGATGGAAAATAGAAAATGAGAAAAGGTTAAATGGAAAGTTGAGCCATAGGATAATACTCATGCTGCTTGCCTTTTGACTGAGATTGACACTGATTATTTTTAAAGATATTGCCACACACTGGCGCACACACGCACACACAGATGGCCAGATGCAGCGCCTCCAATTATAACTATTTGAAATGGGATATAGCCAACCCTGACCAGGGACCAGGACTGTGCAAACTGGGTACAAAGTCCACTCCAATTTCAGTTTGCAGCTTGCCGTTCGCATATGGGTCGTATGAGTGATTTATTTTATGAGGTTTTTTCTTTTTGTTCTCTTTGTTTTTGTTCGTTGCCATCATCATCATCAGGACTCAAGCGCGTGACACACGCAACTCTTTCTCTCTCCTTCTTTTCGCACTCTCGCCCTCTCTCTCTTAAAAAAAAACAGGATATTATTTTGTGTCTCTGATGAAACTTCTATGCTCTGCGTTGACATTTATATGTTACCATGACGATAACCTACCCGTTAGACAGAATAAAATAGCTAATCATAATCTACAATAGGAAAACCAATTATTTAGAGAGTTGACCAGGTTCAAGACTCATCAGGCTAAGCAAACGTTGTCAGATCCTAAATGTTTGTAGTACGTCTGCAACTGATCTTTAATCGAAAATGGATCAAATGGTCTCGCCTTATTGATCTTCAAACATTGCCCCATATAATCCACATATAAGTATAGTCTCGCTTTATTGGTCTTCATTTCTGCAGCTCTTTTTCATCGCCTTGCTGATCCCTAATCGGAAATGTACCATATCGTCTCACCTTGCTGATCTTTAATCGATAACTCTTACTGCCGGCGTTGCCACCGATTATTTAACTCTCTAGTTCTTAGTTTTAGTCATATAAATACATTCTAAGCAGTGTGGCAAGCCTTTGGCCAGAGTTAATACACTCACAAAATCGTGCTTAACTAGCTAGTGCATTTAGCTAAAATGTATGTGTGTGCGTGTGTGTGTATAGGAAGAAATTGTGACCAAAACTAGCCAGTTGCATGCATGCTTAACCTACTCAAGAAGTGTGTGTGTGTGTGTATGTTTGCACTTGCTCTAAATTGTTTGCTATAGCTTAGCCACGCCTCTTTACTAATTTTACACACTCATTAAAGTTCTAATTAAAGTGAATTGTTACGTGCAATCAAGTGGAACTTAAATTCATATTGAATTTTATTTCAATACCAATTGAAAAATGTCGTGAGTATGGTGCAACAATGTTTTATTAATTGAATTGTTTGTATTTAGTTGGATATTTTCAAAACTATCTGGATTGATTACAGTTTTATAGAGTTGGACATTATCTTATTTGGAATGTAAATTTCATAATTTACATGGCACTTAGCATGTCTTCCGTGAGACCGAACTGAGACTGAAACTCTGACCTCTGACGTTTGACCTGGAAAACGACAAACCGCATTTAATATAAGCCAAACACAGAGTGAACATCTTTAGGTCCATTACATAAGTGCTGTCTGTCATTAGAAGGGGGGGTGGGAAGTCTATACGTGCTCCAGGTTTGAGACTCTAACCAATGAAACCTCCACCCAACTATACCACTTGTCCCATCGTCTATTGGTCTGTCGCCATTCCTGTTAATTATGAGAGAGAACATGCCAAGAATGATGATGTTAGAAACGATGTAAACGTTGCTTTTCCAAATGACAGATGCCTTGAATCACTTCCGAATTGCTTGAGACCTCAAAAACGCTCACTTTATTTTTACACATTCTCGTTCGTGTGTGTGTGTGTGTGTGCTGAGATTTTTTCTTTCTTTTCTTTTGGTTTGTTGAATGGGCCAACAGATTTATGGCAGCTAATTTACAAAGCTAATTTGTTGAAATTTAAATACACTCGTTGACAAGGAGAAATAGAAAGCTATTACCTACATATTATAATTTTTATGCTCGAGTTGTGACACTTTTTGATTTCGAATGGGATTTGTTAAAATCGAATGTATGGTCCACAGAGTATAAATTTTGTAAGTTTAGTGGGCGGATCAAGGGAAAATAGATTTTAAGCACTATATACATATAGTTGCTTGATCCGCATAATTAGCTAGGCTCATCAACCAAAGACGATTTCTATCTGTGAAAATGATGCAAGTTTTAATTGTTGATGTTGATCGATGATTTCTAAAATTAACTAGAGGATCGAGCTAATATGGGTCATTTAAAAGTTGGTCAGATTTCTAGATCCAAGAACGATTTGCTAAGCATTTTCAATTAAATTAAAATTAAAATAAATTTGTGGTTAAAGTTCATTAAGCAAAATTATGAAAAATAAAATAAAGTTCTTAATTTCCCCCAGTGAAAATTTTCATCTATAAATTGATTGCTCTAAACGAAATGGACTTCTTTCTTAGTAGCTTTTACTAAGCCATTAAAGATGGTGAATATTGCTCGAATAGAAGCTTGTTTGCTAGCCACAAAATTGATTTTAATTAACTGCTTAAAGAATGAGAAATTGAAAAGTAAATTGCATTACTGTAAGATAGGTTTTTGAGGCTTTTTGGTTTTCGGTCATAATTTCACACACGCATTTGCAAATGGCTGTGTCTCTCTATCTCTGGGATAACAAAACTCATAATAGAGGGAGTAGAGGAAAACTGAAATGGTCACAAAGTAGTAGAACTTACACAAGAGGAATAGGTGGTAACCGCAATGGGAACGAAAATGAAATTGTTTGCAAATCAAAGTGAATGAAACAGGAAAGTAGCAGTCGGCATAGCTGACTAAGAGCAGCTCTGAGAGGAAGGGTGGGGGCCAAAAATAGAAGGAACTATGCTGAAACTGAACCGGGAGTAATATAAGATGAACAGGACCAAAAGCAGGAGCAGGAGCAGGAGCCAGAGGAGCAGCAGGAACATTATCAGCGGTAGCAGCTCTAACACAATAGTTACACGTATTCATTTCAAGCGTTTTATGCGTTTTCACATGGCCTTTTGTTTTTTTTTTCCAGACCATACATGGGATATGTCCACCATTTTGGTCTGACATAGTTTTTGTTAGCACAGTATGTGTCTCTCTATGTGTGTCTGTGTGTGTGTCGTATGGCCTTCTATCCAAGTACTCTACCAAGTCTACTCTACTCATCCTTGGTCCTTCTGCTGTGGCATGCCAGTGCGCTGACAGTAAATGCTGAAAATTGAGTGCAACTTGTCGTAACTTTATTTCAAATATATGCGGAAAGGACTAACCAGACAATGCATAACACACATACACACACACAGAGAGGGAGAGGGTGACAGAAAGAGACATCCAGTGAGAATTGTGGCGGCGCGCATTTAACATACAAAAGTCGAAATCCAGGCGACAAAAATGTTTCCATAGTCCTTATTAAGGAAGAAAAACAATAAATTTTAAACATCTACTTTCACAAACATATTTTCAATTCATTTTTCAATTCAGTTTTTTGATGATGTTGTTGTTGTTGTTGTTGTTTAATTTTAAGAGATTTTCAGAATTAATCTTAAGTAGTAAACATTACTTTATAGTATTCGATTCTCAATAAAATTAACTATTTGAAATTATTTTTGAACCTACAATAAGAAGCATGAAGATATCAGGTTGAAGTAATTTTAGGAATTTTTATTTGTCTGAGGTATTTTTGAACCATTTTGGACTCAATTATTGACTAAGACTTGCCATTTTGGTTGAAAGATTTATTGACCACAAATCTTCTCAACTCATAAGATATTCATATTCAATCAAGTACTAGCAAGTTCTATTATCAGTAGACTTTTCTAAAGAATCCAGAGTTTTAGTAGCCATAGCATATCTTTAACGCTAAAAGTAGTTGGGAATTCAAACTACATGAAGCGAAAAATGAAGCTAAACTGAAGCAATTCCAATTTCAATTCTGATTTAAGTTTTAACTTTTCTAATCTTTTTTTTGAATCATTTAAACCATTTAATTGTCTCAAGGAGAAATGAAATTGTTCAAAGATTCCAAGTAAACTTTTCGATAACTCCTAATTCGATAATGTTATCGTTATCCAAAGACATTAGTGTCAGAGTTGATCGATAAAATGTTATTGATGATCTGATGATCATATAATGTTAGTGGGTGCTTTTGTTTTACTCGTATCGAAATGAAGATGAAGAATGAAATCTCTGTCACCTGTCAACACAACATGGCAGGAATTCTGCGTGTGTGTGTGTGTGTGTGTGTCAGTTAAGTGTTTTGCAACAAAGTTTTTTTCCCTCCTATTTTTGTTGCGTGCTCTTTTGTCTACCAACTAAACCAAACGGCTGGTCCTCCAGTTCCATTCCATTCCATTCGTCTTCGGTCCTATGGCTCCATGCCTGATGGGTGCCTGCTCCTGGTCCTAGTGCAAGGATACGAACCTCACGACGATGATGATGATGGGCTCTAGCTGGCCTGGTCTCGTCTGCATAAACCATGCGGTCTCTCGCCTATCAGAATTCTCTCCTTTCTCCCTTTCTCCCTTTCTCCCTTGCAGCTTTCAGCTCTGTGGTAAATTCTACGAATATGCAAAGTTATAGCCGTGCATACATATGTATGTATAGATGTATATGTACATACATACAAGTTGATGGTCGTAAGTTAACTTTGAAATTGTTAAAATTGGTAGAATTTCAATGCCACGCCCCAACAATGGGTCTTTAAGTTTTCAACTTTCGTTCGACTAACACACGAAATGACCACGCCTCCGGCTGCCACTCGACAATCAATTGGCAATCAATGACTGCCTGGGCAAACTACATTAGAGTCAACTACAACAACTACGAGTAGTTTCCCTTTCCCTTTTTTTTTTGCCGCCACCGCCCATCCACCAAGTCCAAGTCGATGTCCTTCGTCCGAGTAACAATAAATTGCAAGCATTTCCACTTTTAGCTTTCAAACTCGAGCTCTTTACTCCCACTCGGACATGGACATGGACTTGGTCTCCCAGTTGGCTGCTTGGCTGGTTGGCTAGTTGGCTAGTTGGTTGCCTGCTGGCTTTAAGTATCAATAACGGAGTGTAGAGAGTCGGCTGAGTTACAATTTCTTGAATATTATGGCAAATATGGCTAGTTAGCAATTTTGTTTTCAATTTCCATTGCGTTCTACTTTTTTATCGTTTCTTTTCCACCTTTTCACACCTGCCTTTGGCAATTAATGTTGCCAACATTTTATCATCGTCAGTTTTACTGACCTATCCCCAATCCCTTACATATATACATACATACATACATACATATCTGAAATCGTGCATTAAACGATTTTCCTTACGCTGTTGTAGACAGATTTTACTTCCTTTCCCCCTCCCCACCCATTTTTCCCATATTGCCATACTTTGTAAGTTGCACAGCAAAAGACTGGCATTTCTCTTACAGAAATGCAAAAAAAAAAAATTATAGAGGTGTCGGACAAGGGGAAAAAAATGAAAATAACAGAATCGCCTTCCCAAGAGCTCTCTTTGGCTCTATGGCTGGTAAAAAGAGCTCGATGGAGACGAGAACTTCTTTGAGTTTGCATATCTTTTGTGCAGGGCAAACCAATTTGAATATAGTTTGGGGGGTGCATAAAAAACCAAAACAAAAAAAAAGAAAACAAAAAAAAATTCTCATCATTCAAATCTAAAAGCAAAAACAAGTTCGAACCGATATTGATATACACTTAATCAAAGATAAAATAAAAAACAAAACGAATTTTCAGTTAATCGAAATTTTTAGGAAGCAGATGAAAATAAAGGACTGAAAATGTCAAACGATTTAACACAACTATATTGTGCAGAAAAGGTCCTTGAGCCTACAAATCGTAATCATTTCCCTGTATAGGGAAAGTTCTAGTAAACTGGAAGAGAAATATGTGGGGATTTGTTGCAATATATAGGGTATTCAGTACAAGTTTTGACAAAAAAAAAAAAAAACAACAACCGATCCCAATTGTATGTACGTATATGTATATGTATATATGTATGTACATATGTGGCAGAGTATGTCCCAATTGGATTGGATAGTGAAGACAAGAGAAAGAGCTGCAAAGGGCGATTCTTCTTTTGAAACGTAACACACATAGAGATACACACACACACACATACAAATACCTGCACACTTGTTAGTTATACATTTTCCTTTGATGGTTTCAAAAACTACAAAAATGTGAAATAAAATAAAACAATACAACAACAAAAACGAAAATAAATAAATAGAAAAATTACAATTGAAAATTTAAAATGTTCAACATTTTGCATAAAATATTTGACAATAAATATTTTTCCTAGCTTGATGTTGTTGAATTTTTTAAATACCTTTATATATACATAAATAGTCCACATCTAAACCATAAAAAAAGCGTGAAATGAAAGTATTTTTTTGAAGATGGAAACTTACAATGCATTTTTTATCTGCAAAGACTAAACTAAATTATATATCGCCTCCAAAATCTTGTCATGTCTGTCCATTCATTTCAAAGGAGCATCTACTTCAAAAACAGGAATGTCAAGGCGTAATGCATAAAGTATTTTTGTTACTATAGCTACAATTGGCACTACCTTGATAAGTGGCCGTGGTTAGAACTGTAAGGGAAGGGGGCGGAGGAGGTCAAAAGCTTACCACGAAATGCATTTAATTATTCATTAGCCAGAGAGAGTCAAAAGACATTGACAAATTTAACTCGGACTCAACACTTGACATTTCAAATGCTTCAGTTTCTCAACGGATTTGACCAATAAATGATGGTAACCATTAGAAACGGGTTAACTCTTTTCAAGTGGTTCAAAAACTGTTACAAATGGTAAGTACTTAAAGCGTTTAATATCGGCCGATGAAAATTTTTCCAACTTCTTTTAGAGTAAGCAAAATAAATCTTCTCTCAGCACTTTATGTAAATAATTTACTGCTGAAACATAGAATTTAAGGTGGGAAGGGCCTTGTTATACCCTGGCAAAAAGGGTATATTAATTTTTGTCAAAAATTCGCAAGAAAGCATCTCTGACTATATTAAGAATATACATATATATTCTTAATCAGCACGACTAGAAGAGTTGAAGAGAACTCTTTCTAGACCGTAAGAGCTCATGAGTTGACTATATTATACTATATCTCAAATTCAGAGGGATCGGACCACTATAACAGATAGCTCCCATACAAATGGCAAAGTCGCAAACAGTGACTTTTCTCAATAACTTCGTTGTTTTAGGAGCTATTGTCTTAAAATTTAATATTTGTGAGTTTAATATATCTCCAAATAACTGTGCCAAATTTCGTAAGAGTATATCATATAGCTCTCATAGGAACGATCAATCGAAAACCGTAAAATTATGAGTTTGTCAGCTTTATATATCTGTTAATGGCTGTGCCAAGATTGATCAAGATTGGGTGACTATATCATATAGCTCTAATAGCAAGGATCGGTGTTAAACGTTGACTTTCTACAACATATTTTTATTAAGTTGTTGTCATAAAAGTTAATACTTGTCAGTTCAATATACCTCTTAATAGCTGCGTAGAATTTTATCAAAATCGAATAACTATATTAACTTCTTTTCTCTTTGACTGCTATAGTTAAGACTAACAAGAAACTTGCAAGGGTATACAAACTTCGGCGCGGTCGAAGTTAGCCCCGGCCCTCTGGTTTCCTTTCCATTTTCTCTTCATTTGTCACAATGACCATTTTTTTGCAATCCATTTTCAATTTGAATATTTGATTAAATATTTACAAGCTCTTTCCCGACAAACATATTGATATGTCATATTCGATCAGTTGACAAACTGTTGCATTTATCTGGCAAAACAAACAACAAAAAATAAAACAGAAAAAACATATATACAATTTGCATTAAATCTGGTCACACACACACACACACACACCCAAGCACACAATTTTATTGTCATTTAATTAGTTCATTTCATTTTTTGTTTCTTTTTTGTGTGTGTTTTTGACTATTAATTTAACTCAATTATTAAAATTAAATTGCTTCAAGTTGCCTGGACATAAATTCAACTAATTAATATGACAACAAAATGGTCTGCAGCCGAATCCACATAATTGTCATGGTGGCAAGGAAAGTAAGAGGGTTGGGAAGGGGTAAAAGAGAGTGGAGGGGGTTGGGGGGGCGCCTCAAAGTCGGATACGCGACCTCTGTATAGACCACGCACCACGGCCTCAAATCGGAAAATTCATTTAGCATTTTGTGGTAAGTAATTTTGCAAATTATTGTTGAATGGAATTTAATTTATGCATTTTGGCTTCACTTGTTTTTCCCTCAGTGTTTGAATATTTCATTTTAATTGGAAAACTTTCATGCACACACACTAAAAGTAAATATGTATGTATGTATGTACATTGTATATACATATATGTATCTTTCGATTTTGATACTAGAATATTTGTTGCAATTTTTGTTTCACATTGCATTCTTGTCGAGCAGTTATTTGTGTGTGTTTGTGTATGTGTTTTTTTTTTTATAAAATAGAAAATAGTATATACAAAAATAAAAAGGGAAGAACAAGAAAAGAAAGGAATGGGAAAATTTTATTGCCAAAGAGACCCGCCGACCGCCGACCACGCCAATTGCGATGTGATCATCATCTGCACCAAGTTGGATGTTGAGGGTGCTCCTCCAAGAACTTCACTTAGCCTTTGCCCCTCAGTTTCAAACCTCTTCCAGAAGAAGGGCGATGGCACGTGTGCCTGGTCTAGAGTTTACCTAGAGCTTTTATTTTGGTTGATGGCTGCGGCAACGTAGCTAACAACTAGCCAATTGTTTTGCAGGCTAAAGTCGTTGACTATAAAGGGCCTCCCAATGCCTAGGCTTAGCTCTTCTCGTTCAGCAGGAAATCTATAATAGCCAAACAGGACGTGTCGCCATGTCGCCTGCTTACCCATCTGTGTGGATCCGGTATAAGCTTGAAGGTCCAGCTGCCCTTCATTCGAGTTGCCTCTCTTCTGGCTGAAGGTGTCCATTCCGCGCTCTGCCGACTTCTAAAGGTGCTTTCCGCTTCCTTAGCTTCTAGGTCTAGGTCTGCGATTACAAGAGCCGCATCATCAGAAATTGTGCGAAGTGCTCCAAGACGGTATGTTGCCTCCATTCCTCATCTGTCAGACTTCATCTGCATCGCTCCGCCCATACTGGACAATACGTCATGGTAGAGCTGACGACATTCATCCATAGTAATCGTTGTGTTTGTCCCCGGCCTCTTGGGTTGAGAATGATTCGGCTCAGGGATACTCCCAAATCTGCTGCTCTTATACTCGAGTGTACTAGGTGTTCCCTGAAGCAGAGTAAATACACTCTAAGGTATCTGATTGCTGTAGTTGAGTGTTGTGTTTATGTGTGTGTGTATTTATAACAGTTTCTTATAATATATTTAAACCTAAGCCATCTAACCTGATGGGTATAACAGATTAGCGTATGAAAGTGCGAACTCAAATTAAAATCTAGCCCCAGTGTTATTTTTTGTATAACAGTTAGCGTTTAACAAGTGCTGTATAACAGTTATATAACAGTTTCGGTATAACAGTTATATAACAGTTGGCATTGGCTATAAGCATAACAGAATTGGATAAGAATTATTTTATATTTTTATTCTTTTATATTTTCCAAACTTTACTTGCAACAAATATAATAGTTGGTGTATAACAGAAAGTGTATAACAGTGTAAAACATTTCAAACCCAATTGAAGGCATTTTTTTGGCTTCTTACCTGTGGGTAAGATGTATTTATGTAGGTATTGCACTTGGTGCATAACACTGATCTTGGTTGACTTTAAGCCAAGTTCTGATGTTCTTGACGGTTTCCCACAATCCGTTAATCCACTTCTTACACCTCTTGCTTCACCATTTAGTAAGTCATTTCTGGACACCTTTAGTTTAGCTTCTGTTCATTCATTTTAAAGCAGATTTATCGGTCTGAATATTTTACTAACCATGACAGATTGGCCAGGTGTATATTATTACTTAAACTGGAATTCAATTAAGTAATTATTAGCCATATATGTACATAAAAGATGATTTCAAGTGACTAGCTTCCCTCATAAGAATTTCATTTGGGACCCCCCCCCACAAAAAACAAAAAAAAAAAACACCCACACAGAATGGTATATAAAAGCTCCAGCTTGTGGCCATTTGGAGGAAAAACGTCAACTAAAGTGCATTGTGGTCAATAATGTTGTGGTTTAGAAAGAAGAAACCAAAGGCAATTGATGAATTGCGAACATTTGAGGATCTGACACGGTTCCCCATGACCTTCTATAAGACAATTGGCGAGGATTTGTATTCGGAACGGGACAAAAATCTTTTGAGACGCTATTTACTGCGTGCCTATCTCGTGTTGGGCTTCCTCAACTTCAATGCCTATGTGGCCGGTGAGATAGCCTATTTTATAGTGCATATAACGTCGACAACAACATTGCTGGAGGCCACAGCCGTTGCCCCATGCATTGGCTTCAGTTTCATGGCCGATTTCAAGCAATTCGGTTTGACAGTGAATCGTAAAACTCTGGTCAAGCTGCTCGATGATCTGAAAGAGCTGTTTCCCATGACCGTCCAGGCCCAACGGGCATATCATGTGAGCTACTATCAACGGCATATGAACCGTGTGATGACCATCTTTACCATACTCTGTATGACATATACATCATCGTTCAGTTTTTATCCCGCGATAAAGGCAACAGTTAAATACTATTTTATGGGCTCCGAAATGTTTGAGAGAAATTTCGGTTTCCACATCTATTTTCCATATGACGCTGAAACTGATTTAACTGTCTATTGGTTCTCCTATTGGGGTCTAGCCCATTGTGCCTATGTGGCTGGGGTTTCCTATGTCTGTGTCGATTTGCTACTCATCACCACAATCACCCAATTGACCATGCACTTTAGCTACATGGCCGATACTCTAGAGGCCTACGACGGGGATCAACACACTGATGAGGAGAATATCAAATATCTGCAAAACTTTGCTGTTTATCATTCCAGAGCCTTGGAGTAAGTCACGCTGCTTAAATAACGAACTGATCATCTCATCATGTTCTTTTTCGCATAGTCTCAGCGAGGAAGTTAATAATATTTTCAGCTTCACCATCTTATGGAACTTCATAGCGGCCTCTTTGGTTATCTGTTTTGCTGGCTTTCAAATAACCGCCTCGAATGTGGAGGATATTGTTCTGTACTTTATATTCTTTTCGGCCTCTTTGGTGCAAGTGTTTGTGGTTTGTTATTATGGCGATGAAATGATTTCATCGGTAAGTTTTTAAATTAATAGGTTTTTTTAACTTTTCTTAACCTATTTTCCTCACAATTGCCGATTGTTGTGTTTGGCAACTTTTTTTTTTGTTTTGCTAAAAAGATAATCTGATTTCTATTAGGGAAAATTGTTAAATAAATCAGTGAGATATAGATTTATGATGTTTCATGGCCAATTCGAATAACCGAAATGAGATTCAATCCAATATATTATGGTAATTGAATTGAATTTAATGATAGACTCTCAATATCAATGCGAAATAATCTTTTATTGCATTTACATATACTTATGCATACATATGTCACTCTCTCTATTGTACATACATACATATATATTTACATATATATCGCGATGTAATCCTTTTCAACTTTACCTCTTACTTTTTTAGAGCACTCGCATTGGTCATGCTGCCTTCAACCAGAATTGGTTGCCCTGCAGCAGTAAATATAAGCGGATTCTGAAGTTTATTATAATGCGCAGCCAGAAGCCAGCTTCGATTCGTCCACCCACATTTCCACCAATATCGTTTAATACCTTTATGAAAGTTATTAGCATGTCATATCAATTTTTTGCTTTACTACGAACCACATATTATGGTTGAATCCTTTTTGTTTGTTGTAATAAAAATTGTATTCCAGATTATCCGAAAATAAAAGTTAAAAGTTATCCTTGCATTCAGTAAGTAGATTTGGTTATCGGTTGACGAATTTAGCTTGCTCTTTATGAACTAAAGAAACTAAATGAAGCGAAGAATTTTCCTATTAATACATCAAATTGAGAATTGAATTTTTGTCTATTTCATATTTTGTTGGCCAATTAACTGGCACACAGATGTTGACGGTTCAGTTTGAGTATTTGAGGATATTCCAGCCAAGTGGAATGCAAATGCACAAAATGCAAAATAAAATTGAATTTACATAAAACAACAATAAAAATAAGAAAAAACGCAAGGAACGAATATCCCAAGCACTCAGTGAACAAATATAGCCGACAATGTAATACCTTTTATTAAGTTTGAATTTAATTTTTCACATTTGAAACTGATTTCGAAAAGAGAACAGGCCTGAATCTTTTAAAGATAACTTTTTCCCAACTCACAGAGGATTTTTAAAAATGACAAGAATGACTTGTTTCCTTAATGACTTATGATTAACTTGCAAATAGTTAGGAAAAAAAAATTAGTTGGAAAAAAATCTGAAACCTCAGTGTTATTGATAAGAGATAATTATATCGTTTAAAGGAAAGTTCAAGTAGACAATTGATAAGAAAATTTTTTAAAAGGAAAGTCCTAAGAAAAAAGAGAGGCATTGCCCCTATAGTTCAGATTTTCATCGATTTATTTATGGAAGATGATATGAGATAAGCCGTTTCCTATTTCAATAAGGCCATGAATACTTAATTATATAAGTTAAATAATAATTTAAAATATTAAGTCAACAAGGTACAAAAAGGATTACAGTCCTTGAAGTGAATATTAAGCACATTATCTACTATCAATGTATATACCCAATTGATAAAGCAAAAGGCAGGGTATAACGAAACCAGTAAAATCAAAAAGAAATGCCAACTGTGGGACACTGAGATTGACAGCAGTAGCAGAAGGAGGACCAGCAACAGCCTGGACAGGAATAGAAGACGACGAGAAATGGGAGACAGAGTTTTTTTCTTCTTTGGACTTTGGTGTCTTTTAAGCATTTAAGCAATTGCAGATAAAGATTCAATCTTTTCATCTGTCTTCCTTTCTCTCTCTCTTTCTCTCACAATCGCTTTCTGCCCTTTTCTTTTCCTATGGGGTGTGGAAATGTTTGCCTAAGATTCATATATACATATGTATGCTATATGCTGCTGGCAGATGGACAGACCAAAAGATATTGACAAGGACAAAAGTGCGGGCGAAAAACGCACCGAAAAGTATGCAATGGAAGAAAAAAAAAATACAAGCAAACTGAACAGAACTAAATATAGGGGAAGGATATCCATATAGGATGAGACGTGCCCGGCCAGCTTGCCACAGGATTTGCATGTACAAAATCAAATCAAAAAAAAAAAATAGAAGAAACCTCCCCCCTGATATAGGGATATATGTATGTATATGAAGGAAAAATGTTAAAAAGACCAAAATAGATGAAGGTGATAGCCCATCGATAAGAGGATTAAAGAAAGTGAATGTCATCTAAAACCACGCGCACACACTCTCACACACACACACACACACACACACATCATGTGATTAGGCAGATAGGCAGGGGGCGGCGGCAGATGAAAAACAGCCACCACCCCTCGAAAGAGTCGAGGTTTTAGAAAACTTTCTGACTGACTGACAGCGTTTGCTGTCAGCCCACAAAAGTATTAAAAATTAGCACGCACCCTTGGCTAACCACATGAACTTGCCGCCGCATAAACCATAAAAGTAAAATTGATGTGTGTAAGTGTGTGTAAGTGTGTGTGTGTGCGATGAAGAGTGACTCGACGTGGTTAAGAAGGCGTGAGTGTTGGGGTCCCCGGTGAGTAAAGATTATGACACATTGCTATTGCATATATTAATGGTCTGTTGCTGTCAGTTTCTCAACTTTAAGGTATATTCTCTCAGTCAGTCAGTCAGTCAGTCAGTCGCGGATTTCCTGCCATCGCTCTGTCTCTCTCACCCTGTCACTCTGCCTGCGGTCTGTGCAAAGTGAGTGGTTTGCAGTATTTCGACTTAAAATTGGCGGCTGAATGGGCCAGATTTAAGATAGCTGGCAAAGACACACACACACACACACTCACTCACAAAGTGACAGGTTGAAAATACAGATTTAAAATAATATTGTTTCAATAAAAATCAATTTAATTTCCCTCTTTCTCATTTTTTAAACTTTTATTCTTATAAAAAACAAAGAAAATTCTTGTTATGAAATAAATTTTAAAAGTTTTCAATCTTCGAGTAGGAAAAATTATATACGCTAATAAATTAAACACTGACTGCCCTCTAGAGATATAAAATGAGATAAATGTTTGCAATAATTTTTGTTTCCTTCAGTTCGATGAACAAGACGGAAGAGATTGCCGAAGATTGCCCTGAGCACGATCCTGATTCGTATCGGATAATAAGTCACCTGCCCTCACTATCAGAGGTATGGGAAAGGCTTATTGCCAACCGACTGAAGGAATTTGTTACGGCACGGCAACCTGGAACAGGTCCAGAGAGTGGTTAACCATTTACTATAAGCCTTTGATGACAAGGATAATTGTAATGCAGTCTTTAATAGAGTTTGGCATATGGATCTGCCGAGAAAAATTAAAAAAGTCTTTCCTCTAGTGTCCTTTGATCCTACTTGAAAGAACGGCAGAAACACATATCCCAACCCTTTATAAGAGTTAAGGTTACACAGGGGTTACTATGGGACATAGAGCTGGCAAACTATCGATAGTAGGTCCATTCGATAGTTTAGGGAGAAAAATTCGTTAGTATCGATACTATCGTTGAATTTTAGTTTTAATTAATGGAAACAAAAATTCAAATAGTTCACCAACACATTTTTACTTAACTCAAGGTAAATAAAATATAGTTTTATAAAATCATGAATTTATCAGCATATTATTCATTTGTTTGAACTACAGTAAAATCTCTAATAACGGACAGCGCCCACACATGAACGAATTTTACACAGAATTTGAATTGTGATTTTTGTAACATTTTTATATAAAACATATCTCACAGGCGAAGAGATTAACTTAATAAAAACTACAATTAACTAGAATTAGTGAGTCTTGATTTTATATTCAACACCAACACCTAAACATTTTAAAAAGTTGCTTTAATTACTTACAAACCAAACATAAATAAGATAAGTCTAGGCAGTCTACAAATGTCAAATTTTTGTGAAAATATATAATTTTGTTTTTAACAATAAAAAAAACTAAATTCAAAATACATTTACGAACCATGTTCCTTAAAACCTACAAACAATTTTCTATTTTAAATAATTCAAAACCATATATTTTTAAAATAAATTATTACAAGTTTATTTTTTTAAACAAATTTCCGCTGATTATTCATAATGACCATAATTATCGATAGTGCCACACAAAAGCAAAGACTCGATACCTCGATAGTGTCATCGATAGTTTGCCAGCTCTAGTGTACTAGGCCCCAACGGAGAGCATATTGTTGCCCCCCGTAAAGCTCGTTGCTACATATTATGGGCAATATCGCACTGCAGGAGCAGGTTGGCAGGATTATCTCAACAGCTTTTTAACCTGGATCAGGCCTGGTGGAACCAAAAAATCAACGCACCGAAGACCATAGACTTGGCAACCACAACTCCAGCTATTCAGCTAGAAGGCGTAACCCCTGACTCAACCCCCGGCTAGGTGCTTCTTACCTTTGGTCATCAACTAAAAGCTACGGCAAGCAAATATGGGCAAAGGATGCAGCAATTGAGGTGGCTGATCAAAGCAATTTGTCGCTGAGGGCCAAAAGAGTAGTTTGGCTATATGTTGTGCAGATCTGATTACAAAGAAAAATCGCGTTGCCCTTGGGATGTGCGAGAGGTCTCTACATCGAGACCTTAATCTGGATACAGGAGAGGAGCAGATTGGTAGGCACACAAGCTTACTCCCCGCCTGGCCTCTAAGACGGCTAAAAAGAACTATTGAATATTTCTGGTCCTCTGGGAAATATCAATGAGGTTTAATTCTTTTTGTTGTTAAGATACTAGTTATGGATTTGGAAATGAATTTGTATATAAAAAGAAAGAGTTATCGAACGGATAATAATTTTTTCAAGTTAATTTCAAATGTCATAGATTATTATTATACTCATAGGCACATACCAATCTAAGATAGTGAGGAGAGGAGAGGAGAATCTGTGTATATTTGAAAAGTTCGCACTTTCCATATGTGAAGGAAATTGTTTGCTCGATTTTAATGACTGTTCAAGAAGCATATACACACTGCATGTTTTTTAATGGACTGAAGTTATAGGCGGCTTCCGTCTTGGTTCTTTTCATTTCTTTTTTGTTTTTGGTTTTATTATTGATGTCAATGGCCCCGCAGCATGTTGAAACTTACTCGCGCCAAGTGCTAATGAAGATTCGAAACTAGCTGCAGCAATAACAATAAGTAGCAGAGGCAAGAGCCAAAGGCAATGAGGTAATGCAGCAGCTGTGTACACTGCAGATACCAGGGGCGTAACAATGGGACGTCAGGGGGGTCACATAAAATAATTTGGCCATTCCTTATTTTAATGAAATTTGCTTGGATATTGGAATTTGGTATCAGATATTAGAGTATTAAGTTTTATTAATAAACTGTCACTATTTGATTCAACGAATTAAATCTTATTAAAAATAGGTATTAACCCAAACATTTAAGTGCGCCCCATTGAAAGGCACCCATGTGGCCTTATATAAAAATATCTAAGTACTTTCATCCATAGACACACAGATACACACAGCTACAAATGTGTGTGTGTGTGTGTGTATAAATATAGCCAGGCACAATGTATTTTCTTTTGGTGGAAAGGGTAAAATGTGGTATAGTTTATTGCATCAAATTTCATTTTTCATAGGCAAAATAGAGGAATTTTCGCCCAACGCCAGAATAAACAAAATATGTTGCATGCAACAAACAGCCAAGTGATAGATGCTTGGGGCACACACTCACACACACACAGATACACAAACACAGAAAGTGTCGAGAAGATTAGCTTCCAAACAAGTTACTCAACGCAAATAAATCTAACAATAAATGAAAAAAAAGAAACAGGCAAAGGGGAAGAGAGAGAGAGAGAGAGAAAAAGATATGGAGACAGAGACAGAAATTTAGCTAGACCTACAACATCATCTATTCTGTTCCCCTAGGACCTTGCAGACCATTCGCAAATCTCAAACATAAATTTTCTCTCTCGATTTGCTTTTCTAGCTCTATAACTAAGAAAACGCAAGAAACGACTCAAAACAAATTTCAAAGACCAAATATATGTCTATTAAATTCTTTTTACATGCCTCGCCATCGCATATGCTGTCTCGCTCACTCTTACAAACACACTAACCATTAGGGACCGCCTAGTAAAAAACGTTTATACATATGTACAAATTTTTTGGATGCTTCTAGTCCGTTTTTATTTAAATTTGGAAGGTTGGTATAAACTTATCTTATATTCCGCTCAAATATATAAAATATTATCTATTATTTAAACCTTCATACTAGTAACAAAAAAAATTTAACTAATATAAGTTATTTAATTTCTCATAAAATAGCTAAATTCGCTACGCCAACTATGTTTACTATACATAATTTGGTTTTCCAAAAAGTCATGGATTATTGACAGGAAAGTAACAGGGAAGTTTCCAAAGTTGAAATCGATAAGAGTAAAAAGAACCCTTCGATTCGATCATCTCAGTAGGCCTTGACTTGATTATATGGCAATAAGTTGTAACTCATTGTAAAATAAATTCATTATTCTCCTGCTCGTTGCTAACTAAAGAAGTCTAAGAAAAAAAAAGAAAAAAAAAAAAGGAAAAATAATATTTTAAAAAATGAAAAAGTTTTATCCAACTTCAGGAGGGCGTGGCCGCGGCATCCGACAAAATCAGGAGAAGGACATGGCGAAATCTCAACCCTTGGGCAAGCTTAATCGGGATGTTCAACCTTCTGAAGGACTTCCAGTCACCAAGGCAGAAGGAGATGTGGAAAAAGAAGGCGACGAAAATGGATGCATTTGTTTTCGCAAGAAAAAGGGCTACAAATGCGGACGCTGTCACAATTATTTCCATGGACGTCTGTCGGAAATTTGTTCCATTCACAAGGAGATCTATCTGATGGATTTTCGGTGCTGTCCCTATTGTGCGGCTCCTCTGGATCAGATTAGATGCGTTGTGATTGTCTTATAAGCGTCTTATAAACGTCGTACATGAGGAGAGGAGGGCTTGTGAATTCAATTTGAAGGAAGATTGATTGATTAAATGAATTAAACTTTGAGAACCAAATATTTGCTATTCGAGATTTCATTGCTAAAAAGTGTAGAAAGAGGGGAAAATCGACTAAAAAGACTTTGGGTGTTGGTGTTGGTGTTGGTCTGGCCAAAAGATTACTGAAAATTCTTTCAATTACTTATCGATTTATCGATAAAGATATCGCTTGTTTCTCCACCTCTAAGTTTTGTTTTGTGTTGCAAATCATTCCTAACCAAATCAAGCATTCAGAGTAGCATTGCCCATATAGCTTATCTTACAATGGATTCTTTTATTGGCTTTTGTTTTCCGACTTGAAAGAGTTTTTTGTTTTCACATTTTTCGCTTAATGAAGATTCCCCTTGGTAATTTAACCCTGAACCTTACAGAATATGCAACAGTCAAACATCATGAAAGTCCAATTGAATATACATATCTACACGTATATGTACATATGTATGTGTGCAGACAGGAATATCATGACAACATCATTGAGCTAGGCACATACATACATCTATACATGTATATGTATATGTATGGAGGAAGGCTGTAATGGAGTGACAGCCTTAATTACAGAAAGATTAGCAATAAGAGAATGAGCCGGAAAACTAAGGCAGATGCAGCAGTTGAAGGAGAAGCAGCACAAGGATCAAAACAAAGTGCAGAGATAAAGGATGGGCGCATGTATTCAATGTCACGTTCGTCATGGCAAAACGTTCTAAAAAACGAAACATCAACCATCTACGCGGAGGCGGAATAAAAGAACTAAAAGAAAAGCTGCCTAGGTGAACAGCTTTCCGCTAGCTCTTTTCCACTTTTCTCTTCAATTCCTTCTTGATTTCTTTTCTTTTTCTTTTTGTAACATTTGATTGTCGCAAACGAAGTGGAAAAGTAAATGTTGCACACACACACACACACACACACACACACACACACACAAAGAGAGTGAGAGAGAGAGAGAGCAAAGAAGAGGGCGAGAGGGGAAGAAAAAACGGAAATGCACACTAATTACTCTTGGGCAGAAGGCACAAAAAATAGAATCCTTTTTAATACACTCTACTAAAAGCAAGTTATATGCACAATTTCATTTCACATGACAATTATATTATCAATAGGAAAAATTTTCAAAATGTTTCCCTCCCAAACCAAAAACTATTCGAATTTCAATTTTTCGTTATAAATTTAAATTTATCTATATTTCTTTTGTTAATTACTTTTATCTTAAAGATTAGTTAAATATTTTAAACAAACAGGTCTGTTTCCGTTTTCGATCCCAAATAAATGCATCGTAATTGAAATTAGATATATTTATTTCCAATTTATTTTTTGGCGTAATTTGATTTTAAATCTTGGCGTTTTTAGTCAAAACATCATCTTGAACATTTTTCAATTTAAACGGAAACGAGAAACTAAAGAAAATTATTTTGAAAGTGAAAACTTTGAAATGCTGTTCTTTCTATATGGAATAGTGTTTCCAAGTATTTTCATGTTTTCTTTTAGAAAAGGTATGGCTAATTCGCTATGTTAAATGAAGAAGGCATTAGCTTACCTTTGCAGGGCATACCTTTAGTGTTTTCTTCATCCTTTTTTTCTCTCGCTCTCACTCTGATTCTCTTTATGTTTGTTGTGTCTGTGAGAGTGTGCATGTATGGTAATTGAAAGGGCGTAAGAGTGAGAGAAAGAGAAACGGAACGTACTCAAGTGAATGAAATGATTGGCCTTTGTTTGCAAGGAACAGAAGCAGCAGCAGAATCATCTGAAGAATCCTTTTTCATCCGCATATCCCGCCACCCGTGCAGACTAGACCAAACCTTTACCACCATCCTCCTACCGGCCCACCTTTTCTCTGCCTCTCTCTCTCTCCTCTTTTAATTTTGATGTTTCGTACTTCTTTTGGGTATTGTCGTTTTAATGGAAAGACGAATTTTAATAACTCGCCATGTTGAGCAATCATAACACACACACACACACACACACACACAGGTTAATACCAATGTAAATTTTCATTCGTATGTACATATTTTGCTTAATTTGCATATAATAAACAAAAATCTAGAAAACAAACTACATAAATCAACAAGTACGAAAACGTGGAAAAACATTTTTATGACTAAAGTACTAAATATGATATTGAATCGGAATAAAATTAAATATTCCATACAAATGTATGTATATCCAAATACAGTAAACCTTTGATTTGATGAACGTTGTTCTAACCAAATAAAAATCTTAACAATAGTATTGGTTATATTGAGTTTTTATCGTACATTGAATTAATTTCCAATACAAATGCCTAATATATAATTCAACTCCCAAATGTAGGCAATACTTTTGCAAAATTTCTCTGTATCTGTAATGGATCAATCGCACAATCAAATATCACATCAAATGATTAAAATAGATAGAGAGAGAGAGAAAGAGTGTGTCATTTGGATCCAACAAGTAGAATTAATATTAGGTTAAGAGCCAGCAAAAAACACAGATTCTAATATGAGAGCTTTATTGTAATGCCAAAATAGAAAAAAATGTTGCTCAAGATGTATTTAAATGTTAAATTTCTTTCACTTCTCAATACCTAGATAATAAAATTTCAATGCAATTGCCTGGCAATTGTTTTCAATAATCCGATTTACCATTTACACATCATTTACCACCAAGGATAACGATGCAGCTGGCTGATAATAAGCGAATCATATCCAAACAAAATTCAATTAGCATGCATGAGCTTCAAAAATTGTGTCGAATACGTGCCGAAACTTTAATGTTTAATTAACTCAACATGATGTCAGGGACGATAGAATTTTGGATATGAGAATTCGCCCAAAATAATTAATACAAAACACACACACACACGCGCGCGCGCACTTATAAAATTGTAGTTTGACTTTTGGGCAACAATTTTAAATTTAAGCGCCAACTTACAACGAACTTGCAGCTTAAGCAAGGCGAATACACACCTTTTTTGTGAGGCGAATTCAAGTTTGACGACTACCCATTTTAGGGCTGGAGAATAATCGATGTTAGCGACGAATCTCTGTTAACTTTTCTATACAGTGTTGGCAAAAGTTACTTTGTTGCTACAGCTGATTATAGCAAATGCGGGCTTTTTCAAGATATTTCTTAATTTCACCTAAAGTAAATATTGTTCAGCTGCTCGAAAAACCATATATTTAGTGCACCAAACGCATATGCCAGTCAAATATGGCAATTTGAATTCTAATTGCAAAACAAAACAAAAATAAATAAAATGTCAATAGTAAAATAGTGTTACGTATTCCAACACTGAACCCTAGTTTCCAGAAGCTTAAGTAAATATTTACAATTAAATGTGTTCAATAATTAAAAAGCTTGATGTTTTGCTTAATCAATTGGTATCATTTAATTTATATTGTATGTATATTTTCGTGAAACAAAAAATTATTTAATTGATTTCTTATGCTACATACTATATATATCTTCATAGATATAGAAGTGCCTTTCTACTTTATATCGTTAATTTCGTATGTAGACATCATCACACATGACAGGCGCAAAAAAGGGAGGGTTTTAATAATGTTTTTTTTTTTTTTTATAATATTAGATAAACTTAATTACAGGACTTGGGGACATCTACTTCTCCTCACACCATTCATTCTCCTTGCGCACTTGCTCCTCCTCAGCGGCGGTGAAGTCTTTTTTAATGTTAAATGTTTTCCGTATCTCCTCTGGAGTCTTGCCTTTTATCATGTTGGCGACTGTCTTGCAAGTTAACTCCAGCAGGCCCTTGATGTCCAGATAGTTGGCAGCCAATATTAATTCGAACAAGGTGCCCTGATCGACTTTCAGGAAATCGGCATCCCAGGAGATGATATCATCTGTACGCTTCTCTTTACTTTCATCATCCTCAGTTGGCTGGGGATCATCCTTGTGATAGTGGGCCCAGGTGAGAACCTTGCGCAAAATGGTTGAATTCACATTGGGCAGCGGCACAATGGCATTCTCATCATCCTCCATGCCACAGTCCTCCAACATGGTCTTAATGGTTCCGGAGCATTTGGCGATTTGAATGTCGGTATCGAAGATTTCCTCATCCGATGATTGCAACTTAATGTTGGGCATGTTGAAATTTCTGCTTCTTTTGGCTCTTAGGAAAAACAACAAAAGAAATATTTCAATAAAATCACCAAAAAAAAAAAAAACACACGCACACATGTATGCATATGTATATAAAATTTTCTTTTCCCTTACGAGGCGTCTTTGAATGTGTGTACATACATGCATACATACATACATACACATATATATATATATATATATATATATGTGTGTGCATAGAGGGGACGTCACAATGGCCGCAACTGCGTCAAGCTACATTTCCATTTCACTTTTTCACATTATGTTCCTTTTTGTTTAGCTATTCCTAATAAGAGTCGGGGGGCAACTCACCTTGTCAAATAAAAAATACGTGAATTAAAGAAACAATTTTCTTAATTCAATTGCTAATTTTGGAAATATTATATCCCACTACGTATTCCGAAAATATAGGTTTTCTCCTTAGAGTGCTCGCTAATAGGGGGTGAGTGTTTACAAACGATTTAGTGTGCTCGGAAATGATGCTGTTACGTGACCAGTATTGGTAAACGAAACTGACATGCTTACATTATTATGCCCAGTATTCCTTTAAGCACACCCTATTATTTGTGTACACCCTATTGAATTTAGACACCCTATTTTGTTCACCCTATTCTATTCTGTGTGTGCGAAGTGAGTTTGTAACGCGGAAAACCGAGAAAAGGAAGAGAGAAGAACCCTTAACTAATTAATTGAACTCGAATTAAATGTCGAAATAATTAAAGAAAAACAGTCAAATACACAAAGATCGACATGTGCGCGCTTTAACAACGAGAAAAGCAGATTCAGCAGCAGTAGCAGCAGCCGTAAAAGAAGCAGTGGCAGAAAAGAACAGCAGGAGCAGATGAAAAAGTAGAAAGAGCAAAAAAGCAAGAGAAAGAGAACAAGAGACGTACAAATTTACATATGTACATACATACGCACGCTGGCCGTCGTCGTTGTCGTCGTGTGGTAAGTTTATAATGTTTTGGTGTTCGTTCTGGAGGGGATTGGCGGAGGTGTTTCGGGGTATTTGCATAAATAAATTTGGAGTACTTAATTTCGTCTCGTTTTTTGTTTTGAACCGGAATTTCGTGTCGTTTTGCCGTTTTGTTTTGAACTAAAAGTTCTGTTTTGCGAATAAATTTTTCCTTTTATTTTTTTTGTTTCGTTTCTCAATTCGTTTCACATCTTTTGTTTCTTTGTTTGTGAGAGAGAGAAAGAGAGCAAGCGAACAAGCGAGAGTGAGTTTTTAAAAAAGAGAAGAGGCACAGGAGAGTGAGAGATCGTAAAAGATGGAAATGGATTGGTGCGGTGAAGAAAAGAGAGGAGGGAAAAAGACAAGAAGAGGAGTTTTTTTAGTTGCCATTTCGATTTCAGGCTCAGTCAGTCAGTGTTGAACAACTTAGTACTGGGGGAAAATCGATTGGGCAACCCTTTTATTTATTGCAAATAACAGTGTGAAATTTAAAATTTGCAACGGCCGGTAACAAATATATTTTGATTCCTTCAAAAATTTTACAGACTGCCCTACAGAATGGTCGTTGGTTCGAATCACACGCGACGTGGTGAAACTGGCAGTCGATATACAAGCAACACCACCACCACCGCCATTACTAACAACAACACCAACGGCGGCAACACAAACACCAACAACAACAGAAGCAACTCCACATCAACATCAACGGCGGCGGCTTTGTTGTCGTCAATGTCACACAAAAGCCATAACGCCATCCATGCACCCACAGCAAACAGCAATCACCACCATCACCACCACCTTCAATACCACCAGCAGCAGCCGACAATAACGACAACGACGACGCCGGCGACACATACAAATAGTAGCAACAATCAGCAGCAGCAGCAACAACAACAACAACATCATTTGCATTCGCATTACCAAACGCAACAGCAGCATCAACAACATTCGCATCATCAGACCAATGGAAGCAGTTCCGGAGGAGGCGGAGGAGGAAGCGGAGGAGGCGTTATTGGCACTCTTAATGGATGCAATGGCAGTGGCAGCGCAAGTGCCGTTAGTCGCCTATCCCAATCGACTGGAATGTCACCCAGGGAATTATCCGAGAATGATGATCTCGCCACATCGTTAATATTAGATCCACATCTTGGTTTTCAAACGCATAAAATGAATATCCGTTTTCGTCCGCTAAAAGTGGATACACAACAATTGAAAACAATTGTTGACGATTTTATACATACACAAAATTATGATGTGGCCATACAGAGAATCTACGATGGTCCATGGATACCAAGGCACTTAAAGAATAAGAATAAAATAGCCACCAAGCGACTGCATGATCATGTAAGTAAAAAAAATAACAAACAAATTTGAATTGAATGATTAGTGGAGCGAATCACTAGAAAACTACTACACCAAATAGAAAGAGTAAGAAGAGTTGTAATTGCAAATGTTACAACGTAACAGTGTTAACTAACACTGAAGATATGTACATACATACATACAAATATATGCATGTAGGGTGGCAACTCTAAATCCAAAGTTGTTTATATATTCTAGGGTCGAAAAACAAACTTTGTTTAAAAATCTGTTCGATCTTCTATCCATATTTCAGAAAATTGAGGCAAATGTTTGGTTTATTATTTTTATTTTTTTTTTATTTGGATTAGAAAGCATTTTTATGTGCATGTTTCTGGTCTTGTTTTAAATGAACACCTGTACATACTACATACATATATACATATGTATATATTATTTTATGCACATTTGTATATAAAATGATTGCTAATTCTATCTGTAAAATGAAGTAATACATTCAATGCCTTGCTTAATATGGATAATTGGTTCTCCCAATGACTGAGCTCAATCAAAAGAGATATGATCCTTTTGTTGTACATATGTATGTATGTATGTATTTGCAAAGATTTTGAATAATACTTATGTACATACATATATACGTTTTATAATTATCTTCTTTACCGATTTACCGTCTCATTCTTTCTCCTAGACACTTGCTCATATTATAACTGGCTATCTCCCTCTCTCTCTCTCTCTCGCTTTTTAGATTGTGCGTTATTTACGTGTATTCGATAAAGACAGCGGGTTTGCAATTGAAGCATGTTACCGCTATTCGTTGGAAGAGCAACGCGGAGCGAAAATCAATTCGACAAAACGTTGGTCGAAAAACGAGAAAATCGAATGCCTTGTCGGCTGCATAGCCGAATTAACAGAATCGGAGGAGGCGGCCCTATTGCATGCGGGCAAAAATGATTTCTCTGTGATGTATAGCTGCCGAAAGAATTGCGCTCAACTTTGGCTAGGACCAGCGGCGTATATCAATCATGATTGTCGGGCTAATTGTAAGTTCCTGGCCACAGGACGTGATACGGCATGTGTGAAGGTGTTGCGTGACATTGAAGTGGGCGAGGAGATTACCTGCTTCTATGGTGAGGATTTCTTTGGCGATAGCAATCGGTATTGTGAGTGCGAAACGTGCGAGAGGCGTGGCACTGGTGCGTTTGCCGGCAAACGCAATAACGATGGACGTGGTGGACTGGACGATGCAAATGGTATGGGCCTACTGGGTGGTCTTAGCTCTGGCATGGGTCTGGTCACAGTTGGTGGCAGTACAGTTGTCGGTGGGACGACAGTCGGCGGTGGTTATCGTTTACGTGAAACCGATAATCGTATCAATCGTATTAAAAGTCGAGCAAATAGCACGAATAGCACATCGAATAGCAATGGCAGTAATACCACCAATGATTCCTCCAATAATGAGAGTAATCCTTCAAGCAGTGCAGGAGGAGGAAGCACAGCGGGAGTGGTTACAAGTGGCGGAGCCACCTCATCGAAAGAATCAGCAACAGCTGCTGCTGGTCCCGGGGCAGCAATTGCCATAAACAGTTTAGTGGAAAAGAACAACAAAACGGATCAGCCAGTGACGAATGTTGTTGTCTCGCCATTGACCATGAAGGAGTTGCGTCAAAAGGGTATGACAAAATATGATGCAGAAATGATAATGGCCAATAATGCCTATCACCATCATCATCATCATCACCATCACAACAATCATCATCATCATCATCACCATCATAATCACCATCATCAGCAGCAGCAGCAACAACAGCAACAACAACAACAGCAGCAACAATTCCAATATGCCAGTACTGGAGCTGAAGCAGTACAACAAATGGCCAATATGCAAAAGCCTGGCACTACAAACACGGCTGCTGCTGCCGTTGCCGTCGCCGCTAGCAGTAGCAGCAGCAACACAACAAATTCGACGGAATTGAATGGTGTTGGTGGTCGTTCAAGTACTTTACGAAAATCCATGCGTGTAAATAGTACCAGTAGCAGCATTTCTACAGCCTCTACCGAAGATGCAGTGACAACAACAACAACCACAACAGCGGCAGCATCGGCAACAGCAACAACAACCATACCACCACCACCGCCACCAACAGCTGCTGTGATAGCCACAGCAAAAGCGGCTGTGGTTTTAGTACCACGCTATAAGCCAGCTATGGCCATGGCTGCTGCCGCTGCTGCTTTGCAACAGCAACAGCAACAACAACAACAAGAACAGCGGCAACATCAGCGACAACAACAGCAGCAACGGCAGCAGCAACAACAACAACAGCGACAACTACGTCGCAGTGAAAGGCAAAAGCAACATAATGAATGCGATGAAAGGGAAAAGCAACTGCAGCTAACCAAGGAAAAGGAGGTGGAAAAGCAACAACAACAACTGTTGGATCAACAACATCAGCAGCAGCAACAACATCAGCATCAAACTCAGCGTGTGACGCGTAATAGTTTAGGCAGATTGCATGAGGAAACGGGAATCACTGCCCATAGTAACAACAACATTATTAATAATAATAATACTAATAACAACAACAACAACAACAGCAGCAACAAAGCAACGATTACAAATTGTAATAATAATAATAGTAGAATTAATTCTATTGCTAATACTAATCTTAATGTTAGACATAATCATAAAAAGTTAAATTCGGCCTCGGAGATGCAGCAACAACAACATTTAGAGCCTGCCTTTAAAAAGAATCTATTGGCCAGCTTTGAGCAGACAACTACAACAACAACAATAGCAGCAGCAGCAACCGCAGCACCAGCTGAAGCCTTTTTACATAAACGCAGTCGTCGTGCCGCCGCTTTGGCCGCTGCCCAGCATATACATAGCGATGCCCTAAATGCTTATTCTGCTGGTGCCGGCGGAGCAGCAGGAGGAGCTGGTGGTGGTGGTGGTGGTCGTAAACGTCTAACTACCACAACAACAACCAAATCAATAGCCACTTCATCATCAACGGCAGCAGCATCCACCATACTTTCCAGCAGCAGCACAGTTGAACCTCTTCTCAAGACTCCTGAACGTCGATTGAAATTGACATTACGCATGAAGCGATCACCCATTTTGGATGAGGTTATCGAATTGGGCACCAGTTTAAGTAATGATAACAGGCATTTAATAGCCCGACAGAATGGCATTATTAGTGGATCAGTGGGTGCAGCAGGCCCAGGTGGAGGAAGTGGCGGAGCATCTGGAGCGGGAACAACTGTCGGAATAAATTATAAAAGTAATCAATCCGGTGTGGGAGGAACAGCAGCAACAACAACCACAATCGGCGGGCTGGCAGGGGGAAGAGGAAAGGGTTTTCTTAAACACGATGTTGAATATGATGGAAATGGAGGTAATTGCTCTGCTACTGGCAATGGCATAGAATATGAAATTTTACGCATGGAGGGCATATCTGAGCATGGCAATGATGATGATGATGATGATGATGATGACGATGACGACGACGATGATGAAGATGATGATGGCGACGGAGATGAAGACGATGATAATCATGGTGACGATGACAATGATGATAATGTTGAAGCAGAGCCACTGCCAGATGAGAACGACGAGGAATTTGTAATGGCAGAGGAAGCGGTCGAAGAAGATGTATCAATTGAGGAAAATCATCAGGAAACATCTATAGTGGCTGAACCAGAACACGATGATCATCAGCAGCGGCAAAACTTTAAGAGAAAAAAGAATAAAAAGCAACGAAATCGACGCTCCCCACCAATAACAATCCTAAATGGTGGTATTGGTGGGGCAACATCAACAACATCATCATCATCAGTATATGGGACACCACAAAAGAAACGTTTACGCCTCATATTTGGCAATGAGACGCATACCATAGACATTCCACCCACAGTAGCCACCACTGGCACCACCACCACAACCACAAGTAACAACAATCGTTTATCTGGAGGAGCCAGTGGTGTGGACGATTTAATAAATAGCAGCGGCGTGAGCGCCAGTGATGAATCATTTAATGCCTCCTATGCCAGCAGCAGCCAACAGAGTAGCAACACAAGCAGCAGTGGCACCAGCATGACTGTGAATACCTCAGCCAATTCCACCAGCAATAGTAATAATAGTAGCACTAGCACCACCACCAGTTCAGCTATGCCTCATGCATCATCCTCATCATCAACAACAACAACAACAACAGCAGCAGCAGCAACATCATCGGCAACTCCACCACCACCAACTCCACCAACAACAACAACATCAGCAACTGGAACTGGAACTGGAACTTCCATTAATAATTTATATAATTTTCCAAATGGTGTTGGTACCGATAATTATTATAATTATTTAGGTAAATATACAGCCAAAGGACAACAGCAGTCGGCAAACAGTCCTGGCCAGGTTCAGGCGATTGTATCTAGCAGTAGCTGTGCTGTTGCTGGTGGTGTCGCTGGAGGGGAAAAGAGTGCAGGAGGAGGAGCAGCGGCTGCTGGAGCTTTTCTTAGTTTACCCAAACATACATTTGGCACTTGTGCCTTGATGGCACCAACAAGTTTTGCTAACCTGCAACAGCAGCAACATCATCATCAACTACAACAACAACAACAACAACAGCATAATACTGCCGCCACTTCATCCTGCTCACAACAACAACAACAAAAATAACCATTGACTGATCTCCTGACCATTAGCTGCCATATAAATCGAAATGTGGCTAAAAAAATATGGTAAAATTGCTGCTGCCGCCGCTTGCAATGTTGTTTGCATGCATCTCTGTCTAATATTCAACCAAACAACCAACCAACCAACCAAGCAACCAACTTACTTGCCTTTTGTTACACAATTCGATTGTACTTTGAATTGTTTTATAAAAGAAATTATATATATTTACATCCGATATATACATATTTATAAACCAATTTGTGGTAGACACCAAGAATCAGCAGCAACAACAACAACATTAGAATTAAATCATGTACAGTTGAGAACAAAACATTTACACATATATATATATATATATATATATATATATATATAATTAACACAAACATATATAGACAGATTGTTTAAATTACACTGTGAAAAACAGATTTCATATACATACAAACACATTCATACATATACATAGATGAAATCAAAGTATAGTAGATATATTCAGTAAAGGAAAACCAAAGAGTTGATAAAAGCACATAGAATCTGCATATATGCAGATATTGAAGCTGATTTAGGTATCAGACAAGGCTAGCAAAAATTTCTATATCCTTGTAGGGAATTTGTCTTTCTGTGTATTTTATCAGCCGATTCTTGGCAAGGTTTGAGACAATTAACTCTTCTTTATTATTCAATTTTATTATTGACACACAGAGAATTGCAGTAATCTGTAAGGATATAGAAGAAGGCTATAGCCCTTTTTGTTTTTTCTGAAGAATTTAAAAGGTATTTCAAGTTACTGAATATATCTGCACTTTTATTTAAAAGAAATTCTATGAATTGAAATTGAAATTTTGTTGAATAGTGTAAACATAAACAAATAATATTAAAAAGCAAAGAGGAAATTGATGCACGACGACGAAGCGCGGAACACAAAGCAAGTTAGCAGCGGTTTTTAGCAGCCTTACAATTTAACAGTTAACTTTATTTTATACATATAGCAACAGCAAAAAAAAAAATATATATAGAATATATATATACATACATACATATATGTGTGTATATATTATAGGAATCCAGCAAAAATGCCAATAATAAACAAAAAAAAAAAAAACAGTTGTATATAAAACACAAAGAAAACAAAAAAAAAGTATAATAATAAATTAAACAGAAACAAATTTAAAACAACAATTTCCATAAAATATAAAAATGATTCGCATAAATAAATATATAAAAACAAATAATGGCATTACAATGAAATTGTTGTGGACCACGCCCCCCTTAAGAAATCAATCCACACTTCCTCATATAGCATTAAACATAAATTATTTACATATATGCGAAATTCTTGTTTTATATTTTATCTCTTAATATTTAGACCCTCTTCTTCATTTGATTTTATGACACACACCCACACACACACACACACAGACTTCACCTTACCCCCTCCACATAAGTTTATAAGTGTTCGTAGCTGTATTAATTGATAATTTAGTAATTATAATTAATTAATTTAGTTTTATGCAAAAGCAAAACAAAAGAACGAGACAAAAGCCGGCGCCGCCAACAGAGAGCGAGTGAGTGAGAAAGAGAGGGCGAGCGCTTGCGACAAAATATTTGAATTCAATTTTATTTTATTTAGTTTTGGATTTCTTAAAAAGTTCTTGTTTTGTTCTATTTTAATGCATACATATGTATACACATATATATCTATATATTTTAATATTGTGTAGTATGCTTACAATATATAGATATATATATACTATATGTATGAAACATTTATATATTAGACTTATATTATATAGACACACCCACACACACTTTATATTCGTATATAATTGTAATTGTAATTTACATACTGTGTATTTTATTTTTTAAGCCATCCGAAAATCAACAACAACAACAACAGCAGCAGCCGCAGCAAAAAAAAAAAATACAAAAAAAAGAAAAACTAGAAAACAAAATTTAAACAAAAACCAGATAAAAAAAAAAACAAACGACAAACATTCATTATAAATAAACTAAAACAAGAGAAAAAATGTAATTCTTAAATGCTGGTCAGTTTTTTACCTACGTAAAGGGGGGAGGGGCTAAAATTAATAAGACATTTCCCATCTAATCGCGAATTAAGCTCTTTAAATGACATTTCGAGTGCGTGTTCATAGAGAAAACAGAAGCATACCCTAAAAAACATCTTAAACGGAGCATTTAATAAAATTTTTAACAATGGCTAGACATTGCTAGACCAATCTGAATAGATTTTCAAAGATTTTCCAGTATGAAAATACATTCCGTTTAGGTGATGCCGTTGTTAATTTTCAGTCTTTAGGAATAAACAGTGATTAATTATGTAATAGGTGGTCCAAATGGAATCTGACTTCACCAGAGGTGAATACTTTGATCCTGGGTACCATCTCGGAAGATATGGGACCGACTAAACACATTAAAAAAGAAACATACTACACAATAATTTTGTTGTCAGTTTTCTCCAGTTTCCAATTGCTCAACAAGGACGCAAGAAAAGTGCCTATTGAAGTTTGGTTACAGTCAACACACAGTGGCTTAAGGACAATATTAAAGCAGTTGATATTAAACAAGGCATCACTCTAAAAAATTTACATTGATAAAAATGTTTTGTGAGTTGTGTTTTTGGAAAGTTAATTTAATAACCATTCGCAGGACAATATTGTTTTGTTTTGTTCATATATTACTAAGATTATATCTATGATTATCAAATACTATGTGCGAATAACCCATCCGAATATGTTTCTGCTAGGTTTCGTTGTTTGTAGGCATTAAACGCTGTACCCCCACCTCTTTATGGGGATAAAGGATTCACATACAGTTTTCTGTTTTTATATTTATTAGTTATGACAATAGAATCACTTAGATTTTTATGCTCCAATCAAGATTGTCCAGTTGCTAGAAACTGGTCCTCTTACTTCTGCTCATCCTTTATATGAATGTGAATTTGAATATAAATGTGTGTGTGTGTGTGTGTGTGCGAGTGTTGCCGTTGTTCGCCTAGTGACCATATTTCTGGAAGTCCCATTCACGATTATCCAAGGGGCAAACCTGTCGGGTCTTCAGCCAACGCGAAATGCAATGGAAATGGAAGGCATGATTACAAACGCCCCAGGCCACGGTACACTCTTCGCTGGTTGCTGATGCCTGATTCGCCTGGCATTCAATACACAGATCCATGATATGATTGCGGCAAATGGCACAATTGTCCACAACGATATCTGGAAAATGTAGATTCAATAAATTGTAATGCTAGACATAAACTTTGGCAAAAATTACTTACCCCAAGCCCAAAGTGCCACAGCATTCCACTGTTTTTTTTTTTTGTTGTTTGGGTTTCGTGTGTATGTGTAGTGTGCGTGATTTGCGGGGAAAAAAGAAGTGAAAAGTTAGTAGTGATGGCGGCAGAGGCATGACTGTGCTCAAAATTGCCCCAAGGGCAACGTTTTTCTATGTTTGTATGTACCTTTTTGACCTCGAAACGTTTTTTCTCGCCTTTACTGCTACTGGAGGGAACCTCGAATTCTTCTTCGTCAACTTCCATTGTGAATTAAAAATAGTGTGTTATAGTGTTGGTGTTAATTTAATTGCGGATTTAACTCCTTTCTCGGCAAAAGGTGACAATGCAGTAGAGATGGAAGAAACACCAATGGCATCTATCGATATATCGATATCGTTATCGTTATCGACATTATCGAGCAAAGTTATAGTTATCGACATTGTCGGAGCAACGTTATCGCTATCGACAATCGAATGTAACGAATGGCGCTGCCAGAAAGTTTCACTTATTCCCGCCTTTTTTAAAATTAAAATTATTCAGAAAAAGCATTATGTAGAAAAAACTTTCATATCTACTAATTGAATACGATTCAAACCTTCAGTAAAAACATGACAGATAAGATAGACGTGAAATTTTAAATGTATTCCAAAGAATATATGTGTATTCATCAGTTAAGTTATTATCAAATCGAAGTTTCTCAGGATTATAAAGAAAGTTAAAGGTGCGTTTGTTTATTTAGATAAGCAATTTGATTTTGCTTCAAATGGACTTGTTTTTATTCACGCGAAATGTTTATAATGAGTATAAGAAAAGCATTATGATTTTTGGTTAAAGAGAAGAGATTGTATTTCATATAATTGTTCAGTATTTTAGCTGTGTTGTTGTTGTTGTTTGCTGCTGGTGTTATCATTATTATTATTATTTTATATATTATATCAATCGATTTTTTAATTATTAGTATTAAATGTTCTTAACAGTGAAATATAAACAATTTGTTCTTGTCTAAGCATTTTTTGTTTTGTTTTTTGTGTTGTTGTTTTTTCATTTTCTTTTTTTTGTTATAGTCAAATATAACTACGTAAGATGTATGTATGTCTATATAACAATTGTATTTATTATATATTTACATACATACATTATTAAGAGGTTCATCTGTTATTTATTGATTAAGTTAGCAAAAGAAAATTGTGTTTATTGGTTTTCGATTTGGCAATTACACTTTCAAGTTTTCAACTATATTGCAAATGTGTGTGTATATGAGTGTGTGGGTATAAGTGTTGTTGTTTAAGAGTACATATTTTGTGTCGTTATTGCTTGGAATAAACGATGAAATGCCACTGACAATGTGGAAAAAAGATATCTCTATACACACATACACATACACATATGTATATGTATATATTATACATGTATGGATGCATATACCATCATTATCTATTATACTATACATATACATAGTTATTATTGCTGTTACCGTTTATTTGTTCATTAGATTTGCCCCTTCTAATACTATACTATGTAGGTATGCACATATGTATTTATGTCTGTATGTATGTAACAATGTAAAAATGCACATTTGTTAACGGTTTCACAGTTCTTGTTATCAAGCAATTCCAAAATGACAATTGGAATAATTTCGAAAATCAATTTGATTCAAATTTAAAGATTGGCAACCTGGCCAGAAATCACTTTTTAGAAAACTAATAAAACTAAATTGGTCAAATTGAATCATAGTCTGGCAGATAATTAATTTCAAAACAGACTTTCGGACTTAATTCTGAATGAAGCTTTTCATTTATGTACATACATATGTATGTATATGTATGCATGATATTTCCGAACAGATATGGATTTGATAATATTATTAATACTAAGTTTGCGAATCACTTTAAATTATTTTCTTTATAAAATAATACATAATCAATCATATCAGATTTAATATAGCATATCTACCATATACTAATTAAGGTACAATGTATTATAAGATAACAAAAAGAATTGTTGAAAATGCTTCTTTCAGCTGATTACATACCATATATATATGTATGTATGTATGTCTGTATGTATGTACTGACATCTTGACCAACTTAAGCCTAGTTTAAATATTAAGTAGTCATTACACTTTGTGTAACGTAAGTATAGGCATGAGTATAAAAAAATTGGCTGCGGACTTATTGTGCAGAAATTGTTTGCTTTTTTATTCTTTAGTTGCTTTAGCTTTTTATCTTTAATTATGATATATGTAAGTGTTTTTTGTTTCGAGTTTATAATCATTTGTTACATTTTTGGGTTTATCGTTTATTTAGTTTGTTTTACAAAATACGCTTGGCGCGAAATTAAATTATTAAACTTAAATGGTGCTTGGCTTTTGTTTTTAGTTTCAATTAAAAAAAAGGATTTAAGCATACTAAGTACTTAATATATATGTAGATGTACATATGTGTATGTGTATGTGTGTGTGTGTTTTCAATACGCAATCTTTTCCTTTTCATAAGCTTACACGTTAATCATTGATATTAAGATTAACTTATACATTGTTTATAATTATTATTGCCAGTTTCGATAAGAAAATAATTGTTAAATATATATTTTTATTTGTATATATACGTTTATGCAATTTGCATTTTTGTTTAAGCACATTATTATTTATTGTATTTTCTTTTTTTATGTTTTTCTTTTGTGTATTATTATCATTATTGAATTGTTTATTTTTTAAATAAAGTAAATGTTTTTGTTTATTGGTATTATTGTTGTCATATACTTTTGATGTTATATCAAGTAAAATTGGTTTGCTAGATATTATTATATATGTAATAGTTATCTTTTAGTTTTCATAATGCCTCACTTGCTTAATACTTTTTAGTTTCATTCAATAAAGTTGGCAAATTAATTGCATTAAGTACATACATACATACATAACTGATTATGTACATACATACATACATACATACTTGGAAACAATTATGCTTTTCATACATAGTTACATACATATGTACATTCAAACATACATATGTATCAAAATATGTATTCCTCCAAGAAATGCATCATCATAGTCATTTTCTACATCTTTTTCATCATCGTTTATGTATGTAATTCATACACGTTCAATTTGCATTATATTTAACTAGCTATGATTTAATGTAAAATACATAACAACAGATCAAAATAATAAAAAGTTTATTAGGTTTATTTGTATGTGATGTGAAATCTATATATGCACATAATAATGTATGTATGTATATAGATATGTTAATACGTATGTATCTATTTGTTTTGTACATATGTATGTATGTACCCAATGTTGTGTTTAAAAATATATGAAAGTTTAAAAAAATCAAAGCGCCAATGGAAACTACATTTGTAATATTATTCATATCTAATTATTTTAAGAAAAAAATGAGAAAAACTAAAAAAACAAAAATAAAATGGCATACGTTTGCATTAAATGAAGAGGCAATCAAATATCACTCATACGTCATGTTGACTATCATTTGATGGATCTTTAACATCGCCCAGACAATATATCTTTAATATCTTGTATAAATTTGTTTCTTTGCCTAGGTCTAACTAGAAAAACTTAATCATAAATATCAATTTAATTAACAACAAAATTGATTGTTGATCTAAAGAAATATTTTTGAAATTTAATTTGCACATATTTAACATAAAATTTTAAATAATTGTTGACCATTTTGGATAGATTTCAAACCTTTTTGCCCCTTTGCCGGCTAGAGGTCGAGGTAAATACTTTCTTGTTTTTCTTTTAACCATTAACAAATAAAACGCTTAGTAAAAGAAAAAAGGGCAAAAAAGATTGCTTATAGGGTGATATGTTTTTTTTGCGTGAAAATTGGCGAGTTTTTGTTTTCTTTCATCTTCCTTTTGTTTGATTTATCCATTTCAAAGTTGAAATCATTATTTATGTGAATTGGATTGCTTTTGTTTGAGGATTGATTTCTTAGTGGAGAATCTAGGGCTGTGAAACTTTGCGCCCAAAAGTATGCAAGAGTTCTCTTTTTGTTTGTATATAATCTTTGAAGCTAAATTTTGTTTACAAACAGTTTTCCGGTTACAGGGCGTATGAAAAGATGTAAACTTGTTCAAATGAATACTTTTACAGCCTATTGCATACTTCAAGGGGCAAATTTGCTTCATTTTACATACACAAATTCCCCTATAGGCAATTTACCCATGGGGAACAAGAAGAAATTTAAATATTGCTATTGTTCTCTCTCTTTCCTTCTCCCTCTCTCTGTCTATTTGACGTGGCTAAGTTCGCTTTATGATGAAAGTGGCTAGTCAATATTTGCTAGCTAAAGGGCTAATTTCTCTTATTTATTAGTTAGTTGCTTTTGTTTTTCATTCAAGGACGGATTAACTACAAATGCAAAGAACAAACAAAAGGAAAATCAAAAGAAAAACAATTTAATGTCATTCAATGTTTAATTGGTTCCTATAGTCAAACTCAACGCAAAATGTGAGCAGTGAGCAGTATACTAATTTCGATTATAAATGGCAGATCTCTAATAATGCCATAATTAATCATATAATTACATACTTTGTAGCTTTGTTTTGTTTTGTTTTCTTTTGTTAATAGTATGTTTGACTTAGTTGCATATTATTTTATGTGTACGTTATAAGGCAATCACATTTTGAAATGTTAAACCAGTTAGTTGAAAACTTTAAAGTAAGTAAGTATTAAGTTAGTTATATATATGCACCTCGAAGGAAATTTTAAGTTGGCTTGAGCTAATGTTTATTGCTTTAGATGATTCGCTTTTTGGTGTTTATTTTTTTTTTTTTGTATTTTTTCTTATAGAACTAAATTTATTGAATCTTCATCAATATACATATGTATACATATATTTTACAATATATATAGATGTGTATATATGTTTTATTTTGTTTTTTTCCATTAAATCACAGTCCGTATGTGAAAAAGACTTTATGTACTTCAATGATAAAAAATAGACTAGATAAGTTTATGACTTCTGAATGAGAAGGAAGTGGTGAAGGGGAAGGAAATGCAACCACTGAAACTTGATTTTGAGTTAATTTTGTAATAATCACTTCAAAAGAGAAATTAAACACCAATTAACCAAAAGCTAATATAAGAATCATTTCTTATGATATTTTCATTCTAAACGCTTTTAATTAGGCGGCAAAAACTGATGTATTAAAAAAAAAAAAATTCAGGGGCCATTTCAGTATTAGGTAATATAATGTATATTTATTAACGAACATTGTTTTTATTTTTATGAAGTAGAATCTTTACGATTAGAATTTGAGCTTGAAGCGAAATTGAGAAGGAAATGAAATTAAACTTTTAACGATTGCAGGGAGGGCTAAATCTTTGAGCCCCTTTTGGACTCCTTTATTTTCATAAACATCACAAATAAGTATTATTTTTTTTCTATCAAAAGTTTGTTTTGGATAGTTAAAAAGGAAAATAGATATTTTAAAGCACTTTCGGCTGTTGTTTCCCTCTTCGCAAAGTAAATATACACATCTTGCAAAGACTTTTGGAATATTTTTTGTTTTTACAGTTTTTCAAAGAAAAATCAAGATGCACATATTAAGTTTGTTTAATTAGCTTTCAGTTGGTAAGTTAGTTTTATTTAATGGAAAAATAGCTTTCTCTTTAAGATATAGTATAACTTTTGTTTTTTATAATGATTTTAGACGGTTTTTGATTGCATTTCCTTATGTACGTATATAAATGCAGTGAAACCTCAATATAACGAGCTTGATGAGGGGATGGACTCACAAAATTCTTCTTTACATTTATCTAAAGATTTGCTTTGGGTACTTAATTAAAACTTATTTATTTTTTCAAGGGACTTGACAAAAAAATTCGTTATATTGAGTTTTTTTTATAGCATTATTAGAGCGATGGTTGTTTTATCTAGATTTCACTGTACATACATACATTCAATGTAATATGATGAACATTTTACATCTACAATTGATGTATATATGTGTGTTTCCAGGATCTTGTGTATGAAGTTTGATCTAGGGCTATGAAATTACTTAAAATTAGCCTCCTAAAGTATGCCATCGGTTGCCAAAGAATTCATTCATTTGGAACAAAATGTGAATCTTTTGTCCAATAAAATTCTTTATGCAAAAATTGTTACAGCGATGCATCCATTTGCTATCTCTTCACTGAACATTCCCCAAGTTCTTTTGTTTTGTGTAATTTGTGACCAGTCTTTGCATACTTCAGGGGGCAAACTAGCCTTATTTCATATGGCCACATGTGTGTGTGTGTGTATGGGTGTGAAAGAAGAGATGGTTCGTACATACATATGTACATACATACAATATTGCAAATATATATTAATTTTTTATTTATTAATTGTACGCAACTATTTTTATTTAATAATAACAATTTTATTTCAATTATTTCTTTCGTTCTTTGTGTTTGTTTTTCTGTTTGTTGTTGTTGTTATATATGTATGTATATGTGTATATATATGTATGTATATTCTGCATTTATTTAAAATATAAACTTCTTAAGAAAGGCAATTGCTTAATCGTTCTGTTTTGTTTTGTTTTTTCTTTTTTTTAATATTTTTTCTTTTCTGGTTTGTTTGTTTTTAAAAAAATTTGCTTGATTTTGTTTCAATTGTTTCATTGTTTTATCTACTGCTAATTATTTTAGTAATGCCTATATATATATATATATATATTATATATATAATGAGATTTGATTTCAATTGTTCTATGTGTTAGCTAAAAATTGCGTATTTTTCATGAAGTCCCTTAGTTTGACAATAGATTAATCGAAAAGACTTTAGAATGAATTACATTATATTCTTTTTTTCTGCTTTTCATTGTTTTGTTTTTTCTTTCTTTTCTTTTTTGTTTTGTCTTGATATGAAATTTCACAAATTTTTTGTTTTTTTTTTTTGTTTTTATGATCTAAGATGCGCATAAGATTTAAGCACAATTTTTATGGATGTATGTATGTGTGTGTGTGTTTGTGTGTGTATAACACAGTGAGCGAGCGAAAGCTCTTTTTTCACTAGAATAAGTAATTAAAAAAAAATTGTTTGTATGTTTTCTTTTTTTTAAGGTATGATTAGATAGAATATTGGCTGTTGATTAACGGTAGTTAGGATCTAATATTGTCATAAAATTTTGGAAGGGTGTGAGCATGAGCGGGCCTAAAGATTAATAATATATATATATATTTGTATATATATGTATATAGTATTTTAAAAGTCATAGACAGACAGACAGTCAGACCGAAGAAGAAGAACAAGAGGAAGAGGAAGAGGAAAGTGCAAATGTGTGCCAAATGTGTGCACTATTCAAAGAGATAAACAATATCTAAATAAATATATATGACGATAAAATAATGTAAAGATAGAGGATAAAACGATCTTTGATCTTCATCATTTTTAGAGGGCCATGCTAGTTCGACGCCCAGCACCGCCACCGCCACCACCACCACCACCACCAATACCCATGCCCATTCCAATGCCACCGCCACGCATTCCGCCACGGGTGAGACCGCTGTGCGAGGCACTGCGTCGTTCCCGTGCCCGTCTTAGTAGATCGGACGTACTCGATTTCGATTTGATATCGGAAGTCGATGAACGACGAATATTACCCATTGATGGGGTCAGTAAACTTGGCCCAGTTCCACTGACTCCTACAGCCATATAGGGTGATAGAAAATATGGTGAGGGTGATGGTGATTGTGTTGGTTTTGGTGTTAGTGTGGATGCTGGCAGGGGGGAAAGTGTTTCAGCTGGGGGAGGGCATTGCAAGTCACAGTGGCTAATGATGCGTATCAATTGATTGCCACTGCTGCCTGAATGTAGGGGATCGAGTTGTGTTTGTGTTGTGTCGTTGAATCCGCTAACGCTGACCATGCATGTCCTTGCAAATGTTTGGCTAATGGCAGGTCCTGTGATCGTTGTTGTTGTTGTTGTTGTTGTTGCTGCTGCGGAGCTATTATTGAGCATTGTTTGTTGTTGCTGCTGCTGCTGCTGCTGTAGTTCTTGCTTGCTTATTGTTGTTGTCATAGTATTGCTACTTAGGCTAGTTTTACTACTAATCACTTTCAAAAATTTATTATCAATATCTAAGGACTCCTTTCGTCACTGAATAACACAGAAACCCTGCTTTGTAGCATCCTTAGCGTCCACTTCGTCAATAAAGGCCTCATCCTCATGCTTTGGCGAATCAGCACCGCAGGGTCCACCACCGCTCAGGCTGAGTGGACCCTGCGGGCATGCTGATTGTCACCGAAGGGCCAACGTTGATATCATTGGCGGCCGCACCGGTTTATTCTCTAAGATTCTTTCCAATTCCAACATAACGCTTGACGACAGTCGCGGCAGTAACTGAAATAGAAGGAGAGAGAGAGGGACAGACAAACAATAGAAAATTAGAAAAACAAATTGTTTTTATTAGTTGTTGCCTATTCTTAGAATCACAAAATTAGAAACGAAATTCATTTAAAATTTGTACTTAGTAAGTCTACTCAAGACTCAAAAGGTAGCTAAAATCCATCGAGGTGAAAATGTAAAGATAAAAAAATTGCTTGTAAACATTAAAAAGCCCATAAATTTTAAGGAAAGCAGAGCTTATAAATGTCCCTTGACTATGTCAATTATTCTCAAAGACAAATTAATATAAAATTGTGTTAAAAAGACTTTTTGATTAGACTTTTTCAGTCATTCACTCACTTACTGAGTCTCACCTTGCAACTGAAAAGTTCATCCTCTTCAAAGAAATTATTATTTTGACCAGATTTTTACCAATAAATTCAACAATAAGTCTCAAGTAGAAACTGAAACAACATGTTCTTTAAGTCTCCTACTCAGAGCAAGATATATGTAATATTTTGACTTTTTGATTCTACTCTGAATCAATTTCAGACTAAAGAAAATAACACTCAAGTGTTATTTACAAGCTCTGGGGGAAAGACGTTCAAAAAGAAATTTAGAAAGTTTTAAAGTCTTTATTTTTTACGATTTTATGTAGATTAGCTTAAAATGTTGTATATGCCCTTCTTTTAATTTAATAAAACTGAATATAATTTGATATAATTAACAACCAAAAGTATTAGATTTCGTTAACTAATGTAAGTGCATCCTAAAACATTCCAAGAATACTTTATATTTCAAAGATAAGTCTAACCTAAAGTTCTATAGTGTCAAAACTTTTAAGAAGTTTTTTAAAAGAGTAAATAACTCTCGAAATTTATTATGCTTTTCAATATGAGAATTGGTGGGAAACCGAACATTTTTTGGTCATCCCAGTTTCTCTTTTGAGTTCCTTAAGAAATCGGAAATGATTTCTGGTCCTGAATTGCATATTTATTTCTTTTATTACTGTGCAGATGACTTTTAGTAAAATTAATTTCATTGCAGTCCCTCTTACTCTTTCCAGCAACCTGTAATTAATCACTTTCCTTATTAGATAGCGAACCCTGTATGTAATATAGGACACCTTATCCACTTACAAGCCCTAAACTGAAATCTCTTTACATCTATTTATTAATTATTGAAACTCAGCAGAAAAAGATCTTTTTATCTAATAAACAAATTGATTTTTAAAGACAAAGCAAACCCTATAGAAATCTTTTAGTGCAAGAAATTTATACCACCAAAAATGATGAGCTAGATCCTCCATTAGAAATCTGTTTACGTACCTGAAGTGATTGCAGACTTTGGTGTAATTGTTCTGCTGAGGTAGCGCCCAATAGAAGGCACTGTACTGGCTCGTGCTTAAGAGACCAAGCAATAGACAATTGTGTTGGACTGCAGCCAAGCTTCTCGGCCAAAGCAGCCAAATCTCGCAATCGATCGCAATGTCGGCGACCTTCTTCAATACGATCCTTACCCCAACTACCTTGGGGGGAAAGTGCAGCCTACAAACAAATGCAAATGATAGGGAGATGCTGGAGAAGGAAATTGACAAAAACCAACTTACATTTCGATTGATTTCATCTTCGGTCCAGGAAAAGCTTTTCGTTTTGAAAGAGCCTTTAGGCAAAAAAATCTTATCTCCATTCTGGGTATCGCTTAGCGCCATTGACAATGGTCCCCAGGCCATAAGACCGACCCCAATTTTATTATACATCTCGGGCAAATAGAGTTCACATTTTTCACGACAGAACATATGATACTCGGACTGCTCGACTATGGGTGTAATGCAATTGAATTGCCGGCAATTGGTGTAGGCCTCCATTATTTCAACATGAGACCATCTGGCTGTGCCCCAATACATGGCCCAACCTTGTTGGATTACGTAACTCATAGCTCGCACCACTTCTAAAGTAATGTGCAATGGGTGAGAATGAAATAATATATAGTTAAATACACTTACACACATACAGATACGTATCTGGCGAATGAGTTTAATAGCTTACCTTCCATGGGGCACATGGGATCTGCCTTATGAATTATAACTATATCAATATATTGCAATTGCAGACGCTGTAAACTGGCTCGAACGCATTCGATAATATGCTTGCGTGAGAGGCCTCTCTCTTCGGATCTGCATTATCGATAACGATGATTAACTCTGATCTCGATAAGCATGCATATATCGATTACTCACTTGGTACTCCAATACACCTTTGTGGTAATAACATAGGCGGTCCGTTTCCATCCGGCTCTTTGCAATATCTTGCCGATTTCGATCTCCGAATGAGCTTCCGAAATATCAAACAGATTGATCCCACTCTCAATGGCCAACTTAAGTATGGCTTCGGCCTGCTCATCACTAACGCCCGGTGAGAAAACTGGCCATGTGCCCAGACCCACATTCGATATGCGGAGACCACTCTTGCCCAGATTCTTATATCGCAGCCCGGGCGTCGGCGTCGAGCCATGTCGCAATGGCAATGCCGGATTCGAGCCGAGACTTATCGAACGTCCTGCGTTCCAAGGAATGCCCAAAAACATGTCGTAGTTAGTGTTGTTCGGTTGACGTGCCACATGAAAATGTTCGTTCAAAAAGTGCGTTTGTTAGTGAAAAGAATAAAAGCCTTTTTTTTGGGTTTTTTTTTTTTGGAAAAGTTACTCACAAAACGTGCAGAAATCAACACAAAACTACTACATAAAGAAATACCAAAAAAAAAAGCAAAAAAAGTAAGTATTTAAGTAAGTATACTTACAATGCTATAAATACACGACCAAGCTAAAATATTATGTGCTCTATTCGGCAAGCCGAATATTGTATAGCCTTACCAAAAGACAACAAAAAACAGAACAACATCAATCATAAGTGTCTTATAACTGAATTTGTTTACACACACACACATTTTATTTTTGTTCGAAATTCGTTGTCAAATTGTTAGGGTAAAAATTGAAATAAATTATTTCGTTTTTGACCACTTTCTTTCTTTGGTTGTCTTATCGTGACTTGACTTTGGTCATTGGCCAACGGACAATGGGCTAAAAACCAGTCAAAAGCTAAGCAAGTGTTAAGCAAAAAAAGGAAAAGAAAATGATTAAATTAAAAGCCATGCAAGCAAGTTCGTCAAAATAATCTTCATCTAAGTTTTTTTCTTTTTTTTTTTGGTGGAGAGTTTCACTTGAAAATTTTTTTAAGTGCAGAAAACAATTTTTTATTTCTTTTTTGTAATTTTGTCACTAGGTAAAGTGCGTGTGGCCATTGTTCTAAGTATTGCGTGTAGATGCTTACTTTTCTTTTTACTTTTTTTTTCTCTTTTATTGTACAAATTAATCAAACAAATGACCATGTTTATTGTATGTTTGTATGTATGTATGTGTACATACATAAATATTTAATTATTTGAGTACATTGCATAAGCATCACCTAAAGCTAAACAAGCTGGAAATTCATTCTGAGATTGAGACAAATTTTGAACACACACATACACACACACACACACACATTTGGCATTTGAAAGAATATGGTAAAAACAGACTTAAAACTTAGAAGCGCAGAAAAAAAGGCAAGACAAATCATAAATAATAATAATAATAATCCTATATGGATAGTGTGAGATTCGATACCGAAATCAAGATGACCGCCCGTACCACTGAACTCCTCCATGCAGTCGAGTGACGCTATTGGGGCCCGGCACCTGAAAAGAAATCGGCAATCATCTAAGCATATACATATGTTTTGATATAAATCAATCCACCTTTGCTTTATTTCATACAAGTGTTTTAAGCCTTTTCCTATTCCTATGACAGCTACTAACTATCTATTCTTTGATTTGTATTTGTATCTATGTTAAAAAGCTTTTCCAAAATGATTTAATGATCAGTCTGATCAATCGATATGATATGATGGATGATAGAATGAATATATGTACATACATATATCTATTTGGTAAACCTGTGTGTGCTTTGTGTTCACAATAACAATATAATACGTTTACAACACTCACACACACACACACACATTAATAGACACACAAATATATAAGGACTAATATATCGTTGGCTAATACAAATAATTGGTCTTTATGTATATTACCTCTATTACCTGTATATGGTTACCGGATTCGAATCATCGCTTGCATTGTCCATATTATTATTGTTGTCATTGGTCGAGGAAGTGACTGCACCACCATTGGCTATGGCTGTGGTCGTTACCGTAGGATTGCTTGTGCCCGTAACAAAACTCAATGGACTAGGCAATGCCATTATGAGACTACCATTCAATCGAGAAGGCATCGCAGTTGTTGACGTATACGCATTGTCCGCCGTACTTGTTGTGGTGTTTGCCAATGAACTACTACTGGTGGTGGCAAGCTCCAATTGTATGGCAACTGGAGCAGGCAGTGCTACTGATGGATCACCATGGCCATCTCGTTCCATTCCAGTGCGACCAAGTGGCTGAGTGGCCACAAGATTGGCATTGATCGGCTCGTTGTCATGGCCAAAGAGCAGAGGGGTCGTAGCACTAGTTGAATCGATAATGCTTTCTTGTGTGTGGCCCAGATCGGATTGGGCTTGAACTTGTCCCTGCCCCTGAGATTGAGATTGAGATTGAGCTTGGGTTTGGGCTGGAGTGGCAGGTGCATTGCTAGTGGCTGCTTTATTGGCATTAGCCTGGTTGCCATCATTATTCAAATTGCATAAAGCCATTGACATCTTGAATACTCGAGGACTCGTGCCTATTGTCTTGTATTGAATTTCGAATTGTGTTGGATACAAGTGTATCCAAGTATTGCTTTCAGTTGGCCACCATAGATCATCAGTTGAGTGATTTGATTTTTTTAGAATTTGTACGTTTATTGAATTATTTTTGTTGTTTGTGGTTATTGTTATTTTTTTGTTTTTGCACTAATACTGGACTACTCATCACAATTTATATGTGTATAAGCATAATTTAAGGCAAAGTCCAGTAAAAAGTTATTGTTTTTTAAATTATTATGTTTTTTAATTTGTTTTTGTTTCCTCTATATTTTTTTCGTATGCCATGTAACTTTTTGTTATCCTTCTGTTGTTTGTGTTGTAAAAGCAATTAGAGTACGTGACAGAGAAATTTCCCCCCTCCGTTTTGGCCGACAAAATAAAATAAAAGTGTAAAGCAACAAACTTGGCTCGTAAGCTAAGCCATTTTGGTTGAATAATTCAAGTATTTGATTCCCTTTTTCCTAAAACAAGTCACGATTTATGAATCAGCTGCTAGCCACAGAAATCTTACGCATACAATATATATATCCTGATCCCAAGGGTTTAGACTCTTGACTTGGACTACATTGGGCCCATGCTGCCCAATTCGATTACATCCATTTGAATTATATATAAAGTGGAATCAAGTGTAAAGTATTATTTTTTTAAAGAATTTATTCAATTGCATTTTGTTCAATTTTTGACCGATTTCAAAAGGTTATATTTAAAATTAATCGAAATTTATAATATTTTAAAAAGGAATCACTTTGAATATAGCAAACATTTTTTCCACTTGATTTTTGAAAAAAAAATGTGGATTTATCAATCAAGTTTTTTTAAAATGAATTAAAAAAATTTAGTTCTTGAGATATTAATGCAGATTGAATGACATTATTGTAATTATTGAGAAATTGAGAAAAGATCTTTTTAAAAAAAAAGTTGATTGGAATAATTTGCTGTTCATTGGCATTTTTTATTTCGTTCAAAAGATAACTTAATAATTAGCGTGATGGATACTTTAAAGCAATAAAATACAAAAACGGCTAATATTTGACATAGTTACAGATTCGCAATATTAAGAGCTTTTAAGAATTTTTAGAACTTTTTAAAATAAATTTTCTTATTTTGCTTAGACTGTATTTTAATAATGAATGAATAATGAATCAATCTTTTAATGATCAAAAATCATTTAATAGCCCGTAGAATTTGTTAATTTTGCTTTATGGCTAATCCGGCACTGATTGGCTTATTGCAAAATATTTATAGCTTGAAAACTTTTTGCAGTTACTGTGTCAAGTATAGAATTGTTACTAATAATCATTTCACCATTCAATCTAAATAATATGCACATGTAGAAAACATTATAGTTCTTTTAACACTGCATCATAGAATTTAAACATGTGTGTATGTTTGTCTGTGTGTGTGTGTGTGTGCGTATGTATTTAAGCAGATATACTATAAATTTTTAAAGAAGATTCACAGATATGTCCGCATACACAAATAGATTTATATTGGCTGCTTATTTTAAATTGCGTATGGCAAGTCGCTTGTATACTATATATATACATACATATATGTATATATAGTTTTCTGTCTGCATATCTATAGATTTTAGTTCAAATTAATAAAAGATAATTATAGATTAACCTTGACAATGATTTTATCGTGCACTGATTAGTAATTTGCATCAAGTCGAACTGGAAAAGTAAAGAAGAAACTTTATCTCATGGGGAGAGATCTGATTTGCTAAAAATATAGCTACTCTGAAATAATAATGATAGAAAGACTAATAGAAATAATTTAATTTAGAAATTACTTTCAACAAGTTCTCGTTTAATACTTTAAGATAGAACGAAAATCAAGTATGATTAGTAATCGAATCGTTTTCATTTAGATTTGAAACCTGTTCTGGCTTTTGTTTTCTAGTCAAATTTTATTTAATCAGGACTAGAATTAAGTTAGTTTATAAACCATTTACTCATCAGACTTGTGTTATGCACTCAAAAACGGCGGCCCTATAGGCGAAATAAATATGTTTCGAAATCAGCTTTCAAAAGTTCCAAAAATGATGGGCACTTGCTGTCGATGTGTTAGTTATATTCGTCAATTTTGAAATCATTTTATTTGATCTTAAAATTTTTGCAAATATTTTCTCGATCAATTACAGAATTGAAGCAACTGAGTTCTAAATGCAATGCAATAAATGATCGAATGGCAAAAACTTAATCACCTTCTAGGCATGGAATGCTAGATAGTGGATGTTGGTGTGTGGAAACAGTTTTGAAATATCAATATAGACAGCTAAAGTCAAATTTTGTATTGTAGTTGTTCTAATATTAGCAGAAAACTGCAATTTAAGTAGCTAATTTTTCTGATTGAAGTCTGATATAGTTTTTACGGTTTTGTATATTCAACAACAATTTTTTGAACATTTTGTGCGTTTCTTATTCACATAAATCAAACGTACTATATGTAGGCGTAGCGTCGATTTCGATGAGCTATATATATACACATGTATACTCTAAATGCAGTTGACATGGGCTATGATGATGATCTATTAAATTAGGCAAGAAAAAGTCTTTCATCTTCGAATAAACGTAATAACCGGTACGTTAACCATTCTTCATTCAGCTTTATCATAGTTAGTTGGCATTGCATTTTTTGTTCTTTGAGAAGGGGGAATATTTTCTTGTTGGCCTTGACACAAACACAGATTAACGTTGCTTGTTTTTGCTCTGCGAAAGCTTTTGACGGAAATCTTAAGGGCAGCAGTTGTGAAAAGGCCAAGTCTTGGGCTTATTACATACAACTGACCAGCAGGTGCCCGGATATATCGCAGATGTTTGAGTCACAGCGGCCGCCTTGCGTATTGCAATTTTTGAGTTTGTGATGCACACACACTCACACATACAGAGAGAAAACATGTTCATGTGTGGTATATAGGGGTACACGTATGTATAGAGATTTAGGTGCCAGGCTTTTAAAATCCAATTTTCTGCACTTGCCTTCCCCACCCCCTCCTCGCCTAAGCCGAACTTGTCGCGTAACTCAGAGAAAGAGAACAAAAAAAACAACACACACACAGAGAAACTAAAAACAGTTGTGTAAGTTTGAAGGGCTAGACATATTTACATATATACATATGTATGTATGTGGTTGGTGGTACAGTACATGATGTTACATACGTATATATATATATAAAATACTTATATATATATAAAGAAATGTATTGGGTTGAATTTACTGGCCTATTCATTCAGAACCGTTGCCTGACTCCTGCGCAGCACGTAGCCAAAAGTGCAAATAATAAAATAAATATATATATATATGTATGTATGTATGTATACATATATATATTTATGCACATGTGCACATACATACTTACAAACAGATGTAAGTATGTTTGTTCTTTTCAACGACCGCAATATGGCGTGACAGCAGCAGAACAGAGAGCAAAGCAGAGCAGAACAGAGGAGAACAGAGCAGAGCAGTATACCGGTCGATATGCCGCATTTTTTGGCTTTTCCCACCCTCCCACCAAAAAAAAAAAAAAAGAAAACCCTTGGCTGCCCTGATGACCCACTGACTTTATTCCACATTGACCGGTTAGGCTTGGTTTTTGGCTGCTGCTGCTGTTGAACATGTCTATGTGTATGTGTACATATATGTACATATATAGATGTGTTCCAAGGAGGGGAAATGAAACATTCAAAAAATACACTGAATCAATAATTATTGATTAGAATCAAGGTTATGGGCATTATGAGTTTCCTAATAATACAATTGATACGATCTTTGAAAAGTTTTTTGAAAACTTTTTATGTATTTCTTTTGAAATCTTTTGGTTTTTGACTTGAGCTTACTGGTTGAATTTTTTATTCAATATTTTGACACTAAAAGTAATTGAAATAAATAAAATAAAACACAAATGCACACATAAAGATAGACACTATTTGAACTTTGAATTCACAATGATTCACACTTTGATTTTGGGACATCACTTAAGCCATGTTCATATTTCCATGAATAAGTTATTAGCCATGCATATAACTAAGTTTATATATATTTTACGCTGCATGTTCAACTCCGGCCTCGATTATAATATTCGTCTTTCGCTTTTGTTCTTGTTGTGGTTGGTTTCTATTTTCTAATTGCTGCAATCAGAGTGTGACCCTCTGGAATGGGCAACTAATTCGTTAGCCAATTTAGAAGCCAAGCAATGGACAATATCAACTACGAGCAGAATGTTCAACGATTATTTAACACATAGCAGATTAAAGGCCACTAAAAACGACACTAAACAACAACAACATCAAAAACACGACAACACGTTGTAGACGAAAAGAAAAAAACAAAAATGATTAAAAAAAAACATATTGAAAATATCAATTTCAATATTTTCTTTTTGATTTCGAATTTAAATACATGTGTGTTTATGTGTGTGTGTGGGTGTGTGGGTGTGTGGGTGTGTGTGTGTGTGAATGTCAGCAGGCATATGTTATTAGATGTATATAGAGGGAGGATATTTATTACATTTATACAGAATTTGTACAAATTTCTTGTTGTTTCGATTGTTTCGATTTATTATATATTTTGTTTTTGTATTTTTTATTTTATTTTATTTTTTCTTCTAATTTCGTTCAATATATATTCGCCGCCTAACACGCGCGCGAGACGCGTCGTCTGACACGCGGAACACGTAACACCACAATGAGAAGTCAAAACAAGAAATTTGTTGGCCTCTCTCTTTCTCTTTCTCCCTCTTTCTCTCTCTCTCTCTCTCTCTCTGTCGAGAAATTGAAAACACAAGCATAAAAGGAAACGAAGCGAAAAAAAAGAAAAACATAAAACGGAAAACAGCAAAGAGCAATAGAAGAAGTACAAGAAGAAACAGAAGATGACGATGACAAAAAAGAAACGAAAAATTGCGAATACGAACTGTTGGCCGTTTGTTGTTGTTTTTTATTTTGTGAATTTTTGTTGCTTTTAGTGTTTTTTTTTTCTTCTCTCTAGCTACAACAGACGTCAGTTGGTAAGAAAACAAAGTACAAAACGAGGGAAAATTTGCGCGAAAAATAGAAAACCGAATCCACGGTAACGAGGTGAAAGACTCGGGGTAAAACGATGAAAATACACGTGTTTTTCAAAATGAAATGTTGAAAATCAAGTTAACTAACACTTAGGCATCCTTTATACCCTTATGACAGGAATAACAGAAATTTAAAAAATGCAATTCCATCAATATTTCGAAAATATTTCTTTTAATAACTTTTTATTCTTCTTCTTAATTTGAAACTAGTTTTAGCTCTAGTTAAGAATGCCTTAGGAAAGGGTATTAAATTTGGTCGTGTGCCCAGGCCGAGGAACAAAATGACAGACACAGAGAGAGAGTGTCAGAATGAGAGAGCCATCGAGAGAGAGCGCGCGCAGTTAAAATTCGCATCAAGTAAACTTTTTGGTCTCCGGCTTTCTGTTTTTGTGGTGAATTTTGAGTCGCACGTGTCCCACTTTGAAAGGCCACCATCACCACTATCACCATCATTACCATCACCATCAGATATAAGCCATCTACAGCCAGCCAGCTAGCCAGCCCACCACTTTGGCTGCAAATTGGCTAACTGCCGGTTGCCTGTTTTCCTACATATGTATGTACATTACACAGATGTACGTATGCTATGTATGTATGCACAGAATACATTATTCATACATGCAAACACAATATGTATGTATGCATGCACACCCACTCACACCCACCCACACCCACACACCCACACACACGCACACATATGAATCTTTGTGGTGCAAGGACAACATCCATTAAAGCCGCAATAACTTATAATGAACTTGCATAAAGGGTATGCAATTGTAACATTTGGGGTAGCACTTTTTGCAGCAATTTCGATCACATTTTATGGCTCATCGATCGATGTAAAAAATTCTATAGTCTTTAATCTATTCGATGACTCACTATGACCTTGCTGACTATAGTTCTGTTTAACTTGTATAACGACTTTAATCGATTTTGAATTCGAAGGCAAAACTTATTTGTTTTCAGTTTTTAGTTGAAATCAATTATTTCGTTTGTGAACTGCAATAGGAATAACATATGTATGGCTTTTACAATTTGCATGATGGAATCTTTTGCATGAGAAATTTGATTAACAATCAATATCAATCAAATAGTAATGACACTTTATATGATTTGACAATCGAATATGGGAACAATCAAATGTATGAATAATAATTATAGTGTAGACAAAGATAATATTTACCCTTCACCCTTTTTCATAATAGTTAAAATATATATGATTTAATTAATTTACAGTTTAGTAGAAAAATATTGTAGAAGAAAATGCATTTTATGTCTATTATTAACTATTGAGTAGAGTGTATGAACTATTGTCACATGGTCACAGCTTTTAAGTTCTTTAGGCGATCATTTTGTACTTCTTTGTCTTCGGTGGCGTATGAGTAATATTTCATTTGTTTACTTCACAAGGCTCTTTTATAACTTATAACCATTGGCACATTGACAATAAAATTGCTCAATTTAATAGTGTATCTCTCTGTCTCTTTCTCTCTCTCTCTTTCTCTCTATCTCCTTCGTTCTTACTGTAACATTGTGGCGACTTTAATATCATGGCTTTATCATATCCTATGGGTGAAACTTGGTTAATGGCTATATTTGCGCATTTAAGATGCAAAGCTCCCCGATGTTTGGTTTGTTAGCTAGGGACTGGGAAGTCGGTAAGTGGGTGGGGGCGGGGAGAGTGTAAATTTTGTGCCACGTAAGCGTAACCCCGATGGAGAAATTATAAATAAACCGGTTACATTTTGGGCGTATCTCAGCAAAAGTGAATTGGAAAATTCAGGCCAAGTGTTTCTCTCAAAAAAGAGTTGGGACAGAGTTGGAGTTGAGTCGACATCTGCAGCAATTTCTTCTTCTATTCTGTTGTATGTTATTATGTTTGGTTCTTTTCTATTCTCATATGCCCTGAGATTTGTAGATGTACATCTATATATATATGCATTGGATGCATTGGAATGCATTCACTTGTTTTTATGTTCGTTATGGCAGATGCCATTGCATTGCAAAAAGCTACTTTTTTAGAAAGCTTATGGCAATGCATTCAAAAGCTCTCACTGGCAAAAGAAATGAATTAATGAATATAATCCAACTATATAAATATACATATTTGTAAATATATGTAGGGCCATTTAGTTTTTTAAGCAGGGTGAATAAGTCTTAATAGAATTTAATAGCTATCAATAAAATTTTGAATAATAAATACAACATGATTGGTTTGAATATGTTCTAATATTCTGAGTGACAATTGGTTCAATTGAACTCGCCAGATATATATTCAGTATGGTTGGTAAAAATCATTTCCTGGTGCTACGAAATTTCGACTATCCGGATTTTGATTTTTTCATTTAATTCTCACCACAGTGAAAACAATTTGTAGCACACAAAACTATAAACTGGCAACCCAGATACTAAGGCGGAACCGCAAAGATTGCAGGATGCTCACCGGATAGCAACTCATGCGAACAAATTAAACCTACTGGACTGCCCCAGTTGCAGGAAATGTTGGGTAACAGATGTTCCAGAATCGTTTGAATAGCTCCAGCCTTGGTAACGACGAGCTACTGAAATTGTTTCTGGATGTGGACAATCCACCTAATAAGTATAAGTATATCCTAACAGATATAATGGAACCTCTAATAAGATAGCCACAGGCTAAACCCAATGGCTTAATACATATATATGTAGCTTCTATTCTGTATTTGTTGGCATGTTGTTAAAATAGAATTTAAAATTTCATTTAAAAATTTTATATACATCGGACGACAATTTTTATGTGAAACTTCTTTTAAGAATCTTTAGTCACTTTTTTTTTTAGCTGTACTCTTTAAGTTTTTGTTTTAAATGTACTAGTATTTAACCATTTTTAATTTTGCAATATTGGAAATACTTAATAAATTTTGTCTAGAATTTTTGCTAACTTTTTAACTTCCTGCACAAAAAATTTCAATTAATTTTCTAAACTATCTTCTGATTAGAAAATAAGTATTTTCTATGTTACTTAACTCCAATATTAATCCTTACAGCAACAATTATGTAAGTTAAGTTATGTGTGAATGAATAAATTGAAATGAAGTCAATTTTGCATTGACCTATAACCAATTGAAATTTAATCACAATTTTAAAAATTGTATACATAAAATTTTAAGGAATTTATCCTTATATTTATAAATCGCATATTGTTTCACAATTTCTAATTTAGCTGTCATAGGAACTAAACGAATAATTCGTCAATTCTTTAATTTCATTTTGGTATTTGTTTAAATATTTTTGTTGACTTACATAATGCGATGATAGGCATCCAATTGGTTCTGTGTACAGGGCACCGACTGTTCGGACTCCGTAGAATCATCGCGGAGTGTCGCAACGCCCAACGGTAATATTGGTATTATGGCAGCTGTGGCAGCTGCAGCTGTTGCTGGTGGGCCCGCCGTTGCTGAAGACAGAGTTCCCGTTTCGTTGAAGATATGCTGCGTTGGAGCCGGGCTTTCGTGTTCCTGGACAGGGAGACAGCCATTGCGAGAGGTGAAGAAAAATGTAATTATTTTTTAACTAAAAAAAGAAAGCAGAGAGTCTAACTTTGGTCATGCCAATGTTTTGTGTTCCTATCAGCAACAATTATACATCTTAGGCTTTTCAAATTTTCATGTATTTGACTTTAACTCTCTATCTTTAGTTGTCACTACGAAAGAATCTCATATCATACTTTGTGATTGATAATTTGAAATTTGACAAAGTCTAATTAATTTTGTAATGAGAGTTGTAGGATCTAGTGATCCTTTCAAATGGTAGAGGGGACAGACGCTTAGACTAGATTATCTATATAAACTGCAGACCCTCAGTTAACGAACACAATTCGTTTTAACATCTTGCTAGTAAAATTGCATGCAAAATAAGGCCAATAAAATGTTGAAACGGTCACACTGGAGAGATCTACAAAAGCCCGAAACGAACGAACCTTTTTTTGCCCCACAAAAATTATTCAAGTGCGTTCGATAATCAAGGGTTCACTGTACTTTATATGCGATCAATGAAGAGAAAAAAAAAATAAGAAACCTTTATTTCGACTGATTCCAACGTTGAGAAGCGTTTGCGTTCGTACAGAATCTCACGTTCAATGGAACGACTCCGAAAGGCAGGTGGAATGGATCGATCGATGGTGGCTGATGGCGGCGTTTGCAATTTTGGTGTGACAGGTGTATTTGTATTTGCACTACCGCTGCCACTCTGATGTGGTGTTGGTGTCTGTCGTAGATGTTGTTGCTGCTGTTGTTGCTGTTGCTGGGAATTTGCGTATGTCGATGTTGTTGATGTTGTGGGCGGACTCTTTTCACTAGATTGTTGTTGTTGTTGTTGTTGTTGTTGCTGCTGCTGCTGCTGCTGCTGATGGCATAGCTGTTGTTGCTGTTGCTGTTGCTGTTGGTGTTGTTGATGTTGCTGCTGTTGCTGTCGCTGCTGATTCTGTTCCTCACGCTTCTGTTGACGTCGTATTTCAAAGTCCAACAAACGTGCCTCCCGTTGCTCCTTGTCGCGCTGTTTACATGCAATTGTTGCAAAATGCATTCTTACTATAAATTAGTGTATATACGATATTATGCTGGCATATTTCTCAACCGCGATTCATTATTCATTTGTGGCTTACTTCTTAAGCGTTTTGCTAATCGGTTATGTTTGCAGTTGATACGCGTTACGCAGAACATAGAGATACTCCAGAGTTATAACTGGCGACGCAGCCCACACTCACCTTATAGTTAATGGCGTCCTGCTCTTCCTTTTTGGCTTCACGCTCGTTTCGCTGTCGATCGCGTTGTTTTTCCTCGTCGGTTTGGGATGTTTTGCTGTCTGCAGGAGTACATAGAGAATAGCAGAAAGACAGAAAGCAACATTTTATTATTGATTTCATAATTCGTAATGCCAACTTTTAAATGCTTCTTCTCACATGCAACTACATAAACTAAATGAAATCAAAACATAAATATGAATTCACATCATGCTCGTATTAAGAAGCAATTACAAACAGAAAACAAAATCGAAATCAAAACAATGTAAATACACTACAAAATCTTATTTTTTCAATTGGAAATGGATTTGGTTTTTTTCTTTTTCTATTAAATATCATTTTGAAACTGAAAATGAGAATGGGCGTAGCGAGGGGGTGACAAAACGAGCACTTGCCTCACCCTTTCATTCAAAAAAAAAAAAAAAAAAAAAAACTAAACAAAAAATATATTAATTATAATACTAATAAGCAAACCAATTGCTCCTTAAAAAACACTAATTGTTTTGAATTTGCATCTTATTGTTAGAAGAACTTCAAGTTGATTAATTTTACATTTCAATTAAACTATTTCATTCATTTCTCACAGTGCATTCGCTTTATACATGTTTGTGTGTATATATTTGTTTGCTTTATAAATATTTAATTTCTAGTTGTAAATGTAGGTATGTATTTTAAAGCATAATTCTTATTTGATATGCACAAAGACCGTCAAAATGAAAACCAGAAACGATTACAAGCCCTAGAGACATTTGAAAATTTTGTCACATTTGAGCAGGGTTCTAACCTCTTTTCCCTATAGAATATATAATCCTGGCTACGCCCATGCAAGTAATAACCAAATCTCATATTTAGATCGCACTTATTTACATATAAATATTTTCATTGCTTTTCATTTCATTACTTGAAAGTTTAAAGTTTATGTTTGCATTGTCATCGCAAAGAAATTGGATTATTACGATACGCTGTTGCGCCTTCAATGATGGTTGGAGGGGGGCAAATGGAAAAGGAGGAGAGCGGATGGGGAAAATTTTGATATGCCGAACGCTTACATTTTACTTACGCTCGCATGGTTCCTGCTCTTGGCGGCGTCCACGCACAGCCATTAAGTATCTGTTCAGTTTCCGCGGCGGTGACATGTATGGCTATACACTACGTGGATATAATAATTACACTCTCATTGTTTTATATCCAAAAAAAATAACACAAAAAAAAAACCAAATTGATTTCATTTGCCTCACTCAGGTTACTAACACAAATGGCACTACCTGACACTGGCGAGCAGAACAGAACAGAACAGACATTTAGTTTTAGTTGCCAATCGCGCAGTTTGTTTGAAAAAACTGCGCAGATAACATTGACATTGAAGGTAAAATTGGCAAATAAATACGAGTACATACAGACATACAAGTATGTAAGTACACATATGTGTCTGTGTGTGTGTGGGTGTGTGTGTGTGTACAGGTGGCGTTTACGCCATTTGCGATTTCTGTCACTTTCTGCCGATACCCGGAACAATAACTCATTCCATTAGCATAATGAGTAGCTGAGTGGCCTAGGAAAGGGGCCACGAAAGGTGTAAGGTTTATTGCAAAGCTTAAAAAGAAAAACTTGTTATTACCCTCTTTTGGCTAACAAAAATTGTTCAGTTTTGAAGATTTAAGATCTAAATGGCATTAAAAGAAAATATATTTTTTTTATAGGGTCTGAGAGAGTTAACTTTCTTTACTATGCCAAGCCAAAAAGGGGGGGGGAAAAATGTTGGTCTAATTCACGTTACCTTAATAGTCCCCCTAATGAGCATTGGAAGGGGGTAGGCGGGTTTCTAAAACGCAAATATATATAAAACTAGTTCTAAGCTTTTACCGATTTGATGAAATTTCTGCAATGTAATGTACGTATGTATGTATGTATATTTTTGTTGCTAGATATGTATGTATTTTGCATATATACATAATTGTCGTCTTTTGTTTTTTTGTTTATGTTTTAGTTTTGTTTCATAACACCAGCCTTCTACAAGCCGAAATAATCTGAAATTATATACATAATCAATTGCATAACCGAATAGCTAAATATTATTTAAACTATATATATATATATATATATATATTTGTATATATGGGAATGATACACTACAAGAGACCAGAGAGTGAGAGTGAGAGTGTGTGTGTGTGAGAGAGACAGAGAAAGAGAGAGAGAGAGAGAGAGATAGAAAGAGTATAAGACTTACTTCTTACCTCCAAGTGTATGTATTTGTTGTAGTTGTAGTTGTTGTTGTTCTTATTGATGTTTTTTTTTTTTTTTTGTTGTTTGTTGTTATTATTGTTGTCGGTGGTGTGTGTCGATTGTAATGGTTAGTTAAACTTAGTAGAACTCTCTAAATGATTTTGGTTCATTCATCAATATTTGGCGACATTTGAATAGAAACTAAACGAAACGAAATGAAAGGAAAATCCGCGTTCGCGTTTAAAAAGAGTTGATATCGGATCACTAAATTACACATAATTACAATTGCTTAAAGGTGTAGAATAGTATAAGTGTGTGTGTGTACTTTTGGGGTGTGTGTGTGTGTGTGTATGTTTAGTCACCTTTCAGTTCAATTCACTGGACATATTGTATATATGCTATTACTTATTTGTAGTTTAATATACATATGTATATATGTATGTATAAGTAAATGCACAAGTAGCCTATATACATATACATATATATAAGTGTAGGTATTTACTAATTACTGTAATAACGCGCCATGTGAATACCGGCATAGAATTTGTACGGCTTACATTAGTTGATTTTTATCGAAACGTGGCGTTGGCCAAAGGTTGGGAGACGACACAACAAAGAAGTGGAAAGTGGAAAGAAATAATAATAATATATATCTGGTATTATTAGTTGGCACTGCTGTGGTTGTTGTCAATGCATAATTGGGGGTAAACCTGATAATTTTTGATACGCTTATGCTTAATCTAAGATAACCTTTAATCAAGTCACTAAGAATTAGTTATGCATATGTACGAACGTATGTATCTACATTAAGGCATTCAGTGTTCTCTTTATACATACATACATATATGTTAGACATGTCATTCCCATCGATCTGATTTTATCTTTTGTATACATGATTACTAAGTATCTCTAGTGGGTTTGAAGGGGCTGATATTAGTCATTTTGAAGGGCTTTGTAAATGATGTTCGCTGCCAAATCGATTTTAGATTCATAAGAGCAAAATCATACAAATATTAAATTCTCTTTATCGCCAAACCATGCATAAGCAAACTTGTGCACTTTAGCGCACCTGTCGGCCAGCTGGGTCCTGTATGGTTTTTTGTTTTTTGGCCATTTTTGTGAATTGTTAGAAATCGATTTAACGGTAGCATTTACTTAATAAATTAAGTGCTATCAAGAGCTATTTACATTATCATATATCTATGTAGTTGTTTGGCTTAATAAAAATCAAATTTTTGTAATGTCAACAGCTCAAAATAAATAAAAATATTTTTTAGCCCAAAAAAGTATGCTATATTTTTACACGCAATCTCTTTGGATTGAGGTTGGAATTTTCTTATATAAATATAGATTTCAAAAATATACTTTATCCACGACTCTCATTATTGAAATTTTTGCCTTTTCTTGGCTTATTAAAAGTTGGTAAATAAGTAAGTAAAATAATCGGACCGATAGAACATTGTAAATCGTAACAGACACAACTTGACTCAAATGAAATCTTGGTTTATCAATTATTTCTTCATTCAGCTTTAAATTTTCTTCTTAAACGTTTACCCTATAAAATATTCCACAATCACATATGATTTCATAATAGTGTTGGATAATGCCAAAAATATCGACCAACCTTTCATAATTAATTGAAGTGTGGCTAAAGTAGGTAAGTGCAGTAAAAAATGCTGCGATCTTATCAGATTATTGTGGAATTTCTAAATTTAATAATAATAAAATTTATTATAAAATTTAAAAAAAAAATTGGTTTTAACATTTTACTTATTTGGACTTAACTTTATATGCAAACGTTTTAAGACATTGTAAAATAGGTGACTGATAGCAATAAAAAGAACCTTGACTGCCAAGTGAGAAGAAAAAAGGAAAGACGTCAATCTTTGAGTAAACTAGAAGACTTTTACTCTGCATAAAACAGAGAAGGATCTTTGTAGACAATGAAAATCGTTCGAATGTTTAAATAATAAAGGATATTTGAATCTGCTTTAAAGCAAATTTAAAAGCCGTTCAGGCCTTTCAACTTGAAAAAGGAACCGTCGAATCTTATCTTTGGTTAATTCTCTACAGATCTGAAATATATTTTGAGAAACTAAATCGCAATCTTAGGAGATTGACATTGTAGAAAGGCTAATTGGGTCTGTGTTTGTGTTTGTGTGTGTGAGTTTCATTTAAATATATCTTAATTTTAATCGTTTGAATCTTATTTTAAAATAGACAAATACTAAATATATAAGTTAATTTTAAATAACTAATATATAAGTTTATTGTATGTATGTATGTATGTGTGTGATGTGTACATAAAAAGTATATGTTAATAGAATCAATATACACTAAACAAAAGAGAGGAAAATATAGAGACAAAGTATTCAAGACTATTTGTATATTCACCTTCTAATAACTTATTCAACATTCATACTCATTTGAGTTACAGCACACATTACGAAGAAAGAATCGTATCATTTCAAAATACATATTAACATTCAAATTTTGATATATGTTTTTATTGTAGATACATCTAGACAATTAAGTAAATAGTTACATACCTACATATATGTATTTACATATATCTACTTAAATTGTATATATATATATTAAGTAATATATTGACCAAATAGAATACAACTTCTTTGCCTAGTGACATAACATCGAACAGAAAGGAGAATATGGTTACTAAATTGGCCAACAGGAGCCGCAGCAGTTGATTATTATTTCAATTTGATGTTGTTGTTGTTATTACAGTTGTAATGTAAATGGCTCATTTTGGCTATTGTCCAAGTTTTCATTTTATTTCATAATAAATCATCTTCGAAAAGGTACTTAACTTTTCATCAATTATTAGCCCTTACCCTAACTGCTGGTGCCACTTTGGCCACCTAAGTGTAGAAGAAGGATTTGCCTCTAATGCAAGAAATTAAAGGTAATATAACGAAATACATTCAATATGTAGATGGATAAACAACTATTCAGTCTGGTTTTTAATGTTTTTTTTTGTTTATATAGAGGTACACACATACATACATACACATATATATATTTATATGTATATATATATAGGTATATAACATGCAACTTACTAGAAGAACCTCCGCCAGCGCCCGGTGGCGGGTAAGAGAACCAAAATTGATGTGCCAGTTTGGAGCTTTCTGAAAGATAGAACAGAAAAAAAAACATCAAAATTATATGATATACTCAAGTATATAGAATGTAGATTGGTTTGCATGTGTATATGTATGTATATACGTACATTGAAAGAGGTACGAAATCTATAATCGATTTTTAAAAATTGCCAGTTCAATGACTCCATTCGAATGGTTCAAAAGAATTTTTTTTTTTTTGCAACTAAACCTTGAAGGCTGAGTAAATAATTCAGTCAACGAATCTTCTATACCCTTGCGCTTTTTATTTTCAATTGAAAAATTTCATACTAAAAAACTATTCAAAGGTAAGGCAAACTATAATACAAACTAGTTTTGAGATATAATGATCAAAAATTCACGTCATGATCTATGTATATAAATATTAATGCAGAAAGTTTGGAAAATCGCCTTGACTGTTCTTGATGTAGATTATGAATATATATAAAAATATTAAATATTTATATGATTTTTAATTAATGTATTATTTGCATTTTTTAATTGTGTTTCCAACTTAGAGTTCTCTTATTTAAATCTATTTGGTTGGCTTAACATAAAAGTCTAAACTGTAGGACATATAGCAAGAGATAGACAATATTTGATGAACTCGATTATGTTCTTATAAGCAAACTACCATTTTAAATAAAGATCATGTCTTTTCTTTTTTTTTTCAAAGGGGTGTGGCAAAGCTGACCTGAATCAAAAAGAAAAGCCAAAACAAAATAGAAAAATAAAAAGGAAGAACAAATTTTTGTTTATTCTGTCCAGTTTTTTTTTGATATGGGTCTTATGGGATAAGTTAAATATTCCAGATATATCATATATAAGACTATAATATATAATCGAATGGCTATTTGGTCTTTAGCTTAACATCTTTTCTCTAGGTCATAGAACATCGTTTGTTTGGCTTGTTGTTGTTATTGTTAGTGTTGTTGTGCTTGATTTTTGTATAAATTATAATAATGTACATATTTATATATATATAAGAGATTATAAAGCTCTCAGACACGTGCCTTGTGTAAGCCTTGTTGAAGCCTCGTTATGACACTGTGATTTATGTTTACTTGGGGTTTTTTTTTTTTTTTTTTTGCTTTACGTAGTTTTTTTCCGTATACGAATTGGTAATTTGTTTGATGACTATTTTGCCTTTCAATCGGTTAGCCGCACTTTTTCATTTTGTTGTTGTTGTTGTTGTTGTTGAATTCATGGCCAATTTTACATCGATGTTATGTATGTACATATGCACATTTATGTATGATGGACTATCACAGAAACAGACGCTTTCTTTGTACGCGTTTAATGATGAGAACATTCCACTAACATATATGTATATATAATTTCGGCGTATGAGATGCATTAAATTTGCTAGTTAAATTTCGACTGCCGCAATATATGTAAGCCTTGTACATACATATGTACATCATTCTGCGTACACAAATGTTGCCAATTTATACACATATGCATAGATATATATATATACATACATATGTATCTATGTACACACGTTCATTAATTTATATATCTACATATCTTTATAGATATATATACATATACATGAATATATATATATATATATATGTATGCAGTGACAATTTTTCTTTTGACTTTAGCAAGGATGAAACTGACTTACTAGAAACAAAAAATAATAAAAAAGGAAAATGATATCTCTAATTTAACACGTTTTTCTTGTTGTTGTTGTGGTTGTTTTCATTTTGTTGTTGCTTTGTAATTTTTTACTTTACCATTCCACACGCGTGTGCCCCAAACCGGAGCAAGTTAAATCAGGGCACGTTTGATGCTTCACACAAGCACAACAAAAATTCGCGGAGTGAACTACTGCCTTGCAATATATGCGACTGTGGCTGCTGCGCTTGACTATGCGACTGGTGGGTCCCGTGTCCTCGTTGCTTAGCTTAGACACCACTGTCATTTCATATTGTCTTGTTGTTTGAGCGAAACTGCGTAACGAACTTGGCCAACTCGGAATATCGGGAGCTCGGTAACTCGGGACCTCGGGAACGAGGACAAACGTAAACACATGGTCCGAAAAGCTAACCAACGAGTGCAGAAATCGTTGTCTCGAAACCGAAACCGAAACCGAAATCGAAATCAGAAACCAGAAACCAGAGCGCATGCCGCCTGAGCATGACTCCTGAGCATATGAGAATAACTTCGTTTAATTCGGTTCTTATTGCAATGCTTTAACCGTTACATATTGCATTTCAAAAATGAGCTTTCACTTGACTTTAGTTTGAGATAATAAACTAATTAAGGTGTATTAGATTAGGGTTGGGTTATAGTTAGTTAAATACTCACATATACCCTATTGCCTTAAATTAGATGACTGAACTGGATCAGCGTGAAAACAAGCTCTAAATTAATTAAATGGAAAATGTTTGGTGTATAAACTGTAAAAGCAATAAATGGGTATGTACTCATTAATATTCATTTAAAATTACTCAAAGTTCAAACTAAAAAAATCCTTTCATAAACTCAATAAATTTGAGAAGTCCGTTAGTCCCAAAGATTTTTTCAAGAGGCCTCCAAAAAAGAATTCATCAAGGAAATCAACAAAGTATTCCATAAACTAGTCCTTGAAGTTATTAGGGATATCATTAAAAACACCATTAAGGATCTAATCGAGAATCCATTAAAGAATTCTTTAAGAACTACTTGAAGTAATTAAATAAGAAATTTCTCAAGAAATTAGTAAAGGAGTTTATGAAAAAAGGAAACCTAAAGGACGTCTTAAGAAAGCATTAAGGAAGTCTTATAGACGCATTTATGAAGCCTTAGGGAAGCCTAAAGAAAACTTTCATTAAGCTTAAGGAAGGCTAAAGCCTTCTTATAAATGTCTTAAAAACGGCTTAAGGAAGTTTTAAGGACGCCTTAAAAAAGATTTAAATTAGCCTTTTTAAGGCCCTAAGGAAGTCCTAAGGACGTCTTTAGCACCTGCAATTCTATAAGCATTTGCTTGATGACGTAAAAGAATTTCTTAAGGAAACCCTTTTGTGTTAGGTATTACTGTACTTACCGATATAGACAAATGTCTTTCTATATGAACCCAGCATTTTTTTAAATTTCTGATTCCAAACAAATTTTTATGGAACACAAAAAAAGTCATTGAGCTCGTTTTCAATCAAGAAAAAAACCTTTTATTAGGAAAAAATGCCATTCCTCTTGATAAGTTCTTTTTGAACCATTAGAAACTTTAGAATTTTCAGTAACGACTAGTTTTGTTGACTATATCTAGAATCACATTTTAAATCGTGCTTGACTCATTTCATAGGCATAAAGTTTTGATCTAGCACAAATTAAAAAATTTGAATACTATTAGAATTCTTCTTAATATGAGCAGGTTAAGTTTCATTTCGGCACTAAAGCTTTTTGCCAGTGCAAAAACCAAGTGCCACCTGTTCTGGGCTTTTGGCATATGTGAATATTTGATGATTGGACTCAATGTGGCGCTTTGTAAGCTTCAAAGTTGCGGCTTATTTTTGGCAAATGAAAAGGTTCATCTTTTGGAATATTCTATTACATTGAAGCTTTCTAGCTTATAGTGAAACTGAGTGGATTTCCTTAGAAAAGCTAAAAGCCTATTTTGCTTCAAGTTCTTTAAGTTCAAAAGAAGGAAATTGCGGGTATGATCTTTTTTAGCGAACTAATCCTAAAAAAATCGCAGAATTTCAAACTCTGACTAGCTCAATTTTTCTATATTCGTCCAGACCTCTATATAGTTTTTCCAAGAATTTTAACTTAATTGTGTCTTCTATATTAATATACTTAGTTGTCAACATTTTTAAAAGCTTCTTTCGCAAGAAGAAAAAGAAGAAGAGATGGAAATTCTTTGAGCTTATTTAATTAAAATTTTAATTTCGATCATGTCAGTTGCTAATTTAAATAGACTTGTGCAGGTGAATAGAATCTCTGTCAAAATTACTATATACAATATGAAGGCAAAGTGCATTTTTTTTTTTTGGTTTTGACCTTGAAAATTTGTTTTGATATTTGACAAAAGTGCAATTGACTAAATGAAATACAGATAAAACTGTTAATTATGTAAGTAACCAATTAAAGGCGATTGATTAAAGTAATTATACTTAAAAATGTAGAATTTCATATACAGTGGTGGTCATTCGGTTAGCACTTTTTTTTTAAAAGTTTGAATTTGATTTTCTTGGCTTCCAGGTAATTTAATGAAGAATTTTTTTTTTAGTAATTTTTTGTTGATTGTATTTAGATGATAACCCATAAATGTCGTCTTGTCAACTTTCGGTGTTTTTTTTTCAGGTGCATTTAAACAAAAACTCCCCATTTTTGGCTGGTCAATAGTTTAACGCAGTCTTTCTAAAATCTTTAATGTTATAGTTAGATAGGTGTACTCTTTTAAGAAATTGTAGATCTAGGAAATCTATAAACTGCATACCAAATATTTTCAATTTAGCATTCGTTTTGTGGCCAATCGAAATTTTAAGTTTTTGTATGTAATTCTTAAGGACTTTTGGCTTTATGCCGTTTTACGGCACTAATTTATACTTAAGTCCCTTTTTTTTGAGCTTTGAATGAAAGGAAATTGAATTTCCAGTCGAATGATACATGATCTTTAAAAATCCAACCAAAATTAGATAGTTTTTAACATCTCCCATTATTAAATATTAGTTAAGCAAAATATCCCATGCATCCTCCATCTCTTTCTTTTACATGTGTATGAACCTATTAAATAAAATGTGAGATTACTGCAGTCTAACCCATAGCAAAATTTGTTTCTTTACCTTCGCAGGAGGTTAATTTACTTACCTAATATTCAATGAAATTTAAAATTAAAAAGACGTGCTAACCTCGTGACCATCACTGTAATTAAAAACAGAGTCATTATGGAGAAAATTATGTTTAATCGTTTGAAGAAGAATAAAACTTATTTTGAACAATATTCAATATATTATCTATTACCATTGGCAATGTTTATGCCATTCTTCATAAAAGTGACAAGTCATGACCTACATACATACAAGTTATTGATAGAATATCAAAAAGGCCATTCAGGATGTCACTTATCCTGAAGTTATTCATCAACTTGTTGAAGTAGTTGGCAACGGATTTTAATTAGGTCATTGCTGGAGCATATCGGCGTATCGGCCATGGAAAAGACAAGCTTTTTAGTAAGCGACCAATCAGGTTAGCTTGTCAATTGATGTTAATCAGTAAAGCTGAAGCTGTCATCCGCGCAACGTCATGGCAGGCAATGCCAGCAATGACGTCAGTGATAGGCAGCGCACAGTTTGCTTAAATTGCCACAATTCATGCTCAAAAATAAGCAAAAAAAACAAAGTGTTCATCTTGCTTCATTTCAGTCATCATGTCCAACTGATAACATTGCTTTAAGTGTGTCATAAAGATTATTTTTTTTTTTTAAGATAAATAATGCATGGCTTGAATTATCAACTGACTTGGAATCAGTGTGCAATATCAAAAGACCTTCTTTAACTAGACAAAAAAAAAAAAGACACTCAGACCCCACCCATACAGCAGCAGCAGCAGCAAGAGATGACATTTGGCAAAGTACTCTATATGTGTGTGTGTGTGTGTGTGTGTGTGTATGTATATATATCTATGTATGTATGTATTTACCCAAAAGGTTATTAGAAAATAGCAAACATGACGCGACACAGCTGCCAATGTCGCTGCTGGGATACTGTTAGCTCAATTAGGTGACGCTCGAAACATTTGTGCAACGTTTTGCTTGGCCATAGAGCCGCCACTGCACTTGTTTGATTCCATTCCACGTTGGGCGCCGGCGTCAATCCCCTCGGTTGTTTCATCCGCTGTTCCACTTCTATCGTCGTTTAGAGCGCTTGCGCTCGCTCCCAGCAAATTGAATAATTCATTAGACCGGCTTTGTTGTTTTCCCTGGACCCCAATACTCACGCATAAATCGTCAGCATTTCGATATTTGTGCCATTGTGAAGGCGTGAAGGCGGTCAGGGATGGGAGACTGATGTCAGTGTGGGTAAGGATGTGCACATCTATCTTCCTTTTCTGATTGTGCGATTGACAATTGTTTGGCCTCTCTATGTGTGTGTGTGTGTGTGTGTTCAAAAATTGGTTGTACGCTGCATCTCTATAGCTACTCCATCGACAAGGGCGCCAACCCATGCTCCTAACCTAACCTCCCCATTCCCGTTCTTGTCCTCGTCCTCATCCTGGATCTCTGCTTGTGCAGCGGCACCAAGGCACACCCAGCAAATTTCCCTCTATTTTGATGCACATGTTTGCTGGCACAAAAATGAGTGGCGCTGCAGTGGCCCAGCTGTCCTCCAGTCCAACAATGCCACAGTCGAAGAACTCTAAGAGTAACGACCCACCCACCAACCGACCAACCATTACTACTCCTACGCCTTAGTCGGGTTGGAGAACATTGCCGGCCGGGTATTGCCAACTAATTGGCAAATTGATTTGCGAAAATATAAGCAGACACATGCAGTCGATTTTGTTTTTTTTTTTTTTGTCTTCTATTTTCTATTGTGAGTGGCATTCGCGTGGGCTTTGGGCACCTTCCCCCCATAAAAACACTTCCCTTTAGGCGAGCAATCAATTTAAATTAAAGCAACCAACATGTATACATATAGATACACACACACACACACACACACACTCATACACATGTACAAATTATTAATGAAGTTTATGAAACAACAATTAGATGGAAACGAGTGCATTCAATTACAACCAAAACTTCAAACTGACTCGCAATTGAAATGACACAAATTGAAATGAAAATTTAATCACGTTATTCGATTTGGTCGGTCTCGAGTGAAATGAAATTATCGAATGAAATCTTTCATTCATTCTTTAAGTCTATTTTTAATTAAGGACAAATTAACATGCTTATATTAAACTTTCTTTTGGTGTGGCCCAATTCCGTTTATGTCCGTTTTGTCAGCTCTTTTACTTTGCCAAACATTTATGTACATACTTTTACAACTTATTATTACCGTTCGAGTGCAAATGAATATGCATGAAATGAAACTGAAAACCAACTGGGGATGACTCAATGTTTATTTAGAATCAAAGCACACACGTGCATCTCGCACCATTGGTTCCAAAGTTGAAATGGAATGTTAAACAAACGGCAAAAGTGCCTTAGGTACAAATTCTCGCCCAATTTGTGAAATCGAAAGGCAAATACATACCCACACACCCACACACACACACCATGTATGTGTATACAAATGAATCTAGGTGTATGTTTGTGTGTATTAAACATACTTTATGAACTCAGGCATTAATTTGCCGGTTTTTATTTGCAAAATATGTAACATACTTACACACATATATATGTAGACTCATTCCATACTTTTTGAATTCGTTTCACTTCCGCTTTTGTGATTTTTTGACAAATTTAGAAATTGCTGAATTCTGCTAGACTAACTGATCTACTTATAAATACTTTTGGCTTACACAAATTTTTATTCAACAGATTCAAATTTATTCTAAACCTTAGGAAGCCATTAAGACTCTCTTTTTTTTTTTGATTTCCGCAGTTCATCTCTTAATTTTAATATTTGAAATATTTGCCTATTTGAAATATAGAAGTTTTGAAGTATTAATGGTCTTGCTGGCACATGCTGCGTATGAGTGATATATTAAAGTTGACAAAGAAAACAAAAAAAAAACAGAAATCCTTTTCTAACCAAATTTAATTTGCATTTTTATGGCATCTACATTTAATAAAAATATATTTTATTGTTAATTATTATGCCATTTCTACATGAAGTATACGCAGGGTGTGCCACCGAATTGTGACCAAGCATATATGCAATTTTGAATGCCAAATTAACTTACTGAAATAACTTTCGCATTTATTTACTTACAAACACCTTAAATAACAAATCGTATTCTAATTTCAAATTCTTCTAAAATCTTTCAGTTTCATTATTTTTATTTGATTTGTCTTAGACTACATATAATGATTTAAGAACTAAATCAATTTATTTTCACTTCTGTGAGAGCAAAAATATTTGTGAATTTCATTTGGCACTTGACAAAAGTTCATTTTGTCCTCAACTAGCATTTCCCAAAGTCATGGATAAAGTACTTCCTTTTGCAGTCTGTAACAATAATTAGAATTGACACTTGATTGTTTAAGTGTTGCAAAGTTATACAGCTACAATAGTTGTGTAATCAAGAAGCAATCCCTGTGAATAAGACGTTAGATAAAAGTTGAGTTTGTAATATAAACGTAAAGATATCAGTTAGAATGCCAGTCATCCAATTTGATGATGCGGATAGGGACACGAACGGATATATGTATGTACATACATACATACGACAACAACGATGACGACAACAACGAAGACGAGAAACTTGCCGTGTGTTTTTGTATATACGTGTGTTTGTGTTTGTCTTTAATATCCGCTGTCAGTTGTCGCACTTGACACTTGCGGTTGAGGCCTTTAAGTGGCCAGAGACTGACTGCCCGCAATGGCTTAAACCGGCCACGACCATGTCCAATAAACAGTGAAGCACTGAAAGCGCGAAGGATGAGCACACACACACACACACACAGAGAGAGAGAGTAAGTGAAAAAGTAGTGCCTTCAGTTGAGTGGCTTCTAAAATATTCCAAAGTGGATTTTAATTAACTAGGTCTACGCTACTTGCAGCTGCCAGAGGCACAGAAAATATGAACACAAACTGGGCCTGGGTCGGAAATGGGCTACAAGTACGTTTATGGTTAAGACTTAGCTACGTTATTTTTATTTATATATGTAGATGAAAATGCAAATCCCACAGCTGCCAACATACACCCACACACACACACTTTCATAGTTCAACAGTTGTATGCATAAACATATGAAAATGCTAATGAACGCGTAATTTTTGTATCTGTAGAAGAAAGGGTTTTAATAATTAACTATTACTGTAATATTTTTTTTTAGTATCTAATATTAAGTCACAACAAGTTGATGCCTACCATATTAGCATACCACATTAGCATTTCCTAGGTAATAGCTTACTCAAAAATTAAGAGCTAAAAGATTCTTGTATTTATTTTAAGAGATAGAATCAAAACGAAGAAAACGATCGGAAAGAGTTATAAACTTCTCGATAGTTGGAATTACCTTAATTTCGAAATTTTTATTTTTGTGATGTTTCGTGAAAATATTTGATTTCATTTCACCAATGACAGGTAAAAGAAAAATTAAATGACTTAATATATATTTATACAATGCACTAAGTGAACAAATATTTAAAATTTTGAAGACCAAACGTATGTCTATTAAATTCCCTTTACATGTCTCATACCATCTTGCTATCTTGCTCACTCTTACAAAGGCAAGTGCACTCTAGCGCCGCCACTAGCCTACGGCCACCTGCGACCTTATTGAGCGGAAAGTAAATACGTGCTTCTAGTCCGATTTTAATAAAATTGGAAGATAGTTCGAAATAAACAAGACTAATTAGTGTGCTGAAAAATATATATTTTTTTCTAACTTTGGGCGTGGCAAAAATTTTAAATAATCTGCGCGCGTAATACGCAAGTCTACGTACCAGATTTGATGTCTGTAGCTAGTATAGTCTTTAAAAAAATCAGTTTTATCTAATTTGCTAGGACGGAAGTGGGCGTGGCTCAAATTTAAAATAAACTCGATCACTGTGCACGAAGCTAAACACCAAATATAGTGACTCTAGCTCTTATAGTTTTCGAAATCTAGGTGTTCATACGGACGCACGGACATGGCTAGATCAAGAATAAATATACTTTATAAGAGTCGTAAAAGCTTTCTTTTGTATGTTTAATATATTTTGCCGACTTTAATATACCATTTCACCCTATAAGTGCATGGTATAAAAAGCAGGGGGCTAAAAATTAAAATTTTTTAAAGGTTTTGCAAGAAATTTTTTAATACTTCAATGGTGAAAAGAATATTATTTGAGAGTTTTTTAAAAATTGTTGCTTATACCCTTGCAAAAAGGGCATATTAATTGTGGTATGTATATATATTCTAGATCAGCACGATAAAATGAATTTATAGACATTTTCGTTCGTCCGTCCATCCGTTCGAATCAACGCAAATTGTCCTACACTTTTAAAGCTACAGAGCTGAAATTTTGCATGTAGGCTTCTACATATGTATATGTATACTGCACAGGTTGTTTATCTCGTACTTAGCCGGATCGTACCAATCTATAGCTTCCTCAAGAACAGTGACTTTTTTTATAACTTCGTGATTTTTTGAGCTGTTGTCATAAATTAAATTTTTATCATTTGAGAATTTAATATATCTCCAAATGACTGTGACAAATGTTATCGGAAAGAAAGGACGAAAATAGGGACTTTTCCCAATAACTTCGTTACTTTTGACGCGATGGTCATAAAAATGAATATTTGTCAGTCTAATATACATACGTATTAATGATGAATTGATAAAAAACCGCTTAACTATATGTATTATAAAGCTGTCATAAATTCAGACGATAAAATAGCATGCCGCATGCCCAGATTGCTAAGATTGTAGGCCATTAATTTTTTTTTACTTTGACGGCTATATGTAAGGAAAGAGTATAAAAAAATCTTGCAAGAGTATCACAAACTTCACATGGCCCCGGTCATCTGATTTTTAATTTTATTTGTCCCAGAGAGTCATGCTGGATCTATTTTGTAAAGATTGAACCTTCCAATATACAATGTGCATATGCCCAGATAAGTATGCTATAGAAAAACGCTAAATGGTCAAGTCAATTGATTTTGCTTTCTTCCAAGTTCTATATAACAAAATTATAAGCAATAATAACAAAATCAGAGACGAAGACTTATGCAAAATCTTAGTATTCCAATTAATCGATCTTTTTCGTGCTTGAATGAGCCTTCCTGAAGGAAAAAAAAACAGCTTTAGCTATGCCATTGGATAAATTATTTTAACAATAAACCTTAAACGCTAAATCGATTGAAGGACGTCAAAATTCGACAACAAAAAAAGGAAACCCGAAAAAAATGGAAAAAAGATGCTAGTCATGCCAAAAGGCTGGCACCTCAATTGGGGCACATCATGGCGGATTATCAACACGATGAATATAAAAAACCACAGTCAGCAGAAATTTTTGTTCGTTAGATGGCACAGCAGCTTTCCATTATGACGTCTGCATTTTGGCATCAGCTATGAAAAATAAGAAGCTGGTTGCTAGAGAGTGGAGAGCCTTCTCTTCTAACTAACACAAGAGATTCTTAAAACTTTAACTAATTATGTATAAAGGTAAATGAATTTTCTTTCATAATTTTTTTGAGAGAGAGCGAGAGAGCAATAGGCAACCTCAAATTACACTGTGAAATAAGACTTAACGTTGGTTTCTTATTTAGTTGCAAAACTGTTTGTCAACCAGTGTCATGCGAGTACTTGGGTTGACTTGGAAAACCATTTCAGAAACAGATGTCTGTGTGACAGAGAACTAAAAATATTTCAAGCATGTGACGCGGTATGCATGTTGCCATCAGCAACCAGCCCAGGCCCAAGCCCAGGCAGAAACCAGTCAGCCATCGTTCTGTCATTCCGTCTTATGGCACATACCTCTCCTCCACCCGTCTCCACCGTTCACCATTCACCATTCACTGTTCGCTGTTCCCTGTTCCCTGTTCTCAGCACTCGTATCAGACTATTCCATCATCAGACTCATTCTGTTGCCCACATGGCCAACACCATTATGCTTACCAGCAGAAGACTAACCACTACCAGCACAACCATTGGTAGTGTATGCAGCAATGCTTACGCTCATCCACTTGCTTTCACACTTACACACATACATACATACATTCTTATATGTATGTTTATACATACTTATGTAGATACATATCTATAGACTGTTGGATGAAAAATGCCCAACTTCTGCATGAAAATTTCCCAGCTTACAAGAAAGCAATTTGGAAAATATTTCCCCCCCGTACACTCAGGAACGTACATAAATACGCCTATTCACAGACACACACACACACACACACACTAAGACTGAGACTGAAGCTGAATCTCATCACATCATAGTTCGGTCTTGTCTTGGGATTCTATGTGCGCAGACTCTCTTGCGCAGGTTGCTCTTATTGTTGTCCTACTTATTCAGCTGAGAGCCAGCAGGAACAAGGTGTGTGTTTGTTTGCATAGCTCTCATGCTTTTCGGTCCATGGTCCACATAGTGGCAGCCGCCCAGTCGCCGTAATTTGTTTCATAAAGGGCGCATGTGTATGTGAGAGCATCGCATGAGCATCGCTATCATCGTCGTCGTCGTCCATGTCGTCGTCGTCCTCGTCGTCATCATCACCGTTGTCGTTTGCCATTTGTGTGGTCTGATTGTGTCACTGTGTCAATAGTTGGCGTTGGCCTTCCTAGCAGGTGCTGCGGCTACCATCGACCGCTGTGCTCTGTCGCAATCGTTTGCAAAAAAGAAAAAAGAAAAAAAAAATCCTACACCGAGATACATACATATGTACGTTTATGATGTATGCTATACTCACACACACGCACGCACTTACATGGAAGAAGAGAATGAGCAAGAGAGCGTTTTATGAACGAGATGGAAAGATTCTTGTTCCTTTTTTTTTTTGCAGCTGATGCTGATAATGTTACACGGTATTGGCCCTATCCTCCTGCCTAACATCTCCCGGTTTCCCGTCTTTATCCCAACTCAGCCCGGCTCGGCTCGGCCCGGCCCGGCCTGGCCTGGCCTGGCCCGTTCCGTCATTATGTTTACAATGTTGTGTAAATTTGGAAATGAAGCACAAAGAAAACACCCATACACACACACACACACACACATACACGGAGCATAGGTTCAGGTGTTTGCGTGTGTTGTTGTGCGCACAACAAAGGCAATGAACGGCGACGACGGTGTGGTCCATTTGCCACTCTGTGATGGCTGGCATGGATGTGTCCTGGACGCCGCCACTCAACAGTTACTAAAAACGTCTGACATTGGGTGCTGATTCCTCCCACTGTTTTTACTACTATCCTAGCCATTAATTTATGCTAGCATGTCGCCTTGCAGTCACTATGTGTCACTATGTGTGCGTGTTAGCGTGTTTGCTTACGTTCAATATACAGTCTCTAACGTCACTTGCCTTCAGAGCAAACCAGACAGACAGATAGATAGACCAGTCACATATTTATTTATTTGCCGTCAGCTGTATATGGCAGAAGAAAATCATATTGGCATCTGTTCAAGAAGCATCTTCTATCCATCTGTAGGTTGTATTTGACACCTGTATTTATCATAATCTTCTTCTAGTTCGGTTCAGAGTATACACTAAACACCATTCCACTATCCTGTTTTTAGCAAATTTCAATCCCAGCTCAGATTGTGTTGCTATGGCGATGTATGAGCGGATGCCTTTTTTTTTTAGTTATAGTCTGGCCTCTCTCTCCCCCTCTCTCCAAATATGGCAAACACTGGGCCAGCGATGATTGTGTACAGGGAAATTGAAATTACTTAAAGTACAAAATGCAATTCAATATGCGAATATTTCGAGAATTATACTTGTTTACTATCAAAAGGATGCAAAATCTTAATGTTCAACAATTATTTGTACGAAGATATTATTGGCTGACTGTATTCACTTAAATAGGTATGTAGGTGTGTGTGTGCGTGTGTGTGTGTCTTTGTGAAGGTATTTTTGATTTCTGATTTGATTGCTACCCTGGTTAGTCCTCTCCCCCGCCTTACATACATACATGGCCCTTGCCCATTTGCAGCAATAGTAAATTATGCATGCCTCAAAGGTTTCGTAATAAAATATGCATGTATATAGACACGCATACCGACACACACACACACACACACATACCCATAAGCAAACATGTGTACCAACTACCACACATGTATATACGTTTGTATGTAGGAGAAAAAAAATACATCAAAAAGTGTAGCATAGTTTCCAAGCAAGGGGACAGCCAGGGACCGAAAACGAGACTGGGACCGGGTCCGGGTCCGGGTTCGGGTCCGGGTGCGGGTGTGGGTCTGTCCGCGTGCCACAACATAGCCACAGAGTCTTAATTACTTGTTGCGAAACTTTGTCAAACTGCCAAAGCCAACTTTAACCACTTAAAACGGGTACAAGGTATTGGCGGGCTGATATACATATACATACATATATATTCTACATACTATACATACATACATATATGTACATATACATATGTGTGTATAGCGGCTGCATGCTCATTTGACAGCGACAGGGAGAGAATCTGGGCCTTGGGGGAAAGTGGAAATGATAGAGCCAAAGATTTAGGATAACATCTCGAAACATTGAGACAATCAAGTATTGAGATTTACTAATTAATGTAATTGATTTATGGGTTTTTTTTTTTTTTCGTGTGTGCCCATGTTTTTTTTCTTAGTTTTTGTAATCTTCTCTCGATTCGGCTTAATAATAAATGCTTCAACGTGCAATTGTGGAAAACTAATTCGCATGCCAAGTTATAAGTTTGTAAGGTTTGGCATTTTGACTTTTTAAAACTAACTTGGATTGTGGTCTGTGTGTGTGCTAATTGGTTAAACGAGAGCAACTAATAAACTGCTTACGACTCGAAAATGTAAACACTGTAGAAGGACTAAAAATTTTCGGCAGCTTCAAAAAAATGTAGGCACACCTAACAACAGACCGCTTAGATGGAAATTCTGTTTTCCTTAACAACTTTTCTTTATTATTATTTTTTTTTTTTTTTAGGGGCAAATTCAATTCATTAAATGTCAGCAAATTAATGGTTTTTCTTGTGAAAACAATTCTTAAGATTTGGGGCTGAGCTGGTAATTTATTTGGAAATTTGTAGGCGTAAGTAAAATGGAAAACAAATATATACAAACCTATGTAAGAGAGACAAACAGCAATTAAGTATATACCTACAAATATATACATATATATATATATATAAATTCTACTTAATTACATATTTTGCACTTAATACGACCTTTTAGCATTTTGATTATTTCATAGGCAGACCAAAAAGAAGAACAAGCTCTTTATACAACCAATACATAAACCAGTTGAGAATTAGAGAATAAAAGATAATCAAATAGTTTTTTTTCTTGTCAAGAGACTAAGCGATTTACAAACTAATCTATCCTATAAGAAAGGATATACTTTTTATCAAATTGTGGTTAATTCGCAATTTCTCTATTTCTTTCGTTTTGTTGCTTTGCTGCAGGCAAATGACAAATGCATCTGCCATCTGTTGGCAGTGCTCAAAATATTTGAATTTATGAATTTTATATGGTTTCTGCAGCAATAACAAATCTAAAAGCAAATAAATATTGAGTAACAAATGGCATGACACATAGCATACTTACACCATGCCAAACTTTGTATACTCTAGTTCTAGATTTTTGTTCGAAATTAAAGAAATCTTTGGGAAATATGTTTAACCAAAATTTCCATGAGAAAGCCGGACTAAAGTTTTCTGATTTTTTGATAGTTAATATATATTTTATAAAGACATTTCTCAGAGTGTATTTTGATCATCTTATAATTAATGAAGAATCTATTCGGAAAGTATTGATATTGAAGTCATAATGCAAATTAGAATAAAAAGCGCAAAGTAAATGTTTTATATATTTTTTTTTAATATTAATTTTTTAAACATAAATTTTTGTTCAATTTGTTTTTTTCTTCAGGCTGTACTTTGGTCAATTTCCATCTGATTGTGAGTTCAAAAAGTTATTAATGTTAATAATAATTATTTAAATAATTTGATTTCGACGCCATTTTTGAGAAAAATCTTATATTTTGCGAAAAGTGAAAACATTATTTCAATTTGTAAAGTAAAAACATTTTTGAAATACTCTAAAAAATGACTTAATCAGAGCTACAAGTAATTAAGTTTTATGGGAATACTTTGATGTTCTTTTGGTTATTTTGATATCGCTTGAAAAGATAAGTTAATAAAAGGCGTGTTGTTTATTGAACTGAAGAGCATAAAAAGGACATATGATTTTTGAAAAACGTTTAAAATTGCAGATTCGTAAAATTAAGAATTTTGTGAAATTTACAAATTAAATTTTTGTCAATTTATTTATTATGTCAATAAACTTTTCGTTTAACATTAAGTTTGTAGATTTTGAGGCAAAAGAACTTTTACAGGCCTTTTTTGTTTTTGATTGGGAGACTTGTTTTATTTGACTACAATTCGATCTACTTGAAATAATTTCCATTTTACTAGTTAATCCCACCACTTAGAAAATTACTTAAAAAGCTTTGAGAAAATGTACTTGAGTTTAAGTTAAAAATATTCTTCTTTCTTTGATCAGGATTATTTATACTGATTATTATTTGAACAACTCAAAAATCATGTCTTATATGTAGTATTCTAGGTAACTTTTCTTTGTTTTGTAAAAGGATTAAAAAACTTTTTTGTTAATAATGAACTCAATTTAAATAATGGCATAACATTGATTTAATGATTTGACCTTAATCTCAATCCCAAAAGATTTCTTAAATTAAAGGTTTTGTATGTATGCATTTTGTGCATAAATTAGCACACACTTTTGAGCTGATTTGTATGTCTATACACACACACACCCACACACACACTCAGCAACACACACAAATACGTCGATGGACGAATTGTTCGTTTATTCACAGACAATGGCCTCTGAGAGAAAAAAGCAGCAACCTACTGAAGGCTAAAGCCACCAGCACCTAACCAATTAAAAGTTTTTTGTAAACTTTTCAAATTAACTCGAAAACAACTTAATTTCTACGCCTGAATATATTTCAACTCTGCTCTGAGGCGCCCAAAACTGTATTCCCAATGTCTATGGCATTGTGTAAGGGTGTGCATGTGTGTGTGTGTGTGTGTTTAAGGAATGGCGGGGCTCTCTGTGTGTGTGTGTGTGTGTGTGTGTGAATGTCTGAGAAGGCGACCCCAAGCATAGTATTGTTGTTGCCATGCTATATTGTTGGCTCCCACTGTTGCCCGTTGCTGCAATAAATTGCAAGCAATGTAATCATCGTGCCAAGACACGAGGTTGCAGTCACAGTGACACATACTCTCAATACAGTGGGATGAAAATGAATAAAAATTCCCCATTTCTTATGTGCATGTGTGTGTGTGTGTGTGTGTGTGTGTTTTTTTTCCTTCTGTTTTCTCTTGTTTTTGTACATTTCTTGATGCTGACGCCTTTATCATCGCCTCCCGTTGGTATTTTTTGGGCGCGACACGTGGAATCAAAAGCCAAAGCCTAGCAAAGAGTGACAGAGACAGAGAGAGAGAGAGAGAGAGAGAGAGAGAGAAAGAGAGCACTTTGCCAGCACAAGAGCATAATATATACTGGGGCTGTGGCTGAATCTGAATCGAGCTAGAGAGCAAGCATAGGATGCTGCTGACTCCCAGGCTCCCTTCTTGAAAGGATGCCGAGATGAAATGTTTACACGATTGCTCTACCGAGCCGAGTAACGATTGCCAGCTGCTGCTGCTGCTGCTACTGCTGCTGTACCACCATCCGTGTCGCCTGTATCTGGTATCTGCGGCTGCGTCAAAAAACCAACGGACTGGCGTGTACCGTGCAACGTTCTCAAGTCCAGCAGACGTAGGCGAGCGCTTTAGAACGTTGTTTGCAATCGCGGAAAGTGGTAACCAAACAAATTGCCACAGGGACGACAGTAACAGCAACTAACTAATACTACTACTACAACAACAGCAGCAACAATAGCAACAGCAACAACAACTACTGAACAGTACAGTACAGAAGAGCCTTACAGGGCACAAGAATCAGGGCCAGGACCAGACCGAAACAACAACAACAGTCAACGGACGAAATTTAGTGATGGTGTTGTAGGAGTTCAAGCAGTCAGAGATTTATATATACATATGTATATATATATATATATATATAAATACATATATAGAGTAAATCAAATTCGGAGCCGGGAATCGGAGTAGTTACCGAAATTCGTATCTGTCTGGAACGGTCCAACCAAATCATCGCCAAACAGAAAAATGTTTAACAAATCTGAAATGAAATCAAATTAAAAATTGCAAACGCCACGCGGAAAACGGCTAACGAGTATCAAGTTCAATGCATACATATTTTACAACAAAAAAAAAAAAAAAATTGTAACTAATCAAGCAACTAATCAACTCAAACAACAAATAAATCAACCAACCAACCAATCAAGCAACCAACCAACCAACCAACCAACTAACCTTACCAACTAACCAAACCAAACGAAGCAAACAATCGGCTATGAAACGCGTTTAAATGAAATGCAAAATCTAATAAAATTAACGATAACCGATAAATGAGAAAGATAAGAAATCATTTTTTTTGAAGGATTTTTTGCTAAATTTTTTTTACAGTTTCTGCGATTTTTTTTCCTGTTTCCTATTTCATTTTTTGGCCATACGCAACTTGTCTCCTTTTCTAAATGAGAAACAACAGAAAGTGTTCAAGCGAAAAGCAAAAATTATATATATGTATAAATATATAAAATATAATTAATTAATATTTAAGCGAGAGTTAAACGAAACGCATGCCAACAGAGAATTAAAAAGGAAAAATACAAAAAATAAAAAACAACATTTTGCTGCATATGCCGAAAAGGTAAAGTGACAAAAAAGCAATCTAACAAATAGTATCTCTTAAATATGTATGTATTTGTATATGCATGTATCTGGCTAACTCACATTTATGTATACACCCACACATACACATACACATACACCTACACACAGGTATATATGTACGTACATATGTTCGCTTACTCATACATACACAAGAATGCTTTAGCCTCGGGTCAACAAACAAAAAGGCAAAAAGCGTTGCATGTGTTTCTTTCTTTTTTTTTCTCATTTTCTTTTTTGACTATATGTGTGTGTATGTACCTATACATAGTTGTACATACGCCATGTACATACATATGTGTGTGTGCGTGTGTGTGTGTGTGTGGGCTAGTGCATAAACATGTTGAATTATGTTAATGTTAAATACCAAAAAGAAAAATAATATCAAATAAATTCTCCACCAAGATAAATACAGATGATATATATACATTTATATAAATATATATGGTATATACTGAGAAATGAACAAGGATGTATGTATATATGTATGTCTGCTTGTATATCGTCTGTGTAAAAATCTATAGTTCTATCAAAGCGACCGACAGATTCAGATTATTTTTGCATTTTGCAGAGTGTTGGCAAGTCGTGCGCCGGCTGCGCATGACCAGCACACAATTCCGATACAGAAACTGAAATGGAAACAAAAATGGAAATGGTATTGCCCCGCACGAGCAGCTTCGCATTCCTTTACACACACACACACACACACACACACACACACACACACACATTCACACAGTCACACAGTCACATTGGCACACTGGCACTGGCAGTGGAGCATTCTGTTGTGTCTTGTGGCAACTTGGTTCGCATTCTCAGCATCTTTCAAACCCCAAAGCCCAACCTCCAATCCACCATCATCAACAACAACAACAACGACAGCAACCAATCTTCCCCCGTCTTTCTACCCTTTCCATTTTTCACTTGTATTACAATATACATGTTGTTCCCTTTTGTTAATTATTAAGTTATAGTTTCTATATCGTCGTTGTCGTTTCAAATATCTTGCAAATATAAATAAAAAAGAAATTTTCCCACAAGTGGCTTGGCCCACAAGCAGACAGGGGCAGTCAGTTAGAGAGGGGACACGGAACGGGGGACAGGGGACAAAGTGTATTCGGAAGCTGCGCTGGTCAGAGAAATTTAAAGAGAGTGAGAGCAACGTATCCGAGTTGCTCTCTGGTTTCATTAGTAAGCTGCCGTTGCTCTATTGTACGCACTTCTCTCACTTCTCGCCAAGTGGCAGCCGTTGCCTTTGCCTCACATTTCGGATGCCACAGAGAGACGATGGCATGCAAGGCACGCATTACGAATACTAACTCCTCGATGATAGGTTGAAGGGGGTGGGGCGGTTAGGGGGTTGAACTTTTTGTCAAGGATGGGCGGCATAACCATTCTTGGGTTCAAGTCTTGTTTTGTTTCTGCCTCAACAACATCTTCTGTTTGCCACTTTTTCGGGGTTTGGCTTACTTAAAGGCACATTTAGCGAGACAATATCAAACAATTTTTCTACACACAATTTCATTTGTCCTATGATAACATTTACTATACTCAAATATGTATACTCAAGTCTCTTTTTGGCTGCTCTATGTAGTCGTAGTAGATTCGGAAAATAAACCAAAAAAAGAAAAAAAAGAAAATAATGTTTGATTTTCGGCTTTATCAAATATGTCGCGGGCAAGTTAGTTAACATTAACAACGACGAGATTTTCTGCCGATTGTATTTCAACAGATCAAACAAATTCAATTTGCTAAACGTGACGTATACGTAATATTTATACAAGTTTGCTTCAGAAAAGAATGACCTGGAGGGAGGAGGAGTGTATTAAGGTTTCTTATTAATATAATGCACGTTCTCACATTCAAATATAACGAAAATCAAATCCAAGCACGTGGATCTATACACATATTGTGATTTCGGAGCCTTTTCATACGAACCTACATACAAAGGCAAATGAAATTGAAGTGGAGTAAAAAAAAGTTTTTTTTTATGAAACTACATATAAAAAACTGTAGAAGGTATTATAATGAAAAATATCCGTCTATCAACTATCTGAAGAATAGGAACCATCGAAGAAAGAAAAAGTGATTAATTTCCCAATGGCAATTAAATTTCTTACCCTTGACATGCATATTGTTTAGGCAGGTTAAATAAAACTTATATATATTTTATTAACAATTACAATAGGCAATAAAACGACAAAAAAAAAATTATTTACTCTTCGCAGTGCGGGCTAGCAACTGATTTTAAACATATGGTTTCTTGGTGAAGATATCTTCGAATTCTTCATTAAAGAATGTTTAAATATACATACTAAATTGTATGTATATTTATATTAACTTTATGATTTACAAACATTTGTAATATTATATTATATAATAATATATAATAATATTATTATTTTATTAAATTATGCTACATTTACAATTATACCCAACTTTATAAAATAATTAGAAACTTACAAGTAAAAAACTTGTGATAAAGTAATAAATTGAAAATTTAAGTAAGACTTAGAAATTTAAAAAAAAAACCTTGAAAATTATTATTGTTAAATATAATGTTTAACAATTGGGGAAAGACAAAAAGGTCCATTAAATCGACTGAAAATATATCGAATTACATGGTAATATTCCTAAAATTTCAGGATATTCCACAAGTTAACTAATTTTCAAAAGAAATCTGTGAATTAGTCTGCTAACTTTTCTTTAAATCAAAGAACTGTTTAAGTTATTATATACAACATTTGGAATGGAAAACATGCAGCATTCAATTATATTCAATTATAATTTTATAATCAATAAAATTGTATGCAGTTGTGGTACTCCAATTGAACTACTTATTATATTATATTATACTAGATTTTTATGCATAAATAGCTGACACTTTGCCACGCATTCTATATCTGTGATCTGAGCTAAATCGGACAACTTTATCGTTGATTAAAAGTTAATTTGTAGACTAGTAACTTTCTTTTATTAAATACTTATTAGTTAAATACATTTTTTGTTTTTTTGTTGATTGACCTTTTAAAAATTTTGTGAGATAAATTAATAAGCTTATTAGAAAAGAATTAGTTTTTAACTCCTCGGCATACGGTGCGAATGTGAAAATCTATATAAAATTAAATGTTTTTTTCTTTTGTGATTTTCTTTATAGATTTAATTATGAAAGAAATTGTTTTTTTGTTTTATAGTTGCCCTAAAGACGATTGCCGCAGTGCAAAAAAAAATATATCGGAAAGAAAAAAAAAAGTAAAACAAATATTTTGAGTTTTTCTTAGAAGTCATCTAATCGGATTTTAATTGACCTCGAGTCTGTTTCTTTTATTTATCTTACAAAATAATTGTAAATGAGATTGCATTTTTTTCACCCATCATAGAAATGATCCGCCGGCAATGTAATTATTGTGAATTGTTTCGTATGCGAACAAATTTGGCAATTAACTAAATTATATAATTAGTTTAAAAATTTAAGAAAAATATATATTTCTGCGTGCAGTCGTCGGTTAATAAGTTTTCTAAGTGGCCCAGTCAATTGGGCAACTGAAAAAGGAGGATCAGGACTCGAGTCCCAGGCTAGTGTAGGGATTTAGTTTTCGGCCTTAGTTGCCAGTGCCTTTTAAACATAGTTATATTGATAGTTTACAACTATGTATATCTTATACTGATAAAGAATATTTCTGGTATCCCCTTAGGGCAAGGGTAAACAAATTGTGGCAAAATCGAGTAATTCTTAATTTCAACTGATTTAAGAATTTATCTAAAATTTTAGATTTATTGTTTTAAAAATTAATTTATAAAATTTTAATATATTTACTTAATTCATCTGCATTTGTTTGATTTAGATCCAAACTAAGTGGTACCCATTTTTAAGTGGTTTATTTAATAGTTCTTAAATTGTCATTGATGAGAAAATGCCAGTAGTGTCTATTAATAAATATCAAATTAATATAATAAAAATATATTAGGATAACTAGAAAATTTGATATATTTTTCGATTAATTATATCAGTTAAACAATTCATTTTTTGTATAATAGCTATAAAATTAGATCTCAAATGAGGTATCCTATTCAGATTGAATAATTCAATAAGGTAAGGATATCAAGAGTAGCGTCAATGAGTAAATTGCTTTGCGGAATAATTATTTAATTGAAATGAACACTGCAAACCCACACATATATGTATATATATGTGTGTATATGTATGTATATAAGCCAAGCCAAAATTCTTGGCCTTCATTTTACATGTAAACGTGATTATGAATATGTAAAGCTCATTTGGCTTAAGTAGCTACTAAGCACTGCCAATGTACAAATACATATATTTCTTGAGTGGTAATTTATGAAATTTCTCTCAACTATTTGTGTTTTTCTATGACAAGCAAAGTGTTTTTGTATGCAAACATCCAGTTGAAACTGCTATAGCATTCAAGTCTGCGGCTGGGGTTGGGGGGTGGGGGAACAAGATGTAGGGCAAGACGATTCGGTCCAGTCCGGCAATTTGGCTATGCGAATGGGAATGGGTATGGGCCTTGCCTTTGGGTTTTAGCCTCTGGGTTTTAGTTGGATACAGAAATGTGTATGTGTATGTGTGTGTGTGTGTGTGTGTGTGTGTGTATGTAAATAAGACCGCAGTACAGAGTGGAATACAATAACTTTACGCATTTGCTCTCTTTCCGCAAAAATCGATAGAAGTAGCACACACAGAAACATACACATAAAAACTGGAACCGGGACCCAATGCGGACCAGGACTCGGACACGGACACGGATACAGACATGGACACGGACACGGACACGAAATGAAACTTAGATAACATCATTGGCGACAATGGGTACAAAAATGTTAATGATATTTCTTAGGGCTTTGAACTCTGCATTCTAGCAACAATGACCCAAAAGCAACAACAAAAAGTGTAAAAACAAACGCTATTTGTATCCGCAGTGTAACAGCAATAACAACAACAACAACCATCTATGGTCTCTCCATTTGTCTTCTTTGCACTTTGACTGACTGAAGCCGCCGCATCAGCAGGACATAGAAACAGGACAACATGAAAAGGGGGACATGAAGATGGACTAAAAACTCGTAGAATGGATGGATAGTTGGGTGGTTGGGTGGCAGGTCCAAATCCCATCAGCCTTTGGTTCCTAGGATTTCGAGGAGGCCGAAATACAACAACCACGTCAAATGGATATTTGCCAAGCAAATGCTTTTGATGCTCTTGCCGGAGTTCCATATAGAAATCGATATTTTCTTTATTGAAAAGCAGAGTGTATATATGCATTTGTTTTGCCCAATTCATTTTGCTGTCGACTTACGTATCCCCCCCACAATCCTCTCTCTCCTGTTATGGCATTCATTCAGAAAACTCTCTCTCTCTCTCTCTCTCTCTCTCCCTCTGTCGCTTATGTTGTAATGCCAATAATGAGAATGGTAATCAGAATCAAATCAAATATGCCAATCCATGTTAATACATATGTTTCTATGTATGTATGTATGTATCTTGAAACGTGCCAAAATAGTTATCTAACTCATGAATCTGATGGATCGATATGGTTTAAAATTACATATACCTAACCCCAATAATTGTTTGATTCTTTCAATGCTAAACAAATGGCTAGTTGATAGTGTGGAAGGGAGGGGGGCATGCCCCCTTAACTTCATTGTCCAGCAGCAAACCGCAGCAAAGCGTCCAGCCAACGTTCCAAGTGACCCAAAATAATAATAAACAAAAAAAAAAAAGAGAAAAGCACAGCTTACTTTTGCAATAATGTGGAACACAGTTGCTAGCGGGATAGCAACATACTATAAGATTGTTTTTGTTTTTTCCTTTTTTCCTTTCTGGGCGATTGCGATAAGCGCCAAACATTGAAAAACAACCAAGGCCCGCGACCTCTTTATCACGAATTGCTGCGGTTTATTGCACAATGCGACCAAACGACAAACTGTCTATCTGTCTGCCTGTCAGTCAGTCTGTCTGTCTGTCTGTCTTTTGGTCTGCCACCCAGCGAAGCAATGAGCCGAAGCACCGCATTCGCTGGATAATGATGATGATGATGATGATGATGATGGTACGATGGGGCAACGAAGCAATGGGGCAATGGACGTAGTCTCTGAGCATTGTGAGCATTCTGATTGTCCAATCGTATGTTTGGGCTTGGGGTTCGAAAAGCTATATGGATACATGCATGTGTTCGCCACATTCAGTTATCGTGTGTAACTGTGCGGTTGTCGCACCGTCTGCCGCTGTCATTGACAATGCGGTTTAGCCTTGGTCGAGCACACGGCAATCAAATCGTGCCGCTTCCGAGGTGCAAATTGACTAGACATTTGTCTTATTTGCAGACATGGGAAGTATTGCCCATTATATTTGTCAACATGGTTAATTATCTGGATTAATCACTTGAATTATGGCCTAATTGAACGGAGATCATGGTCTAGAAGAAAGTGAAGTTTACATTTTGCTTCATTTACTGCTACTTGGCAATGATTTCTCATTGTCATAATCAACCCTCTGTGAGAGGGCAATCGCTTGTTATGGGTGACCGCAGTTGCACCACAAATTAATATTAATTATTTAAGCGGTTTCGTCTTTGTAATTACATTTTCTTGCCTACAATTTCGCTGTGTCCGCTCTAATCACTGTCCTTGGCTAATTAGTGCAAATTGCCGAGCATCGGTGACGCTGCAAAAGGGCAGCGGGAATAGCTTTTGAAAGAGATTTGGGTCCAACTGATCACCAAGTGGTTTTTAGCTTTTACCTAATTCACCAGTTGGATCAGGCGGTGGCAGTGGCTCAGTTGTGTGTGTGCCGTATTCAAAAAAAGAAAAGATCAACCGATTTTAATTCTCGAGCGCGTGCGTATCGTGTATCATTCAAAAATACAAAGTGAAAAATATTTAAAAAGAAAACCTTTCTGTCACAGTCTTGAATTGTGTGAGTTCAATTAAGTATTATGCAATTCAATTTTATCTATCTGAATACAATTAAATGACAAATATCAAATAATATATTATAAAGGCCTTGTACAGGAAAGAAATATAGGTTTATAATTCTATCAATTTATCAAAATTAATCAGTTGGATTTCATGGAATTCCCTTGGAAACTATTAGCTCTTGTGCTATATTTTGATCTTTTGATCACGATACTCGATTCGGTTCGATACTAAAATATGTTAAAATTAGTCTGTCTGTCTATCTGTCTGTCTGTCTGTTTCTATGCAATGTGGTCTCCTAGTTTTTGAGCTATTAATATCAAAATTTGTAAGTTTGTGAAAAAATATAGAACATATAGAACATACAGAACATATAGAACATATAGAACATATAGAACATATAGAACATATAGAACATATAGAACATATAGAACATATAGAACAAATAGAACTTGTAGAACATTTATAACACATAAGAAATTATTAAAGAGAAAAATTAATTTTGAGTAGTATATATGCGAGAGAGATGGTTAATATGTTTTTTTTATACACACTCAGAATGGTATTGGTATTGGTATTATTTATAAACAAGAGGGAGACAGCTTGCTAGATGGTTTCTTTGTGTGTGTGTGAATAAGAAAATAATTTTGTTTTTTTAAGAGTCAGCAAATTAAAAGAGTTTCTATTCAAATTGCTTTCAGGATTGAGGTATAAAATATGTATACAATATTTAACATACATATATACATATGTATGTGGGAAATGGTATTGAGAGAGAGCAATCAAAAGTGATAGAAGAGAGGAGACAAACGCGTAGTGGCCGAACATTCTAGTAGTAGTAGAGAGAGCAGGGCATAGGATCATTATATAAGTTGAGAGAGAGCTGTTAAAGAGGCCGTGATTTATTCGCAAAGAGACTGTCAACTGAGTCGCACGTCAAGGTCCATAATTAGTCCAGTGTTATTTCTATAAGTATGTTTAAATTCTAACAATATATTGAACTCGATTGTCATCAAACAATCCAAATATTAATAAATAAATAAATATAGTAACGATCGCTAAATCAACGCTACATTTTTGGGGGCTCGCCCGAAATATTGTTTAAAGAAATTAACATACAAACATATAACACTGCGTGAGTGAAAGAGACAACAAACAAAGTTCTTTGAAGTGACAAAGCCAAAACTTTTGTGTCGTCATCATTGTGTAAGAGCAAGCGAGATAGGCTGTGCTAAATTGTTGCATAAAATCTTTGGTGCCCAAATACGTTACGACGCAGACAATACACGCACGAGCATGTTTGGTAACGGACGGCGATCAGTGAATTTTTCTAGAACAGTCTAGAAATATTTGGACAGAGCGAATCAAGAAGCAAAACGTCAGCAGAGGCAGAGGCAACCCGTTGGCAGAGGCAGAAGCTGGACGCGGCAAGAGACAAAACGTTAGAAGAGGACAGACAACCTGCTGGCAGAAATTAAACGAAGACTTCGTGGGACAGGAGCGGACTTGGGTAAATTTTTGGGGACTATATGTATATAGTTCTAACCATAATTGAATTTACTAAAACTAACCTTAGCATTAATTATTGGTATTGAACAAAGAAAATATTGTAATATGGAGCTTGACGAGGTTATGGCATTGCGAGTCGCAGATTTGCGAAATAAGTTGGCCGAATTGAACCTAAGCACAGTGGGAAGAAAACGTGATCTACAGAATAGACTTCTTACTCATTACGATATTCAAGACCAAGATAGCGAGGATGAAGAAGTAGAATCAGTAGTTACAGCTAGAGGCGAATTGCCCATAAACAATTGTAGTCGATCTTGGTACACCTTAAAAGATGTTGAGGGCAGTGTATCCTATTTTTCCGGCTCAGGTAGTCCCGACATTGATTCGTGGGTACAAGAGATAGAAGAGTGTGCTATTACAGTACAATGGGACAAGTTACAGACCTTTATATACGCCAAACAGTTGTTAGCTGCGGCAGCTAAATCATTTATTCGGAGTCAACATGGTATAAACAATTGGGAGATATTAAAAGCAGCACTGCGCAAAGAATTTGGTTCGAAACGATCAGCAGCTGAGATTCATAGAATATTATCGCAACGTTCTCAGAAAAGAGAGGAGACTTTGCATGAATATTTGTATGCTTTAATGGAAATTGCCAAACCAGTGAATTTGGACGATGAGAGCTTGATAGAATACTTTGTAAAGGGCATTCCAGACTCACAAGTAAATAAAGCTATTCTATTTCAAGCCAGGAATCTACAAGAACTGAAGTTTCAAATAGAAACGTATCAGAAAGTTCGTGCTTCACACAAGTCGTTAAACAAGTTTGAGGCTCAGTCAGGAGGAAAGATTAATCAGGGTAAAATAATTGATACATCTAAGAATCAGAAATGCTATAGTTGCGGTGATACATCACATATCAGACGAGACTGTCCGAAGAACGACCAAAAGTGTTTCAAATGTGGTAAAGTAGGACATCGAATGGCACAGTGCAAACTAGAAAATCCAATTAAATACGAGAGAAATACAAACGTGGTAGAAAATGAAGATGTAGTAATACAGCCGTCAAGCGAATTTACTCCGTCAGGGTTAGAACTTAAAGACATCGTATATTCTAACGTTATATTTAAAGGACTCGTAGATACTGGCGCTGGATTATGTCTTATGCGGAGCTAGACACTTAACAGGAATTGGCGACAGTAAAGTGTTGACTTTCGGCAGTTTTATCATACCAGTGAAAGTGGATGGTTTAGTTATAAACATAGAATTCCATGTAGTGCCAGATCAGGATATAAGTTTTGATGCTATACTGGGTCGAACGATATTGAACACTGTCAATATAAATGTAACAGCAAATGGATCTAGGTTTGCTATGCGCAACGATATAGAAGTTTGTCACACCCATAGTATGTCAAAGAGAGAACAAAATGAGTCAGATATTCAGTGGGCAGGAGATATTGGAAATATCTTCATCACAAATATTGAAGACAGGGATAAGAGTCCAGACATAAATCTTTCGCATTTAAACCATTTGATAAAAGGGGAAGTAGAGAAATTAATTCGGAACTACCAGCCAAAAAGAAATGCAAACGCACCAGTAAGCATGAAAATTATATTGAGCGACGAAATACCTGTGTATCAGCACCCGAGACGTTTAGCCCTTTGTGATCAGGAAATTGTTGATAAACAAATTCAAGAATGGCTAGCAGAGAAAATAATTAAAACCAGTACTTCTGAGTACGCGTCGCCAGTTGTCTTAGTCTCGAAAAAGAATGGTCAAAAGCGTTTATGCTGTGACTACAGGAAATTAAACGAGAAGATTCTTCGTGATAACTTTCCCATGGCTCATATGGACAGCGTTTTAGAAAAGTTGCAAGGTGCCAATATGTTTTCAACTTTAGACTTAACAAACGGATTTTTCCATGTACCGGTAGTAGAAAGCTCTCAGAAATACACTTCTTTTGTTACTCAGAGTGGACAATATGAATTCCTGTATGTTCCTTTTGGTATTTCAAATTCACCAGCTGTATTTACAAGATTCATAATGGTTGTGTTACGAGATTTGATTAAAGCAAACGATTGTGTAGTGTACATGGACGACATCATCATTCCAAGTACAGGTATCGATGATGGGTTGGCCCAGCTAAAACGCGTATTAGACGTGTCAGCCAAAAACGGTTTACGAATTAATTGGAGTAAATGTCAGATGCTACAACGAAAAGTCCTATTTTTAGGGTATGATGTGGAAAATGGTACCATAACGCCGAGCAAAGAAAAGATTAGAGCTGTTTCGAATTTTCCTATCCCAAATAGCAAAAAGGGGTTACAAAGATTTTTGGGTCTAACTTCCTATTTTAGAAAGTTTATTGAAAGGTATGCAGTAATTGCGAAACCGTTGTCCGATTTAATGCGTAAGGATTCTAAGTTTGAATTCAAAGATATACACAAACTCGCTTTCGAGGAACTAAGAGCTGCGTTGACTAAAGAACCCGTCCTTAAATTGTTTAACCCGAAATTGCAAACTGAAATACATGCGGACGCTTCAAAATACGGATTTGGGGCAGCTTTGTTACAAAAGCATCCAGAGGATAATTCATTTCATCCCGTTGAATATATGAGTCGTAAGACAAAATTGTGCGAAGAAAGGTATCATTCTTACGAACTCGAAGTGCTTGCTATAATTGGAGCACTAACCAAATGGCGTGTTTATGTCCTAGGATCTCGATTCACCATAGTTACTGATTGTAACGCATTCGCTATGACTATGAAAAAGAAAGATGTTCCTTTGAGAGTTGCTCGTTGGGCTATGTATCTTCAAGATTTTGATTATGTTATCGTACATCGATCAGGTACTCAAATGAGACACGTCGATGCGTTGAGTCGTTTTGCATGTTTTATGCTTGTTGAGGACACTATTAAACATCGATTAAAAGAAGCTCAGTTGCAAGATGAGTGGACCAAGGCAGTAAGGACGCTAGTCGAAAAAGAAAGTTATAAAGACTTCTATATAGAGAACGAGATTCTCTTTAAGGACCCTAATTGTGAATTGATTGTAGTGCCTTCGGCAATGGAACATGAGATTATTAGACTTGCACATACCCAGGGTCACTTTTCCGTCAAGAAAACGCAAGATTTAATCGAGAAATCATACTATATTCCCGAATTGAGAGATAAGGTTATTCGTGTGGTACATAGTTGTGTGGAGTGTATTGTTATTAACGCAAAGGCTGGCAAAAGAGAGGGATATCTAACTTCGATAGAAAAGGGTGACAAACCACTTTGTTCTTACCATATTGATCAAGTCGGACCAATGGAACTTACAAATAAACGGTATAATTACTTGTTGGTTATTATAGATGGTTTTTCTAAGTACGTTTGGTTGTATCCCACTAGGAGCACAGGCGTAGATGAAGTGATACGGTGTTTAGAAGTTCAAGCAACAAATTTTGGGAACCCAGTACGGTTGATATCTGATAGAGGCGCGGCTTTTACATCGCATATTTTCAAAAAGTATTGCGAGGATCACGACATCGTGCATTTATTGATTACCACCGGAGTACCGCGAGGAAATGGACAGGTTGAAAGGATTCACAAGATTGTTATTCCAATGCTAGCTAAAATGAGTTTAGATAATCCAGCTTCATGGTATAAATACGTTGGGAAAGTTCAGCAAATCATCAACGATACGGCACCTAGAAGTACTAAGATAGCTCCTTTTAAGATCCTAACCGGTATTGACATGCGTAGATCAGAGGATGTAAACCTTAAAGAACTACTCAATGATCTTCTAATCGAAGAATTAGCAGAACACAGAAAGAAAATACGAATGGAGGCAGTCGAAAATATAAAACAAATTCAGGAGGAGAACAAGAAGTCAGCTAATCTAAAGAGAAAAGAGGGAAAGCGATTCAAAATAAATGATTTGGTTGCTATTAAGCGTACCCAATATGGCGTTGGTCTGAAACTTAAAGGAAAGTATTTAGGACCCTATAAAGTAACGGCAATTAAAAATCATGGTAGATATGAAGTAGAGAAAGTTGGACAGGCGGAAGGGCCTAATAGGACATCAACTGTATCGGAATATATGAAATTGTGGGGACCGTCATTCGGGTCGAATGTACAGTCAGGAGGGCCGAATGTGGGAAATGGTATTGAGAGAGAGCAATCAAAAGTGATAGAAGAGAGGAGACAAACGCGTAGTGGCCGAACATTCTAGTAGTAGTAGAGAGAGCAGGGCATAGGATCATTATATAAGTTGAGAGAGAGCTTGTTAAAGAGGCCGTGGATTTATTCGCAAAGAGACTGTCAACTGAGTCGCACGTCAAGGTCCATAATTAGTCCAGTGTTATTTCTATAAGTATGTTTAAATTCTAACAATATATTGAACTCGATTGTCATCAAACAATTCAAATATTAATAAATAAATAAATATAGTAACGATCGCTAAATAAACGCTACATATATTAGAGTATAAGTCAACCTATTTATAAAAAAAAAAAAAAAAAACACCCCCTTTCCCCTTTTTTGGAAATAAAAATAATTAAAAAAAAAAATTTAAAAATTTAAAAAAAAAGGGGGAATTTGAAAAATAAAAAGGAAAAAAAAAAAAAAAATTTTAACAAAAAAAAAAAAAACCAAATATAAAATTTTAAAAAAAATTTTTTATAAAAAAAAAAAAAAAAAAAAAATTAAAAAAAAAAAAAAAAAAAAAAAAAAAATTTTTTTTTTTTTTTTTTTTTTTTTTTTTTTTTTTTTTTTTTTTTTTTTTTTTTTTTTTTTGTTTTTTTTTTTTTTTTTTTTAAAAAAAAAAAAAAAAAAAAAAAAAAAAAAAAAAAAAAAAAAAAAAAAAAAAAAAAAAAAAAAAAAAAAAAAAAAAAAAAAAAAAAAAAAAAAAAAAAAAAAAAAAAAAAAGAAAAGTGAAAAAAAAAAAAAAAAAAAAAAAAAAAAAAATTCTCCCCCCCAACCCTCCCCCCCCCCCGGCCACGGGGGGGCCTGCCACTGCCATTCAACATTGCCTGAGGACAGAGAGGAGTCGAGGAGTTAGGGACACGGGGGCATCACAACACAAATGGCCGAGAAGCAGACACAATTACAGAAACAAATACAACAAATAAAACTTCACAATAAAAGCAGAAAGAGCATATGGTAATCTGAGGGTATCTTCAGCTTCGACTGCATGAGTGGACAACCGGCGAGTGTAAGATAAAGATTCGCCCGACTGGACTGGACCGGACTGGATTAAACTGGGCTGGCTAGGAGAGAAAAAGACAAATCGTCATCGTACTAAAAGCCCATATCATTTCAATCGCCGTCATGTGCATAACAATCGCATATTTCATCCTGATGGTAGCCCAGCTGTGCACCTTGGTCCACTCCGCTGGCGGTAAGTAGAACTCGTCCAAAATATTAATCGAATACAATTCAAGTTATAACTTTTGCATATAGATTCTCTTAATGTTCATCAAGTTAATGTCAAAGTTATCAAATTATATATAAATGTCTAGAACTAGAAGACAATTTCAAGTCTCGAATAGAATAATCCGGCATTGGTAGCGTTTTAGAATTCCTACGCTTTACCGTCGCATACGAAACTCGGCAAAGCGTTTGGATTCTGAAACATTATCATTGCACAAAGCAACATTGACTAAGGACCTACCAAAGGTATCTTATCTTTGTGAGGCATAGCTAAGGTCTCCAATAAAGAAAACTCCTCAACAAACTTGTAGGCTCTTTTTATTCAGTTGATTAAAGTCCCCAAAATGTATGTAATAGGCAGAAGGAGCCATTCCCGGCCACATTAAGCATATATTTTCCTGTTTAGCATCAATATCAGAGTCCAAATTTTTTCATCCGTTGGCAAGAGCTCTTCGAAAACTATAAAAACTAAATATGTTAGAAATTCACTTAAATCATATCACTTTTTCAAAATAAACACTTGTTTAAGTAAAACTGTTTAATATTGATGATTTATCTAAAATCACATATATTTTAATAAATGTTTAATTTTTTTTATCAAACAACAAAAATAAATAAAAGATTTTATAAAATCCCTGAAACTTCTTAAAAACCATTTAATCACTGGCATCACCTCAAAAATGATCAGAAATGCAAAACAATTATTTACTTAGACTCTAATAAACAGGTTTTTGTCATATACGATTTTGAAATTGGTAGTTTTTATAATTATCGATGCTTAAACATGAAAAGGGGTTTTAAGCCAGAATGAATATTATTGTGTAGAACAAGGGTGGCTACGGAAATTGTTTTTGGGAGCCAGAGCATCAGCGGCAGAGGCTGGGCAGAGAAAAAGGTCACTTTTGCGAGTCGACGCATACAAAAATTTGTGTGCCTCGAGTTTTATGACGGGTCATAAACGACCTTTTTTGGGTCGAGCGAGCGATCGTCGTCGAACTTGTTGGCAGAGGGACGGCCAAATCCCGAATTTTGCGGGGAGGGGGAAAAGGGTCGCGATCTCGAGCTCGCAACTTGTTGACAGAGGGACGGCCAACAACCGAATTTCGCGGGGAGGGGGAAAAAGGGTCGCGATCTCGAGCTCGCAACTTGTTGGTAGAGGGAGGAAGGCAGAGAGGAAGGGGTTAGAAAATAAGGGTTGGTTTTGTCGAGTGCTCGAAATGGCGACCTTTTTTTCCCCTTTCCCCGTAGATCGGTAAAATGTGCGTCCCTCTACCTACAAGTTGCGAGCTCGAGATCGCGACCCTTTTTCCCCCTCCCCGCGAAATTCGGTTGTTGGCCGTCCCTCTGCCTACAAGTTCGACGACGATCGCTCGCTTGACCCAAAAAAGGTCGTTTATGACCCGTCATAAAACTCGAGGCACACAAATTTTTGTGTGCGTCGACTCGCAAAAGTGACCTTTTTCTCTGCCCAGCCTCTGCCGGTAAAGAGCCACGGGAGCCAAAAGAGCCACAGCGTGGCCATCCTTGGTGTAGAATATAAAAAAAAAAAGAATTGCAATCGGTTTATTAGTTTTCGCGAATTTCCTTACAATTACAGCCAGGTCTCTGATTATACTTATCGGACTCACTTCAAATTTTGAGTAATTAGGTATATATTCAACAAATACACACACACATATATATTCCATAACAATTGCTTTCGTATATTCACAACATTGAAACTGTACGCTTCCGTTGCAAAGTAATTTATCCATCCAATGAAAATATTTTCGAGGATCATAAATGATGTCAAGTATTTTTGATTCTTCCGTCCACATATTAAAACATTTAAATTTATTAAATTTTGCTGCCCAAATGGAATACATATTTTCACAGTACGGGATTTGTGGCTTTGAACTCAATATTAAATATTATACAAAATGTATTCAACCCAAAAGGTTTTACATTCTTTAAATTGTTAAACATAAACTAAGTTCATTTACTTATTTTTTCATCATGACCTTATTTAGTTTTGATTAACAATGTTTAACTGAAATATATTCCCAACGAACTTTTTTACGACGAAAATCGAAATTTTATTGACATGCTAATAAAAACACATAGAGATTCAGAATCTCCATCTAATGGAATGGTTCATTGGTCTAAAAGTTTTACAAATTAGCAAAATTAAAGGCTAAGGAATTTGAAGGATTTCAAAATTAGATCGGATTGGGCTCGTATATATGTATGTATTATAGCCTTTATTTAAATAATTTCGCGAAAATGGTTTTTTACCTTTATAACTTTTATTATTATTTTCTTTTTATTTGTCTTGTTTTATCATTGGTTAGTTTAATTCTTTTACCAACTTTTAGTTTTAATCAGAAAAACTTATTTGCTATGAGTCTGGCAAATTTATTCAAAACCTAACGATGGTAATTGGTACCATTTAACATAAATTTAATTTTTGAGATAAAATATTTTGTTTCTTTTTAATACCCAAAGTAAAGTAAAGTAAGAAAAAGGTTAGTTAGTCCAAGATAACCCTGTCCTTTGATTTTTTGTAGACTATGTGTGTGTAAGCAGATCAAATTTGTTTCAAAAACCATCAACATTTTAAAGAAATCGAAATTATAGTCTTCTATACTGCATATTGGGGCCAAGAAACTCCAATGTATATGATATTAAGTTGAAACTAAAACTAAAGTTTAGAAAGTGTACAAAATTTGGAATATTTTTAAACACCCCTATCCTTATAACCCATTTAAAAGGAAATTTAGTAGATGTAGTTATATAAGTATTTGCGTCGGATTATTTACATAAACCTTTAAATTAATGGTACGTCCAAAGCTGGAACAAACCTTGTTAAGGAGGTTATGTTTAAAGGCCAAAAAATCTAATTTATTTAAATTTTGTGGAGATATTAGTAATCTGGGACTATTTATTTTATATACGTGTATTTTTTCTCATTGGTAAAATTTTGAATTTTTAAATTCGATCGATGCTGACGCTCTATGAAAAAAAAGGTTTTGCGGTGAGCACGATGCTGGGTTACAGGATCTTCTGAACAATAAAATCAAATACCTTCTAAAAGCTAAAAAATATACGATGGTAATGACAAAGGGTTTTTTTTTCGAAAAAATGTATTTTTATTTTTGGCAGGGTTTTAAAGTAAAAATTTCGTGGCCAAATTTTCGGCAAATTTTTAATAATTAAAAAACGCTTTGTCGCAACTGCTTATCTACAATTTTGTGAAAAAAATTTAAAACAATCGGTCAAGTGGTTTTTCCGTTAGAGTGCTCATTGACTTGGAAAATGCTCTTCGCCAGAAAATCGACTTAAAGTTTTTTATACTCGAACAGCTTCACAGAAGGCCAATCAGTTGAAGCGCTAAATCTTTGTCTGTTTTATTCAAATTTACTTCAAATTTTCACACAACATTTTTTAAATACTAAAGTTTAAAAAAAACTGCTTTGGTTATGTTTTTTTTTTTTTTTGTTATTCTATTATACAATCAACACATATACATGAAGATCACAAACATATACTAATAGAAAAAGCACTTAAGGTTTTCCATTTTATATATCCTTTAAAACTCAAATATTACATTCACTTTTAGTCGAAGGGTTAGAAGGCTACAAGCGCCCAAAGTAAACTAAACTTTCTCCTCAATTTTGGCACAAAAAAAAACGCTGACCCTCAGTTTATAAAAGTTTAAGATCATTCAATTCAGATAGAACATAGAAATAATAATAATTATAAAAAACATTACCTTAAAATATAAAATACGTTTTTTATGTTTTCTTTATAAGTTAGTTTTTGGTGGACATATAATTTCTACATATGCTTTAATATTGATTCTCTCCTTTTACAGAAGCTGATTACACACTTGATGATTCATTTTGGAATGAAGAGAGTCCCGTCGGTAAGTTTCCAACACTAAATATAATCAATAACAAGTATACATTACTTTTTGATAATCATACATGTCCTTATTTGTTTCAAGAGACCAAATCTCCTTTTACCCAATTTACTCCGAATTATTCGATTAATTTTCAATTTGTAAATAATGATAAGATGCTTTTACATTTGGAATGAACTAGCTAACGAAAACATTATTGGCCATCCCGGCAAAACATTCCATTACCATTCTCTATTATTGTTTTCGGCTCTCTTAATGTTTGACTACTTCTTACAAAATTTATTCACAATAATTAATCTTCTTAAACGGAATTGGGGAGACAACACGGAAATATTGAGGGTGGATTATCTGTTTAATGATACTGAGACATCAGGTGTAGGCTGTACATCCATACATATATGCGAATAAATTATTATTGATGAGCAAAAACCCGCCAGTTGACAGGAATAATTATTTCGCTAAGTGTAACCGTTTTTCGTTCCTATCATCTATCTTAAAAAGCAAAGTCTATAAATCTTGCATCAGCATAAAGGCGGGGAAAAAACTCCTAGTTATTTTTGTGAAATTTATTAGACTGCTTAATATTAAGCATTTCTTTTTCGTATACGTCATAGTGATCCTTTTTAACCACTACATGAACTTAACTTACCTAGCAAACCTTAAAGAAGAAATAAACCTTGCTTAGAAATTACGGAAAAACAAACAGACAATTTGGTTTCTCATGATAATTAAGCATATATATACATATGTGCTTAATTATACATATATAGATGTACATATACTTTTAATAAAAACTCCTTATTCTCTGCGTATCAAATCAAAAGAATCTGTTGCATGCTTTTCGGCGCTGCCTTTCGAAAAAAATAGCTGTTAATCAAAATACTTGTTTAATTATAAACATTAATTAATTGAGTTTTAAAATGGGCTCATTACAAAGAAAATTTATCATTCCTGTAGATTTTGCTTTAATTCAGTTTTAAATTTGTTTGTATTCAATAAAGGTTTTTGATTCTAGACTTTTCTTGACATTACCAATTATTAATTAACAACAATCCATAAAAAAGACAAATCATTCTGCGTGTTCCAATTTATATGCACAAAAATGTATGTAATAGTCAAATTAAAGTATTTTCCATTTCAATACATAAGTCAAGAACAAAAAGTGCTAACTAGACATGTTATTACTAACTGTTGTATTAGTCTTGATTTTCTAATATAAACTGAATTCACAAAATAGTAATATTATAGTGTTCAACAGTCGAGTCCATCAATCTATGGCTACAGCAAATACCTCAACACAAAAGCTTCAAAATTTAAATTATTTGCCTAACAAAATACTAAAAAGACTAAGTGCTTTGGCTGTTCAATCAAAAGTTTAATAAAAATAATATCAATAAAAGTTTGAAGAAGGAAAAAAAAGTGCTCACTTAAACATATAATATAAATAATTTGAAATAAAATGAAATGTCACTGATTATGAGACTTAAGTCTAATTACTTTTCCTATATAAAGTACTCGTATTTAAGAAGTTCGAATTCTGTTACTTTAAAAATAATTTTAATGCTCGACATTCTATATGAAGGGATTGCTTCTAGCTTATGCAAATAGATATAAAGCAATTGTTTCTTGGTAAAAGGTCAAAAGCTTTACATAAAATAGCATTTCACATATTTTGTGGCAATTATTCCAACAAACTGCAGTCTATTATTTATACGTAAAATGCTTATTATAATGACTCACTGCTTCTTAAGATATATACAAACAGATTTAATTGAATGTGGTAAAAATTCCGTCTAGTCTCATCTTATCAACTCAACGAACAACAAATGATCAGAATATTAAGATAAACGTATTTAAAATATTGGTACGATTTAATTTTTAGTTAGTTAGTCTATTGTATATTATATGGGAGGATTTTATCTTATTTCCAACTAAAACTAGTCCATGTTTTAAAGTAAATTGAAATATATTGGATCTTTCGTACATATCTTGACATTTAAAAGTTTAAAAAATTAAGCCCCAACTTATATATCATTAAATCAAATGCATTTTTTTTCTGTTCTTTTTTTCTGCAGGTGAAGTGGAACGGTTACTCAAAGAGTACAGACAAAATCAAGAGCTGGTGCGTCGAATCGGTGGTCATTACTATCAGATCATATACCCAGTACAGCTGCGTCATCACGAAAAGATGGGCATCTCGACGCGCGAAGTCAGCCCTCCAAAGGTACGCAAACGTTTACATAAGCGAAACACAAAAAATGTAGATATTCATAATATGGTATGTTCATCCTTGATTTCACACTCATCACATTCGTTTCTTGTTTGTTTTTTTTTTTTTCATATTTCATCTGCATTAGATAGACAAGTGAAAGTACTAATCACTGAATAACAATCTTTATGAAAAAATCTTTAACAACCTCAAATCAAAACGCTTTGGCCAAAAAAAGAAAATCTAAAAAATTCATAAGTTAAAATTCTATTAAATTTGCCTTCAGTTATAATACAAGTTTTAATTTTTCTGTTGTACTTTGGGGGAATTAAACTTTATAAAGTCAAGTTGTCCGATCAAAATGGTCTGCTAGGGATATTGATCTTATTTGTTTTGGTTAGTTAGACTAACCTGACTAACCTTGATCCTTAAAATTCAATTTTTATTTATTATATATAAATAAAGCCTATGCTAAAAATCACTCAATAGTATACACTTACCACATTGTCTATGTCCCTATCCCCAATAATTATATGATGTTTTTTTTACTTCTGCATTTTTACAGCCTGGACAACGTCCTCGTCCACATGATGATAGCGGCTTTAGCAGGGGCAGAACAAAGGTATGTATAGACAATGGCAATGAAATTTTAAAAAATTTACATTAATTCGACATAAATTAGGAATAGAGATTGTTGTTCCGTTTGACTTGCTTAAACTGTTTCATTCATATTGGTCAGTAAAACAAATATTAAAAAAAATTATTTGATCTTTAAATAATGAAGAAGAAAGGAATTTAACCATGTTGCTCTTTTTAATAATTTCAATGTATGTCAGCGGAAGTTTTATGTTCTGGCTTAACCATCTATTTCAACTGACAAAAATTGGGATAGAATCTGATAAATGATAAAAAAGAAATTACGCACTTTGGTTCAATAAACCTTTATGTTTTCTTATGTATTGTAATTGGTTTAATTGGAGTAGTCTGATGGATGAATCATAAGTTTTTATTTATGACATTGAAATTATTATCAAAGCATCCAATAAAACATCAACCAGGATTAGAGACAAGCTTCTTAAATCTTTGATAAAACATTGAAGTTTCTCTTTTCTTCTGGACATTTACATTAATTAGAAATTATTAACCATACGAAAATTGCTAATGTTTCATATATATGATTTAATATTTTTAACAACTAAAATAGAGGTTTATTCATTCAATACATTCAATCTAAATGAATTGTCAATTGCCTCGGAATTTTTAATGATACATATAAGTTGATTTCAACAAAAAATGATTTCAAATCTGTTTAACACATCAAAAAATTAAAGATAAAGGCCTTAATAATAGCACTCCTTACCTCATTTCATAGGCAGAAAACATTTAATGGGCTCATTTGCAAACTTAAACCCAAAATGTGGATACACACATTACAAATTTACACAAACTTATTTAATTTCGATGTCAATCGATTGCGTAATTGATTGAATTTGAAAAATGATTTTGGCGGAATTTGAAATGCATAGTGGTTAATCACATTAAAAGTTGTTATCGCTCTAGACGGACAGTTCGGTTCGGTTCAGTTCAGTTTTGGCTAACGAGCTCTCAGAAGGGGCCAGGGGACAACAAAGTCAATTACCTTGATTAAATTTCTTTGGCAGCACCCAAAAGCCGACTCATTAGAGCGAGGGGATTAGGAGGACATTTGGTCCCATAAGGACCGCAAAAAAAAAGGAAAAATTCCAAGTCCTTGAGCAATAATCAGACTGATGCAAAACGATGCTGTGCTGCTTAGACCATCAACGGCAAAAAAAATAAAAAAAATGCTCATGTCCAAATTACTCATTATGTAAGACTAGGACAAAAGCAAATGCCATGCGAAGTTAATAACTTCTATCATGAAAACTAAAATAAAAACACATTTTGCATTCGCTTAAAGATTAAGTGCCGTCTATTAAGCAAAATAAATATGTTAAATATAATACTAAGAATTACTTTAGTCTTTATAAGATTTTAGCTTAAAACGAATTTTCAACGAGCCACCTAAAATACTTTTCTTTCAAATCAGTTTAATAATAAGAAATCTAATAAAATTTATGTGTAAAATGAGAAAAGGAGTACAAAAATAGTTATAGAAAATTCGCAAAATAATATTAATGTAATTTATCGAAGGGGACTCATTATATGTTACATCTACTGATTTTTTAAGTCTTCATATGAATACTTAAAAGTTTTTTCAGGTAACGTGACATAATATACATTAGATTGAGTTTTCCCTTATAGTGCGATATATCAAATTTACTTTGTAATTGATAAATGAAACTTTAATAACTGGAGAATCTTCAATATTATTTCCCATTCACTCACCTTTCCTTTTGTGTGAATTATTTGTTTACATTTCAATTCAATTTTTTATAAATATTTAAGTCAATCTAAAACTGTTTCAGAGCCTTTGCATTTAAAAAAAATATATATAAATCTCTTATTTATATTACTTATGTATGATGCCTAAATGCTTGAATACGATTTTCAGCATAAAGCAATGCCATAATAGAGTCATTTTATATAGATACCATATAATCGAAATTTTCGAAATGCTGCTTACATAGCCAAACAAATCAAATATCCTTGTTTGTTAAACAAACACTTTGTATGCTTAAATTTATATTTATAAACTACTAGGAAACCTGGCGAACTCTGGCTCTCAGATGGCTTCGTTTTTTGTAACTTTTCGTTTGGGATTGAGAAGAGAGAAGAAGAGATTGAGAAAAATGATTTTTTTTACAACAAAAATAAATTCTTTTCGATTACAAAATTAAAGTTTATTTTAGCTGAACTTCTCTAGGTGAAAAATTAAAGTGAATCCCAAGTAAATACTAAATCGAAGCGTTATGCGTGTCCGCAAATTATCCGTTTCATTAAAGTGCTCTTTGGTAAACCACACTTTTGGTTTTTTGGTCAACACAAACAAAGCGAATGGTTTTCCAACTCGTGAAGACGCAAAGGCACATTATTTCGAACGAATTCCTGCAATGCATCAACATTTTATTGCAGTTCTCGATTTAATTCTTGATTAAATGCACCGTTGGGAATTGCAACTAAATAAGGCGAAAATGGATTGGTTTTTTATAATATTCAAAATTTAATTCAACTATTGCATACTTTTGCGCTCTATTCTTGATATTTTTTATGAATTTTCTTTGCTATAAACCTCGCGAAAGACCGAGGTTTTGCTTTCCAACGAATGCATTTTGGAGTTATAGCGCCGGGAATAAAAACCCGACTTATTTTTATGTATAAGATTTCAATTAGTTCAAATCATAATTAGATATTTGTAATTATATTTTAATTGATGGAAATAAATAATTTAAATAATAATAAAATAAAATACTTTTTGTTTTTCTTTCTTACTTGCAGAAGCACTTTCATCGCACCTCGCTGCTGATTAAAGCTTTCAACCACAAATTTCGTTTGGATCTAGAGTTAAACTCGTAAGTATTCCGACGAATGGAAACCCAAAATAGAGACTTATAGAAATTGAAAGCAAATTAAAAGATTCAAATATTTATTTGTCATTGAATTTTGATAGTTTCAAAATCTTTAAGATCCTTATAACAATCGTTGTGGATCTCTCAAATTATTATCAAAATTTAAAATCGAGAAAAGAAAAAAACGTTTCTAAGGATTATTTATGCAGTTTATTTTATATGCAGTTTTAACTTTATTACAACTTTCTTGATGCTTGACACATTTAATTGTTAACTTTGAATTTTTGCTCTTTCTCTTTCACAGCCAACTTCTTTCACCCAATATTCAACAGAAACATTATCATGTTGGAGGATATCTAGTGGATGGTAACAGACATGTAAGCAATGTTTTATTTATTATTTCAATAAATATCAAAAACAAAAATTATAACCCACAAAAGCATCATGAATTAAATGAACTTCGTTATTTCTCCCGTAGAAATATTTGTTGGAAAAAAAAGAGTGTTATTATTTTTGCCGTTGAGTAAACAACAATAGAGAAAAAAATCCATGAATAAATATAAAATTATTAAACAATATTTTCAGTTTTATTCAAACTTAATTATAACAAAATATCACTCATACGACATGTAATTCAGTTAACTTTCTATTTATTTGATTTAAAATGAAAAGTTGTTTACATTATTGGTTGGCCAATGTGTAAATATTGAAAAGTTTGGTTTATAATTTAGTCGGTTCTTGTTAACATCATAAGAGGGAAAAAATGAAAAATTCATAGCATACTTTTAAGGGCAAATATGGGCAATTAAACTGAAAATTGCTTTTTTGTACAACTTAATCGCAAGAATATAAATTTATGTTTTTTCTTTTTATTAGGATATTGAGCACTGCTACTATCATGGCACGGTAAAGGATTATCCAGGAGCTAGTGCAGCATTTCATACCTGCAATGGCGTCAGCGGAGTCATACACATTGGCAACGAAACATTTGTCATTCATCCGTTTTATGGTGGTGATCTATCGGTTAGTATACACACACATCCACACATAAGTAGATATAATTATTTTTCACCCTCTTCTTCATAAATAAACATTCATTATGCAGAAACATCCGCATGTTATTTTCGAGGCACGCACCAAAGCGAACAAAGGATGCGCCAACTCGGGCAACCTGGATTCGTGGCGTTTGTCGCGTCGGACAAAGCATCTGATGCCATCGGTGGGTGTGCCTGCTGGTGTCGTTGATGAGATTCATCAAAATGGCGCTGGCCGGTACAAGCGAGATGTCCGCGAAGCCACAAAATACATAGAAACTGCCATCATAGTGGACAAGGCCATGTTTGATAAGCGTAATGGTAGTACGCGGGCGGAGGTAATCCATGATGCCATACAAGTGGCTAATATTGCAGATCTGGTAAGTAGTAAATGAATATACATAGGTATACATGGAGTCATGCAATCTCATTTACCTCTCACCCCATTTAGTACTTTCGCACATTAAACACTCGCGTCTCTGTCGTATACATTGAGACATGGGGCAAAAACCAGGCCGTTATCGATGGCAGCAAGGACATTGGCAAGGCTATATCCAACTTCAATGACTACACCTCAAGGAATCTATTTCAAATTGAACGTGATACTACGCAACTACTAACGTAAGTGATGCAGGCCAATTCCATTTGTCCAATTGTATTTACAACCTTTGTCTTAAACAGGGGCGAAACATTTGCTGGCGGTGAGGCCGGCATGGCTGTGCCTGAGACTGTCTGTACTCCGCGTGCTGTTGGCATCAGTGTGGATGTTAATGTGTATGAGCCGCACCTTTTAGCGGGCACCATGGCCCATATGATTGGTCACAATATCGGCATGGGCCACGACGATGGGCGTAAGTACCACAAGAATTGCAAAATATCAAATCTTTTAATATCGAATGTCCTGCAGGCGAGGAATGCTTTTGCCGAGACTGGCACGGCTGCATTATGGCCCAGTCGATTGTTGGCCAAGAGAATGTGCAGCCATACAAGTTTTCAGAATGCAGTAAAAAGGATTACATTGATGCCCTTCGCACAGGTCATGGCCTGTGTTTGCTCAACAAACCGAATGAAGTGAGTTAATCTGCTTAAAGTACAATTGAAAGACTAATTGATTCTCTCCCGTAGATTGAGCTGCGTAGAAATTGTGGCAACAAGGTGATTGAGGAGGATGAGGAATGCGACTGTGGCACTTTTGAGGAATGCGCACTGGATCCTTGCTGCGATGGCATCACCTGCAAACTGAAATCAGAAGCCCAATGCGCAAGCGGCGCATGTTGTGACCAATGCCGAGTAAGATCTTGGACTCACCTGTCAATTTTCCTTGTCATCATGACTCATTTCACTTTCAGCTTCGTCCCAAGGATTATATATGCCGAGACTCACACAACGAGTGCGATTTGCCCGAGTATTGTGATGGTGAGATTGGGCAATGTCCCTCCGATGTATACAAGAAGAACGGCTCACCCTGTGGTCTCAGCAAGGCAGGAATCTCTGGTTTGTACCTAGTGATAACTATCAGAGATGTCTAATTAAACTGTGACTTAATCCCCAGGCTATTGCTTCCAAGGTTATTGCCCGACGCTATCGCTGCAATGCGAGGCTATATGGGGCTATGGGGGTTCTGCCGCCGATCGGCAGTGTTATGAGCAATTCAACTCGAAGGGATCGATCAATGGTCATTGCGGTCGAGATGCCAATGAGCATTACATCAAATGCGAGCCAGAGTAAGATTCCTCGACATGCAAAGCCAAAGAGTGTTTAATCGTTCTCAATTTAATTTAGGAACGTCCAATGTGGAACACTGCAATGCAAAGATGGAGAACGACAGCCAGTTAATGATGGTATAGATCAGCTTTATTCGCGTACCATCATATCAATTAAGGGCCAGGAATATGAATGCAAGTGCGTATCGTTAGTTTTTCATTTGGCACCATTGAGGGTAGATTGAAGCTTGCTGACCTTGACCAAAATGCATTTACAGGGCAACCAGCGGCCAAGTGGGCTCAAATAGTTATCCAGAACATGGCCTGGTTAAGGATGGTACGCCATGTGGTGATAATTTGATTTGCCTCAACCAAACGTGCGTCAGTCTTTTCCCGCATGTGGATCAAACCAAGTGCCCAACAAACAAACAGGGTCAAGAGTGCTCAGAACGCGGCGTAAGTTCAAAAAGTGTCACCCAGCGCGCACTCATGAATATGTAGATGTAGCTGCTAATGGCACCTACCGGCACCTACATACATTAATACATACGCACACGCACACAATTGTATCACAACAACACATATTGCATATTACTCTTGCAGGTCTGCACGAATACGAATCGCTGTTTCTGCGACATGGGCTGGGGCGGTGCCGATTGCAGTACTGTCGTATTGCTTACAACACCAATACCAACTGAGGCACTGCCAACTCCGGAAAATACAATCAAAATGGAAAAGAAGGAGACCCCATATGGTAAGAGACAAAGCTGTTGAGGTCAAGGTCAGCTGGTGCTTGGGCCGTGCCTCGCCTCGCCTTTCATCTGTGCCGGCTAAGAGGCATTTCCTCCTTCCCGAAACGCTAACCAAAACTTATTTCAACTCAAATCGATCTAATCTAATGCAACGATCCAAAGTCTAAGCTCAAACAGTATTTAACTAATCAGCCCAACCAAGTGTAGTGAGCCAAAAACCAAGTCAATGTTTGCCGCCACTGCAATGGCCAACTCACAATTGATTGATTCGATTGCGATTATTCGATTTGTTACAATTTGGTTTTGATTAAATTGTATGACAATGGTAATCACGCCGTCACGCGGTTACTTCTAGGTACAATCAATTAAACCAATTAACGCACTGGGCCCCCCAAAAGAAAACAGATGAAAAACCAAAAGCCAAATTCATTGCATAGCCATACAACTACAACTAGCCATTTAACACAACCATAAAAACAAAAACATAACATATAAAAACCACCAGCCCTAATTCACAAGACTTTTAAAGTAAATTGAATCAATACCACAAAAAAAAATCAAATCATTTATTTAAAATATTAAGTATTCTGCATGCTGCTCACTGTCGATAATTTTCAAAATTCTTTAGAAACAATTTCATCAAAAGCAAATTAAGACAGTTTTCCAATTGGCTGGTCTCAACTCAATTAAACTCAACAAAGATAACTTTAAAGCCCTGCATTCTTCGTTTAGGCCCAAAATTCCGAAATTATCTAACAAAATGAGAAAAAAAAAACACAAAAACAAATTATAATATCAAATTCATTATTCATAATAACTATATATTGAAGAAAACGAAATTGAAGATGAAAAAAAAAAAAAAAAAAAAAAAGATGCAATTCATTTGTGTTTAAATTGTGACAATTGACATTTAAATCGGAACCAACATTTGCAGGCACCTCTGACAAAAATAGGATCAGCACATTAACCATGGTCATCATTTTAACAGTTATCGTCAAATGTGTCTTCATTAGTTTTGCAACACTGGCCGTTTGCTACAGGTAGAGTACCACCAAAAGCAAGTCCAAACAAAACATTTTTGTTCCCACAAACCTAACACACACTCACACTCACACACACACACACACAAACACACACACACACACATTTATCTTACTATTTTCTTTCCATGAAACCTTTAAAGCCTATCACACAAAATGTATGTATGTATGTGTGTATGTATGTATATACTCAAAATTAGTAACAGAAACACCGCCAAACATGGGCTAAGTCTTCTTCCCTTTATTTCTTCTACTTACGAAGAATTTTGTGTATTGATGCGTGGAAATATATTTTATGAATTTAACTGCAAATACGCATACATACATGCATACACTCACACACATTCCAATGGTAATTTCAACTTTCTACAGTTTTCATTTTCTCCATAATCATCTGAGCTAAAAATCGTTGCATACTTATCTGCGTAATGTATTTACGTACATCAATTTCTTCAATTTGCTCTCCATCTCTCTCCTCTCAACTCTGAAATCTCCACTCTACTCTTCACTTTTCTACTTCTTCTTCTTCTTCCACTTCTCTATCTCTTTCTCTATTGCTAACTGTAAAAATACTCGTATTGTAGTACATACTATATACATACATACATAATTATGAAAGTGCTTTGTAATTTATTGCCATATTACATAATCAATTTACAAATAATTTGCATTTATTTTATATTAAATTTTTTTTTCCATTTCTTTTAAATTATATATATACATACACACATATATACACAGTCAATTTGTCCGATTTAAAATAAATTGGCGAGAATTCTTAAAAACTATGATGTTTAGAAGCATTCGAAAATTTTGAAAATTATTCATATCGCCTTGTATATCCTGTGACATCACGAAATATTCATATTTAATAATATAACTCAGCAAAGTTTGCCTAATAATAGAAATTTTTCCCTAATTGGGAGTCTTTCATATTGTCTTTTATTGCTGGATAAAGTTTCTGAAAGGAATTCCCTACAACATTTTGAGACTTTTTTTTTCAACTTTTTTTGCAACATAGACAAACTATGCGCTTTGCCATAGTTTTCTTGTTATATGAAACCCTCATATTAAATTTGGCAACTAATTAAAAAATACTCGTTGTTCTTTACTCAAAATGCAAAAGTATGAAAAAGGATGGTCCTGGCAATAAAGAAGATTTCTTAAATTTGTTGAATGGAAAAACAAATTTTTTTTATTTATTTATTTTTTTTTTTTTTTGTCTTCATTATTTATTCAGTTTCTATTTGTTGAAAACAACATTAAAAATTCATAAACAAAAATCATATGTCTCTATTCAAATGCATAGCATTATATTTCTGTGTACGTGTGTGTGTGTGTGTGTGTGTCTATGTATGGGAGATGGAGATACTTTGATTATTTTAAACATTGTGTTTTCATTTGGATTTTGATTTATTTTTTTGTTTTGTTTTTTTCTCTCTTGTTTGGTTTTCTGTAGCTATGCACGTATGTGTGTATGCCTATGAATAAATATGTATCTTCCATATATAAATATATATATATATATAAATAGATATATATATATGTGCATATTCATAAGCATATATGCAACATGCTGCATGTTTTGCAATGCGTATAAATATTCTGTGTGTGTACCTATGTATGTATTTCCGTGTAGGCGCTGATCCGTGTGTTATCCTTTTGGTTTTTTTTTTTTGTTTTTGTTTCCTTTTTTTGTTATTTCCATATTGTTGTATTGTGGCTAGGGCGTCAAAGTCAAAATCCAATTAAGTTACATAAATCGAAACAAAACACAATGCATACAAATTACACAAAGAAGCTAAGCGAAGATATTTGCTTCTTAAGTCTCATACATGGCACATAGAGAGAGAACATACAAAGAAACAAAAAAAAAAAAAAAATTGTTTATTAAAATTAAATTTTATATATTTTTTTGATTGGCAATTTCTAGTAAGAATCGGTGGGGCTAATATCAATAGAAATGTACATCTGTTCCTTTAACCCCTCTCCACCCCAAATACGAAGTCATTTTATTAATTAATTCATGGCTACGATCGATCACACACTCAAACACACACACACACATCCACACATATACATACACAATCATGTCATTTTAAGCAACCTTTGAAAACAAATTCAACGAAAGTAAAACCTATCTGCTTATATATATTCGAAAATTATTAGGATATGGGTAAATTTTCTGCTTAGAACTACTTGGATTACCATTGTCATAGCCTGTGTGCTGCAAAAGTTAAAGGATGCAAAGCAAAAGAAGCGAAAAAATTAAATACAAAAAAAGATAAACAAGAAAAAAAATTGTATTTTGCACTTTTTTTGAGTGTGTGCAATTGTGAGAATAGTTTGACTTTGGCTGCACTGCACTCCGATGCGTTTATGGCCAGAGCCCTGGACGAAAAAGCCCAAAACAAAAAAAAATATCAATCACAACAAAAGCACAAGAGGTCTTCCACAAAACCACCCCACAAGCCCCCCTTTCTCCCCCACCAGTGCATGCACACATGTATGTATACACATATGAATCTATGGAAACATAATCAAGATGATGTACATACATATGTGTGTACATACATGATGAATGTATGTACATTAAGACACGGATGCCTTCTGCTTAATTGTGTATTGCTAAGCTACACATTGATTTGATTGATTCTGTTCTGTTTCTCGTCCAATACGTACAAAAGTATGTTTGTTTTTGCTTGTCTTTTTTTTCGGCCGATCCACAAAATCCAACTGTAATAATGACATCAACGCCGTCCAAAAAACATAACAAAAAAAAAAATGCAACTCTATAAACTTGTAAAACTTGTATAAATGCAAAACTAAAAACCTAAACTACTCAAACGATCCGGCGTGCCAATTTACCAACACACACAATGCGCCGCAACGTGAATATATATCTACATTTCTAATGTGTTAAAAACTATGCTGAACCAACCAAAAAAAAAAAAAAAAAAAATTTATATAAATATATGTATAATTTTTGCAATCCCCCTCCCCCCATCCATGACTAAACCACACATAAAACCCACTTACACACCAACTGAAATATATATACAAACTTGAAAACTTGAAAATCGGAACAATATGGCAAAATATGTCTCGTATAGAGAACTACCACGGCTCAAATACAGTGTTCCTAGTCGGTGTTCTAATGTCAGTTGTAGGGTTCGTTTTTATAACATTCACATTGATGGCATTGTGCTACAGGTCAGTTGTAGTACATAGAAACTTCTCCCTGTGTCTGAGGTTAGTTGAAAAGAAGTAATGAAAAAGCCAGCTCTAAATACAAATACAAATTACAACCACAAAAGAACAAAACCAAAAAAAAAAAAACAAACTTTTAAAAATCTTTACAAAAAAAAAAAAAAAAATTAAAATACCAAACAAAAAAAAATCACTTACAACAAGCAAAAAAAAAAGAAACTGTAGCAAAATTCGAAAGAAAAAAAAAACTGCTGTAAATTTTCCTTTTCTTTCGTTTCGCATTTTTGATCAATTTTCTTGAAAATAATGGTTTTTTGTCTATGTCGTAGCATTAAAAAAAAAAAAAACATAAAATAGACGTCACAATATATATTTCTCTCTTTTATGTTCCGTATCATTTGATTTCCAAGAACATAACTAGAACCTTGAATCCCGGTCCATAATCATACACAATATACCTACAATATATTTATATAAACCCAAACACCAATCACATCCACACACTTACCACTCACACATATACTCTCTCTCAAAACATAAACGTAATCTGTGTACATATATATGTACATATATTTTATATACAAAATGGATTGGCCAATATCTTCAATCGAGAAAAAAACAAGCCAAGTTCGCCAAGGAACTGATTTCTTCCAATTTCGAATCTTTACAATGAAATGGAAAATATTTTTAAAGATTATTTTCCTGCTTATACACACACTTATATATATTTTTTTTTTTTCAAAATATTTGATATCGATTTGCCTCAAAAGTGATTAACTAACTTAATTGAATATTTCATCAAAAATCAGATCTTCAATTTAATTGCCAATCTAAAATGACTCCAACTTATGAATAATTACATCAATCTGTATGAATATGTATATATTCAATTGATCAAAACTCAGATCTTCAAGTTAATTGCTGAATCTAAGTTATGAATACTTAATGCCATAAAAAATCAGCTCTACTAACTGATTTGATTTTTACAATCATTTTACAAACTAAATTGCACAGAAGTCAGACAAAAAAAAAGCACACGCACACACACACACACACACAATTACTTAGTATACATGCATATAGTCCATATTATCGATTTAATCGCACTTACTATCGAGTACCAATCCAACTAATCGATACTCACAGGCTCACTGTCACACTCAGAATATATATTCATATATATATATATATATATCTAGATAAATAGTTGTTGGGTAAACAAAAAAACGACATAACTAAAAAGCCCTGTACCCAGTTCTACTTCGAATCATTAGAAGCTTTGAACGGCTTTTACTTTTCAAACTCGTTATTAATATGCTTTTTGGTTTTCGATATTCAATACTTATGATTTTCAAATATACTTCTATATTGGTTTTTGTTGATTTCAATATTTTGGTTGAGCTTGAGCAATTATACCACAAGGCACAGATGATTTGCATGAATAACTAAGTAGTAGACCCGTCTGTCTGTTTAAAATGAAATGAGAAATACTTACAAAACTTACATATAAATAGAAACGCAGTGAAACCTCGGTATACCATACATACAAATTGATTCGGTTTAGGTACTTAAAAATACTTTTAAGTTTCTTTTACTTTTTTTTTTGCAAGGAAAATAAAGTGGAATTTGTCAGACAGATTTTTTCGTTTTAATAAAATTTGTTGTAGCGAGGTTTCACTGCATATCGAATAGTATTTTAAGCATTTAGAAAATCAAAAACCCTCTGGCATTCAATTCTCGAGTAGAATTAAAGACTGATAAAAATTAAAGTACATTTCTTTTTTTCTTTGAATCGGAAGCATGCATCAAAAAGGGAAAACGGGTACAGGGCATGGGGGAACTTAACGAAAAGAAAGTTCATTCTTACTACATCGAGGGCATTGAATGTTTATGGTTAATATATATACATATATTTATATATTATATATACTACCTATATACTAAATATAAATCTAGTTTTGTTTCATTTTGTTTTTTTTTTCTTTTTGTTGTTTTGCTTTCGTTTTGGTTTTATGTTTTTTTTTTTTTTTGTTTTTTGATTTCATTTTTTAAATACATGGCGTCACTTTTCTATGTGTTAGTTAAATACCAATTATTTTTGTTGATTATTGTATTAACGAGTGGAAAAAGCATACAATTTGAACAAGACCCAAAGACCACGCAAAAGGATTGCCATTTGTGTATGTTGTCGTTGTCGTCAACGCGGCGGTGATCTTGTTGACGTTTTTCATTACTACTTTTGTTCAGTTTAGTCTTCCTACCCAAAGTAAAAAAAAAAAAAAACAAACATACAAAAAAATAATAATTAAAATAAGATGAATAAAAAAAAGAAAATACCAAGTGCGCTTACCAACACAACCAACTATCCCCTGCCATAGTATAAACCAGAGCAATGCCACATCATCACGATACTATATAAAACAAAAAAATGAAAACTAAACAACAAAAAAAAGATAAGAAGAACATTCACACATACCCATAGTACCCCCACAGTGCCTACCATAGTTACCAGTACACAGACTGTGTGCGATTCCCATCTATGCCCTCACCTCGTTAAAATGCCCAAAAAAAAAAAAAATTAAATAAAATGCTAACTTGCAGCCCAAAGCCAAGAGAAACTAGAACTATTGCGCATACATGCATTTGTAGGATTTTGACATAAGTATGTATGCAGGTTAAGACTGAGTCCCATCCCCAAAACCGTGAAGATGCGATCGCCAGTTATCGATCTACCGCTCTGCCTCTCTTTTTAATATTGTGCTTAGGGCCCAACATAGACGAAACTGACTTTGAGTTATGGTGGTGCTTTCTGCTGAGTGAGCCCGCTGTGTTCCGAAATGCCAATAAGCCTGTTAAAAAAATAGTCTTAAAGACAATGCGAATACAATATACACACATAAAGCATTAAATATCAGCATTTATGTTTTGTTTGTGTATTATGGTATGTCCACCGATATCGATAACAGACAATGCCAATGAAATACACATACAATCCCCCCACTACTCCACAGAACACAAACAAAACCACTTAAACGTACTAACATACATACAAACATAACCTAAAAACAACTAAAAAAAATCTACGACAGCTGCGAATCCTTTTGTCCCTCTCCTCCCCTTCTAAACATACTACTACCACTACTACATACATACACACACACACACACACACTCACACATCCATGCATATCATTTTAAACTACTGAGAGATCGGCATGAATAATGTGCTTACAAAGTATTAAAGGATCGATTAATCGCTAAATACTAAGGATGTTGCAAAAGTTCATCGAAACGCTAAACACACGAATCCACATGCCCAAAAGTATGCTATATATGCTAGGTATATGTGTCATTCCCAATTAAATGAAATTAACCAATCAAGAATCACAAAAAACACCTTGTTATCCTTAATGTAAGTTTATACTACATACATATTTCTGTAATCCTGCAATATATAATGTTTGTGGGGAAAACCAGCTGATCCAATCGAATATAGGAATTACATATGAACAACATATTGAACTGGTGAACATAAATTACTTAAAATTTTGCACGAAAATTTAAGCTTATTGAAATTGAAAATCGAATCGAAATTAAGAAACCGTGGACTGAAAATTAAACCCTTTTGACTAGTGAGTGTACATAATTCCTGCCGATCTCTAAGTCTCTTTCGCTCATTGTTCCACCTCCTCCTCCTCTGATTCTTGCTACCCCTTTGCCATCATATGATTCTCTATAACCCATTCACCTTCAACAATTCTTCAACACTCCCATAATCACAGTCATAACTTACCATAAACATTTACAAAATTACAATTTTTTCCACTGCGCTTTTAAATTACACAATTTGATGTTGTATCATAAATGTCTGTATAAAAAAAAAAAAAAACATAAAAACAATTTGGCTAGAACATCATATTCAAAAATTTTGTGTTTTTCGTTTTGTTATGCCTCTGTGTGTTATTTGCGAAAAAAAAAAAACAAAAATATCCATACATACACCCATTATTCATATGTACCTAAAACCTACATATTATAAAAATTTTCTTGTTACTATGCAAATTTTCATCATCTTTTTGTTAAACATTTTTTAACTCAAGCAAATTTTTCGCTCATTTTCATTGTTGAATGATTTATTGTGTTGAAAATGCATTTTCTCTATCACATTGAATACATTCAAATTTTATCCCATACACACACACACGCGCACACGCACACAAACATACATGCCAATACTTCGTTGTATGGGTATGTATGTAAGTATGTCTGTGTTATACAGAGATTTCTTCTTTTTTGATTATCCCACACACACACACACACACACATACACACACAATTGATGAAAACAAAAACCAAAAAAAAATTATTTTATTACAAACATTTTATTAATCAAAAAATTTCATCATAACCTTTCGTTTCCTAACAACAACATCAATATATTATATATATTTATATATATATATATATATATATAAATATTTCAAAAACCAAACCAAAACGTTTCAACAACAACAAAAAACAACAACAACAACATCAACTACAAAAACAATATGAAAACTTCAACCAACAATCAAAATCGATACCAAAATACTCAAAAAATCGAAAATCAAAACAAAAAACCGAAAACAAAAATCCGATAACCGATATCTGAAAACTAAAAAATTGAATTGAACAACGTGATCATTTCTTTCACCTATATATATATACACATATGTATTTATATACACATACACACACGCATATGCGAACATCGTGTGCATGTGGATGTGTGTATATGTGTGGGCCTGCTTATGCATCATACGCTCCGTATTCATATATATACCCATATCTATATACATTCATATATGTATATATATGTATATATCATGTCTATATGTCATCGTTTAACAACAAACCAACCAACCAACCAACCGACCAACCAACAAACCAAAAACCACCGCCACGCCCACGCCACGCCACGCCACAACCACAATCCACCATCAATCAATCAATCAATCAATCAACTAACCAATCAATCAACCATGCCTGACCCTAAATGACAATCTACATCGAAATCTTAATGATTTTCTATATAATAAAATAAATAATAATAATAAATATGATAACTATATATATATATATATCATACACACGCCATTGTACGCTTTAAAACTTATAATGTCCTTGTGTGTATGTGTGTGTGTGTATACAACAAATCTGTAAACTAAACGCATATAAATCAAATCAAATATAAAATAAATTCGATACCGATACACCGATATCCCCCGATAACCCTCTGATGCTGTTGGTAATAATGATGATGATGATGATGATGATGATAATGATGCTAATGCCGATATAGACGAAAGACTACTACACTTAAGTATGATCCGCCCTATTCAAAGAAACCGATAGCCAAAAGCTATACGACACCAACAGCACCCAATCATCATTCCGTTGAGGAAGTCTCACTGGATGGCTCCAGTAAATTGGTGTATGCCAATCAAGCAGGATTTAGGTAAGATCGCAAACAAATTAAACTCTAATCGAAATTTATATCCAAGGAGACTTCTCTCTTTCTCTCGTTATCACAGGGACAAGGGCATTCATGGACGTCGCTATACGACAGGTGGTGAGGATGATCAGTCGCATGCAGGTTAATACATTATCCATTCAAAACCATATCATAAAAGCATGTTTTTTATGCTCACATACACAGACAGAAGAAGCACACATACAAACAGAAACTACTTATTGAATGTAGAGCATATAATATGTATATTTATGTTATGTATATATTAAATATTCTTATAATACACACACGTACAGAAACACAAACATGGGCAGCACAATTTGATTCCAAAATCATCAAATTTAAAATAAAGACTTACATACATACTAAACCATTCCATATCAAAGCAAACCACACATAGTTTAGCATAGTAAGATATCATCTTAGGCATCTTAGGCATTTTCTTTGCTTTTAAAATCATCGATTTAATTAGAAACTTTCCAATTAAATGCAATATACATACAACATATAGCCACTCAGCATTTTATAAAGCTTCTAATCATAAACGAATCCTTTTCGATTCCTCTTTCCGATTATAATACTGAGTCATAAATGAGCTCATTTTCTGGTCACTCTTTGTCGGGAAAAAATGATAGTCACGACTTCTCGTGATATGTGTTATATATGATCTCATCTTTTGGTCAGTTCCGAGTTTTGCTTTCTAAAATCATATTTTTAATCATAATCAAAAGTACACTTTTTGTTATTGTACTTCATTTAAATTAGATTTTGAGCTTATGCAAGAAAAATGTTCTTACTTTCTTTTAATCAAGTATAAAAGTAATCAATTTTCAATGAAATAGGTTCGAAATAATCTCCAATAAAGATTGTCTTTCAAATACCTGGTGGGTTTATTTTATAACATTTTTTCTTCAGCTTCGATTTTTATTTAATAAATAAATTCTACTAAAAGAAAAAACTAAAAGACATAAAAACTCCAATCATTGAGTACCTTCTCTTTGATTTTATTTTGTTAAAAAACTCTTGTAAATTAAAGAAAAAAAATCCTTTTGTATTTTCAATACAATTCTAATGATTAAGTATACGCCGTGTTTATACTTACCTAAAATGTTAAAAAAAAATTGGCAAGAAATTTGTTTTTGATATTTTAATGCAGATTGAAAGACATTATTTATTCTCTTTATTTTTAAAATAAAGATATGAATTTTTTAAAAACATCAAAAATTTACAAAATTAGAGCTTCATTAAATTATTTTTTTTTTTTTTTAAATACTTAAACTTTCTTGTCCTTGCTTCAAAAGGTAATTTGATAATAAGCATGACTAACATTTTAATTTAAAATTGAATTTAAGAGTATAAAATTATGAGATTAAAATTTCTAAAATCTCTTAAAATTTTACAAAGATGCAAATTAGCAAAGTCAATAGTTTGTGAGAATTTTTTGAAATTAAACTTTTGTTTTAATATTGCTCAGAACGGTTTTTGTTAAATGAATGAAAATTAAATCGATCACTTTTGAGTGATCAAAAAGTTGATAGCATCCTGCTATATGGCTAAATGTAAACTTCAAGTTTTCTAAATTGAAATCAAATTTTAATTAGAATTCTTCAATGAGATAGACGAGCTCATTTGTCACAAACACTAACAATCAGCAAACAAATTCATTTGTAGAGAGCTTTAGATTTCCATACCCTTTGCATAATCACATAATTCATGTTTTAACTAACTATAGGAGTTAGTGCCTTTAGAATTTGGTACATATTTTAGCGAGGGAGGCGGATTAGCCAAGTGCATGAACAGTACCAGGAATAAGCATGAGTAATTCACTCAAAATGGGAAAAATTATGGAGTAAACCAACATTTCGGTCATCAAAATATCTTCTCAAATATCTCTAAGAGAGAGAGGGAGGAAAAAAAACCAATACGAATTTTAAATAGTCTTCTCCTCACATCAGAACTTCAGTTTTTGCTTGAATATAATTTATTTTGTGATGGACTCGTTTTCTGGATGAAGTAAATAAAAATCTAATAGCTATAGTTCAACATTAAAGGCATATAACATATATACAAAAGTAGTTTGTTAGCTAACAAATTGGCCACGAGATCTAGGGACATTTCTTGTATAGGATATATGGGACCAAATAACTTAATGCACGACTGCATCCCACAGCACGAAAAGCAAACAATTGAACCACTTGCACGAAAGTTACAACAAAAAAAAAAAAAAATAATAATAATAAAATCTTATTGGGCGCAAAAGTAATCATTGAATTTCTGAATACTGAAACTGAAGCCATTCTAATTGTGATTTTTGGTTGATCAAAAATCGACTGATTACTCTTGCGCCGCAAAATGTGTTAAAATCAGCCCGACGTATTTCGATGTGCACTCCTCTGTCTGACACTGCAATCCAAAAAAATTTGTATGTTCTTTTACATGTACAAAACGGCCCTGAACCTAAAACCAAAAACTAAAAACCATATTCCCCCGTTCAAACAACCTGATTGGCTCCCTTTCAGAGAAAGGCATACTGAAGAAGCACGGCTATGGCCTGGTGCATGGAGAGCAACTGAAAGATAAATGGGGCGACGATAGCCAGTCGGACAACCTTGAGCTAATCACCCAGGACGGCACATTGGCATCGACCAGCGGGGGAGCAGCTGCCTCTGAGGTGGAACGAACATTGAAATCATTAAATGGCTACCATGAGGATATATTGGAGGCATTGCGTAATGCGGCAACGCATCGGGGCACTGGAACCGGCAACACCCCTGTGGGCAGTGGCAGCCTCAGCGAGGAAATGCTACGGAAGACGCTGCAAGACTGCAATAGTGCCCAGATGGGCTATACAGCCGAACCGTATAAGCGCTCCAGCGGCTCAAAGTCCAGTTCACGTGAGAATATCTGCGATAGTGCTGCCGCCCATGCCATTCTCCTGGATGGCAGCGGCTCTGGTCTGGGCGCCCTGGGACTCGGAGCTGCTTTGGGCGCCGGCAGCGGTGGCGGCGGCGGAGGCATTGCCGGCCAAGGCATGGGCCATGGTAGTGCGCTGTTACATCATCATCGGTCACAGCATCAGTTGCATCAGCCGAACGCTTTGACGCTTCAACAGCAGCCAGACGAGGATGATGCACCATCAACTGGCCCACTGCGTATACGCAATTTGGAGGATCTAATTCGTCAGTTGGAGCATCATTCGTCACGCCATATGAGTCCCAGTGGCTCGGAGGATATACGCATATCGGAAACGGATGCCGATCGTCACTATAGATTAGATAGTTCTGCCGCTTGTAGTGAGTCCTCGCAAGGGTTAGTGTTCAATCTCAATCTCAATTATAATTGTTGTAAAATGGAATCTCAATCAGCATTCCAGTAAGCTACCGAAAAACCAAAAAACAAAAAAAAAAAACCCCAAACCACAAAAAAAAAAAAACTCATCCCCCGAGTCTGGCTTTCGATAAACGCTTAATTGCCATACGTCATGTATTTATTTTGCATATGTATTCACCAAGAACCACCACAATTCGCCAAACACACACACACACACACACATACACACACACAGACACTTACACACACATGCCATTTAATATTGAGTAGGTTTATGTAAAGATTTTGTTCGATGTTAAAACATCTAACGCTGCGGCGTTTGCGCTTAAAAGTATGCTAAGTTTTAGCCCATAGCCAGTGGCACTTTTGTCACGTTGCTTCTCTTCCAAATCGTCATTTATTGAACTAACTCTAGAGTGCGTTGCGTTAATGTGTATTAATAATTAAAACCCTGACTAATAACTAATAATATCGAAATATAATCAATTCGAAATCGTAGCTCAAAATGCTTCACAGTTAATTACCATTTTGGGTAGTGTATATTTTTTTTATAGAGCTTTAGAGCTCAAATAATAAAAACAATAACTACTACAACAAAACACTGCATAGCAACAAACATACAGAATTGAAAACCTTTTACACCCAAACACACACACACACACACACTCAGCAAATCGTACACTGGCATACACAGTAAAAGAGTTAACAGCAAGCTGACCTTATACCGTTAACAGCATGTAAGCTGCTGCCAGTTTTGGACTTCAGTAACTTAAAAACGCAACTCAAGCCTATGCAAATTTCTATTCGCATCTCTTGCAGGCTTCAGACTGGAATACCTTGTGTGATAAAGGTTGGTTGCCCATACGTAGACCGCGTCCCCCCAACCCCCCCATCCATACTTACAATAAGCCTTCCCCCTGCCATTGGTTGTTCTTATGGACCATGTAACCATATACATCCATACATACTATAATATATATATGTATATCCATTTTAACCATGATCACATCGCACACTACTACTATTTAATACATAAGCAAAATCAATGCGTTGTCGTTAACCAATGTTAATCTGCCGTGATGGTCGCTCGCAATACGGTCCAAGTCCAAGTCCATTTAATATGCGTAGTATTTAGTAGTGCCAAAACGAATATTTACTTCTTGCCTATATGCTTAAACTTATCGCCCGCCAGCTCCAATCAGCAATTAGCACAATCTCAGAAAACAGCTACAATTCATCCGTCTTACAGCAGCCGCTGTCGTCCCCGCTCTGATGAGGAGTCGCGCTTTGCCTATGGCGGCGGTCGATACCGCCAGCCGGCCACCGCTGGCCGTCACAACACGCATCAGTCCCACTCACCGCATGCATTTGGACACCACACGCACCATTCACATGCCCATGGACACGCCACGCATGGCCCCCATTCATCGCACCACTCGTCGCACACCCATTTGCATCAGGATGACGAGGGTATCTACGAGAGTGCCGATCATCATGACCGCAACGTAGTTGATGTGCGGCTTGATCCGCAAGAGACACCCGATAGCGAGAGGTAAGCCTCCTCTAAATAACAACAACAACAACAACAACAACCACAACAACACACACACACACTCAATCCGTTATATAAATTTTTTTTTGTGTAAACCCCAAAACCCAACCCCACAAAAATAAAAAAAAACCTAAGTATGTATGTATGTATGTAGTTATCATCATTGCCCCTCCAACACCCCCCTCTCCCGCACATCGTGATTATATATAGGATCATATACACGTATCTTTCGTTTAGCACAACTTTTAATTTCTCACTGCCCGGCCCTCCCCCACTACCAACCCGCAACCCTCGTTCTTAGTTTATTTCCCCATAGAGTAGAACAATATGTTTTTTCTTACCATTATGATTTACCCTTAAGTTTCCTTTTAGTTCACAACTAAGCCATCCGCACATCGAAGACTTCCATCCACAATTCCATTATCCTTTGTTTCCTTAATTGGTAATGTCCTTTAGGTACTTTTTAGGATCCCTTCCGTTTGAATATTTCTGGCTAGGAAATCCTTATTATAAAAGAGACATTCAGATCATTCGCAATTAAAATATCACAAGCCTAAGAAATAAATTTTAGTACTAAATATAGGAATATAAAATAATTAGATTTTTTGAAATATCAAGTGAAGGGCGGTATTCGATAGACTGGCAGACAGATAAACGATTTTAATATAGACATCGATTAAAAATTTACATTTCTTTTCAATTTCAATTAACTAAGACAAAATCATAAATTGAGTTGTCAATCAGAATAAATCGAAGCTTTTGAAATTTTTTAGCAGATAAACCCGATAAATCAGGACTAATATGATTATGATTATGATTCTTTAACTATTTGAATCCTTAATAGAATAGTGGACTATACCAATTAATCCTAAGATAATTTAATCCCAGCCTGGCCCACTCCAGTCCAGTCCAGACCAGTTGTCCCAGTTGATTTTCCGATGTCCTGATGGCCCCCTTGTGTTCTTACCATGTATCGTTGTTCCTATTACGATTATTATTTTCTAGTGATGACTTTATTCAAGCTCAACAACAGTTAGCCCGGTGGGCGAGTGAGGATGTGGTATCCGTCGTGGTATTGGATCAGCCGCAAACCGGCACAATGTCGGATTCCCAACCATCCAGCGGCGTCGGACCCATGTCGGGAGCTACAACGAGCAACGTTATCCACCACCAGCATCCGCACCAGCACCACGGCGATCATCAATCCTCCGCAGCGGCAGCAGCGGCGGCGGCGGCGGCGGCAGCCAACAACAACTCTATAATGGGTTTGGCAGTCGTCCCAAATGGTATAAATGTAAGTCAGAGGGACTTTTACCCCTCGCCACCCTCAACGGAGACGGAAAGCAGTGGAAGTGTTATCCAGCCGCCTACACGTCGCACATTACAGTCAGCCGATACGGGAGCGGCCATAAGCCAACAGCAATTGCAGCTCCACCAGCTGCAGCTGCACCAGCACCATCATCAGCAGCAGCAGCTTCAGCAGCAATCCGGCGATACCAGCAGCAGCAACAACAGTCAATCCGGACAAATCATCGAGAATGGCTGTTACCCGGAATATAAGCATTGATAGTGCAACATGCTGCATAATATGCAACTGCAACAGCCACTGCACCAGCACTCGAAATCGCAACTGCACCCGCACTCAAATCGATATTAACTATACTTAGTAGCAGGGAATGGAGAATAATTGCGAGACATAATAAATACAAGAAAAAGGGGCCTAGGATAGTATAGAAGAATGGGGAGAATACTTTTTGCATATGCTTCGCTTGGAATACTCAAGTACATAATCATACCCATACACACGCCTACCTACACACACACACACACACACACCACACATACATATACACACCCACACACATATGCATGCATAATTACATACATACATACTTACATTTAAACTTAATGTAATTGAGAAAAAAAAGTTAACGTTAACGAGAGCAAAGCAAAGCAAAAAAAAAAACAAAACAAAACAAAAGATTATTAAGTAATTATACTTATACATATATAAGTGATAGATTCACAAAAACAGTTCATAAAACGTACACTACCATAAGTACACAAAAAAATACTCGTACTATGTATTATTAATATTTACCAAAACAAAAAGAAAACAAAAAAAAAACCAAAAGCCCCCTCCTCAGAAGCAAGAAAAAAGGGAAAAATTAAAAAAATATATATAGAGATAAGGCATTTTTTTATATGTATATCGGGCGTGGGCCAATAATGCCCAACGCCCGAGCAGCCGAACTGGAATGATGTATTAATGTGAAGAGCAAACAAAACTTGTAAATAGATTAAAAAAAAAAAAAATAAAACAAAAAAAAAAACCAAAAGAACCCCCCATTATACATTATACATAATTATAAACAATTATTGATATTAGTTAGTTAATTATACGACTCTCTGCGAGACGCGTAAAACACTTGAACATGTTGCTGATCACGATCACGATCATGGCTAAAATGCGGCAAGTAATTCAAAAAAAAAAATAAAAATAAATAAAAAAAAAATAAAAAACAAAAAAAATGCACTCGTGCACCGGGCCCAGCCCGGCCTTCAAAATGCTCCCTTATTGGAGCATTTTTACACCGACTGATAGACAAATTTTGGGCTAGCGCCGCCAGTTCTCGTTTAATAATCCAAAATAATAAAATAAAACAAAGACATAAACCAACATGAAAATAAAACAAAGAAAGAAACAAACAAACAACAACAAGAAAACATAATTCTAATTAGATTATATGTATGTACTAATTATTATGTATGTATGTATTGTATATGCTAAGCGTATGTATGTGTATGATGATAATAAGGATAACAGTTAAAAATTAAATATTAAGCATATATCGATAAGAAGCAGCCGCAGCAGTAGAAGAAGCAGATGAATGAAGAAGCAGAAGCAAACGGCAGTTATATAGTATAGTATTTTAATTGGTAACGGTAATTGTAATACAAACTAAACAAACAAGCAACAAACAAAAAACAAAAGAAAGAAAGTAAAAATGGCAACCGCAACAGAACAAGAAGAAAAGAACAAAAGAAAACAAAGACGAAGTAACAGTAACAGTTTAATTGTAATTGATAGAATAAATAAGAAAATGTATGTGTATAAGCATATGGAAATGTTTGTATTCATTGTATTCATATTTTGTACATGTATGTGGGTGTGTGTGTGTGTGTGTGTGTGTGTAATCAAGCTGAGCATGAGTCAACTTAACTTTTGAGCACTCGAATAATCAAATTAACATAAACGATAAAAAAACAAAACATTTGCTCCACTCATAAATTCGCTATTCGACACAATATGAATTCGATTCAAATAATTCGTTTTACACTCACAAATCAGAGAGAATCAGAGAATTACTTGACTCATGCTCATGTCTAGTGTGCATGTGTGCAGGTGAAATCAAATATCACTAAAAAAAAAAACATTAATTCATTCATTCAATCAGAAAGAATCTGTGTCACTCCTCACACTCGTATGTACTACTATCAACTTGGCTTGACACTATCACCTAGTGAATACAATTGGGTATGTTATATATGTACATACATGCTTACATCATTCAAATTGTAAAATGTTTCATACATTATATACAAGATTTCTACATCGATTTGTATATTTTATAGAGAAACACACACTCCTCGAAAAAGAGAATAAGCACAATTTCCTCATCCAAAAGCAATATTCATTCTCTGAAATTTCAACATTCAGAATTGATTTTTTCTCCTTCAGACAGATTTCACTATCCAAACTCTACATATAGATTCGCAATTGATGAAGTTTCGTGAGTTTTGTATAGTTTTTGTATAGATTATAGGAGATTATTACAGCACTTTCGAAAAGAATTTCAGTCTATGGCAAATCTCAAATCTCGAATTTTTCGTTAAGTAGAAGATTTTTCATTACGTTCAAAAGTAAATTTTATGAATTCATTAATACTTATGAATTTGGAGGATAGTTTTTAACAAACATACAGAATTCTATATTACATGCACTCATAATTACATGGATAACACATATATAGAAATCAATGCACGCATACATGCATACACATATATACACATATACATACATATGTATGTGTGTAAATGAACATGCCAAGAATCAAACAAAAGCACTGCTATTAATGTACGTATGATGTATATACATACATCCATGTAATGCATACGAAACACTTAATGAATAAATGCTAATGATTAAAATGTCAATTTTAAAGAAGAAAATAAAAATAAAACCAATTTAGAAGACACATTAGGAGACAAAAAAGATGAAGAAAAAAAACAAATACATTTTTTTGAGACTTTATTTGTGAAATTGAAATGGAGAGTAAACTTAGATTTAATAGCTACAATAAGGCAGTAAATGTTTAATTTAGGTTAAACTAAGAAAATTTGTATTTGTATGCATGGGGCATGCAGCATGCGGCATGAAGATGGCGCCAGCTTTGATACTTCACAACCGTTCCCAAAAAACCAAAAAAAAGAAATAAATAAAATTTCGGTGCATGGCTGATATTAACTTGATTCCCCCAAATAGATTCATTCAATGCAAATCATTATTATTATTTTTTTTTTTTTTTGTTATTTTTACAACTTCTTAATGGAAAATGGTTAATAGATATGGGCCAAGGGTTCACATCTACCAACAATGACCGAAGCTAAATGAAATTCTAAACATTATACGTATTTTCTCTCAGACATATTCAGTCGATAGTTGTCCTTATCGAAACTTTTTCATACAACGTCTAGAGATCTAATGTCTATATTGGTAATGGGTGTGTGTGTGTGTGTGTGTTTGTGGATGAGAGAAGAGGGTAGAGCAGGAAAAGCAAAAAACATCCATAAAACTCTAAGAACTCTCGTAAAGAATAAAGGCACTATAATAATTTGATTGATTGGTTTTCGGATTGGCGTAGATGACTCCATAAATGATCTGAAATGAACCGTGGTATTATCACACATGCACACCCAGTTACATCACATTTACATCACATACCAAATTCCATTACATAAACATACATTTTTTTGAAACACACACTCACACATACACAATAAATGTTAAAGTGAAATTTCGATGTTCAATGGATAATAAATCTGAATGTAAAACTGAATGTACGTACATACATACATACATACATACATATTGTACATACATCCATTTGCTTGTGGATTAAACTGGTTTGCTAAAAAAGATACAATTTGGCTTTGAAATTTTGATGCAAGCCAATGCCCTGGCAATGCATTTGGACCAACTAATTTAATTACAATTTGTTGATGTCATCTACTCATCTAAAACACACACACACACATGCATAGAAACTCATTGTTGTGCTCTTTTAAAAAATTGTTTAGAATTTGTTGTACAAGTTAATGTTTTGCGTTTGAAAAAACGTTTTCTTTCTTTATTTTTTTTGTTGGCCCAAAATGAATCTTCTAAAGCCAAGTTAAATGAACCAGTTGGTGGTAGAATGGAAGTGAGTAATTCATTTCGAATTCACATAAACAAAAGAAAGTAAAGCAAGTGAATGAAGAAACAAAAACAGACGGTAAAAGTGAACAAACCAAAACAAAATAAAATAAAATGAAAGAGCAAAAAACATTTTTTAATGATAAGCATGATAACATTGTGAATCAAATTGGTTCAATTTAAGTAAATTATATATATAAATGATATTGATTGACTTTTACTGTGACAGCGGCCGCAGCAATAGATGCAGTAGGCCTAACTGATCTGATCGATTATAGACAATGATGATGATGATGATGATGATGATTAAGAAAATTATGATAATGATAATGATGATGATTAATAATGATAATTATTGATATTGCCCTGGAGTGGAGAGGAATCGTTATTTATACACACATATACATATATATATATATATATATATATATATATATATATATATATATAATATAAGAAAATGTTAGACCTCTGACTCGCAAAACAAATAAGAACTTAGGCTAATTATTTAAATGGTTTAAAATAAAACAAAACAAAAGAAAACAAACCAGAAAAATATTAATAATAAAAACAAATAATGACAACAACAGCAACAACAAAAACAAAGCAAATAACAAACAATCCCCCAAAACATAAGAAAAATCATCAGAATAACATTCAGTTGAGTAAGAAAAAAAAATCATAAATTCACATATATGTATATATACATATATATATTTGCATATATACATACATACATATATATATACATGCCAAGCCCAATACTCCCACAAATACATAAATCAATATATGCATGAAGTTATGTAATTATACATTTCATTGAAACACTCAATAAAGGCATAAAACCTCATTAAGTTTAGAAAAATATGATTAATTGATGTATTATAAATCATCAGGATTTGTGTTACAATTTTTAATATTATATGAAATATATAATTTCCTTGTTTTCTGCTATGGTTCAAAAATAATTTAAAAACTTAGACCTTTAACGGTTTTTACATTTCATTTCAATTCCATAGACTCTTTTACATTTTTTCATCACACTTTTGAGGGATTTGATATTGGGTCAAGTTATTAAAAAGAGAGAATCTATAAGATCTAACAGGATTCACAATCAATTAGAAAATGGTTTTTCAACTGAAGCTCGAATTTGTAGGAAAATATATTTCATTGAATTGAATTTTGAAATGTAAGAGAAAAAGAAAGCATTAAAAATCGATTACTAACCAAATTTAACTGTATACCTTTTGTTTGTTTGTTATTCAAATTATTATTATGTTTATTTATTTATTTTTTTCTTTTATTCTAAACAGAATTACATGTGATATTTAAACCTAATACATGCCCACTTTTTTAAGTTTTAGAGTTTAAGGGAAACCAATCCTTTTTTAAAACCAATCCATTGCCTTACCACAGACACCTGAAAAAATTTGCTAAATATATTGAGGTTGTAGACTAAAGATCTCACTTGTGCATAGATGAATGCATTTTATGATGTATGTATGTATATATGTATATATGCAGAATTTAGACCTTTACATCAATCACATTCGTGTGGTAGCTAAGCAAAAGCATCAATCAAGAAATCAGCAAAGACAAAATGAAAAGCAAAAAACCAAACAAAAAAAACAACACATGATGTATTTAATAAAATGAACAAAGAACATTTTTGAAACAATTTCTAAAGAACTGTTAACTGTTGTGACTTGTGTATTTAAATGATAAATGATAATTGATTAATATGATGAAACAGAATGATGAATAATGAAATTGCCAAAGCACTTTGAAGACAGATATATATATACATATATATATATAAATATATGTATGTATGTATATGTATGTATGTGTATGTGTAGGCCGAGGTAAAGATAATTTCATTTAGTTTATAAGACGCCAATTGGATATTAAAACAAAAACAAAATAAAATCAATAATATGGTCTAAAGTAATTTTAGTAACGATATGAAAAAAAGGTAATGAAATGAGGGATGCATAATGAAGATAAAAACAGATAACATGAATTGATAAATAAAAATAAAAAAAATAAAAGGAAACAAAAGACAACAGCAAGAATAAAAAAAACAGCAAAATGCTAAGGGAATAAGAAGAAGAAGAATCCAAATAAAAATCATTTCAAAATAAAATATGAAAAATACCAAAAAAAAAAGCAACATTTTTATATATGTATGTATGTACAATGTAAAAAGATACATATATGTATATACATATGTACATACGCACTGGCACACAGAAAAAAAATAAAAAAAAAAAAGACCCGAATTCGAAATAAAAAAAAGAAGTCAAATAATGAACATGCACACAAAAAATCGAACTGAAAGCATCCAAAATCATCGAATCAATTAGACACCATGCTCTGTCTCTCTCTCTCTCTCTATATATATAAATCTCTTTCGCTCTTCTTTTCTATCTGTCTCTTTGCATGGAAAGCAATCACCCACAATGACACATTTTCTTTTACACCTAGCACAAGAACTAACTAGAAAGATGGTAAAAATCAGATAAGTAACCTAACTATACCGACACATATATATAAATACGATATATATACTATATATAGAGCATTCCATTGTGGCTTTTGTTGGAATGACCAGAAGTGGGGAGATTGAATTCAATTCAATTATTCTACCACACCTCAGACACAGTGGCTATTAATCAGGCAATCAATTGGCGTTGAAAAGCGGCAACCAACATTTAATCATATGCTAATCAAGTATTTTGTTTTACTTTCAGATATTATCGCTAACATAAAGAATGTTACCATGCACAATCCAAAATGGTTGTAAGGAAACCAAGCCAAGCGATTCTCAACTCGTCTCTGTGGAGTATATTTTTAGCTTAAATTAAATCTATTTAAATTCATCTAGCTTTTAATGAAGAGGACTTGGCGAATTTCACATTTACCACGTATTCGCATTTTTACTTATATACATAGAAAAAAAATAACATCAAATTTTGGGGAGGGTTCGGGGAATTTGGAAAACAAATCAAAAAAAACATTACAATAAATGGACAAAAACGTCGCAAACACTCCCGAACCTTTTTTTTTAAAAGGAAGTCTCAATAATTGTACTTATATATTAAAGTTAGTAGGTATACAGTAAGTATAGCCTGTCTTTCCTAGTCTTCTTTATTATGAAATGTTCAACTGATTCGGGTTTTTGTGCTCCTTTTTTTAACAAATAGTTCTTAGGTTTCGATGAATTTCCGCAAAGCTCTTGTTCAGACCCTGCGCATACGTTATTTTCCCAAATGCTACTATTCATACACTGCGTATACGTTATTGATGGCTAAGGATCAGCAAAAAAAAAAAAAAACCGTAAATTAAACTAAACCAGAGAGCCGGGGCTAACTTCGGCCGTGCCGAAGTTTGTGTACTCTTGCAACTTTACACATACCAAATATCTTCGGGAGCAATTTGCCGTTCGGGACTTTGCCGTTTGTATGGGAGCTATTCGATACAGTGGCCTGATCCGGCTGAATCCGAGATATACACACTGTGCGGTATATACAAGCCTACATGCAACTCTGTAGCTCTTACTATCTAGAAGGAGTTCGCGACGATCCAGACGGACCGACATGGCTAGATGACCTCGTATCGTCGTGCTGATCAAAAAAATATATACTTTATACGGTCGGAGATGCTTATAAAAATCATCTTCTGAGACACCTAAGTGGGGTATGTTATACTTAAATATCCTATATATGTATGTACATATTTATAGCTTTTAAGGTATGTAATTGTTAAAAATGTTGCTATTTACACTTAATCTCGTTTTTTTTTCATCCTTTTTACACAAAAACAAATAAATAGCACCGTTACAATTGGGTTTCACATTTTCGAATAACAACATATAACATATGAAATATAGAAGGTAAAAGTTAATTAAAATTTAGAGATGTAATAGCAATTCGGTTTAGTTGCGTGATCAAAAAATTGAGTCACTAACATATACACCCATACCTCGCTTTGCGTCGTTTCGGTTTGCGTTTTTTCGAAGTTGCGTCGCTGATCAATTAGCACTAATTTTCATTGTGCGTCGTTAGATTTTCGATGTTGCGTTGCTCAGGAAACGTTCGTTTCTTTTTTAATACCTTTTTTTTCCAAAAGGTGGCAACACTTTTGTTGCTAACTGCGCGCGCTGTGTATCAAAACAGGGGAATTCCCCTTTGATTTGCTTCGACTCACTTTGCCATTTGCTTGCCCACCTTTTATGTAGAATATCGCGTTTCAATTAGTGAGTTGTGCTCTTTAAAATAGATCAATAAGTTTTTTCGTGTTATTTCTGATCACATATAAAAAAAGGTAAATAATTTTTCAATTTATTTATTGGCAGAGTTATATTATTTTGTTACACAAAATTATTTTTTAGTTAAATGAGTGGAAAGGATAATGCTGGTGGAATTACCAAAAATAAAAAGAAAGCTATCAGTTTGGAGACAAAACTAGATATTCTGCGGCGATTTAATAAGGGCGAGAAGGCTGTGGAGATAGCAAAGGCTCTTGGCCTGGCTGCAACAACAGTCAGAACTATTAAAGATCGAGATGGATATAAAATAAGAGAGGCTGCAAAATCTGTAACATCATTAGATGCTAAAACGATGATCCGTACAAGGAGTTCTTTGATGATTAAAATGGAATCCTTGCTTTCAATTTGGATTGAGAATCAAGTTGCGCAAAGAATACCATTAAGTAAAATGGTAATTCAGACGAAAGCAAAAAGCTTATTTGATGATATTAAAAGTCAAACCGTATCCAACGATGATGCTAGTGATAGTACCGCCCACGATAATGAAACTTTTGAAGCAAGTCAAGGCTGGTTTGAAAGATTCAAGGTTCGAGCAAATCTGCACAACATTGCTTTTAAAGGCGAAGCAGCTAGCGCTGATGTAACTGCTGCAGAACTCTACCCAGCAGAGCTAAAAGCTTTAATCCGTGAGGGCGGCTATGAACCGAAACAAGTTTTTAATGTTGACGAGACAGGATTATTTTGGAAACGTCTACCTCAGAGAACCTACATATCTAAAACAGAAAAATCTGCGCCCGGATTTAAAGCTAGCAAGGATAGACTGACTCTTCTTCTTGGTGGAAATGCAAATGGTGATTTCAAATTTAAACCATTTCTTATTTACCAATCAGAAAATCCAAGAGCTATGAAAGGTTATTCAAAAGATCTCCTTCCTGTCCACTGGCGATCAAACAAAAAAGCATGGATGACAGCATTTTTATTTAAAGACTGGGTTTCAATGTGTGCTATTCCAGAAATTAAAGCTTATTGTGAGAAGGAAAATTTAAACTTCAAGGCTTTGATTCTAGTAGATAATGCTCCTGGCCACCCAATTTACGTAGATGAGTTGTCAGAAAACGTGAAATTTGTATTTCTACCAGCTAATACTACGTCAGTTATTCAGCCGATGGATCAGGGAGTTATATCGACTTTTAAAAGCTATTACCTTCGACGGACCTTTAAGCTTCTTATAAGTGAGACTGATGGAGAAGGTAAACCTACCATGCTACAATTTTGGAAAAATTTCAACATTATGAAAGCCATAGAAATTATATCTGATTCGTGGCAGGAGATTAAACCATCTTGCATGAATGGTGTTTGGCGCAAAATATGGCCTGAATGTGTTCACCAAAAATGCACTACCGAAGTTGATGATACAACAGCTGTTTGTCATGAACTTTCAAATTTTGCCAAACAGTCTAATTTTGAAGGTATGGAGGAGGCTGATATAAATGAATTGCTAACATCGCACAACCAAGAGTTTTCTAATGAAGAACTTTTGCAATTGGAATTGGAAATTGCTAATGAAGAAGATGACTATGACCGTGACCATTTAGAGATATCCAAGCAACAGAACTTAACTTCCAAACAAATTTCCAAAGCGATATCTTTGATTGACGAAGGCATGGAGATTTTCTTAAAAAATGATCCTGACAGCGAAAGGAGCCTTAAAGTGTCCCAGGCGGTAGCTGCGAATATTAATTGCTATAAGGAATTGTATAATATTGCATAAAAGCAAAAAAAAAAAGCTGGTCAGACAACACTGGACCAATTTTTTTTTAAAGAAAGCCGACGTACGACAACAGACACTGAAGACTTATCAGATAGTGATTAATTGTAATTTTATTTAAATTATTGAATAATTGAATTATTTATTTTGTTTTAATTGAATTAATTTCTTCTTGTTTTTTATATGCATAATATGAAATAAAATGATATGAGATTTTGTTTGTTTTTTAAATGTTAATTTGTTAAATTTTAGTTTTAAAATGTATGTATTTTCGTAACCCTGGAACCTATCTTCGATTTTTACATGGCTTGCTATAGAAAATCATAATTCACTTTGCGTTGTTTCGACTTGCGTCGCATTTTTTTGGAACGTATCCCCGACGCAAAGCGAGGTATGGGTGTATTTACATATGTGTGTATGCTCAAAGCAAATGCTTGTTGGGTATATTTTCATAAAATGTGGGCTTGAAATGTTTTCTGGGTGTAACAAATTCTCTGTGCAAATCGGAACGTTGGTGGCTTGGACCGGCTTGCTCATTAAAATGGACTTTTAGCCAAATAAGAGGCACGTCATAACATCGCTAACACATCCCACCACATCACAGCATCTTCCACATCCACCCGTCATCATAGTCGTCATGGCCCTGCCGTCGATCTCAACGCTGCTGGGCGTGGCATTTCTCGCCTATATATCGCACTCCATCTATCAGATGTCGCAGCTATTTACTACGCTCCAATGCAGCAGTACGCCCTGTTACACCTCATTTCTGGCGGATCGGCCACGCTTGCAATTGGCTTTATTCAGTTCGCAGACCCGCTCACCCCTGGCCAGCGAGGTTAAGGATCTGTACAAGACAAAGCGTTTCGATTATACACATCCCTTCGAGCATGACTTTGAGGTGGATGTGCCGCTCAAGACTCGTCGGAATGGCACAATGTATATGCATGTTGTCCTAGCTCTCGAGGGGGAGCCTCTCGAATGGCGAACATTGCGAAGAGATGGACCCACTGTGATCCATACGCTAAGTCTAACAGACTATATGGTTCCGCGGGCAGAGGCATTTCAGCTGCTGGGCGAGGCAGAAAAGACCAAGACAAATAAACTAAAGGGCTCAGATAAAAGCAGCGATTCCACCGGCAGTACCAGCTCATCAAAGCCCACCACACATTTACGTTCCAATGTCTACGTTAGCCTGCTGACCGATCTGTTTTCTGTCTCACAAGCGGATGTGCCGCCCGAAATGGCTCCACTGATACGTGTGAATCGGATGCAACAGATTCTGCCCATATTACAGACGGACACATTTAATACGCGGCTCAAGGATCTAGTGGCCATCTCTAGAAATACAACCGAATTTACATTTAGCTTCCATTACAAGCCCGTAGGTGTGGGTAAATTGCGTCTAATGCTTCTCATGGAACATGCCACGCAGGCATTACTCAGCATTGGCTTCGCCACCAAGGATATTGACGAAGTTAAAGGCATTTTCTCAGATACGAATGTCTATCTATTGTGCGGCACCATTTTCATTTCCAGTGTCCATGTGAGTTGGCAATAACATCCATTCAACATATACACCTTCTTTATGTTTACTTCTTCATCTGTTATCTTTTTTAGATGCTTTTCGATTTCCTAAGTTTCAAGAATGATGTCGCCTTTTGGCGGAAGAAACAATCCTATGAGGGGCTCTCCACTCGCACCACATTATGGCGGGCGTTCAGTCAGTTTGTCATCTTTCTCTATTTACTGGATGAGAATACCTCATATTTGGTCATTGTCCCAGTGGGCCTGGGCACTCTCATTGAATTGTGGAAGTGTAAAAAGATACTGCGATTGCATCTGAGCTTTAGCAGTTTTATAGGCCGTAAACTGGAGTCAACTGGACATTTGGCCGAAGTGCAAACCGATCAATTCGATCGACAGGGCATGCGCTACTTAAGCTATCTTCTCTATCCCCTGTGTCTGTGTGGAGCAGTCTACTCGTTGATCTATCAACCGCATCGCTCCTGGTATTCCTGGACCCTCAACTCTCTGGTGAATGGTGTCTATGCGTTTGGTTTCCTCTTCATGTTGCCCCAATTGTTTGTCAACTACAAACTCAAATCGGTTGCTGCCCTGCCATGGCGTGCCTTTATGTACAAGGCGTTTAATACATTTATTGATGACTTTTTTGCCTTTATCATTACAATGCCTACGGCCCATCGTGTTGCCTGTCTGCGAGATGATATTGTCTTTCTCATTTATTTATATCAACGCTGGCTTTATCCCGTCGACAAAAATCGCCTGGATACTGGCCTAGCCATTGAGGAGACAACAGCAGAGACTCAAGACAAATCCGCCGCCAATCGAAGCAAGAAACGAAATTAAAATGTTTATATCCATCAGTTTCAAACCACATTCCGTCTATATATAATATAGATTATAGTCAATTTTAAAGTCCAAAAAAAATCTGTCTTTTGTTTTTAAAAACTAATGTAATGAAAGCATGAATACTAAAAAGAATGTAAAAAAAAAAAGAAAAACTAGTAAATTGAGAATAAGAATGCAATAAACCGCGGATCTAAATGAGTGATGATTGATTTTAAAAAATTTTCGTTCTATTATTAAGCTAAAAACCACAATTACTTTTAGATCTCTCTTGGTTATCAGTAAATGGACCAATAAAGGATAAAAGATAACTTGTTCTCCTTTGGATGCAACCGATACGTTTAGCATCAAACTATCCATTCTAGATAACCAACAGTATTAACAGGTTAAAAATATGTTTTTTATATCGTTTTAATACATATATTTATGTTATTGTTATTGTACGGACTGTATGTATGTATATGTCTGTGATTGATTTTGTTGTGTGGGAGAAAGGGGTTTTGCAATTTGTCCAATTATTTTCTTGTATAAAATGTACGCGGATTCTGTTGTAAATTTTTGTAGCGAGTAGAAATTAGGTATACATAAGATTTAAGCTTAAACCTAAACTGACAAAAAAAAAGAAAAAGGAAAAACGTGATTTGCCGTGCCGTATACTTTACGGTTGTTGACGCATGAACTTTCCTCCCTTTCTTTCTTCTCTCATTAACCATTTCGTATGCCCAGAGCCTGCTCCAGCTCGGCACGCTTTTGATTGACCTTGGTGAAGAAATAGCGGGATACAGCTTCATGCGTCCAGGGTTGATAATAAAATTCAGCACGACGCTCTTCCTCCGGATTACCAACAACATCGGTCATGAGCTAAGAAGAAAGAAATTAATAAGAATTAAAATAGAAAGCAATGGATTTTGACTGTTTTAGTGATTAAACTTACCTTCAAGTCTCTTGTCTGACTTATAATCCAGCGATGAATAAACATTTGCGGATCTTTAGCAAAGCTGAGAAAGAATTCACGATTGGTTTTCATCTGATTAATGGTATCGACTGTCTCATGGATTTTAGTGTCTAGTCCCTGGATCTCCTGCTGGCTGGCAGTGCTCATGAGAAAATTGTTCATTTGGTTCTTAAGCGTGTCGTCTACCTCGACATCGATGTCATAGCAGGCAGTTTGCTTATTCTCAGCACCGCTCTCAATGAAATGATTGATGACAATCGGATCTGGAGGATGGAGCAGGGGATTCAAACGTTGCGGAATTTCGGCAAATTTCATTCGCTGGCAGCTAAATATTTGCTCTAGATACTTGTCACAGTTAATGTACTCCCGCTCGTGGGCATCCTGCAACTTATGGGTCTTGATGTACTGCCACAAAGCGGAGATGATCACGGGCCTGGTCTGGGTGTGCACGCCGAGCAGACGGGCAAGTCGTGGGTCAAGCTTAAACTGCAAGGGCTGATAGTCCAGAAGAAGAAGAATGGTGCAACGGACATTCCTATCGCCCGGCCTCTTCACCTGAAATCCATCTGTTTCCTGTGTGGTGTGTGTGCGATGCCACTCCACAAGATGATTGTCTGGCCCATAGAGCTCTTTATCCAGCTCAATGACCAGCGATTTAAAAAACGATGAGAATTTCCGTTTAATCTTGGTATTGGGATCACCTTTACCGTCCTCCAGCAGGCGACCCTCAACGCGCAGCTCCCAGGATGCTACGGCCCCTTCATCGCCATCATTGGTCGGTTCCTTACTGGGATAGAATGTATTCGAAATAAAAATGCGCAGCTTACGCTTCTGCTTCATGGGTCGTTTGAGTGCCTCCTGAATGTCCAATCTTTTGCGCATAATGGTGGCATCTAGCTTTCGCTCAAAGGTTAGAAGATCCATATATGCTTGTGATTCAGGCACTAAATCCCTCACTTTTTGTGGCAATATTTTGTCGGCCAGTTTCTTTTTCTTTTTAGCCGCGGATACGAATTCTCCACCTTTGCCACCGGGTCCACTATTGAGACTTCGCGATTCAGCTGAACGTTTGCTACCGCCGCCAGACCCGCCACCGCCGCCTCCTCCAGATCCACTGCCACCACCACCACCCGCGTTGCCGCGCAATCCGCTAGCGAAAGTTGGTTGCTGTGAAGCACGTTGCAACAGCGAGGGTCCGGGGCCACCTGGACCACCAGGTCCCACTGGAACGCCAACTGGGGTCCCGGCTCCTGCTGTCCCAGGGACTGGCTGCGTTGTGTTCGGATGCAAAGGGAAGCCACGGGGCTAAAATGCATAAACGGAATAAAATAAAGCAAATATAATTAGCGAACATGCACTAAAAGATTCGCATCCCATTTTGGGAGTGTATTTTTCTTACCGGAAAACTGGAGCCTGGCGGCGGATAGGAGCGCATGCCGGGCGCAGGCTGTGGTGGCTGGTAGCGCGATTGCACCGGCGCCTGGCCAGGCGCAAATCGTTGCGACATCTTTAATAGTTCGTCAAAGTATGCCTTTTCTGTTTTTATGAATGGCAATCGTTGGTTTATAACATATAAATTACCGCTTCTTTTGCTCTATTTTTCTTTTGCTTTGCGTCACAAATGGAAAATGGCGTCAAATTATTTAGGGTGACCAGTGCACGATAAGCGATGCTGGCAGTCGATAGAATAAATCGATAGTTCAATACATTCACAATTAGGGTATTCCCGTAAGTGCTTAAAATCGTTTATTTAGTATCATTTTAAAAATTATTACATTATTAATTGCAATTGCTCGTTGTAAAAATATACACGGATATACAAATAGGCGTAAATCCGACATTTCATATCTTCCAAGAACACCTTAATATGTTTCCACCACTGAACCTGGCAACTTTTACTATTATCGATACCATTGGAATTAATAACGAAAAATTTTTTTGTATTAATTTTAATTAGTTGCAAATTATATGTACGAAACGAAATTGTAACCGCAAAATTCCTCCTTTCGCTTAATTTTGCATTTATGAAACTTAATTTTGATATTTCTATATTTGGTAGTTATGGTAAATGTTTACCTTATCGATAAAATTGTTGCATTCTTATCGCTTTCAGTAAGAAACAAAATTTCTAGTTTTACTTTGCATTCGCATTCGAGTTGTCCCAGGTGACAAAAGAGAAAGTCTACGCCAAAAGGAAACTATATTTTTGGATTTGATAGCGAAAACAATTATTAGAGACAAGACGGGATGTCCACACAGAATGCAGAGAATGAGGAAAATCCAGCCTCAAAATCAAAACGACCTTCAGGTAAATAATGAAAATAAGCCCACACTCGCCCGTACACGCAAACACACATACATTACAGGTATGTAACACACACACATATATCTGATAAGGGGTCCCTGTGACACAGACACCCACCAAGTCAAGGGTGACTAATACTCAATTGATTTGACATTTGTGGGCTTAAAATTGATTTTGAACTTCTTCTCCCTCCTCCAAATGAGTCATTTCACATTACTTATGTTTACCTTTTCGGTTGTGTCCTTGCAGATTCAGCGTTTAAACAACAACGATTGCCCGCCTGGCAGCCCGTTCTCACCGCCCGCACTGTTTTGCCCACTTTCTTTGTAATTGGTGTTCTGTTTGTGCCAATTGGCGTGGTTCTTCTTCATTTCTCCGATACCTCGAATGAGTTAATCATTGATTACACTCGTTGCCTGCAGGTGGGAACGGATCAGACCTGTGCCAGCTACCTAGAAAACAATACAGGTGTAGAGTGTGATTGTAAAATTAATTTTACGCTCACAACAGATTTCAAAGTGAGTTGAAGAATCATTCTATGCGATTATAAAACCAATAAAAAATGAATATTTAATTATTTCCATTATAGGGCGATGTATATATGTACTATGGCCTGACGAATTACTATCAAAATCATCGTCGTTATGTCAAATCCCGCGATGATGAACAACTACTGGGTCAATTATCAAAAACTCCTAGTTCGGACTGTTCACCATTTGCATACAATCCGGAAAACGATTTACCCATAGCTCCTTGTGGAGCCATTGCCAATTCTCTGTTCAATGGTAAGAGTTAATGTCTCATCTAATGTCTGACCAAATCTTGACCGTATTTTCTTTTCTTGATAGACACTCTAACCCTTAGTCAGGGCGATAACGAGATTGCGTTATTGAATACAGGCATTGCTTGGCCATCAGATAAACGTGTGAAATTCCGCAATCCCGCCAACTTAACTCAATCCCTTGAGGGCTTCTCAAAGCCGTTATTCTGGAGCATCCAACTTGACGAGTTAGATAAACTCAATCCTGAGAACAATGGGTTCCAAAATGAGGATCTCATCGTTTGGATGCGAACAGCTGCATTGCCCAGCTTCCGAAAGCTATATCGTCGTCTCAATCAGACTAACAATAAATATGCCAACGGCCTAATGGCCGGTAATTATACCCTACACATTAAATATAGTAAGTAATTGATATATAGAGTGGAATATTTATTTTAAAATGTTTTTTTTTTTTCTTTTTGAAAACTAATATCAATATTTTCAATTAGAATACCCGGTAATATCATTTGATGGAACCAAGCGTATGATACTATCAACAACCTCGGTTCTAGGTGGCAAAAATCCATTCCTAGGCATTGCCTACATTGTTGTTGGAGCCGTTTGTATTACTTTGGGCCTAGCCCTGCTCTTCATTCATATGCGTTGCAGTCGTAGGTAAGTAGCTTCGTTCCATAACTCCCGCATTAATATAAAATAAGAGACATTATGCGATAAATATGGAATTGTAAGATATGAAATTTCAATTCATTATGGTCTATGGCCTGGCTCGAAAAAAAACTCTTTTATCAGCGCCATAAAAAAAAAGCTAATCTCAAAATCAATCTAATCTCATTTCCTTCTTTCTTTCTATTTTTGTGTTTCTCCCGTTGCCAAACTTTACAGCAGTAACATGGAAATGATCAACGTGAATCCGCATACACAGTATTCCTAGGCTGCTACTAGCAAAAGTATTCGTCTCTGAGTGATGTGTGTCTCCTCCTGAACCTGCTGGCTTTTTATTAAATAGCTTTTATAGTAATTAAGCATAAAGTTTTCTTTGACTTTCCTTTTCTTGTGTTTGTTTCTGTGCGTGTGTGTGTGTTTGTGCGAATGAGTGTGTGTGCGTGTGTCTACTGTGCCTTGAGTTTTGTTAAACAATTTTGTATAATTCTTGCACAGCCAACGCAAATTTAATCTTTTCAACCCCCCACCTCCCCACCTTCTTTTATATATGTATACGTTTTTTCTTGTTTTTTGCTTATTGTGATGCCTGATAACTTGTTAAACATATTTACCTAATCATTTCCCTTGCTTGTTTTCGATATACATAGTTAAAAAAAAAATTTTTTGTTAACGGGGGAAATATTTGGTTAACTCTTTGTAAAACAAATGGCCCCCATAGTTCCAAAACTCCTAAATCATTTGGTCATATGATAACAAAAAAAAAAAAAAATAATAATAAAACCAAAAACATTTTGTTAAACATTCAATTTCGTTCACATAATAAAGATAAGTCACAACTTTGCACAATTTAAATGACTTTTCAACTAAATTTTCTATAGCCAGAGATCCCAAGATATGGTCAAATTATAGATGCTGGAACTAACTAGGATAAAAATTTTGATAAATCTTTAATACAATACAACAAAATGAACTTATTTCAGTAAATACATATAGGATGGGAGGGGAGAGGAGGGATAGGAACAATCAGTGCTTACTGTCAGACAGGGGCAGCACTTCAAGACTATGCTTTTCAGGTGTAATAAAATGCAATATCTCAAAACCAACTTCAACCATAATCAGAATGATGATCATCCATTCGAGGCGTATATGATGAGCATCGTTTAGATTGTGGGACACCAGTTCGGCAAGCTCCACACAATGATTGATTTTCTCGTTCATTACCTTCGTGCGGCGGCTAATGCTGAAATATGAGCATACTTGCAAATATATACCTTCCAGCTCTTCTCGATCCCAATAGAAATCAGGGGCATCTAATAAATCGGAGGAGAGATTTATCTGATGGCGCAGGGCGAAAAGTTCACCCGTTTTTCGTAGCATGGCTGCTCTGGAGATGCGCAGACGTCGACCACGCTTTAGATCCTCGGTCAAATACTCCATGGAGTCAATGTAACGATCTAGTTGTGCCTCCCATATGCCCAGCTTAATGGACTGGGCCATTGCATTTGAGAATGTATACTTATAGAGAAAATTATCCGTATCGGCGGTGACAAAGAATTTTCCATTTTGGAAGAATGCCCGCGAAGTGCTGGCATTGTAATCACTGCTTTCTGCCACCAAATCACCCTCAACATCCACGGGGGCAGCTGGTATATAAGTATAGGGCATCATTTCGCTCTCACCATGTATCAGGGCACTTACATAGGATTCACGCTCGAAGGATCGCAAGAAATTTAAGACATTATTTGCCTCAATGTCGGCACAATTCCAAAAGATCACTGAACCTTCGCGAAAAAAGAATATTTCGCGAGGATGTTGACCAGTTTGATATTTGGCCGCCACATACAGAACATTGTGTTCGCCGTCCAAACTGTCAGTGGAAAAGAAACGTTTCGTCTCATAAAGATTCTGTTCTTTGAGGGCTGCCTGCAGTTCCTCCAGATTGTATTCCTCGGCAGTTGTATATCCGCGTGTATTAAGAAATCCCAAAGCGGAGAGTTCATCGATGGCCAAGCGCTTTTTCCGTAGAAGTCGTGTCCGAGTGGGGGACAGATGATTTTCCATTCGTTCATCTATAATTGGCAACTGTTTATTAACGCCGCCACCGGAGGTCGGAAGCTTCTTAAATGTCGATGATACTGCCGCAGAGGATGTGACTATTGGTGACTTGGCTGTGGACAACCATCTATTTTTGTTCGCCAGGAATGGACTTTGAAGACGTGAGCGGAAACTTCTGAGGAAAAGCGGCGCTTCCAGGCCAAGGCGAGCGAAATTCATTTTTTTGCTTGGTCCTATTGGTTTTACTCGATCCACATTTGGCTTAGATTCAGGTACAAATATATATTATAAACATATATGTATATAATATGGTATAATGAGCCGGCAAAGTTCTTTTCGATTTTATTTTCTATTACCTTCTCGCTTGCACTCATATTCCCACCCCTAGGAGCATTGTGTTCGATAGGCATTTTCGATAACAAGATTGGACAATAATCAGCTGTTGTGCAACAAAAAATTAACTCGAAGAAAAACAAAATGCAATTAACGTTAATAAATTTCTTCAAGAAAACTGTTCCCGGACATATTTTCCGTGGCAAGCGACGCCTAATCAAGCCGGTAAGCAAACGTGCCATGGAAACGCTTACCCGGGAATACGAACGTCAGGAAAAAATTATGTTGTTACTGAGACATCCCTATTTGACAATGGTATGAAATTATTTTAAAGAATCCCTTCCACCAATTTGTAGTGAATTCATCGAAATGTTTTCCTTCCATTTTTTGTAACCTTGCAGGAGCAATCCTCTGGCCATGCCAAAGCATTACAAAAGCGCGAGCAATTGGTGGCTAAATGGACAGATGAGCAGACAATGAGTAAAATGAAACCACATGTGACCATCGAGGAGCGTCTGAATCAATTGAAAATCAAAGAAGCCTGGGATTAAGTCCCAAACCTCAACTCTAGCTCTAACTTTATTTTTGTTTAAATATACAAACATTAAATTAGATAATCCAATAGAGTTTTAATCTATCAATTATGTAAGAATGGGGCTTACTTTCACTGACCATATCCAAAGAGATCATCTAGGAGATAAATTGGCACCTTTGAAATCTTCAGGCATACTTGCATTTAATAAAAATTGTAAAAACGAAACGAACTTTTTTATATTTAAGGGCTTATTATCAAATTAAAAGACTCTGTTCTACCCGTGTCTGGTATTCGTTAGTGTTCCAATTTCTGAACTTATTCGCTTTGTTATTTTCCGATTTTCTGCTTTGTTTTATTTAATTCGATAAATTGCCATATATTTATATGTATTTATATGTTTTGTATATTTATGTATGTGTATATTTAGTGTATATAATGTGTATATGTATGAATAATGTTATGTACATATGCAAGGCATGTAACATCATATTTTGTTTTTGTTTATTTATCGGAGACGCTTCTCCTCTGCTTTCCATTAAAAACCTTTAATTGTTCTTCATAATAATGCTTAAATTTACTTTTAAAAAGCAGTTTTTAACATTTCGACACTGAAAAATTACATTTTCCAAAAACAAAAGAAAATTATGTATATAAATTGAGGAGAAATTTGATGAAATTCTAATAATGGAACAATTTTAATATTTTTTTTTTTTTTTGAGGATAGAAAAAATTAGTTGGATAATAATGCAAACTATCTTTATATAATATTTGTTGTTATTATTTTGAAAAGATGATCAACAAAAATGATAATAAATCAAATATTTGTTTCTCGCCAAGATTTGCGAAATGAGAAAATATTACACAGTTACGAACCAGAATTGAGAACAATTTCGAAAACATTTGTCTGTATATATACAGATCTATATATATAAATGTATATATTGAGTTATTTTATCATGTCAAATGTGGTTTTGAATAAGTTCATCATGCGCAATACTCAATAAAACATTTCTCTTAACAATTCTGTTTTTCCATTTTAAATTATTTTTTAAAAAAATATATATGTCTGCAGTAATTGGTTGTTATTTATATATATATATATACTGTAATAGTTTGCTTGATGCTACTGTTTCTCTGTATCCTTCATTGTCTAACTGTTTCATTTTATCTGCTTGCCACAATGCCTTTTTACCTAATTTCAATCGGCCGTCAATGGCGTGGTCTTTTTCGCTTCATCCTTATTGTTGGCGTCATGATCGTTATTGGTATCCTCTCTATCTAGGCGTGAATTAATTGCTTCATTATCATCTTCGTCATTATTCACTTCATCGAGTAATTGATCTTGATCCTGGGCTTGTTCCGTTGTTTCCAGTGGTGGCGGTGAGCTGGACAGCATGGCCACTGGCGATGCACTGGAGGTTGCCGCTGCTGCACCATCGCCCATGCCACGTGTACTCTCTGAAACCAGGGCAGGAATCTCTGTAGGCGAGTCAAGCTGTTGCTGACTGAACTCCTGATTTGGACTCTCTCTGGTAAAGAGGCCCATTTTAGATTCGGATGGCGCTGTCGCTGATGTCGCCGCCGCAGCCGCTGCTGCTGCTGCCGCCCCATCACCAGCGCTGCTGTGGCTAGTAGGTGCCGCAGGACCACTAACCAAATGTGGCGGCGCATGCAGGGGGACATGATGATGATGCGGTTTTTGATGCTGCTGTTGCAATTGGTGTTGCTGTTGCTGCTGCTGCGAGGCGGCCACCTGATAGCGGGGTATATCCGCTTTACGCCACAGCGTTATCTCCTGCTGCTTGAAATAACGACGATCCTCGGTGTCCATTAACACCAAGTTGAGAAAATATTTCACAGAGAATTTCTTATTAATGTCCCGCATTGTGGGAGTTAGGTTATAACCAGCTAAGAAGACCCTAATGGGTATACTCTCCCCTTTGACGGGGGCTCCATCCATTATCTCATATTTTGCAATGGTCTCGTTCTCATTGAAAATGTTCGGTCCAGTGCCTGTCGACTCCCGTTTGATAATAGCTATTTCCATATGCTTGATTTTTATGCGTACCAGTAGAAAATAGATTTTACCAATTATTGTATCCTTCAAATGGTATTTACTTTTATTGTACTCGAACTCTATATGCAGGCAATCTTCGATGCCCACCTCCATTTTGATGGGGTTGTTCATTTCGGGATAACTGCAAAGCGTGTGAACCGCTATATCCACTTCACGCGTTATGTCACTGATTCTACGGACTATTGTGGCCCTTAAAAAGTAACGTAATCGTACATTAGATCCGGCATAGACTTCAAATTGCTTTTCCACTTTAGGAAAATCGAATGGATAGCTGTTGTTCTGTATTAGATCACCTGGCCTAGCCAAGGCCTTTGCTAGACACTTAAATTCATGATGATTACCACGATCGTAGAATAATTCAATTTGTCCAATAAACTCGATCTTGATGCCCTGGTGCTCCAGTTTGCTGCCCGGCTTTTTTAACGTGACATTCACCTAATAAAGGACAGACAGAAGAAACAGAGAATGTTAGTTGAGGGCGAAGATGGAACAGCCCACCACCCCCTTTTCATCATCGTTTATTGAATTTTGAAGCTAATGAAATACAGATTACCTTGCCGGATACTGTTTCACCATCGTAAAAAAGAAGCATTTTCTCCACTTTGCCATCTTCGCCCTTGACCTCCGCGGTCTTCCTGCTCTCGGCCCCATCGAATACAATCTCAATTTCGGCTGATTGGCCAAAGCCCAGAAAGTTCATTATTATAATTTGGTTTGTCGCCTTTTTGCAGCAGCTGGAATGTTGTTGTTGACGGTGTTGTTATTGCTGTTCCTGACTTTGTTATAAAATCTATTCCTTTCCTATTCCTTTCCTCTCTATTGCAGGTTCCCCTAATGGGCGTTTTTGTAAAGATGGCGTCAATGTTCAGTAAAAACAGTTATCGATATACGAGGTGCGATTCCTTTTGAAATGTACTGAGAGGGAATGAAGAAAAAATAACAAGAACAAACATGTTTTAATATCTACAAATATACATTTTGAAAATATTAGATAAGCCCCATCGCTAGGCCCTAACTTGGTTCCATTTGCATAGCAAATTGTAAAATATAAATTGCGACAGATCTTATCGATATGTGCAACATCGTAGAGTGCTTCGATTAGACACGTGTTCAAATAATTCAACTCCTAAATCAATATTTGTTACATACAGTAGAAGCATTTGCGTTACATGTCTCATTCACAAACATTTTACATTACAAATACTTAGACTTGAAAATATAAACTCAATGTTTCTATTATTTTGAATATCGATAGGGACAATACTAGTTAATTCGCAAAATTATGTGTATCGATATTGTGAATTGTAATGTTCATCACTAATCAGCGGATACTTGTTGTTGCCGTTGCCGGTCCTTTCTTATTTTATAAGGCCTTATAAAATATTTCTACATACATTAAGTTGGATAAATTCACAGTGAAAGTAACACAAGTCAATATATTTCTAAAAATTAAACAACAGCAAAAAAAGAGACACCGTTTCAAAGAGGTTAATAACTGAAACTGCGGGAATACCATATACAAAAAACCATAACCAATCCTGTGCAGCAACAGGCCGAACCATGGCAACATTGGCCTTGCTAGCACGGTTATTGGGAAACAATCCCATAAAACAGCGGAATTTTGTGTGTTTGCGAATGTTACAAAGGCAAACCAGCTTCTCTATGGCCTACAGCCATAGCCAGAGCCATGCACGATGTATGAGTCTAAGTCTAAGGTCCAACTTCACATGCAGCTCCTGTAACAGTCCTGGCGATCATAATAATAGCAGAAGAAATATACCAAGCCCACTAGTTTTCAACAAATTCAGTACTAAATCATCAACCACGCAGTGCCATAAAACGGAGACAAAGAATTCATCCACGGCAAGCCCATCTACCACGGAAAATGATCTCTTTGGTGAAGCGGCTAATATGGGTCTTTTTGCTAAATTTAAACATATGTATAAACAATATTGGTATGTTTTGATACCAGTTCATGTGGTGACGTCGGTTGGATGGTTTGGTGGCTTCTACTATCTATCCAAAAGGTATGAAATATGCACACACAAAGAGAAAGTTTCTTACTATAAGGCTTAGTAAAGAACTCATCTAGAGGGGGTGAAAGTTGTAAACATTAAACAATGGGTTAAAAAAAACACAACTAATCAATGCGAAAAATGCTCAAGTGTAGCATTTAGCCCACCTAAATAATTTTTTAAAAAATGTTCGATTTCATCATACGACTAATAAGAATGATGATACAATTTTTATTTCTGCCATTTTCAGTGGTGTAGATATTCCAGCATTACTCCAATACATCCCCCTAAGTGAGACCGCCCTAGAGAGCATTCAGGGATCCGATATGGGGCACTATGCGCTTGCCTATTTGTTCTATAAATTGATGACACCTGTGCGTTATGCATTAACTTTAGGTAAGTTAGTCAATTTGCACCTCTGCAATCATATTTATGATCGTTTTTTTTATTCTCCATCTAGGCTGCACCACTGTTTCAATAAAGTATCTAGTTCAACGAGGTTACATCAAACCGATACCCACCAAAAATGAATTGATCAAAATGTATGAAGATAAGAAAGCCACACGTGCTAGCGCCAAAGCGGATAAGGCAGAGAAGGCTGAAAAAGAGAAAAATCGCAAATGATGGCGCCATTTAGATGGGCGGCATGCCGACGAGCCTGGATCCTGATATTCATAGTTGCTACTGCCGATCATACTGTTTTATCCAGCTTCAAGACTACCAGTTCAACTTGTTGTTGCCTTTTGTTAATTAGTTAAACTGTATAAGCTTATAACGGGAGCTGGGCAAATGGTTGGCCTTGTCTCTTGGTTTTGGATCGATTGTTCCAAGACTGACTCTGCAGATTTGCATAATTTCTTCTTTAACATTACTTACACCTAAAAAATGTTTTCATAGTTTTTAACCCGCCCTCTTCTACCTTCCCGTTGTTGTTTAGTTATGAAATCACAAAGGCTGCGGCCACACAAATAATATTCAAACTGAAAAGTGTAATTGTTACAGATATGCAATATTATATATATTTTGTAAAATTAAATATAGAATGAGAATATTGTCGAACGTGTAAGTAAAACCTATTAATTATTGATTGAGAAAATAAAATTAAGAAATAACCGTTGAAGTCGATTGTCATTTAGTCTATTTTATCGATTCATTATCGATGACGTAATTTAGAGACGACACTAGCAGCAAAAAGGTTACATATTTAAATTTACGAAATCAATGCCCAAAGATACAAAAATCAACATCAACTTTCAATAAGAATTTCACCCCAATTTCATAATATAAGGAGACCCCTAGACATATCGAGTAAGAGTTGTAGCCCAAGTACTGCAGTAATGTAAAGCTATGCGTTTTTGTTTCAACAGCGAAGTGCTTCATCCCGCTCTCCAAATGCTGAGTACATCCTCTGTGCTTTGTGAAATTGTTTATAATAGCGATATTTAGGACAGAAAGATCTAATGCCAGAAAGATCAAGAATTCCTTGCCGTCAATAATATGTAATAGGCAACTAAACTATATAATTTTTATGAAGCAGATCGCGCGTCATCTCAATTATAAATAAAAATATTTTTTTATTCTTTTTTTTCTTGTTTGCTTTTTATCTTTTTTTTTGTTCTTTTTTGGTTGTTGTTGTTGTGGTTTTTTGTTTTGTTGTAACGTTAGTAAAATATCCAACAATTATAATTGTAACTAATAGTTAAGCCAGGAAAAAAATATATATCATATATAGATGTTTGTTTTATGTATATATATATATATATGTATATATATATATATATAGTTGTTTTCTTTTTCATGTAATAAATAAAAAATGAACAATAAATAAGGTTCATTTCATTTCGCATTTTAGGTGTGTGTGTGTATGTTGTTTGTGGGTGTCATTTACATAAATACAAATAAATAAATAAATTATATAAGTAATAAATATATATATGTGTGTGTGTGTTTTGTATGTTTACATATAATACGCAACAAAAAAAAAGATAAAATTTCTTGAAAATTGCACAAACACAATATAAAACGGGGCGTGTGGTGAAGCCGGGGTGTGGCGGGCGAAGAGACAGATTCAACAAAATTTAAAATATATATATATTTCTTTGCATATATACTTTTAAGTAATTATTTTTTTCTTGTTTTTAGTTTGTTTCTCTCTTTTTGTTTTGAGACTAGTTTTGGTTGTAAGACAAACAAAAAATTATATATGTATATAAATAATAATAGCTAATAAATTAATTCAACGAATGTGGAGACATTGACTAAAAATTAAAAAAAAAAACATGCACTTTTTGTATTTCTCTTGGTGTTTTTGCTTCTTTATCTTTTCTTCTCTTCTACTTTTAAATCATGCTCAATTTTCTTAATTTTTCATTTTCTGTTTTTTTGTTCTCTTATCTTCTTCCTTCCTCTAATCAAACATCTCTTTTCTTTAGTTCTTATTTTCAATTTTGTTTTCTACTAGCATTTATCATAAGTACATTTCAGCGTTCACGTTCGATTTGTTGTTGTTCTTATTCATTTTTTTTTTTTTTTTTTGTTTTGTTGTTGTTTTGGTTTCATTAATTAATTTTAATTACTATTAATTTGCTAAAAGCTTTTCTTTCGTTTTTTCGTTTCGCTAGTTAAATGATTTTTTTTTTTTTTTTTTTGTGTTCTTGTTGTTACGAAAAATATTGCACAAGACGAATTTGTTATAATTACATACATAATAAGTTATATCCTCTTTATCATACACACAACCACATGACTATCAATCGGCAAACCAAAAAGAAAAGATGCAACTAATAGAACCACTCAACCACAGATTGATGAGTCGGGAGAGAGAAGGGTAGGGGTTTATCAAAATATATATATTCGGCAAATTTCGAGTTCTGTCTGATTTGATTGGACTCTTTTAGCTAATGAATGAATGAATGTGAAGATTCTATAAATATATGTATAATATTAGTTTGAAAGTCCCTATTAGATACGAAAGATACAACGAAAATTGAATCATTTGTTTGTTTTGGTTTGCCGATAGTTTTGTTTGTTTTTCTAGTAATCTTCATCCACATTTGCTTTGCATGTATATATATATATATATTTCTATATATACAAATATATATATATATATAATGTGTATACATAATATACATCACTATTTTTCATTGCCTTGATTCCTTTTTAATTTGTTGTTTTACTTAGTTTTGGTTTTGCATTTTTGAGAGTTAAGAGTTAGTTGTTGCATAGTTAAATTAAGTAATTTCCATTTCTCTTTATCTTTTTCTTTTTTCTTGCATTTGCATTTGCTTTGAAGCGTCGTGATGGTCATGTGTTTCTTTTAGTCCTTTTGCGTCCACTTTCGCTTCTTTAACATCTTCTGTTCGGCTGCGCTGATCCATTGTGCCTGCCTTTACGCACGTTCGTAGAAAAGTATATAAGCACTGGCCGAAACTAGAAAGTTTTCAGATAAAGTATCGCTAACACTGAAATACAACAAATGACAAATCATTAAAATTCAGTTTACAATACATCAAAATCTTTAGTACTAAATTGCTTACATATTATCATTAAACTCGTGCCATTTGCGTGTATCTGGATGTTTGCAAAGAGCTACATAATGGCCGCCTGCCGTCGAGCCTGTGAATGGAAGAATCCAAATGAAATTGAATGCTAATTCTATGTGAAGTCTTTTTGGCAAACTTACCCATATGATTGGATATCGCATAGAGCGAGTAATGCACACTCGAATTCGAGTTGGATCCATAGGAGCCCATGTTAAGCTCACGATCTGATGTTGGAAACTCGACAACATTCAATAGCTTGCTCCAGCGTGTCTCCGAGAAACGTTTCAAATCTGAAGACAATCGATTAATGAAGATGATATATAAGATGTATTAATCATACTTACGTATAACCAAATATTTTGGAAAACGTTGAATGGTAAAACTTTTCTTGCATTTTCTACGCGTTTTACATTTAGAGCAAGTGGGCATCTCATCGCCATCAAGGACTTCTTCTCGTATGAATAGATCCAAGCAGGCATCCAATTTACAGCGCGATGATGAGGGGGGCAGGGGTACGCTAAGATCCCAAAATGGATCAAACGTAACGCTGGTATTACCACAAGTGGTACATTTTAATGTACTCTTCAATTGGCCCACAAAAAGATCGCGTACAAGAGAATTCTCATGCCTGGTATACCAATCCCAGGTTAGATCGGCCTTCTTATTGTCGCTAAAATTAATGTAAAATTAAATTTTGATTATATTTTCTACAGTAGAAATTATTTTCTAACCTGAGATTATCATCAATGTTTAGTGCTTCGCCACCCTTAACGCCAGTATTCAGTGCCGAGTGCAGTGAGTCCAAAAAGAAGCGTAGAAACTCCTGCGCATCCTGTTGATTAAAATCACTGTACATACGATGCTTTGTGGAAAAGGCACGCTTCAGCTCCATGGGGGTTACAGTGTGCACATTTGTCGTCCACATTTCCTGTATCAGTTTAGCAAATTCTGAAAGGACACAAAACATACAAAATTATTAAAGTTCCATCTGTCTTTCTCCCTGTCTCTCTTTCTCTCTCTCTCTCTCTCTCTCTCTCTTACCGTGTAGTATTTGCTGATCTTTTGTGGCCGATGATGAGCGTGAGCCATGATGTGTACGTAGGAAGCGCGTCAGCTCAGTCGTATGACTCAGACATTGTATGACCGAGTTCATGAAACAAGTGTTTCCAATATTTCTCAGACCGCAAAGACCTATAATATATGTTGGTTCAGAGAAATGAGAAAATAGTTTTTCAATACATTTATGACAAATGGGTTTATAAGTCGATGAAATATATCCAATTGCGGAGAATAAAAATAGCATAAAAGTCACTCCCCAGTTTATATTTAACATTGTCATAGTGTGAACTGTTGTTATTATAATTGTTTCTGTCGGTCTTAGCAAAAAGCATTCCCAAAAATATATTATATAAATTTCGTAACTCAAATTTCGTGATTAAAGTAGAGAAAAACAATAAACATAAAGCACATAGCCTTCTATTACATCTTTAACGAATTGCCTCAGTCCGGTCGGTCCTCATTACTCACCGTCAGATTTCTCATCGCGTGTACTTGAACCCTTGATGCCATCATCATTGTTACTACTATACTTGCTACTCAGTGACGTTGAATTGCCAGATGATGATGATAGACGGCCATTGGTGGTGGCGGTGGTGGCGCTATCCCGATCCCTGTCCCAGTAACGGCTTGAAGTGGGTGAAACGGGGGGTAAGATGTTGCGGGTGCTGCTGCTAGTTGTATTTCGCGCCTAAAATACGATGGGGTGGATTAGAAGAAATAAACAAATTTTTTTAATTATATTTGATTTAAATGTGACTAACAATATAGGCCGATATACAAGCTTTAAGAGAACTGGTAGTATAAAACGTTAATACCAAAAATTAAATAATCTGAATAATAAACAAGCAAACAATAGTGTTACAGTTATAGAGAGAGATATAACAAGAGAGTGAGTGAAAGACAAACAGAGCGAGAGAGAGAGAGAGAGAGGAATGAAGTGCTGTTATGGTGAATATCGGTGAAATGATATTATTCAAATGGTGAAAAGAGGTGAATTATCATAAAAGTCGAGCAAACTAACAAACAAGCAGGCGCGTTTTTTAACATAACAAAAAAAATAAATTAAATTAAATATAAATAGTAGTAGTTAGTCTTAACAGAGAGAAAGAGAGAGAAACAAAACATCATAGAGAAACAGAGAAAGAGAAACAGCGAGAGAGTAAGAGAAAGAAAAAGTGTAAGAGAAATCGAGAAACTTTTTTTTTCTGTTTCACTGCTGCATAATGAACAATATATGAACTTTTTGTTTTGATTGATTTTCTTTTTTTGTTTTAAGCTAACTACAGAAATAGTCTTTGCTTAAAAGTTTATAACATTTATCTACATAAATATATAATATAATATTTGTATAATCTATTGGATCTGGTAGAGTTCCTTCTAAAGACAAACAACTTACGCTCTCGCTGGCTGTGTTGTTGGTGGAAGACGATACATTTGTATTCGTATAGCTTGAAGCGGAAGCATGTGTTGTTGCTGACGTTGTTGTTGTTGTCGTTGATGATGATGATGTAGATGTTGTTGCTGCTGCTGCTGCTGTTGTTGTTGTTGAATCGTTTACCTTGGTCAAGTTTGTATCATTGTTAATCATATTACATTTACTTGGCAATATTATATTGCCATAATGCATATTATTACTACTAGAAGCAGCAGCAGAATTATTACGACCAATTTTATTAAGTGCAGTTCCAGTAGCAGTTCCTGTTCCTGTTCCTATGCCTGCTCCACTTTCACTTGTTGTGAATCCCCTTCTCACTGACTGTAGCTGTGTGCCTGGTGTTGTTGTTGTTGTTGCTGCTGTCGTTGCTGTAGTAGTAGTCCGATAGGCAGCTCGTGTCAATGAACTACTATAGCCAGCTGATACACGTATATGATCGAAATCATTGCCATATCGTTGCTGTAATAGATTTGTACTACTGCCAGGATTCCGTAGACCACCACTACTAGTAGTTGAAGTATTTGTATTATTTGATCCAGTAATAGTAAGATTATTAAATTTCTCAATTGAGGCTTTAATACTTAATGAATCGATGCCATAGCGTCGTGCATTGTTACTGTTTGTGTTGCTATTGTTGCTGCTATCATTAGCTGAAGTTGTTTGCCTATATCCCTGAAATTTCTCATAGCTTGCAGCAAAATTTGTATTTGAGGTTATAATGGTTGATTTGGGTCGCGGTGTCGATCGTGTTGATGTTGATGAGTTTGAGGAGATTGCTCCAGCAGCAGACGACGTTGATGAAGATCCTCCACCTGTTGCTGCTGCTGCTGCTGCTGATGCCAACGATTTCGTTAAGGTTGCTGGCGGTGTTATCGGTTTAAAATAGCATATATTTGTTTTAATATTTCCACTAATTCCACTTCCTCTCTCTGCTCCTGCTGCTGCTGCTGTTGTTGTTGTTGTTGTTGTTGCTGCTGCAGTGTTGTTAGTTGTTGTTGTAGTTGTTTGTGGTGTTGTTGCCTCATCGCTGTCAATATAACTAATATCATCATGTTGCTGACGTTGTTGCATCATATTGTTGTTGTTTTGGGCCTGATTATGATGAAGATGATGATGATGCTGATGATGATGATGATGATGATGATTAGCACCACCACCACCACCACCAACACCATTCATCATTTGATTGTTATTGAGTTTATTTAATTTAATGCCCGAACTGTTGTTACTACTTGTATTACGTCCAGTTACTGTCAATTGTTGTTGCAGTGTTGTTACTCCCTTTGTTGTTGTTGCTGCTCCTGTTGCTGCTGCTGTTGTTGTTGTTGTTGATGCTGTTACTGGTGTTTTGTACTTGAGGACGGTGCCAGTTCCAATGCCGTTTCTACTACTATTATTCGTAGTCGTCGTCGTCGTCGCCGTTGCTCTTGATCCCTGATTTCCATTGATCATTGGCGTTATCGTATGATTTCTACGCATATCATTCAAATTATTATAATTATTATTTTTGGTATCTTCATTTGTATTCGTCGTGGATTTGAAACGTTTTGGCAATTTCACCGATTTGGTAATATTATTGCCAACAACCACCTGCTGATGTTGCTGATGCTGCACTTGGGAATGGGCCAATTCGCATTCGGCTTTCAGAAATGTTGGATCTTTAAAACTTGAGATAAGGAAATATCTTTGATTTGCTGTCCTAACGGGGTTACTACTGCTGGTTGCTGTTGTTGTTGTTGTTGTTGTAGTGTTGGTGGAACTATTATTGTGATTGTTGTTGGTACGTTTACTTATACCAACTCCTGCTCCTCCTCCTGTTGTTGTTGTTGTTGTTGTTGCTGCTACACCTGGGCTAATTTTATTAGCCGTTGTTGACGTTTTTAATTGAGTTTTAGTTATTTTACCACCACCTCGTATAGAACTTTGTGCTGTTGTTGTTGTTGTAGTTGATGCTGCTGTTGCTCCTGAAGCTGATGCCGTTTCGCTTCGTTTTTGCAATTTTCCTGTTGCTGCTGGAATCTTATGGAATCCTTTGCTTTTCCTAATGTCTAACATCATTCACAACAAGCTTCTCAGGCTTGTCGTTACTTTTTGCTTTTTTGAAGAACCAATGTCCTTGTGGGTCCTTACACTTTTTCTTTTCGCCAGCTTTCGTTTCAGTTACTCTGGCTTGTCTTCTCTTTTGATTCTTGTTCAGAATTCTTGCTAATGTTTGGTTATCGAAAAATATGCATAATCTCATTTGGACTACTAAGTTTTGTATTTCTTATTTTTTTTTTTTTTGTAATTTGTTTTTGGTTGTTAAAGGAGAGAGAGAAAGCGAAAAGGGAAAGGTGGTAAATATAACGTGGTTAGGTAAAAGGGAAACTGATAGTTTTTGTGTTGTTTTTCTCTTGTTTTTTTTTTTGTATCTTCTAATTTGCAAAGCCTGCCTATAAACTGTTGAATTTTCTTTCGGTTCTTTCTCTTTGATTTCAATTTCTTTGTTCTCTTTTTAGATAGTTAGTTTCGTTTCGTTTTTGGTTTAATTTGGTTTTGGTTAGTTGTTATGCAGTTTTTAGTGGGGCAAGTCAGGCAAATCTGCAAGAGTTTATCTAAAAATACATAGAAAAACGTACAAATAAATACACACACATGAATTTACATATATATGTATATATGTTTATGCATGTATATATATTTACATCATATATGATTAAATCAAGAAATGCAATCAGTTTACAATTTTTTTTTTTTTTGTTTCGATTTTTCAAATTTTTTGACTTAAATTTTACACATAACTCTGTTTGCATTTCCCAAAATCTGTTTTTAAATATCATTGGAAGAGTTTTTTCAGTTATTTTTGTAAATAAAACTTTTGAAAATCAGGAAATTCATTTAAACAATCAGAAACAAAGTAAAACAGAATTAAGAATTAAATGAAAACGCAAAAAGCTTGACTCCAAACCAAAAAATAAAGGATGATTTATAAGGGGGGAAATGGAATTATGTGGCGGGGCTCACATTCATTACATACATATATATATATATATATATATACATATATATATATATATATATATACATACATATATATATATATATACATACATATATAAACATATATATATACACATAGATACATACATCCATATCATACATATCATACTTAAGACCATTTATTTTTTTCTTGATTGGTTGTTTAATTGTTCTTTCCTTTGTCGTTTAGTTTAAAACTCAGAGCTCATGCAAAATATATTTTAGTACTAGAAAGGTCAGACGAGCGTTCATACAGACGGGCTGGCGGTCAGGCGGGCGGGTGGTGGTCAGTATCGTATTATCTCAGTAGTTATTACCTTGCTGCCATTGCTATCCTTTGCCAATTTCAAAGTGGCAGTCGTGCTAACATCGCCTCCATTCGTTGCATCCGCCTCCAGTTCATTGCTGGCTGCTGTCTCGGTCTTTCCAATTCCGATTCCAATTCCAGCATCGTCGGTTGTATCATATATGGCATTTCGTTTCGATGCATTAGTTGCAAGGGATAACCCATTGAGTTTCGTCTCAAGTGATGTTCCATTCTCATAGCTACGACCATTTGTGACGGGTGGCGCCGGCGGTGGTGGTGGTGGTGGCGGTGGTGGTGCTGATGCTGGTGTTGGTGGTGGTGTCGCTTCCACATTGCTGCGTCTTGTTCGATTACTTCTTAGGGTAAAAGTCGCTGTGGGCACATCTCCACTGCTATTGCTTGAGCTAATTGTATATTTGCCAGAGCGACGTGTGGAACTGGAGGAGGATGATGCAGCGGCGGGTTGTGTTTCGCTGCTGCTGGCTTCAGAATTATTATTTTGACTATATAGATGACTATAGCGACTACTTCTTGGTCTATCCAATGTCACTGTCGCTGTGGTGCTGACATCATTGGTATTATCCTCCGTTGTTGTGGTCTTATTATTATTGTGACCCGATCTAGAACGTGATAGTTCACAGTTGGGTATATAGTTTGCCGGACAGTATTTCTCGTATGCATCTAGGCCAGATGTGGCTACTGTGGCCAACATACGGGCCAGGGATGGTGATGAGGATGAGCTCGATAAACGTTTTGACTGGCCATTAATATTGCTACTATTATTATTATTGGCGCTTGTGTCAAGAACGCTGCCGCCTTTGGGTGGCCTTCTATTGACCAAATCGCGACGGTGTCCATACTCATCCTTTGATTTTAGGCTGCTGCTGCTCTCGATGCCATTCGATGATGAGATTCCTTCTGTTGTTCGTGTCTTGCGTGGCAGCTTTTTTTTTGTTTTGTTTTGTTTTTCGAATTCGAATGTTGGATGCGTGGTTTTTGTTTTTGTTTTGTTTTGGTTTTTGTATTTACATTTACAATGAACGAGAGCGAGCGTGATGACAATATTTTTCGAACGTTTAAAACAATTTTAACGGTGAAAATTATAAAACGTATAACGTAACAAAACGACGTCACACATACGCAAAATTTGATCAAATCAACAAATCAACGTAGAAAATATATATAAAAGAAAAATGAATAATAATGATGAATTGAATATATGAGAATAAAACACAAAAAGAAGACAAATAACAGAATACGAATAACAGAAGAACACAATAATAATCCACAAAAAAATCGCGCTTAATTGAGAAAACCCTAAAACGATAAATACTATAATTTTATCGGTATTTTAGAAGCAGAAATTGGTCTTGGATATCGAAATTTAAGCCGGTGAAGAAGTAAAACAAAATAAAATTTGTTCTAAATCAGATGATTATCTATTCCTCGGTGAAAATTCGTCAATTTATTAAAAAGAATTGTCACTTTGATAGTAGCGACAAAATGTTACACTGCATACGACACAGGCAAAGTTAAACATGTCCTCTATTTTTATTTTTAATTTGTTTCCTAATTTTTAGAGTTATAAACTTAAAATGTAATAATGTTGTGTTTGAATACAAGCGTAAAGTTTCAATATAATTTCGAATGTTTAGGCGATCCACCATGTTTTATATCAAATGAATATGTAAAGAAACGACTTTACACACCCGCGTGCCACCCCTTCCACACAACACTTGCACACACACTCACACACACCGGAGGATGACACAGTTGCCCATTGTTTGTTGATGTTCGTGTTGGAGACACGCCAACAAGTGGTTCGTGGATCGTTGTTGGGTGGTTCAGTGTGTTCAAGTTGACATTCCAATTGCTGTCACTGTCGCCGCCTATAAAGGCGTGACGTATAGCCAGGTAATATGTATATATATATATATACATATATATTCACAACATCGACTGCATTGTGCGTGTTTGTATGTGTGTGAGGTGGGGGCATGTGGGTGGTAGTGGTGGTGGGTGAGTGGGATAGTTGCTGGGGTCTTGTCAAGCAACAGAACAAGGAAAAAAAACCCAAGACAAAAAAATATTATAAAAAAAACAACTTTAAAATGCCGCCAAACTCGCGCAACCAAACAAAATAACAAAGAGAAATGCAAATTTTATGAGGGGAGTAAGCGGGTTTTTAGGGTACGCATCGCGGGTGTTTTTTTTTTTTGGTTTTATTTCTGATGAGCTATAATCAAAGGCATCCTATATATTATGCATAACACACACACTCATCGAATGAAAGCTCTTAAAAATGTGATTATTTCCCCAATAGAATTAAAAAACCTTTTCCAAACGCAAACACAGAATTCCCTTAAGCTCGACATAAATTGTTTCTTTTCCTAAGTTAAATTTAATTTAGTGTAGCAATTATAGATAAAACATTGTTAAGAACTTTCAGAATGACAGATTTTGTTTTCCAATTGCTGATAATGAACAAGAAGACTTTCACCAAGTTAAGGAGAAGGATTAGGTCATGATTTTGAGGAAATGAGTATCATACAGAAAACCACAAAAGAGAAAATAAATAAATAACTAAGAGCGATATTTGTACATTTTACCACCAAATATATCAACAAAGGACAAATATGTAAAACGGAACATACGAAAAATTAAAGTGAAATCATTTGATGATACTCAAAAATCATGAGGAATTGGTATAGGGTAAAGAAATATTCGTTTCGTTTATGTTTGTTTGTAATATTTTTTTTTTTTTTGTGTTATATTATAATCAAAACTTACTCCATATCGGCCATACGTAGGTGTATCATAGCTGGAACCACTCAAATATGATGAACTAGTTCGATACGAGGATGTTGATCCAGATGAAGAGCCACCGCTTAGATATGCGGATGCCGATGAACCAACACTGCTCCTTTGATTTAAGCTCGAGCGTGGTGTATAGGATGATGAATTGTATGTGGAATAGGAGCTGGGATAGTAATTGCTACCAAAGCCGCTGGTACTGCTGCCACTGTGATAGGCCGAAGAGGACGATGGTGATGAGGATGAGGTTCCAAATTTGGATAAACTGCTACCACGATCTAAATATGTGGAGAAGCGGGAATAACCGTTTGTTGATGCGCTGTTTGTGGCGCTGTTTGATCCAGCGGAACCGGAACCAGTTCCGCTGCTACTACTGGACGATGAGGTTCCTGATGGCCCGTATAGACTGCCACTGCCCCCCGCTGCTGATGTTGACGATCTACGCGGCGAAATCACACGCATATTAGTGTTGGCTTCGGCGGCGGCAGCAGCAGCAGCGCAGTAGCAGCAATTTTGCCTTCAGTTTCGTTGTTGTCCTTGCTGCTCTAGTTGCGCCAAAGATATTAAGAATCAATGTGCCCAGACTTTCTTCTTCTTTTCGCTTTTACAATTGTAAAACTTATATTTTCAGCTGCTTTGGTGTTTTTTTGCTGAAAAAATGGGAAAAGAAATTGGCGTTTAATTAATCATTTTTTCTTTTTTATTGGAAAATCAAAATCAAACTATCGTTGCCTAATGAAACCGTAAATTTAAAAAAACAAAAACAAATTATGTGTCATATCTCATATTAACATCTGGTTTTGGGACAACGCCGCATTGAACAAAAAAAAATCTATATATGTACATTTGTAAATTTAAAATATTCTTACCTCTTTTGTGTCTGTGTGTGAGTGTGTGTTTATTTATTTTTGCTTATTTACTGATTTTATTTACATAGCTTTGTTGCTTCTTATAGTAAGACCCGTTATTGTTGCTGGAGTATATAAAGAGGCGCCAAGTGACGAAATCTGTAAAATGAATTGAGAAAAAAAACGGGAATTTAGTTAAAGTTTAAAAAGTATTCAATGATTTCACGTCAGTCACACTCTAGGGGAAGCGGCGGCGGCAGGGGAGTATCATCATGACAATGAAATGTAACTAACAACTGTTACGAATTGAACAAGCAGAACATAAAATGATTTTAATTTATCATTGAACTGAAAGCAAAGCGTCACCACTTGTTTACTATCAAAAGAGGAAAAAGAAAGAAAGGAAAAAAAACAAAAACCTGAGTTGTCACTAAAAACTTGTCATAACAACAACACAACAACAACTTTTAAGTGAAGTGAAGAATAGGCAAGGGGACTGCTTCCTCGGTGGGGTCTATGGCTGGGGGGCTGGTGGGTGAAATACTATGCGGTAACACTAAAATGAAGTTGTGTGCTGTGTGTATGACGACGCCGCCAGGCAGTCTACAGGCCAATACCGCGCGCAATGTCATTGTAACCGAGGAAACCGTTGATTTTTTTTCTCCATGTGTATGTACTGTGTGTATGTGTTTGAAATTTTTTGTTGTTTTATATTCCCACAACTACAACCCTGGCAAGTGGTGGGAGGTTACCGTTATTTATCAAATCGATCTCTCCCGTTCATAAATACTACACAGTCACAATTCATTCACACCTACACACTCGCACACATACGCATGCACATATACACGCGCAATAGTAAAGTTTTTTTTTCATAAAAATAAATGAAATTCTTCAAGTTCACACACACTCGCATAGAAACACAAGTTACTGTAATCTCTTTTTTTTAACAGGTTAGCATTCACTTACATATTTTTCATTCGCTCATTTTGGGTAAAAAAAATTCAAAATTATCTTTTTCTGTTTTTTAAATAGAAATAATTTTAATAAAAGCAACAACAAAATATAATAAAACGAAACGAATCTATTTATAAAAGCGCCTAAAAGCACGCATACAGGCACATCCATGCATATAGAAATATATCTATATATATGTACGTATTTATATATATATGTATATATATATATATATCAAATATTGTGTGTGTTGACACTGACGGGAAAAGCGAGCGGGGAAACAAACGGCCGTACGGGGGGGGAGTAGTAAAAATTGCTTATGCTCTTGGCATATACGAGCAAAGAAGATAGCAATATTGGCGACACACACACACACACACACACACCGAGCGAGAGAGAGCGAAGCAAATGTACGAATTACGCAAAGTGAAATATCTTTCTCAAAATGGAAAGTGGAAAAGTGACGACGATTTGCAATGCTGATTTTTTCATAGTTTGTTTTAAGCATTTCAGACTTTTTTTTTCAAAATATCAAATATAACTTTATGTACGACCACTGGCTGACTAAAATATTTTAATTGAACTGTTGAAACGAGGTCGCAGAGAGGACAGCACACCTCACGCAAATATACACACACACACAAACGCAGGCAAACAAATAAATATGGCAAAAGATTTCTCACATTTTTTACATGGCAATAACTTGATATTTATTCACATTTATAGGCAATATATATTTAATTTTTTCTCTTTTTTATTGAGGCTCAGGCACAGCAGACTCACTTAATTTCTGAATTTCTTAAATTAGTGTGACCGTATCTGGCAAGTACAATAACGATGAAACATCCAAAAGTTATCGGTATCGCTAGCTATAGCCTTGCAGTCTATCGTTTGGTTAATCGATAAAGTATATACATGTTAAGTGAAAAATTTCTTGCCGAGTTTAGTACGTTCTTTTCCCAGACAACTAATAAAAATTTATCAATAATATAAGTTGATATTTATACGAGATTTGTGAAAAAATGCTGGCACCGTCAACGCAAACAACAAGACGAAGTCAAATTTTTGCGTCGCATTAAGCATTTTCCTTGCAATTTTCTTTGCATCAGTGTTGCCAACATTTTCTGCCTACAAAATTCTAACAAACATATAATTGGAAATTATTTAGTGAAATTGGCAAAACTGACTATCAACATTGCGACAATTTGGGTTTTTGTAAATTACTGAATTGATATATTAAATATTCTATAGCTTGAAGTTTCTACTTTTGGGCTATAACGTTGTAAATTACATTAAATCCAACGTTAAACCAAGCCAAAATTTAACCGGAGAAAGGCAAAGCTGGGCAACACTGCAGCAGCAGCAGCCGCCGCCGCCGCCGTCACCGTCATACAAAATGAAGTGAGTATAAAAATAAATCAATGTCATATAATTTACAATTATTAATTTTATACAAATTGTTCTTGTTCTTTCGTTTCCCTAGTAAACAAAAGTTGGTTTTTTGTTAATTTTCTTCTAACGTTTTTTGATCCGTGTCGTCATCGCCCATCGTCATTGCCGTTGCCGTCTGCTGCCTGCCGTCTCCAAACACCCCCAACCCACCACCGACATTAACAACCGTGTGTGTGTGTGTGTGCCTCTCTGTGTGTGTGTGTGTAAACATTTTTTTAAGGTTACCATCATTATCCATCTTACAGTTCAGGTAAAATGCATATATATGTATATATCTACATATATTAAATCTAGAATTGCATAAATCCTTTTGCCATTTTTCAGTTATGTCTTCAACTGCCGGTAAACGCAAGGAGATCTACAAATATCTCGCACCATGGCCCCTCTACTCCATGAACTGGAGCGTGAGGCCGGACAAGAGATTTCGCCTCGCTCTTGGCAGCTTCATTGAGGAGTATAATAATAAAGTTCAAATCATAAGCCTGGATGAAGAGACCAGCGAATTTAGTGCTAAAAGGTATATAGAAAATCTATAAACAATCAATATCGATTTGCTATCAAACTTGACTTTTGAATATTAAAATTACAAGTTCCATAACCTCAGATGCTATTCAGAGCACATAAATAGATAGATAGATTGAATTTTTTATTGTTTAATTAGACGAAAAGGAATTCCAGATCAAGATTCACTGAAAATGTATATGAATATTAATATTCTTTCTTTTCATTGTTTTGTTCGTTTACAGCACCTTTGACCATCCATATCCAACGACAAAAATCATGTGGATACCCGATTCAAAAGGCATCTATCCGGATCTATTGGCTACAAGTGGTGATTATTTACGTGTTTGGCGTGCCGGTGAGCCGGACACACGACTCGAATGCGTTTTAAATAACAATAAGAATAGTGATTTTTGTGCACCATTAACATCATTCGATTGGAATGAAGTGGATCCAAATTTGGTGGGTACTTCATCAATTGATACAACATGCACCATATGGGGCCTGGAAACGGGACAGCCCCATGCCCGCGTCTATGTGGCGGGTCATGTTAAAACACAATTAATTGCCCACGATAAAGAAGTATATGATATAGCATTCTCACGTGCCGGCGGTGGACGGGATATGTTCGCCTCGGTGGGTGCTGATGGATCGGTACGAATGTTTGATCTAAGGCATTTGGAGCATTCTACAATCATCTATGAGGTGCGTAAAGTAAAGAACTTTCGTTAATTATTATAAAATGATCTTTATCAAATTTTTTTCTTTCTAGGATCCTGCTCATACGGCTTTGCTGCGTTTGGCCTGGAACAAACAAGATCCAAATTATTTAGCCACTGTTGCCATGGACTCATGCGAAGTTATTATTTTAGATGTTCGTGTTCCGTGTACACCTGTTGCAAGACTGAGCAATCATAGGGCGTGCGTCAACGGTATTGCGTGGGCGCCGCATAGGTTAGTATTATAAAATTGGAATTTGTAACCAATCAACAGTTTAATTTTATACAATGTGTGTTTCAGTTCCTGTCACATCTGCACTGCCGGTGATGATCACCAAGCACTGATCTGGGATATTCAACAAATGCCGCGCGCAATCGAGGATCCAATTTTAGCCTATACAGCTGCCGAGGGCGAAGTCAATCAAATACAATGGGGCGCAACACAACCCGATTGGATAGCTATATGCTACAATAAAGCATGCGAAATATTAAGGGTCTAAATCGTAGAAAAGCACAAAAAGGATATGTCAATTTGTCCACAACCTTTTTGTAAAACTAGTAGAGGCCCAATTAAAGCCAAAACCTAAATCCCCACTACCATCATTGCTCTATGCTAAATTGGTCAACAAAAAATGAAAATGCTGAAACAACGCACAGTCAACAAAATCAAGAAAAAATTAAAGATCATCTTCATCTTGTTGTCTCTGTTGTCTAGTGTAATTCATAATTTATTTATTAGAATTTACATTTGAAACCTGTTGAATCTGTGGTGGCTGAGGAAAGTTAAATCTTCCGCCTGGTTTAGAACTTGGCGCCCAACGTGGGGCCCCACCACCACGAAAGCATAAGTGAAAGCGAAACAGCGAAATTCGTTTATTAGCCCTCTGTTTAGTTCGAATCTATTATATATATTTGTATATATTCATATACAATTGTTGCCACAATTTTAGCACATTACGCTTTTTTGAAATTTTATAAAAACCTTTTTTTCCAAAAAAGTTTTTTGTGACTAATTTAACACAGGAATGTAATTTTTTAACAAGAAAAACATTTTAAGTGCAAATAACCCTTAATTTTAGTTAAAAATCAAGTTGTGAAGCCCGCAATATTTATTTTTATAGGCAGAGAAGCCAAAATTTATCATGCAAATTCGAGCAATCTCAGAATAGAACGGCAGCTAAACAAAAAGCATAAAGTGCTTACTTCGTGGCGACTTCTGTAGTGTATATATATACAAATATATATATATATATATATATATATATATATATATATATATATATATATATATAATGTGTATTTTTAGAACATCTTAGCTTAGGTTCGTACATATATGTATAATGTCATAAATCTTAAGGTATAACCAAAATCTGTATTTCTAATTGTAATTTACTTTCATTTTTTTCCTTTGATTCTAATTCCTGACACTTTCCCGAAGAACAAACAATCGACAACAAAAGAAACAAAAAAAAAAGATTAAGAACAACCAAAATTGAGACGCCTCAAATTGACAAAAAGAAAAAAAAAACAAAACATAAGAAACAAGAAAAATTATAATAATAAAAAAAAACAATGTCCTACCTCGTTTTCCAACAACAACAAGCGAAAGAGAGAGAGAGAGAATGATTAAACAAAGAAAAAAAAACAAAAAACGCTTTTTCGATATATTTTTACTTTGTTCAGAACTTTTATTATACGTTTTCTATGAGAACCAAAAAAAAAAAAAAAAACAAAAAACAAAAAAAACCGATAAATGAAAATAACAAAAAGGACTTAAATCATACTAAAGAAAAACAAAATAAATGCATATAGAATACCAACCACAAAGAAATTAAAAAATGAAAATAACACAAAATTGCACACAAAAACACAGCTAAAAAGCAAATCAGAAAACAATGACAGAAAATAACAAAAAATCAGAAAATACTATTTAAACCGAAATATTATATGAGCGAGAGAGAATACAAGATTGTTGCTATATATCCATAACTACATAATTCAAAACATAAATCTTTAAGCCGAAAAATATGAAGCCCATAAACCACACTCAAAAAAAAAAAATAATAAATAAAATTAAAAAAAAAACAACAACTGATCCACAGAAACTGTAAAGACAGACAAAATAACAGAAAAGACATAACGAATATAGACACAGATGGAATGAATAAGAAAACAAAAATTATCCTATTTGTGTGCTACCAGAGACTGATGCTTCTTAACTATATACTATAATATACATATATGTACGTATGTATATATATATATATATGAAAATAATATGTATATATATACATATATATATAAATATTTATGGTATATATGCAGATATATGTTATGTATGTATCTACAGGGAAGATCCTCCAATTAATGGTAGTGCACACAAGAGCAACAAATCTCTTTTCCCTTACCCCCTCCTCTGAAAATGAATTTTTTATCGTAATTTATGGCAATGAAGACAAAACTTGATATATATATATATAAATAGAACTATCTCACATACATACAGCATACAAACAAACAGATACGTATATATGAATATATATACCATTATATATTGTAAATACAATATGAATGAAATGAATTATCTCCCTCACCCCCTGCCCTATAAAACTAACAACAATCGGAACAATGCAGCATTATAAGCACACAGACAAGACTTAGAGTCCAATATATATATATATGAATATATATATACATATAGGGATGTGTTCATTAAATATATCCTTGCAGATAAAAATATATAACAAATATGAAATTTTGCCTATAACAAGCATGTTTTTTTTTTCAATTAGGACAGTTATAATTATCGAGAATACATTATGCCAGATATTAGTTATATCTTTAGTAATAGCTTATCGAATATTTATAATTATTAAATAAGGACATCACACTTATGGCAATGAGCGAACTGCAAGGATATAGAAACTTCGGTATGCCGAAGTTGACATTTCGGTAAACATTTCTTTTTTTTTTTTTTTCAAAATTATACATTTTATATTTTTGGTCTTTTGCTAAAACGGTTTCCATAGCAACAAATTCCATAATTTTTGGTTTTTTTTTGCACCTCTTTTTTGTTTTTTGATGAAAACACATATAAAAAAAAAAAAATAAATACAACTTGAAGAAGTACTAAGAACAAATTCAAGTATTAGATGAGATTAGATGACGCTAAGAGACAAAGAAGAAAAGTAATGTATGTGAAGCAAACAAAATGCAGAAAAAGTATTTAAATAAACAATTTTTAAATAACTAACAATTAGAAATTATATTAAATCGGGCAAATCGGGGGGCAAACAAATATTGCTTATATCAACCAGGCCAGTTAGATTCTGTTGACCATTTTGTTTCCGTTCAAGCTTCTCCTCCGGTTTCTTAGATGCGGCTCTAGAATCGAGGTAAATGTAAAACGAAATTTGTCAAGTTTATGTGTACCTTTTTTTTAAACTTACTTCTTTGGCACTATAGCCAGCAATTCATTGGGCTTAGCTTTTTTTAATACAATCAAAAGATGTCCTGTCGTCTGGGAACGTTGCACGGTTGATTCATTGGGGATTATCTCTTCGCCATATGCTATCTGAAAGATTTTGCCCTTAACTGTGACACGAACATAATTTAACTCCACATCGACATCAATGAGAGAAGTGTCTAAATATCTGATAACGAAAAAAAATATATATATAAAAATATACAAGTGTTGGAAATGAAAATTGATTCCTTACTTGTAGACCTCCAATTCTAGCCGATATTCGGTAGACTCATCTTGAAAATTAAATGGCAATTTCGCTTGATTCATGTTATAGGGCCGACCGCACGGAGCAAATAGATTGATATTCCGCTTCTTTGGCGTCTTTGCCGATTCTGATTTTGAATCATGTTTCTCCTTGCCTAACTTATGGCGGCGGGCAATTTCATTGCGTATCTCTGGACAATGTTCACTTTTGGAATTCCAAAAGGCGCGTGTGCGTTCCTCCTCGTCTTTAATATCAGCACATTCTTCGGCCAGTTTGGCCTGCTGGTGGGCAACACGGATTCGCTGCTCATCCCTTTCAATAGCATGATCAGCCTGACGCTGGACAATGATGCGACGATGGCGATTTAAGTAACGCTGGGCTTGCAGACGTTCACTTGGTGTAATCTCAACGCAGTCAAGATTTTGGAGTTGTGGTAATGTGGCTATCACATAATCGCGATAGTGCGGATAGTCCACACAAGGATTACCAACCAGAAGTAGTTCACGTAAATTGTAATTACCTCGCAGGGATTCCACACTTGTCAATTCGCCAATAAAATTTAATGTAAGATCCAATTTGTTCAGGGATTCGAGACCATCCAGATTCTCGATACGTTCAATATTATTAATGGCTACATTTAGGTACTCCAGTCGTTTCAGTTTATTCAAATTCTCCAAGCGAGCTATGAGATTGGATTGCAAGAGCAGAATCTTTAGTTCCCGACACCAATTTTGTACATGTTCAATACATTCGATGTCCTCCTGATGTAGAGACAGTTCCTCCAGAGTGCTGATAAGACGCTCATTGTGTTCCGATTTTTTGCGAACCAAAGCTTCGGTGACTTTATTGAGTTGGAGAACGCGTTACATTCGTATTTTCAAATGGTAAATTTGAAATTTTACTTACTGCGCACCATAACCGGTAATTTTCTAATATTGTATATTAAATCGAAATCAAGTGCCAGCTTTTATATATACAAAAATCCCTACACGTTATTATTCTCGTTGCCATGACAGAAATTTAAAAACGTTAGTTATCGATGACTTAAGTAAGAGCTATCGATATGTTTGTAATTTGTTTTGGTATCTATCGTTATAATTGACATCGCTAATCACGTTTGTAGGAACAGCTGACTTTTTGTTTATTAGACCAGCATGGAGCAACCGGAAAAGCAGGAACAGGTGGAAATGGATCAACAGCCAACAGAGCTTATTCTAAGCAACTGTCCGGGCACCACACCCGCCACACCGCTAAGTAAAAACCAATTAAAGAAACAAAAGAAGCTAGTCGAATATGCCCAGCTACGGAAATTGCGACGCAAAAAGGAACGCGACCAAAAGAAGCTAAAGCGCCAAGAGGCTAAAGCCTTGGGCTTGCCTCGTACTGGACCCAGTCGCAAAGAACTGAAACGTCGCAACAAACAAGAACAGGAGGAATCTGAAGGACAGCAGACGCCTCGGTTTCAAGTAGCCATCGATTTAGATTATGATGAACAGATGCAAGAACGTGATATAGCCAAATGTGTAAAGCAGTGCCTTAGGATTTATACGATAAATCGACGTAGTGCTCAACCAGGACGCTTGCATTTCACAGGCATCAAGAGTAATGGCCAGATACACAAGTGTTTCCAGCGAAATGATGGCTGGGAGAATTGGCAGCTTGCTTATCATTTTGATAGCACGCATTTGGATGCGTTCGAAAAAGACAAAATGATTTATCTAACCTGCGAATCGGATACAGTGTTGGACCAATTGAGTCCGGAATGCGTCTATGTGATCGGTGGCCTGGTCGATCACAATCATTTCAAGGGCTTGTGCCACAAACGAGCCACCGAGGCTGGTCTTAAAACTGCCCGTTTGCCTCTAAGCGAGCATGTAGATATGAAGACGCGATCAGTCCTGAGTACCTATCATGGTAAGTGCCAATTGAGAAATTACAACTAAGCGATATTGATTACATTTCGCTTCTAGTGTTTGAGCTGCTATCCCGCGTATTATCGGGTGAGGGTTGGACCGAAGCAATATTGGCTACCATTCCCTTGCGCAAAGGTGCCAAGGCTAAAATAGTCAGCGAATCCCATCAAGATAATGCTCAGCAGACGAGGGAAGATGAAGAGAATGAGACACAAAATGAAAAGGAAGAGGATGAGGCACTGGATGAGAAGAAAGAGGAGGAAGAAAGTCCATCCACTTTATAGTGACGAAACAATATGAATATTTCTTCCTTTTTTATTATTATTTTTTTCCTTTTTCTCCTCGCATTCGCATTTCATAAATCACATTTAGTTTTCTTTTGCAAATTAAATGATAACTTAAAATATAGTTATATAAAGCAAATTAAAAAAAAAACAATATAATATTTATCATAGAGGATTTCTTGTTCCCCGGATTATTGGCTTCGCTTCTCCCAACGTGCTTTAATATTTAGTTTATCTTGCCATTTCGTCGTATTTATTATAATTATATTATGCTTTCTTTTTTGTTTTTGTGCACGTTTTTATGGCAATTTTGGTGTAGTTATGATTTGGGTTCGGATTAAGTAGCTCTCGATACCATATATATATATATATGTATATGTATTTATGTGTGTATGTATATGTAGTCGTGTGTGTGTGTATATGTAGTCGTGTGTATGTATTTGCATTAATTTGCAACAAAAAAAAAAGTAGCATCTCTCTATATAGATGTAGATATAATATATGTGTATATATTTTCTTTTTCATTTTTTTTTTTTAGTAACTAAACCGCTGCTCCAAGAAAACAAAACCGTGAAATTATGAATAAATTTTGGATTAACATAATAAAATAGTATTTCTTAAATATAGGAAAATAATAATATACAAATTAAGCAGAATTATTGTAAGAAATAATAATGAAAAAAAAACTAACAACGGCAAGCCGAAGTATTTTATATACCCTTGCAGCAGTTTTCACATTTTGCAATAATTTTCTATACTTAATCGATTTTGCTTTTGATTCATTTCTTCGACTCACAAAAAACAAAAATATAGAGGATACATACATAAATATGCAGACATTACTAGATGAGTCTATAACTTCCTAGCATTTTCGCAAAGGTATATCGTATATATCTAAACGATACTTAAATAGAATTTTAGTTTCAGTTTGCTTAAAGTTTTAACTGTGACGACAAGAGCAACAATTTAGAGTCCAGCTATGCAAAATTGTTGATCAACTGATCGATCGGTTGTTGTACAGATTATACATTACACATACACATATGTACATGCTTGTCGGGATTATGCAAATTACTTTTTTTTTCTTTGTCTATATGAATATTTTGTATATATATATATATATATATATGTATATATGTCTGCTTGGAAATCACCTTGGCTGGAGCAAAATTATTTATTGGCCTTTCTACTTGAAATCATCTGTTTCAAGTATCTCAAAATCACTTTCATCGGATGAATCCAAGGAAGTTACCAAACGTCGTTTCACTGCATATGCCTGAGCATCACTAGTTTGGTTGGCGGCGGAGGAGGAGGTTGCATTGGCGACAGCAGTGGCTGCTCCCCATTGCACCAAATTATTAACCAGACTGGGCAATAAAGCCTGAGCCTGAGCAACCAGCTCATTGGGATGGCTGGAAACGGAGGTGGTGGTGCTGGCAGAGGCAGAGGTGATTTGTGGCAATTTGGATCCACCCGCATCGACGGTTGTGTGATCCGGAAATTGTAGTCCCTTAGACAGACACTCCTCCGAGGACGATGATGACGAGGTGGTCGATAACGATGAATCGCGCTTAAAGTGTCCTCTACGAAAATCCATAGTTGCTTTATCATTATTCAATTTATCCGTTGAATTTGTCGTCGCTGTCGTTTTCGCTTTATGCTTGGCCAATGGCGACAGTTCATCATCCTCATCTGTGGAGTGCTCATCGATTTCTGGGATAACATCGGGTATAAGCAATTCGGAGGGTATATCATCGCTACGTTCATCATCATCGTCATCGCCATCACCTTCGATGGGTGAGCTAATTGTTGCCACATCGCTAGCACGCTCCAGCACAAATAAATTCGATTCGTTCACATCGGGCAGGAATTCATCTTCGACTTCAGTTTCTAGATTATTGTATGTCAACTTCTCTGACCATTGGAAATCTGAAACAAAGAAGCACAAAAAAAAAAAACAATTAAAAAGCCATTCAGAGAGAGAGTGGGAGAGAAGGATAGACTTACCCTTTTGCTCGATTTGCAACAATTTGAAATTGTATTTAGTTGAGATTAAGGCAGATAATAGCAAAATGGTTAGCACCAATGTTGAGCCCGATATCAAGTGTCCTAATATGGCCAAACTGGCCAAGCAGCCGCTGCTAACCAAACAGAACATGCTGGGTGAGTTAAGTCGCCAATTTTCGGCACGTTGTAGCCAAAATTCAAATTTCTTTCTCAACTCGGGTGTTGGAACAATGCGAAAATTGCAGCGCGTCCAATATAACCAATAGCTAAATAGTCCCAAAAATAATACACCAAGTGGTCGAACCCTGTGAATAATGTATGAATTGTGAACGATACATAGATATATAGTTAAAGAAGAAATGAAGAGAAAGTGTTTTCAAGAAGAAAACAGTTTGTTCAGGAGATGATATTGATCTCTGATCTGAACAAAGACACAACTAAATGGCAACTGCACAAATTTTGAGAGTCCCAAAATATCAAATAGCGACAACGATTAGGGCAAAATAATTAATAACTTGTGTTTTTGTTTTTCAAAAACAAGTTCTAACAACAGGAAGCAACCAACCAACCAACCAACCAACCAACATTCTCATCATCAGCATCATCATTATGATCATCTTTAGCATCGGGTTCATACAAAAATCTGGTCAAACCTGGTCCCCCGCGCTATCAAGAGCAACATTATGTACATTTGTGTTTTTGCTTATTGTGTTGATTATCACCATCACATTCCGGCCAGCTGACGGAGGAGGCTATCAACCCCCCCCGCGCACTATACACCAGCACCACCCATCATGCCATATGGACTTTAAATGAATATCTATGAATATGATGATCATCATCTGAATCATCATACTTTTTAATAATCTTTTTGTTTTACCAATACTTGGATAAATTAAATAAATATATAGACCCTCTATCAACAAATAATAATCTTATCATATGACCAATAATACATTCTCACCGCTTATTTTCTACAAAGAAAAGCTTTAAAAAATACAAATCTAAAAAAAAAAACTCTCGAGTACTTTTAATAGGTAGTTACTTTGTTGCTTTAAGTACTTTTTTTCAGTGTACTCTCTAGCCTTTTCATAGTTTATATTTGACATGAGATATAAAAATGAATTGATAACTAAATCACCAACATTTATTTCGTTCGTTTTTTTTTTTGTGAAGTGTATCAAAGTTTTGTTATTTAGTTTGTTTTTTGTTGGAACAGCTAAATGCTGATGACTTGTTTTTATACCCTATACATAGATCGTACAAAAGAGTATTAAACAGTTTGTAAAAGTATTTAATCTTCTGCATTAGTCATTCATACATACATATACGATTTGTTATGCTAAATAGAAAACTCTTTAAAACGGGTTCGTTTTCATTTCGAAAGAAAATAGAGAAAGGAATCTAATCTATTAGGAATACACACATATACATATATGTACATACATATGTATATATTGTATAAGATGGATTCGTATCATTTTTTATTATCAGGCGTATGACGTAGTCTAGAGATGTTTATAACACGAGTTTAATGATTTCAAGTATGATTTTTACTGATTACGAGACAAAATAATTTACACAATATAAATAACGAATATACAAACATGGGAAAAAAAGACAAATTGAGCCTAAAGTCTTTTAGAAACTAACAATAAATTGGCACTAAGTCTCTAAGCGCTACTTTGTTTTCAATAAAAATTCCATTGAATTGTGGGAGAGTCCCCTAAATTCCTTTTTTCCCCATACGTGACCGAATGAAAGTGGTTTCAATTTCTACTAACTCACACACACATTTGTGAAAGTAAATATTTTTATATAAATAGAATACAAACTAAACGAAATACTTTTATTTTATTCAAAAAAATATATTATTTCTTGAATTATCCCATTTATAAGAATTCAAAATTGAATAACTTTTTGCTTTCGTTTTTAAATTATTTCGTTGAATCGTTAATCCAAATGATTTCGAATGTAAAACCGTTTTTCAAAAAACGTTAACAGACGTGAGCATTTACTTTTAAAAATTATTCTGAAAATTTTTGGGTTTTATATACTAGTTACATATATTTATAATAGTTATAGTTTTAACATGTAAAGGGCATCTTAAAGTCGGATCATTCTTCAGGTTGGTGTCAAGTTGTTTTTCTTTATTGTTTTTTGTTTTTTGCTGTTTTCGTTTCGTTTTTCAACTGTCTAATTAATTATCTCACTGGCTGGCACTTCTCTATACGTTGTTGTATTAGAATGTTTGCCTTTCGCGACTAATTCGCACTTTGCTTTTGGCAAGCAAAACAAGGCGTTTAAAGAGACGACAACAACAACAACTGAGATATATGTATGATAAAGAGAGAGAGAGAGAGAGAAAGAGAACGAAATGTGTATATAGAGATTTGCAAATAAACTAGATACGGAAGTCAATGTTACAAATGTACATAAATATGTATGCATATATAGGCATGTTAATATACATATGTATATATACATACATATGTATATAGTTTAGTACAGTATATAAAGGCAGTTAAAAACTGCATATGCGTGCAAATTATTATTAATTTTATTTAGTTTGCTGTTGTTTTTGTAGTCGTTTTGTTGAATTCATTTTTGGTTAATTGCGACGCTCTCTGATCAGGCCAAGTGAATGGCCAAAACAACTGACGACGACGATTCTGATGTAAGGGGGCGGGGTAGGTCCCACACATGGAATGACATTTTTACACTTTTATATATGTATGTATGTATTTTTGTATTTAAAAAGTAGAGCGAGCCAAATTTAAGGTGGAAGCACGTACACGAATTTACAGTAACAATTGGCTATGATGAACACCTTTACAATTGATTGAAATACATATATACAATGGCTTGTTTACAAAAAGAACTTAATTTATTAAAATATTTCAAAGATTATTTAACAAATTTGATTCGGCTTCAAATTTGTTTTAACTTGTTCATCATATCGAGGGCTTAATGCACTGTAAAAAGAGAATTTTACATGCACACACAAATGCATACGCCTGTGTAACATATACATAGACACATAAATCTCTCTCTATATATACATACATATATATTCTTAAAATAAAGCATTGCAACTTTTGAACGACTTGAATTTTTTTCTGTGATTCCATCCAAAACCACAACGAAAGGGAGTGAAGAAAAAGAAATACATTGTTAACCCCAAAAAAAAAAAAGATTTACTATCAAAAAAATACATACATATATAGATGGATTTGTCATTTCTATTTGGATTGCAGAGTATTCTCGATTTGTTTGTTTTCTTTTTCTTCTTTGTCTGATTTTGCTTTTGCGAAATGGGTTTGACCCAATTTTAAAGACATTTTATGACATTCTATAAGTGTATATATATATGTAATTTATGAGGTACTTACCAGGCCATTAGCAGCACTGTGGTCAAAGCGGCCAAACTACAGTGGAGAGCTGACCGCGAGGGTCGCGGAATTGCAAACATTTTTTATCACTGTGTATTTTTGCCCTTTTCTTGTTAAATTTCACAATTCGCTGCTTTGCTATGAGGGGAGATAAACAGAGAACGGAGAGCGTAAGATACTAAAGATACCGTTAAGACAGGTTGTTTCTACTACTAAATGCATTCGATCGATCAATCAGCTGTTGCGCATGGGCAAAAGCTTTGCCCATATGTTTAAGATTTCTAACGGTAAAATTGAATTGGCATAGAATGTTATTCCAATTTATAGACTTTATTTTTTGTTTCTCTCTCTCCGGTGATGCTGTTGATCTGTTGCTGCTGCGTAGATATGAATTATGGCATTTTACCAAAATAAATTGAAAATGCCAAAGAAAAACAACGTTTTTGTTTTGTTCACACAGAAATCCATATTTTTGAGGGCCTGTCACATATACACACATACGTACACATATATTTTAATACGTATATTTGTAGATACATGCACATTGGGGCCATTGCACATTAATGGTATAAATGTCGTCTTTACCAATAACAATTTTAAAAAACAAAGAAAATGAAAACTGCGTCTAAAATTTTATTGCGACTTCTTTTTGTTTTTGCCACTGAAGGACTCTGCACATATTTGTTGTTTTTGTTGCTTTTTGTCGCTTTAGTGCCGCACAGTGGGCAACATGTATATATTATCCTAATACACAATTATGATAGTTTTATTTAATAGATTTAACAGTGACAAGTGGACAGATCTTAGAGAAGAGATTATTGCTTTTAAAAGTTGAAACATATATCATGTAAAAATACAAAATATATTGGAATTGAAAAGTTAGTTTTGGTAAACAAATCAAATCAAAGAAAATGGACCAGTGTGCGCCGGCACTAAGAATACCCAAAGGGAGAATGAGCGAGAACATGTGACAGCGCGGGCGCAAGAGAGTGAGTCAATTGAGAGACAGTTGAAAAAAGCTCACGCAGGGCTTACAAAGAAGTTGCGATAATAACAAATACAAAAACTAAAAAAAAAACAAAAAACAAAAAAAAAGGCAAAGTTGTTTGGCCTTCGATGTCTTTTCAATTGCGTCGCAGAATATATACACACACACCCAAACACATACACATGTAAAGGTACATATGTACATACATGTGTTGGCATTAAATTGTATTTTGTTGTATTTTTGTTAAATAAAGTAATTAAAAGCATTTTAAAACGTTCGGTACGCGAGGAGGCTAACGGCGGGGCCCTGAAGTTGCTGCCTTTGCTATTTACTATCTCCCTCACTTGCTTATGCACTGCACTTTAATTGTTTTCATTAAAGTTTTTTCTCCTTTTTTGATTTTGCAAAAACAAAAATCAGGAGACCTATGGCAAGCCGTATATATACATATGTTAAGAACGCAGTTTTAAAGCACCCCCGTCAACAAACAAGACAATGCGCCAGACAAACAGGTACAAGCACCACTACCACTTATCAAATTACTTTTTGCCGACTATAGTTGACCAATTCTTTTTTTTCGCAATTTTTCTTGTCCACTTTTCTCGGCGTTCCGGCAACAGTAAATTATTTATTTATTTTGAACAACCGTCGATCGCGCACAATTTTATTTACGTTTCCCAATCTAGTGTTGGGAAATCCTTCATTGGCATTGGTAGGGTGCGAAATACCGATGGAGTTTAAATCGATATTTATCGAATGAAGCCACCATCGACTATCGACTATTTTATCGGTGCCGCCAAATTCGAACTATCGATGTTGATATTGCTTACACGTAGCCCTGGCATTGATCAGCTGTTGTTTAGCATTTCTAAAGGTATCCACATGATTGACCATGATCAAGAATAATTATTTATATACAAAATAATCTTTTAGGTCGATTCCAATTCCAAGGCATATTCTATCAATGGCGGCACATTTGCTAAGGAATAGCGCTAAATCTTGGCTTCTAAGCAGCTGCAGACAATCCATTATCAGCCAACAACAGGTAGGCTATGTTTTGCCAGGGAGGGAATAGTTCTGTTATGTAATCACAAACTTTGCCTTAATGGGATAGAGCGAGATGGCAAGAGAAGAGGATCGTTTTCAGTTAATTTAATGAAATTTGAACTCTTCCAGCTCAAGCGATGCCTCCATTTGACGCCCTGTCTGGATAAGATTGTTTCCTTCAACCTAAGTGACATTGGTGAGGGCATCCGTGAGGTTACTGTCAAGGAATGGTTTGTCAAGGTTGGCGATACAGTCGAACAATTCGACAATTTGTGCGAAGTTCAATCGGACAAGGCTTCGGTGACGATCACCAGTCGTTATGATGGTAAGATAACTAAGATCCATCATGAAATCGATGAGATTGCCTTGGTGGGCAAACCCCTATTGGATTTTGATGTCAAAGACGATGAAGATGGTAATGATTCGTCATCGGATGATAGCTCCAGTTCGAGCTCCTCCTCTTCATCATCATCATCTACGTCGTCTGGCGATGTAGAGATAGCTACTGCTCCTGCTTCTGGTGGTCGTGTTATTACACCAGCCACTCCCTCTGTACGGCGTCTGGCCAAGGAGCACAAACTGGATTTAGCTCAAGTTCCAGCAACCGGTAAAAATGGACGTGTTTTGAAAGGTGACATTCTGGAATATTTGGGTCAAGTTCCGAAAGGTACAAATGTCCCACATCCCACTATTGCCAATAAACCGGAAAAAACTGTTGCTTCACCTGTTTCTGTGCCACCTGCTGATCGTATTGAAGTTCTTAAAGGTGTGCGCAAGGCCATGCTGAAATCCATGTCGGAATCATTGGTGAGTGGTCTAATTTGGAGTTTCAGTAGATGGTATTAATAGCTCAACATTTTTCTTCTTCCATAGAAAATTCCTCATTTTGCCTACAGCGATGAGATCGACATGTCAAATTTGGTGCAATTCCGTAACCAATTGCAATCAGCGGCCAAAGAGAATGGTGTACCCAAACTCACGTTTATGCCATTTTGCATAAAGGCAGCAAGTATTGCCTTGTCCAAATTTCCCATTGTCAATAGCTCTCTGGATTTGGCCAATGAATCGATCATCTATAAGGGTGCTCACAATATAAGCGTGGCTATTGATACACCGCAGGGTCTTGTGGTGCCGAACATTAAGAATTGCCAAGCCAAAAGTGTTATTGAGATAGCCAGGGACTTGAACACCCTTGTGGAACGTGGACGAACTGGCAGTTTAACGCCCACAGATTTTGCCGATGGCACTTTCTCCTTATCAAACATTGGCGTCGTAAGATGACGAAATAATGATAATTGCGTTCGCTTTTTAAATACATTAATTTCTTGATTTTTGCAGGTCGGCGGAACCTATACCCATCCATGCATTATGGCACCTCAGGTTGCCATTGGAGCCATGGGCAGAACAAAAGCTGTACCACGATTCAATGACAAGGATGAGATTGTTAAGGCTCATATTATGAGTGTTAGCTGGTCGGCCGATCATCGTGTAATCGATGGCGTTACCATGGCTAGCTTCTCAAACGTATGGAAGCAACATCTCGAGCAGCCGGCACTCTTTTTGCTGCAATAGGCGTTGAGATGAGATAATCAACCATATAGGATCAGAACAGATCAGACCTTAAAGGAACGGAAAAGGCTGTTTTTCAGTGCATTTATTTACCAAGGAAAATAGAAAAAAACAAGAAGCGAAATATTTCGGAAATTGCAACCATGTATGGTCTCAACTTTACCAGATTGTGCATTTATAGGAGTTAGTCCCTTTGAGGGGCTACTCGATAGCTTTAAGCTCACTTTTATTTCTTTTTATTTGGGACTCGCATGGTTGTAAACGCTCACTAATTGCATTTCAATTGTTAGTTGCTTAAGCTCAGATGCTTTTATCTTACAGTCCAACTGTACTAACTATATATATATATATATGTACATACATAAATGTGTGTGTTTCTTTTTTAAATAACTAAATGTTTTGTCTTGAATTTTTTTTGTTTTGTTTTATAATTTTTTTTTTAAATAAATATCCCATTAAAGGCTATATGTAATTAGAGGAAAGATTTTCTTTTTCCTTTATGTATTTTTTGTTATTTCCTCTTCACTGTTAATGAGTTGTTTACAAGTCTGTAAATGAAATTAACTTATTTAAAATGCACTCATATTTTTTTTTGCTTTGTGCAAACAAAAGTGCTTTTTATATATATATTGTTGTTGTTTGGTTAGTCAACCTTTTAGCAAAATATTGACAAGTTTGTAATTGAATTGAATTCATATTCATATTCTTGTAGTTTTTTTTTTGTTTTTACTTTTGTTTATTAATTTAATTTCAACGTCCATTTAGCCAGAAACATCAACTCAACACCATGCAACGCAATGCTATATAAGTACAGTCATTCAATATTGTATTCATACAAATGAGTAAATGTTTGATTTTCTCCATTTGAATATACGATCCTCTAGATGTAGGATAAAGAATCTATTGTTACATGCATTTATGATTAAACACATATAAAACATAAACTACAATCTAATGGAAAACTTTTTGAACAATTTAGCACAATATGTGGAAATACATAGGACCGTGAAATGGTTTTCCCCTTAAAGTATGCAATAAGATGGAATAGATGTTTCTAGAGGATGTTTCAAAATTTTCAGGGCTGACAACTAAAGGAATAATGCCCCAAAAAGTATGCTATGGGCTGTAAAAATATGTATGAGGAGGACTTTTTAAAATTTCCTTATATGTTTGAAAAAGCAATTTGTATACTTTAGGGCGTAAAAGTTGCTTCCTCTTTACAGCTCTAGATCCGCCACCGTGTATCACATCTCTATTGGACTGTACGCAAACTTACTTGATTCACTGTATATACGCACATACTTATGTATGCCTCCCAGGCCCCACATTTTGGATTTGGTTTCGGTCTGGGTTCTTGCTACTAACGATTCAGCTCTGTTCTTGTCATTTACTGGAAAGCACGTGGCATTTATTACACATGCGCAGTAATGGAAAATGCCTTTGGTTTTTTTTTTGTTTTTTTTTTTGGTTTTTTCTATATGGTTTTTGGCTTGGTTTCGGGTACTTCCAGTTTTTGATAGCGCACAGAAAAGAATCCAACAAGTGCGGCATGGAAAAGTTTTGCTTGCGCTGCTTATTTATTTTCCATATTCCAGATATGTATATATGTACATACATACATATGTTTGATTGTATGAAATGTATATATATATAGGAATTTCAACATCACCACGAACCTTACAGATTGCAGCTAACTGGCGTCCTTTGCGGACATTTGCGCTCTGCCTTGGCTTTTGGCAGGGATACAATTTCAGTCGAATCATGGCCAGCGTTTAGACGAGACGCCACAGAAGAACGCCGAACGACAAAACTACAAAAAAACTGAAAAAAAATATTGCAGGAAATTGTTAACAAAAAAAAAAAAAAAAAGAAACCAATAGTGTAAAAAAATAACCTAGCTAGAATTTGTTGTTGTTGCTGTTGTGTTTTTTTTTATTGTTAAAATTCTGAAATTTATGGAACAAAAAATTATTTATTTGCCATGTCAAAAAGAAGTATACGAAAATTGAAGATACTCATGAGAAATATTCAAAAGAACTGCTAATATTTTGTAGAAAACATTTGAAGGTATGTTACAATTAACTTTTGTGTGAGTGTGTGTGTGTGTGTGTTTTTGAGGGTGTATGTGTATGAGTGAGTGTGTGTATACTACAGAGAGTATCGACACATTGTTGTTTTTGTGGGTGTTTTTTTTTAACGATTTTTCCAGTGACCTTGTTGCGTACACCAGAATACGAACTCGTATATATGTATGTACACATTGTCAGTAGGAGAGTGTGTGTGTGTGTGTGTGTGTGTGTGTGAGAGTGTGTGTTTGTATGAGCCTAGCCTTGTCGTCCCCCTATACTCTTATTTATATCTAGAGAAATTCTCTCATTTATTATTTTTGGTATGTAACATTTTTAGTAGCATACTTTTAAGCGCATTATTTCTGTTTCGACTTAAAAGAGCTTGTAAATTTTTTCTTTCTATGATGCTGATAACAGCTAATATGTGTGTGTGTGTGTGTGTGTGACGAGCCCTTTATTGATTTTATGATGTGTGTATTCTTAACCACCTGACCAACAACGCTCCTCAGGGAGTGGGGGCACGTGCAAAAGGCAATGGCAACAACAAGTCATTCACTTTACTTCACTTCACTTCATTTTATTTCAACGCATACAATGCACACAAAGTGCATGAGTGTGTGGGTGTGTGGGTGTGCGGGTGTGTGTGGATATGCAAAACATGACAGACAAAGCGGCCCTTCATGTAGTAGCAGCAAAACACAACTCAACAGAAGACAAGCCAAGCCAAGCCAAGCCAAGCCAAGACAAGACAAGACAAGACAAGACAAGAGAGTTTTGTAAGTTGATTTGCTAGATGCTTGCTTTCAACATCTCTTGGCACTGTTTTATACTGCCAAGGCTACTCTCAAGTTGTCAAATATATACATATATATGTATATGTATGTATGTATAAGACAAGCTTCGGCAATGTCACAAAATTTGCATACACTTTGCAAAATGTTTAAGTCTTGTAATCCATGGATAAGCCATAATGAAAAGTCGTAGGAAACATAAATATAAAACAAATTTAGATGCCAGAAGCAAACATACAAAATAAAATACAATTAAGCAGCATTAAATGTGAAATTTTTGACTATAATTGAATAAGAATTCATATTAATTTTTGTTGTTTTTTTTATGCTTTTCACAAGATTTATTAAAAGAAAAAGCATCATTTCGATTTTTGAATTATAAACGATTTTCTAAGCTTTTTTACGTTATTTATTCAAACCTTAAAAATATTTTTACATTAAATACTAATGCCCATTATATGTCTTCTACATAATTAATACATATTTTGTATATCATTTCATCGAAGTTTTGGTTCTTCGTTTCCTTGAATTGTTTGTGTTTCTGTTCGTTGTAACGAAAATTTCCACTTTAAATGTTTTAAGATTAGGTATTTTTTCACGAACGAAAATATGTAGGGAACTGAATTGAAACTAAGATGTTTAATATCTGATAAATGCAAAAAGCGAAGGCTGTTTTTCTATATAAAAAGAAGATAGATATTGGATAAGTATATTTTGGTCCAAAATAGAGTAACGATCTATAACAACAAGATAGATAGTTCTTTCTATATTATCAAAAATGTTTAAAATTTTAGGGAGTCAATTTTTATTTTTATGATTTAGGGTCGTAAAGCGGCAAAAAGTTAAAGTTGTTCTGTTGGTTATAGCTTCAACAGCTTTGAGTATGGGAAAGAAAAAGGAAAACATTGTTTAATGGGGTGATAATCTATCTATCCAACCCGAACCAAAAAAAAAAAAAAAATATACAAATTGAATCAGCATTATGCTTTGCTTCTAGCAGGATATTTAAGGATTTCATTATAATTAGACTTTCTTTATTTTGAGCATAATTTATAAAATTCTTTAATTAGTGGTCCATTATAATTATCATCATACTTGATGTCTGTGAGTTTATTATGTCCCTTTCCTCTCAGAGGCAAATTTGATCAAGTTGCAGATTATCATAAATAGAAATACAAAATAAGAGATGAACTTATAATCCAAAATATACTCATAATTTTCCTCTCATGGTACGCAAGAGTATACAAACTTCGTCATGGTCGTACTTGGACTGTCCATTTGGGACATAGAAGACAATAAGTCAGTAAACTGTCGCTGCTAGGTTTTCCGTGTCTTTTCACTTTGCAAAAAAGAAGCGTTTCCTATTTTCTGTTTTGTTTTAGTGTTTTCTGTGACATATTTTCCATTTCCGGTTGCAATTTTTCTTGCATATCAGAGATAACATTTTTGTGCTCATAATTGTGGGAAGTATGAGTGGGAAGAGATCTAGCCTGATCTAGCCAATTTGTTTGGTAAATAACGCGTCAGTTTACTCTCTTCGCCCACTTGAACTACCATTCTGGATATTGTGGGTGGAGTTGGTTATGCGGATGATTTCATAAAGTGTCGTCCTCGTCGTGTTTGTCGCTGTCTTTGTCGTCGGGTTGACATTTTTTGGTTAATGACAGCTTCAGCTCGTGTCTATTGGGTTCCCGTCCCGTTCCTGGTCCCGTTTCTGGTCCCGCAGTTTATTTTATTTTTAGACTTGTGTGAGAGAGAAACAATTGAAATTCTTGACGTTGCTGGTTATGGTGATGGGGATGCGGTTGCTCTGATGTCATGCTGGAGTCTGGAAGTGGTTTCGGTCTTTAAATGAAATTGATGAGATGAGAGAGACCAAAGAGCCCAAGTCCAGTTTGGCTTAAGCTGCAGTCTGTAGCCTTGACATGATTTGCTTGGACATGGATGGGGCCCGAGGGTCATGTTGGGCAATAGTTTTAACTAGCATACAATGGAAAGTGGCCACCAAATCTCTAACTGACCATTAAACATTCTGGTTTTAATGTTTGTCTCTATCCCTGATGGACGATGCTATGAATGTTGATTTTATGTTTGCCCCTTCTACAAACACACACACAGACACACACACACACACACACACACACACATATATATATATATATCTACCCTCTTGTTTTTCTCTATTTATCGTTCTTTCTTTTTTCTTTGTGGCCTTGAAAATAACTTCCGAGCTGTGCTTCTTGGTGGTCCTTGGGGGTGAAAGGAAATTGTTTGATATTGGTTGGGATTCGTTTCTAAATTCCTCAATGATTCGCATGCCAATCGCAAATGAACTTTTCTCTTAACGTCATTTGCATTCCATGGTATTCTTTCTACATACTTTGACTGACGTCAATGGCAGTTATTTTTTTACTTTTTTCAATATACAGACACATGCATATACAATTTGGTATACATACATGTTTTTGCAATATATATATGTATGTACATATATATTTTTTTGAAGCTTTAAAATCAAATGCAGAGGCGAGAAGGTCAACAGCCCAAGCCAAAAGGAAAGCAGCGACAGGCCAGTGACTTTGACTTGGATTTGACATGTCTTGGATTTTGGAATTCAAGTTGCAGAAATCAGCTATTGCTGATTGATTAACTGCCTAAATGACTGACTGATTGATTGATTAACTGATGGACACAAATTGACATAGGATTCTATATATACACATACATTAATAAATTAGTAGCTAATAGACAGACAATGCGGGAGCTTAACATCAAGGACTTGTCAAGTGAATTCGAATTTATTTACCATAAAAAACAAACATGAAAATATGTGGGTTTTTCAAAATTCAACTCAATCTAGTGATTGCTAACACGATTAATATTTTCAAATGAATATTTTTTGCATTTTTGTTAGTAAGATTTCAATGGAAGTTGAGCATGAAGCCTAAAAGTAGGCAAAAAAAAACATATTAACAAAAAGAATTTGGAATTGGCTATGCTTCACTTAATTTCTATACTTCGCTTAATGCTGATTAGGAATATTTTTAATTTTTCAAGAAATTGCCGATTACCTCTTTAATATGTGCTTTCATTCGATGGTTGCAGGTGACAAAGACTTACCAGAAGGTGCCATCCTTTGAGCGAAGATTTTCCTTCAGTAGGTGATTTGGCTTGTTGTTCTTTATTAGAAATCAAAGTTTTTGAATTCCCCCTAAGGCACATGAGCTTAGAATTTAAATTCTTATCTTACGGAAACTTTTATCTTTCACTTTCAGTGAACTAAAGGATGGGAAGGACATTCACTACTTAAATAGTAAATTCAAAATTGTAGATGATTTTCTTTAGTTTAGATGACTTCACAGTCTTTCCATAACATGGCCAAATATAGCCAGAGAGTGATAGAGATGGGTGAAACCCAAGCACTCCCATGTTAGTAGTTAGTACAACAAACTAAAAGATGACTTACGCAAGTGTATATCCTCAGCCACATTTCCTGCACTTATGTATTCATGAGACTATGCGTGTGTGTGTGTGTGAAACCTTGCAATGCATTTAGTAACCTTCACAACAGCTTTAATAGTTAAATCTCATCCTCTCACATTTGCCATACAATTTGTATTATCCTTGCAGGCGGAAAGTTTTGTACTTTTGAAAGTATGACCGACCAGCAACGAGCCTCGTTATGTCCTCGCCTGGTGGACTACATGGCCATCGTGGGTGCCCACACAACGCCGCCCATGCCCAAGGGCATGCAGGGCAGCAAGGCGCCACCAGTTCAGGTAAGTTTTTGCCACACGAGTTTAATTGACTGACGGATTGATGAATGGATTGGTTGCTTGACAGGTGCCCGATTTATTGCGTCGCTATCCACCATCGGATCATGCTGATTTCCCATTACCATTGGACATGGTTTACTTTTGCCAGCCAGAGGGCTGCACCAGCGTTGGTCCCCGACGCACTGGCTCGGCCATACGTGATATGACCTCATTTGTATTCGCCTTGACCGACAAGGATTCGGGAAAGACGCGTTATGGCATATGCGTTAATTTCTATAGACCCATAGAGCGGCCCAGTTCTTCGATGGGAGCTGGCACCGATCCGAGGGCTGGAAATGGTGGGGCTGGTGGACATGGTGGTGCTGGCGGTGCTGGTGGCATAGGCGGAGCAGCTGGCGGTGGGGCACGAGGACGACGCTCCTCAGCGTTTCGTCGTGAATCCTGGCGCAAGAGCATGGAACGAAGTTCGGATTCGGCATTCAGCAGGCAAGTGTATTGTTGTTGTTGTTGCATGCAGAGCCTCTCTTGTTTGATTGTTTGTTGTTTTCTTGTTCTTTTTTTATGTTTTTTTTTTTGTTTTTTTTGGCTAAGCGGCTTTTTTCTAACCAATTTCCATAACCATTTCCATAATAGTTACGGCCTCTTAACTACTTCTAGCGACTACAGAAGTAACGTAGCGCCAAGTGATTCGGATCGTGAACTGACCTCACGTCGTGACTCTGATCAACAGCGTTTGCATGCCCATCAGCATCAGCACTCGCAGCACTCTCAGCATCCACAGCAACAGCAACAGCAGCAGCAGCATTCCTCCTCCTCATCGCAAACGGCACCCAAACTGGGTCTTATGGCGCCATCAGCCGACTCGGAATCGGGTGGCAGTCATTCCCCATCGCCCCGTGCCTCTCGCAAACGTACCAAACTGCGTAATCAATCATTGACCTCACTCTGCATCATATCGCATCATCCGTTCTTCACGACCTTTCGCGAGTGTCTGTTCATATTGAAGAAACTGATCGATGCCTGCAATGAATCCTCATCCCCGAAACGAGTGGGTGCCTCTCAGAAGTTGAATCGGGACAATGTGTGGACCGTATTGACGGGACATGTCAGCGAGGCGACACCATCCATTGTCCTGCATGACGTCAGAGAGATTGAGACCTGGATATTGCGTTTGCTCTCCACACCTGTGCCTGTGCCCGGGTCGACGCGAGTGGAGGTATGGTCCACAAGACAAATTTCGAAGGACTCTTGTGTCCATTGACTTAATTCGTTCGTTTCTATATAGGTGGAAGTTCTGTCACCAACTGTGCATGAACCCCTTCTATTCGCCTTACCCGATCACACACGCTTCTCGCTGGTAGATTTTCCCCTGCATCTACCGCTGGAGTTACTGGGCGTCGAGACATGCCTCAAGGTGTGGACCTTGATTATGCAGGAGAATAAGGTTCTCTTTCAATCACGCGATTACAATGCTTTGTCCATGTCGGTTATGGCATTTGTCACAATGCTCTATCCTTTGGAGTATATGTTTCCAGTTATTCCATTGTTACCCACATGTCTCAGTTGCGCCGAACAATTGCTGCTGGCGCCCACACCATTTGTCATTGGCGTGCCGGCCTCGTTTTTGATATATAAAAAGAATTTCCGGTGAGTTGGCCGAGTTCCTACAACTTCTCCTCCACGATTGATTGATGTGACTTTCTGCTTTTAGGCTGCCTGATGACATTTGGGTTGTGGATCTGGACTCAACAAAACTCACACCACCCACAGGTGGTTATGAGGAAATTCCACCATTGCCAGAACCAGAGGGAACCATATTAAAAAACCATCTACGACAGGTAAATGTCTTGAATCTTGTGCAATTTTTTTGTTGGCCGGCGGAGGAAAGGGATTATCAAAGAAAACTGAAGGGGATTGGGCGACATTGTTTAATTTAGATTTAGTAAACAAATCAAAAGTCAATCTTTAACATTCATTATATATATACATATATATATGTCCACATGTGAGTCTAAGTTGTATGCTTCAGATTCTCCTTGCAGAGATTGAGCAATTGGCAGCTCTGTTCGTATAGATGTCCATTGAGGTCTTTCAACTGGACTCTCTCCGTATGTAAGAAACGCTCCAGGCGCTCCACATCGTTGCGCATTTTGTAGACAATCCTGGGCAGCATAGACTGAACCTTCTTGACAACCTGCTCTTGGGCACTGAGGCGACCTTGATCGATGCCCTCGGACTTGAAACGTTCGAGACGTTGTGTTTCCACATTGCCCTCATTGTCGTAGTGTAATTTCTGTTCAAGCAAATGCTTCAAAACTGCCGTATAGACGACCAACTGATCGAGTCGTGGACAAATTGTTCGATATTGAGATCCATTTGAGATAGATATTGCCACTGCACCCATACGAGGGCTAGTCATAATGTCAAGAGAAATAAAAACTTGGGAAAGGTGGCAAACAAAAACAAAAAAAAGCAAAAAAGAAAAACAAAAAATAGAAAACTAAATTTATTAGAAGGAATCTAAATGAAGGGAAAGTTTATGAGTGACTAAAGTCGGGTGGGGGGCTGGGTTACAATAACATCTCCGAATGCCTACTGTGATAATGTGAGCTTTGTAACTATATATATACATATATGTATGTATCTATATACATCTGTTCTCTTTTGTGAGCTTATTGTCGTCAATATCATTTCAAAACATCTACATATACATATTACTTATCTATACTTACCTAAATACTATACCTAACTACATATAAGTGAATGTTTTATATCTGAAAAAAAAAAACAAATATATATAGAAATCATTTTTAAAGCAGGCTATAATATCATATTCGAGGGGAGTTTAATCAAATCATTCATGACATGAAACATAAACCAAAAACGTTTTTTTCTCTACGCTCTACTTATATGTATGTACATGTTGCATTCTCTTTTCTTTTTGCAAAAAAAAAAAAAAAAACACTCACTTTACACATACATGTCTCTTTCTCTCTCTCTGTCTATCTCGCGCTCTCTGTCTCTCTCTTAATATACTCTTTATATTTCTTTCTCTCTCTCTCTCTACTTGATATTACTTTTCCAACACTCATACATTATAATTGTTAAACATTACAACAACAACAACAACAACAACTGCAGGCTATGCTACTTATGGATGAAGCTGGACTTGGTGTAAATATCCTTCATAAAACAACAAAGAAAAAATACAATAAAAAAACAAAGTGATAACATTGTTTTTTTTTTTTTTTTGTCAAAAACCTACACTCAATAAAAATCGAAAAATTCAGCTCAAAAGTTAAAGATTATCTGATTTAATGATCTCTGAATCTCAATCTCTACGAGGTGTGTTTCAAAAACTTATGAAATGATTACAAATTTGCATTTTTCACAAAGGGCTGAGTTTGCAAAAAAAACGGCGCCATCTTTCTTACCTTGAAAATTGTAAATATATATGTATATATAATTTGAGAATATTTTCTAAGCCGCTTAGGGAATTCAGAACCCTTTAAAACTATTACAAAACAATTATAAGAAATCATTAAATATAATAGACAGTCCTCCTATTATCCTCTTCCTTTATCCAAAAACGACATTTTCTTCTTTAGTTCAGAAAAATAATGAATTAATGAAATTTATCTTGGACCCAAAAAGTTATAGTTATGAATATATGCAAAATGTTTGACATACAAGAATTATTTCTATTCAAAATTGTTCAAAAACACTCATAAATATTTGTTCAGCTTGAAATTGAGGTATCGACAGTTCGATTCTTATAAAAGTCATTTGATTTTTTTAAACACACCTTGTAAAAACAGAAAACTTTCGAATCGAATTCTTTTATCTGAGTGTAGGTATGACATAAGCTAAAAATAACTATATATAAAATATATAACGTATACGTAACAGCATGCATACAGTCATTATACATAGAACCATTTAACATGCTTATATATATATACATATATTGTATTTTCTATATGATTGTGGTATATAGATTGTAATATATCCACCACATATGTATATATATATTTTTTTTTTTTGGAAAAGTAAACAAATTTATGAATATATTAGTTGTAGCACTAATGTTGAATGAGCTATATAAAAAATTCAGCTCAACAGTTTGAATTATTACCCAATCTTTCTATCTATGGCTATCTGTATATCTCTTTCTCTCTCTGTATATTGTTGTCTTTGTCTATTTAGCATGCCTTCCCCTATGTGTCTTTGTGTGAGTGTGTGAGTGTGTGTGTGCGCGTGAGTGTGTCCCTAGTCCATACCAACCAACCAGATCTGTTTTCCCTACCATCTTACAATTAGTTTTAGAGCGTATTCAAGTCTCTCGTTGAAGCGAAATGATTTGTGTTGAATTTGTTGAAGAAAATATTTGATTACTAATACCTGTTTTTGGTTGTTTTTACTAGGCTCTTACCTCGATGACTGCAACCAATCAGGCGGTGTCCTCGCAGCAGTTATTGCCCTCGGTCAGGGATAGTCTACAAGAGCCGCCGCTGCTGGGGTAAGGCAATCGAAAGCCACTGGAGGAGAGAGACCATAGACTTATTTATACCTATTTGTGTGTTGTTCTATCTTCATATATGTAGAGTATCTCAGGTTCGTCTGCCTTTGCAAACACCGCCACATTCAGCCCAGGCTAGTCAACGGAATTCGGTGTCTGCCCAAGGGGCAACTGCCTTAAGCTCTCGTCAGCCCAGTCCGATGAATTCGCCTGCCTTGAATCCATTTGTCTATGGCACCGATGTGGATTCAGTGGATGTTGCCACACGTGTGGCAATGGTGCGATTCTTTAATGCCCAGAACACATTGGCCAATTTCGCCGAGCATACGCGCACCCTACGTCTATATCCACGTCCTGTGGTGGCCTTCCAGATCAACAGTTTCCTCAGATCCCGTCCGCGCGCCTCACAGTTCCTCAATCAGTTTGCCCGCACTCAGGCAGTTGAATTCCTAGCCGAATGGTCGTTAACGCCAACAAATGTGGCCTTTCTGCGCGTCCAGACGGGCGTCATGGATCCCATGCAGGTGGGGGATAAGCCCAAATGGTTTGCCCACTCCCTGACACCCATTCGATTCTCTGTGTGGGACGATGGCAGTTCGTTGAATGGAGCGTTACGCTCCTTGAAACAGCTCGAATGCCAGCCCACCGATGAGAGTGGCTCCGACTCGGAGGGTGCTGATAGCAGCAGCTCCTCATACAGTTCGCTAAGTGACTTTGTCTCCGAGATGGCATCATCGGATCTGTCACCCAGTTTGCATGATGTCTTCGGATCCTATAATCGACCGCATGTCGTCCCACAGACGTTGTCATCGAATTTAGATCCTGCATTGGTCTACCATCCACCCAGTAAGCTACAGTATCCCGAAGGACTGGCTGATCTCAGTGTTAGCAAGGAGGACGAGGAGCGTGCCGATTCGCCAGTTTCTTCATCATCCAGTCGCTCGGATCTAAGTTCGCCTAGCTTCAATCGGGATTCGGAGTTTGATTTTCAGTCCAAGGCCGGGCAGGGGCCCCAGTCGCAGCAGCAAGCATTCGAAATGGCTACACCGCTGGCCATGCGCTTAGAGGCGACCATCAAAATGGCCAGCATTGAGGCTGAGTCGGATGCACCAGTGGTTACTTCAAAAGCCAATAAAATGCAGCGCAATACAAGCGATATCGAGCGTACGGAAAAGAAAATACCGGTTAGTGAGAAGATTTATAATTAAGATCATGACTAAAGACATTCCTTCCGTCTCTCTCTCTCTCTCATTTTCTCTCTTGACAGCCCCCGTTGACGCCGCCCGTAAAGCAACCCAGCGTAAGCAACATATTGGCTCGAACTGGCAGTTCGGGCTCTAGTTCTAGTAGTCCTGGCAGGCAGAGCTCACAGAGTTCCCTTTTTGAGAATTTCGCTTCACATGCCAAGGAACTGGTGCGCGAGACAACGCGACAAAGCAGTCAAGAGGGTCTCTTGGCCCATGTGGATAAGGTGAGTTGTCAGTCAATTGCATTAGACTAGCCCGAAATGTCTGCATCATACTTATTGTGGGACTCAATGTTGTACTCCTGTTGTTGATCTTAAAATTTGATTTAACTGAACAAAAAAAAAAAAAAAATTAAAAATAAACCAAACACTCTACACACAACTTTACCATGTGTCTACAAATCAAATGTAGCATGCTCTGGACGAAGATCTTGACGATAAAATGCGTCATACCTTTGAAAAGGTTGGTATTCATACTCCCACCCCACACACTCACACACACACTCACACACACACACACATCCACAAAACACACACACCGTTCACATGTAGTGTGCACCGCATATGTAGATAAATATACAAGTGTATGTGTGAGACCAGAAGGAGCATTCAATGAAAAGGATCATTTAATATTTTTTAGTCTTTTTGTTTTTTTAGAACCTTAATATTTTAGCTTTATGCCATGCATCAATTGGGTTGCAAAAATCTAAACAACAGACAGAAGAAAGCTTTTCCAAATCCCTTAAACTATATATATTCTTGATCAGCATCAACGGCCCAATCAATCCAGCCACGCCTGCTCTTCTGTCTGTTTAAACACCTAGATCTCGGGGACTTCCAAATTTATATGTAGTTCCGAAAGTATGGAGACAGATCAAGATTGTTTCAAATTTTTGCCACGCCTCTTTTTGTGCATGGTATATGGTGTCAGTCGGGGAGATGTCTTAGTTACTTCATTTTTTCTTTTATCCCCCCTTTTTTATCAAAATTTAATTTTTTTAGTAATTAACTTGAATATGTGGTGACCATTTGTGACCCGTTGAATCCATTGTAGAAAGTAACTCATGTTAATATAGACCGTTGTGTTTATCTTGACGTTGTCATCATTGGAATAAAAGAATGCATTGAAATCCGTTTCATGATTTCCATTCTCTCGCAGTTTACCCTACATGCCAAGAAAGCGGCTGGAGAGGCTTCCAAGCAGGCATTGGAGGTGTCGAAGCAAGCGGCTGGTGTAAGCAAAAACACCCTGGAGGATCTGACCTATGTGGGTAAATCCACTTTGGGTGATCTAACCAAAACAGCCAAGGAAGCTGCCACCAAGAAGGGTATCATTAAAATTGAGGAACATGGTCATGGCAATGCGGGCTCAGGTGGGCCTCTAGAGCAGCAAAGAAGCTCTGTCTCATCTACTGTTGGACCAGGCTCCCAGCTGGCTACCCAAAAGCAGGTTCAACAAAGCTCCAGCGGCGGCGGTGGCAACAATTTTTTCTCATCCATTGGCACAGATTTCAATGGTTTGGCCTCATCGACATCGACAATGTTCTCGGGCATGTTTGGCAAGAGTAAGTATACCCAATCTTCTAGATGATTGCAAAACCGAGATGCTCATCTGAACATTGTCCAAAAACCAGAGAACCAACAGAAACAAACAGCGGCTGCTGTGCAGCACAAATCGTCAGCCAGTGTGTCATCCGGAAAGAGCGGCAAGACTGGCATCAATTTCGATCCGTTTCCAAGTCGCAAGGGTCTGGTCGAGAGGACGCCTCTCATCAAGCACGCCGGTCCCAGACAGACCCAAGAGGAGTTAACTCGTCAACAGAACCAGGAACGTTCGCACAGTAATGCCGAGAACCAGGCCTTTCTCAAAGATGTCACCAATCAGGTGCTCGCCGGCGAGGGGGTCGGTTGGTTGAAGCTCAATCGTTTCAAAAAACTCATGGAGGACGAATCATATAGGACTCTGGTGCTGAGTAAACTGAACAAGACATTGGATAAGAAAATAGCCCCCGATGATCATATCGACGATGTGGTAAGCCATCGCCAAATTTTAATATAATGCGGAGTTTGCTATAATTTCCTGCCATTTTCAAGTGTGTGACGAAACCCGTGTGGAAGGGCATGCTTAAATGTGTGCAAGCTATTGCCGGGGGATTGGATGTAACCTTCGGAAACTTTGGCTTGGGAGGCATGGCCTCAGTGTTTCAATTGATGGAGGTGGCTCATACACACTTCTGGAGTAAGGAAATCAACGAGGGCAGTGATATGTCTTCCAGTTTGCTGTCGAGTCATGCGGCCAGTCCCATGGGCAGTCGTGAGAATTTACGTTCGCCCAGTTCGCCAAATGGTCCGCATTCGGGTCTGGGTTCTGAATGGGCTTCGCCGCAAGAGTCACGCAAAAGCTCAACTCATACAGCGGCAACAGCAGCGACCACCAGACGTTTGTCTTCGGCCGATAGTCAAGATGGGCAATCGACAACGGAAATGTTCAAGGACATGTTGTCCCAGAAGAGAAGTGTCTTGAAGAATATGCTAACCTCGTTTGATTCAGATGTGAGTATATATGCATACATACCTATACATATGTATGACTATGGATAGTAGAAGTAGAGACGCATCATTCGAATCATAAATAATACATACACATATAGTTCTTGTGACTGTGCTTACCACATACATATACAAATGCATATACATATACATATATATATAGCTATATATCGTATGATTATTAACGCGCATCGTTGTTTGTTGTGTACCTCAAAATCATCTTCATGCATACAGTATACTACCAATTTATTTGTATAATAACTGCATTAACCTAAACAAGCACCCCAATCCACCCCTCCCCCCAATCGACTCCCTCGTGCATAAGTATAATACAATCTATGTATGTTATGTAAATGTAGAAAACGCTTTGCATCAATTGTACGTACAAGTAACTCTACCATCTCATCGGATACTGAGGTATCCTTTCTATTATGATGATGATGATGATGATGATGATGAAGTATTCTCTTCAATAGCAATACAAATATATATGTGCATAATACATACCCTATATATATACATACTAGTTATATATGTATCCCCCTTTGTATGTATTATTAATTCGTAGGCTGCTGGCTCTACGGGTGCACTCTCCGTGGTCAGTGATTTGCTTCCAGTTGGCAGCTTGAGCGTGCGTATGCCTTCTAGTTGTCGCTCCACGGTCTCAGATACCGAGTATGAGAATAATGTAAGTACCCGAGTACCAAAATCCATCAAATCGAACAATATTGAATCGAAACCCGATTCACACTAAATATATGTATGCAATTGCGTTGAACTGCGGATTAAACAAGAACAACCACAACAACAACAACAACAACAGCAAACTGAATTCGAATTAGAAGCAACAATAAAATCCAAAACAAGAATTTAACCTTCCATTCCATTTGACCTTACATTTGCAGACGACCACTTCAAAGGATTCGAAAAGAAGTTCCGGCAATTTATGGTCAGGCAAATCGACACTAAGTGCCGGCTTTCGTTATACGGGCGGCCATCTGATAAATACCTCGTCATCTCCATCTCCGGACAGTCCACGTGTATATCTGTTTGAGGGTCTGCTGGGTAAAGATCGCTTGAATCTCTGGAATCAAATGCAATTCTGGGAAGATGCCTTCCTCGATGCTGTTAGCCAAGAGCGTGATATGATTGGCATGGATCAGGTAAGGCCCCAGCCTCTTCCCCCCCAAAATGGGAGACGGGAAAATTAAATTTTTGGTTTCTCCACCTCAGGGACCCATCGAAATGATGGAGCGCTACAAGTCGCTAAGTGAATCGGAACGTAAGCGTCTGGAACACGATGAAGATCGTTTGCTATCCACTATGCTTTATAATCTGACAGCCATATTGGTTATGCTGAATGTTAATAAAGATGAAATACGTCGCAAAATACGTCGACTATTGGGTAAAAGTCACATTGGTTTGGTCTATTCGCAAGAAGTTCACAATGTTGTCGATCAGATTAACAATTTGGTGAGTAGGCCTTACGAAAGGAGTAGAATTTGATCGGGTTATATCTATCGATTATCACTTGTCTGTTATTCAGAACGGTAACGATATCGACTTGAAACCACTGGGCTCACGGCTCCTGCATCGCCAGAGCTTCACGGTACATCAGGGCACCGATGTGAATGGTCCTTTACGCTTTATGGAGGTACGCGATGATGGTTTGGTCTTGCGTTCAGTCGATGGCACCATTGTGGAACGTTGGTGGTACGAACGATTGGTCAATATGACATATTCACCAAAAACCAAATTGCTTTGCCTTTGGCGTCGCAATGGCGGTCAGACCCAGTTGCATAAATACTATACCAGAAAGGTACAGGGACAATGGATGAGAAGGATGCAAGAAGTGCAGTTAATTAAGCAGATTTTGGTTTCTAAATTTTAATTACAGTGTAAAGAGCTATACAATTGTATTAAAGAGGCCATGGAACGTGGTGGTACACCAACAAATGTACCCGAATTGGGCGGAGAATTCCCTGTACAGGATATGAATACGGGCGAGGGTGGACTATTGCAGGTCTGTCTTGAAGGTGTCGGTTTGTTGTTCTCCAACAGCAAGGTAAGTGCTTATCTATCTACCTAAATATTTTCTATATATATATACACACACCCTCACACACACACCCACACACACACCCACACACACACACACACACACACACCTATATATACATCTAAATACACGCATATACATAAATACAAACATACACTCAACATACTTTCACTTACTCGACGCTCTCTAAAAAAAAAAAAAAAAAAAAAAATATATACTACTCGTTATGTGTATAACTCTCTGCATCTATAAAAAGCCATAAAAAAATGCATCAAAGTCCGCCCCCTCAGTCCACCCTGTACTTTTCCCACTAACACCAAATTGAAAAAAAAAAGAAAAAAACAATCCTCATCTTAAAAAACGAAAAAAAAAGTACTAAAACAAAGAAGAAGAAATAGAAGGAAAATCATAATTGTACCCCCAAAAATAAAGTTTGAAATGATAAAATTCTGAGCCAAAAGAAACTGAAATGTTAATTATAGAGCAACCTATTAGCATTCGTCTCCTTCTCTGTGTTACGATTTATCCAATTAAATATATAGTACCTACATATATATATATATATACATATATATAAAAGGGGAAAAATACATACGTATCTACCTATTCGTTTTCACTATCGGGCGTATTATATAATTTTGATATCGTGACATTTTCTTTGAATTAATTTCGATTTCTTTTGGTTTGTTTTGTTGTTTTTTTTTTTAATTTATGTTTTGCTCTTATTTTGAATATTTTTCTTTCTCATTTCTTTTGTTGTATATCGTTGTATAAAAAAGAAATGAAATCTAATATTGAACATTTCATGTTCATCTTTTCAGTGATAATGTATTATTAACAAAAATCAAGGACCTTCTCAATAATTTACATTTTCTGTTAACACTCTCTCTCGCTGTCTCCCTCTCTCTTTATGATGTATGTATATTGCTTCGATTGACAGATGAATCAGTTTGACTTTCAGCTATACCCTACCATCTTCAATCCAGTCTCTCTCTCTCTCTCTCTCTCTTTGTCATTCTTCATTTATTTTTTCTTTATCCCTCCTTCTCTTCTGTCTGTACTCCTCTGTCTTTCTCTCTGTCTGTCTTTTAGTCTTATTTGGCATAAACGAGTTAATAGAGAAGTGCTACAAACTCATTAGGATTAATGTAAAAAATAGAATAATCAAAGAAACAAAAAAAAAATGTACCCCTTGCTAAATTAATTCGATAATACATATTATCATTTATACCTCTCTCCGCATTAATTTAGATAATAACTCGTTAAAACGGATTGCGATATTGTAACATTTTTTTTTTCTATCAAGTTGGTCTGATATAAATCCCATGAAATTCCTGGAAAACCCTGTCTTGGAATTCTGTGCAGTGCTGCGAAATACTGAGTAGTGTTGGAAAACTATGTCTTAGAGCACATTTCTTTGAACTACTCCTAAGTCTAGTCCCCCTCCAAGCAGTGTGTTGAGTATTCTTTGTTAAATTAATTAAATAATCCAAACTATATATGCCAATCTAGAAAAACTATATGTATGCTTTGTCAAAGATATATGTAGGACCTTAAACGCATTTGAGGTGCCCCCGAAAAATGAACCCAACGTAACCCTATACTAGTTCATATTGTATATTCTCCACTTTTTGGACATTCTAATTTTATTTCCAATTGAGTTGGCTATTTATTTAAAAATCTATAATTTTCCAATTCGCCTTCTATATTACATATATATAAAATTAAAAAAAAAAAAAACAACTATATGTTTAAGTCATACATGAACAAAAATGATAAGAAAATCAATAATATCGAATTATCCAATTAACCTCTTCGAAAAAATCTAAATTTATATATATATATAAATATATATATATAGTTATGAAATAAAAAAAACAAATTACAGTGAAAATCCATATTATCATTATACTCCATATATGCTAGTGAATGTACTGAATGCTATATTCATTATCTCTATTTTATTTATTAACTAACAACAAAAAAAAAAGACTGAAAAAAATACATTTCCTTTTATTTTTTTTTATCATTATTATACTTACTTAAATATACATTTTTTTTAGTATGATTTTCCATATATTTCTCTCAATCACCATTTGATATTAAATTATTATAATTATAATTGTCTCTCTCTCTCTCTCTCTATATATATATCTCTCTCGCTCTCTCACTCTATATTTTATTACAATTGATCTAGTAAGCGTACTTTAACTAGTCCAATTCTACTTTAAATCTGAAAAAAAAAGAATAATTCTTGGTTATATTTCAATATTAATAGTGATATATTTTATATTAATTTTTTTCCAATTAGGGCTTAGGGATAATTTTATTGACATTTCGTTTGATGATATCCTTCATGTGCTTCAATAATTTTTTTCGTTTCCATTTTTGATCGTAGGCCGGATCGTAGGCCCATTTAACCCATTAAGAAAGAAGAGATAGTTCTTGGGAGATCTAATTAGTTCTCTATGTATATACATATAAACAATTTACGGAAAATAAGTGTGTCTCTCTCTCGCTCCGGCTCTTCTCTCTTATTTACTCACTCACTCACTTTCTGTGTGTCTCTCTCTCTCTCTTTTTTTCGCTCGCTCGCCCGTTCTAACTCTTTGATCCAATTTTGTGTCCTTGTTTTGTGTTTTATTCCGTTTATTTTTTTAACTTAATCTATCAGAGATAATTTGGAAAGAAGAAAGTTAATCAATATATTGAAGAAGATTTTGATACACTATAAAATGATTTTTGTGCATAAAACTGGTAACTTTTGAGATGGTCCTTGTGTATATCTGCTTTATTTTCTTGTTTAAACACAAATTTTTTTTCTCGCTAATTTTCTTAAGCTTTTTTTTTATTTCTTTTTAATATATCCGGTATATATATATATAAATATATATTAAGCTCTCTCTCTATCTCTCTCTCTCTTTATCTATCTCTATTTCTTCTTCCGTCTCTCTCTTATTCAACCTGTCTATCTCTCGGTATCCCTATTATAATTTAAAATTTTAAGAAATATCAGATATATGAATTCATTCGTTCCCTTTGTCTTAAAAATAACCTTTTTTAAATTTATTTTCATTATTTGATGATCATTTTATTTGAATCTATTCTTCATTTATCTTTATATTTTTTTTGGTTTGTTTTTTATTTTGTTGGAAAAGTAATTAGCTTTTTTTTAGTTTTTGGTTAAATAATAACAGCAAAAAAAAAACAAAACAAAAATATTTACATCTAGAAGAAAGAAAAGAATTTATTTTTAAGATACTTTTAGTGTAGCGGTCCCCAAGTCATGATAAAACATTATGATCCCGCCACCCTGTGAAATAACCCCAAACCCCTCAAAAACCTCGTTTTCCACTTCCTCTCTAAGCAAAATACGACTCTTAACATAAAAAACAACAACAACAACCACATTTCATATCGTTTCTATTTAGTGTAAAAAAAAAAAATAACAATTCGCAAGCAAATCTACTACTAATTAGAAATTTTTGAAAAAACTCAAGACAAAATACAAAAAAAAAAAAGAAATTATATATATATATAAATAAAAAAAAGCGTTTTCAACCTTTCTTTTTATCATTTTTCTTTGTTGTTTGTTTAACATGTTTTTTGAATATCGTACGCGGAACGCTGCACTTCTATGCTACGTAACTTCTATTTTTTGGAACAAAAAAAATCAAAAACAAAACAAAAAAAAAAATCAAAAATACAATCAATCTGCTACAAAATCGAAAACCAAAAATTAACCACTCGTTCCATACGTATCCAATGATTGGTCTTCTCTCTTCAACTAATGAACTGAACTGAACTCAAAAAACCGAAACGATAAACCTGAAAACAAAAAACGAAAAAAAAAAACAACAAATCAAATAATGCAAAAATTACGATCTCAATATATATATATATATATAACATATATACAAATAAAAAGGATTTCGAGGTATTGCAATGAACAAATATTCTTTCTGTTATATTTGAAACTTTAAATTTATAAGCTATTATTGTTCTTAAGAAAACTAAAACAAAAAAAAAAACACATAAAAACCTAAAACAAAAACCTGTTTTTTCCGATTTGATTTTCAAAAAAAAAAAAAAAAGTATTGTGTTTTTATTTTAACTTCACACTTGATTTTTTCTAACTCACTTTCACCCACCGCAACAAAGACTAAAAACAGAATTATGACATTCAACAGTTAAAAAACCAAAATCTATACAAAACGAATTAAATATATATAAAAACGAAATAAAACAACATTAGTAGTTGACTATATAATATACTAAACTATCGTATAATTACGTTTTTCCAACTGAGATTTTAATTTTTGAACTGTTGGTTGGTTGGTTGGTTTGTTTGTTGAATTAAAAAAAAACACCCAAACACACATACACAGAGCCGCAAACATTACGTTTATCAACACTCACAAAAAATTTTTCGTTTCATTTTCATTTTATTCCACAAGCACACAAAACTAAATACAAACATTCTTACATTTTTGCATTTGAATATACATATAAATACTTTTTAGCCATTTTTTTGCGTGTTGTTCAAGTTATACTTTCTGTTATAACACACACTCAGTTACACACACACACACACACAGAGCCAACTGTACACCCACATTTTGACCAAGCACTTGGGTATTCGCGTCAATGAAACGCATGAAATACTACCAAACTACATACAAAAACATTCAGATGTACCCAATGTACATACTCTTGTTCCGTTCCGTCTGATTATTGCTAAAAATTTCTTTCAACTTTCCAATACTGCGTTCAACATTCAATGTGTTCCATTATCTCCTCATATTCTACATACACTTACATAATACGTACATCACGCTTTCAGTTCATTGTTTTTGTTTTTTGAGTTATTGATTTTTCGGCACTCTACAACACTTAACTACATAGTTGAAAAAAGCAAGTTCTTGGAATGTACATACATACAATAAATCCATTAGTAATAGATCACTACGAAAATTCAATTCAATAGTTTAGCTGCTGCTTAAACAATTTCTTCCCCCTCCCCACCACAAAAAAAAAAACACAAAATGCTTATGGACTTGATTTTCCATATAAATACAAACACAAAATTTCGCTATGCTATTTCTTTGTACACTTGTGTTACTTAAATGTCACCCAAATTAAAGAATTTGGTTGAGCTTTGACAAAAATCGAACACTCCAACTTCAAGCGATGGTCAAAGGACTTGCGGGAAACAGATTATAGACTAGAAGGGGAGAGTCCAAGGACTTCGGTCAATCGAAGCGTTTTTCAATAGTAGATTGATCTAAATATTCATTTCAATTCAATCTATTATCCCCCGCCTTGTTCTCTAATCAATTTCCACTCCTTATTCTTCGATTTTTCGAATTTCGTTTCAGTTTTTAAGTTCATTAAGTTTCATTTTTATGTCCACAGAGAAACCAAAATATTAAAAAAAAAAAAAAATTAAAAACCGAAACCGAAAACAGTAAATAAAAAAAATTTTTAGTGTTTTTTTTATTTTGCTTGTGTAGTGAGTTAATTGTATAGCAAACAGATTAAAACGCAAATTGTAGTTGTAGTTTACAATTTAAAAAAAAAAAAACCAAAACAAAAACAAAATAAATAATATATAAACCAAGACTTAAATCTCTACTCAGATACCATAGATTTCTATGAAAAATTCTCACAAAACCTAACACCCCCTCCCAAACCTCTGGAAAAGTTTTGATAAACTTTTCCACTAAGCTTTACTATCCTAGAAACTCTCACTTTTGCTCTATTTCTCCCATTTTTCTCTCATTCTCTCTCTCTGTCTTTCCCTATCTCTGGCTCTCTGTCTCTCTCTTTCTTTCACTTATTTTTCTTCAAATATTTGTTATTTTCTTTCTTCTCTGTGCTTAAGCTTAATCTTAAGTTCGGTTATAAATTTTGTTCAAATAAAATAAAAAACTATAAAATAAAAAAAAAAATATAGTGTTGATGAACAAATTTTAGTAAAAGTTTGAATTGTTAATTACCATATGGTCTTTAAATCTTAAAGGCGATATTTTACTCTGAGCTCAGTTCAACAATTTTGTACTTCATTTTTTGAATTTTCATTTCGGAAAAAAACAAATTTATAGTAATAGTCAAATCGCATGCCTATTAGTATTATCGTTATCTTCAAATTCTCTATAAAACAAAATCATAAACACAAATGAAAATACAAATTTTGGGACCGTTTAATTTAAAATTTTTTATAATTACTTAGAATTTAGTTAGTCTGAGCTTCACCCATTCAAAAGAGTCCAATGTCACTATAATAAGAGATTTATTTCTCTTTTAATCAGTTAACATTGAAAATATTTAAGATATAGATATTGATTAATAAATCTTTGTTTAGGTTTATGTTTTGTTCTTTTCGATAAACAAATTTCCATTGAAACGATAATGAAAGGCCTTCTAAGACCTGATCCTTGAAAAAGTTTCCCTTCCATTGTTAGTCACAACAAATGCAATAAGTCAATTAGACGGCACAAATTGTAATTGTCCATAATATTCGCTACTGCTTAACTGTGCTAATTCAATCTATTAGTTTATCAACTACCGAAATTTTAGCTGAAATTTAACCATTGTTTCTTTAATTCTTGCTATTAGTTTATGTGTTTAACAAGATTTTATTTGCCTCAACTCAACACACACAAAATACACTTCGTTATCAACAATAAAAACATATATTTAAGTTAAGTACTACAGCCAAACAGCAATTAACTAGTTTGTTTTTCGAAATGTACCCAAATGAAAATTCTAGTACAATCTCTTTACCCCACCCCCGCCCGTGTTAATAAAAACAAAAAAAAATATATATACGACCATCTCACAAGTGCTATATAGAAAACAAAAACAAACAAAATGACCAAAAGCAAAAAAAAAAAGACAACCAAAATTAAAATTAAAACAAAAAAAAAAAGAAAAAAAAAATTAGAGTGAATTAAACAAATAAACTATATTTGATTTAATTTTGCTGCATTTTCTCTATGCAATTAAGAAAGCTTTCTTATCTTTTCCAATTTAATTTTATTAACATTTCGTTTCGTATCATTTCACTGTTTCGAAATCGCAAAAAACAATTTGTTTCGTTTGATTTTGTTCGATTTTTCTTAGTTGGTTTTCGTTACTCAACACTGTCTGTTCTGTCTTTGTGTGACTGTACATAAAATGTTAATGTTAAGCTCTGCTTTGCTCTGCCATCTCGTTGCCTGCTGCTGCTGCTAACAAACGAATGTTGTAGCATATTAAGATAGCTGTTATTTGCATGACTCAAATTGCAGTTTGCATTGAAATTTTGTTGCGTTTATGTTTGTTGACTTTTGTTTTAATTTGTTAAGTTTGTTTATATTTCTTATTGGTTGGTTTGTTGGTAGTTAAATTACACATTTACACCACCAAATCTACGCAAAACTATACACACACACTCCAAACACAAAAAGAAACCCGAAAGAACTAAGAGAAAAAATTCTAAAAACTACAAAATATAATACATTTTTCTTTTGATTTTATAACTACATAAATATTTATGTATGTACGTATTATTACCCCGAGCGTGTACTATTAAGTCTGTCTCCATCTCTCTCTCTCTCTCTATCTATATCTCTTTATATCGCTCACTCACTCAGTTTTGTGTAGAGTTCTTAGGTTTCCCGCTTTATTTTCATTTCGTTCAATATATTTTTTTTCAGTTTGCATTACTCTGTTTTAGCGACGAAATCCGTTTCTATAATCTATTCACAATTGCTTATTTGATAGTTCTAAATGATGGCCTTTGTCTGTTTCTCTTTCTCTTTTGTTAACATACAATAATTGCAGTTCTTTGTGCGTTTGGATCATATACGCAAATGCTTTACCCAGAAAGGTGGCATCTTTGTCCTGGAGGAGTACAGTAAGTGAAAATACTTTACCAACACTGGTTTTACTTTTTGTCTCTTTAATATTCCTAAGTTAATGTCCAATTCCTCTGGTCTTAGTCCTATCAAAGCCACATCCTTTACCCCTTATTTTGTCACTTCTAGTTAGTTAATGCGGCGTATACGTTATATTACGCATACGTATTACACAACCAGACGGAAGTTTCCGTAATTTTCGTATAAAACTCATTATTAATATCAAGTTATTTTCGTTTTTCCTGTGTGTTTTCAGATCCCAAGACTCGCAATCTAATACAACGCAAATATCAGTCAAGTATGGTAAGTTGAAGTTCTGCATTGAATTCTAAACTAAAAAAAAAAAAAAAAATTAAGCACTTTTATGTCACTTATTAAGACCAAGCTTGTCTTCACCAAACAATATGCACTTATTTGTTTTCTGGCAATGTTTTGTGCAGAAATTATGTATACAAGATGCATAAATTTTCTGAACAAATAATTTGATATTGTTTAACATATATCTATATATACATACGTATGTATGTATGTATATATGCATATATGTACTCACTTGCATAAATATTTGCACTGTTTAAAGTTTTTGTATAAAATGAATATTATGAGTATTAAGTCTGTTTAAATTGTTTTTTTTTTATTGTGATATCCATTTCTACTACTTTCTTTTGGATTTGTAACTTTTATTGTTTTTCTTATGGTTTATTATTCGTTTTATTCCAATTTCTTTTCCTGTGAATATTTCTATGTAAACAACAACAACAACAACAATACCAACATGTCTGCACCACAACAAAAATACATACATACACATATGTACACTCTACCAATAAAAACCACCACCACCACCACCACCACCACCACCATACATCATAATCATCATCGCAAATGCGCAAAACAAAAACACGAAAAAAAGGCCGCCGAAATTGTTTTGAGCTTCCATCGGGTGACCTCTGTACGATTTGCCTACATTTGTCATCTTAATGACGTCAGCAGCAGCCGCTGTGTTCAACCGCTGCCAAGAAGTACAGGCCACGCCACAGGCGAAACAATGGAAATGGAACAGCCTACAGAATCAATTTAATCAAAATCAAAGAGAATTTTGCTTGTAAATAAAAAACATGACAAAAAAAATTCACTCATTCATGTAAATTGTATAAAATATTCTAGTTAAATTACACGTTACTTACTTTATTTTATTTATTTTTGTTAGTTTCTCAACCACTGTTCCACACCACTGTGCCAAATAAATATTTTATTGCATGCTTTTCTTTTGTAACTTGTTTATTGTTTGTTCGATTGTTTGTTCAAAAATTTTTGTCAACACTAACGAAAAAAAAAACAAACAACAAATTTTGAGCCTTGATGTCTCTAAAACAAAATGCATCACGTATACGCCATGCCCACCCTTCCACAAATATGCAGTCGGATCAGATCTGTTACTCGGTGCTGTGCGTCTTCTCGTATGTGGCCGCCGGACAGGATCAGAAGAAAAATCCAGTGGTGATAACACCACAAATTCAGGATATCCATGCTCAGCAAAAGCAAAAACATCAACAGCAACAACAAAATCAGCAGCAGCAGCAACAACAACAGCAACAGGTCGCTCCAGCTAATCCTCCCATCAATGCATCGCAGAGTCAGCAACCAGCTAGAGTTAGCACTAACAAGCCACAAAGCGGTAGCATCACCATTAGACATACAGTGCCCATGCAAAAACCCACAATAACCATGTCGACAGTGCAACCGCAGGCAAAATTACCAACAACAACAACAGCAGCAGCACCGATACCAACATTAACATCATCAACAGCAACAGCAGTAGGAGCTGGAGCTGGAGCCGCAGCAGGTGCAGGTAGTACAAAACCAACACTGGCGACCGCATCGCCCAACCCGATGACCACAAATACCACACCCAGCCCCAGTGCCAGTCCCACTCCCAGTTTGGGGCAGTTGCCGCAACTGCCGCCACGTGTACCCTCACAACCATCAACGGAAAGTCTATCCACAATCAGTAGCATCAGTTCACCACCACCCAAATTGCGTGCAGCTCCGCCGCCTGGCCCTCCACCGGCCATACCGCCACGCACTGGAGCCATTGCCCGCAGCGGTTCCATGCAACAGCCATCGGCACGTTCATTTATACGGCAGGCCTCGGCCAATTCCACGCCGCCGCAGTATACGCCGCAACCGCCGCCACCGTTTGTCATACCCAAGCGGCATGGCGCTGGATTGGCTCGTGCCTCCACTTTGACAACGGCCCAAGCTATCGCCCATCATCCGCAGTCGCAGCAGCGCGCCAGCTACGGCAGCGTGTCCGCTGCGCTGCCACCAATGCCGGAGGTGAGTGCTCCGGGTGGATCTAATGCCGGTTCTGGTGCCGCTGCCGGAGCATCGCCTCAAGCCCATCGCAAGCACTGACGAAGGAGTTCGTTTTTCAAATTTAGTGGAAGTGGAGGCGGTGGCGGTGGCGGTGGCGGCGTCGTCGGTGGTGCCGGTCACGGCGATGGTGGTGTAGGCGGCGGTGGTGGTGGCCAGACAGGCGATGAGCCGCATCCACATAGACGAGAGGTCTGTCGCACTATATGCATACCCTGGCTATGAAGAGATTCATTTCCTCCTTCCGTGCGTTTGTCTCGCTCTGTCATCGCCATCCTGTCCTGTTCTCTATATATTTATATCTATATATATAAATATATGTATTTATTGATTCATGTTCTAGCCAAATCATATCATCAATGGACAAAAGAAATTTAATTCCTGCTAAGCTTTAAAATGAAAAAAAAAAAACCAAACAACTCGCTTAAATCATAATAAATAATACGAAAAATTAATCTACTATATAATATCGGGACTAAAGTTTACTAGTTACATGTATATATAGATAATATATATGTACATACATACAATAAATACATCTGCTTAAATACATACATAGAAATGAAGATTGGGGCACAAACTAATGATTTACAACAAATACAACTAAAAAAAAAATCTTAAAACAAATGTAAACTACTAAAAAAAAACAAAAGAAAAGGAAACTTAAGGAAATTGAAGGCAATCGAATCGTTGGTTAAAAAAGTTACAAAACAAAAAAAATAATACGAAATTAGTATTGAAATCGAGCAAACAAATAACTATTTTAACTTACCCAATACATATACCCTACATATATATATAAATAAATATAGACAAATAAATCATGAGACAAACTATGCAAAATAATATTAAAACATATTCATTGTATATTGTATAAAGGAATTTATCTAGTTATTGATGATGATGATGAAGGATTTTTCGTATTGGAATCGGAAATTATCTAAGTTTAAGGAATTGTCAGGGAACACACACATCCACACACACACACACACACAGACACACACGTGCAAGCATACACACAGACACGGCCAAGATTGAATTGGACAGCAATAATAAGTATGTGTGCGATGAGGAAAGATACCAATAAGTATATATATAACTCTATATACACACAAATATATGTATGTATAAATAAATATAAATGTATATTTTTTGTTGGTTTGAATGTTAACATAAATCTAAACAAAAACAAAAAAAACCAAAAACCGAAAAAATCAATAAACCATATTCTATACACTAAAATTCTTGGTTTTATTTCTATTACAAATGTTTAAAATGTGCAATTAAAATCTAAAATAATTAAAAAAAACCAAAGGGGTCTGTATCCTAGAAAGTGGTATTATTAATTAATTAGATGGTTGCTTAACATTTAGAAATAATAGCGTCAAATTAGTTTCACAGAAAGTATGTCTAATTGTAAGATATTCATATATATTAGACAGCTGCATGAATGATAGAAAAATTAAATTCTAATGAATCCATTCAAATTGAATTTAAATGAATGAATGACAGGTAAACAATGAAATGAGTGATTGTGAATGTAAGTACTTTTTAAATCTCAAATATGGCAAAGGCAATGAATTGAGTGTCAAAGCATCAAGAATCAATTCAAATTATTCGAATTGTCTCATATAGATTGAGACGTTTTGCAGCATAATTTTATAAAAAAGAATCTTAGGAAAAATAATGGTAAAATGAATAAATTCCATTTTTAATACACCAAACATTTTAAGGCTCGGATAAATCTTGGGAAATTTAATTAAGAGTGATTCCCAATTGCCACAAACTCAGAAAACATAACTAAGGGTATCTAAAATAATATCCGATGGATCTAATATAATAAATACTAAAATCATAATTGGTATTGGAAGGCATTCGAAACATAGCAACTCATTGTCTTACATTCGTTTTGTTTCGTTTGAATGTTGTGCTACTGAGTTTTACATCAGCCCACTCATTCACTTAAAGTCGACATTCAAACTCATTCAATTCATTCATTTCGTTTTACACATGGAAGGTAAAACCTCAGTAAACTGATTGATATCTTATCAACAATAAAAGAAATTTATAATCATTTTACTTTAACTACTATTTTATTGATTTCAAGGTACTTACTTTATATGGACAAGTTTGATTCATATTGGAATGATCAGAAATAAAAAATATTTCATTAAAGGATTCTTACTTTTCAATGACAAAAACTAGCAGGCATCGGAATTGGTGTTGTATAAAAATGGTTTAAAACAAATACATTTTTTTAGGGGATACATTTATCTAAAATTAACAAATATTCAATTATCAATTTTTATGATTGTTGTAAAAATTTTACATATAATGACATATATGTATTTGAAAGAACATTTCAGATCTTGCAAATGTTTCGTCTTCGGGAATATATTTTAAATTTGTAAATTCTAAAAATTTATTAAATTTCGTTTATGTATTTTATTTGATATAAGGACAATTGCCAGTAGTAGCAAATATTTTAAATGCATTTTCAACTTGTTTTTATTTCCCTCAACAATATAGTTTTAGTTGTTTCCAACTATGAATAGACACAAAGTAAATATATGTAGGCATTAAAATTTCTTTTAAAATATATTAATATATAATTTAAATTAAGTAAAATAATCACATTGTCATAATCACTTATGGTAACTATGGAAGCGATGCATGTGAACTTATTAAGGTAAGCCAATTTATCAAACAAATATGCCCTAATAAGATCTGAAATGATAAGTAAGTACATATATAAAATTGTGAGAAACTGAAAAGAATATAAAAATATTTGTCATTTGTTTTTTTTTCGTTCATCTTTTTATGTATCGTGGGAGGTAAAGCGATACCTTCTTATCAAATGACGTAAAACGATTTGAAGAAAAAAACATGCAGCATAATGATGATGGACTTTTGGAATCTCTACTCATCAGTACTAATTAATTGAATAGCAGCGACAGATTCCAAAAGTCAAAGATCATTGCGATCTATTTTCATATTTCATCATATTCATTGTCAAAGTCAGCTGATTGTTTTATTATTATTATTATTTTTCTTTTTTTTAGTTGATAAGCTCGCAACTGTCCTACATTTACCCAGTGGGGCCTAATTCATAAAGAGAATCTACACCCGTCCTCTGTAGACCCCCCACAACATGTAGCTTCGATAAGAAACAATAACATTGTTATGATCCGTTGTTTATTTTGTTGATTTTGTTAATCGTTGACGCATTAAATCTAAATAGTGCTAAGATTACCCCTACTTATGAAAAATATGCTATGAGAATGGAAAAAAGAGACGATTGATTAGAGTGGTAGGCGTGGTTTCATACGTAACTGAATACCATTGCCGCTCTTCATTACGAGTTCGGCCAGGGGATTGGGCTGATGATTGTCAGCAGGCATTAGTTGATAGTGACGCAATAGCATAGAGAGCGTCAATTTGAGCTCCAGCATGGCGAATTTTTGGCCTATTGAAGATAAAATACAAGTTACAAGATGTGGGCCATTCCATTGGAGATTTCGTCTTACCTATACAATTTCTGGGTCCCGCACTGAAAGCTGCAAAGGCAAATGGATGCATTTTCGTTTCATTCAAATAGAAACGATCGGGATCAAAGCGTTCCGGGTCAGGGAAACTATTGGGATCACGATGCAGCATATAGATGAGACAACTAATGGCAGCTCCCTTGGGTACTACAAGTTTGCCCACATTCAGATCCTCATTGACCTTGCGCGAAAAGAACGGCACCGAGGGATACAAGCGGAGGGTCTCCTTGATAACTGCCTCCAGATAGGGCATAGACTCCTTTTCTCTGCCTTCCAGCTCCATGGCCTCCTCGTAGGCACGTTGCTGTACCTCTGCGTGCTTCGACAGCAGACTGAGTGCGAACGCTATGGCTGAGCTGGTAGTATCATGGCCCTCGAACATGAAGGTGTCAACCTCTTCACGTATATCGCGATCGCTGAGCTCCTCTGCACCGCCCTCCATTTGGGCAAGTAGAAGCATATCGAGAAAGGCCAAGCGACGCTTAACTCCAATGTCATCTTGTTCGGCCTCGGGCCGGGACTCTTGCTGCTCCTTCTGGAGTTGCTGGCGACGTTGCCGTATCACACGATTTGTCTCATCGTGGAGAATCTTCAATGCATTATCACGATCACGACCCATTTGTGTGTATTTAAAGAATACATTCAAACGTTGCCAAAATGAGAAGCTCTGCTTGTGCAAAACACGGCAGATACTAATAAATAGAGAAAGAAAGAGACAGAGAGAGAGAGAGACAGAGCGATAAAGAATAAATTAAGAAGCGACTATATTTGGATTTGTCGGAGTGGGATTGGGGTTAATGCGAGCTTAGGTTAATTAAGCATATGTTGAAATGAGCTAAAGTGAATGTGAAGTATTATCAGAAGTTTTATTCCACTTACGTCTGCACAGCCTTCACATATTCCGAATCACTTTGCATTTGAGCATGCTTCTTAATACCCATGGCCGTTTCACAAATTGCATCGAGGGCAAATAGTGTGATATAAGGGTATATATCGAATATCTCACCATTGGCACGTTCCTTCAGACGGCTGACCAGAATGCGACAATTATGTTCCATTGGCTCCTTAAACTCGCTAAGTATGCGAAAATGAAAGGCTGGCGTTAATAATTTGCGACGACGATGCCACGATTCGCCGCCATTGGTTAGAAGTCCCTTGCCCAGCCATGCCTCGAGTAGCTCATAGTTCCTTGACTTATATACCAATGAATTGTTGCCCAATAGCTGTTTAATATCCTCCGGATCGGTGAACGTTACCATCAAATCCTTGCCGAACCAAATGCGAAATGTTGAGCCATGTCTACCCCGCAACTCCTTCAGCCAGTTCAATATCTCTAGCAAATAATCCAAAAAAGGTCCATGAGCACATTGTTTCCCTTGTTTTCTTTGGTATCCTTTCTCTTACCTCCTTTCTTCACATTTGCTATCAGTTCACCAACACTGGGTCCCGGCAAGGTCTTGGCAAAACGTTGCAAACGCAAAAATGTCAAAATCTGGGGTATAAATCGCAGAAAAAGCGCCCACAAAACAAATGCCAGCAATGCCAAAGTGTTCATACTTGCCACTAGTTAGCTCAATTATTGAAAGCAAACCAAACAAAAACAAGTAACAAAAAGCTGTCTTGCTTAACAACTACTACTAAAGTAAGTTAGTATAACTAGCAGTTCTCTCTTTCAGTCTCTTAAGATTTATAGCGATGTTTTTTTTTTCTTTCTTTTTTTTTTGCAACCGTTCAGTTCTCAGTGTTCAACACAACTAATTCTCAAACATGAATCCGTCTTACCGGCTAAACTAAATTGAAACATTTTGTTTCCATTGACACGCTTTCTTGTATGCTCTTTCTATCGTCCAAAAAACAGGTGATAAGAAGAATTTAACTTATCAAAAATTTATGTAACAAAAGTTTCCTAATTGTAGCTAAAAAAATTTGTCAACTTTCACTAGTAAGCAAAAAGAAAGTTAAGGGCAGTTCAAAATGTTCAAATTATTTTGTAGTATAGAGTATAAAATGTTAATTCATAATTCCAAAATTAGAACTCTCAGTGATGATCTTGGGATTGTCGTTGTGTCTATTGAATGCATCATGCATAGCCATAGTGCAAAACGAGTTGACGTTGACGTTGACCTAAATATAAATGCACTGCGAAATATATATACATATATACACATCGAATCGGCGTAGTAGATTTCATCTATAAAATCGGATCTAGTGGGTGGGGTTAGGCAGGGTTAGTTAATATAAAGGGTGTTCTCTTTTGGGCTAGATTGTATAATGAGCGAAGAGTAATGTCTCTGAGATTTGAGATCTATATCAAATCACCCGGTATTTGACACCTGTTTAAAAGTCAGCACTTTTTAAATTATTATAGTGCATCTAAAAAACTATTACCTTGTTGCTTATCACTAGAAAAACTTATCTTGGGCTTTTGTTCAACTTTATGATCATATTTTATGGCTCAAAGTTCATTGCAAATTGTTTGTTATTTGTTTAATTTTTTTTTCTTACTTTCCTGTATTTTGTTGACCAGATGACTGATAATAAATTAAATACTACAACTAAGTTTGTGCTTAAGCATGAACAACGAAAATTGTTGAAAATTATAAGTTAGAGGAAACAATTTAAGAAAAAACAAAAGAAGAATGTTAAAAAGAAAAATGCATTGCATGGAGGAGTAGCAAAAATGGTTGCCCTTTTAGAATATTTCATATTTTCATTTCATTCATTGCATAGATTCAAGAATAATGTTTTTTAATCCATCGAAAGTTTTAAGATAAGGAAAATGGAAAGATAACATTTGCAAACAGTTGACAAAAGTAATAAATATTAATGGCAAAATATTTACTTATCCCCATAGTAATATAGTTAGCAATTAAAGGCAGCCTAAAAGTATGCCTAAGAGTCAAAAAAGTAAAGTGATTAGTGGGACTCATCGTATTATGGTCCAACCTAACTACCTCTATTCTTAGTCTTAATGCCTTAACACTTTTTACATTGTTAAAGTTAACCACAAAATTTCATTAATTTTTTCCCCCATTTTATTATCTTAAAGTTTGTAAAGTGGGTATACTTTTAGGCTGATTTAAATACATATCTAACATCAAAAATTAACTTGCTTTTAGTCTCACTAATATTAAATATTCGGACTGCTTACAAAAGTTTCTTGTTTATTTTTTCCCTATAGACCTGATCTTATAAAACATTAGGGTAAAGTTCTTCTGATATAACTACTTTAGTTAGTCTTTGTTTTTTAATTTTATTTTTTTAATATTTTGGCCAAAGTTGTTTGTTTACCTGGCCAAAAGCATTCGCAATGCTGTGTCAAGGTTGAGCTTTACTTTCGGTATGTAGGTAAATAATTTTTTTGGCCGATTTGGCATATTGATAAGACCCTAACACCTGTCAAGCTGTGTTTAGTTTGTTTTTCAGTTTTGGGGATGGGTGTTGGTGGCCAATTACCCAATTGACTTGGCCTATGTCTATGCTCTACTCCGGGTTACGCACTAAGACGTGACCATTGCAAAAACTGAAAAAATAAAAGCAAACATTTGAATTTCAATTAAACACTTTATATTTTGCATTAATTACTTGCACACTGAGAGAATTATACAAAACAAAGAAACGAAAAATATATTAATTTAATTAACTAATTAACTTAATAAAATTGTCGCTTAAACCAACTTTTATGCCGTTTTTTAAATTTTAGAGTATAGAGACAAGGGCGTAGACAGGTATGAACTGCCCGCCCCCCTAAAAGGGCTCAATTTAATACTTTTTCTTTGAAGTTCTTTCAATTTAAAATGAAATTTCCCTAAATTTTTGTTTTTAATAATTCATTTAAAGATGAAGTTCTGTATTAAATTTTACAGGTATGAAAATTAAAAGGTATTTTAAAAAATATAGTAAAAAATGCCTGCTCCCCTTATTTGAATCTTTTGCATGGAAATAGAGCAGGAAATTGAATTTTGGCTACAAAGCTATAGAGGTAAGACCTCGTGTTTGGGAGAGGAAAATTCCATAATTTTTCCCTAATCCACCACTGAAAAACATATGCAAAAGGAATAAGAATAGAATAGACTGTACCCTAAGCTAGGCCTGGGCTAGTCCTTAGTTCTGTTACATTATAGAATGTAGTAATAACTTATTAGGTAAGTATATATACTAAAGAAGGGCATATGAAAGTGGAATTTTATTTATGCACCAGATCATATTTTTGCTTATGTATATCTTTAAAACTCTTTTGTCCTATTATGTTATTACTTATACTATTTTAACCTATGAAACACTTGCTTAATATATATAAAAAACCTACATGTATATATATATATATATTGTTTGTTTTACAATTCAAAACTCTTTTGTCTTTGCCTTAAGAATTATGTGGGTCTGCTTGATTCACATGGTCTTTTCTTTCAGTGTAGACTGACATGAGTTAACTGACATTTGGGGCCAAATTTTATGAATAAGTAAGCCAAATCGATTGCAGTTCAATGCACAGTTAAGACCTCCCTAATCCTTACAACATATCAATGTATGTAAAACGGATTGTTGGGCTTGTTGTTCACTTGTTTTGTCTTAATCAATTCAATGCCGGTTCGCTGCGCTGACCTACCTAAAATTTGATTAATGCAAATGCAGCGCATCTGCTGACCTTCACATTCCACAAACAACAAAAAGCACTGGCTCAGCTCTACAAAAGCTGAAACTGAATGCAGCTAATTCCGCCCCACCCCCCGCCTATCTACCTCTTCTCACCTGCCCATTTAGGTGCACTGTTTCTCAATCGTATTATGATTACGAATTCCATTTCAATTTTGATTCGGACTCTGATGAAAAGGTCATCATTTATCTATTTTTATTTTGATTTGTATGTGTTTCCAGCTAGGCCAGTTCCATGTTACTCTTGGTTACCATATGGAACGTAGGCGTCTACGTTTCGTCATCAATGTTTTAGAACCAGTTTTAAGTCTTGGCTATCGAAAGATAGTTAGTCAAAGGCATAAATCAATTTTGAATGAAATTTCCAAACTGCCCAAGAACATGCAATAAATTTACGAATTTCAGAGTTGGTAAAATTTTGCTCACAACAATCTGATTGTGACTATTTTACAAGTTTAGTAATAGAATTAGCATTTTAGATAGGCATTTACCAAAGTTCAGATGAGGTGAAATTTTTAAAATAAAGTTGAAAAACTTTGCATATATTTCTTGTCGTGTTGTTTCGTTATAAACAATTAGCCAAAGAAGAACTAGGAAACAAACGTATTTACTTGATAAACTGTCGAGTAAAGTGTCCAAATGTGGACATAAATCTACATTGTTTGGAGCCGAAAATGCCGTCTAACAATAACAATTTAAATGCCATAAAACACGATTTATGTATGTGAGCGCGGGTATTTCACGCCTCAAAACAGTTTCGCCTGCCGCTCCTCCCATAGACATCTCCCTCCCGGCAAGTTCAAGGTACGAGTAGTATGTGTTGTCCATTAAAAACCAAACATTCAAAAAATTATAAAAAAAAAAAACAAAAACAAAGAATTATGTTTACATTAGAATGAAGACATTCCAACAAAAAAAAAATTGTTAGCGAATTTTGTTTGTTTTTTTTTTTTTAGCCCAACATCTTACCAAAAGATATGAGAAGAATTTTGTTCCTCTATTTCTGTTGCTTTGCTTACATCATAGCGAATTTTTGATGCTTGATAAACTGACCTCTCAAATCTTCTTTGGCTTCATTTGAACGAGCAGCGAAGGGGCATGTTGGGGGCAGAGTATCAGCCTCTGGTTTTTATGGTTTGAAAGTTGTTTGAACATCGCCTATCGATGGGAATTAATTGACCATTTTTATGTGTGAGGTTTGTCTAGTTGGGTTTTTTTTTTTTTTTTTTTTGCACATTTCGAACTTTTGACAATTTGCATAAATTAAAACATAGTTAGCTTTTTTGGGAATGAAAAATGCAATTTTTATTTCTCTAACAATGAATTGATATTGAATTATGTGATTGCTCTTCTTGATTGTGATCTTTGCCCCGGAACTAAGTAATGCACTGAGGCATAACTAAAACAAATATTGACTCATGTACATCAACAGTTTTGTTGTCTGGGATCAAACAATAATTTAAGCTTCCGAATTTTAGTCGAAAAATTTAGATCAAATAATACATATGTACATGAGTTTTTTAGCATTGTTGTCTGAAGCTGAAACTGAAGGCACTGAAGCCGAAAAAGATGAGTGAACGCGGAACAGGCTAAGGGTAACATAGTGCTAAGTCATCCATAGACGAGTATTTACTTTTGTTATATCTCAAAAATACTTATATGTATGTATACATTTAACCCTCGTAGTTATTTTCAAGTTGTAATTGACTTAAGATATTGGCACTTCTATTTTTATAATGCTGACTTAATTAAATATGTGTTTCTCTTTCTTATGGTTGATATTTATTTTCATATGTTCCCCTTGGAGTTTGAACCCTCGAAAAGAGAGTGAAAAGAGTTATTGATAGATTGGATGTCATAATAAACAACATAATACCCAGTTAGAATTAAATAATAATAGATTTGTTTTATTTTCAATTTATATACATATTACTTTCTAATTGTAAGTGCATCTTTTTAAAAATATGCTTTAATATAAAACATATATATCACTTCTGTAATTCGTATAATTTTTCTTGGTTTTGGCCTCGCCAATCTTAAATCAAATGTAAAATACGCTAATTAAGGGACGAATGGGGGGGAGGTCCAAAATCAAAATTTTACCTCTGACTCTTATCAAATTTTCGATATCTAAGAACGAAACTAAAAAAGTAATAAAATGTAGGAAGATTGACAAAATATAATAAATATTTTTGCCTAGATTTCGATCTTTTTGACATATCATCAACGCTATAACTAGTTGGGAATCACAACTTCATGAAGATCTCGTGTATATATATATATATATATATTTGTTCAAAAGTATGATAAATATGAATTATCATGTTGAAGTGTTTCCGAGTCCTTAAATTATGTATTTTCCATTTAAATTGAACATTAAACTATATGTAAAGAAATATTTTTAAAGAATTTTTGACAATATTTGTGACCTTTTCATTCATTTTAATATCAATTAGAATCATACTCACAAAGTCTTTAATTGTGCGTGTGCGTGTGAGAGATATAATTATTAGTTAGATTATATATATTATCTAGTTAAATTACTGGGATTGTCCACTGTCAGAGTTGAGATGTTGATCAATCAATTTGACCATTCACCACCCTTCAAGAACATGGGTTCAATGGTCTGATCTGGTCTTTGTGCCCTCAGGTGGCTATTAAACAAATAATAAATTATATGTATGAGTCTATGTGTGTGTGTGTGTTAGTATAAGCAACTTGCCAGCTTTATTTGATTTAATTGCTCATTAAATTTATGCATTTTAATTAACCAAAGAGCAAAAACAAAACAAAAACTAACATAAGATTTGGCGGAACAAACAAAAACAAATTCATAAAATAAAAACATAAATCAACAATTTAATTATATTTAATTACGCATTGCTCTTTGGCATGTTGAACCTTAGCATAAGTACAATATCATAAGTATTTTGTTTAAGTTGTTAATTGGACAAAGAGCCATTAAAAAGCATTCAATTGAAGGAGTGCTTCAAGGGGATCCACGATGTCTTGGGGTCTGGACTTGGCCAGATTAAAGACCATTTACCATTTACCATTTACATATGCATGCAGCTTTGAGCGTCATTTTGATTGCCCTTCAACAGCTAAGAGATCTGAAGAGACAAGCCCAAAAAAAAAAAAGGCGAGCAACCAACCAACCAACCACACGACAGACATCTCAAGACTCCGTAATAGCAAATGAAAGAAAGAGTGAGATGGAAAAAGCAACAACCATAAACAATTAACACAATGAAACTATTTAAAATTCCACATACAAATCGTTGCAACGCATCACATTTTGGCCCCCGTTGAAAATGGGTTACACTTTCTCAAGGTCGCCCAACGAAAGCCATCAAGCCACCAATCTGAATGCAATATGAACTTATGTTATGGTAAATACGAAACACTGCATCCAAAAAAAAAAGAAGAAAAACTGCATTTCATAAGCAGAGATTGGACTGAAAAATACCCTGCAGCGTGAAGAGACGATCTATTAGATGGATTTAATATATTTTGAAAGTCAAAGTAACATTGACAGTCCACAGTAAGCCTATCCCTAAATGCCTTTTTTTATACAGATTAACTGAGATTGTTAGTAATTAGATGAATATCTTTAACATGGGTGGATCTATGTATGTAAGGGAAATTTGCCCCTTTAAGTATGCAATACAATTATTGTTTGGAAAATTTATAAATTTTCAGATGCCTATTAGCATTTTTTGCATTCAAGGTAAGTTTTTATTCACAGGACATTCTTAAATTACTTTAAGTGTCTCAAAGAACGAATTACTGGACTGCTTATTGCATACTTTAGGGAGCAAATTTCCCTTATTGTACTTATACAGATCCGCCCATGATCTTGGAAGAATTCGCAAATCGTGATTCAGTATTCATAAGGCCTAACAATATGCTGTTATTGTTAGCTTTAAATAGATATAGTATTTAGTTATATGTATATTTGAGTAAATCGATCATCTTGATCTTGTCAGAAGATTTCATTCTTTATTGTCAAATTTATATATTAATTCTATATCTAATTTGGTGTTTATAAAATTGGATATTATAAATGGGTGAACTTTATTTAATTTTCGTGAATTAAAAACCTTTAGAATCATTTAAGTCAATCAGAGGAATAATGATCTCTCAAAAACCTCACTCATCTCATGCCTAAACTTCATTTTGTTTAAACGCTACAGGGTATTAAAAGGTCAGCATTTTCAAAGGTCATTATGGTCATTGTTATCATCATTGTATATGCATTTTGATAAATGCATATTCAAATCACACATAATCTTTTCATAATAGTACCAAAAGGTTGATCATTAAATCACGACATTGAGATTCCCACGATTGACGACTCCCCAAAAAAAATATATATAGGTACATATGAATATATATATTTATCTGTTTATATGACATTTTGGCTTTTAGCCATCAATCTCATGTCAGTGTATAGGAGCAAAGGACAACCCACAAAATAATCAAAAATTCATATTAAAGATATGTATATAAAAGATATTTCAAAAAATTAAACATCTGCTTTTTACTAGAAAGTTTTTTGAAACAACTTGCTGAATGATTGACTCTATGCAAAATTTTGAATACGTTTTCTAAAGAAACCTTTTATAGTATAATATTTATGTATACATATGTAAATATATGTGGACAGAAAAAAAAACATACCAAATGCATTTTCAAGTTTTTCCAACTTAATCGTAAAATTATGTCATTGACAATAGTTACTTTTTTTGTTGGTTGTTTTTTCTTTTGTTTTGCTGACTAAGGGGTTTTTCTTTTCGTTTATTTAAATGTTGTATTACATATATGTATGTATATATATTTGTTTTATTTTGTTTTATTCTTTGCTTTTGCGGTTCGTCAACAATAACAACAATAAGAAAACAAAAAGATTGGCCTTTATTGACTAACAACAAATTGGTTTGTCATGTTGTTCAAACAAGAATTCTAAGCAACCGATGCTAATGGACTTTTACATAACCCAAAAGAAGGTGAGCCAAAAACCAATGCAAGCAAATGTAAAATGGAAAATGAGAAACGGAAAATGGGAAAATTCGCACGAAATGCCAAAGCAGCATTACAATTGGCAACGCGAATCGCGTCTTGGCGACGTCTAAAAACCAAATTAGGCAATTGCCAGCAGAAACTTTTGAGGTAAAGTTAAAGCTGCCGGCAACAAGTGCAGCATGTGGCAATATGGTATTGGTATTGGTGGTGCTGGTGTTGGTGCTGGTGTTAGTGGTTGTGGTGGTGCAAGTTGGTTGTTGCCTCTTGAAAATATACCAAAAAAAAAAAAAAAAACAAAATATATAGACATGCAACATGACCACAGTCCGCTTAAACCTTCTACCATGCCACTGCCCCTGCACCTGCCCGTCCGGTGCCTGCCTCTGCTTTGGTTCCCTTCTTTGTCTCGCTCGCTCCACCTCATTCACTCAGATGGATGGCCGACTCTTGGCTGTCATGTCTGGCGTTGGTTCCGCGGAACCAAACTCGTTCAGATTGCCACAGGCCTGGCCAAGTTGTAGCCACATTGCCACATTCTTCTTTTGCTTACCGGCCTAATTGACTCGCCTCAACGAAAGAGAATGTTAATACCCTTCTGCTCATTGCCAACTTGGGGTATATTAATGTTCTTAAATCAAATCAGAGAGATCCTAAAAAATCTTTCACATAATTAGGTCAAGTCTACTTGACATTTTTTTATCTTATCATTTTTGGTCATCATGGTTGGAAACCTGGAAAATGAAAGTTCTTCAGGTGATCAGCTCCCACTTGGAGATCAGAGAGATCAATAATGCATTAATATTTGTATAATCTTAATAGTGAAATTCTACAAATTCTGTTGCAAACTTTAAGAAATAACTTACAAAATATTTAATAACAATGCCCTATAGCAATCCTTTTAAACCCAACTCCTGAAAATATCCTTATACTAATTAAATAAATTTTAAATTTCCAAATTTCTAAGAGAATATGTTTATGTAATATAAATAGTTATTAAATACGTATATAGTAAATAATTTATTAAAAATAAAAACAAGCTGAAGGCCTTAGCAGTTAGCACTTTTAGCATAAGTTAGGATTAATTTTAATTATACCCATCTTTAATATAGATAAACAAATAAAATTTACAAAATGTGAAATTCCGATAATTTCTATGAAAGTTCTTCTTCTTCTTAGGTGTAACTTTTTTGAGAGTTTCTTCGAAAATTCTTTGTCAACTAAAGTTTCTTCTTGATATTATTATATAGAGTATTCAGTTTATGGCATACTCTTTGTTATTTCATCTAACGCGTTTTGTATTTATTTCTGGTTCCGTTTGCAATTTTTTTTTTTTTTTTTTGCTGCAAGAATCGCAGCAAGCAAAGTGGATATGGACATGGGGAGGTGGAGCTCTTTTTGGGGCTCTTTTGAAGCTTTTCGTGTGTTGTGTTTTTGTGATTTTTATGGCCAACGGAGCTGTAAATTGTTAGGCCAGGCGCTTGAGTAATTTGATATTGGCAACTAGAGGCTCACTTTCAATGGATTTGCGTCAGTTATTACAACTCAAAGAACAGCAACAACAACAACAACAACAACAGCAACATACATATTTTTCTTTTGCACAACAAACAGAAATATTAAAAGCAACAACAACAATCATCATTAACGACAAGTTCTGGGGCTCATTGATTGAATTGTGCTCTTCATCATCATCGTCTTCATTAGCAACAACATGATGAACCATCATGATGATCTTCATTATGATCATCATCATCATTAGAGATTTTGATAGACAATCGTCAGGCAAGCTGTTTGTCTAGTTGTTGGCCAACAGATCTTGACTTTAATTATAGATTTTTCGATTTTGCGTTTAGTTTAATGTTAGTATTTTTTTCTTTTTTTTTTTTTTTTTTTTTGTTGCTTTGTCTAAAATAGTTGCGAAATTTCCATACATTGAAAATTTGAGTTTGTTTTTGTTTTAGTCATTTTACCTCTTGATCAGTCGTTAAATCAGAATGACACAATTTCATAAAATTAGCATTTTAATAATATAAATTATAAGCGAATGTCATTCGCCTTTCTCCAGGTGAAATAAACAATATATAGAATTTGTTGCTTGCCAAAAGCAAAAATCAGCCTTGTCATGCTCAATAAGCTTAAATATTTAATTTTTTGTATATTTATTAATTTAGAACAAAATAATCAGCGAAAAATAGCCACAAAACCTCTCGTGAATGCAGCTAAAAAAAAAAAAACAGACACAAAGTAGGAGTGAACCATAAGAAGAAAATATCATTTTATTTTCGAAATTTGTGCTCTTTAATAGTCATCATCTAAAATATATAGCTAGACATTAACCAAAATAGTTTGGCTGTCTTTAAAACTCAATTTGCTCTTCTTCTTATTGTATTCTTTAAGTGACATAACTTTTCGATCATGACATTTTCTCTTTGGGTGGGCGTAACGTCTGGAAGGCGTGATGTCTTTGGGCTAAATAGTGAGTCATAAATAATTGGCAGTCATAGGCTAATAAATTAATAGAAAACCATAATATATTTCACTTGTATTGACGAATAAACAACAACAACAAAAAAAAAACACCGAAAAATATATGAATGAAGAAATATTTCGAAATTTGTTTGGTCTTTCTTACAACACTTGGTTTCGAATCTTAAGAAATTAAACTCCAATACAGTGAATACTCGCAAATTAGAACCATTATTTTATTGCTCTAATATTTCAAAAACACTATTTTGAATTTTGGCATTAATTAAGTAGGATTTCTTTTAATTATTAACAGGTTGGTCCTATAATTTTTAAATTATGTTCAACAATTTTCCACCCAATTGAAACTCCTCTTCCCTGTGCTGAGATTTTGTTTGATCCCCCTCTCCCCCCACCATAGACCAAATTTTTTTAAAATACTAAAAGCAACATGGAGAACAGATGCCTCCCCCTCGAGTTTTATATGGATTTATTAAATTAAATAAAATTACATTTTTCTTTTAATAATTCTTCCAGTTCAATTTGAAGATTAAGTTATGTTTTACATTTTTTGTTAGGAGTTTAAATCAAAATGTAACAAAGTAAATATTAAGTTAGGAAATGACTGCTTGCTAATTTGAATTTTGGCTACACTCTTTAAATAAAATTTCTTTTACAAATCAGCAAACTAATAATGTTAAGATGTGTTTCAATAAATGTACATATTTTAATATAAAGTAAAAACAGATAAAAGTATTACTTTTTGTACTTTTCTGTGATGTGAGATTTTGAAATGTGGGTGCCCCTAAGGTGAGATTTGATGAGACTAGAATGTCTTATATTATTTTTAAATTGGTAGATATAATATATCATATTTAAATAATTTATTTATAAGCTAACTTTCACTTTCATGGCTATTTTAAACTTCAAAAAAAATAATATTGTCGTATCAAATTCTTTGAATTATTTTTCTAAATTTGTAGTAATTTGCTTATTTTATTTTTGAAGGCATATTGACTACACTGTGCGACAAGTTGTCGGTTGTTGAAATCAAACCGCACCAGAAAATTTTTGTCTGAAAGTACATCTATTAAATAGCCAAACCATATTTGGGTTGTTCAAATTTAGCTCGTTTTTTCTTATTAAATAAATTTTTAATTTTGTGGTTATTTTTAAGTTTGTCATATGAGCTAAATATGACTAATACATCGATTCCTTCTTTGTGCATCCGATCTGAATCATCCTCATTTATTATAGAAATATTTTTTTGCATAAAAAAATCCATTTTGTAAAGGATCTGAAATCCATAATGCCAAAAAAAAGTTACATTATACCCTTTCTTAGAGAAGTTTTGGAAATATTTTTAATTTATAACTATATATTTTTGTGGGAAAAATAATTAAATTCGTGACTTTGCTATATGAAAATAGTTATTATTCTCCTCAACTTTGCTTACATTAGAAACAAAAACCCCAAAATATTTTTTTGTGTAATATCAGCAATTTCTTTCTATACTGAAGGGCATTTATTATCTTGAAAGTTATCAAATTTATTAGACCAAATTAAATGAAAGTACTGCAAAGTACTTATTATAGACCTTTTACTTGTATGGTTCACAATCAATATATCAAAAATTGGAAATATTAAAGCAAAACAATCGATCAAAAGCTATACAGATGTTTTTTTTGAGTGATTATTGAAACCTTAGAACTTTGAACCCATTCCGAATAGTCCTAAAGTTCGCGGCAGTTCAATTAATTGCAACACATTAGGATCACATCTAATTGGATATATAATATTAAAATAAAAAAAATTTAACCGAGTAATCATGAAAGGCAAAAAATAATCATGTATTTAGCTAATGAAAAATGATTCAGTAAGTAGTTCTCACCATTTAGGGGAGGGGGGAAGAAACAAAAGCTTTCAATTTTAATGTGCTCGTAAGATAATTAACTTGATGAGAATACAAATTTTGTTTTTTTTTTTTGTTGTTTTTTGACTTTCTTTTGGGAAGTTCTTAATGGCAGAAAATCACAGCTGACGGAAAATACATATACCTATATATCTAGATATATACTCTTTTATAATGCTAAGCACGAATTTTCATGCAATCGATGAGCGATGCGCGATGCGCGATGCACAATTCTTTGTTGCACTCCAACTACTTTTGTGGCAGGTCTCAGACTCTGTAAAAATCTCACAATCAGTTTCAGTTTCAGTTTCGGTCTTAGACTCAGTCTTGGACTTGGCTTTAGTTGAAGTTGTTGTTGCTCGAGTCGGTATCGACGCTCAAAATTCGGTTTTCATTTGGTTTTGAAATTCGGTATCTGCGGGCAAGACACAGATACACCGCACACACACACACACACACAGTCGATACATACGATCGTTAACGCTGAACGCTCTTCGGTATGCTTGGCGGCACTTGGTCAAATCAGTTGACGTTGAATGTTTCGTCTTAGCGGTCGTTTTAATCTATCGCTGGCCCCCCCCCAAACAAAAAAAAAAGAAACAAAAATCACGAAAATAAAAGAAGCATAAATAATTTTTAACCAAGAAGTTCTTCAATCGAAATTGCAATCAACATCTTTTTTTTGTTCTTGTGATCCTGTCTGTGTCTATGTGTTTGTGTGATCCTTTTCATTTGTGATTATGTGCCAGTTGTTGTTGGTCTAAAAGTTTTTCATTAGAAGGAGAGTGAGAGAGAGGGTAACCAAAATGCTGTTGCCAATATTATTATTAATCTCAGCTTTGGTTGGCCAGGGCCAGGCTATGAATGGAGCCGCTGCCGCTGTATTGAATCCTACCTGCAGTTTAAAGGATAATTGCAATTTGGGTGATAATCTTTTGGCCACACCGGAAAATGCAGAGGCATCCAATGACAAATTGGAGAGTCAAATTGCTTCCATATTCGAGGATAAAGTCAATTATAGTTTGAAATTATTTGCCGATGAGGCGACAGCAACACAAACGACAACAACAGTTCTTGAATTGTCGGGAAATTTGAGTGATCATCATCATCATCAATTAATAAGCGATGGCAATTTCACTCTAACTCATTTGAAATCGAACGAAACGGAGAGTGAGGAGCAACTGGTTCAGGATCAGGAACAGGAAGAAAATCAAATAGAGACTGATGAAAGAGGTAAGCACAATCGCCCCTTGCTAGGTGCCTCTTAAGATTCTATATGGTAGACATAAAGAATTTTCATCTACTTATATATCTTGAAATGTTTCCACTGAACTTGGCAATACTTTTGAGATGAAAATGACATATAAATTTCATCTGGTTGTACATTAACAATTGAAAGAAGTTTCTCAGCTTTGCTTAAGCCAGCCTAATTTTAGTCCTGCCGATGTTTGTATACCCTTGCAAGTTTTTTCTGAATACTCTTCCATACCACAGATGTCTAAGTAAAACAACAACTTTTATGTAAAAGTCCAAATTCTTAAGGAAAATGGCCTATAAACATCACTTATATGACATATAATTTCCAATTTTGATCAAGTTTGCTAAAATTCTAGTTTAATTTACGTATAACAATGAGTTAATAATTAATTCTTGGCGCGATCACTCTATTGAGAGCTATAAGCATATAGCTGGGTTCCCGATCAAATGTGGCACATAAATGAATATATATTTAACTAAACAATTTAAAATTGGTCTAAAATTGAGCAATTATTCTTATGGAGTTGTTTAATATACAGTAAAGTCTAGTATAGAGATTTTGGTTAAATATCAATAATCAAGATTTTCCTACTCGATTTCCCACCTCAAAGGCCGATTTCCGCTACCCATATTATACATAGCTGGGTTCAGTTGAATTCGAGATCCACAATAATCCAGAGAGACAGACAGACAGTTGGATGTTCTGGTCAGCTATATTTATACGTTAAATGTTGGGGGTTGCTTCCTGATAAATATTTTTATTCGTTCTTTGCAAGGATATACTCATATGTACATATATTCATATGTCAAATAGATCGGGGCCAAAATTCTCCTGCCATGATTTTGCTGGATCTTGGGCTGATAAAAATTTCTATTGCCAAATGTCAAAAATTGGCAGCTTGCAAAATATTTCAAAAAAAGGAACCAGAAGTTTGATTTGAATAGTTTCAATCCCTCTCCCTTAAAGATTTGCAATGGTTTGTTTTCCATAACATTCAAAATACTTTCTCACGCCAGCGCCCACCCACACACACACACACACACACCTCCATCCATCCACACACACACACACACATTTGGGTTTTACCTGAGGGCTATTATTATTTGTTTTATTAACAATATATAACTTCAATTGAAATTTATATCGGTTAATGTTATTATTACAACTCCTACACGGCCACTTGGACCTGTTACAGACACATGTATGTTGTATATATACACATAAATATATATATATATGTATGCACATGTGACTTTTGCACAATATTACGACAATCGCATTAATGTGACCCACAGCGAAATGTTGCATAATCGACGCGTATGTCAAATAAAATCAATTGCCGCGATCACAACTTTTGGTCAGGTCTCTCTTTTGGCCGGATCGACCGACCGACTAACCGACCGACCAACCGGCCATCGTCTCTTTCTTGTTGGCTTGTAATTGTTTAATGGTCACAAAGACCTCGATACGAACCTGTACGTTTTACGTGACCATCCAAGACGATACGAGACGATACGAAAAACAAATTCGAAAACCCTTGGCCAAAAGAACTGGACTTTGGCTTTGAGTCATTTGTCGATGGTCCAAACCTTTTTCCTATATTGGGCATTTCCGGTTTGTTAGCATCCCCCCCAAAAAACACCTAACCCCTCCCCCATTTGCCACTCCACTCATCATGTCTCGACAGCAATTGTTAAGTACTCCATTCTTGCTAAAAGGTTTAACCTTGTTGTTACTTTTTTATTTAATATCTTTTTTACTTTTTTGGTTGTATTATTTTTTATTAGTACTTTCCGAGTCAAATATTTGCGGAATTAGTTTGAGGAATATTTGTTATTTGCTTGTACACTCTGCCCCTCCCTTAACCACGAATTGTAAGTTAAAAAAAAGATTTGGGAAGCACAGCGCTTACTTTTTTGTTTTTTTTTTTTTTTTTTGTGATATTTGGTCATCATCATGGACTTCACCATCGAATGTGTGAAATCGCACGTATGCAGAATCAATTATTATTCTATATAGGTACATATATATCGTTTGGATAGTTTGTAGTAGATCTCAACTTTGGTAATATTCTTCTTGATTTGGAATACTGAATACTGAAAAGGTAAAAGTTAATTCCACTATCCATTTAATTGTTATAAAATTATGAGCCAAAAATTAAACATTTCAATTCATTTGAAATATTCATACTAATTATCAATATCACGAAAATGTGTGAGAAAAAATATATTTAAAAGGAATGGGTCAAGATTCAATTACTTTGACATTTCGGCCCAAAAGCTTCCGAATAAATAAAAATAGAGACTTGAAGTCTCTCCAAGATTTGTAGCCTGTTTAATTTTTAAATTTTTCGTCAAACAAAATTTGGGGTAAAAAAATAAAAAATTGACAACTCGGTTTGATAAATAATAATAGAAACTTTAGAAGATTCATTAAAATTCTTCATAAGTATTCTTTTCATATGTGAATTACTTGAGAACTTAAACTAAAGCAGGACTTAAAATTTGAAAGAACTCAATCGCATGAAGAAAACTTGAATTGACCCAAACGAATGGCCAGCATAGTATATTTAATTCTCAACCGCCTGATAGATGCCAATTAATTTTAATATTACATTTCCTAAATGTAAACTCATTAAATTTTTACCTTTAGCTCCTTTTGTTTTTCGATACTTGATGTTTCTCTATAATATTTTGATGTTTGATTGTGGGCAAAAGGTCTGAAGCTTCAACTGTAGAAACATTATTTATTGCTTTACATGTTTTTTATGTGTTTGTTTGCATATGCCAAAAAAACACAAAAAAAAAACTAAACAAAACTAAAGTTATGTCCGCCAATCCCTAAGTATTTTAAAGTGTTTGTCTTGTTGAGTGCACGCGGTGTATAAATTTCGAAATGGATCTTCGTTGTCTCTTGTCTTTGGGTGTTGGGAACCAAAATCAACCGAAATTCGATTCACATCTAACAATCCATCTAGCTGACCAACCCATGTACCGTTAAATGTGCCATAAAACAAAAATCCAAAAACCAAAGAGCCGAAACTTGTTTTGAATGATTCAACTGAATCAAGCCGCCAAGAGCATAAGATTCGCACTCTGATGATATGTTTATGATGATGGAGTTGACAACGATGATGATGATGATGATGATGATGATGATGATATTTCTATCTGAAAGGGTGCTTTTAGTCTTAAGAGTCTTGTCCACTTGACTACACTTTAAATGCCACTTATATTCTAACTTAAATTGTTATTAATGCTGTTTAGATAAATAGAACTAATAAATGATAGCAACGGTAGCCAATACTTAAAGATATAGACATACTATATACAGGTACTTGTCTTATCATGACAACAAGCATTTTTTGTGATCTTTTGCCAATTTACTTGGTAAATATTAAAAAATTTTGTTCGCTTTGCTCGATTGCCGCAGCTAACTTGGGTAAATAGACAGATCATACATATAAACAGATGGATTATTTATGCATATACATATATACATATATATTGGGATAAATATGAATATATTTTGTATTCTGTTGGCCATCGCTAATTGGTATAAAAAATAAACAAATTTTTTGCCATCTCATTATAATGCTTTCTATGGAACAAATCGGGTTTTCTTTTCTTGTCTAACCAAAGCAAATAGTTAGTAAACCAGAATTTCAATACAACAAAACTTCTTCATCGAATTCCAAGATTGCTTACAAAATTCCTTAAAAACACATAAATTTATTTACAAAAAACATTTATCGCCCCTATCAACAGATATAAATCAAATAATAGAGACAAATGTATTAAAGTATTTATTATAGTACACAAGCAACAACAGAAACCGAAACTTGATTTCGATTTCAAGTAAATTAGAACACAGCGCATTCGCTTTGGGGGAGAGACAAGGAGGGCATAAGCTTTATTATGCAATACGTCCAGTCAAGTCGCGACTCTGACAACTGCTGGCTAAAGACACTCACCAAGTGGTCACCAAGCCGCTCAAGTGGGTCAGACGAAACCCAGTTAGTCAATATGGAAGCACATGGGGTAAATGTAGACTGGGTATCTTGATTAAGCACAACTATTGAGCAATCGATTGCTTCATTTTATTTCATATTCATGGTATCGAATGTAATTTACATTGTGTAGTTCCCAAAAGTATGCTAGGAATACGTAATTCTTGAAATAGTTGTTTTTTTTAAAGGGAAACTGTGCTGCATTTTGTTTTTCTTTCCATCCCATTTACTAAACATGGCCAACATGAAGTGGCTATTATTCTATAGCGTTATAATCCACTTAATTGTTCAATTTTGTTCTTAACATCATATGACTATAATACTTTTAATTTGCAATTAAATAACGAAAATTTGTAATTTAATTACTTTGGGCCCCATGATTTGTTTTTAAAAATCAGATAAAAATTAAACTAAAAGGAAATTTTTTGAAATCTTTTAGAATTTCAGTCTTAAAAAAATAGATGGGATCAACAAAAGTTGTATTCCTCACAAAAATTCTGGAAATTTTTTTTCCATATTAATCTTTTCTAAAGAATTATTCAATTAATTAGACATTATCTATTATAGTTTGCCTATGGGATAAATTTTGAAATATTTCTTATGCAAACCATTCACTGAAGATGATCTAAGAAATAAATCGGTTTATCCCATATCCCCCCTCCCTCTCTCTCTCTACTACCACATTGGAATCTTAATGATGTATTTCTCATACAAAAACTTGGCTATTTGTTGCGCATATTTGGATTTCTCTGTGAAATGAGATTTTCCTGAGATATATTTGATTTGCTAGTTTGCATGATTAAAATTTCACACACTTGCTCTATTGTGTTGGTAGATATTATGTTGCCGGTGATTTAATAATCAATCCCAACCAGACGAAACGAACTGAACTATAGACTGTATATATATATATGTATAAACATATAGACAAAATGGAAAATGAAGATACTTTACATAGAATTCAAATTTATCAATTGATTCTTCCTTGTCTATTTGCTATGTACACACACACACATGCAAACACATACATATCCATATGGTAATGTTCAATAGGCGGATGGATTGTTAAATCGTGCTGTGAAATCATATATATATGGAAATGTAGGAGTATATAGAATATGACGACAGGTTGACATTCCGCAGTCAATGCTCGTCGCGTCTCTGACGCATTTTAGCACTTTGGATCACGGGGAACTTGCCCAATCCCGCCCTGGCTTCAACCTGCCTGCCATCTCCATCGTCGTCCATTTCGCTGACTGCTTTTTAGAGACGGATGCAGCCAATGAAGCAATGAAGCAAACGGCGTATGTAAGCCAAAACCAAAAACTTGCCAGCTCCTCATTCACTCATTCACTCAGTCTCAAGCTCAACGCGCCCAGAATATTAAATCAGAAAATTAGCAACTTTTCAGATATATACATACAAACCAATGTATGTATGTAGACATTCATTTTTTTTTCCCCCCTCTCAATTTTTTTTGTGCCTTAGCTTAGCATAAAGAAAACAAAAAAAGAAGAAAATGACAGCCCAGCAATGATAATGTTAATGTAAATAAGAACAAAGCCAAGTAGCCAACGAGCTTGTCTCCTGCATGCTGATGATCATGATCATGATCATCATGATGATCACAATGGAGCTGAATAGGGGATGCGTGCCCTGTTAAGGGATGTGCTGGGGGGAGGGTCAGTCTATGACCAGCACGTGTTTGCTTTTTGATAATCGATTTAAGAAACATTTCAATGCCAAATTCTATTGAAAATGATCGCAGATAAATTGAAGAAATGAAGATTCAATTAATATGTACATAAATATGAATAGTATGTACTTCCTGGATTCCAACTAGTTGACCTTGTCTAAATTTGGCTTTGGCGAGTCTTTTTGAACTTGACAAAATGTCTTTATTCGGGCCAAGGATTGTTCCTCCTTAGGATCCAATGCTTGAAACTAATCTTCAAGTCACACAACGAGCATTTTTTTTAGTCTTTAAAGGCATAAAAAGTAAATAAATACTCCAAAACGAACCTGTGTATTATATAATGTCATTAAAAGTCGCCTTTCAAAGAGATATGTGGAGACATTTTAAAACTGTAATAAAATATTAATTAACCGAACTAAATTGTTGTTTTAAAACTAATGTTGAAACTAATAAATTCTTAACTAATGTCAGCTATAAAACCTCTTAAGCAACATATGTAGATGATAATAATTCAATTTTTTGTGATTGCCGAAAGTATTTGGAAAGACTTGCCGGAAACGAAAAGAACGAAATATATTAAACAAATTCGCGACATTATATATGTATTTATATTATTTCTCTATTTCCAGTTTATCTTTACAATATTGGCAAACGATTTCTGGCCATCTCACAACCTTTTGATGCCTCACGAAATCCCGATGCCTCATCACAATGTCGTAGTCAGATGCGGCAATATTTTGATGCCTTGGACAACTTTGATTTATGGGCCTTGAAGAGTAAGTTGACAAATTGCACAATTCTTTGTTAGATAGATGATTATTATATATACATACATACATACATATATATTTAAGTCATTGCCAACTAGCAAGTTGGCTATTTAGTTAACTTGAAGCCGCAGCATGACCGCCAGACGAGTCGACATGGATTGCAAGAGAGTGCAAAGTCAAATGCATCAAAATCTAAGCAAGTTCTGAAAATTGCTGCCAGTTGCCAGTTAAGCGAGCTTCAAATGAAGGTCAGCCGTCGAACTTTACCCACATATTCGCAATCACAATGCCAAAAGCAACAATTTGAAAATTTCTGCCAACTGTTGCAGTAAACGCAAAGCGACAACAACGACAACAACAACAACAACGCGAACTTGGCACAAAACACAAAACTCCAAAGGCTGACCGGCCAGCTGTTCTCTGTGGAGGCTGACAAAAAAAAAAAAAAAAAAAAAAAGAACTAAAATAAAATAAAATCTCAGAATCAGAATCTCTATCTCTCTGTATACATATGAACAGATGTATCTATGTATGTAAGTGACGCCCAAACGAGTGTTCAGCGATCACAGTCAAGGTCGTGTCTACTACTATTCATGCTTTGGTGCACATACACACACACACACACACACATACACACGCCCCAAGTCGCCCCCCTTTAATAAACGATATTGTTATAGTAGTTACTCCCTCTCTTGTGTTGATCCCTCTTATTGGGTTGTAAACCTTGACTTTTCATCGATCTTCATACTTGTTATTAATCGATATGTCATATTGAAAAGCCAAAAGAACTGCATATGCAATTGGCAGATAGAATGCCCCCTAAAGTAGGCAAAAGGTGACGAAAACAAAATACTTTTTGCAAACATTTAACAACATTTTAAATGTTATCCTTATTGAAAGCATGGAATTTTATTTAGCTGCAGCAAATTAACAACTTGAGCTATTTAAATAATTTTTCAACTGCCTATTGCATACTTTAGAGGGCACTTATCACCCATTTTAGTCCAGTGACGGTAAATTCTGGAAATTAGGTCAATATAAAGAAACACGTAAAAAAGAAGAACAATTTCAATAGTCTGAAAAAATATGTTAGAAATTTTAAAAGTTAATTTATCCATTTTACAGCTCCTTATTTGCCTAGAAACAAGCCAAAAAATTTTTTTAAATAGTTGTCATTAGTTTGGAATGATTATTATGATTTTTAATAGTAAATATGCCAGCCTTAAGCAATTGTAAAGCAAGAACTATTGTGATATGTTATTTTATGAAATAAATATTACGTATACGCACAACTAAGATGACTCTTCCAAATGATATAACTATACATTTCTTTTACAGTGCACGATGCCAGTGGTAAATTGAATTCTGGCATATTGAATGGCAATATAAATCAACCTGGTGACTTTGATCAATGCATGGGTATAAGGCAAAAGGTTCGACGACAACACCGACGACCATTTGACCATGATTCTGGCGATACAATTATACGTGGACAATATTGTTTGGCCTATGCCCAGCCCGTCTTGCCACACAAATCAAAACGTTTGCAAACATTCTTCAAGCTATTGCAATCCCACGGACCTTTCAAAAGCGAATTTAACGATGTGAGTAAGCGAGAAAAACAGATAGAGAGAGAGAGAGAGACTCTCGAAACTAATTAATTATTGTTTTTAGCGCGAAAGTTGAAATATGCAATCTATGTATGTCAAATGGATCGTGACATTGAACTTGAGACAAACCAAAAATGCCTTTAAAACGAAACCATTCAATGAATTTGCTGTTGGATAGCCAATAATATGCAAATCATGAATTTCGATCTACTAGTTTAAAAGCAAAAACAAAAAGGGCATTGAACTCGAAAAAACAAAAGCAAAAACGTTACTTTTGTAGTTTCTTTGTTTTCGTGATGTTTGTTTTTAGGCCCCGTTTACACTAGATAGTTTCTGGCTAAAATAGTTTTACCAATTCTATTTCGATCATTTTAGATGGCAAGTACTCGCAATTCTTGTAGCTACTTTTGATGTATACAATTTCAATAAATTGTGTCTTAATAACCAATATCTCTTAACCGTTATGATATTCCCTACCAACAACTCTTCTCTATTTTTTTTTTGTTTCGAAGTAAAACCAGTTTTAGCCCTGCTGACTTTATGTCTCTTGTGATTTTTATTTTCTTTACCCTGTCATAAAAGCAGATATATTGATTTCAAGCAAAAATCAGCATTGAAAATTTTTGATTAGCATTATAAATTTCATTTATTTAAAGTTTATCAGTTCGTCTAAATCTGTTGATTCAGCCCAAACTTCTTTTTCAGCTAAGGCAATTTCTATTTTAGTACAACAATTTAACAAGCATAACTCATTAGATTATTTTATTTGGAAATGGAATTTTATTTTCAGTAATTAAAATTGGTTAAACGAATATCCTGTTTTTGCTCATAGATCCTTACCTTTATATCAAGGTTGTAAATTTATGAGGTTTTTTTAATATGTATTTTCTGTCATTATAGCTGCAATTTCAATCAAAAAATGTTACTAACTTTTCTTAATGATGGTACCTAAAACCCTTTAATTAATAAGAATATTAATTAAGTTATCTTTTTTATCTATAAATCAGAAACTAAAAAATCTAAGCATTTTTATATAATTTTTTAAGAATATTTCTCTAAGGAAGAAGCTAATAGAGTTTCTCGAGCAATTCAGAAAAACTTCTAAATTTTAATTTCTAAAAATGGGACTACATATAATAATATAAAAAGAATCGGTAGGCTTTACCTCAGGGCTAACAATTCCAAGACTTGTAACTTTTCAAGCATTTTAGTTTCTAATACTTTTCAAGAAGAGTATACAAACTTCGGCATTGTCGAATTTGTTTTGGGTTTTCAGTGTTTTGGTTGATTCAATCAATTAACACTGTCTTTCAATTGTATTAAACGAACTTGAACTTGATCTGCGTCTGCATCTTATTATCAACTAGCTAATCGATCTCACTCTCTCTCTCTCTCTCTGTTTCCTTCTTTCTTTGTCTACCTTTAGCCCGGCCATCGAGTACCTCGTTATTCTTTAATCAATTGGGGTATCTGTGTGCCAGCTGGTTGTACGGCACGAGATGTTGAATATAGTGTGGCCGAGTATCTGAACAATCAGACGGCTTTCACTGGCATCAGTTTTAATGTGCGAGTTGAGCCACAAATGTGCCAATCCAAGGACCAAGAGCCCTGGGATCGCAATACCACTTGGGCGGTGCGTTTCTTCGTCCTGATACTCTCCGTGGCTATACTATCAACTATTTACGATCGATGCACCAAAGCTCAAGCCCAGCAAAGTAAGTGGAACGTTAGTAGATGGCTGCTTTTTAGTTCATTTTGGTGGTTTTTGTGTGTTAGATGCCTGGTGCACCGTCTTCTCGCTGGACAAGAATCTACGTTGGCTATTCAGCACGAGCAGTTCACCCGGAGATATTGAGGCAGTGCATGGCATAAGATTTCTCAATGCCCTGATGTTGATCTTCTCGCACAAATCGATGGCCATGTTCTTCAACCCGTACAACAATCGAACAGCCATGTCGGAGAGTTTGGGTCAACCGTGGACGGTGATTGGACGTGCTGCCTCTCTCTATACTGATCCATTTTTACTATTCAGCGGTATGCTGACATCGTATTCATTGTTCGGTCGTCTAATGAAGCAGCAGCCCATCCGTCTAAAGAATGAGTACATTAGTCGTTTAATGAGGTAAGCAAATTCACAACTTTCCCTCTGAACTACAAGTTCATCATTGGTTTTCATTCTTTTCTAGAATTGTGCCACCGCTAGCCGCTCTGATACTCTTCTGCACATATGTTCTACCACTTTGGGGATCGGGTCCACAATGGAATCTGGTTGTGGGACATCATGCGGATATTTGCAAGAAACATTGGTGGCGTAACCTTCTCTTTATACACAACTATTTCGGCTTTAGCGAAATGTGTCTGACCCACACACATCATTTGGGCATTGATACGGAACTGTTTGCTGTGGCTCCCATCTTCATATTGGGTCTCTGGCGGTGGCCACGACGTGGTCTGCTTGCTCTCCTTCTGCTGTGTACGGTGGGAACAGCGGCACGTTACTATACGACAATTGTCAATCAATTATCCAACTATATTTACTTTGGCACCAAGTAAGAAGTGGCCAAGTGAAGCATAAGATTCCCAAATTCTTAATTTCCTGTTTTTCAGCATTCAACGTCTTTTCCGTACTGCCGACTATATGTATTCGTTTCCACCACATCGTTCGACTGTCTATATAATGGGCATACTTTTGGGATATGCTTTGCGCAAATTCCAGGGTATCAAATTGTCTAGTGGACAGCTGCGCCTGGGCTGGTTGGGTGCCACGATCTGTCTGTTGGCCTCTGTGCTGGGTCCTGCTCCCATGGGCGATATCAACTATGTCTACAATTCCACACATGCGGCCATCTATGCCGCCTTTGCTCCCATTGCCTGGTGTCTCTTCTTCTCCTGGATTGTCTTTGTCTCCCACAATGGCTACAAGAGTGAGTTGGATTCTAGTTTTTCTTAATAATTATTAATGTTTGAATCTTCTTTGCAGACAAATTCACTCAGATGTTCTCCTGGCGCGGTTTTCAGGTGTCCACAAAGCTCTCGTATGCCATTTACCTGACACAGTTCCCCGTCTTCTTCTATAATGTGGGTCGAAGGCGACATATACACCATTATTATAATTTTGTATCGATAATTGTAAGTTGCTTCAAAATTTCTTTCTCCTGGCTTTATTTTAAAATGTTATTTTTGTTGTTTTTGCAGCTGGATACCAATGAATTTATATCCATATTTTTGGCCTCGGTGGCCCTAACAGTGCTCTTTGATGCACCCTTCCAAAATATAAAGAAGCTGCTTATCAAGCGGCCTGCTCCCGCCACTTCTTCATCATCGTCAGCCAAGGCGGCGGCAACTCAACTGACAACGCCGACGACAACGACTTCCAATGGAATAGGAAAGGCGGCGGCGGCGCCGGCTACTGTCCCACATCCGCATGCCGATTAGTTAGTTGTCTTCTTGTGCATTGCATTAACTTGTAAATTGTCTTAGCATTTAGTTACAATGTATTTAATTAGTCCTGCTATCCCTGCTCCGCCCATCCCGTCCTTTAGTTTTTAATGGAACGCTTTATACATTGTAAATTGTAATTTTAGTCAAATCGAGCGAAAATGAAACTATTTCGTAGTCAAACGCAAAATAAAACCAATCACTGCTTATTATACGATATAATCTTGCTTCCGCACAAACAAACACAAGTCGAACTCATACCTATGTATGTATATACATATATATATATATGTGACGAATATGTAATTACTTTTTTTTTTTTGTTAAGCCAGGTCGAATGTCACCAATTTTGTGAGTAATTTAATTTAATTCACATTATAATTAAAATGATACAAACAAAAAATTGATGTTGCATACTTTTTGGGGGGCAATACAAATTTGAAATTTCAACGGAACTTACCAAGGGTGAACTCTGAGAATTTTGGGATTTAATAAAACTAAAACAACATTGTGGACATAAAGTTATATTTAACTTAGCGGCCAAAATAACGTTTCGCCCTTGCCATGTCAAGATACGGACCAAAATGAATTTTTTCTTTAGGTTATTTAGGATTTTCTTCTGCAATACATTAAAATCTTTGAAAATTGATAAAATTGTATAGAAAATTAAAGAGTTAAAAGAATGTTTGCTTTCAACCTTGTAAATACAAACAAAACGTTTTTAGTGAATTAAACCCATTCTGGAGTGTTAGTATGTATTTACAGTACGTAGTTAAAATGAAAATCAATTCAATGTTCCTTAATATTGACTGTAAATACGAAAAATGCAGATTCGAGTAAAACATCTTTAAAGTTTTCAATTCGACAGATTAAAGCTACAACTTGTTGTTCATTGGAAGTCATTAAAAAAAAAGTATCAAAGTATTAAATTGCAGAAAAATATATTCGTATTTTTAAAAGAGCCGCATTACCCCTTTTAAATGAGCACAACCTCAGTTTGGGATTCACATTATGGGGTAATATTTCACAGAACGATAAATCAAACATCCATAATATTTTTGTTATTCCAATTTACAATTTAAGAGGCAATTTACCGTTTTTGTTGAGGGATAGGGGATTACTATTTTATAATATATTTATATAACAACAGTAACTGTGCGGGTTTAGCCCTTTTACCAGAGTCAAGTTAACCTCCCTATAGAAAATCAATGCAAGGGGCATCCTTGATAAATAGCCACAGTCAAGATTGTCAAGCTTGTAATAGCACATCCAACTAAAGAACATTTTGATAATTTTCAATTTTGGAAATAATAATATCAAGTTTTGTCAGTAAAGAAAATTTGACCGAATTAATAATAAAGGCGATGAAACTAACGACAAATGAAGATCCCTTGATTATTTAAGTCGACACATGAGTTGCCTATGGGGTATTTGTTTATTCTATTCGACATTAACAAATCATTCGATTTGAAGGAAAATCAGGCACATTTAATACTAGCCCTGAATCAAGTCACCATATCCTCAACCAATTGTGTTCCCACCAATGAGACAGCAAAAAAAAGCAACATTAATGACACTTGTTTGGAATCGATGAATAATCCGTATATAATTTGCAAAAAAAAAAAAAACAATATCAAAGTTACGGAGAATTATAAGAAAATTAAAACCTCTTGTTCCATTTAAAAGGAAAGAAAGGGAAAAACTCATGTCGACGTGAAACTAGAGAATTTTCTACACTTGCACGTCTTTTTTATAGCAGCGCCGATGGCACAGAAGAGTTTTTGGGGTTTCGGTTTCTTCTCTTTCCTTTAAACACTTTTCATAAACACAACAAAAAAAAAAGAATCACAAACGTTCACTTAATCAAAAAAAAGTTAATTTATTAACTCCTTGTCACACACACAAATAGGTGGAGCACATTCTTAATGGATTTCAGTTGCTGGCGCGTTGGATGTTGTTGTTGTTGGTTTCATTCGCTGGAGCTGGAATTGAATCCTTGGGCCCACACATAGAACCTATTTGGTGGCCTGGGTGGTCTTCCTGGGCTTGGCCTGAGTACCCTCACGGAAACCGTTGCGGAAACGACGGCGCACAACCTTCAGGTGACGCATGCGGCCAGTGCCAGTGGTCTTCCTCCTCTTGGCCTTCACGGACCAGTTGTCTATTGAGAGTTATGGATAAAATAAAATGTAGTTAGTTTCGAGTTGTCAACATGTGTCGGTGGGTGGTGGGTAGTGGGCAAACACTTACATGAACGCAACTTGGCAGCGGGATAGCCGCACTGGGCGCAAGTGGACTTCTGGATGTGGTAGGAGGAGCGTCCACAACGACGGCACAAAGTGTGCGTCTTGTTATGACGTTTACCAAAGCTTGAGGTACCCTTCGTCTGTAGGGGAAATATAAAAAAAAAAATGTTTGCAATTAGTTTGTTAAAAAGTTGCCGGTGGGGTATCACAAAATAAAATCGTCAAACATTGTTTATGTTGATTATTCACTGTTAACTTTTCGAATATCACATAATTTTTAGGTTTTCACATTCAGTTAAGTGCACTAATTAATAAACCACTTTCTTTTTTACAAAATCACAGAGGATGGCACAGAAATTTGACGATTTTATTTATGCTTGAACGTGGAAATTTCGTTAACCTACCATCTTGTATGGCGAACGCTCAAAGAAGAAAGGCCGATAGGAATTTTGACAGCAGCTGTCACAATTTGGCGTGTATCATGAAGGGTTGCTTTGGCGTCTATCGATGTAAAATAAATTCTACATGTTATCTACACAGGTAGACATATCGATAGTTTTGTCAACTGTTATCGGAGCCGATTGAGTTATCGATAAGGGCAAAATTTGATTACAGCGTGGATAATTAATCGATAAATGAATTCAATAATAACGGTTTTCAACGCTCCATTTTTTGAACTTAAAGTTTTGCGACAGACAAAATTATTTTTGATTGTTTTTAGTAAAAAGGTGTATATATTTTTATTTTATGAAATAAATTATTATTATTTACATTTGGAAAATAATGCACAAAATACAAATGAATATTGTATACCATTCATTTTTCTTTCTTCTACAAATTATGATACGTTACAATAAATGTTTACAAAATAATAATAATAAAAAAAAACAAAGGATGAATTTGTTCGAAATTGTGCAGCCAAACAAAATTTAAAAAAAAGATTGTAGAAAACAAAACAGATTTTTGTTTTTTTTGTTGATTTATAGTAAATTCTGTTGCCGTTAATGGCACACGTACTACAATTACATACATACATATCGTATTTCGTATTTGATTATATACCACGGGTATACAATATATAGATTTCTGTCATTGCCTGCTTGTGAATTTGTCACGATGGACTGGGAATCGAACTCTTAAATGTTTTCCTTTTTTTCTCTAAATTTCTCATTTTTTTTCTATCGTTGCTATCTAGTAAATATTGTAGTATTAACCTGTTACATACACTTACATACATTTATGTATTTGTGTGTATATATATATATATATATAACTAAAATTGTGACTATGAGCAAGTCGATTTGGCTTGACGGGGGAAAATTGGCTTTTTCTCAGCTCTCAAGTCCAAGCTAAACCAAGTTGCACATAATTTGACTGCTGGGGGGTTTGCGGTAATGGGATGAGATGAGGAGAGGAGGAGGGGGTGGTATAGGGGCAGGGTGTAGATGTGTCATGGTGTTTTGGGGTTGGGGTAAGTAAGGGTGCTGTAGATTTTTGTGCTTGCATAATTAACATTTAAAAATTCATACAAAACTAATTCATAAAAAAATTTAACTAAACAAGTTGAAAAAAAAAACCCTTTGAAGAAAGCTTTTCTGCTAATAAATATATGTATGTATATACGATTAAATGTCGGTCATCAAAAATTTCGATATACAGTTAAGTGTTATGTGATAAGTAAAAAAATTGACTTGTTTAAGGGGAAATAGATTTTCTTGCTCTGACCAGGAATGTTTGAAGCGGTCGAAAATGTCTTTAACAAACAGCATTTTGCAGCCCTGGTTTAAACTAAACTTATTTCTCATCTTATTCGAAATGAACAAATTACACAAAAGAAAAAAAAATAATGAACTCGCTAATATTATTCAAAACCTTTCTTGCTGTTGTTCTTTCGATGTTGCACTCTATTTCTCACTCGCTCACACACTCACACAGACATACTCATACCCATTCATTCACACGCACATACACACAAAAGGAATTGCTACAGCTACAGATTATTGCCGCTCCACATTGATAGTGATAACCATGGTAGGTCAATAGTGTCCACCGCCACCTCCGCTGCCGCCGGCTCCCCCGTTGCCGCCACCACCGCCGCTATGCCTATGATGATCACGTCTGCCAGCCGATTGATCCCGATCACGATAGTCGCCATTACGGGAGCTGCTCTTGTGATGATGATGATGATGACGCTTCTTCTCGCCCTTCAGACACACATCGGAGACAACCATTTCGGAGTCATCGCGCATGCCGTAATTGTCGCGACCGCATCTAAGGGGATTAATTGAAACGAGAATGTTTCATTTGTTTATTATGCAACTTTCAAGGACTTACCTATCAAGATTCTCTCGAGAGCGTTGCATATTGTCACGCAGATTATCGCGAGATCGGGTCATACTGGGTGGATCTAACGTCTCCTTGCGGCGCAGGGCATTGTGTGAGCTATTCTTTGAGGCTGATTCGTGGAGGTTTTCCCAAGCTTGGCGATAGTATCTGAAAAGTAATACAATAAATGATATTATTAACATTCAGTTTATTACTAAAATATCAAAGAAGCTAACTTCGGCTATGCCGAAGTTTATATACCCTTGCAGTATACTTGGCAATAATATTTTTCCTTTTTGAAATTTCTTTCCCTGCAACTCAATTCATCAATACACAAACAAAATATTATTTCTCTTTTTACCACAAGTTTTTCTTCTTCCATCATTTTCTAAGCAAAGCACGGCACGCATACACATACAGTTCATGTAGCGTTGCGTCTGTGTGTGTATGCGTGTGCTCTGTTGATTTGATGATGGCAGTAGTAGGCAGCAAGCAGCGCTGCCGGCAGCGTTTGAACCGATTTATATTGACTGTAACTTGTGTTCTATTTATCGGATCAGATTCAAATTTTGGGATCTGAGATTTTATATCTATTACTATCATATTGGTAAATTTCATGGGGATACTCCAATTTTTGCAAAAATGTTTCTTCTAGAGCTATATGATATAGTGGTCCGATCCCAAAGATTTTCATACTTTATCTCACCCGGGTAAAAAAAAGCTCCCAAAAAAAATTTCATCCCGATAGCTCTTAAGATGGCTGAGTAAAACGCGTACGCACCGACGGACAGACGGTCAGACGGACAGACGGACATGGCTATATCGACTTAGCTTCTCATGCTGATCAAGAATATATATACTTTATGGGGTCGGAAACGTCTCCTTCTGTGCGTTACAAACATCTGACCAATTTTATAATACCCTCTGCAAGGGTATAAAAATACTAAAATACAGTACTTTATGCAACTCTACTTGATTGAAGATCTTAAAACTTAATACGCTGAAATTGTTACGGAACTTGTACTCAAGCATAAACTGTGGAACTGTTTGGACTTTTGGTCGACTTTGTTGCCATTTTCCAACACTAACTGATTCTCAACTGTACACTCTTAGCACTCTGACGATATTTTACAGAACCCTTGATTTTGAAGTGTGATTTCCCTTGAGTTTGATATCACTTTACAACACTAACTTATTCTCAACTGTCTCTACACTTTGATACATTATTATAATTCCATTTTATAAGATAACAAATTATTTACCTATTGAGTCCATTCCGGGATCCTGAGGTGGAGCTATCAAAGCTGGCAACGGTATTGCAATCTGGTGAAGCGCGATGGCGATAATGTTGGGTAGTGCGATTTCTAGGGATAAAAAAAGACAAAGGATAATTAATAAATGATTAATACGTAGGATTATGAAAGATTAAAGAATACGCTTAAAGGGGTTGTTAGTTACACAAGAATTAATTACAAAGACACACACACACACACAAAAGGATAATGATACAAAAAGAGAGAATGAGGAAACACATAAAGGAGCCCAGACGTGCATAAGAGACAGAGAGAAAGACCCAGAGACAGAGAGAGAGAGAGAGAGAGAGTGAGCTAGTTGCATAAAAGAGAGTCCCGTTTTGTTTTGTGTACAAGTGTGCATGTATTTTCATGTCCCTCTGTGCCTCTATCTCTCTGTGTGTGAGCGTGTGGGTTGTGGGTGTGTGTACATGTGCGTGTTGAATGAGAAAAATGAAACCGCAAAAACAAAAACAGAGAGAGAGAGTGGGAGAAAGTGAGAGTGAGAGAGCACAGCATTCATTCTTGGATTAATATTTGGCAGCATTTTGATTCACTGACTGATTGATTGATTGACTGATGGATATGGACTGTTGTTATCTGTTGTTGGTGTGTTGTTTGTTGCTGTTGTTGTTGGTAGGTGTTTTGGTGTTGGTATTGGTTTTTGGTTTCATTGACTGCTTACATTTTGTATGTATTATGGCCGTTTGTTTGTTTGATTGTCTTATTGACCGACCGACCGACTGACTGACTGATCGTTTGCTTATTGTATGTTCTTTGTTTTGTTTGATTAATTGCAATTGTTTTTTTTTTCAATTTGGTTTCATTTTCATTTCGTATCGAGTTGGTATCGGTTGTTCATCTTTGGCACACATTTTCGAGCAGGTAGTTCGTTTCGGTTTTAATTCGTTTCGATTCCGTAATTCCAATTCCTCTTTATTTGCTTGGCTTCGCTTCAATCCCGCGAATTGCTAAAGAGCCCGGCTCGTGCCTTATAGCCACGCCCATAACTACTGAATTCCCGCCTTCCCAGCTTCTGATCATCGAATGGCAACGCCAGCACACTATACCACAGCGAAGAAGTTGGCAACGCCGGCGATTGTGGCTCACAACATGTACTGGAACTGATGCTGCCATATCCCACCGAATTGGAACCGAATATCCGCATACCCTTGCCACTGTATCGAGTCAATTGGGCAGTGGAGGCATAGCTAGTGGCACTAGTTGCCGTTGCTGTGGCATAACTGGGCAGACGATGAGTGGCTGTGGGTCGTGGCGGTGGCGGTGGGGCCGGTCCACGTTGTCGATACCTTTGTTCCAGTTGTTGTTGTTGTTGTTGTTGTTGCTGTTGCTGTTGCTGATGATAAGGCTTCTGTTGGTGCTGGTGCTGCTGCGGATGTGGATGATGATGCGGATGCGAATGCGAGTGCGGATGATGCAGATGCTGATGATGATGATGATAGTCGGTCAAATGTTTTGCAATGTGCCGCCGTTTGCTGTTCGGGGTGCTGATCATATGATTGATGCCGTAGCGAGAGAGAGAAGAAAAGAGAGTTGTACAACGAGAAAGAGATAGCGTTTCGATGCGTGTTTAGGTGGGTGTGTGTCTCTGCGTATGTGTGTAGTTGTGTGTGTGTGTGTGTGTGTGAATCTGTTTAGAGACTCTCTTCTTTTTCCTCTTCATAGTGGAGGGGGGTAACAAGAAATCACAGAGAGTGAGTGATAAGTAAAGAGTGAGTGTGAGAAGGAGAGGGAGAGAGATAACGATTAAGCTTAAGAAAAAAAAGTTAAATGGGGCGACATATTTAACCCCCACAATTCTAATTCAACTCCCAGGTCATCCTTTCTCCCCGCCGCTGCTAACACAAAGAGGGGCTCGGGAGGTTGCGGGGGGACTCACCTTCGGACCAATATCACAATGGTCGTGATGACAGCAGCCAAAAAGACAAAACCACCAAATGCCCCCAAGGCAACAATTGCCCCAAGATTGAGTTTAGCCTCCTTGGTCTCCTTGCGATCGGGATTGTCGACAGCGAATGGTACATTGACATTGGGCGATTGATTCTGACGAATATTGTTACTGTCGGGTATCTCATTGTCCTGCGGATGTGAGTTCTGTATGATCTGCTGGGTATTCCGTGTCGTGGTCTCCACATTGGGACGGTTTCGTGACAGGGTGGGGGCATATGTCGAAGGGGTGGGTGATGCAGGGGCTGGTGGTGCAGCTGTGCTCGGTGGCAATGCATAGGCCGGCGTACTATTCGGTTTCTTCGGGATGAGGACTGGGCGGACTGTGCGCCGTGGTGGGAATTCCTCGCGCACTGTTCCAGGCACTGGCACATTGATTTCCTCTTCGGAATCGGCTGCAATTCAGATAGCGATTAGTTATGTTCATTCTCAATTTATCCCCCTCCCAGAAGTTAGTTAGTCTACTTACATTCTCCATTGATCTCCACTTGAGGTGTACTAATGCTGGGATAGTTGGAGCTGGCTGTCGACGCCGGACGATAAGCTGGCGTCCGATTGGTGGTGGGGCTGCTGCTGCTGCTGCTAGTGCTTGTTACCTTGGGACGGAATGGCGGTTGTGTGGCCAATGAGACGGGGACAGTTGGAGCAGCTGCTGTGGCCAAAGTTGTCGGCTCCAGCTTAATGCATCGCGGCAGGGCACTACTCCATTGGCCAGTGGCTAGACAAGTTAGGGATCGTGGTCCCTCCATGCGATAACCGGGTGGGCATGTGATTTCCGCCTTGGAGCCGTAGTAGGTGCCATTCGGAGCATTGATTATTGTGTTGTAATAATTGCCCGGCAAAGTGTCACATTCCACAACTAAGAAAGAAGAGTTTGATTAGCTTTAAATTGACCTAACGCACTCAAAGGGGCGTTCAACTCACTCTCACAACGTGGTGGAGGTCCATTCCAGCGTTCATCAAAGTCACAAGTCAGCAGGGCACGTCCAATCATCTCATAGCCCTCATCGCAGGTGTATTTCACCAGACTGAGGTAGCCCACCGTGTTGTTCAGAAGTCCATATGAACCATGGGCAATGCTGGCTGGCAAGCCACATTCAATATCTGCAAGGAATTCACAGGATTAAAGTGATTGGAGCTCCAGGATAGCTCAAATGCCGCCACTTACATTTGCATACAGGAGGAAACTCATTATAGAAACCTGTCTCCAGGCAGGTACGTGTCGCCGGTCCCACCAACAAATGATTGGCATCGCAACTGTATTTGATCTGGGCTCCCACTTCATAGCCATTTAGGGCCACCATTGTGGAATTGGGTGGTTGTTCGGGTCGGCCGCAAGTTTTTGGCTGATGTTGACAAATGAAATTCAACAGAGTGTTGCAGTTGGTGTCGCTCCATAGCCAACCCTTCGAGCCATCGAAGCGGGCACAATCCTCATCGCCACCGGGATGGCTCCAGAACGAGACGGTCAGCTCGTCGCCGTTGACCCACTTCCAGATGCTGCGATCATTGCCATCTCGCACCGCTCCCATCCAGTACTGGGAGCTCACGTCGCTGCGATGACGTCGCCACAGTTCCCAGCTAATGAAGCCCTGCAGGGCTGGATTGCTCTCGCTAATCAAAGTTCCGCCACGGGAGCGACAAAACGATAGGGCGTCCAAAAAGTTCAATGGCTGACGATTATAAAATATATAGCATTTGCCATTGTACGAGGCCAAAGCACCGGGCGGCTGATCCCGGAATGTGGGACAACGCTCTATGGGCAATGCCTGATCCGTATAGACAAAAGCCTCGCATATCGATAGAGGATTTGGAGTACTGTTCTCCAAATGCACACTGACAAAGGCACCGGGCATGGGCGGATTGCAGGGCAGGAATAGTGGTTGGCCGGCCTCCAGGAGTCCAGTGAAGCGATTACAAATTGGATTTGTTCCCAAATCAGGACGATTATTACCCACACGCACCACAATAGTTGCAGGTTTATTTCCTGCAAGACCAATAAAACGATATGTTTACAAGATAAAAGGTTTGAAATAATCATTCGTATTAGCAAATAAGCTAAACGATTTAGTTAAATAATTTAATCTTTTATAACGAAAAGTTCATCTAAACTACATAATAATCTCTTTTCAAAAGGCAACTTTTTGACGCTGGAAAGCTAAAACTAATTTCAAAACTCAGTAAATGTTAGTCTAGGAGACTAAATTTAGTCTCTAAAGTGAAGATGTTATTGACCAAATTGATCGATTATAAATTGTGTAATAAATTGTTATTGAATATTAAAATAATCTAACTACATAATTTAAAGAGAAAATCAACAAGCCGTTAATGGGAAAATATTTTTCGGGAAAACCTTAAAAAAATTAAAATCTTTCAGGTTTTGTTATTAGTTTGCGTATTGTTTGCTGGTGTTTTCTAGAAATGGTTTGTTATTTCTTTTTTGTGTTCGTTTTTGTGCTGCACTAACAGGTCAGTCAGGGTTCAGTCAAGTGAAAGTAATCATAAATTTTTCGGGCCTGCCAACGCGCCAACTGAGTCACTAAGTCGCCGCCGATGCCGACTGGAGGCTAAAGCTGGGGAGCTGAAGAAGCTGATGATGTTGGTGCTTGGTGTTGGTGGTCGTCGCTGTCGTCACATAATATACACAATATAATATCGGGCCCCGAAGACGATGCAGACAACGACCAAGATTTGCTGCTGCTGTTGTTTGCTGGCAAGTGAAAGCATTAGGAAAACTGGCTAGATGGCTGGCTGACTGGCTGACTCTGGTTGGCAGTTTTTTGTTTTGTTTGTTTTCTTTTTATATAAAAAAAAAGAAAAAAGAAAAACCCTTTTGACTCACTCGTCGTAGCCAGGTGAGGAGTTTTCTTCGTGCAGCGCTTGCCATTTCAATTCAATTTCAAACGAAACGAAACGATTGGCAGGCATGGGAAAAAAGTGCATTGAACCTGGCCACTGCTGGCGATGTTGATGATGATGATGATGATGGGGGCCACTAGGCGAGAGTTTGGCTCACATTGGATGCCAGTGCCAGTTGGTAAAACCAGGTATTATTTTCCCATACATTTGCTATGCAATTTGCTAAAAGCGTGTATGTGTGTGTGGAAAAGGTGATGAAAACTTACCGCAACAGGATTTGCCAAAATCCAAACGCACCAATTGCACCATATAGGGCTCCAATAGATTCACATACCACCATGGGGAACGTTCTGATTTTGTTAGCGAGCATGTTTCCGGTGTAAAGAAGGCCGATGTGGAGCCATCGATGGCCTTCTGTGGAGCGCCAGCGCCCTCGGTGGATATTTGCATGGGAGCCTTGCCAGCGGCCACATTGAGAACTAGAGAGACAAAAACAAAAGATGAAAAACTTTAAATTTAAATTTGAATATGGATTGCCATTAGATTAGATGGGATCTCTAACTCTGTATTTTAATCTCTCTCGCTGTGTGTGGGTTCTTTTGTCATTCAGCAGTCAGTCAGTCAGAGTCAATTGGTGGGTTTTTCAGTTTCCCACATTGGCCACAAGCATCAAGGTCCAACAACAACAACTACGACAACGACGACAACTAATTGACCAAGTTAAGCCCTGACATGGTTTTTCACTCAGCAAACAAAGTTCTAGGGACCTTGTGGACGAGCTTACGATTAATTCCAACAAAAATTAAAAAACAGAAGAAGAAGAAGAAGAAAAAAAAACAAATGAAAAACAAAAGCAAAAGTGAAATTTCTCATTGCTTAAACTTTTACTTGACTTGGGCCTTAATTACATTGCTACGCATTGAGATTCATTAATCAGATGCATCTGTCGGATAAAACCCAAACCCAGAGTCAAGTCGAGTCTCTCTCAGGCTGAGTTTAGCTCAGTTGAGTTCAGTTCAGCGGCTCATGACGCTCATGACGATCACATCGTAAAACTGCTTTCTCCCACCACACCCCTCTTGATCGCCCCTCCCATCAACTAGCTGCTTTAGACGCCTCCTCTCCGGCCGAGTCCATTAAGCCAGCAGGTGCCTGCGATGCCAACTGTCGGCACTTTCGTTCTTTTGCCGGCATGTGTGACAAATGCTTTTAATTGCCATTTAATTAAATTTCTATTTCTATATATACTTGGTTTCTTCCTCGCTGACGCTTTGTCTCTTTCTCTCTCTCCCTCTCTCTTGCTCTCGTTTTATTTTTGACTACCTGCTGTGTCATGACGAATACGAAACTCGAAACATAATCATCATCATCATTCAATTTGGCATTATATTTGGTACAATCGATTGTCAGAGACCCCTGGAGGCTATGGGTCCCTTGAAATCAAAATCAGCCTCACCCAAACTGAAGAGACAAGTTCTCTGTCTCACACTTTCTCTCTCTCTCTCTCTCTTTTTCTCCATTTCGTTAGCCAATGTAATTAATGAAAGACCTAAAGGGCAAGTGTCTTTGAAGTTAAAACTCAAGAAAACGAATCCAAAATCGATTACATAAAGCCAACTAAGTAATAAGTTTATGTTCAGAACCTTCTTTTTTTTAATGTTATGGCAACAATTTGTCGTTTGAGATATAAAATGTTATATTTTGAAATATTCTATGCATCTTTTGTATTTTGTATTTCTATAATTTTGAAAAAAAAAACGTTCTGAAATAGAAGAGTCTAAATAATTATACTTCCCAAATTCCAATTTTCTACTTCCTAGTATAGATTTAGCGATTTATCATAACTTATAGCATTAAGGACAGGATTCAAATAATTAAATTTTAGAATCGAAATTTCGGTATTTTCATTTTTTAATAATTTGTTTAATCTGTTTGTTTTGCCTATATTAGAAAGATTTGCCTTCCTTGCATTGAATAAAAATAAAAATTATGTGGCTTATAGACATATTCGAAACAGCTGAATTTATAGCTCTTGTATTCAAATTAAAATTCGTGTTGATTTGAAAATAATTTGATTTGAATTTAATTGAAAATCAAGTGAAAATTGTTTTCTTTCTTTGAATAAAACACAAAAAAAAGGGTTTAAAGGTAGTTAATTCTATTATTAACTTGCCCCACTGTCAGATCACGCTGCGTCATGCTTGCACCTCCTCCACCTTCTTCTACTCCAACTATTTGCCTCTCTATCCCTCTCCCTCTTTCTCTTTTTCGCCTCATTCGTTCATTCATTAAATTCTATTTGTCTGCTCCGTTTATGTCAATCAATTTTGGGGTATTTTTTTTCTGTTTTGTTTGTTTGTTGGCGGCATGGCGGAAGTGCATGTCAGTGCTATAGAAATTCATTTAGAATTATATATCTTTTCTCTCCTTGTCTCCCTACTTAGCCATCACCTGTCTCTGTCTTTCGCTCTCTTTTCGTGTTTGGGTGAATACCAAAAAAAAAAAAAAAAAAAATTAAAAAAAAAACACAAGCCGACAAAAAGTGGGTCAATTTGTGTGGCGAGTTGTTGGCCGTCGTTGATCGTTAACATTCTTCTTGTTGTTGACTCTACTACATCTTTAACTTCGATTCCCTCTCTCCTCCCTTTCCGTCTCATTCTCTCTCACACTCTTGCTGTCTCTGTTTCTGTTTGACTCGATTTGCTTATTGTGTTAATCATGTTTCACTTTTTAGTTCGCATTCACCACGACAACTTTTGCATTATTCCGCTGGGCTCGTGTATGTGTGTGTGTGTGAAAATGTTTGCTTCGATTTGAGAACGCTTCAAATTTATAATGCTGCTGTATTGTGGTGAAAGTTTCTATGTGTGTGTGTATGTGTGTGCGATAGGTGCTAATTGATTGACCAACAGCAAGTTCGTGTCTTAAGTCTTTCGTTTTTTTTTCATACAATTTTTAAAATGTTTGTTTTTTTTTTTAGTCTTTTGCAAATATTTTAAATTACTTACCACAAAATGGTATACCCTCTGGCACCCATTGACTTTTGTCGCACACACGTCGCGCCGGACCAAGCAGCTCAAATCCTCGCTCACAGCTATAGGAGGCAACTGTACCTTGTGTTAGATTCGCATTCGAGAATACAACGCTACTGTGAGCCGGCGATCCAGGAAAACTGCAATCCGATTCTGTAAAACGAAGCGAAAAAAAGAATTTTAATAAACACACTGAAAATATTTTCGGTGAAATCATCTTTTCATATGTTCTTCTTCCGATCTCTTGATTGGCAATCGATTTCTAATGCCATTTGATTGATTTCTCAATTAATGTTCTCATATGTCAGTCCCATATTTCATCTATCTATCTGTATACATATCTCCCAACGGCTACTCAATCATCTATTAATCATTTATGAAATTAAGTTCTTTCGACTCATCTAATGCGAATTGTAAAAACAAAAACAAAAACATATTGACATTGGGCTAAGCCTGGGAACTAAATTGAAAATAGACGGAACAAAAGCAAAAAAAAAAAAAAAATCTAATCATAGAAATTGCACACGGTATTCACAATTTTTGCATATCTTTCAGATGCAAAAACATAGATACAAACACTTCATGAATAAAAGTGTTGTAGTCAAAGGAGGGGGGTTGAGGACAAGGGGGCGAAAGCGCTCGCTTATATACAAAACGAGTAAGTAACAAAACAGCAACAACAAATGCCAACTAAATTGATGGCTTTTTTCTATGCTTGACAGTTGCTGCTGCTGCAGCTATTTTTCTCACGCTTTGCATTGACAATACCAACAACAACAACAACAACAGCAGCAACAACAAGTCGAGAACATTTTGCAATCTTTGAATACCAAACATTTTTGACACACACACACACACACACACACACAGGCTCACTTAGGCAAGTGACCAAAGGCAACCTCAGCACCAACAAAAATGCTGCTAACAGAAATAAAAAAAAACTGGAACGGAACTTGCCTAATTGCTAAGCAGAAATTAAAAAAAAAAAAAACAATGCTGCTGCTAACCACGACTTGAGACTTGTTATTGTCCAGTGACAAGTGTTTTGTTCCAGTCCTAAGTGAAATACGCAATTAATTATCAATTGATTGATAAATTTAAAGAATCTGCTTCAAGAGCCACACTTTTGTTTTGGCATTGTGTAAAATAATAAAATGACTGGACTTGTTTCTATATATTATTATAAAATTTTAACGTTCTGAAAAATAAGTCATGAACTAGTTATATATGAAAAGAGGGAAAAGTTTAGATAAAACGAATTTTTTGTTTCCCAGGCACTGATTATCTGATTATCTAAATTATTTTGTAATTTTTATCCGATTTTAATTCAAAATATCTCATTCGACGGTCCAGTAAATTCACTTTCTTGTCTCGTTGGTATATTTAGATAAATTCATAACTTTAATTTACACTATAATCATTCGATTATTGATTTATTATTTTTCTTATTAACAATCAATTCCGTTATGAATTAATAATTTAATTTCAATAATTTATTTCTTATTAATAATAAATCATTTAATGAATTTCTATTCTATCTTCAATCATATTATAAAATTTATTTTTGAAATTCATCTTGTAAGAAACCAAATATTTTATGCTTTGCCAATCGTATCTTGCCTAATTGTAATTCTCAACTAGTTTTAGCTCAATGGATTTATAGTTCTTTGGCAAAATCTAATGATGTGCTTCCTGTGAAGAAATCCTTATTTCCAAATTGACATTGACCCGCAACAAGATCGCAAAGATTTAGTTTGTACTTCAATTTAGTTTTCAAACTTAAATTCTTACTTATAAATCTAACAACATGTGAGCGATGACCGTTCCCAAAATGTAAACACTTATTTAAATTTTGTATAGAGCAATTTTGTTTTCACTCTACATTTAAATAATTTTTTTTAAAGTAATTTCAATTTGAAGTAGATATTATTAATGGATTATGGCTTGAGACTTTCAAGTAAGTTCTTACTTTTGGGTTTTATTTCTCATGAGGCAATGCCTGCTAGGTAATTGTGAATAGTGAATAATAAACTGCAGTTTTAGTCTAGCATTCTAGCATAAGTACTTACTACTTTTTAAGTAGGTACAGCTGAAACTTTACATAATCAACTATAGAAGCTGCTAAGCTAGTGGACTAGGTAAGTTGGTGGAATGGAAAGGAATGAAGTATAAAAAAAAGAGAGAGAGAGAGAGAGAGAGCAGAGGCAGAGAGAGGCTGGTAAATCATTAAAAATCGCTTGTACGAGAAGTATATGTACATATGTAGCTCAACTTATGGTTTAGCTTCGACTTTGTAGTTGGTTTCAACTGCAGTCAAGACCACTCATCAGGTAACCAGTCGGCCAGTCAGGCATGCCATAAATGGTCGAATAACTGCAACATCATTTGACCAGTGCAACTTTCCAACTTCAAGTAAAGGCAGCAGCGGCAGCAAAAGCAACAGCTGCAACTCCATTAAATACAAATACAACAACGGACAAACAAACTAAAATAAAAAAAAAAAACATGCTTTGCTCTCTTAAAGTTGTTGTTGTTGTTGCTGTTGTTACACATTTTCAGCAGTCGCAGCATCATCTTTCTTCTTAACTAAGCCAATCTCTGGCTCTTGGCTTCTTGCCTCTTATACAATCTCAATGCCAAATGCAATTTCATCATAACGGTGCCATCTCCCCCCCTTCTCTTCTTTACCATCTCCTCTACCGATCCCTCTTCTTGGCTCTACCCACACTCTTACAACGTAAACCCCAAACGAAATTAGTTCAGGCAAATTGCAACAGATATAGATATAGGTAAGATATAGTACATAAATAACAACAGCAACAATAATAATAAAAAAAAAAAACAAAAGGAAAGAGAAATATGACTGAGTCATTTGTCACGCAAATTAAGAAATCAAGTTCATGAAACATTGTTTTTTTTTTTTGTTTTCAATTTCAGTTTCAGTTACCAACAACAACAACAAAATCAGAAATAAAATTACCCTAAAAAAAGAAGGTAAGTAGGAAAAAGAAGAAGCGACTTACAACTCCCACGCTGAGGAGTAAAAAGCACACGAAGAAGAAGAAGAAGAAGATTGCCCAAGGCAACCATGCATGAACAATGAATGAATGCGACTTGATGCGGGTTTGAGTTTTTGATGATACACTCGCTACTTACACTTACAGACACATCAAGAAACAGTTGTACCTCCCCTCTGGGGGATCTACTAATCGTGGGAGGAGGAGGAAGACGGAGAAGGTATATGGAGATGAGTACGTGAGCTTAACTAACATGAGCAAAATGCACTTCTATTACATACGTAAATGTTGCGTTCATAAGGGGTTTCATTTTAAGAATCACAGGTTCTTGATTCGATCGAAATTTTGTGTGAGAAAGTATCCACCAAATATTCGAAATTCATATGAGTCATTAATAGACAAAAACTTCTTGATTACAGATCTAGATTCTTTAATCCGGATTATTCCCGATGGAACTAACTTTCAGTATTACTTCAACTAGGAGAAAATGTGATGTCAGACACGAAGAATCTTGAGATGGCCAGGGTTATGTGACATAATCATATTTGTGGCAATTTAATAAAGAAGTAAAGAATTACCAAACAGAAATAGCTAAACTTGCTTATCCCAGTCCATAAAGTTAAACAGAAGTATGACTTTTAGTGTCTGTAATTAAATAGAAAGGCATAAAAATCCGCAATTTTGTTTTTGCATAAGCTTCTTTTTTTTTGTTGAGGAATTCTTTTCGTGCCTTCATCTGTTTAAATGTGCAATATAATTTCACGCTATCTTCGCTTGTCTCCATCTCTTTGAGTAAGATAGTTATGCTACACTATGCTACATATGTGTCTGTGTCTGAGTGTGTGTGTGTCTGTGTGTATACGATGTTGGTAGGTACTTCCACATGGCGGCATTAGTACTGAGGTTTTTTTTTTCAGTACTTGTTGTTGTTTGCTTTGCTTTCATTTGCTTTCTACGTGCGCGAACTAAGTGAAAGTGATACCCCGCATACACACACATATACACACATACACACACTCACACATAGACAGACATTCGGACCTACACACACATAAATTACATTGACAAGAGCAAGAGCAATTTGTACAACAATATTATATTATGCAGACGGAATATTCATTGTGCGATAAAAATCATATAATAATAATAATCATAATAACCGTTATAATTTCCAACTTGTTTTGGACATGGTCCGGTTCGGTTGTTGTTTTTATTTTTGTAGTCGTTGTTGTTGTAACAAATTGTCCATCAACGCCTTGGTCTTTTCTTTTGTTTAACGTTTGTTTTTTTTTTTGGTTTTTTTCTTGTTGGCTTTGTTACCATTTCTATGGGATTTGATTTGAAGAAAAATTCGAATTGTTGTGCCAAAAAATAAAAAGCGAAATAAAATCGAAAAAAAAAATGTGAAAAGAAGCAAATGAAAATGAAGAACAGGAAAGCGAAAGCTTTCTTTAATTAGTTAGTTGTCATTTATTTTAAGCTAATGTAATAAACAAAATTAAATGCAAGAGTAACAAATTTTATTGAATGTGGTTAAAAGAAATTGTATTGAAATAAACTTGAAACGATTTTAAGAAAATTGATTAATTTCTTAAGCCCACATAAAATTTGGTTAATAGTCAAGTGTTTGGGCCGAAAAAAATGCATCATTACATAATATTGGGTGATTTCCAAAAAAAAAAAACAAAAATCTGACAGAAACTTGATTAGTCTATTGGTATGCAGTTGGCATAGTCTGTTGCAACTTTCTACAACAACAACAGCAGCGACACCAACAATTAGTGACCCAACCCAAAGTCGAGCTAAAGCCACCGCAAACCGCCACCCGTTTGTCCCCCTTTGCCACCAGTTCTCCAATTGGTTAAACAACATACACAATGCCTGCAATTTGCGTATGGCGGCTAATTTCATTTTAAATGCGCAACGTCAAGTGCACAAGTGGAAATGACAAAAGAAAAGACGAAGATCCATGAAGACCACAATGGCGTTGAATGTGCAGATGCATTGCTGGTACCTCTTCCCCTTCCCTCTGCTTATTTGCCTCAGTCTGGAGGCCACAGCTATAGCCTAATTGCCATGCGAGTAAGGTAAAGGTAGGCAGAGTCTCTACATAAATGAGGCGCAAATAGTTAAAGTTATGTGGTGTAGAGTGACGGTTAGTGAAGGGGGAGGAGAGAGAGGGGTTGAATTGGGACTCCAACTGCTTTCTTTGTTCATTGTGAACTGCTTACTGCTTGCTGCTTGACCCAGGCGCTAATTAAAGTTGTAAAGATGCAGCCAATGGAAGTCGCTGGATAAGGAGGAGGAGAAGTTGGAACATAATTGTGCCAGAGGAATTGCTAGGGAGTCGTCTTCCAAAGGCATTTGGTAGGCGTCATGCGCTGATTGCCAACCGCCCACGCTTCGTCGACCGACTGTGGCTTCCTACTTCACTCCTATTCCGCCTACTCCTCATGATCTGTTCTTGCCGCTTCAATTACGAAATTGAAAAGTGCAAGTGCTTGTAAAAACAAAAACAGAAATAAAACAGAAACACTCAATTTGATGACCCAATTGCGATAGCTGAGCTTTGTCTTCTGAAGAGATCGTTAGATCAAGTGAAAATTTTACAACTTACGCTTTTCCCTTTTTCCCTTTTCTAGTAGTTTTTTTTTTCTTTTTCTTTTTTGGTTTTGGTTTTGTTTTGTTGTTTTCTTTGGCTTAGCGGGGACTTGGCAAATGATTCATGTTAAATAATTTCAAGTTTTGACTATGGAAAAGAAATTTGTGTTGGCATGGTCAAAAACGGTTATTTGGACCGTTAGCCTATTCCAGGTGCCTATCTTCTTAATGAAGAGACGCTGCAGATGCAGATGAGAATGATGATGTTCATAATGATCATGTTGTCGGTTGCCGTTTTGAGGCTGATTGGTTTTGGATTTACATAAATTGGCGCTTGACTTGACCAGTTTGTTTTTTCTTTTTTTTGTGTGTGTGTGTGTGTAGTTTTTTTTTTTTTTGTTTCTGACTCAAGCAGCTTCTTCTTAGTTTTTTTCATCTCTTTGTGTATTCTGTTTCTTTTGGTTCATCTCTTTTCATCTTGTAGCTCTGTTTCGTCTTCTTCTACTTCTTTTGACCCAGTTAAGAGAGCTTGGTGCTACGAGTTTGACTCTAAGTTGGAGTTGAAGTTGGAGTTGGAGTCGGAGTCGGAGTTGTCGGCAAATTAGTAGAACCTCGTTAAAATGCATTTCGCAAGTGTTTCGCTTGTTTTTTGTTTTTTTTTGCGCAATAGATGCGCCTTGTTAAGTCAAATGAAACTTTTTCAATGTTTTGTTTTGTTGCCTTTTTTTTCTTCTCTCTTTTTTTTTTTTTTTTTTTTGGTAAGTTTGTTGCCTAAGTCTTTTGATTTGAACTTCCGCTAATGCTTGGCCATTTGCTCAAAGGCAATAAAATTAAAGGCATATTCATTTCACTACCAAAAGAATAATTGGCTATAATATCACAGACACTTGATGAGAAGAAATTAAAAAATATTTATTTTAACATTGATTTAAATTTTGGTTTGAAAATGATATTAAAAATGTCTTTAAACAATTTTAAATCATTTCTGAAACATTTGTTAGATGCTTTAATGTTTTAGTGTGTTTGTTTCAATAAATTTAAAGTTTTTTAGATAAGAGCTTGCTCAAAAATCGAAAAGCATTATTGATATTTCAAGAATTAAGGTAAGTGAATCAAGCTAGGAAGAAGTTGGTATCATTTATTATTATTATTATTAATGTTAGGTTTAGATATTGAATTTCCAACGATTTTCCAAATAAAAATGAGAATATTCAATTTACACACTGTCTAAGTGAATATTTTCACGTAGGGCATCAGAGTAGTCGTATAATATTGTGTAGAGTACCTATAATGATTTTATTTATTTAGGTTTTTTTTTCATTATGCGTTTCATTGCTTTGCCTTTTAGAATTAATTGCGCATAAAAATTGCCCATCATGGGCATTAAATGAGACATCAAAAGAACGTCTACCACACACACACACACACGCACATATGGGCACACATGAGTGGTGTGTGTGTGTGTGTGTGTGTGTGAGTGTGTGTGCCTTCTTTTGATTGTCTGCTGTCTATGCTTCATGAGTGGGTCTTGTCTGTAAGTTGGCATGCTAAAAGCTGCTAAGCGTATTAAATAAACATGCGCTCTGACTTGACTTCTCATTTATGTAACGGTACGCACAACAACAGCAACAACAATAAATTTCAAGCGTAAACAGTTACGTAAAACAACAACAACAACAAGTTGATAGAACTAACAATAACAACATTAACAACAACAACAACCAGATGAAGAAGAAGGCGAGCCGCTGGCAACATGACAATGACAGCATCAAGCATCGACAACGCGATCCAACAGCAACTCATTCCTCTCCACCCCACCAACACTCCTCCTCTCTCCATCTCGCTCGCAACGCCACCAAGTGGCAGCATCTTTCACCTGATGACAACAGGGTCTATGTCTATAATATGTCTTTCTCGTTCTTCTTTCTTAACAATTTCTTGATATCTCGCTCTAAGCTTTTTATAACAGGTTCGATATGATTTTGCGGCACTTTCTGCCGCAAAGGAAACGCTTGATTGCCGCCGCTGCCGCTGCCGCTGCCTCTGCCGTCACTTCTCTCAAAAGCAAGGCCAAGCAACGGCAATCGATTCAAACAAAAAAAGAAGACCAAAAAGAAAAAAGAAGTAGAGAGAGAGACTATCGACGACATTGACCGACGACGACGACGACGACGACGGCGATGGCGATGGCGGCGGGTATTGGATGTTGGGTAGCTGGAACTGAAGCTGAATCTAAAGCTGGATGCCCAGTTGACCGCATTCCAAACACACACAAGCCACCACACACAAATCAATGTGCAAGCTGTAGAAAAGTGTTGCTGGCGGCAATGTATTTATTTTTTTTATATTTTATTTTTTTTTTTGCACACCAGCAACAGTTGTTGTTGCTGTTGTTGTTGTTGTCCTTCTCTCTGACACTAACTGGGTCAGCACTCAGCCCAAAAGCAAGTTGCTTGCTTGCGTGTGTCTGTCTGTCTGTCTGTCACTTGCCAGAGCAGCTGCTGTTGCTGCTGCAGCCAAACACCTGCAACATCAGCAACATCAAAGTATTTCAGTTTAGTGGCTCGTGCTATGGCACAGTCAGAGTGAGCACTTATTGTTGAGTGCTTACTGTACTTGCAGCAGTTGCCTAATTTTTTTTTTTTTTCGTTTCGTTTACCTTTTGTTGCTGCTGTTGCTGTTAGCATTTATTTTTGGTGTTGTCCGCCTAATTTGTAAGTTTGTGAACATTTTCAATGCTATGCGAAGATATTTTTTTTCTTTTCTTTCCATTCAGGTTAATCTGCTTGAGAACAGCAGAAAATGGAAATGAAGAATAGTTTAAAAAACAATTTGCATAAAACTTAAAAGAAGAACAAAAGGAAAAACCTCCATTTTGTCTATAGACACTAAATCAAATAAACTTTTGTCGACTTTCTTTTTGTGTTCATAAGAAAATCTCAAAAAAAAAAAAACAAAAATAATAAAAAAAAATTTTGGAATTTTTGTCAACGCTGCTGCTGCTACGATATGCAAATGGGCCAACAAATAATAAAAGGTGGACCCAAAAAAAAAAGAAGAAAAAAACAAATAGACAAAGTCACACAGATAGCGGCAGAGAGAGAAAGACCGAGGGAGAGAGAAAGAGAGAGATAAACAGAGTGGATTTCCCTTTAGAAATCTCAAGTCATTTTAATTATAAAAAATACATATTTGGAATTTTGTCTATTTTTACCGCTAGCCAAAGACTTGGAGACTCTGAAATGATGAGATTACGAAACTCAAATGAACTGAAATCTTTTTAGCCACAGCAGGTGGATACAGCCACTTGCAACAACATATAACTGTAGCTTTTTTTCTTTTTAGTTATTGATTGGTCAAGAGAGAGTGAGGGAGAGAGAGAATGAGAGAGACACCAAGAGAGAGAGATCACCAAACACTTCCGATTGCCTTTGTTACCATTGTCTTAAGGCCAGAAGATATTTATACACTTATAGATAAGCCAGAAGTAAAGTCATTGAACTTGCATCATGATTATTAACATTTATGAATAGAAGATGGTGATGATGATGATGATGATGATGATGATGATGTTGATGATGATAATGGCGAGTAAAGCGAAACAATGCAAAACGGCAAAAACGGCAAATTGCAATTTCTTTCTTGCCTCTTTCCGTTCCCTCCAACAAGTTGTCTGCCATTATCTCCTCCAATATATATGTTTAATCATTATAAATATAAAAAAAAAGAAAACTAATATTAATATTGCAAAAATTAACGTTATGCTCAACAACAAAAACCGCTGTTGATTAACGTAATTCAAGCAACGAAAATTGGCTTCATTTAAATAACATTGAACTGTCTGCATAAATTAGGCGGAAGACTTAAAAATCACAGGAAAAACAACTTAATTGAAAATTCAGCTTATGCCTTCATTTAATATATGAAATTTTGAGAACATAATTTTACACAGTCTGAAAACATGTTTTTAGAAATTACAACATTATTAAACATTACTATCTTTGAAGTTAAGGGAAAATTAGATATAGTTAATATCCACTCTTTTTAAAATTTTGAGATTCGCGGTCAATCTTTAAAGACAAAAAAATATTATCTAGTTCTATTCATGATAAAAAATTATGATGATATTTTATAAATTAATTAAGTTTCCATCTTAATACAAGATATGCTGCTATTTTGTGTAATATTTATGTTTCAATCTCTCTTTCCATATCTATCTATAAAATAAAATGGAAATACCCAGATGGTTCAAGAAATCGACTTTTAATATAGACGGAAAGCAATACTTTGATAGAAAGACATAGAAAGACTCAAATATTCACTTATTTATAAAAGCGGTCAAGTTTAAAATGATGCCAATTAAAGTTTTAGCCCCTAAAACAAGCAATTTTTTATTTAGATACATTTTTAGTTACCGAAATATATATATATTTTTCTTTTGGTGAAAGTTCTGTCATTTTATATCTTTGCTTTTCGCTAAGAGTTGGATTTATTCGTTTAGGGCCAACAGTAATCAATTAGTTATTTGATTCTTGGGTGTGACTATAACAACATTCCATTCAAACTCATCTCAATTCGTCCCATGGTTGATTATGATCATCATTATTATTATTATTATTATCGCATAAATTTCAATCAACGTGTTGTGCTTTGTTTTTTTTTTTTTTTTTTTTGGGTTGGCCAACAACCACCTACAACTACTACTTCTATTATTATTACGAACTGCTGTTTGTCTCCTCCTACTCGTCTGCCCCTCTAGAGAGCAATGTTTGGGATTTTGGGACGTGAGCGTTTTGAATTGTCTTTGAATATAAATGGCATTGCGGACTGCAGTTAATATAAACTACATACTTTTCCACACTTGCAACTTTCGCATTTGCTTGATATGAATGTGTGTGTGTGTGTCTGTGTGTGAGAAATTTTAATGTCATAGTGAAAATGTTTGAAAAGTGAAACTAACGTCTCTAATAAATAAATGAAATTGTTTGCTATTAACAACGCATTTAAATGCCAGCTATGCCACCGCGTTAGGATAGGGAGAAGAAAGAGTCACACAAGGTGTAGCAAATGTTGAGCAGAATTTATGCGACTTTCTGGTTTATGTTTGTTTCTTTCTCTCTCTTTTTCTCACTCTTTTAACTTTAATTAATTGTAATATATGTACAATTGTTGCTGGTGTTGCAGTTGCCATTTTCGAATGGCAACAAATTGGCTTCTGTGATTCACGACGATTCCAATGCCGACAACAATTGAAATTGTTATTAATAATTGCTTTGTTAATAACTTTAAATACTCGATTCAAACATCGTGTGTGTGTCTGAGTGTGTGTGTGTGTGTGTGTGAACGCGTTGGCTGAATGTATTGCGTTTCGTCATTTGGCCCCAAAAAATCAGTAAATTGCCATCAAATATTGAACCAAACAACCAATTGAAAATGTCTATTGAGACACTTTCATTTTGGCAGCTAAAAAGATGTGTCGGGGTCATTGCAATTAAAAAACATTTTAAATTTTGTCTTTGATAAATGAGCTTTCATCATATTTATTAACAATCATCACACGTCGGGGTCACCAATTGGCGAAAATTCAAATTAGTTGGAAAAGTGTTATTTGCCAGAGAATTCACAAAAAACAGGAACATTTTGTTAAATTTCCGTTCAACTTTGCACACCTTCAAGCTCAGAAAAAAAACACCATCTAACAAACAACAAACTTATCTCATTACATAAAGAAACTGTTGACTTTGGTTGGCAAAACTTTTAACTTGGGATGTTACAATTGTCACCCGCATCATTCACATAATTCTCATGGGCTTAATGACTTTTGGTTGGGCAAACAAACAAACATTAAACAAAATGTGGTTAGACAAAAGTAAAAGTAAATACATAGATGAGTAAATGAGTATGAAAATCTTGCAGTCACTCCCTCTCACTCTCTCTGTCTCTGAAGGTCTCTTTTGCAATTTACCCACGCATATTCAACTAGGATTTTTCTTCCTACTTCCTTGTTAGATCTATGTCGCTTTCTCTATCTCTTTCATTAGCTGTCTATAATGTTATGTAAACTCGACCACAGCAGCAGCAGCAGCAGCAGCCACAACATAATGATTATTGCCATGCATGCGTGCACCGAGCCATAGCCACGCCTATGCATTAAACGCCCTTTTCGCCATCGTCATAGCCATAGATATATATGTACATATATATATATGTATGTATTTGTGGTTCGGTTCATTGTGCAAAGCCAACAGCAGCAGCAACAGCGAAAGAAACGAAAAAAAGATACATTGAAAATAAACTACAAGATACAAAAGGTATCCATATTATAACTATATGAAGTTTCGCATTGCAATTAAACGTAAAACTTCCGCAATTTGTTGCTGCTGCTGATGATGATGAGGAGTTGGTCATACATCATGCAGATACAGATAGATATTTATATATATGTATATATATATATAAATGTACATACATATTTATACAGGTATATGTGTACATACACACGCCAATTAGCCACTAATTTTTCTTCTTTCTATCTTGTCTCTCTTACTTTTACTTTTTACGTTTTATTGTCATCAACTTTCCCAGCATCATTTTAGTTGTTTGTTTGTTTGTTTGATTTGTATTATTTTTTATTGCAGCTGATGCTGATGCTAGAAGATATCATTCGTTGGGACAATTGGCCCTAGGCAAAGCATTTGATAGGGCAACATTAAGGAAAATATGTTTTGTAACTTTTGATATGTAATATCTTACGGAGAATATAATATCTATAAGTTCAACACATTTGATTCATAACTGAATAGAAAAAGTCAAGTTGAGAAAGTCAAGTTGGCAAATGAATAGAATTTACTTCCTTTTATACTTTTTTGCTAAATTTTCTATTTTCCTTTTTCAACTTTAGTTAGAATTCAATGCCTGTCACTATTTATTCCTTTATTCTCTTCTTCTATATGATTCTCCTTCTTTTTCTTTCACTTCTTTTAGTTTATTTTATTTATTGAGTCTATACATTTTTTCTTCAATTACATATTTGTGAGTATGTAATTGTATATATTTCTCTCGCTCTCTCTCTCTCTTTCTACATTGTCGTTTTGCAATTTTGTTATTCTATTTTATGCATTCCTCTTTCTTACTTAAGTTCAAGGTGGCTTCCCCTTGCGTGTTCTCTTTGGCCTAGTAATTTGAACCGACTGCCACGTGCAGAGGAGCTAAAGGAGGAGTTAATATGTAATCGGATCTATTTTTTAACAGGTGTTGAACAGGTGACGTTCTATTTTTCTTTTGCCTTGTCTTCCTCACATGGCTTTCCTTCGTTTGCTGCCACGTGCAAATGCCAAGTTTGTTGCCTAAGTCTTTTGATGTGGCACATATTTGTTCTCTCTCATTCTCTGACCCAAACAAACATCCGTTTCCTGACCAAAACGGCGCCTCCCCTTCACCTATAGATACTACATACATACACATGTACATACATACATATGTATGCATAAATGATCTCATTTTTGATTCTTGTTGTCGCCTATATCCCACGAAACAATTAACAGGCAACAACAACAAGTTGACCGATAAAAATAACACAAGCTGACCAAACACTTGACTCGGAACTGGGTCTGGTTGCTCGGTTCTCGGTGCCGGGCACTGGGAACGTGGGAAAACAAAATGCACTGAAACCAGAAACGGAAATCCAAAAAAATAAAAAACAAAAACAAAAAGCACACACAAAAACGGCAGCAACAAAAAATATATGCAAAAAATGTGAAAAAGAATTTTCGTTTTTAAGGTGTGGCAGCAGCAGCAACGGCAGCAAGAACAACTTTAGCCAATCCGAAAATGGGTGATGAAAACAGGCAACAACAAGTTGCAACGAGTGAAAATTTGTGTTTTTTTTTTTTCGAAAATCCTAAATTTATCCACAATCTACAATTCTCTTAAGCCCAATCAAAAGGCAAAATCTTAAAGAAAATCAAATCTATTCAATATTTAGCCAGGAACGAATTTTTATTGCAAGACAATTAAACGTTTGAAATCTTCATACTTATATAACAACTAACAATTATTTATTTAAATGAATTAAGGTGTTAAAATCCTTTCTATTTGTTGAGCTAACTATTTTTAAACTTTCTAGAGAAATTTCTTGTGGTAATTTTAAACAAACAATGACTTATCGGGCAACTAAGGAACTGAAATTTCGATTGCAAAAAGAAACAACCAGAAAGTTATATACCCATATTTGAGTTTCTCCATAATCTAAGCCTTTCCGACCCATTAAAGTATGCAATAATTTTGATAAGAACAAAATTGAAAAATATTCTTTAATAAATTGCCGTCTTAGTACATAAGACCAGTTGGATAAGCGATAAAATAAGTGTCACTAAGTGCTTACAACCCCCTAATGTATGCAATAGTTTCGCTTAAAGTCCATCTATTCAACGCTTAAGATGCTAAAAATAATTGAAATTTGATTTATGCCACAGGGTATACAAAAGTCGTGCCAAATAGATTTAACTTGGCGAATTTCCACAATTTCGTGTTGTTCTTTTTGCTTTTTGTTTGTGTTTTTTGTCGTCTTTCGCTTGACACACTCACCTATATTCTGCGCTTGCGCCAACGCCAACGCCAACGCCACCAGCAGCGGCAGCAACAACTGCGTGCCTTGCATTGTTGTTGCTCTCTCCCTCACTCACTCACGATGTAACTCTCCTCTCTCTAACACTTGCTCGCTCTCGTTGCGGCTTATTCGCGCTGGGATGTTTAAATTTTTGTAAGGCTTTTTTTTTTGTTATTGGTTTTTTGAGGATCTGTTATTTTAGTTTTATTTTCGATTTCCGCAATTGATTTTCACTGTTTTTGCATGTGCACTTGTTTCAACCTTACACAGGTTGCAGGAGACATGAAGGTAAAAACTAACAAAAACCAAAAAAAAAAAAACCAACAAAAAAATAACTAAGAAATCTTTCAATTAAGAATTCGAAAAGCACTTGGTAAAAAAAAAAAAAACAACAACAACTACCACACACGACTTTCTTTAATTACGATTTTAAAATATTTTTTTGGTAATTTTATCAATTTATTTTTCCGATTCTGTATATCGGTAATAATTTGTTGTTTCTTTTTTCAGTTTAGTTATCGTTTCGGTTTGCCGTGACCACGAACCGTACGCTTGGAGCTCTGCAGTTCAACTGAAGTCAAAGAAGTTTCAAGTTACTGCACGTAAACCAAAAATTTAAGTTAAGCTTTGGGGCCGAGCGAGTCACACGAATACACGAACGTCTTTCACTTTACTCTCTCACTCGAGCACGCTCTCTCTCGCACTCTCTCTCTCTCTCTCTCTCTCTAACTATCTTGTTGTGTCTTTCTTTCCCCTCGATAGATAGATAGTTCGTATGGCTTGAACTGTTGTCTGATGCAGCTGAAAAGCAACTGAAAATTCATTGCGTTAGGCGTCTTGTAAGAGGCGGCGCGGCGCTTGACTTCTTCTGTCGCCGACAATCGACGCAGCGACGTCGCGACGCTGCACACTTGTTGTTTGGTGTTGTTGTTGTTGCTGCTGCTTTTGGCAAGTGCAGAGACGAGACTTCCTTCTCCAATGGAACACGTTCCCCTCACCCCGGTATATGTATAAATGTATGTGCTCTTGTGCTTCTTGTATTAGGGCCATCCATCAATGGCAAATCTAGAGACTACTTTGATCAGCTTCTAAAACGGTAATTACAACTAATACAGGTTATGCAACTGTTGCTCCAACTTCCACTACGACTTTGACTTCAACTTGGACTCCACAACTCGATTGGTGTGTGTGTGTGTGTGTGTGTGGACCAATTTTGTTGTTTTAGAAATATTCCAAGATCCAACTCAAACTTGGTCAATTCATTGCCACAAAACGTTGCACAATGTGCATACATACTTGGTTTATTCCGTAAAAATATGTGTATATTTGCATGCCACAGATCTCTCAGCCATGGCAAGCCAAGCCAAACCAAATCGCCGAGGTAGAAGTAAGCCAAATGGTCAGCAAATTGGAGCATCTCATTGGAGGAATCGAGTTAAAGTTGCAGTTGCAGTTACAGGCGGCATCAGCATTCCAACTGGGTTTCTTTTTATTCTGTATTTTTTGCTTTGGGTGACCAGCCAACGCATAATTTGTGTGACACAAGTGGGCCAAACGGCAAAACCATAGAAAAAGAATTGACATTTATGTATGTAAATATGTTTGTTGGACAAATCTCAAAAAAAAGAAGCATTGCAAAAATAATGACCCAAGAGGAAATGGGGATTGCCGCTAAGCAAATGTTGAATAAATTTTGTAAATTACAGCTTGTGTTATGTCGAATGATTTTCGAGTTGGTCTTGTATCTTCTAGAGATGTCCCAAAGCATTCCAGCTACTTATATATGGGTATCATTTCAATAGATTACTTACTGATTTGGTACTCATCAAACTAAGAGTAATTGCAATAGGCCAGTGTGGTTATTCTGTATCTGAGACTAAGACATTAAATAGTTATATATATTTAAAGTCAATTAGTAATAATAGATTATTTTCAAAGGAACTTGGGCTACTCTTACGCCTGGAGTTATTGATGGCCAAAACCGGTGATGTCAACAAAATTCATTTCAAATTTGTAAGGTATAAAATATTTATTAAAAATATCATTATATACATTAATATTGAATATATATATATATAAATCCAATAGTTGTTCCTCCACTTGAACAAAGAACTGCCGAATGGGATAACTTTGCCCCTTAAGGTTTCGATATGCAGAAAAGTATTCAACATTTTTATAACTTTTTTGTTTGCCTTGTAATTTAATAAAGCTTTATAGATAGTGTTTGCTTTGAAAATTCTTTTTTTATCCACAAAAATTTTTATCCAAAATTTTCTTTATGTATTTCTTATTGCATAAGCAAAGGGGCAAATGTCCCACTTTTCAAAACCGCCAATTGAATTATAGTACTTTTAATTTTCTGACATATTTATCAATTTCTATTCTCGTATAGAATAAAAATATACATAGCACTGATGGATCAAGACTAACGGATATTGTTTTAAAAAACAAAAGATTAGATTAATTAATCAGTTTTGACTTTTCAATAGAGCTTCCATTTTCGATTGCTTTGCTCTAGTTAAGAACTTTGGCTGATTAGCTTTAGTTGGTATCTAACATCAGCAGCAGCTGAGAGTTATAATCATCATCATAATTATCATTATCATCATCAGTATTAACGATTTGGGTTTTTGCTAGTTAAAGTAAACGACTTTTGTTTTAAGTTTTTCTTTTTGTTGTTGTTGTTTTTGTTTTTGTGGTGCCTTACACATTTCTCGACAATGGTCTGGCTCTTGGCAATTGTCTGTCACATTTTTGCGTTTTGTACTTTTAACCCAGTTTCATCTTTTACCAACAATGACACAAAATGTTGTATGTTGCAACCTGCAACAACTTGTTGATTGTGTTGCCTCATTTCCAATTTGATCATGCTAACCAAGATGATGACCAATATGAAGACCATGATGATTAAGATGATGATTATGATTATGAGGAAGATGATCGATCGACATTTTTTTGGTTCGCTTACAGTTAGCTAAATACAAAGGAAAACAAAAACAAAAAACAAAAATAAAGCTTGCGGCTAAACATTTAATTAGAAAAAGCGCTCAAGCTGATGTTGAAGTGGAAGCCAAAGCTAGAGCTGCAACTGGAGTTACAGATGGAGTTGATGTTGGAGTTGGGCTTGCCCATGGTCATGCTTTGTTGGCCACATCAGGCAGACAATAGTGGAAGAAGCCTGCCCATGCCCACAGCATGCACCGTTGACTGTCGATAGACACGTGCTCCGATCGACGCCCACCTGACCAGTGACCAGTTGCCAGCTCCACCTGACCGCCGTCTGGTTTCTGCAACAACAAGGAAATCAGCTAAAGCACACGCAACATCACCCAAAAAAATAGAAAAAAAAAAGCACCCATCTCTTGCCAGAGAGAAGGCTGGAGCCAAAGAAGCTGAAGAAGAAGAAGAAGGCAGTAAGCCAGCCAAGCTTAACCAATTGCTGCATTTGTTGTTCTTGCTGAAATGCCCCACGATGCTCAATTAACAGAGTTACCCCCCTTCCCCCACCATCCAACACACTATGCTACTTGTAAGGCAAAACTATTTTCCATTTTCGCTTCATTTTCTATTTAGTGCTTTATTATTTTTAATTTTCAAGCCTCAAGATTAATGTTCTGAGTCGCTGCCTGTTAGGCTTCCCTTTTTCCAATTTTTACCAGTTTCTCCTCCAACTCTTTACAAAAAAAAAAAAAAAACAAAAAAACAAGCACACACTTAAAGTTCCTCGGAAATACCTTTGGTTAAACAATGAAAAGAGTTGGAAAGGGGTAGGGGGAGGGGTCTACCAAAGTGCCCCAATTGTGAATGAGCCAACAATTTCTTTACACAAAACTTAATTGTTGCCTATTCTCTTAATTGTTTAAGGAATCATCCAATTCTCAAACTTTAAACAATCAAATAATTATAATGGGCACGAACTATTAAGTAAAGAACTAGTTCAAATTGAAATTTAAAATATCGAACATAAACTAAACATTTAATTTGGAATGTTACTAAAAGAAATGAATTTGATATTTAGGTAGATTTTTCTGTGTTGAATAAGAACTAATTAAGATCAATTTGATCCGATCTAGATTTGCATCCTATATACACCTTACATTATGTAGGTATATTTAAAAAGAGCCCGCACAACAAGTGACTTGCAGTTCATTAACCACTGTGGTAACTTGTGTTTTTGGTGGATTGCCCAACTCTTGGGGCTCTGGCTTCCCCTCAGTTGGTAAGCAGTTAAAGCCTGGTTAAGTCTAAGTGTAGTTATTATTATACAATGGTCGCCCACAGAAAGTGAACTGCACTTAACAACGCACTGAGGTAGATGGACCCTAGCTCTCAACCTGCCGCCTTCTCCGCACCTAACGTCTACCCTTCCATACCTTAACCACCTAGACGTAAGACTAGGAGGTAACCAGGGATAGGTTTGGGCTTTTGGTTTTTGTGGTTAGTTTGCAAAAAAAAAAAAAAAACAGAAAAGAAAAAATATCAAAAAACAAAATAGCAGCAGCGAAAAACTCAAGTTGAGGTAAAGTGAAATGTGTGCGCTTACATGAAACGAAAGTAAAAATCTTGTCTTTGTTTTTTTTGTGTTTTTTTTTTTGCCAACATGAACAACATGAATTGTTGGGTTTCCAATACAACCAACCAACCAACCAACTAACCAACCATCCATCTATCCATCCATCTATCCAAGCAACCATCCATTCATACATTCATCCTCCTTCTCTATGGCAAAACTGACAGGTCTGGAGAGCTCTTTTGTTGTTGTTTGACACACACACACACACACACTCACATATGCACAAATATATACACACAAGCACTCACTGAAATTCACATAGATATTTGCAATAATTTCATTTTTGGACACTAATGACAATGATGATGAATGCAACAATACCACCAAGTGGATGTCCAGAGTTGAAGAGAATTCAGGCCTTACATAAGAAGGCAGCAACCGCAGCAGCAACAACAACAACAACAACAACGACAACAATAAACATTGCAAACACAAAAACAAAGGCCATTGGGGAGACAGGGCAGCCTCAAGTGGATCTGACTTAGATGACTGGGTAACTACTTGGATTGTGTCAACTCGCATAAAACAAAAAAACAAAAAAAGAAAAAAACAAAACAAAAAACGAAAATGTGGCAATATGACATAAAACAGGGCATACCAGCTTGAGATAAAAGAATTTTGTTAAAAACTCCAAGCAAATCGTTTCAAAGAGACAAGTTTTAAACTAATTCTACCAACATATGGCCCTAAAACAAGGCTATAACTAATACTTCCATAGACTAATTTAAATAAAATTTCAAGGATTTAAATTTGAAATCAATTAAACTCGAGATTAAGGGTTATTGGTAAAATATTGTTTAGTTGGAGGAACATAATGCTAGCTGATGTTCAGAGAGAGAGAGAAAGTGTGTAAAGGGAAAACAAAATACTTATTAATCAACTAACCATAACAATACTCTTAAATAAAGTTATCAAAGACAGCTAGAATCAAAAATAGTTTGGAGAATCGTCCGGGAGAGTGGAATAACAAAATACCAATTTCCCGTATATTAATCTTAATTTAAGACTTTTAAAACATATTTTTAAACAAGCCTCTTCTTGGATTATAATAAAGATTCGAAAAATTGCAAGTGTTTGTCTCAATACAGCGGCAAAAACTCAGATGAATAAGCAAGTTTGAAATATTTTTTTTTATATGCTTTCACGTCATTTCGTTTATTTCAAGAATTGAAAGGAAAATGGAATCAACATGTAAAAAAGGGCTTACAAAATGTAGTTAATGGGTAGACTTTTCCTTTCCTTTTTAACAAAACAAACGAAAATATTTGTCTCGCTTAAAAAAAATTTTATAACTTGGCAAATCAGTTCAATGTATGCTATGATAAATATCATTGACCCCGAATCCTATTGCAATTACAATTATCGAGTTTGTTGCCTGAGTCTTTTATTTTCTTTCTTTTTTTTTTCGTTTGCTTGTTCGACGTTAAAAGGAAAAGAAATGAAATCAAGAAATTTGCATACAACCGATCCATAAAGAATACGACAAAAATGTTACTAATATTAGTCACTTAACTATGCGCGGCACGCAATAACACGCCCTTCCATTATACCCTCCCACACCCCGGACCCCGTACTTTTATCTACTCCTCTTCCCCCTCACACTTGTCTCGTGATCTGGCTATCTATCTATTTGCCTCTCGCTTGTTCACTTCTTCTTTTACCTCGTTTTGCCAATTTGACAATTTTATTGATGGCTCTTAATGGTACGTGCCCATGGCCCCTCGCACGTTTGCGGGTCACAACCAGAAAGAAAAACAAAATAATAACAGATGAGAGAGAGAGAGAGAGAGAGAGAGAATAAAAACAGAACAACAACAACAACAATATAGTAGGTAAGATAAACAATGCGGTAGTTGAAATTTTCTACTTTCATATTGATAATGATAATTTAATGAAAAAGATCCGCAATTGAAGATTACGATTGTTAATTGCAATTACGTTTAGGCCGCATTTCAAATGCTCTTTAAAAACAAAAGAACTTACAACTATTTATTTATTTATAAGCTTAGATATAGTATTAATACTAAACCCCTTTGACTTTGTGAAAATTAAATCATTCTAGTTTCATAATTTTGGGAGTTCATTGTTTTAATAGAATTTTATAGATGGGTAATTTTGAAATTTGTAACTTTATATATAATAGATTAAAATTAAAGATCAAATATATTGTGCAATATATTTTCAAATATTTTTTCTTCTCTAATAATATAATGTAAAAGAATCTGAAAGAATCATTCTCTTTTTCGGATAGTCAAACGAATCTATTTGAGAAAAGTGTATGGCAATTTCGTTATTTGATTATTTAGAAACTTTTTGAAACTCGAACTTTTATGGTTATGGCTAAATGGGCAACTATTCAAGACTACTCATATGGATTGTTTTACTTCTTTTCGTTGAACTTCACATTCGTTGCCTAGAATTTGGTTGGTAGGGTTGACTGAATGAATGCCTCGTTAGGCTCATGAATTATTGGACTAGCAACACCTAACAATCTGTGGCTAAGGCTAACTGTTAACGGCTTTTTGCTTAGTTGGGCCAGGCCAATTAACGCATTCCAAGCAGAGTCCGAAAGACAACAACAAAAACAAAAACAGAAAAAAAAAAGAAAATGAAATTATGCAAATAAATTTTTGGTTGGCTTGTGGCTTCCTATTTATGCTTATGCCTATGGGTAGGGTGGTATTGCCGGGGAGCCAGTGAGCCAGGGAGGGGCAAGGCATGTACACATACTATATACATACATACAGGGTATAAAGTGGCATAAAGTTTCTAAAATCAGAATTGGAATTGCTATTGGAATTTCGATATTTGAACTACGTAGGTATGTAAAACGTAAACGAGGTCGGGAGAAAGTCACTGGCAAAAGAATTGGAATCGCAAAAACAAAAGATAAATAAATATAAAACACTTGTCGCTATTTTCTGTTGTTGTTGTTGTTGTAGTTAGTTGTTGATGTTTTCATTGCTAAATTGACTGAAATTATGATTGGGCTTTTGCACTATAGCGACTGTAGTCAGTAACAGCAACAGCAACATCGTGTGACGAGACGTGTGACGATTGGCCTGAAAGTGCAACGAGCGAATTGCAGTCAGATTTGCTTTTCGGATTTAAATTAAGATTTTTTTTTTGTAGAGTGCCGGAATATGCAGCTTCCGCATCAGGCTCTCTAAGCAAGGCGACATTGTGAAAGTCGTGGCAACAAACAAAAAATAAAAATAAATAGACAAAAAAAAAAAAAAGTGTTTTTAACACACACAAGGTCAAGCGGCCAGGCTGTCACCTGCAGCAGCTGCGCACACCTGACGGCTTCAAGTGCCGCAATTATTGCGCATACGCCTTGTTTAACAGGCTGCAACGAACATCGAAAGAAAGAGGAACAATGCCATCAGCCAAAACATAGTTATCATTGAAAGAAAACCAATCCAATTGAATGGAAGTAATGAAATTAAGAAGTCAATAATCTATAGTTGAGAAACTGATAGTTAGTGGTTGCTCCTAAAGACGATCTCCAATGGGGATGAAAATATATTAGAAAGCTAAAAAGAATAAGAACTTCCAGCCGGCACATAGAAATGTTTTTATTTAATTCATTGATTTACAATTAATCTAAAATATTTTAAAACTACATATAAATTATTAAATACCATATCAGAGTTAACTAAAGTTAACTGTTTATCAAAAAACTTTCATTTGCCTTGAAGAAATGTATGAAAATGTCAAGCCAAAAGGGGAGGAATGTGATGAATATTTCTTCCTAAAAGTCCTAATAATATATCATAACTTTTTTCCACTAAGATTAATAGGTAATTAATTAAACTAAAGAGACCAATAAATCAGTTATGATTCGGAGGACCACAGAGATAAATACTTTTTTATTAAAGACTTTTTAGGCGATATCGGCTGGGTCTTTTAGTTTTTAACTTAGTTCTCTTACATCTCTTACATCATTATGTAGCCAAGGCTTGAATAACTGGAAATTTGTCTAAATAAGTGTGCAATTTGGTCAAAACATATTTGCAATGGGCCATTTCTGACAAGCTTCTAGTGAAATTTCAAAGAAATTGAATGCAAAACGGAGCAATGTAAAGTCTAAATGCAGTTATTAGCCTTAAGTATAACCTAAACCCAAGAAAAAAAAGGAAACAATCAAATGGCAATGCAAAAGATACTTTACTATATGTGAAAATGTGAAACGAAAATGAAAACTGAAAAAAGATTGTGCAACAGATACAACAACAAAAATGTCTTTTCTATGAATGTCTCTGTGTGTGTGTGTGTGAGTGTGTGCGAAATGCAGTATATATAATTTACAGTCTTGGCCAAACTGTTGTCGTCTCAGTTGTCGTTGTTGTTGCTGCTGCTGCTGATGATCCGCTCATTAAAAAAAAAAAAACGTTGAAAACAGAAGAAAAACCTCGTGACAAATGCGTGAGAATCGCCTCACTGTCAGCTAACAGATGTAGCTGAAGGGGCAATGAGTGGAGGGGGGGGGAGTCTAAAGGGGACGATAGGGTATGGAACGGTATGAAAAGAAATACACACCAAAGTTTTATTTTTTGTTTTATGCCAGTTGATGCCTTGTAAATTATGGCAGAGTAATAATTTTAATTTCCCTTCAACCATCTTCTCCTCTTTCTGGCAGGGCTCTGGGCTCAACGCAATGCTTTTTGGTAGATAACTTTCACTTCAGAGTATTTATTTTTTCTGTGTGTTTTATTTTTCTTTTTTTGGTGTTAGAACTTAAGTTTAAAATAAATTAGACTTGACAAGTCATTAAGCATTTGCATGATGAGCCAAAATTTGGGGGGGAAATGAAAAACGAGAGTTCACCAGGTATCAGAGTCTATAGAGTAGAGGGAGGGAGTTGGAGATGGTGGAAAAGGGTGAGGAGTTATTTGTATATAGAAGACATAGAAATTTACTGTGGCCTGAAATTGGCATCAATTATGCTACTGATTTTGATCATTCACTTAAGTTTAATGGCAAGAAAATGTGATCTGCTTTGCTTTTGCTCATCAATCCAACATGCTTCTCCTGTTCCCCCCCTCCCCATCCCCTGCTGTAATATATGTTACTCTCTTTCCCAAAACATTTCACCGATTTGTGTGCCAAATGTGCAGGCCATGAAAGTTTCATTCTCTGTCCTACAGTCAGTCCTATAAATGTGTATCGTTCATTGTGTATATATATATATATCACTTGCATCTCAAAACTGTCTAGAGAATTGTGCTCTGAAGCGTTTTGGCCGCATTTTAATTGTTTCATTTGCCATTTACCCATTAAACAAACTCAATTCACTCAGGCATTTCAGCATTTCAACGTCTTGCGGGGTATCTGTCTTTGGTTATCTTTACATTTTCTATGACAAGTGTCACTTGCGTTTGCTAAATTACTTAATAAAAGTGAAATTATCTGACAAGATGAAGTGACTGAATGACAAGATAGAAAGATAATTGACAAATTCGAAGTAACGATACCCTGGGATACACAAAATCTAAGGTTCATAAACAAAGCGAACTCAGGTTAGGTAGATTATCAATCGATAATTGTGAGGGACTGAAATCAGTTCACAGGTAGAAAATGGGTTAATATGAGATGGGGTGAGAGTTTAATGACACTTGAGAGATGATACCCCATTTTAGGTTTACAACATTGCAGGGTATTTAAAAACAGAAACATTTCTGTATAGAAACAAGTTTTTTTGTCATGAGTTGTCAAAGTTATTGTTGAAATTTTTGTGTATGCAAAAAACGAAAGTGAAATTTAGTTAGTACGGATAATCAAACAGAAAATATATGATAATGCATTTCATTTAATTATTCTTCAAGTACATAAATGATTTACAAGCATATTGATAGAGAGAGAGAGAGAGAGAGGGATAAAGAGAGAGACAGGACGGCAGCGAGGGGTTGGAAGAGGTGAGAAAATTGATAATGAAAATGCCAAGGCATAGGGAGACAGATGGACAGACGGAAGATTGTTGAAGGCATTTTTTTGTTTTGTTGTTTTTGGGAGAACTTTCACTTAACCAAAAATGTGAACTTGCCAAGTCAACGACGACAACAACAACGACGCGACATGGAAATGAAAATTTATTAGCAAATTATGATTTCTGTGCACACAAGACAAGACAAGACTGACCAAAAGTTAGCCCATGGCTTGACTTGGCTGGCCACTTGTCGGCCAGCAGCGGCAGCAACAATTTGCAGGCAAATGAACTCTTGGCCAAATTCAGGGCAAGCAAGCAGGCAGGCAGGCAGGCAAAAAGGAACGTGACTTTGGCAGTACACAGAATCGACATCGAAATCGACGACAACAGACACGGATGAAAGAAAGTTTTCATTGAAAAGGCAAACAACCAGCAGCAACCAACTTTTGACTCATGCCCGGGCCAATATGTATGTGTATGTGTGTGTGTGTGTGTGAGATCTGAAAATGAAAACGAAAACCCAACAGCAACAGCAACAACAACAACTGTGCAAATACAATTTTCTCAATTTCTCGACAGGTTTCTGTTTTTTATATATATTTTTATTTTTTGTGGGGAAGTAAAAATATTTGCTTAACAATTTCTACTGTAACAAATAAATAAACATATATATTTTTTTTCTTCTCTTTTTCTTTTTTGACAATAAGCCCCATTAATTGTTATAATATGGTTATATGGTAGGTGTTTTTGTTTTTGGAGGCGTGGCTAGATATTACTTCAACTAAAAGTAAACTCAACTGAACTGAACACAGAGCCATGTCTTTGTTTTGTTTTTGGGCTTTATGGAGAGGCAGGCAGTCAGTCAGTTAGTCAGTCAGTCAGTCAGCCATCGATGTTGCAATACCTCAAACAGTCACCCACGAAAATAAAGCAAACAAAACACACACAAAATAAAAAAAAAATACTCAACTGAAAAGAGTCATAAAGAGCACCGACGACCACCATCATCATCAGGAGAAGATGACTCAAAAAGAAAGTGAAAACAAAAGAAAGAAGCGAAAGTGAAACAACATTCGATGATTCAATCGAGCATCGACCATAAGACCACGACCACGCCTGCCCCGATAAAACTAACTATGTAAAAAATGCGAAAGTTTTATGTTATCAATTCAGAAAAACCAAAAAAAAAAAAAATTCAAAAAATAAGGAAAAAACCAAACCAAAAGTTTCTGTGATGGAAATTGGGTCAACGACTATGAGATACCCAGTAGCAAGTAATCAAATGCAATCTACTTAAAAAGGTCATTATCAATAGCATGGGAAATAAACATTAAAAGGTTTAAGAGAAGATTAAAGAGATTGAGAAACAAAACAGGCCAAACAGGAAAACATTGAATAAAATTGTGTATTTAAAAATGCTTTCGGGCTTAACACGAACTTCAAAAGGACTTTTATGGAAAAGGACTTTGTCTGCAGTTGTAAAAAGTGTCCATCAGTATAAGTTTCTACAGGCTAAAGGACATATTTGGCTTTAGGCTCACCAAGGCTATTTGCCTGTGCCTTTCGATGATTCATATTTTTGTTTGACCATTTGATATACTCTATTTACTTCCTTTTTATAGGGTATATATGAAATATTTCACCTGCATAAAATCAACATACTAAAACTAAATGCTACGAATTGAATTTACTATATATGTCGAGCTTGCATAATGCCAAAGCCCGCAGACGATGAATGGAAAAGATAAAGATCGTATGACTAATTAAAACATATTGTAATCGTTCTTCTGTTGCAATTAAAAACGCATAAACAAAAGGGCATTGTCATGGGCAAAGATCAGACCCGAGCAATTGATCAATAGACTTTGATTTTGGTCTTGCAACTGCAAATACAAAATTGGTATTGCAACCGGAGTTGGACTTTGGAGTTAAGCCTGAAGCTTCCAGCTTGGAGCTTGGTCGTTTGTTTACCGTTCGTTTCAGTTTCAATTGGCATGGCAAAACGGATTGGCATTGGCGAATTGGCATGCCAGGCACGCCATCGATGTATTGGCCGGTTGGAGGGGGGTGGGGGCTTGAGTATGGGTTTGGGTTGGTGTCTTTTTTTTTTTGACTTTGTGTTTTTTTTGGGGAGGCATTGAAAACCATCATCATGAAAAGTTGCGCATAAATAGCTGGCCAGCAACATATCAACATGTCGCCGTTGTCGCCACCATCGTTGGCCATCGCACGGCATTTGGAACTGTCGATAGATTTGAAAACCGTCTACTTAGATTCAATTCCCAGCTGAAAAGTTGCCGTTCCGCCGCCATGAGCCATAAGCCATAAGCCATAAGCCATGAGCCATGAGCGAAGCTATCAAGTGCTCATGTGCCCGTTAAGAAGCGAGAAAATGGCTCAAGCTGAACCAATAAAATTGTCAGTGGCCAAAACCACAAACACATGCACACACAAACACACACACACACACACACACACACTTAAACATTTTTGGCGGTCGGTTTGTGCCATTGATGGATTTAGCATTTAACCCACAAAAGAGAAAAATTTGAAAAACAACCAAAAGCCAAAATCAAAACTGTTAACAAAATAAAACGATTTTCCTACACTCTACTTTAGAAGTATTTTTTTAGAATATTTAGAATAGAAATATTCAACTTTTATCGGTATTTCATGAGTATGAGGATTATATTTTTGAATTTAGATCTACAATTTTGAGAAAAATTTAAGGAAATCTCTTTTACAAAATGTTTATCCTTTTATCAACAAAATCCTTTGCCATAGATAGGAAGAGGTAAGTCTTGATTATATTGTAGATGGATAATGAATTACAATATTAATTAGGAAATATTAAAAAAAATAATTATCCCCCAAATCATTTAAATGTTAAAAGAAAAAATTATAAATTTCATATTTTAAACAAAAATTAACAATATATAGATCATACAATATTCACCATGGAATGTAATTAGAGCAATTGTTGTGTAGACGAAATATATATTTGAAAACTCGAACTTCAACTTTGACTTGGATTTCAATTTCCATTTTCATTTCGACTTCGACACGAAGACCAATTGAAATTTGTGTGTTAACGGCAATTCGGCAGTTGGAAGTTGGCAGTTGGCAGTTGGCTTATTACCTGCTCAATAACTGCAAACGGCCTCGACAGACGTCGTTTAACTGTAACGATTCAGAAGAAAGCGTTCCACCGACAACAACCGAAAACTTAATAGAAACTTAAAAACCAAACAAAATGAATCTCTTTGAGGTCACACAATTGAAATGGGTTTAATCCAAAGTCAATTAAGTTTTCTATTTGTTTGTTTCATGTGTGACGGGGGTGTCTATGTACATGTGTGGGGGTGTGTGTGTGTGTGTGTGTGTGTGTGTATGTGGGTGGTAATGCAAATGTATTTGGCTACGTTGTGCCAAATCGATGGATACACTGCCAATATCAGGCACAAAGACAGAGAGACTCCAACAACGGTGTCTGACATGGAATTGGAGATGGAGATGGAGATGGAGACACATTGCCACATTGATGGAGGAGTGTCGCCTGGGGCCCGGCTCACACAAATTCCTCAGCGTAAGTAATCAGAAGAAGACGAGAAATGTACAAAAAGAAGAAAGAGCTTACATAATCCACATAAATTGTGAATTATTTATGGGAATTGAGGTGCGTGTTGCATGATCAAATGGATTATCAAGAAAGGCAGAAGAGAACAACAAGTGAATTTAATACAATGCGGATTTATGTACATACATATGATCAATATATATATATGGATATATATGTATATGTGTTTGTGGAATTGTAATTGATATTTGTTCGATCCTCCATCTGGGGCACTGATTAATAACCAACTCATTCCAATGACTAAGCTTAACTTTTTGATTTGCTTCGTTTTGTAAAATTAATTTGCCATAGCCAAAACAATTTTGCTACGAATATCGTATATTCGTATATTCGTATAGATTTTAAAACTGAGTCATCAATTGATGTAAAATGAATTAAGTTGTCCATCCGACATGGATATACCCTGCACCTAATGATGAATTAACTTTACTGTTGTCCACTGTCATAATAAACGGAGTTATGTCATTTTTCAAAACACACAAAACCGAAAAAATGTTTGAAATTTGTATGAAGCCAAAAGAAAGTGGAAAGAAAGAATTTTAAAAAACTTTTATTAAGAAATATTGTGTCCTAGATGAATTCCTATTCCCAACTGCGAAGGAAGATTCTTTTTTAAGCTTTTTTGTTTTGGAGTGTTTTGTGAAAAGTAATACGTTTCTCAATTATAATTATATTGGGTTCAACTCTAATTTATCTGTTTTATCTGTTTTACAACAAATTAAATTTTTTTGGTTAAAGTTATTATAATTCTTCTTAGAATCCGATGGTCAATATAAGTAAAAATTAACCCGCCCTATAAATACATTTGTGCTTAAATCGTACAAATTATATATAGGTAATTCCCATCTTTCAGAATTGTTTAAAACTTTGTAAAAAAATGTTCTTCAATGTTTCATATTTTCAAAATCCACATTATTTACTTCCCCCTAAATTGGAAAATCACCAAAGACGTAAAATATGGTAATACATTATCAAAGTAACAATCATCTTGTAATAATCTTAGAAACTTATTTATTGATCCAGATTTGTTAAACCAAAATTTTTATTAATAAGAGCAAATAATACAAATAAAGTAAGTCCCGCCGACTAAAACAAATATTTTAAATTGATAACAACAAATGCATTTATGTATTTATAAAAAATTCTGCTTGCATTCTGTTTATCTATCTCGCTCACTCTTATAAGCAAATAAACTCCCTAGCGCCACCACCAGACAACGGCCAATTTCGACCTTATGATAAAAAGGTTTAGAGGCGTATCTTGTCTATTGTCAGTCCAATTTGACAAATTTAAGTATGCCAAATTTAATTGGATGAGGTGGAAAGATAATAGGTTTTTTCAAATTACGGGGGCCGAAGGGGGAGTGACAAAATGATGATTTTAGATCTTATAGTCTTCGAGATCTAGGTGTTCATACGGACAGACGAATGGACGGACGGATGGACAAAGGATCGACTCGTCTGCTGATGCTGATCAAACATAAGCTTCGGAAAAGCATCCTCTTACCTGTTACATACCTTTTGGCTACTTTAATATACCATTTCACTCTATGGGTGTATGGTATAAAAAATTTTGGGCTGGGTTAACAAAGTTTTTGGGACAACAAATTTCATCTATGGGGATTGAATCTTAATGTTTTGCTTTTTAAAGATATAAGGAAGATATATAGATAGAGATATTTGTATTTAACATTTAACGAAATGGTTTTTTAATTTTTCTCTCAAGATTTTTTACTGCTCCTTGAACATAAATATCAACAAAGTCGTCAATTATTTTAACACATTATCATTATCAAAATCTAAAGATTCAATGAGACTTAAAACTTATTCAATGAGACTTATTTATATACATACATATGTATGAGATTAATTAGTATTTATTCAAATTGTCGATTTTTAGCTATTTAAACATTTCTGTTGGGTTTTCTGGAGTTGGGACTTATAGAATTGGGATTATGAAGACGAAGATGTTTTCCTGTGTCTAATTAATACATTTTATCAGTGTATCCTCTCAATGAAAAAATATTTTGTTACATTAAATTCAAATTTGACCATTTTGCCGCCGCATTTCGTTAATGTGGTGGGGCGGGTTTTCGAACTCGACAAGCGCGATTATATATGCATAGAGGTCGCCACTAGAGCTCCACTGGGCCCAGCAAGTGGTGAATCGAGGGGGAGCCAAATGCGAATAGAGGTCGCCACAGAGTCATCTGCATTCGGGTCCAGCAGACGAAGCCACAGTCTCGGCAATTGTAGAGTCCTTTTTAGGCAAAGGATGCTACGAAATTTGCGCAGTTTGCGTGCGGTTTTCGGAGTAAAAGGTCGCAGCAGCTACAAGTAGAGCAGCAGCAGCAGCCGGAGGACGACAAAACAGCAAAAAAAAAGGAGTCTCAATACAAAAAAGAAAAAGAAGACAAATGTAAGGACTCTCTTACGTTTCCCGCAAGTCCAACCACCCACGACTTAACTGATTATCTATCGAAGTGAGCAAACAAAAGTGTTAAATAATAACCAGAACAAAAACCGATTTGAAAGATGTTTAAAAGGCATTCTTGTTTTGTGTAATTTCATATTTATTTTATTTTAGTGTCGGCTTTTAAATTGTGTTTGCTTGTGTGTGCGTTTTCTTAACGGTTTTTATTTCAAGTCCAGTGTTTTTTTTTTACATTTTGTTTTGCTCGGTCTTTTGCTTTCAAGTTTAGTTCGTTGCTCGTTGTTGATGTTTTTTTTTTAAATGTGCCGGGCGTGTCGTCCTTTTATTTCTGTGTGTGTGATTTTGTGCCTCTTGAGTGTGTGTGTGTGTGTGCAACGTTATAACTATTGCCTTTGGTATGAATTTTATATGTTTTTTTTTTTATATATTTTTTCTTGTGCACAGAATTCAAAAGAGAAAAGAATAAAAACAAAAACATTTAAAAACAATTGAAATCGAAATAAAGTTCAAATTGGCTTTGCAAGGACCCTTGGATTACCTTGTAAAGACACATTATCAAACAACAAAACGGAGAACAAAAAAGAAAAGCTTAAGCGAGGTAAATAGAGAGAAGGAAAAAACACTCATAAAAAATCTAGACCATTCCTAGACCATTCTTTGCATATCCTTTATCATCATCCACAACAACAACAACTCATCATCATTTTGCGCCTTTTTTTTGCTCCTTTCTTTCGTTCCATCTTTCTGGTTTTTAGGTTTTTTTTTTTTTTTTTTTTTTTTGGTTTTCTATTGCCTTTGATGTTCAGGATACTGAAAATTATTTTGTGTTTGCTACCAGAAAAACAACGGCAGGAAAAAAATAAAGAAGGAAAATAGAAGAAAACAAGACTACAAAGCGAATAGTTGAGGGCGGTCCTGTGAGGATGGGGGCTGAAATGGGGTCTTTGGGGTCTCCGATAACGACCATGATAAGCAACTTGTTATGTATGGGTATGGGATGGCAATGATGACAATGAGGATGATACTGATGATGATGATGAAACCTTTTGCCTGCGGTTTTCTGTTCTTTCGTCTTTCAAGTGTATATACTCGTATTATTTTTGTGTCTAACAGAAAAGGAACCCTTCGCAAAGACCCCAAATACCCACCACCAGATGGCAGCCAGGAATATTCTAACCATAACAGGTCAAAATCGAATCATTTTGTAGGCTTTATATTTAATTTGCATGGCATTTCTTTTAAGCGGTTTCTGTGGAAAGGATAAGAGAAAAGGTTTTTCAATTGCTAACTGAAAAGATGAAAGAAAAATTTTTCATTGGTTGGGCCGTTTTATTCAATTTTGCAATTGAGCCATAAACAACAAAGGACAACAAAAAAGATAGTCCATTAAATATATTTTTACAGTTTCTGTTTTTGGTTTATTCTTGTCTCTGTTTGGGTTTTGTTTTTTATTTTGATTTTATCATCACAATTAATATATTAAATATGCAGCATATTTCATTATTTTTAAAATTTCATTTCAATGCAAGCAGCAACAGCGAGGAAAAGGCTATAAGGAGAAGGCCGAAGGACGCCAGCTTTAAGTGCAGCAAAAGTTCCTTAATTCTCTGAAATTTTTCATTTTTTTGTTTTTCCTTCTGTTTGTCTTTGTATTCGTTGCCAACAAAGACAACGACGCCTACCCCAAAGGCAAGTTAAAGTAAGGCAACCAAGCCGTGTTGCTGCAACCGCATAAAATGGCAGCAATAATAGCAACAGCAGCAACAGCAATACAAGCAACAGTAGCAACGGCAACAGCGGCAACAGTGCAGCATATTGACGAACTGAGCAAATGAATGAGACTGAAAATGAAGCACAAGATGATGATGATACAAATGCAGATGATGATGATGATGATGATGATGCTGCAGAGCTGCATAACCATGCCAAGTGCCAACAGCAACAATCCATGCAAAAGGTTTAACTAAGTGCCAAAGGCAACAACGAACGACAAACCAAAAGAGAAGGAGCGGACTAAACAAAATCAAAACTAAATTTATACAAGGACAAACAGAGAAAAGTAAAACAAAATATATACATATATAAAAACATTTCTATATACAACAAAAAAGGCGTGAAGTTTGTAAAGACACAAGGACAAAGACGAGAAAAGCAGAAAACTGTAAAAGCGGAGTAGAAGCAGAGAAGCATAATCAAAAAACAAGCACACACAAACACACACACACACACATAGAAGGCAACCGCAGCAGCAACATGTCAACTGCATTACATGAAAGTGGGCGTAACGCCGCCTTCTTTGGGCTATTGTTACTTCTAGTAACCGCAACTGCATTGCCAGCAGCCACACCGGATCGAAAACCCGAGTCACATCATTTGCAGATTGGTGTTGAAGGGGCGATGCCCACTTTGATAGTTGCCCAACAGCAGCAACAGCAACAGCAACAATCATCACCACCACCACCACCACCACCACCGCTACCACCAACAACAACAACAACAACAAGGACGACAATGGGCGATAATGCTTTAAATGTAAGCAAAACAAAGCTTGAATTTAACACCACAACAAAAACATTTGAAACCACAACTGAGCCATCAACAACCACTTTGAAGACAACAAATATATATTCACCGGTGGTGCATTTGTTGGACTTGGAACAAACAGTGCCGCCACCTATCAATAGTGGACACGATGGCGAAAAGTTTACCCGTAAAAAGCAACTACAGCAGGAGTATTATCCAACCACCAGACCAACCACTTCCACAACAACCACAGTTGAAAGTGAAATGGAACGCATACCAACAAGTCCCACCACCAGCACCACCACTAGCATTACCACCACCAGCACCACTCCTAAGCCCAAGCACAATGGCTATTTGGGTCCAATTTTTATGGGTGAGAAAACGTACAGTGTATTGCACCCACTTAAGAAACCCAAACAAGAACCACCTAACAACAACAACAAACGACAACACGAGTCATCAATTGAATCACAATTGCGAAATGGACGCATCGTCGAGATATTGGCACCGACAGCCCTCTTAGAGCAGAATACCCCAGATTCGACAATTGCTCCACCAACTGCACCGCCCGCCTCATTGGCCGCATCGTCGTCATCGTTGAAGCTATCGACAACGGTGTTTCAAGTGGCTGCCGATATGCAGACCAGTACCAGCTCCGCAACCAGTGGACCAGTCGAGGAGACGTTAGCCTCACTCCAAGCCCAATTGCCGCCGCGTACCGAGTCCAAAATATCGGATATTCAGATTGAGGTTTACGATTCCACGGTCGATTCGATTGTTGCCTCAACCAATTTCCGCGACAATGAAGGCTACTATGCCCGGCCTGCCTTGGAGGTGGGAACTGGGGCGGATGGCACCACGAAACCACCCACCCAACCGATGGTTCAAGAGCGTTTCACTCAGTATGTAATCGATCGAGCGGATGTTTCCACTCAACCGGCGGCAGGTTTAGGCAAACAAGTGCCAGCGGCCATCGAGATTCACATCAATGTGTCCGAAGCCCTGGGCGGGGAGAGCGAAGATCTAGAGTTCTCATATCGTCAGCCAAGCAACGCTGAAAACGATAAGCCCGGCAAGCTAAACGATGAGATTTTGGTGGTGGAAATCATTGACAATGGCGACAACAGCACCGAGAATTCGGCCAGCGGCAGTGCCGAGCATATAAATCCGATTTTCACATTCCGTTCGGATGCGGCGGCCATAGCCACGCCTCAAGTCCGACCACCCCAATTGCCCCAGGATGCTCAAGATGAACTGTTCATGGCCGATGTGAAAGGGGATGCGGGACTGATCGGTGTGCCACGGCCTCCGCCTCCACCACCGCCGCCGCCGCCACGTAAACCCAGTGCGATTGATCGTGACTCGGATACGATTTTCTACATTTCCAATACGGAGGTAAAGGTGGGTGAATCTCTGCCCACAGTCAGCAGTGTAGCTGGTGCTACCTTGGAGCAGCAGCAACAACAGCAAAAGCAACAACAACAACAACAACAACGTAAAATGCAATTGGAGAATCAATTCTTTCCTGCCAACTATATGATAGAGCGAACATCTTCTGTTGCCACGCCCCGCTATGAGGAGGATATTATATTATCACCCTTGCACCACAATGCGGCAGACACTTTAAAGATCTTCCGCAGTGGCAGCAGCAGCGGTAATACTGGAGATGGAGCACCACCTCTCGATGTCACCTATGTGGGTGAATCGGTCATCGAGGTGGAGCAACAGTCGCCAGCAGCCAGTCAGTCCACCACTATGAGATCGTTGCCCAGCAGTAGTTCCCCATTGCCCGACATAATCATCCAGCCCGCAGTTCTACCCGATTTGGCAATTGGAGTGCCAGTTATTGGTGAACTCCCACCACAGATTGAGCTCAAAGAGATTGACTATATGCCCGGTGAATTGGGACTCAGTCCGAATGGCATTGGGATCTATGAGAACGAGATACAAGGCAATTCCCTGACCATGGACACGGACAGCGAAAGTGAGCCGGATGTCATCGAAAGCTCTATACAATATGGTGGCGATCTAATTGATGACGGCGCTGGCGGTGGTTTCGATGGCGTCGAGGGTTCCTATCCCTTTGACAGTCCCGCCCATCGTATGCAACAGGCGGTGGCTCCGCACCATCAGCATTTGCATCGAGAAAACGAACCCGTGGCCGAGATGTTAAATGCCACTCTACTGCAACATAATGACAGTGGAGCCGGGGCATCAGCCATGGCTCCATTACTGGCCAATGGCAGTCAAATGCCCGAACGTATGGGCAATGCAACGGCCTTATCTGAAGATCCTTCAAACGATTTTGATGGTGAGTTAACACACACCCACACACACCCACACACACACACACACACACACACACACACTTTGAGCACTAATAGCCAATTCAATTGTTTTGTTTTTGGCAGGTTTCCTCAATTTATTTGCAGTGTCCATGGGACTGATTATAGTTATTCTACCCTCCGCTCTGTTGGTCTCAATGTATTGTGCTGTTCGGTAAGTTGAAGCCTCAACACACATTTCGATTTGTCCTGCTTAGTGAGCCCAAATGTCACAGCTACAAATCAAAAATAATTGGGAAATGCATTGTAAAGGAAACCCAATGAAGTTGAAATAAATTCCCCAAACCTGGGAAGTTAGACGATTGCTTAGGTTTAGTAGTAAAGAGTAGTTTAGTCAACAGTTATTCGCAAAATATTACGTATACGCACAGTGTTGTAAGCAAAAGAGAAATCTGTTCGTCTGTCTGTTTGTCTGCCCGCCGGGCATAATACATAAATCTTGAGTATGCCTGGAACGCCAAATGCGAATTTGTACACACCAAGACCAAACAACACCAAATGCCAAACAAAATGAAAGGACCAAAATGAAGGCGCTACAAATCAAGGCGAGCAGTTGAGAGTCAACGCCGGAAGCGGAAGTCGCCAGACGAGACAACAGTCAGCCAGCCAGTTGTTTGGCTCTGGATGACTGGATGCTTATATAAAGAGATGATGGAGATGCCAAGGCAGAAGGCTAACAAGGCAGAGAGGACTGTGAGGTGACTGAGCCGCAGGAAAAACGCATAAAACGGCAAAATGGCAACCACAAAACGTTGCCAGTTTGTTTGTGCCTCCCATACCGAAAAAAAAACAACAACAACAACAAAAAAGGTGCCAACCAGAGAGAGAGAGAGAGAGAGAGAGAGAGTACAAGAGCTGAAAATGAGGAAAAAGGAAATAAATTTTCGTTTCGTTTCGTTCGTTTGGGAGGAAATTGCACAATAAACTCTCGAGACGAGAAATTAGTTGTGCGTGTGGCTCATTCGCGGCGGCTTCTCAACTTCAACACACACACATTCACACACAGGCTCCCTACTTCTCACTCTCTTTCTGTTTGGGTGTGTAAAAAGTCATAAATTTCCTCCTTTTCTCTTTTTTTTTTTTTTTTTTTTTGTTTTTTAAGAGGATAAGCCAAGGCTAGAGGCTTTTGCTTAAGACTTTACAGACTTAACTGAAATGTGGCAACATTTTAGAGTTTGAGGTACGAAAAATCATATTAATATTTTGATTGTTATGTATCAAGGGAAACTTTGAGTGAGATAATCAGTAGGGCTCAGAACTGTGGCGGTTTAACTTTCGGTGGCAACATTAGAAATGCATGGGATTTTAGGAGAAGCCTGTCATGCTATAGCTAGCTAGGTAGCTGGCAGGAGAAACTTTTTCTAGACTTTTCATTCAGCCAATTCTCAATCCCTTTCTTTCACTTTCTCTGCTCCTTCTCTACAGCTATATGCTAAACAAGAATACGGCAACGGGTGCCCAAGGCGATGACAGCGAACAGGGCCAGGACTCGGCTAAAAATGAGGTAAGTTTTTGTACCATAGAATGAAGAGAGCGACTCTTTAGAAAGAAAAACAAAAAAGAAAACACACACACCGAAAATACAGTACAACAACAATGGAGAATGTGCTGGCATCCAAGAGAAACTTCAATTGAAATTTAAACGCAAAATGCCGTCAAAGTGTCTTAAAAACTTTGCAGCACCACAGTCCCAGTTTCAGCAGTCCCATAACAACCTCCCATTCACCCCCTCCTCCACCCACAGGTATTTCACCTTCACCACTTTTCTGTCTTTCATACAATTAAATGCATACATATTCTCCCTTCCTTCTTTCAAGGTGCCTTCCTCCTCTCACCTCACCGTTCCTTCCTTTTGTTAAAACAAAAATTAAAACAATGGCAAAAATTTCCGCTCGTAATTTCATTGCGTTGAAAAGTGTTGGTAGGGCTGATGTATAGAATGAGGGAATCGTGGAGTAAGGGGGGTGGGGGGTAGTTAGTTGTGTTGCAGTAGTTTTTTCTTAAGATGCTCTCCGAAAAAGTTTTTTGGCTGCAGAAATGAAATTAAATAGCTTCGTGTCGATACTGTTGCTCCTATCATCCTCTCTCTCTCCCTCTCTCACCCCTCTCCTCCTTCATGGTGGGGTGTGTACTGTACAAAGCTTTTCACACTTGCAGTCACCGTCATCGCCATCAGCATCCTCGGCATCTCCAGGAAGAGAAGCACCCGCCATGCATACCATCCATAAGCATCACCAGCAGGTTATGGCCCACTGTGTACAGCCTATTAGATTTCAATTCGAGCAGGAGACAATGACAAACACATTCGATGCAGGATTGTCAGTGATTAGAGATACAGTTAGTGATAATATCGGTCCGAATGGATCGATAACAAAGATGACGCTCAAAGATAATCATCTGATTGTTGTAACCGAAGAGCGCCATGTAAGTGTTACGTTATAACTTAGTTGTGTGCTTGTGCTTATCGTCGTCTCTTTCGCTCGTCTTAAATCACGCCATTTGACCTAACTCTCTCTCTCTCTCACTCTGTTTCGCTCTTTATACATATATATTTGTAACTCTGTCTCTTTCTTTTATAAGGGATTACATTTATTATTTGTTTCTTTCGTTTTTTGGATACATATTTTATTTAAACTACTTTTTCAATACTTAAAGTAATTACATTCAGTTATTTTCTTAGATTAGGAATCATTTAAAGTATACTTAATCATTACGGAGTAATAAGTTCATGTGACTTTCTTCATCCGTCTGTCCCTCTGACTGTCTGTCCGTTTGCATCAATGCAAACTCCTCTAAGGCATACGATTTTCTGTCCATCCAGATCGGAGCCCTATATCATATAACTTTCATAAGAACAATCAATCGAAATCAGTTAATATCTTCATTATCTTTTCGCTGCTAAAAATAGGTACTTATTAGAGACAAGATTAGGATATTTTATTGTATAGCTTCAATTAGAAGATATTTGGTTTTGTCTTTTTCGCCTCGATACTTGATCTTAATGTTGTTCTGTGTGTGTGTGTACTTGTACTTGTATTTAGTCAGTGTTGTTAATTATCGTATAACTACTTACCTTAACTAATGCCTGCCTAAACTTGTAATGGAATGCAAAGAAAATACCCAAAATGTATGGCTGTCTCTTTTCAATTCACTCATTGCTCTTTTCCACTGTGACTTTATCTCTCCTTTTCTATATTTCTCCCTCTCTCTTTCTTGAATTGAAAGTGACTTTAACCGGTTGTATTCAGTGTTCAGTATCGCTAAGATGGTTGTCCTTGTCTTGCCCCGTATCTCATTTCACACATTTGCCCATTCTACTGCTTGTCATCTGTCATTTCTCATCACAGGTGTGTATGGGTGTTTCTGTGTGTGTGTGTGTGTGTGTGTGTGTGTGTGAATGCTGCACCTTGAGGCTATCTGGACTGAAATCCAACATTTGTCTATCTGTGTGAGTGTTGTCGTCTTTGATTCCTCCAGCTAGAGCCAAGTGTCAACCATTTGTCAGAACCTTGGAGTCAGTCTTCTGACTGTATTTTCTATATGTTTAGGTGTGTGTGTGACTGTGTGTGAGGTGTAAATGTGCTAGAAGCGTATGCAAATGCAATTTTCGACACTTTCCGCATGGCAGCCACTCAATTTATCTACTCCTGGCCCATTGTCCGTAAAAAATCCCCTCCTCCGTCACCTTCGACCCACATCTCTGCCACCCACACAAATGAGTTTTGTTTTTTATGTTTTTGTTTCCTTTGTTATGGTTGTTGTACTGTAGCTGCTGCACCTCGCATCCCCATGAAACCCAGAACCCCCTCACGATTTCTCTCTTTCTTGTATCTTGTTTGTGTCTTGCACCAATTTCACATAAAGTAGGCCAAAATATCGCGAATTCAGTGTTCAATTTACTTTTCGCAGGACATGTCGAGAAATGCCCGCGAAACGAAAATGCACACGGACAAGGATGGTGTTTTTGTGGTGGAGGTGGCACGTGGCATCGATTCGAAACAAATGCCACCAGATAGTCCTGGCGTGCTAGAGACAACCGAATTGCCCTTCGATAGCAAGCAGCAGGCGAATGGATTGCATGTGCTCAATGAGCAATCGCTGCCACCCAGTCACGAGCAGGTGCAAATCCATGCCCCACCCATAGATTTTGCCAATTCGCAGCCAGCATCAGCGATTGCATCAATGGTTGGTGGCACTTCGAGTACTTTGCACTTGATTGAAGAGGAGGAACAGCAGCTGAACGATCCAGAGTCAGAGACAGACCATAACCTAGAGCAGGAGAAAATTGCACAGACGGGCTTATCTCAATCTGATCTTAGTTCCACATCGTCGGGTGACTCAAACAAACGTTATACATATGGCAACCAGGAGTTATATGTCATTGAACAGCCGGGTTATGCAACTATTTCGCCAACAGCTCAGCCAATAATACCGAACCCAAGTCCACCCACAGATGAACTAAGTGACAACATTAACGAAAAGGAAAAGGAACAAGAACAGCATCCGGCAGAGGAAGCAGAGCCAGAGACGAAACCTGAATCTGAACCAAAGCCACAGTCAGAGCCACAGTCTGAGCCACAGTCAGAGCCACAGTCTGAGCCACAGTCAGAGCCACAGCCTGAGCCACAGTCAGAGACAGAGACATTGGAAAGTATTGCTGTACCCCCAGCAGCATTTGGTAATTTTCATCAAGCTGATGAGACTGATGACAAAGCTGACCTAAAGCAGGAGGAAAACACCTACGATAGCCTAATGAGTTTGCCGGCTCCACCATCCACAGAGGAAATCAAAGAGCTAAACGATTTTACGCTCATCGAATCGAATCAATTGGATTCGTTGCCCCCACCACCACCACCACCAACCGATGCCAATGGCAATGGACATGCCAAATTTGAAGAGGAACTCGAAGCGGAAGCGGGAGCCATCATTAACAATGGCAATGGTAATGGTAATGCCACCAGCAAGGTCGTCGTCCCAGTTGCCTCCGTCTCCGTTTGCGTCACTCAGCCGAGCGATGAGCCAACCACTTTAACGCCGCCTGCCTCGCCGCCAGCAACACCGCCGCCACAACCACCAGCGACCATCTATGGCAGTGGTAATGGTCAGCTCACCAATGGCATCATCCATCCTATGCCAGTTGATGTCAATGGCAGTTAAGGAGCAACCGGGTAAGCAACAAAAATAAACAAAAACCAATAAAAATATAAACAAAATAATAAGCAAGCCACAAGCTTAGACACACACACACACACACAGCACAGAATCAATTTCGGGGAATTGATTCCCATTTCCTGCGTTGCTTAACTTAACCAAGGAGTTTCTCCAATCTTGAGGAGCTCATCTCAAAATTAAGCCATCTCGGTACAGTGCAATGGAAAGTCTAATCTGAAATAAAGTATTGATAATAGAAGAGGATATTTTCTATAGAAAATGCGCGCGCGTGTGTGTGTGTGTGTGTGTGTGAGCGTTTCCCCTCTATGTTACTTGGGTGAATCTCTCGAAGAGATGCAGAACATCTTCTTAGACATGTAAGTTTATTCTTAGGATACGGAGTACACCTAAATTAACCCAAAATATTTCCCACTTAACTGTTTGTTGAAAGCCAAAAAAAAAAAAAAAAAAAAACAAAAGAAACATAATTAAAAAAAAAAATTAAATAAATGCATTAATAAAATATTTCCGAATAGCCGTAATAGCAACAACAACATCCAATTAAATGGGATTAATTAATAAAGAATAATAATTAATTGTTTGCCTATTTGCGGCTGGCCAACAAAACAATTTACAAAATAGTCAAAAACACAAAAAAAAAAAAAAAAAAAAAACTCAAACCAAACCCTTGCCAAAATAAGTATTTCAATGTCTATAAACTATAACAAAAAACAAAAATTAAATTAAAAAAACTCAAAATCAATAAACAAAGTGAAACATCAACTACATACATGACAAAATATGAACAACAAAATTAAAAAATAAGTAAATTTAATAATGCATAATTAATTATTTAAATTATTTACACAACAAATTGCCAAAGGTAAAAAAGTAATGTAATCGAGTCAGAGAGAGAGAGAGAGAGAGAGAACAATGAAAAAATCGAATTGTAATTAAAATTGTTTTAAAGTTTGTTTTTTTGTAGGAAAAAAACTTTAATTAGCTGATTCTGTGTATAGACCAAGGGAGGGAATATCAATGTGGAAGGGTTAAAGGGAGAACTAAAATGAAGATCGGTTTCGTGGCATAATAAGAGATCAGCAGATACTATAAACGATATACACAGAGTAAAGACTATGGTAACACTCATTTCTAATTGTTCATCCAATATGTTTATGGTCATTTCAAAAGTCTGTTAAACTGATGTTCCGAATATATATATAAATATATTACTTTTCTGTATAAGATAAACAAATGATTAAATCAGCAAAAGTTTGATCTTTCTTTTGATCATCTTGTACAGTGCAAGCTCTGTTAACTAACATGAGTGGCATGGCGGGCTCTGTTAGCTTAGCCAGAGTTTCCTCTTTTTCCAACACTTACATTATTCTTCTTAGCAAGTAGAAAAGACAAACCAAACTATTTTCGGTTGTTCCGAACTTTATATATCCTTGCAAAATCTTCAGATAGATGAAAATATTAACGAGTGTTGAGGTTTATAAATGAAAAATTATTCCCTTGCAGAAGAAATATAGATGTACTCTTTGTAAGGGTATACAAAATAAATATGCCGAAACAAAAACCTCGGCAAATAATGATAACAGCAATTTTTACAATATACCTAAACTTATATAAACTTTTATTAATAGCAAAAAAAAAAAAAAACAAAAGAGTATTAGTAATTAGGAAATAGTTGATTTTTTTTTTATTGAATGCTGATGATTGATTGCCTGACTCTGCGGGTTAAAAGGAGAACATTTTGAAAAACAAAAATAAAAGATTAGAAAACTATGGGAATACTAGAGAAATCTAAATGAAAACTTTCTTTCCTGTCAGTCATTGATACCTTCTTTTTCTCTCTCTCTATATCTGTGTCTTTGTATTTCCCTTTTCGTATATAATTATAAATAAAAAAGAGAAAATCCAAGCACTAGAAGTGGCCTGGCTTCTTTTTTTTCCCCCAAATAATAGAATTATATACCAAAAATATAAATGCATAAGGCATATATAGTATATACATATATGCAAATAATCGAGAATGAAATGAAAGTATCTAACCTAGTCAAGGTGCAAGATCTATATAAAATCTATAGCATGATCTAGGCTTAGAGTAAAACATATAACATACGATTGAGATTGAGTTATGTGTTTACTTCATTTTGTTCCTTTTTGGTTTTTGTTGTTTCTTTTTCTGTTTGTTTTTTAAGATAAAGTTGGTTTAAAATTGTTTACAATTGTTTTATTGACAATTTCTTTGAGATGTTTAGAAGCTGAATGATTATGAGGATGGGCAGTTACGATTAATAATATATATAATATTACTATATATACACACACACATACACTTACTTAGGTACTATGTGAAAACCTAATGGTCTACTCAATAATAGAAAAGAACAGAACAGAAAAGAAAAGAAGAACCCATATGGAAAACGGATAAAGTAATCTTAGGCAAGTAAACATTATTTTTTTTGCTCGATAACGAACAAATATGGAAAAAGTAAAAAATGATGAATAAGTAAATGTGATTGTTATTTAACCTTAAGTTATAAATGAAAAACAAAACCAACAAAACTTCAACTGAAATGTGTGTATGTATGTGTATTTGAATAAATAACAAAAACCAAATTGAACCGAACCGAATGGTAAATGCAAAAAAAAAAAAACTATGTAAGCAAAAAACAACAAAAAAAAAAAACACATGAAAATCCATACAGAATAAAAATGAAATTCAATACAAAAAGCAATCGCTAAAGTTTTGTATTCATTTGTCCACTCATCGGGTAAATAATGTCCTTTGGGGGCCAGGACACTTTTACACAGATGTGCCAACAATATAATGTTCGATCGGCTTTTGGTCGTTGGCGGCGGGTCGAGGGGGGTATCAATAAAAATTAACAAGCCCTTAACAGCCGCCACTTAGAGTAGCGCAAAGGAAGAAGGAACGAGAGAGAGAGGGAGATCCATGAGCGTTTCGCTTAAAGACCCATAAAGCTTGCTGTCTGCTGCCAACCGAAAGGACTCAAAAGGACGTTGCCATAAACACACCCAACAGCGAGAGCGAGAGACGAAGCCCCACCCACATCCAACAACTATGACTGCAATGTGCTGGTAAGGCTGGTTTTGGTTTTTTCCCCCATTTTTTTTTTTTTTTTTTTTGGCTTGGATGCCTTTGGTCTTTGGTCGTTAGTCGTTGGCGCTGCAGTTTAGAGCTGAACGTTTTGAATTTCATCTGAGACTAAAGTGTAGAAGTTGGCGGGCAACACAACCAACAGCTACAATCATTCACGGGGCACTATGAGGAAATGCGAGTGCTTCAGGTTTTCTATTTAATACTCAGCAGATGATTTTCATATTTAATTTACGGCATTTTGGCTTCGAATGCAGTGCATTATATTCATTAAGTATATATGTATATACACTACAGTCAACAGGAGTCATGAAAAAAAGAAAACTAAACTTTGAGACGGTAAGTACAATCAATATACTGTGCCAGGTGCTTTAGAAGTCCTGTAAGGATTCCTCATCATTGTATTATCACTCACTGCATTTTGAATACATTTGAATATCAAATCGCATATTAATGGAAATCAAATGCTGGGTAGACAACAAGTCGTTTCTTTTTGATATTACCACATGCATATTCTTTTTCATTTAATTGCAGGCCAGCTCATGTTTCTAGCTGTTTTTCTCTCTCTTTTTTTTGGGGTTTTGTACTGGCTTTAACTTTTTACTAATTTTAAATTGCTCTCACCAAGGATGGCAGGATGCCTGGATGGTTGGATGGTTGGGTATTTGGGGAACTGGCGTCTCTGGCGTAGCTTTTGGGTACTTGACTGGTTGTCAAGTGCTAAAGCCTCGTCGTCCTGTGTGAGTGTGTGTGTGTGTGTGTGTGTGAGTGTGCTCGAAAGTTGAGCCGACTTGAAAATTTAATGAAATGCTCGGTACTCTTGGGCTTGGGGCCCTGGATCCTATTCCTATTCACCATCTGCAGGCGACTGACTCTAGAATTTTTGGAAAGCTGTCTTTCCATGGGTCTCTTCCCTTGCCTTGCCTCCTGTCCGCTGGGCGTCTGCATTTCAAATTATTTTTAATTGTCATGTTTGTGGCGCTTCATTTGGGGCCAGAAAAAAAGCTCACTCCTCTTTTTAGCCCTGTCAAAGACATGAAAGGATGTCTCTATCTTCTCTAACCACCCTCAATTTTACCATGGCTTTTTTGGAGCCACTTTGGCGCATTTGCGGCTTTACCATGTCCGTTTTGTGTGGCGTTTGTGGCCATCAAAATATTTATGCCATGGACAGTTTGATTAACCGCAAAACAGGCAAACGAAACGGAAAGACAACCACAGCCAGAACCTGGAACCAGGAACCAGGAACCAGAAACCAGGACCACAGCCAGAACCAGAAGTAACAACCATGTGTAGGAGGGGTGAACCACACTGCCTCTTTTATAATTAAAATCAAATTAACTTGCACACACACACACACACACACACACACACACATAGACATATGAATGCGGTTACTCTTTCTGGCAAAAGGCCAGCCGGAAAGTCTAGTATGGAATATTATGATGGGTAGCATTATGCAATTTGCCCTCAGGCATCAAAGAGATAAAGTGTCCATGTGTGTGTGTGTGTGTGTGTGTGTGTGTGTGTAGATTGTAGAATGACAGCAGCAAATTTATGACAACCAAAAATGAAATTGACATTTGGCCAACTCCTATGATGCAGTCAGCTCAATCATTATTTTCGCCTGTCTAGCCAATCATTTTGAAAACCAAAACCAAAATCTGTGTCTGTATCTGTATCTGTATCTGCAACCAAAACTCCCTTGACCAAATTAGTTCCTAACTGGAATTGCAGCCTGCGGGTGATGCGGGTCATTAGTTAACAGGAAAAAAAAATTAAAAGCCAATTGCATTTCGATGATGAATAACTAAGTTGATCTTGGCTAAGCCCACACAACAAAACATGTACATATATAATGTATTGAACTAAATTTTTATTTAATATTTTAGTTAATTTCATTACACATAAATTAAACCAAAATAAAATTCATCAAATTAGTGCGACAAATTTATTACTGGAGCAAGGAAAAAATGAATGAAAAACAATTTATTTTTTTTTTTTTATTTTATTTTATTGTTCTTGCCCTTACATTGATTGATTGATGAATGGAAGCTTTTGCCAGACCAATGTAATGGTTGATTGAATTCAATTATGGATACAGATAATGACAATGAACATTGCATAAATTGCATATAGTCAGGGCTGCATTTAAACCAACAATGGTGGGAAAGTCATTTCCATAAAAAAATCCCCCTTTTTATTTCAATGATGAATGCACTTCACATTGAGCTCATGTTTAGTCCGTTCCTGTTGCATAAGTTTTAAATTCAAGAAAATATTTGATTTATTTTGACAGCTTTTCTTAAGCCACAAAACTCATAACCACTTCGAACTAATCCATTTTAATTAGACAAATCAACAAATAATATGATTAAGTTTTCAATGCTGAAAACGATGAAGCCAATAGCCAAGAAGAATGTTCAGAGTGGAATCGATTCACCGGGTTTGTTCAATTTGCTGCTACATGAAAAGGGCAAGTCTTAATTCAGCCTCCAATATACCGGACATTGGCCATTGGTTTAACAATTTGGTTGTTCCTTTCGGACCCGAAATGGTCACATCGAAATAAGGCGGAACAGCTGGAGCTGGAGCAGGAGGCATGATGAAATTAGCAAACTGTCGATACTGGAAGCCACTTTGCATAATCACAACAAGAGAGAGAGAGAGAGAGACAAATGGAGACAAAAAGGGAGAGAGAGAGAGACAGACAGAGAAAGGGAGTGCGAGATTCAATTAAACTGTTCGACGTTTAAAAAACCAAATAAAATGGCAAATAAAAATCCAAAATTAAATTCATGCCGAGAGACCGCCGAGAGTGTGCGGCCATAGACGGTCCTCCCCTCCCCCCAGCACCACCACTGCACCGCCCCCTCCGCCCACCACCCGCCCCATTCCCGTGTGAAACATTTCATTGGCATTTCAATTTGATTTGCTGGCCAGGGCAGACATCCTGCAGACGAGTCGGCCACGGCTATGAAGCTTCGGCATGGCCATCAGAGCGGAGTATGGCCGCGTTTTAATGTGCAAATCGTTTGAATTGTTTGAATCAATTAATTTTCTGGCCACGCGTATTCAACAAAAAAAAAAAAAAGAAAAAGGAGAAAAGAAAAGTGCCCCCAAAAACGTTCAAATCTATTTAAAATGATTGACGGCGGAAAGCTTGGCGTAGCGGGGGAGGACTTTAAATGGAATCAAAATCGGAGACTCGTAATCAAATCAAATGTGCATAGTGTGAGTAATGCATATTTATTTTTCTGTGTCTCTCTCTGTGTGTGTGTGTGTGTGTGTGTGTAAAGACTTTTTTTTACTGTCCACTGACACTTGAGATTAATGAACGTAAAGACGAAAGGATTCAAAATGAAATTACCAGTTGACATACAGGAAAATAAAGTAAGAGAAGGGAAGGAAGGGGGAGCGAAGCCCGGGAACTATCCAAGTGCATGAACTATGAAGCAAAACTGGCACTCAAACGGGACTCGGAGACATTGAGCCGGCAGACTGTAATCCAAAAAAAAAAAAGAAAACGCGTTGCGTATACGTTCGCATCTCGTAAACACACAAGCAGAAAGAAAGAAAGAGATACAGAGAGAGAGAGAGAGATATGTGTATGTTTGTGCATATATCCTTTGTCATTTATCATTTGCCATGGCTGCGAATCCTTTTGCACGTTCTCATTTTGCTGCCACTTCTGTTCCGCCCTCGCCTTTGCCTCCTACTGCTCATGCGGATTGCGGATTGCGGATGCGGGTCAACGTAACGGGCGTAGTGTCACTGCACTGCACCACACCCTGCTCCTTCCCCGACTGCCTACCCCTATTGCTCCTTCATATGCTCTTCAGTTTTGGTGACCACCCTGCCACCTCTACGGACCATCGCCTCTGGTATATCCTGCCATCCTTTGCCTATCCTTGCAACCGCGTTGTATAATCGAAACCTTCTGTCATTTTCTTGTCGTTCTGTTCTGCTCTGTCGTCTCTCTCTGTTTGTTTGTTTGTTTGTTTTTTGTTTGTCTTCTTGTGTTGCATGTTGTTGCTGTGTTGTATCTGTTATTGTCATTGCCATTGTTGTTGTTGTTGCGTTTTTATAACCGGTATGTTGCCTGGTGCTACATGTGTTCACTCTATATACCAAATAACTATACCAAAAAATAAATCATCAAGTCCTTACACAGATTCCCTATAAGAAAAAACATATTTTTGTTTCGAAAGTGAGATTCTATTTGCTCTTAAATCTTTTTCGTAAATATATATTTTGAGGTGTTAACTTAATTAAACCAATAACCTATGGCCTGACTTTGCTAAAGGGTAACAAATTGTGCGTATACATTTAACATTTGTGATATCTTTTTTAAGCTGATTCTTTTACATCTCTCATACGAGGGGTCTTAATGCCTTCGTTGGCATTATTGCATCGTGACCAACATGGCGTATACGCAATGTGCAGAGCAGCAATTTTCATTTTCCCTTTTTAGTTTGTTGTTGTTGTTGTTGTTGTTGTTACTGCTGCCTCTCAGGCTGTTGTTATTGTTGTTGTTTTAATGCACCAAAAATGTCACAACGACCAAAACTGGTGAAAAGCAACTGACCTCATTTATATCCATGACAGAAGTTGTTTGCTGCTGTTTTGCTCTCTTTTTTTTTTGTGTTTAATGTACGTGGGCGTGGCAAGTTTCTATGCTGGCATTTAATTGCAAATTTTACGCTTGTTCTAAATTAACCCACACTCCGCTATCCTTTCCCACAAATACGCACACAAACCTAGAGAGAAAGAGGGAGCTTTTGGTTTTGTCTGTTCCCTTCCTTCCTCCGCCTTAACCTTTTCTGTCATGTTCATTAGCCACAAAAATACTCTTTTCTTTTAGTCAAACCAACACACTCACACTCACACACACACACACACACACATACAAATACACCGTGTCTGTGAAATACTAAAGCATTTTGGCATCCCAAATACACCTTTCTTCATTCACTCCGTTTTTATTTCTCTCTAAATGGCAATTTATGCATTTTGCTTGGCTTTGCTTTCGAGATGAAAAGTCACAACATCCATTGCTCTCTAGTTCAGATGAGTTAAATTTGTTTATAGCAAATATAACAAATCATCAGGGGAGGAAAACGAGAAAAACATAAAAATTTATTTCGATTCAATATCCTTGCAATTTCTCTTTTAATCTGTAGGAATCTCATATGCCTTTGAAATTGATTTCTTTTTTCTTTAAATTATATCATTTAAAAAACAATATCATCTAAAAATATCATATATTAGCAATTTCAAAGATCCTTTTAACTGAAAGACTTTCCTCATGATATAGTAATCTTATGTAATCTTTAATCTTGTTTGCTTCATTTCAATGCATAAAATATCGTTAAATTATGTGCACAATTTTGTGATTTTGCCTTTGTCGAGGTTAATTAATGGCAATTCATAACCATTAGCAAGTTGGAAGCCATCCAAAACACAAAAAGAAAGTTGCATAAAATTCAAGACTTGGCAAATGCTGAAAGGGTGTCCATTCAATGCACTTCTTTACGTTTCTCTTTGTGCAATTTCAATAAAATTTTTCACATTTTCTAATATATATATTTCATTCTTTCTTGTTGCCAATTCTATGGCTCTTTGGCCCCATTTAAACCTGTCCAAAATATTGCAATTGCAAAAATGTTGACAAATTGCAAAACGTGTTTAAATGCCATCAAAATGTACATAGAATTGAGAGAGAGAGAGAGGAATGTAGGAAAAATGTGTTTTTTTTGTGTTTTTGCATTTGCTTTGAACATATTTTCATATCTAATAACTAATACAATTGCAGCTGTATGGATGCATTTGAAAATACTAATATATATATATGGATGTATATATTTTTTTAATAACGTTATGGAAAATTGAAAGCAAATATACTATAATAAAAAAGTGCATAATTGTGAAATGGCAGGACAGAAGAATTCAGGTGAAAGATATGCAAACTGATGCAGTTTTAAAATGAAAACATGTGCATACATACATACATATACACATGTACATATATATGTATATACATAGGTATACATATCATTCCAAATTGGATATTTGGTAAGAGCAGCTTCCACTAACCTTCAGCAACCAACGGGGCAAAAATATTCATCCATCCATCTTTCTATCCATATATATAAAGGCCGTCCATGTATCTATTAGATATGCAGTGACAGCACCTCTATTTATGTATGTATCTTCAGTTAGTGCGTATCTCTATCTGCAATTTCCATTTCTATCTGTGCATCTCTGTATCTGTCTGAGTGTGTATATAACTCTCTCTCTCTCTCTCTCTCTCTCTGTGTGAGTGCGTGTGTGTGTGTGTTTGCCAAGTTTTGCATAGAAATTAAATAAATATTTGCCTGCAACGAAATTGGAATGCTGGCCCACCCAAAAATTGTCATTGAATTCTTCTCCTACTTCTATATATCTCTTCTACCTTCTGCAGTCTATTTCTAATAATGATGATGATGACTATTATTAGTCTACTAATAATAATAGTAATTATAATAAATGTCTATTGCAATTTAATTACCACTTAGTTTTAAATATACCTATGAACAAATATTTCATGTTCATAAATAAAACTCTTAATGTTAGATTATTTATAATTTAATATAAATAGGTAAACATATATATTTATTCTGTATAGGTTATACCATTTATGAAACAGCCAATAAAAAACAATGGCAAATAATAATATTGCCGAAAAAAATATATATTTAATAAAAATTCTGTATTTATTTGTGCATGCAAACAATTAATGTTTATTATTGCAAAAGATTAAATTGTATTATATGGCAATATAATATATGTGAGATTGAACCTTAGTCAAATGCATGGTCATAACGAGATTATATGCACATTAGGGGTGTTCTTATTTGTAGGGGTAAAAAAAAAATTAATATTTTTTCAAGTGCCGGGCATTTTTTAATCTCAAAAAATGTGGGGCCGATCGGATAATGTTTAATGGCCGCGGAACTTATATAAAGTTTTTAGTGTATCACTCCCATATAAGCCCACAGAAATACCATAGGAGTGAACGAGATAGCCTATGTTTCGCGCTACTTACAATAAGTCCATAAGTATCCAAAACATCTGCAGCGAAAGCTTCGATTGTTAATATATTTTTAAAATCATGGACGTATTTAAAGAAGGACAATTACAAAAGTAATAAATTATTTTAAGCCAATTATTTGTCAAAGACAAAATTACAATTAGCTGCTTTATATGATGCGGTTGAGAATTTGGTGATTCGATAGTTTTTGAGAAAATCAGCTTTATTTAATATGCGGGGGCGTGGCAAAAATTTAAAATAAACTTGAACAGCGTAGGTATTACAGGAGTCTAAGTTCGAAATTTGGTGATTCTAGCTCTTATAGTTCCGAGATCTACGTGCTTATACGGACAGACGGCCGAACGAACGGACGGATGGACATGATAGATCGACTCGGATGTTGATCCTGATCAAGAATATATATACTTTATGGGGTCGGAAAAGCTTCCTTCTGCCTGTTACATACATTTTGGCGACTTTAATATACCATTTGACCCTATGGGTGCATGGTATAAATACTTTACTGAAGAGAATGTGATCTTGTCAATCGTAATATTTCAAATTAGAGTTAAACCCATTAATTTAGCAAAATTTATGATTATATTTTCCACTTCTGTTTGTGAAATAACATCAACAGTGTTAACAAAGAACTAAAATTAAATTTAATCGCATGCTATCTCGCTTACTCTTGTGCTATTTGTATGGTGCTACATATGCTTATATGAAAACAAAAAATTAAAAATTGTCCGATCGTCCTTAAATACTTTGGAGCTATTTTTTAAGACTATAAGGAAACATAAAATGCCCGGCACTTGGCGAATTTCAAATGTTTGCAAATAAGAACACCCCTAATGCATATATACATATACATATATTCAAAAATATTTCATTTCCAACTGGATTTATGCCCAAATATGTGTATAAACTAAAATGCATGTACATGCTGATTGCAATTTTAAATCAAATATCTATACCAACATAATATATATGCATTTTATATGTATATATGTACATATATTAAAAATTTATGCAGATACATATAGATACATATGTAAATATACAGTGAAAACTTATTGACTGGTGAGAAGCCTATCCATATTTCCACACTAGCCATTAACGGCAATATAAGTTAACTTGGCGCAATAACAAACGCCTTTTGTTATTGGTTAAATATAAGGAAAGCAATTATAAATTTATGTATGGACATGTAGAAATACATAGATACCATTGTGATTCATATTGATTAACAAAAAAAAAAAGATATTAATCATCCTAAAATGCATGAAAACTTTTACTAATTAGTCATTTGACATTGAGAACGGGTATTCGATTTTAGGAAGATGCCTAACTTTAGAAAACAAATACTCAGAGGATGAAGTGTTAAAAAGCAGTTGCCAAATTTTATGTAAAAAGCGCAAGGATCCACTTTTCGGTCTGTGTAAGGACCATTTTTGGAGTAAAGCAGTTCAGTCCAGGAGCGCTAATTCCTTTATTAATGAATATGCAGTACGATGATAAGTAAAAGAATAAGTAAATGGTGAGTAAAAGAAATTTTGTGAAACAAGTTTTTGTATTTTAAATAATTTATTTGCAATCTGCGTTAGACTAGGCAATAAACAAATTGACTAAATATAAGTAATAATAGCCGGATGGTTTAAGCTCCAGTGAACTCAATATATTTACTTATTTACATATTAATAACTACCTATTTGTTTCTCTATATGGCAGGTCCAGGACATGAGTTCTTTTTAGACGTCTTGTGGTGACAGAGTTAGCTAATAGACTTAATGCTAAAGCATTTTCATGGTCATGTAGCCTATTGATATATCTACTTGTATGAGATTTTAACTCGTCTATGACGGTGGGTATTTGGAGATCTTTATGGATATCTGCGTTGGTCATATATCGACAAGCGCCTGTTATTGATCTGAAAGTCATGGACTGAGGTTTGAAATGAGTGAGTGTAAATGTAACTCTAAACAAATCTCAAAAACTGGTTACTCTGTTTAATAAAAGGCAATGAATTGAGAGTCAAAGCATCGAAATGTACTAAGTCACTCGAATCAATTCGAATTGTTCGAATTGTCTTAAATGGATTGAGATGTTTTGAAGCAATAACCATGTAGTTTTATCAAAAATGTGAGGAAAAATAATGGTAAAATTAATGAATAAATATTCAATACACCAAAAATTTTAATGCTCGGTTTTTGGATCGGACTATTTATGACAAATCTTGGGAAATTCAATTAAGAGTGATTCCCAATTGGCACAAACTCAGAAAACATAAATAAGGCTGTCTAATATAAAAAAAAATAATATTCGCTAATCCATTATATTTCCGATTGTTCTAATATGATAAATACTAAAATCACAATTAGTATTCGAATACATTCGAAACATAGCAACTCATTGTCGTTTTGTTTCGTTTGAATGTTGTGCTACTGAGTTTTACGTCAGCCCACTCATTCACTTGAAGTCGATATTCAAACTCATTCAATTCATTCATTTCGTTTTAAACATTGTTAACTCGAATTGATTTTTCTATAATTCGTGCAGCTCTCTACTTCCTATCTAAATATACAATATATCCTTATATTTGTTGCAGCTCAAAAGCAAATGAATGTCTAAATGCAGAGAGAGAGAGAGAGAAAGAGAGATAGATAGAAGAAAGCAAATAACATAATGTAAATACACGTAGGTTTGTATCAACGTAAGAATGTAAGTGAGTATTTATTGAAAGCGATATGAAAGTGACCGAACGAGTGGCCAAGTAAAGGCTCATCCTGACCACGTACGTTTTGTTGCCACCCCTTTCCCATCCCATTCTAACCATGTAGCCTTCTTGCCAAGCTCTTTGTAACCCATTCCTTTTGAATGCGTGAATGGGTTTCATTTTGATATTTTTGCCATGTTTCGAGTGGGAGAGGGAGGGGGAGAGAGAGGGAACTAAAGAAGTTGCAGGAAAAAGAATATTTGCCAATGCCATGACAAAGCAAAGTGAAAAAGCTAAAAGGGAAGAAAGAATGAAAACTAGGCAAAAGTCATTGCTAAGGCTATGCCAACAAAAAATGTAGAGTGGAGTGGAGCAGAACAGAGTGAAGTGAAGTGGAGTGAAGTGGGGAATGCTCTCGACAACTATGGCAGACTGCCTAACGATCTATTTACGTTTCTAGCGGACTCTCTCTCTCTCTCTCTCTTCTTCTCTTTCCATTGAAAGTCTTGCTGAGTTCTATACGACAGACGGGGCCAAAAACTATTGAAGCGTATTAATTCTTTTTAATGCCGAAATAATAACGACGCCATTATGCCAATGGCAGCAACAACAAAAACACCAAGACAACAATATAAGGCAAATACAAGAAAATATTTGTTCACACTAGCAGTTAGATACCCTGCTTTAAGCAGATACCTTGTCAAGAAATCAGTTTTCCCTTTCGCAACAGCTCAAAACTAGAGAAACTATAAAAGTAATTATGGACTTAAATATATATCTATGGTAAACTTGATCACTACTTAAATGGACTCATTTATTCTACGGGTATATGTAGGGTATAATAAATAAAAACGGCTCCCGTCGCGTCGGCGCCCAGAAGTCTGCAACGAAATGTTTTCCAATTGACCAGGCAATGCCAAAATAAAAGACATGAGTGTGAGTCTATATAGGTATGAGTAAGTGTGTGTGTATTTATGTGAGCGTGTGTGTCTGTGTGTGTGTGTGCGTGTGGGTCCGAATACTTATAAACATAAAAACTGATAACGAAATCAAAACGTCGAGCGAAACGATTTGGAAATACTTCGACAGCAGCAACAGCAACAACAACAACAACAACAACAACAATGAGAATGGCACCAACAAAAGCCTGTCCGGCCGTAACATCAATGTTACGGCCATACAACATTATTATCATCGCAAATGGCAAGTTAGACAAACACATTGAGTGCCCATTTAATGGCCGAAACCCCCATTCCCGTTCCCATTCCCATTCCCCTCCCCAACCCATTTGACTGCGGAATGGGTCCAGGGCTCGACTGGACAACAAGATGGCTTGGATGGTTGCTTGCCTCAATGGTCGAATGGTCGGACGGAGGCAAAGATGGTTATGGGTCTAGGCACATAATGACCAAGCTAAACAGCAAATGAACTTTTAAACGTATTGAATTGACGTAGGCTCCCAGAGAATGAGGCGTCAAAAAGCGCCGCCAGCAACCCCATAGCCAAAAAAGGGGGATAAAAAAGGGGAACCAGAGAATGGAGAGAACAAATGTAGGTTTCGGGCTAACATTAATGGGTTGCTTGGTCTATCATCACACTATGGCATGAGTGACTTGACTAAAGAGGCAAAAAACAACAAACAATAAAAAAGAATGAAAATCGACAATGAAAAGAAAAGGCAACATGAAAAGCCTTTGCTCTGACATGCAACAAGACATGAAGCAAGACCTTCTCAATGAACCTTTGATGGAACTGAAGAAAAACCACCAACATTCAGCAATCAAGGGGAAGCATCGAACAAACAAAGAGATAAACCGAGTTTTGGGGTAAGAGAAAATTTTTGAATCATTTTCCATCCGTAGAGAAAAACACAAGTTCTAGACACAGCTGAGAGCCTGTGTCAGACTTCTGGGCTGGAAAAAAAATACTTTTGATGGATGCTTCTCCTCCAGTCACTATTGATGATCGATAACAATTGAGAGAAATCTGTTTAAAAGGATTGTTAAAGCCTGAAGAGTCTTTAGCGAGAAATAGTTAAGAAGAGTCATCAAATTTAAATATTTAATAGGCTACTCTTAATACAGAGTCAATATTAACTAACTATTTGCAGAAAGTAGTAGTTGCCATTCATGACTTGGTTTGGCAATTGCAGAAAAAAGGAAACCTAATAACTTTTAGAATGCTAACCATTGCATTCCATTTAGTGAGAAAGCAACAGCTTGAAATTTATTATAGTCACAACGATCATTCGTCACATCGTTTGGTTTATGGTTTAGACATCTCTAGGGCTTAATGCTCCATTTCTTCAGTTCCCTCCCCCACACTGCCATCTATCTATTTCATTGCTGACGTGACCAGTTTATGGGGTTTGGGGTAAGTGTCTAGGGGTTAGGGCCAAAGCAAAAGTGATTTAAACGTTGCACCATGTAGATGAGTTTTTGATTTTGCAAAATTTGTTTTCTTTTCATTTTTATTTATACATATTTGGTAACTGCGTTTTACGAGCTGACAAACTGGTGACGAAACGAACCAACGTTGAGAAGATGAAAACATTTCAGACGCTTGTCGACTTGCTGACACCCTGTAATTTAATTGCTGGTGGCTCGATGATGATTCATGTTTTGTCAATGGTTTAATATATTCTTTTTGCTACAAATAAATTCAATGGGTATACAAAAAGTAGCAAATGCAAACAAACCCAAAAGAAATAGTTAAACCTAGGCGACGATAACAAACAACAACAACAAAATAAAAATCTTCTGTCACGCATAATTTAATATACTGCGATGAGGGAAGGGGGGGGGATGGTGGAGGAGTGAAGTCTGGGGTGGGTGGAGCCATGGCTTGATGGTGAAAATGTTGCGTCCTGTTTGTGTTTACATTTGGTCTTAAGCTGCGACAAGATGCCGCCATATATTTGTCACATGGACGCCACTTTTACAGCCAGGAAAGCATGGCAAATGGTACCGAATGAAGCAGGCAGCCATCTATCTATATATGTATGTGTATATATGGCTGGAAGCAGGACAACACGACGACGAGTGGATATCACAACAGGCGGGCAGGCTGACAGACTGCCAGGCAGTCAGGCTAACAGGATATGCAGACAAAGTCCGGAGACTATAGAGTCGTGCAAATAACCTAAAGCCGGATGCTCGTCAAGTGACTTTTGCCTGGCTGGCTGGCATCGTCTTTGTGTCTGTTCTTGTATTCCAAGTATCCCACGTATCTCCTGTGCCTTTAGTGTGTTTCACTGTGTGTGTGTGTGTGTGTGTGTGTGATGTCACATATCCACCTCTATTTCGTACTATCATCATTGTGTCTGTCATGTATTTGCATTTTGTATCACTTAAGCAGCAACTTTTCCTGGTCACAAGAGACATTTATAGTTACACACACACACACACACACCCACACCCATACCAATAGGCAGGGACATAAAACTTGGCCTTGGCTTTGGCTTTGGCTTTGGCTTTGGCGTCGGCATTGGCATTGGCTCCCCTGTCTAGTTGGCTCCTTAGTTTTGCTCTCATTTACTGGGGAAAATGTTAAGTAACGGTATTATTTCTGCTCGTAAGCAAATTCTTCTATAGCTCTCCGTGTTTTTTATACCCTTGCAGAGGGTATTATAAAATTGGTCAGATGTTTGTAACGCACAGAAGGAGACGTTTCCGACCCCATAAAGTATATATATTCTTGATCAGCATGAGAAGCTAAGTCGATATAGCCATGTCCGTCTGTCCGTCTGTCCGTCGGTGCGTACGCGTTTTACTCAGCCATCTTAAGAGCTATCGGGATGAAATTTTTTTGGGAGCTTTTTTTTTACCCGGGTGAGATAAAGTATGAAAATCTTTGGGATCGGACCACTATATAATATAGCTCTAGAAGAAACATTTTTGCAAAAATTGGAGTATCCCCATGAAATTTACCAATATGATAGTAATAGATATAAAATCTCAGATCCCAAAATTTGAATCTGATCCGATAAATAGAACACAAGTTACAGTCAATATAAATCGGTTCAAACGCTGCCGGCAGCGCTGCTTGCTGCCTACTACTGCCATCATCAAATCAACAGAGCACACGCATACACACACAGACGCAACGCTACATGAACTGTATGTGTATGCGTGCCGTGCTTTGCTTAGAAAATGATGGAAGAAGAAAAACTTGTGGTAAAAAGAGAAATAATATTTTGTTTGTGTATTGATGAATTGAGTTGCAGGGAAAGAAATTTCAAAAAGGAAAAATATTATTGCCAAGTATACTGCAAGGGTATATAAACTTCGGCATAGCCGAAGTTAGCTTCTTTGATATTTTTTTTTATTTTACTTCCATCCTCGGCTTGACAATCAAATTTCTTGGTTTTGCCAACAATTTATTATGGAATGAGATACTTGGTGGCAGAGTAAGAGAGTGAAAACAAGCTTGCAATTGCCAAGTTTAACAGTCTGTTAAGTGGCTCTAAAAGCACACACACACACACCTACACATTTGTATAATGACAAGATATTAGGCATCCAATACAAACGCAAATAGTTATCTTCCTGATATGACCATGAATGAAATTTTTAACTAAAACTTGCACCAAAACCTTTTCATCTCAGCGATCTGAATGTGGCAACATTATTTATAGCCTTCGACCCAAAAGGGTTTATTGATTTGCATTAAAATATAATTTCTAACATATTAAACAGTTTTCCACCACTAGGAAAGCGCCAGAAAAAGAGTTTAGCAACACTAGCAAATACAAAACAAAAGTTGAAGAAGTAGAATGAAATTTTGAACACTTTCCAAACTTTTATTAACAACACAGGCCGAAATTTTCGAGGTCATGAAAAAGTATTTTAAGTTCACTAGGTCTTCTATAGTAATTGCGGCCGCTGATCACGGCTCTGTACTTAGTTATTGTCCATCACGTCAGGTTTTCGAAAAACATGTGTTGGAAAGATTCGAAATATAAACATAATTTTAACCTGAATTATTAATTTATCCTATTAATATAAACGGTATGATTTAAAAGCAATTTACAAAATATCTAAGAGGTATTTTTTTGATATAATGCTTCAAATCTTACACGTTGGATATGATTATAAAATGAGTAAAATTTGAACCAAAAAGTATGCTATAGGAATTCGAAGAATTTGCTGCTCTTTAACCACAAAGAATTAGTGAAATTGTTTGTTAGTAATGTTTAAAAAGAAAAGCTGTTAAATAGAATATTCTAAAATTTGTTAAGAATGTAAAAAAAAGGATTGTAACTTTCTATAGTATACTTTTGGGTGCCTATTTCCCAATCCCAAATCCTCTGATTTCACAAAATCTGGATGTGATGGCCAAAAATCGAGTATGCACTCAGAATCAGAGTATCCGGATTAATTAGGGACAACTCTCAAATTAACATCACCAAAAATCAAGTCCGCCTGTGTAATCTGTAGACTGAAACGTATTCAGACGATGGGCCCAAGAGATTCAAAGATATCCAGTTACGAGCTTAAAACCTTTTGAAAGATAATTATTGCTTATCTGCATTAGTTTTGTTTAGACTTCACCCATATGAGAATCGTCTAACTTGACTTTTAAATATAATTTCATCCTGAACGAAAACTTCGGTTTGTTCCTAATATAACTCGATTGAAACTTTTTTTGTGTGTTTTCTAAAAAAGAATGTACCAATCAATTAAGGCAGCAAATATTTAAGACATTGCCTTTCACACTCTTTGCAAGAGTATACAAACTTCGTTATGGTCAATGAAACATTTTGTTGTCGTCGTCGTCGTCCACTTACTCCTTTTGTGTTAACTAGATTACATTTGCTTTGCTTGGGGTTTTACTCTCTTTATGTTCTTTCTTTCTTCTTTTTGCTCTGGATTTCTGTCTTTTGTTGGCACTTTCTTTCTGGTTACATTTTCTTGTCATTTGTTACTTTTCCTTGTCTATTTTTGTTTTCATTTTGTTGCCTGCTTGTTTTCCTTTTTTTTTCTGTGGGTGTGTGTTAAAGTTTTCGGTGCTTTTCTTTCAATTTTGTAATCTTTTTACTTTGGCATTTAAGCAACTTTTCTTCTACTTTCTTTTGCTGGCATTTAATTCATTTTAAGGCTCAGTCACAGTTCTTTTAACACGCCCACATCCAAAACCACCCAAAACTGTAGCTGCTCGCCTTGGTCTAACCCTTTCCATTCGATTCTATTATACTTACCTTCCTTTTTGGCATATTTATTTTAATTTTAACCTACCCAACCCTTAGACTGCAAAGTGTTAAGCTTGTCGCCATTGTTGGCATCTGCTTCTGCCACATTTTCCATCCCCCATACCCGGATTTCCAACCCAGTCCCGCCATATACAACGCACCTTTTCCTTCATGGAAGGGTTCACCCACACAATGAAACAAATATATATTTATATATATGTATGTATATGTAAAAGAAAAAATATTATAAAGCAAGCTTTCCGCCTGTTTTTAATTGTGATTAATTGCAAATTTCTGTGACGTCGCCATTCTTCCGCCACCTCACCGCACCGCACTCACCACAACGCTTCTGGCCCTTCTTTCTCATCGTCATCCACATTTAATTATGGAAATGTTAATTTGCTTAGCACTTCAGCCGACAACTCCTGCCCAACACCCGATACCCGACCCCATCGTCGTTGCCATCGTCGCTCATAACTCGTGAACGCCACCTGGCGGACATTTGGAACGCGAGTCAGCGAAATTTTCATTTTCATGTTTAGTTTTTGCCATCGCACCATTAATTTTCAATTAACACTATGCCAGCAGCAGGCACAACCAGAAGCACAGCCAGCCACTGCTCTAACCAGACCAGAACGATGATGATGGTCACTAGCACCTGGTGCGACCTCCGCTACCCCACCCACCTCCCACCTCCCACCATTCCTTTCTATACCTTTAATGACCAGCCTTTGCCCTATTAGCGTGTTAATATAAAAGACTTGAATATGCTAGAGAAGAATTGCATAAATATAATACCTTATTCAAAACATTCCAAATATTAACTATATAGAAACTATAAGTTAATTAAATATGCTAGCATCTTTCTTAATAAATAACCAATCTTTATTTAATTTAAAGAAAATGTTAATCTCAAAAGTTTTTAACTTTCATCTTTTTTGACAAAGAAAACTTACGAAAATGTATTCGAATTTCATTCAATATTAATCGAACCATCTTACTAGAATCTTGCCATATCTTATTATCTTTTTATATTAAACTAACTAAGCAATAAATATATTCAACTTGTAGTTTAATATAATGTAAGAAGGAGAATAAAAATTGTAGGATTTCATTTCAACATTGTCCTCCTTGAAGTATTTCTAGGATAAGTCCTTCAGTTCTTATTGCTCATTTGTAAACAGTTGCGCCTTATGCCCTGTCACCCCGATGCCCCCCCGTTTGACTTCCTTGTTGGGTAAACTATAACCCCCCGCCCCCCGCATTTTCATTGCACCTGGACTTTATTTCATTAGTTGTTGCCCTCAATGCAAAGTTCAATCCTTTTCTTCTTTTTTCCCCTACTTTCGTTAGTTCTCTGTCTCTCCCCTGATTCTTTTTGCGTACCATTTTCGTCATGTTGCTTGCGCCATTATCTTAAAGTGTCATTGGCATCCGGTGGAGCTTGGAGCTTGAAGCTGAAAATGCTGAAAAGGGGGTGGCATGGGGGGGGGGCCTGTTGGTAAAACGTTTGCCTGAGCTGAGGGTTTTGTTCTACAGCATCTGGCTTGTTTGGTGTCCATTGCGTAGTCTGGGAGCACTTAACTTAAGCGCTCTAATTGTATTAAAAGCGTGTCCTGCTGCCTCTATCTCTATCTCTGCCTCTCCCCCTCCCCACACCATTGCTCTCTATTTGGACAGTATTTTCCACATAGTTGACGTTGACATTGGCGCCACTAGATTCTCGGGTCTGTGACTATGGCATCTTCCATATTCCAGGGCCTGTGACTGTGCCTCTATCCCAGTGCCTGTTTCCTGTCTCTGGGGCTAATTCAACTAAGTGATTTTCATTAGCTCTTATCTTCGTGTGCGTGTGATGGCAGATTTCTTGTTGTTATGGGTCCACTTCTCCCCCTCCTCTTTTACTTGGTCTTGCCAAACCTTATTTTTATTTTTTTGTTGCCCCAACATTTTTTTGCCTGGTTATTTCCTGTTGTTATGGCTTATGGTTTAATTAAGGTCAGCACACAAAACGGGTTGTACTTACGCACTAAATTTGATCGGGGTCGTGGGTATTGTAGCTGGCTGCCTGGCCGTCTGTCTGCCTGGCTGCCTGGCTGGAGAGATGTCAACGTACAGCAAACTGCGGCCATTACCAAGATACATTTGAACATTTGTTGTCACTGTGGGCATTACACTGAAACTGAAATTCTAATGAAGAGCAGGTTGACTTTTAGTAGGCTCCATTTCGCAACATTTGATATCCTTCCTGTAAAGGTAACATTATTCAGTTTCTAGATTTCTAGGTGGCCAAGATTTCGAAAAATGGGTTGCTTAAAAAACTTTTATTGGATCAAAGTCTTAAGCTTTTTTTCTGAAACCATTTTTTATTAAGTCTAATGGAAAATGTTTGGTTTGAATTAAATCGAATTCAAAAAAAATGTATTTATTTGGTTAAAAGATCTTTACCTTAGTTTTGCTTGTAGTGCATAAGAATTTGTAGGGTCTCTAGCCAAAACTGCCAACATTCTTGTGCTGGCTCGTTTTATTTTGGTTTCCCATCTTTTTTTTTGCTTTTTTTGCCTTTTAGCTTTGATGGCCTCGGTTATGTACTGACTGACTTGTACAAGGGAATTTTGAGGCTGTCGCTTCCTTTAGCTCAGGGCGCGCTTCACTTCACCTTAATGTTCTTTGACGCCAGCTACAGTTTCTGGTCGTGTTTTTAGCTTCCCCGCTATTGACTCCCCTTTGCTGGCCACGTTTCATGTTATTGTTGGCTGATGCTTATTTTGGTTGTAAACGCACATAATTTGCAATTTCAGTGGCCTCAGGTATATAGACTCAACTTGCTCTCGAGTTGGGCTAACATTGTAGACACATTCCAGGAGAAGTTTGTCGTGGAAGTGGCTGAATGGCTGACTGGTTGGTTGGTTGGTTGGCTGGTTGGTTGGTTTACTATGCGGTCTCTGTAAATGTTAATTAAGCATCATTTACGCATTCAGGCCGCCATAATTTGCAACGACAATGACACTGACAATGCCACAATGTCGCGACAACTTTGACAAGCTCAAGCCACAGGCCAAGGGGGCACGCAGCAGGTGGCCAGAAGAAGAGGCGGCCACAAAAAGTGACAAGGCCAACAGCACACACACACACACACACACACATACGTATGCATGATGGAACAATTTTTTAATTTCACTTGAAGCTGAAAATATGTGTTGGCGTAATTGTTGTAATGGAAATTCTGCGGTCTTAAGTTGGCAGCTTCTATTTCCATTTAAAATTTTTGAAAAGCCTCGTCTTCCGCCCGATACGGAATATTGGCTGACAAACCGGTTTTGTGTTTCTTGTTACTTCTGGCTCAATTCCATCTTCAGTGCTCACCCTGGCGGGAGCCTAGAGCTAGTCAGCCAAATTGTGGCCACAATGCGGCCGATAAAATACGCTTAAATTGCACCTGGCCAGCAAGCCGGAGTCAGGTATAGGATGCAGGACTAGACACAGGACTACCAGGACAATGAAATAAAAGCAACAAATCGCCAACTGTAGACAAACAATACAATAGAACAACAAAAACATCAACAACAAAAGTAAACCAAAATGGCAAATAAAATTCCTGAACAAAGATGGAAAATGAACGAGTGCAAAGGCCGTGCAAAACGTACAAAAGAAAACAACAAAAAGGAAGAAGGTGAAAAAAATGTTTCCACAGAATGGAGAAAACTGAATACCCTGAGTTTTGTTTAAAAATCTATATTTATTTCTGGAAAATTGGAAAATTGTTAAGAATGATCTATGTAAGACAGGCTACTCACATTTGTAAATAAAGATATTTATCAACACTGCTGCAGATGTTTACCACCACTTATATAACAGTTAATTGCTATATTTACCAACACTACCATGTAATGAATACTTAAATATTGGCAAAGAGACTTATGATCTCGTTCTTTTAAATATTAACTTGGTTAAAAATAGCTTCCAAACTATTTGTAATCACTAATACAGCAATTGATTGTTCTGTTTACCAATACTAATATAATAAGAATAGGGACTCTTATATGTATAACGTTAATATCAAAGAGAGAGAGAGAGACAGAGTTGAGATCTCATGGCTGAAGATCGGCTTGAGCATTGTAAAGTGTGTAGGGTATATTGTGGGGGCTTATCCACAGCACTGGACATTTTCACAGAAGCCAGCAACAAAATGCAAATAAAAGAAAATGTGGAATGGAATTGAAATAGAAATAGAAAATTGCCAAACAAAAATGGCAGCATAAACTTTGGCCATTTCGCTATTTTTGTTGCTCGTTGCATGGTTCTTTGCCACTTCCACTTCCACTCTGTCTTCGCTTCGTCTGCGTCTCCATCTATGTATTGCCCTTGTTCTGGTTCTGGATCTGAGTCGTAATTCTTTCACACTCGCATTCACACATATACACACACACTCACACACACACACACGGAAGCTGCTTGAACCAACACATACGCATTCTGAGTCGCTCTCTGCTTTCTTTTGCTGTTTGCTGCTTGTCGACATTTTGGTAATAAATTGAGTTTTATGGCAGTCATATTATTCTTTATTAGTGGCTAAGAATTGTTGCCTTTTGTTGGCTTTTTTGTATGCCACTGGGTAAGGGCCATACCAAGGACCAAGCACCACCTGGCCCACATTCTTTTATTCGCATCCTTTATTCCATTACTTTCACTCGACCTTTCCCAAAAAAAAAAAGAAAAGAAAAACACCCACACACACACACACACACTTCCCCCTCTTATATGTATATACAAATAATTCTTCAAGTGGTTCAACCACATGGCTTAATTAATTTGACCAGACCAATGAACTTTGTCAATATTTTAGCCAAGAAAGACAAACTATTAGCCCAGCATGGTGGAAATCAATCAATGCCAATGCCAATGCAAATACTAATGAAATGTAGACAGTGAATCGAAAATTCACATCCAAAACGCGTAATTTAACGTTATATTAGCAGAAAGTCAGAAAAAAAAAACCTGAAATGCCATTAACACAGCAGAACTATCAACCTCTCTCTCTCTCTCTCTCTTGGCTCTTTCAGCAACTACATGGTAGCCAAAGCATGCCCCGGCAATAACAATTTCAATGGTCGTTTTCGTCTTATATATGATCTTTGCCTTAAACTGGCCACCGTGGGAAAATTCGACAAATAAGTAGCATAAATTTTACTTATATAGAGCTGTAGCTTGAAATTATTATAACTATTGTTATTGTTCAATAAAATTTCAAGTTAATTTTGGCACACCTACTTACACTGACCGGTAAAATATTTCACAACATGTCGTATACGTGTTGGAAAAATTAAGTTCTAGAAGCTTTTAATAAAAAGCTACAAACTAAACGAAAAATTGAGTCTTGAAGATATACAAAACGTTTTTAAAAAATGCATTTTATAACTAAATTTTTATTTGATAACATGTCGTATACGTGATTGAAAATATAAAATTTTGAAAAATTGTAAATATCAAAATATATGACAAGTTTTAATATAATAAATGAATTTTACAATAAGCTTTAGAAATTATAATTTCCTTGAAAAATAGAAAATATAAATATTCATCTCTTAAAATTGAATTTAACAAAATGTTGAAATTAATGCCATTTATCGATTTAGACCCACTGTGCAGTATTTAAAGGTGCAATAGAAATAACATGCAAGCAACATTTAGTTTTCTGCCTGTATAGTTTCCAGGAAGAAGGATTTAATTTCCTCATCACATCGGCAGAATGCTCATTGAGTCGCATTTGCTCGGGTCTTCATGGTCCTTTTGGTGAGGCAAAAGGAATGGCGACTGAATACTAATCAGTTCAAAGGCAAATACGCAGAAAAGTCAAATCAATCTTAAGGCAAAAGTAAATTAGTTGCCATTAATATGAAATCAGATTTTGCGTGAAAGCAAAATGAGTTAATGGATAATGGATAATGCATGTACAAGGGAATCATAAACAAAATCAAATGATTGATTGATCATTGTATCATCATGTTGAGCATTGAGCGATTCCCCAAATTGAATTCTCTATGTTTGGCCACAACAATAGTTTTTGCACTTGTTGAGTTGCGAATTTAAGTTCCATTTACTTGTGTACACCATAGTACGTAGACACGTTTCGATGTTGGTCCCCATCCCTCTGGAGACTTTAGGTGTGGCTGTGACTCCCATACTAAATATGTAAGTACATAATGTTCCGCCTGTGTACTTGTAATTTATCATCTTGAAGCTGAGAGCGAAGTGCGCGAAGTCGTCAAAATGGAAGTGGTTTGGCGGCTGTAGAGAGGGTAAACCTTTTAGGAAAAAGTTGCCTGTTGGCTGCCTTTTAATGATTAATTGCCAAAATGGTCATTGAAGCAGGAAATTTACAACATTTTCCAACTCTAACAGAGACGTTGCCATCAAAAAGCGCGTCGTGTCGTGCCACGCGATGAAGGAGCTGATTCCAGAAAAATGTGTCGACGACTTGAGTGGCCACCCAGAATAATGTTGATAGCCAAAGAGAGCTCTTTTCGTTGTCTGAAATTGATGGCAGCATTGGAATTTAAAGTCGAATATTTGACTAAGCGAATGACCTTGCAGGTATCAAGGTGACCTCAGCAATAGCCTCAAAGCTTCTCTCTCTAAATAGTTATCTAATAGTGTTTCAATTGACATTTGCCAAAGACCAAATATTGTCTAAAATTATGCGATCTTATCAAAAAAAGAAAAAAATCGATCAGTCTACGAATTTATTGAAATGGGCATTAAGATTTTCTTTTTGTTCTTCCTTTTTATCGTTCTGCTGGCAGTGGAAGAAACAAAGAAGCAGAAATATGCAAAGTATTTACAATAAAAAAAAAAAAATGTAGACTTCAAAAAGAGATAAGCCAGAGCCAAATGCCATAAAAGCAGGCAGGCAAAAGGAAAAAAATAACAAAAACATAGGCCAAGGTCCAAGTACTTTTGTACAGAGGGCAAGACCCAATACATCGATAGAGTTTGGGGAATGGTTAGCATTCAATTTAACTTTGCATGGAAGGTAGTCAGTAACCACCAATCGACAGTGAGTACCTTGTACCTTTAACAACATAAAATGTCAGCTCAAATTTTATGACTTGAACGGAGGCGGACCCAGAGCCGGACCCGGAGCCGGAGCCGGAGCTGGATGCAGAGCCATCGACTGAATGACAGGAGAGTTGAGGTTCAATAACGTAGCCAGTGTCCAGTTTGGTCTGGTTGTTTTATTCATTTTGGTTTCGCAATCAGAAACTCATCATGGCCTATTGATGTTGGCTCTCAACGTTGTTGCTCCTTTTTCGACCTTTGCAAAGACCCCAAGGGGATAATGTATTTTTTTGTTGCGTTTCGTGTTTTTTTTTTTTTTTTTATTTTTTCGCTTTTGCTTTTTGTTTTTGTATGTTTTCTGGTTGTCTTGCGTCCTGGTAATTTATTGGAATTTGCCAAAAGGATTAAGTATGCCAATAAGCGTTGCTCAACGTCAATAAGCGCGTGATGCTGCCGCTGACTCTGGCAGCCCTTTTTGGCAGTCTGCTTCTGTTTCCGTTTCCGCTTCCTGCCCATTCCAGCGAGGGCAAATCTTACTCTCCCTTTCTCTCTCTCACTCGTTGTTCGTTTACTGCTTCCCTGGCACTGATAAATGCTGCGCGTGTCGAATGTGCGCCTGATTTGTATGGCTTAATATTTCAATTTTGCTTGACTTTTGGCCAAAGGCATTGGGGTTACTCATGGCACTTTAACCGAATTTTCTTTTCCTTTAAATTCATCAATTAGACTAGACAAGTTGCCAGCCAATAAGTAGGCAATACTTTTTTACAAAACATTCACCTTTTGTGTTTTTGAAAAGGATTTTCGTTTGACTTCAATCGAAAACTTTGAAATCTTTATATTTTTGTCTGCATAAACAAGAATTACTTTTGTTTCCGTTTTCTTTTGTTTGGTTGAATTTCCTATTTTGCAACATTGTTTTCTTAAACCACTACCAAAACCGCCTCCCCCCCACCCTAAATTTAATCAACTTGCACTTAGAACTCGAGTGCCCCTAATATAAAGCAAAACAACACAAAGAACGTGTATAATACACAATTTGTTTTCATTTTGTGCTGTTGCTTCTGCTCCGCTCTGCTCTCTCTCTCTCTCTCTCTCTCTCCCTTTCACTCACTCTCTTTTTCTTTCTCTGCTTGAGCGACTTTGCCGCTGGCTTCAAGTTTTCAGCGCTTTATCTCTTTGGCTATATCCAACTGGCATTCCTTGTGTTCCCTTGATGCCGCCATGCCGCATTTTCGGCTGGACTTTCTCCCAGGTTCTGGCTCTGACTCCGGCTCCGGCTCCGACTCCGACTCTGGGCCGGGTTCTGGCTTTGCCTTCTGCTGTCAACTAAACCGCTGCCACTTGCCATTGCCTGTTTATTATGGAAGCTTTGCAAGTAGCGCAAAAACTTTTTCCACATGCCACGCCCAGGCGGCTTGGCCCAGCCTGCTTGGCCCAGCCTGCTTGCCTGCCTTTAGGCAACTAAACAATGGATAGACCAAAAATACAAAAACGAAAAAAAAGGCGAAGAAACGGGGAAAAAAATAAGAAAGTACGAACTTTCTACGCCAACGCTTGGCCAGAAGACGAAAACTTTCTATAGCCTACAAATTTTCTTTTGGCCCAAATTGGCTAAGTGGTTTGGTGGGTACAAGGGATGCAGGACTGGGGAATGGAGTGGCTGCTTGTTGTGGGTACGAGAATGGGACAGATGAAAAACTTTTACTTGCGGCTACTTTCGCTGTTGCTACTTCTACACCAATGTCTCACTGACTGGCTGTGTCTCTGCCAACATCTCATCCAGGGCACACAAATCTCACCCTATCCTCGAGCTCGAGCGTGGGAAAGGGAGTGGGAGTGGGCACGTTTCTGCTATCCCCAAAGCAGTGATTAGGCAACAAAAATGTTTCCATCTCGTTCTCTCTCTTTCTATTCATTCATTCATCCATCTATCTATCTATGTATGTATCTCTCCCTCTTCCTCTGGGTTCATTTTTCTCTCTTCATTTGGCATTATATTAACCCACAAAAGATCACATGCCCAACGAATATGGCGTGTCATTGAACAACTCAATTTTTGGTAGCTTACCCATCCTTTGGATATGCCATCAATCCACCAAAAAAAAAACCCCACACACACACTCACACACAATGGGAATACACTTCGTTTTTGTTATTGGTTGTTAAGCAAATCACGTAAATTTCTTTAAACGAATTACTTTCAAATTATCGAAAATGTGGTGAATGCCAAGGGAGAGCCTGCTGAGCATGTGCGTGTGTGTGTGGGTGTAGGTGTAGGTGTGCGTGTTCTTTTGTTGTTTGCCTTTTACCTGACCTACCTATACGAACAATAGACGGAGAAGCAAAAAGGTGAGGCAGCATTTAGCAACCGAGTTTCCTTCTTCAATAAATATTAGCGCTTCATTGAAGTGAATGTTAAATGATGAAAGTTCATCTACCCCATAATCCCCCTGTGCCTGATTTTCTTTCTATCCTATCCCTGTACTCCTTGATTTCTCTTCTCCTTGGAAAAATTCTCTCATCCAGAGGACTATGTAAATCTAACCCACCTGGCTCATTTTTTTTCTTCTCTTGCCTCTTTTTATTCTGCCTTCTTTTTGGTTAGCTTAAGCCGAGTGGCATTGTTGTAATTTATATGAAAAGTTTTTCATCTGCCGTATTGCTATGTCTGATTGCTTGTGTGTGTGTGTACCAGCTGATTGAGTGCGTATATGTGCTGGTTAGGGAGAAACGAGAACCCAAATTAGTTGCCTTCTAACATGGTTAACTAAAATAGGACAAAGGCAAAACAATAGGATGAACATATTTTATTGAACGGAACTTGTAAATCAGTTAAAATGACGAAATTCTCCACATAAAAATACTATTATATACCAGGAAGTTTTGTCAATCTTCTTAGAATTGGATTCTTTGTGTTTTATTTCTCAAATTGTTATACTTTCAGTCTGTTCCAACACCGAAATCTTGGTAACTATGGAAGATATATCTGGCAATCTGCTGCTTATCATTTCAACCAGCTTTAATGAAAAGTATAAAATCGTCGACAAAGTTTCTCTGATATGGTACACTTAATTTGGCGTGGCGACCGTAGCCTAACTTTAGCTTCAATTTAATGCTAATCAATAATATTTATAAGCTAAAGCTTCCTGTCGATTGTTTCTAAGGTGATTCTATGATTTCTGTATGAATGCTGTACTCATAACAATTTAAGAGGAGTTTGCTGTGATTCAGACTAAGAGACACACATGGCCATATAAACTATGTTTATCGAGCTGATCAAGAATATTTGGCATAGTACTCCTATATCTATATCTATCGTATAGTCGGCGATGTTTCCATTATTTATTGTAGACTTCTGGTCAAAATTAAGAGTTATAACAAACAAAAATCTGTCAATATTAATTATCTCACCATTTTTTTTATTGAAATGCAAATTATACCATAATTAATAAAAAGTTGGTTGGGGTCGGTTTTTTTAGGCCAATTGAAAATTCCACAAAATTGCGTAACGAAATTTGGAAAAAAAGTGCGCATCCAACACACACACAAACACACACCTACACACAAAATGAACCCGCCCATCTGTCTACTGTTGTTGGTCTTTAGTTTTCTGGTCAATTTATGCACTACGTTGCTTTATAAGCAAAACAAAATGGATGCAGTTTATAAAGTAGCAGCATATAATTGACCACACGCACACGCAGACACACACACACACACACGCACGCACGGAGAGAGTTGCCACACTCACATTCACGCAACTTTGCGCTGAAAAGTATGCCATGGATAAAAAAGAAAAAAACACCAGAAGCAGAAGCAGAAGCTCTACACTAAAACGCGCTCAAGTGGCAATCATCATGATGAGAATGTTGTGCTGATGTGGCTAGGGATGTGGAATATGATGATGACGATGATGATCATTCCTGGCTGCTGCACTTGGCAATTGTTGCCAACATACACAACTGGCCACGCCCCACACACACACAACCACACCCACGTTTGCCCCGCGTTCGCCAGTTGAGTGCTTAAAAATACATTGCACGTTCAAATTGAAGTGGAAATGCAACGAAATGCATATAAAAAGCTCGTGTGAACAACGAGAAAGAAGCAAAAAAAAAAACGAATGGAAAAAAAATAGTAGACAGGAAAAAAAAACAACTGTGGCTATAGCTATTGAAGGAATTTCTAGCATTCTAAATCTTTTGAAACTAATTGAGATTCAGATGTATAAGAGAGAGCGGATGAGAGACAGAGAATAAGAGATTATTCAACAATTTTAATTCGACGTAATATATGCCAATGATTTTTTATGAAATGTGGGTGAAATCGTTTTTGAAACCTTGAAACAAAATGGGATTCCTGCATAATGCATGTCATTGGCTTCTCTACCTCATGCTGCGGCTCTGGTTCTCCTGGCGATAACAAACAAAATGCAATTATGGATTTACGCGGCGTATGCGCAATATTTATATAGATGCACACATAGCCAACATACACACACACAAATACATACATATGTATGTACATACTCGTATATATGCAGATGTATGAATAAATCTGACTGCTGGTTACGCTATGCGGTTTGGCTTACATTTTAATTGAGTTTGGTTTGGTCGGCCCAGCAATAAGTAAGGGGTCGAAAGCAGGGGGGATTATGTTAAGGGGGAGCATCTGGAGATGTTCCAAAAAGAGAAAATTTATGCCTCTTGGGTGCGAAAGACATCAAACACTTGAAATATTTTGTGTAAACTTGAAAAATGACATGAAAGCGGGCCAAAAAAAAAAAAAAAACAACACACACACTTATATATATAAATATATATAGATATGTGACAGACAATGGGCTTTAGGGGTAAGAGGAGGGCGCATGGCATGCAAAGCAAATAAACAAACAAACAATTTTGCAGAGTCTTGTTTGTGTCTGTGTGCATGTGTGTATGTGTCTTCTGTCTCTCTGACATATGAGTTGTTATTGTGTTTGGGGCGGTAAAATGTTGCCACACACTCACTGACACACATTCCTCTTGCTTTTGTTGTCTCGTCCTGTGCGTAAAGTGTTTCTGAAAGATGATTGATACGATTTGAAGTGCTTGGGCTGCTTACCCAGAGAGAGAGAGAGAGAGAGTGGGAGAGTGGGAGAAAGCAGGGGGCTGAGGAAAGTCCTCCTCCACACTCAGTCGTGGACCCCAGAAGCGTTGGCAGCGTAATGAAGCGGAAATCGATTTGGTGCGCATCGACTTCAACCCGAGCCAGTTGCCAAGGGAAAGCCGGGAAATCGCTTGCCGGCTGCAGGCGTGCGTGAAAAGTTTGACAGCGGTAAAAGCCGAAAGAGACAGAAAGCGACAGCGACCCAACAAGACAACGGAGCAACGTCTGCTGAATGCTAGCTAGCTAGAAGGATTCGCATCCTTTTTTTTTTTTTTTTTTTTGAAGGAACATTGGCGGCAGCAGCATGATAAACAACAGACCCGCCGCTGCCACATACAAAAGCGTAAACAAGAAAATATTAAGCAGCAAAACAAACCAGATGAAGAAAAAAAAACCAGAGGGCCGGGGCTAACATCGGCCGTGCCGTAGTTTGTATACTCTTGTAAATATTCCCTTACCTATAATCACTAAAGAGCAAAAACGTTTTATATAAGAAGTCTAATTTTGGCAAAACGACGGCCTCCTAGACAATATAGTTATCCGAAATTTGGCACAGTTATTAACAGGTATATTAAACTGACTTTTATTACGATCGCGTTAAAAGCTACCGAGTTATGATTGAAAGTCACTGTTTTCGAGTGATTATTCCTGTGGGAGCTATATGATATACTCACCCGATCACTATCAAAGTTAGCAGAGTCATTTGGAGATATATTAAAACTCACAATTATTAAATTTTTTGATAATAGTCCAAGAAACAAATAAGTTATTGGGAAGAATCACAGTTCGTGACTGCCTTTTGTATGGGACCTATATGTTATAGTGGTCTGATCCGAGATATACAAACTGTGCAGTATATACAAGGAGGAGTTTGCGTCGATCCAGACGGACGGACAGACGGACTATATGAACTCGTCTCGTCGTGCTGATAAAGAATATATATATTTTATGTAGTCCGATATGCTTCCTTCTATGCGTTGCATACTTCTGACCAAAATTAATATACCCTTTTAGCAGGGGTATAAAAAGGAAAGAAAAGGGAACCCGAAAAAAAAAAACAGCAGGAAAACACACTCACCCATATACACGCACAACATGGAAAAACCTAAACGAAAACCGAAATGCGCGAAAAAGTTTTGCGGGGTAACAACAAACAAAAATTGTGAGTGAGCCCAATGCGAATGGATGAGCAAAAGAAAAAGACACGAAGAAAAGCCAACGACACACAGGCACAAATGAGAAAAGCGCAAAAAAAAAGGAAAGAAAGAGCAAAAAAAAAAAAAACAGATACCCTCAAAAAAAAAACCAAAAAAAAAAAAAGGAGATGTGGGAAAAAAAGGAAAAGCGATTTCCGCTACCGTCACCGACGTTCGTAACTTTTCACTTAAGCATTTTTGTCACGTCTGTCGTTTTTTGCTCTCCTCTCCCCTCCGCCCAATCCCCTCACTCTCCCCTTTAGCCATTGCCCTCCCTCAACAGCCATACATTTTTTTGTGTAATACATTTTTGTGTAATATCTTCACTCATCGGGGAAAAGGTATGATAACTTTTACATGAATCCGGAACACGAAAAAGAACAAAAAGCAACAAAGATAGCAAGCAATTGGATCCGCAAGCCATAAGTGAAAGTCATGAACTGAAATCGGAATTACCATTACGATTCGGTTGCAATCTCAATCGAATGCTTTCACTTGTTATTGGCTTTGACTATGTAGGTTCATTTCAGTTTGATTTCCTCGTTTTATCATTATTTATTTTGGGTTAGATTTGAAACATAGGTGAGTAGTTATATTAATGCATTTAATTAGTTAGTTCAAGTTATCCATTCCTCTCTTTATTACTTTTATTAAAGTTTATTTCAGTTAAATCTTATATGATGTTTCTATTCTTTCTATTCATCTTTATATTCAATTCCTCTACATTCCATTTCTCTTGTTTCAATCCACGTTGTTTGCTTTAATTTCTGTTTTAATTGTTTCTACTCATCTGTTTATTGAATAATAATACATATTACATTATTTATTACCCAAAGTTCTTTTCCACATTCTTCACTTATCTGTATACATTACATTTCTTTTCTTTTCATTCAAATTCAATCCCTTGAATATGTTTTCATTCTATTGTTCTAAAAATGAAATACATTTATCATTATTTATCACTTTATTTAATATTCCTTTCCACAGTTTTCACTTCTCTCTTATGATTTAATTCTTATTTCTTTTCATTCCTTATTCCTATTTAATTTCTCTTCATTTTATTTCATTTCTTTTTTCCTTTGGATCCGAAAAATTCTTTAATTTTCCACATTTTCTGTTTATTATTTTCTCAGTTTTCTAGTTCTAACTTTCTCTTATTCACCTATTCTTTCATTGTCATCATCGGCCAGTCTGGCATTTTTCAAAACGGTTTTCCAATCATTTCCTTGAATTTCTTATTCTTTCTTTAGATGCATATCTTTTGCCACTATCTTGTGGATAAGATGCCAAGGATATTTTGAGTTGTCCTTTATGCCTTGTCTTGTCTTGGATGTGTTTGCTGTTAGCCCTTTTGTATACCTATTCTCTTTTCTCTTCTTTCTGTTTTTCTGTTTATATTTAACTCCCCATCTATTTACTCTCTTTTGCTGTTTCGAAAGAGTAATTTTTTATTCGGTTTTTTTTTAGTTTCTTGTTGTTATTTGCTTTTTCCCCTTAAATCTTTACTTTCTGACTTGGTCTCTTTTTCCCCTTTTCCCTTGTTTTTTTTTTCTTTAAAGGAAACGAAGATTTTGGCCAGTTCCTTAATTTCTTTTTGGCATATAAGTGTGTCTCTGTGTGTGTGTGTGCTTTTTTTGGGAGTTTGTGTTTTTGTTCTTGTGTTTACGTTAAAGGCAAAAATCATATTTTATTGTTATCGAAGTTTAGTGGCAGCAAATAAACATCGATGAGCATCTCTGAGTCAACGTGTATACCTATCTCTTCCCCCCTCTCTTTTCCACTCTGGGTTTGCCATCTCTCACTGGAGCAATGAGTTAGGCCACAGCAAATCCTGATGGATTTCCTCCTGGACTCCTTCCTACGTACCATGCATGTAGGTACTAGCTAGAGTCGGTAACGCCAACATGTCTGCATGTTGGCAACAGGAAATGTGTTGCAACTACCGTTCCATGTTACCCATTTGGCCCCTCTCATACCCCCCTGCATACTAGTCACTTCTCGCTGCATGGAGATGGCGGCTTATGCCATAACTTTTGACATAAACTGGGTCAGCAGCAGCAGGACTAGAAGCAGCGGCATTGTCAGGAACGCTGTCAGTCCTCATCAGTGGTGTCATCCTTATCTTCCTGCTGCTGCTGTTGCTGCTGCTGTTAGCGATTACAAGGTTCTGGTCTCTGAACTTTTGGATCTCGTAGGTCTTATGACATGTCCTATATGCCAGGCGACGACATTCTGGATTAGCCAAAAATGTTGCCATTATAGTTTAACTTTAGACGCAGGCCAAAAGTTTCGTTGACTTGAATCAACAACTTAAGTCAGCATATCTACATAGTAAATTGAGTTTAGTAAGAATTATAAGGTCAAATTTTGTCCTAGTTTTTTATGTCTAATGTAGAAATAGTAGAAACAACTAACATATATAGAATTATAATCTACAATGAATTGTCAGTAAGTAGAATAGGAAGAATGGTAATAGGAACTAGAACTATTCCTTGCTCGCAGTTGGCCTTCTTTGAAGGAAAATTGTTTCAAGTTTTAATTGCATGTTTTCCCCTCACCACCATTCTAATAAGATATCCTTTTCGTCCTGTTTTTCTGCTCTCATTGAAACGATCAGCAAACAAATCATATTCACACTTTGGCCTTAACGTGACCCATTATTTTAAAGGGCATTAGTATTCACCTCTTCTTTCACCTGGGTGAGAATGTGTGTGTATGTGTTTTTTTGTGCTTTTTTATGGCTCTCAACACCTTTTCTGCGTGTGTGTGTGTGCGTGTGTGCATAAATTGTCGACTCTTGGCAGTTAACTGGCTAAAACTAAGCTGGCAATCCATCAAACCGCATGAAGTTTATAAAAACCTATACCACAAATGTGCCAAATGAGAGGCTTTCGGTTTTCTATTAACTGTCAGGAGTTTAATTTACAAGCACTTTGGCCATAAGACGTGTAAGTCCCAGACTGAGAGAGAGAGATGGAAAGAGATAGAAATATGTCTCGAGCGTAGGTGCCACATAAATTAAACCAAAAGCACATACAGACATAGAGGTTGAGGCCGTGGCCGGAAATGAGGTCTGGTGGTTTGCTTTCATTTGGTTTACTTTGCTTAGGTTTCGCTCTCGTCTATCTAATGGGTTTGTCAAGTTGAAAAAAGTAGCATGCCACGCCCACTTAACGCTGTGACATACGGCATGTCCATGTCCATGTCCAAGTTACCACTTTCCTTGTCAAACGATGCGAATTGTAATTAAAATTTAATTGTTTACACTTTTCGACAAACGAGCGGAAATGGCAACGGAAGCGCCAAAGGCTTGGCCACGAGACGTCACCAATATGCCCCGTGCCACCCATTTCTTTTCCATCTCCAACACCTTGCTCCATCACCGTTTACATTCAGTCATTCTCTCTCTCTCTCTCTCTCTCTCTCTCTCTCTGTGCCTGTCTCAGTGTCTCAGGTCTGTGTCCATTAGCTCTAAGTATTGTCGTGCTTGGCGCTTTTAATTGTCGCTGGCCTGATTTACATGAATGACGCCAAAAGTTCACAACACAAACACTAAGAGGGGATCGGAAATGAGTATGGAGGTTTATGCCAACTGCTGTGGAGAGGGACATTATGGGGGCTGGTCTTAGCTCAGGGCGTGGCAGCAAGCACTGCGAACGTGACTCGCATGCCAATGGAATGCTTATCAAAGTGTATAAAATTCATAGAAATTATGACGCGAGCACAGAAAAAGTTGCAAAAAGGCACCAAGACCAGAAAGAGCAAAATGCTAAAGAGAGAATGAGATGGCAGGACAAACGGAAATGGCACCAGAAGACGTTTGACGTTGACACAGTGTGTGTGTGTGTGTGTGTGTGTATGTGTGTGTGTAGCGTAGGCGTGACAAGACAGTGTGCTTAAGCGTTTTATTGTCTTTAAGGTTCATTAAGTCAAATGATGCAAAACGTTCAAGACCAAAATATAAAAGACTATCTAAATTTGGTGCCAACAATATTCCTCAATGATCGAACACACACTCACACATACATATACATGGATAGTATAGTTTATACATATATACATATGTATGTGGATTTGAATCGATGAATTGAAACTCAAAGCCTCTCCCTTTGCTTTATTTTAAGTGCTATTATTTGCAATAAAAAATTCGACCAAGAACCAAAACTATCGTCTCGCCAATTTTAATATACCATGAACAAAATAGAGCGAAAATCACAAATAAAAAATCAAAGCAAGAATTACAAGAAATTTAACAGCTACCACTTATTCAAAAACAATCACCCGTGAAGATCAAGTTAAAATAAATAGACTTATGTAGACTGCAACATTTTTAAAACACAAGGACATAGATATTCCAAAATACAGACCAAAAAAAACACACATATAATTAACAATTAACATATAATTTTAATTGTAAGTTAGCTCTTAATAAATAAATAAGTAAAAATCGAGACATGAAATTTCAAAATAAAATTTATGAATGTTACAAACGATAGATTTCGAAACTATTTCTTGATGATTTTCCATTTGGCCATTTTCTAGGCGATAAAAAACGTTTTAAATATGTACATACATATATTAGTTCAATTCGAGCAATTTGGCAAATTTTTAAATGGTGTCAAAAACTTGGAAGATTTTACTCTAGTTCTTCCTTTCGCGAAAAAATTGGAATTTTAAGTAATTTTTTTTAAGGAGAGCTGTTAAATCTTATTCATTGAAGGGTATATTTATTTAAAAGTATATATTTTAAATATTTGGGTATTTTCTAAGTCACCCACACGACGTTCGGAGACAGAAATTCTATTTCTGAAATAAATCAAAGAATATCGAATTTTTTTTGCACTTTATTAATAATAATTTTTTGAAGTATTTTTAAAGTACTATCAATCGTAAATAAAATTTAGGGCCTCCTGTTTTAACGTTTGAGAAAAAAGCGGTCACTCACACTAAATCAAATGTATATGGGTTTAGACATCATTGCCAAATTCTGCGAAATGTGTGAGAACTTTGAACTTTGAATATTTTTTGCATAAATATGAAATGTCAAGCTTTATTTGGATTTGGATTTGGATCTTTTCATATTGGCCTTGACCTTTTTATACCATACACCCATAGGGTGAAAATGGTATATTAAAGTCGCTAAAATGTATGTAACAGGCAGAAGGAAGCTTTTCCGACCCCATAAAGTATATATATTCTTGATCAGCATCAACAGCCGAGACGATATAGCCATGTCCGTCTGTCCGTCCGTCCGTCCGTCCGTCTGTATGAACACCTAGATCTCGGAGACTATAAGAGCTAGAGCCACCAAATTTGGTATGTAGACTCGTGTCATATGTACGCTTATCGAGTTTGTTTCAAATTTTTGCCACGCCCCCTACCGCCCCCGCAAATGATATAAAACCGATTTTCTCAAACACCATAGCAACTAGAGACACAAAATTTGGTATGTATATTTGCTTAGTAAACGCGCACATTTTGTATTTATAAAATTTTTGCCACGCCCCCTACCGCCCCCGCAAATTAAATAAAACCGATTTTCTCAAACACTATAGCAACTAGAGACACAAAATTTGGTATGTATATTTGCTAAGTAAATGCGCACGTTTTGTATTTGTAAAAATTTTGCCACGCCCCCTACCGCCCCCGCAAATTAAATAAAACCGATTTTCTCAAAAACTATTCTAGCTAGAGACACAAAATTTGGTATGAATATTTGCTTAGTAATTGCGCACATTTTTGATGTGTAAAGATTTTGCCACGCCTCTTTCCGCCCCCGTAATTTGAAAAAACTCGATTATCTCCCGTAATTTTCAACCTTGTGCAATCAAATTTAGCACACTTAAATTTGATACTAATATCCAGCAAAATACCAAATTTGATCAAAATCGGAATAAAAATAGCCAAGTTATGCATATTAACGTTTTTCCATATGGCCGGAGTTGGCCGTTGGCTGGTGGGGGCGCTAGGGTGCTCGAATGCTTGAGTGAGCGAAATACTAAGATATGCTTGTAAAAAGCATGCAAACCGATATTTTTAAAAATACGAAAATGCATTGGTTATTATAAATTTAAAATATTTGTTTTACTGGTGTATGGTATATCCAAGTCGGCGAGACGACTTACTTACTTCATTTTCTAAAAAAAAGGGATTCCTTTAAACAAAAAATACAAGCACAAATAATAAAGAGAAATATATGCCATGTAAATAATTAATTTAAACGACTTATTTAGATAGAGAAATTCGACGGTAAGAGAACTCTAAAAATGGTTAATATTTTAACGAAATAAGCCCAAAGTTGATGGCAGGCTTCAATTCGCTTATAATCTTTTTTTAGACATGAACCACTAACCATACACTACAACCAAAAGCTGATGCCAATATTTCCTTATATTCTTTCCACAGGGGCATATCTTATTCGCATTGTCGCTGTTTTGTCGAAAATTAAAAATTTTGGTCGAGTGAGCTATTGAAATGCGGTGTTGTACAACTTCACGTCACACACACACTACGAAGCCAGAGCATGTATCGACGAGAGTACACATACATAGACAGAACGAAATCACAAACGACATAGGCCTGCCTTCATCGTTCTGTAGTCTATGCTACACTAAATTATTTTCGTAGCTGCTTGGCCCTCTCCCCACTTTCCGCTCTCATTGAGAGTACGAACGTTCGGGGTTTTGCCGAAGTTCTCTGGGGTTCCATGACTAGGCTAGCGTTTGCAATCAAAAAATCATGCGTTGTCCCATCTTGTATGTGTTGTATGGTTAGTGCATGAACTTTACTTTTGCCCACAAATTTTGAAATTTCAAACTTTCACATTTTTAGTTGATAATGAAAAATAGCGAAAGCGTTGGATTTTTTGTTGGAGTCCTAGTTTGACCTACTTAGTTGCGGAAATGCCCCTGAGCTTCGTTTGCGGTAACCATTCCCAAGTATTCACGAGTATTCCCAACAGTTACCAGAAACGACAAAGCAATTTTAAAACTAGATTCATCTTTTGTCGTAGCCGATTGTGAAAATATAGATTCTTTACAAAGTGGTGGAAGATTGAACATAATAACAATAACAAAAAAAAAAGTGTAGAAAGCATATTTTCAAAATAATATAAATCCTGCAGTGTAACTTCATACTATGTATTACAGCATTCTCTCATTGAACTCATCTCAGTTTTTAGGTGTTATATTCTTTCTATCAGATCAAATTTCAAACAGGCGAAATTTCGCTTTAGGGGTTACAGAATTTGATTTTAAGTTTACACATAGATTTTATTTTTGAAGCAGAATTTGAATCCGTTTTAGGTGCTATATATATATTATCAAATGGCAAAAGGGTAACCGAATTTATATATTTTGGCGTCAATTGTAAGAAAATTATGTACTTTTATATGTTTTTAATTATTGGTTAACAAAGAAATCAATTATCATGCATATATTTCAGATGTCCTAACTTAAAATTGTGGTACATGTCTTTTCTTTTCAATTGTCGCTCAAGAACTGATTTATTCGATTTACTTATTGCTAGCTTATTCTAGATGTTTAAATGTATGTGTGTGGATCTTATAAATATGTATCAAAGAGATAGATTTGGTAGTGTGAGGATCTATTGTGGGACTCATGTTAATATGACTAGGTGATGCCTACAAAATCATTGCATTTAAACTTTAAAAACCTTTTCGGTAAAAAGATAAATGGTCATCAATAGGAGGCTTGACTACTTTTACATGTTTTCCTCCAAAACAGCCGAAAACTCCTGGAATGCGATACTTTGTGTAAACGTGGTCTCTGGCTCTACGGTTTTCATCGTCTCTCATCTCTAATATTATCCAGCAAGGGCAAATCTTACGCTCAATGGCTTTGAGTACTTCTGTGGAGACAGTGGGCCTTGCCAGGCAAAAATCGAAGAGGTCTTCAAAAGTGCAGAACAGGAGTAATCGATAATCGGTCAAGTCGTTCTTTAATTGCATTATTAACCATAATGAATGCTTCCTTGTTTAGGCGATATATTTCAGAAATTCAAAAAGGACATAGAATTTCAGGCACATTGACTTCGGCAGCTTCAATGGATTGCTTTTGTCTTTCAGATTTTTTTGCCTAATTCTTCACACTCGTGTATTAAAACAATTGCTACTAGGGTTGAGGTCATGTTTTTCGAATTTTTATCACAATTTGTTTTGACAAGCAAATTAAAATAGATTTTTTGACAGCTATTTCGAAAGTGTTTTGTCAATGTTTGAAAAATGGGAAATCAATACAGTTTCATACACCATTTCAAACCAGAATCTGTTCTTTCAATTCTGACAATTAAACAGTTCTGATATTGATTTCAACTTTGGAAATAAAGTCTGATTTGTTGTATTATTATTTTTAAATTTCTAACTTTAACTAAACAGTAAACTCTCATAAAGTGGCGGAACTATCTCAAGATTTGCTTTGGAAAATCGAAAGAAAATCGATCTTTGATAGCAAAATTTCACCAATTTCCTAAGCAGATTTTCGCTTTTGGGGTTGAAATTTTCTTTCACTTCCCCCCCGAGAATCCGACACTGCACATGTTTATGTAATTTCCACACACTTGTGGTAGGTTTTCATTTGCAGAGTTGCCTATTTGCCGAGTTTTAATTCAAATGATAACAAATTACACCAATCCCACTCCTCTTCACCACCAACCCACGCGAATGGGAGAACCTATCTCGAGCCACATAGAAACACACTTGGCAATTAAAAAAGTTGTCGCCTAGCGCTAAACGAGCGTTCATGACGCAAAATCGAGTTAAAATGCTAAAGCAAATTAAATTAAACAGAAAACAGAAACTGGGAAAACTTTTTGCTACACACTCTGCCCTCTTGTGTATTTGTGAAAATGGCAAAACCTTTTCGTTTTATTAAGTTTTTTTTTGGTTTTTCTTGGACATCTGCGCCATATCAAGTGGCGACTACTTTCCATATGCGTAAAAAGAGAAAAGAAAAGAAAATGACTATAGATAGGGGTTGTTTTATTTGAGCTTTTCTAATATTCAATTGCCTTTTGTGTTTTTGATTTTCATCGAATCCTACCAGGAACTAGCACTACGCTTCAAAGCCTCGGCGAAAGAGTTTTTGACACAGGTCACCAAATACTGTGTCATCAACGGCAAAAGAAAATGGAATACGGAACAAAAAGTAAGCTTGCCAAGGACAATATTCAATATCTGTGTAAGAAAGTTAATAGCCAAACAGAAACCATTTACTAGTAACCATGGTGCTAAATAATCAGGAGACACCTACAGAAAAAAGACAATTGTGAGAGATAGATAGAGAGAGACAGATCTTGACTTACCTTCAGCACAGCATATAGAAGCATCATCCAACACTGAATCTCTAGAAACTTGATAATTAAACGAAGACGAAAAAAGCAAGATGTTTTCCAATTATTCGAGGATTTTAACGAACGCGAATCGGTGGACCGTGTTTGGCCCTCTTCGGGAAAATAAAATATATCCGCAAATTGCATAATATTGTAGATCTGAACAGAACGCAGATTATAGATTACAGATTATTCCAATACGTATCGATGGAGACAAATGGGGCTTGCTTACCACTCCAAAAAGACCCAAGATCAGGACTAACCATCTGATAAATGAAAGTGAATCCTCCGCGTAAATCGTGCAGGTTTTCACATAATTTTTCAGTTTCTCGTATTCGAATGCTAGGTTGGGCAACTTCCACATCGAAGAGAATTCGCAATTAATGGCCGATATGTGGAAATAATTCCGCAATATATAGCATGACTTCTCTCGTAATCCCATCATCATGCTTGCCATGGTAAAATCACTCCTTGAAAAATATACAAAATATATTTATGTATTTGTAATGTGTAAGGTGTAATGTGTAAAAAGAGAAATTGTTTTTTTTTTTATTGATAATTTCGATACACGTCTGGGGAACCTTAAACTGAAACTGAACTAAAACAACCGAATGCGTAGGGTCATAGCCGAATTTGGTTTGATTGATAAAGTCATGGGTAAATCGATTCGCTTTTCTCAGCGAAATTAAATCCAACTTTTTGATAGCTTCAGTAATAACCTAGAAATCAGACACTCTTTGCATTAATTGTCAATTTTGAAGCATTAGCCAAACGCTGTTTATCAACACTAGCGAAACATGAGATATTTTCCAACACTGGCATTAATATTAATTGACCTGAGAGACTCTTGCACCTGTAAAATCGAACATAGACTCAATATATCATATGATAACCGAAATTATTGATTTCATTTCCCCACTTTAAATTGGAATAGAAATTTGTTATATATAAATAATGGTTAACGTTTTCGGTTGTCTGAGAATGGTTTACCGGTTCAATAGGTCTTAGCTTGATGGCTCCGATTAGGGCCAAAATGAAGATAAAGTCAACAAGAGGCAAGGAAGGATTACACGGCACGACGACGTCGACAAAGCGGACAACGACAACAATAAGGACGATGACGATGATGTTGACGAGGATGAGGAAACTGTTTCTGCTGCAGATGATGATGAGGTTGTTGTGTATGTGTGTGTTTGTGTGTGTGTGTGCCTCCCTGCCCTTCCGCCTATCATTTGCGGTTGCTGGTTTGCTTCATTGGTTTTTGATTGTGTTTGGCTGCTTTATTTATTTATGAGGGCCATAAGAGTGGCCAGAAAAAGACAAAGAGAGAGAGAGAGAGAGAGAGAGAGAGAGAGAGAGAGAGATAGCGAGGCAGTGCGGGAAAATGTAAGAGGAACTCTTGTATGAGGGGAGGGGGGATCGTTCATAAAATATTATATCTTGTTTTATTTTCCTGTTCTTTTTTTCTGTGGGGTTTTTTATTTATTCAACTTATGAAGAGCCTCGGCTCATAGCAAAGTTAAATTGCAAACAGGATAAAAGAAAAAAAAAAAACCAAAAAGAAAAAGATATATACATACACATACAGAAGCAGGAGCATAAGCAGTAAAAACAGGATAAGCGGGAGCTGAGAGGGAAGATCTGAAGGCAAGTCGTGTGGCGAACTTCTCTTGGCTTTTTGTATAACTTTTGATTAATAGAGCGACGACAACCAAGCGGAGCAGGAAAATGGGTCCGGGTGGCAGCTGGCGTTGGCATAATTGCACTACACTGAGACCACTGACAGAAAATATCCAGCACCCAACCATACCAACCATACCAACCATCCCAACCATCCATCCATCCATTCCTTGCCAACCCTCTTGGAGGGAGAACTCGGCTCCCTTGTCTGCACATGACAACAACTTGTGAGCCGGGAGCAGAAACTTCTTACGCTAAATTGATTCCGTTGAAAACAAGTGCTTGGAATGGAGTGGAATGAAGGCTGGTCTCGGCTCGGCTGTGGGGCTGTGTGGCTGGGGGGCTGGGGGGCTGGGCAAGGGCAATCGAATAGAGCATAGTGTGGCATGCTGTATGTTTCAGTGCTGGGTTTGGGTCTAGAAGCCGCGTGAAACAAAAGCTCGTCAGGATAACAGACAAATGCACTTATGCCATGCAACTGAAGACGACTGAAAGACTGAAGACTGACGTCTACATACATATGTAAAAACAAACAACTTTGGCTTTAGTTTCAGTTTACCCTTTCACCCACACACACACCAATTCCTGTCGCTCACTCTCCCTTCCTCTGTCAGTCTTCTATCCATTTCCATCTGATTTCCATATGCTACTTACTACTCCGACATCCAACCAAAAGATGCATATGCCATCTGGCTAAAACTACAAGCATATCACAAGAATTTCATCAAGGTCTGAAGGCCATGGGCATAATGCCAGAGTTGTTGGAATTGGTTGGATGCAGCTGCTGCTCTTCGTTTTTGAAATGGCTATTCGAGACACAATACAGCATGTTATAAGTTTTGAACTAAACTAAACTGGAATTACAAGAGGAATATCTCGATTAATAATCCATCAAAGAAGTTTCGTCATACAATATAAACGAAGAAAATTTAATTCAATTAATTTTCCTTTTAGTTTTTGGTTTTATGTTGTTCAGTGTCTGACTAAATTGACTGAATGACATTACAGCAAGTGCTGTCATTAATTTTGAGACTTTGCAATATGCTAAGACTAAGAGACATAGAAAGAGATAGATACAGTGAGTGCCAACAGAGAGAAAGGACATGAAGAACATCTTACGTCTGTTGTACTAACCATTATACAAGTGCATCTGTGCTGATATACGGACGTATGTTTGTTTCTTTCATGCTTTGTATGTGATTTGCGCTTGATTTGTTTTGTGGCTCGACCATTTAATTGCATTTGAGCTGGCAAGTGGATCTCAAAATTGTCTAAGGCCAAAGTTTAAATCAAATTTAAAGCAATGTTTCTATGTACGTGTGTGCGTTTGTGCAAACAAACATATGCTGATATAAATTATCCATGCATACATATTATATGAGAGAATGCACACACACACACACACCATTACATGTGTAATGCATGCACACTTAAAGCCTCAAAAGTGCCAGGCAACCATCCAGCCAAATGGCATGACAGAGATGCAGAGCAATCCAACTACCAAACTGAGAGTATCCCATAGTAAATGGTCAGAAAGCGAGCAAGAGTTGGTTGAGAGAAAGCTTGGTAAAATACTTTCATAATAATCTTTATGGCACAACGTTGTTGGCCAAAAAAATAGAGTACGAAAACCTACTCACCCCCCTCCAAACACAGAAACTCACAGAAAAACCGCAAAATATGGAAGAAGAAAATAAAAAACCGCCACCTAAACGAACTGGCTCTAAAGCAGGCAAAGGGCATTAACAGCCAAAGGGCGCCAAAAAGGCGTGGGTGGCATGGGGCGGGGTCGCGGTGTTTTGAGAGGGCTGTGATTTGCTTCTTCTTGTGATACTCTTCTTATGTATGTACTATTAGTATGTGTGTGTAAGTGTAGTTTACTTGTTTGCTTTTTTTATAAAGCGCCCCAAAAATGTATGCTACATTTTTTTTCGCACTACCAAAAACGCGCAATGAAACTTAACAAAAAAAAAAAAAAAAAAGAAGAAAAAGCAGAAAGAAAAAAACATAAAATAACAAAAACAGAAGTGAAAAAAAAACGCACACACACACACACACACACCGGAAAAAAGAGAGAAAGGGTTTTTATGGCTTTGTCATGCTGCCTGATGGAAAATGCTAAAAGGATGCTAAAAAATGTTCTACACGAAAAATGTACAAGATTTTTGGATGGCAGTTGCTACTCAAGGTATATTTTTGATACCTCATGAACTTAAAAGAAGCCTTAGTAAAGTCAGTTTAGAGGGCCACCAGCTTCAGTTTGATATATTGGCTTAAATAAATACAAACCTTTTTTTCCGTTTTCCATAAAAAGAAAATTTCTGAAAGCAAAATCGAAGCATAACTAGAATAGATTCACCTTTGTTATTTTTATATGATGTTTCTATTTTCTTGCTGCTGTTTGTTCTATTTGTTTTTGCCACAGAATTTCGGGTATTATCCATGAGTGAGTGTTCAAAGTTGAATGTCCTAGTTGGCCCTACCAGTACCAGTATACTCAAACAAAATCCTCTATGCCATACCGAAACCAAAAAGTTGAGTTCTATATGCAATAATTTTCCTGCTTTCTGCTTGCCATCGCCGTGAAATAGGTAAAATGAAAGCGGAGGCGGAGATGGCAGAAACACAAGCATGAGCAGGTGGCAGTAGCAAACGGCAACAAGAGCTGGATTTAATAAATTCTAATGTTTGCTTACCTTGCCCGAAAGGCTTTCAACCTGAAACCGCACACACATGGGCAGCAGCAGCTGTTGCAAACGCTGAATGTCCAGGCAACAATGTTGGAAGCAAACCAGATGAAGCTTGAGATGGGTTGGCGGCGTTGGGGCAAACAGATTTACTTTTATTGCAAATTGCAGTGCAGAGTAAAAGATGCATCCAGATCTGGTCTCTCTCTCTCTCTCTCTCTCTCTGTTTCTTTTTCTGGATAGAGTAGAGCATTTTGCCTGGATATAGACATTTAAATGAATGAATAGACAGTTATTCTCTCATGCAGCAGAGAGTCAGCGTTTCGACAGTAGTTTCGAGTCGGGTCAAAGGAAAATCGCCCGTGGGGCCAGTTGGCAAATGGGTTGGTATGAGATGGGATGGCATATATGTGCATGAATTGCATGTTGCAATGGCTTACAGTGATGTCTGCTGCTAAAGGCTTGACATTTTCTCCGCCAGCAAACGAAATTATCTAAACGATTTCATCTTTTTCATATAACTGGCAGCTATTATATACAACATTTTATCCAAGACAATGGCAAACAATGTAAACTAAACTTTTCAAGAAATTAATTTTTCAAAGTAACGGGAAACTTGGTGGACAATTTAAGTAACTAGACTTAAATGAATAGTAACAATAATAATAATGTAAAATAAAATTACCATATTTTAATAATTTGCTCGCTTGTTGTCGTTTTATAAAAGTTTATATTTCGTTTTGAGAATATTGTAAAAAAAAATTTGAAAATTGTCAATTGTTTTTAACAAAACTTACCAATTAAAATCCATTTCGGCTCAAAGAAACAATAAATTTTCATATTAGCCATCTTTTAAATGCATAAATTAAAAAAAATTATATAGGCATAATGTGGACAGACATTTTATTAGACTTTGAAATTAACAACTGAAGAACTGAATTTAATTTTGTTAAACCTTTGTACCGAATAATTCTTTATATGGGATATACACTGTAAACATTTACGATTTTGTAGTTGCCTAATTAATAAGACCATTTTCTTATTTCCAACCTTTTACACACTGAATAGATAAAAGGAAACTGTGGCATGGACTCAACAGAGGGCCAGACTAATTTACTTTAAAGGCTAGCCACTGGACTACAAATTTTGAATAGATAAATGCAACAGGATTTACAAAAGCATGTAAAAATCCAAAAAAAAAAAAAAAATCCAAGAAAGAAAAGAAACATAAAAAAAGAACTGATGTGAATGAAAAGTCTGAGCAGACTGCAATGGTTTTCCATGGAGAAGGAAAGCCTTGGGGGGATTAGCTTAGCGAAACCATGTCCAGAACTTCCACCTGCTGCGACGACGTTGCTGTTGGACTGGCATCTGTGGCTGGGGCATAATAACTGGAGGCATAATTGGCAACAGGGGCGGTTCCTCCTCTTCGCTCGACATATCCAGTTTCTCTTGTGTGGCCCGGTAAACACATTGGCGATACTGTTCCATTAAAGGGAAACATTTGCACGAACGTTGATGATTTTGGTGTAGACAGTATTGCAATTTTTCTGAAACATCCTCACAGGGTCTGGCCTCTCGATTCTTAAAGTGGCGACCTGTATGGGCAAGCAGACGATCGAATTCCTGATGGATGGCTTCATTGGGTCTAATTAGGAGAAAGGAATTTCATTTTTAAAAATGGTTTCAAACGGCCAATGTAATGTAACCTACAATCGCTGTAAATCTTCAATGACACTTAAAACATTTTCCGATTTCGATTTCTTTGGTTTGATGGTTTTCTTATCATTTTCATTTGATTTCATTTGGTCATCTGTGGATGATACCTCTGACTTCTCTGGCTGTTCTTGCTTCTCGTCTGTGGATGTGGTACTTGGCGATGTAGATGCGGTTGCTGTTTCCGAAGTTGCGGGTAAATGACCAGCAGCATGGCCACGGGAAACTCCCAACATGGCACCCATCTTGTTTGGATATACAAGATTTTATTACTAAATATTTGTTTAAATGACAACCTAAAATATTGAAGTAGTATTCATGGCAATAGTTTTTAATCAAAATGATGTGAAAAGTTTTCATGCTTCTTATTTAAGAATGATGAGCAGCACTCTCTTTGTCTTGTCTCTGTCTCTGTCTCTGTCTCATGTCAGTCAGTCTCTGGGTCAACTAATCAAGCCTAAATTACCTGTCTCTCCTTTCTCATTCCATTCCATCACATTCATTCCTCATTCATTTTGGGTCCTGTTTGTTGTTCGTTCTGTCCAGGACAGAAACTTCTTCTGCTGGCTTCTCCTGGCGGGCATAAAAAGTCAAAAAGTTCAAGTTGTTGTTGTTGTTGTTGTTGTTGCTGGCATTTTGTTATTGGAATTTTCATTGGCGATGCCCACAAAAATACTTTTTCGATTAAACTTTAACGGCGCGTAAAATGCCAAAGCCAAATAGCCGGAAAATGCTCAAGGACCAACGGAAAAATTCAGTCCCCCCTCCTCCACTCATCCCGACTCTCGTTCAAATGCCAAATCCAAATCAGAAAATGATTAATTACAAAATGCTTTGCCGCTCGACTCCTACGGTTATATATGGCGGATCTCTTCCTTACATTCCCGGCGACTCTCCCTGTCCCTATCCCTATCCCTATCCCTGTCCAGTTCAGTGTGGCCTGCCAAATGCCAATTAGCGAGAATATTTCCCGTGGGTTTTCGTCGCCGTCGTCGTCGCCATTGAACGACTAATGGATATAAATTAGTTTCGGTTACGAATGCGGGCACCAAAAAATGCCAAAGACCAAGCAACGCCCACACCAAAAATTTCAAAAACAACAAACTGGACGGGAATGGCAAGTGGAAATTGGAAACTCCAAACACACACACACACACACACACACACACACACACATTGGAAAACTGTCTGCTGGCGAATGGCATGCAAGGCATCTTCTTGTCCCTCTACACATGGTTAACAATGGTTTTTCTGGGTTACGTCGGCAAATTCAAATCAGCGCCGTGGTCAGTTGCGCTCACCATGGGGATGAGGAAATGAGAATTGCATTTTTGGTTGAAGCCTCCTCGTTAATTCATCTGACTCGCGCAAGATTCGGCCACAAATGCCGCAGTCACAGCTGGAGCTGGAAACGCGCTCTGGTCCATCTCTTTTGGTAAGAGTTCATCCAACCATGCTGATGTTGTTGATGTTTCATTTTGGCTTGGGCAAAATCAAATGTTAAGCTAAATTCATTTAAAAATATGAATTCAACCTGATCTAATCCCAAGATTTCAATGATTCTCTATTATGATTGTGAAATTCTTTAAGCCGATGAGTAGATTAAAATTTCTTCTCATGGCAGAAAAATTTTTAATTGCATCTCCTGCTGGAGATTTAATTGCCATGTGCACAAGACTAAACCACACATTTTCCGACCCACCAAACCATACTTCATTCAGCAGGACTTTCCAACGTAGAAAATAATAGGAAATGTGCGTTGTGTGTGTGTGTGTGTGTGTGTGTGTGTGTAATAAAAGATTACAATCAACATGAAAATCAAGCGTCAAAAAGTTTTGCCGCCACATAAGCCGTAGACGTAGTTTTTCATCCCGACATCTTTAGCCTTCGTTGCAATGATGTTGCCACGCCCACTATGAAGCCACCACGATGGGAGGAAAAAAACGCCATAGCAGCAGCTGAAGCTGTAGCCACGTTCAACTTTCTAGTGGCACGCGAAACCGCACGAAAATCTCCTTACCCTTTTACTCCATCCACTGACCCCTCCCCGGGCATCCACAATATATGCTACGAATTTTTCGCACATTTTTGCTCGGTTTTTTTTTCTGCTAGGTATATATTTTTCAGCATATAAATTTTCGTTCAAGTTGAAAAGTTTCACATACTCCTGTCACGTAACACGCAGTGGGGATTCTCTTTCCTCTAACAACTCCAATGCAGTGGATGATGGTGGTGTTGGTGGTGGTGATGGTGGTGCACAAGTGGTGGAGAAAACGTGCCGGACGGATCGCGTGCTGACTAGAACGGAGTAGTTTTGAAACCGAGACCGAGAGAAAGAGAGAAAGAGAAAGAGAGAGAGAGAGTTGCTAATTTATGGCTTGACATTAGAATGCAATCATATTCACTTAAAAAAGTGCATAACTTTTGGCTTTTACATTGTTGTTCTTTCTTCAGCTACGAAGAGAGAAAAAAAAAAATAAAATAAAGTTTTACAGCACTTGAATTTAATTGCTTTACAAATTGTTACTAATCGTAAGTAAGTGCGTATGGTTAATATGAGTTTGATACGATTACGATGCTCTCTGCTGGAACTAATTGTGAATTATAATTAACAATAACGGAACTAAGAAAGAATGGTAAAATTAAAGTAAAATCTCAGGCTGAAAATAAACTTACTTTTACAAAGAAGCATTTATGCAATACTGTTAGTCAGTATGTAGACTGGTCACACTTGTTTTTTAACTTCTTTTTATACCCTTGCAAAAAGGGTATATTAATTTTGGTCAGAAGTGTGCAACGCATAGAACGAAGCATCTCCGACCATATAAAGTATATATATTCTTGATCAGCACAACGAGACGAGTTCATATAGCCATGTCCGTCCGTCCGTTCGTCTGGATCAACGCAAACTCCACCTAGACCGTAAGAGCTACAGAGTTGAAATTTTGTATGTAGGCTTGTATATATTGCCGGCGTTGTATATCTCGGATTCAGCCGGATCGGACTACTATATCGTATAGCTCCCATACAAACGGCAAAGTCACGAACAGTGACTTCTCCTAATAACTTCGTTATTTTCTAAGCTACTGTCGTGAAATTTAATATTGGTGAGCTTATTACACTTGTAAACGACTGTGCCAAATTGATCAAGATCGGATGACTATATCGTATTGCTCCCATAGTACCGATCGGACGAAAACAATGACTTTTATCAATGACTTCGTTACTTTTCACGCAATTGGCATAAAAATGAATATTTATTAGTTTAATACTTATACCTATTAATGACTGTGCCAAATTTTATTAAGATCGGGTGACTATATCACATAGCTCCCATAGAAACGATCGGTGTAAAACTGTGACTCTTGTTGTATTTTTTACCACAAGTTTAAGAAACTTGGTATGTATAAGGTTGCAAGGGTATATAAACTTCGGCACGGCCGAAGTTAGCCCCGGCTCTCTGGTTTTGTATTAGGTTTGGTTCAACTTGAAAAAGTAAACTTATACAGATTATAGATTTTATTTTTATTATCATCCTCAATATAATATTCACAGAGAATCTTTTATCAATTATTTCAGTTCAGATCAGTGTCGATTATCTCTCAGATAAGATAGGCAAATTATTAACAGACATTCATAACTTAGAATTGTATTTATTGTTCATTGATTATCATATTGATTGAGTGCACCGATTTGTTGCCTCAAACTATCCTGAATTTCGGCAAACAACAAGCTGTCTGCATGGGTAACATTTTCATTCTCCTTCTCACCAGCCAGTATAGATTGACGCACTGCAGCTGCCTCGTACAGCAGGCAAATGGTGTTGGTATAATTTGTGGGATGTTTGCCCGGAGGTGGGTGCCATTCCTTTTGTTTGCCATCGATATCGATTAGTATGTTGGGACCATAGAAATCAATCAGCTGGCAAGTGGGTGGGGGATAATCAGTTGTCAATATGATTTACCTAGTTCTATTTAATGCCATTGTGTCCACTTACCGTCACTTGGCCATTGGAGCCTGTGATGACAGCTGTGTTGTTCAGTTTTTCCAAGGAACTGAGATGCAAGTGAGCCTGACGACCGCCACTGTAAGTCAATGTGGCGCTGACATCATTGTCGATGCCTTCGGGATTCAGAGTGCCAGTCGCTTCTATTTTCTGGGGTTTCTCTTGAAAAGCCCACTGAATGGCCTGAATGGCATAGATACCCAGATCATAGATTACGCCACCGCCCAAATCAGGTTTCCTAGGATTACAAAATTTTTGTATGTCTGCAGTTTAGGGCACACGAATTCAATTACTCTTGGTACTTACTGTAAACGGTCAACTTCAAGCATAGGGAAACCCAAATTGGCCTCCACAGATTGTATCTCACCAATTTTCTTGGTGGCAATGAGCTCTTTGACATATTGAAAAGATGGAAAGAAACGCGACCATACGGCCTCCATGAAGAAGCGTTTATTAACCTTGGCAGCAGCCACAATGCCCTCCACTTGCTTCCTGTTCATGGCCAGAGTCTTCTCGCAGAGCACATGTTTGCCATGATTCAACATCAGCACGGATAACTCGTAGTGCTGCGTATTTAACGCTCCAATATAGACCACATCTGAGAACCATGAGTTAACAATCAATGGCAAAGCCAAAGCTCTAACTAAATCACACTTACCAACATTTTTGTCTTGGGCCAATTCAATGTAACTACCATAGGAATTGGGAATCTCATGTTTGCGGGCAAATTCCTGGGCGCGTTCCAGAGAGCGGGCAGCCACAGATTGCACCTTATGCTCACTGGAGGGCAGAGTTCCCACGGCAATCACAAAGTCCTCACTGATCTTGCCAGCAGATGCAATGCCCCAACGCAAGAGTGTCGACGACATGATATGTGATTGCTGAATGGCCAAATTTTTGTTAAAGGTGTATTAAATAGTCTAATAGTTTCGAAATTCACACTTATCACTCCTGATTACTCTGAGGTCGGCCACACCCCCACACACCTCCATAAACCGAAATCATGATTACAGAATTTTACAATAAATTTCAGGTTGACCTCTCTCTTTCTCAAGGGGACAAGCAAATCTTTTACTAGAAAAACCCAAGAAAAAAGATAACCCAAAGCAAGCCTCTAAAACAGCTTTTGTCATTGTCTGACGTCACAATACTACAATACTTAGTTATCTATAATTTAAAGTGGGTACTTGTAATTTAGATTTCATTAAAGACCGTAAAGAAAATAACAAAAAACAAGAAACAGAACAAACCATACCAAGTTCAGTTGAATGTCAAGGTTTTTGTTTTAAACCAAAAAATTAAAGTTAATAAAATTAAGAAAAAATTATTGATCTATATAAGAGAGTATATAATAGTTAAGAAAAATAACACGGCCCGACATTTTTGAGGTCATGAAAAAGTTTTTTAAGTTCAATAGGTCGCCTATAATAATAGGAGATCTATCACGTCAGGTTGAAATCATTCAAAATTACATCATTTGCACATTTTATTTAACACATTATCATTTTAAACTATTAATATATTAGGTATGATTTTAAAGCAATTTACAAAATATCAACAATGTATTTCTTTGATATAATGCATAATAACTTACACTTGGATATGGTTCTGAAATGAGTAAAATTTGAACCAAAAAGTATGCTAAGGGGATTCAAAGAATTGTCTGCTTTTTAATTTAAAAGAATTATTATAATTATTATAATTATTTGTTAGTAATGTTTGCAAACAAGAGATGTTTTTCTTAAATAGGAACTCTAAAATTTGTTAAAAATTTAAAAAAAAAAGAGCTTTAACTTTCATAGTAGACTTTTGGGTGCCTTTGGGTACCAAAGACGTTTATTAGGAACTTGGCTAGCCGAATTTTAAAGATTAAAGATGTGTTTCAAATATATTTCAGCAATCACATGTTTTTGATAAAACGCTTAGTGGTTTTTTCTTACTATAGGTTTAATATTGGCAATTATATTATTTTGGTAAGAGGTCCATGAAGTTGGTTAGTATTCTCTTTACGTCTGTCTTCGCTCAAATTTGTGGGCATGAGGTCCTGGAGAGGTTTTTTCCTATTGAGTATATTATGAAGTTTTTGCATTTAGAATAGAATTTTTGTCTTCCATTAAAACGTACTTCAGAATAAATGATTAAAACAGCATTTGCGACAGATGTTGTATGGGAATGGCTACTAAATGTTTTGTAAGATCACATATTAGCCAATGCGTAATCATTGCCAATATCCTTTTGTGGTACTGGACTTATTGGGAGTCCTTTTTTTAAGCCAGCATTCTTGAGATGACAGAATGACTTTTATGTACATATATCGTATTGGAATCTATACAATTCAGCTTTTTATACCATGCACCAAGAGGGGAAAAAATGGTATATTAAAGTCGCCAAAATGTATTTAACAGAAGGAAGTTTTTCCGACCCTACAAATCGTATGTATTCTTGATCAGGATCACAGCCACGACTACCTTCGCCCCGCCCCCGCAGACTATGATTATTTAAAGTTTTTTCCACGCCTACTTCCGCCTCAGTGATTTAGGTCTAACCGATTGGCTCCCCTTCCTGACTATCGAAATCCAATTCAGCTCGCTAATTAGTCTTACTAATTTATACCAATAAAATTTTCATGAGGCGTTTCATAATGGCGGAGTTGGCCGCAGGTTGGTGGCGGCGCTAGAGTGCTGGTGTTTTTGTAAGAGCGAGCTTTTATTTATTTACTTAATATTACTTGCAGCAAATAAATATAATAGCTACTTGATAAGAGCAAAATTATTGACGGTTAATTATCAGTCAGAAAAACCTAAATTTATATATCGGAATTTATATTTATAGTCAGAAATGATTTCAAATGAACAACTCTGTATCGAAAATTTGGGCTGAAACGTTTGAAAAGTCTTTATTAAAATATATTCCTACATACATATATGTATGTATGTGTGTTTATATGCCCTACGATGCATTGAAGTTGATCAAAACATTTGATGAGCAAGAGTCCTGGTCGTCTCAGTAGAGTCCTATGCCTTCTTTTGCCCCTACTACCACCTCCCATTCCCTTAATCGTCTCTCATTCATACTCTTTGACAGGCTGTAGAAATTTATCGGCACCATTAAACGCAGCTCTGGCAGAAATTCTCGTACCCAACATCCCAGTCTCTCCTCTCTCGATATCTCATTCTCGTCCTCTCTTTCTCTCTGTCTCATGCTGTGTATTTTCTTCTTTTTTTTTTTTTTTTTTTTGCTCTATCGAATTTTGTTGGTGATTGGAAAGGGAGCAAAGCAACGCGACGGCGTCTGACATGCAATTTATAGCCCGGAATGGTAATTGGCAGACGACGACGCCAACGACGCTCTTCTTGTACCGACTACTTGCCCACTCCTCCAGTCAACCTGACTGCTGTTTATTAATAAATTGTCACTTGCATCCCCAGACTAGACCAGACCATCCCAGACCAAGGCCAAGCCAGACAAGCCCACGCCCATGCCCATGCTCTCCATCCTCGCATTATAGTTGATTGCCATTTTGATTTTGGGCTTGGCTTTTCTTTGTATATCTAGTGGGTTGGTGCCAGGACATTATCCACCCATTGCCAATTAGTTGCCATCATCGTTCATCCGTAGAGCGACGACGACATCGACAGTGCCAGCTCCTAGCCTAATCCTTGTTAAGCTTCATCGAAATTGTATCATTATCATATCGAGCGCTGTCATTGTTGGCTTACACAATGCTTGGCCTGGCTTCTTGCTTCATTTTGCCAGCGCCACTCTCTACGACTCGATACCTGAGGGAAATCTAACTGGAGCGTTAACAAGTTTTCTTCTTACACTTTCTTTATTCGCTTTGCTGGACCTTGGACTGAGCTTAAGCTGCTTATTATTTCTAAAGAAAGTGAGAAATACCCATTCCAAAAAAATGAAGAAGAAAAAAAAAACAGCAGCAAACAAACAAACTACAAAATAAAGAGCAAAACCAAATGCTGCTTTAAGTTTACCCTATGAAGCTGATCGCCTGATGACCATTTGCCACTTTGAACCCCATACGTTTTTTCCTTTTTTGGTATCCGCCTCATCACTTACGGTTAATTGTGATGGCAAACAAACCAAGGGAAAAAAAAAAACTCCCCCCACATAATTCATGACACTCGGACGGGTTTGGGTTGGGTTGGGAAGCTCCTCCAATTCTAACAAGCACATTAATAATATCTTAACTCAGACATTGAAGTGGCGCCCACAAAACTGAAGCTGAAGCTGAAACTGAAACTGGGAGCCAAGAGAGCCAAGGAAGTCATCGTCGCCATGGTCGGACGTGGTCGAGCACAAAATGCAGTTAATTAATCATTTTGAGGCAAAAGTAGTTTGCTAGCTTGATTTATTTTTGGCCATAAGAAGCGAACAGAACGACGACCAGACCGCAACACACAAAAGTTAAAGTTTTTATCTGCTGACAGGCAGGCGCGCCCCCTCAATAACCCCCCCTCCCAATCGCCCTGAGAACAACAACACACCAAAAACAAAAAAAGCAACTGTCAAAGCATTTTAGGCCAAGTTATTAAAAACCATCTAACAACCATAGCAAAAAGCAAATTAAAACAGACAAAAAAAAAAGAAGCCGAGAAAAAAGACATACAAAATTTACCGAAACTATGCAAACTCGCTTAGACATGCGAGTCACAAAGAAATAAATTTTCATTCATCATTCTCAAAGTCTCATTAGTTGGACACCAAAAAAAAAAATAGAAAAAGGCATCACAAGGATTTCTTTTCTAATTCATGATTTCATAATGAAACGTTTCAAATCGTTTCTCGTTGTTTTAAGATTTTCTTTTGTGTCAATTTTTGGGCGATTTTAAAGTGTTAAATTTTGTGATTGATTGGATCAGCGGGTGTTCGCTGTGTGGTAAAGCTCTTGTCAAAACAATTGTGTAACCAAATTGGAAATCCCTTTTGCTGTTGATTATATGCGAGTGACATGTTGTGTTATTGTAGATGCCGAAACAATCAGCTCTAGAGCAACATATGAGTCGATTAATTAAACCGCAAGCGTTTAAGCGGCAAACCGCAGGCAAGCAACGTCAGTCATGATGGCAAGCCAAGTTTACTTTAATTTGACTTTCACTTTTCGTACACACACACAGACATGCACACCCGCATCCGTTTCCCCTTACCCCTTCTGCCATCAACAAGCCAACCGCCGTCCTTATACTCATATCCATTCCCAACGCGGCAGAGGCAATCAAATTTCGTATTAATTATGTGCTTAACCAAACACCTCCTCGCATGCAAAAGGTTCAGGAGGAGGCGAGATTGAAGCATCGGTAGAGAGGGGTAGTGGCAAATTGTAAACTGCTAGCTCCTGGCAAAAAGATTATGCTTGGGCTCATACACACACACACACACTCACAGTCTACTGGCCATGCGGGTCAGGGACAAGCGACAAGGCAATAATTCTTTGGTTTTCACATTTTATATGCGGCCACCCCGCCACCCCGCCACCCACTCCCATGGCCCAGTGGATGCCGAAAATCCTTTTGCGGCTTACGTTACACCGAATGAACGAACGAAACGAAATGAAAACCAAACCAACCAGACAGAGCAGATAGAAATTGGGCAGTCTAGGTAAGTGGATGGCGGCCAGTAACTGAGGGAGCCTACGGAGAGAGTGTGTGTGCAGCCACTGGGACCGGCGACACATGTTACGGGTCAGTTGCCGCCTGGCTTACATTTTGTTTTTGTGGGCCTAAAAATTTGATACATTTGCATATATGTAGATATGATTATGAAATCCTCGATGCGAGCTGGATAAATCCAAGTGGCAACAACTTGAATCCATTGAATACATTGCTGTTTATTGGTTTACATTTACCTTGATTGCATACAAAACCGAAATTTGTATTCGTTCTAACCAGCTGACAAAATTTTCATCCTTTCATCCTTTCATCCTATTCAACTTGACTGAAACTTTGTTACGAAAATATTCTATACTCGCAAAAGTCATTTATAATTGACTTAAGCGACCGACACATTAGACCCCTTTGTATGACTAATCATTCGAATTAACTTTCATGCCAGACAATTTCGAGAGTCTTATATACTTAAACACTCAGCTCAGTTCTTATATTTCAGTCTATTTCTATTTTAAGGAGATTCCAATTTTATAAAATGGAATGGAAATTTTTCATGTATGAAATCGGCTGTTCTTTTGTGTGGGGCGTGGGGGCAAATGTGAAATCAAATTAAATTAAGCAAACTGCGCAAACATTGATAAAGTGGCAATGCAATTGCAAGAATCGTGTTGAGTCCAGTAAAGTGGAGTGAAATGAAGTCGAGTTGTATTCACACTGAGACCACAAGAACCACAACCGACAGAGAGATGGGTGAGATTGAGACTGAGTGTGCCATGGAGCCCGAGTTGGCCTGAGCCGGACACTGGCATGGATTGGAGGACCAACATTCTTTGCGTTGTCATCTGTAAAGTAGGGTAGATTACATAGCTTTGAATGATGCCCAGCCGAGAAGATGCCGGAAAATGCCCACAGAGACATGAGGAAACGGAAAGGGTTTGTTCCGAATCGACTACAGGATGCCCCGTATACACCATTGATGGCCGAACAATTGTTTAGCCATAGTTAACCAAATGAAATGCAATCGGATATACCCGGCCATAGAATCCATAATAATCCATTGAAGCAACGTGGAACAAGGACAATTCGGTGGCGTCGTGCAGGCGCCAACAGCTCAAGGAAAAATCAACAGAAAGGAAACACTCGAAGAGGAAGCAATGGCAATGGATAAAAGGCAAAGGCAAAGGCAATGGCAGACTCAGAGTAATAGACAAAAAGACAAGACGGAGAACAAAAAATGTATAGAATAGAAGATAAAGTAGAGAATAACGCAAAGGGCAACGCACAAATAGCTAGAAAAGAGCGACAAGCGGCGGAGAAGGAAAGACTAAAAAGCAGGATACATTTCAAATGACATCCTCTCTATATCCCTCTCTCTCTCACTCTCTCTCTCACCATCCCAGTTGTCGTTCTGCTCCGATTCTAGCGTGCAGGACTTTGACTGGGCTAGTAACTCGAGTAATTGGTAGGCCACACATCCCCCCTGGATCCCCTTCAACCCTATCATTGCTTGTGCTGCAGTGGGCTCATCCGTATGCCCCATGTTGAACGTTATGTCTTCCACAAATGTGTCTTTGTCACTGCGTCACTGAAGCGTGGTGCGTTGCACTACCAGCAGTAGCCGCAGACCTCACCCCCCTTCCCCTACCCCTCACCGTACACCACACCTTACCTCAGCCCTTATTCAGCTATCCACTCTATTGTCTGCCTGACTCTATCTCTCTCTATACTACATTGCAGTTGGGCGAATGCTTTGCCATATCAAAAGTGAAACTTTGACATATAATTTCTCGCATGGATTTTCACTTTGACGACATAAACGATGACAATACCATGCCTTTTTTCTCTCTCTCTCTCTCTCTCTCTGTCTCTCTTCCTCAGTCTTTTTCTTTCTGAAGAAAACGAATATATATCTCACAACTTACCTACCTAACTTCTTGGCTTGTGCCAGTTCCAAATGTGTCGCAGCCGCGTTTTCTTTTATTGCTCATGGCAACGCTTGGAATTGAACATCAACATTATTATCTTTATCATTATCTTCAAGTCACATGCTCGAACAACTTTTGCCAAAGTCAATCTCTCACATTTTCATATTTTCACCTACATCGAATTGCCATTGCATGGCCATCTGTTACTCTATGCTACTACATTTTGACTTGACTTGATTGACAATCTTTAAAATGGCAAAAAAAAATATATATATTTAAAATATAGGGTTTGAGCAATTTGTTAAATATTTTATGCTTCCGTATTGGTTAAATGGTTATAAAGCGTTCGAAGTTATTTACCCAAAATGTCCATGTCGTATACGTAATGTTAATTATCTGTGAACTTTCTTAATTAATATCAAAGTTTTTAGAAATAAAAATCCATGTATCTTCTCTGAAATATTCTTGCCTCTAGTTTTGTAAAAATTGGAAATAAATTAATTTCCACGGCTTTCAATTGAACAAAAAAAAAAACAATCCAATTAGCAAACCATTTATTATGAACCATTTATTAATCAGATATTTAATCAAATATTTGCATCCTATGGTGTGTAATTAGCAAAATTATCTGTCATTTTATAATTATTTAGTCGTTTTATTATGTTCGATAAAATAAGAAATAATTAATTGTATAAATTTTCTTGCAGAGGAAAATTCTTTGAAAATTGCATTCTTTGTTTGTCCTTTTGTTGCATATGAATTTCGATTTTAGTATATTTTATTTTAGCTGCTGTTTTTGCTTCTACCAATTTATACCGAAAGACAACAATAAAAGCTCTCTCCCTCTCTGTGTGTGTGTGTGTGTGTATGTGTGTGAGTGTGTTGACTGCTTCTGGTTTTGTATGGAAATTTAGAAATTATGCTTTCTTGTCTTTTAATTAATAATCTCAAGGGTGGATGGCGATGAGGATGGGAGTTCGTGTTCGGTTTTTGGTTGAAATAAACGAGCCAACGGGGCGTATGCGTAACATGCGAAAGCAATATTTGTTGCTGCTGTTGTTGTTGTTGGTGTCCTGGTTTCCGTTTTGCCACAAAACATGCGGAATGGCAGGCGGCATCTGATGTAGTCGCCACCCCGTTGCGCCATTTTCAAGCTGTTGTGGTAACTTTCTACTCTACCACTCTCTCTCCCCCTCTCTCTCTCTCTCTCTCACTCTCTCCCTCTCTCTCTCTTTCCATATATGGTGCAACTTTTATGGCTGTCTGGGCGTCTGTTGTGTGAGTTGACAATGTGATTTACATTTAATTAAAATCGTATTTACTCGTTAGATAAACAAACAAACAAACAAGCAAACCAGAGACAGCTATAGCTAGAAAGAGACAAAGATAGATAGACACAGAGAGGCAGAAAGAAAGAGAGAAAGAGAGAAAGAGAGAGAGAATGAAGAAGACTGAAAAAGAAATAAAGCATACGAGACAAAAAACAAGAAAAACGAAGTCAAGGCATTTGCTTTTTTGCATCATTAAGCTCCATAAGAACAGGTAAAAGAAAGGGGAGCGAGTGTCAGGTGTGTGTGTGTGTGTGTGGGTATTCGTTTGCCTTGTCACTTTCTTTTTTCGGTGCCAGGGATAATGTTGACATTGACATGACATAAATAGCATTCGATCACAATCACAGATTGCCATAAAAATAAATACCCAAATTGAATATGCCAACTCCCTAAACACTTTAAACTAACCAATTCGAACTGAAGAAACTGAATTATAATGAAATATTTTATGGACGCCTATACATCACAAATCGTACTAGAAACTTTAAACAAAAGGGTATATAGAAGAAGTCTCTACAAACTTATTTAAATCAATCGAAGGACATTTTTATTCCTTCAAATTGAGTAAATTGACCTTTTTTGAAATTTAAACTTTTAAGTTAGACTCATGTACTTATACACATATGTGGACGTCTTGAATGTATCGCAATGCAGTGTTGAGGGCTGCCTTAGATGTCCATTCTATCTCTATCAAACCAAAATAAGCTTCTTAACTGGAAACTATTTATTCAATGTTTCTTCAACTAGTACCCAATTAGAGCTAGCTGAAGGAAATGCCAATCTTTCAGACATTTTTCGTAACAATTGACTTCTATTGAATAAAGGCATTCTGAAAACACTTCGTTAGTTAGTGCAACAAACTGATGGCGATCACAGTGATAATCTTCCCCCCTATACCCTCACCATCACCATCTATAAAAGTAGAAACAACAACAAACTGCAACCAATTAGGACGGAAACATGAATTGTATGGCAACTTTGCTCTGACTCTTTCTCTCTATAAACAAAAACAAACTTTTTGTAAATATGATAAATGCACCCCAAGGATAGGCAACAATAGCAACAGGAAAAAAAAAAACAGACACACCAACGGACAGACAGCCAAATGCTTAGAGATAGAGAGAGACAGAGAGAGGAAAGCAGACTGCTTGTTAAAATTGATTGGCTTTGCCCACTAGCCACAACAACAACAACAACAACAACAGCTCATCTGTATACATACTTAGGTACCTTTCGGCCTTTTCAGCTCTGAGCAGAACATTGATTTATATGTGTATTGACACTTTAAGCAGATGACCACTACAACTGACCCCTCCAATAATACCCTTCGATTGGTCTGTGTCACAAATTTGTTCTTGTCATTGTTTTACAAGACCAACAACAACAACAACAACAACGACAACAAGGAAAATCGCCCTCAAGGCGAAATTTAACAAAAAATATATATCAATGAAGCTAACTTTGGTTATGGCCAAGTTAATATACCCTTGCAATCTTTGACCGTAATGTTAGTTGATTGTAAAAAGAAGTAAAAATAAGTTGCCTTTAATATAATTTCTCTACAAAAACTAAATATTGAAAAACGTTGCGCGCCACGTAATATGTAAATAATAAATTTGAAAATTTAAGAAGGAAAGCTAAAGGTCACTTCTCAAAAAGCAAAATGCGTGTGGGTTGATTGAGAAAAAGTTATTGAGATTATTTCCCTTGTGTAGTTGGTCACACTTGACTAACAGTGTTGAGTAACGAATTGCGATGAGAAATTTTTGGATAAAAGCATGCCAATCCCTTTGGATCAAACAAATGCAAATAAATGCCTGACACCATACACATATATTTTTGTAGGCCACGCCCAAAACACACACGTACACTACCACAGGGAAAAAGAGAGAAAGAGAGACACACACACACACACACACATATATATATATACAAGTACAGATGCAGATACACTTGAATGCTCTCATTTCCGTCATCTGAAATTATTTCAAAAGTTGACACACGAAATTACCATTGATAAATACCGGAAATGTGGTCCACACAGTTGACACAGTCGCTCATTTGCTGGCAGGGGGGAAATATGCACAGTCGTAATGGAGGTGGAGGGGGTTGGTGTGCCGAGGGTTCTAGGAGTGCTCTACATGCTTGTATGTATGCTGAATGTGACAGAAAGGCAACCGATTCAAACACAATGGTCATGCAAATTGGATACGGCTGCATCAAACTGGTAACAAGCAGTCACGTGGTGTGTATGCAAGTGTGTGTGTGTAAGTGTATGTGGATTTGTGCTCGATGAGTTTGTTTAACTTGGCCATCAAGTCAAAGTGCCAATGCCAGAATGAAAAAGAGAAAGCTCTTAAGAATTACCATTTAGCCTTTTTGTTTATGTAATTCTAGAATGCATTTCCTTCTTTTTGTTTCTTTTTCATATTCTTTAACTCTTAATTTGGTTAAACTTAACAGACAACATCTGTTACATAAGGCAATTAGAATAAAAGACAATTAGAGAATGAGAGAGAACAAGAACAAAACGCGAATTGTAATAGTTAAGTAGACTTTTACAATATATATTTCATTTTAAGTAGTCCAACTACAATCTGTGTATAATCTTCGGTTTCTAGCCACTTTTTTCATTCTGTTTAGTCTATAAAAAGTAGTTTTTAAGGCGCTTGAGAACTTTTGCCTCGTTACCCTTAAAAAACTACTAGAAAACCAAAACAAAAAAAAAAAAAAAAAAAAGAAAACAAAAAAAGGACGTATCAAAGGGTTGCAAGGAAAAAAAAAAGTCACTCAGAACGGAATATTGCAAAATTCCATTGATTGAAATGGAAAACGAATAAAAACTCTTTACTTTACTTTCAACTTCAAGCAAAGATTCATAGGATAAAAGCTCTTTAGCAAATGGAGAGAAAACCGCAAATGGCAATAACAAAACTAAGATCAAAGTGGTTTCCATTCATAACTCCCACACTAGCTATACATAGTATACGTACTTTGACTTAAGCTGTGCGACTATAATCATATAGTCTATAAAATAAAAAAATTTAAGTGCAAATGCCTAAGAGGAACTTGACAATCATGAAGTTCACTTAATGCTGATTTCAATTGATATTGACGAAAAGTTAATTGCTTTAATTAAGTGGCATTTGCTTTAGCTTTAAGATGGGGGGAGCGCAAAAAAGTATGCTATACAAAAAATCAGAAGAATTCTCTTTGAACACACTTAAACCTTGTTTGCCTGTCTCTCTGTGTGTGTGTGTGTGTGTGTTTGTGTGCATTTTCTTAATGAATTCATGACTGCGATGCCAGCAGCGTTTAGCTTCAGCTTCAGCTTCAACTTCAGCTCCAGCTGTGGCAAAAAGCTAAGGCAAAGGCGGATGAAGAGAACGAAAATGTTTACATTTAGTTAAATGCAAAATTTGCTGATATTTGGCAAACATGCAAAAGGATGAATAGCGGAAAGCAATAGAGAGGAAGAAGGGTGGCAGGGAGTGCAGCGGTTTGCTGTTGTCGACTGCCTGTGTACTGTGTTCTGTGTTCTGTGGGCGTGGCATATGCGTGGGCGTGCTTGAATTGTTCATATTTTGATTAATTTCTCTGAGATCCTTGTTGTTGGTATTGCTGTTTGCCAAGCGGCAGTAATTGCAAAATGCAGGCAATATTTGTACGAATATGTGCTGTATGCTATGCACACACACACACACACACATACACACACGTACACATGGATACAAAAGCATTTAAGCAAATAAGGCGCTAAAAGCATAAACTAAATGAATTAAACGATATAAAACAGAAAGGAAATGAGAGGAAAAGGAGAAGGTAGGGGGGCTTGCAAGTACAAGCCTCATCCTCATTGCCTTCCGACTGAACTTTTCATAAAATATGAGATAATAAAAAGTGAATTATGTGCACAGGCAACTCAAAACAGGAAAGAGAAGAAACACAGAGGGAAAGAAAAAAGAAAACTGTATTAAAGCAGCAACGACTACAAACAAGAACATTTAATTGCAATTGTTTGTTCGCCTGCTAGTTTTTATTTGCACTTTAATTATGAAAAATATGAGAAGCAGCAGCAGTAGCAGCAGAAACTAATTTTCATAAGTACAAAACACACACACACACACACAAGTTTCCCCCATGTTAAAGTTAACCGAGAGCAGTCCACGACCCATGAGTTATGACCACAGCCCGAGCGAGGAGCCAGGAGGCAGGAGCCAGCAGAACTTCTGTTTCATCTTCCTTCTTGGCGTCTACATATTCCTCTTCTTTTCCATCTTCTTCTTCTGACTTTTGGTATTCCCCAGAGAAATCGACATGACCACACTCTCTCGATTTCTCTCGCCTGATGATGAAAACTGACCAGGTCCAGGTACCATAAAAATAAGAAGCAAATGAAATGAATTAGGTTTACCTGGCAAAACTGATTTAGCAGAAGGTTTTCTTTCGTTTTTTTTTTTTTTTTTTTTTTTTGGTTTCGTTTGTTTATTTTTTACTTTGCAGTATTGCATAATTTATGACAAACGCCGGAATATTGTATATAAAGTAGTAAGTAAGTAAATTATAAGCAAATGTTTAGGAAAACTTTTATCTGAAAAGGTCATCTACCATCTTACACACTCATGTGTACATACAAGCTACGATTAATTTTAAGTTTGTCAAAAGAAAACAAAACATTTCATAAATTTGGTAGTCCCTTTTACTTAAATGCCCATCTCTCTATGAGATTCTATGGACCGACGAAAGCACAAACTAAAGCTTAAGATTTAGGTAATCTCTGTATTAGTACTTGATGTAAAAAGAAGGGTGCTATGTTTATATTTATCAATTTCATTCTGATTACATTCTAATTTCTTATTCTATTGGCCTCTGATCAGCTCTCCATTCCGGTCTATTTGAGCCTAAATAAAAGCTAACTAGACAAGTTATACCAACTAATTAGTAGGCTTCATTTATATCGGTTATGAAATATTTGTAATTAAAGCTACCTATGTATGTAAGTATATATCTTGTACCGATTTGCAGAAGATATCTAGTTTGACATGTATTACTAAAAAATCCTATTGGCTATTTATTGGAAAATTTTCATAAAATCTTCTTCTTCTACCCAACTTGAATTTTCTTTGCTTATCTCATCTTCTCTGTCATTTTTCTTCTTTTTTTCCTATGGTCTATTGTAATGTGAATTTTATTGTTCATCTCTCTCTCTCTCTCTATCTCTCTTTCTCTCTTTCTCTCTGTCTATAGCCACATAGAATACCCTCTTATGTCTATGTATGTGTGTGTATTTGTTTTCCCCTTCTTTGTAATTGTTACAGCTGAAGCCATAAAAATTTTCCAACCAAAAGAAAAAAAGGAGACGAAAAGAGAAAACTTTTTGGCTGCTGTTTCTTATTTTAATTTTTATTGAATGAGCTTTTCTTTCTTTCGTGTTTTTTTTTTTTGGGTTTTTTTCTTTTTTGCCATCATTTCTTTTACGAGCTAACGGCATTGTATGGATGTGTGTGTATGTGTGTCTATTTGTGCCGTTTTTGATTTCGCTTTTCGATTTGCCATTTCGAATTCACTTCATTGAATTGTTAATTTTATCGCTCCCGCACACACACACACACACATACACAAAGAAAAAGCAACATAGACAGGGGTAGGGGGGGAGGTATAGAAATAGAAAGAGAGAGAGAGCGAGAAGAGGAACATACACATACACTGGCAGACACACAGACACATATGACATAACTCTGATTCCCATTTGGACTGCTGTTGGCTGCTTACTTTTTGCTTTCTTTATTGTCATTGCCTTTGCCAGCCGTTTTATTTGTGGTTATTACATAAACCTCCCCATCAACCCGTACCACCCCACCAACTAATACCCATCATTTTGATCTGCTCCCAAAAGTATACCCTTCTTTTCTTTTGCGCTCGTTGTTTATCTCTTGTGTTTCATATTAAATTTTATTGCTCGCGGTATTTCGAAAATAAACATTTTATCCTCTCCCAATAATGATGATGATGATGATGATGATGACGACGACCAGGTGGGTACCCCTAATAATGTATAAAATATATTTTTCAACTAGATATACATATGTATAAGATCAGGTCAGTCACAAAGATTTTCTTGATTCTATTGTACCCTTAATCAACTTGTGGAAATCTGAAAATGTTTTCCTTAAAGACGAAATGGCAAAATGGAATCATCAATCACTATCACGGACTATGAAGGCCCTCAAGTCTTGATTCAGCAAATATTGCATATACATATAACCCATATATCTCATATATCCTTCCCCTCCCTCTCTCTCTTTATCCTCGCTGTCTTGGGCTTCAGTGCCTTTTTGCTTGACGCCTTCCTCTGTTTCGTCCTGCATGAGAAGAAAGAAATTTGCATTTTTTGCAGTAAATTCAATATTTCCTTTATGATTTTGCTTCTGCTATGTGCTGCCCGCAATCCCCTTACCAAGGGATGTTGGTTTTTATGTGCCTGCTGCCTGATGCCTGCTACTTGGCTGTCTTGTTTGGTCTGGCATATATTCGTATCATGTGCATATTTCTCGTCCTTAGCATATTATGCCAAAGCGAAGCGAAAGGAAACGAAGAGAAGGGAAGTTATTTTGCCTTGTAAGACAAACAGGGCCAGGACATACAGGACACGAGCAGGACATAGCAGGCCGAACGCGACTGTCACTTTGGCATGTTGGTAAGTGATAGACAAGCCAACTGCTGGCTGCCTTCTGTCTGCTGCCTGTGGAAACATCCTTTTTGGAATACAAGGACTCGTTTCGAAATGGCTTCGAGTGCTTTTTGGCTGATTTCGGAAATTGGTTTGCATTAGAAATCACTTAAGCGCATAAAGTGCTCGTGAGTTATGGCCGCAGGATGTGTACACACACACATGCACAGAGGGACACACAGGACATGCAGGATTTTCATTTGAATAGCTTTGCTTTCTTTTATGATTCTTTTTCTTCTCTTTGTTTCTTTTTCCTTCGAATGTCACACATCCGAAAACAAATTAATTAAAATGAAGAATCCTTTATTTTGTTGGTTTATTTTATATTTTTTTTTGTGTTTCATACTTGGCATCCTTTTCAATTATGCCAGGGTGTGGCCCATCAGCATCATCGTCATCATCATCATCATCATCATCATCTTCGTCAACATCATTATCCAACTCCTCTTTGCATCTTAGTCATGGTCCTCGTGCTGGTTCTCGTTTTCGTCCTCGTCAACTCATTTTAGTAATTAAGACATTTTGCTTCATAAACTTCAAAGAAACCATAACTTGCATGCTCCACTGGGCAGCAGCCATGAGTAAGAGAAGGAGAAAGAGAAAGAGACTGAGAATGGGAGAGGATTGTAGCTAGGCCACAGCATGAAGTCGTTTGAAGCAACTTTTCGCCTCCATCTTTGGCCCATCAGCAGCAGGGCAGCAGGGCATCAGGCCAGACCAGACAATGTGCAATGCAGCCCGCAGCCTGCAGCCCGTTGTGTTGCGTCCTTTGTCCTGTATCCTGTTGTCCCACAATCTTAGCTCTATGTCTCATGCTGTTGCCAGCGTTGCTAATTTCCTTCATTAAACAGCTGAAGCATTTAATGCAACACAAGACTAAATTGTTGCTTCGAGCTACGAAAAAGACCGGAAACAAAGCAGGAACCTTCCTCTTTTTTCCCTTTTCTTCTTTTTTTTTTTTTTTTTTTGCTTCAGCGGAAATTAAGTAAATACATATTAAATCCAAAAAAGAAAACATAAACATATAAATATTTGCCTACTTGATTTGCTGTGATCAAGATAACGAGGTCAATCTTCCAAAAGAAGATGAGCAGGTTGTGTGTATAGCTATTTCAAGAACCACCAAGTTAAAGAAAGATTGACCTTGAGTCGGCTAAAATGCAAGGTCTGACTTAAATTTCAAAAGGGTCGTAATCTAACCAGATTTCAAAAAAACTTTCTAACTTTTGTTAGAAAACATTCTCCCAAATTCTAGATCACATGAGCCAAGCGATATTAATCAACTAAAAAGTTAACCTCGTCAAGTCTTGTTCAATGTAATTTCATAAACAAATTTTCCTTGCCGATAGCAACATATATTTAATAGTATAAAAATATATTCTTAAAAGGATAATTTGAAACAATGGAAGAACCACCACCTTATTTTAAGCGCCTAAGAAACCGAGTGGTACCCTACACAGTACGCAAGCCACGGGCTTATACTCGAAGAATTAAGAAGGAGAACCCAAATGAAACGAGTATACTTGATACGGAAACTATTAGAAACATGGCTCGCGATAATTGTAATACGGAAACCCAACCAAAGATAGAGAATATCGAACCAACAGCAGAAACTTCAGATGCAGCTGGAACCTCTCAAGATCAAAAACCGAGAGGTGATTAAGTATAGCTCCTAACCAAATCGTTATATTTCGTTCAAGTTAAAGAAGATGCTCAGTATATTGAGTTTCTTACATTTGCATTTTGAGTTCTAGTTTATCTACAAGAAGTTGGACAGAATTGGCATATATAATTCCTTTCCTTATGTACGTATCAAATAACTCAAATAACTGGAAAATATCATTAATGAATATTAACTAATTCATTCCGATAGATTTTCAATAGTTATATTCACCTTGTCACATTGGAACATTAGAAGGACATCATATATACATATGCTCGTTATTTATGAATGACCAATAATTCATTAATCTTGGACTATATTTGCGGATATTTTTGAAAATTTATGTTATAATTATTAGGTAATCCATTTTGGACTAAATCATTTACTCTATTTATTAAGCCTTTTGTATTTTCTCACAGCTTTAAGCTCCCGGAGAATCATGTAATTTGGTTCAATAACTTTTATTCGATTAACGGAAAATTTATGTTCTAATTATTAGGTAAGCCATTTTGCACTAAATAATCTGCTCTTTTGTATAAAGACATTTCCATTTTGTCAAAGCGTTTTGCTCCTAAAGGATTATGAAAATCTGATAAAGCCTTGTTTTTAAACTCTGTTGGACAAAATCTAATCGGGTGTATCAACGATGTTTTCTAACTTTATTATGGACTACAACTTCAATTTGTCAAAATCAATTTGTTTACGGATATATCTGCAATTACAAAAAGCCAAAAGCGAAAGAAATTGATCTGTCTGTTTTTTTTTTTGGGTTCGGTTTTTGGTTTGGTTAGAGTAATTAATTACTGCCTGCTGTTTGATTGGGAGTGGGTGAGGCTTCTAGCTCAATTGCAATTTACCATGAGTAATGAACATTTCATTTGCAAAAATTTGTGGTAAAACATTTGGCAACATTTTCATTTATATAAAATATAAATTTGTTCTCTCTGGTTAGTTGGGGAAAACTGCAATCAGGCCACAAAGTATTCAGTTAAGTAAGCTGTGTGTGTGTGTGTGTGTGTGTGTGTGTGTGAGTGTGTGTGGGGTAAAGTTCGTTGTCAGTGGCTTCCGATATCAGATTACGCATACGCCGCGTTGTCGTCCAAGCGGCAGAGCAGCAAAATTTAACGAGCAAAGGAAAATCACTCAAAGTGAGAGTGAGTCAAGCAGAGCGATAAAGCGGCAAAGCAGCGGCCTGTCTCTCTCTCTCTCTCTTTCTCTGAACTGAATCTGACTTATAATTTAATTTTGTGTGTGGTTGGGTGGTTGGATGGTTGGGTTGTTCAATAGTTGGTTGGTTAAAGTTGCAACTTAAAACTCAAATAGAGCAAGATGTAAGGCAAACCAACAACTTTGTCCATTAAAAAGCAAAACTTTTCGGCAGGTGGAAGCGCATCGATGGCTTTTTGCCTAACCCCTTAACCCTTAGCCCAGAAGTGTCGACCAAAAAAAAAAAGAGGTGAAACGAACTCAACTGAACTGATACGCCGAATGCAAGCAACCAATTTTGTAATGTGAATTTAATGTCAGTTTTGCGACAGGTGCGTTGAGTGGCAGTGGCAAAGGATGTTAGTGGGGATGTGCATGTGGGTGCAGATTGTTGGTTTGGGCCAAAAAGCTTTCAGGAATGGACAAACTTGTGTGTGTGTGTGTGTGTGTCGGTGTGGCTTAATGCATTGCATTTGCAGTTATTGGCAAAGTTTGCCTGAGGCTATGCAATCTGCAAACTGCTGCAACAGCAACAGCAACAGCAGCAAGAGGCATCAGGCAGAGGAAGGATGGGTAAGGCACAGAACAGTACTGGGACATAACATTAAACAAATTGCAGCTCTCCCAAATATAACTAACAAGAGAGGTACAGGACGAGGCATCGGTTGAGTGTATATACATACATATATATGTATGTATGTATGTACATATATGTTGGATAGAGGTTTGGGGAATTCTGGTTTCCAACTCGGGCCGATTTCTCTCACCTGCAACAGCTACACAACACCTGCACCTGCCATTATGCATGAATTTTGCTCTCTGTTGCCCCCAAATGACAAATATTTATGTCATTTGGGTCATGATTAATTATGCAATTGACAAGCGGAAAACCCAAAAGAGAATCAAAATAAAAAAAAAAACAACAACAAGAGAAACGTTCTATATAATTAGTGTTGAAAAGAACTCACACTGAAAACATCTCGATTTACTGTCTATTGATTGCAATTTGGAATGGGATCCTCTTTAAATCGATCTTCAACACTTTTCTAACAAACAAAAAAGTATAATAATATAAATTAAGTATGCACAGCTTTAATTTAGCCCATGCTCAAATGTTCTATTTATGAAGAGAATAACATGAAATTTATGGCAAACAAATCGTGTAGGAATTTGCAATGATAAATGAATGACCAGTGGCATTTAAAGTGATTAATATATATATTAACATATTAGATACGAAATGCCATAACAGAGAGAATCACCAACGACTGGCAAATGTGTAACCTGACCACAGAAACCCTGCTGTAGCTGCTGGGTGGCTCTGCTGTGGCTCCATTCTTATTCGTATTCTCCTTTGGCTCTTTCTCCATCATCATCATCATCATCAGTCTCGTCATCATCTCAATTTTCTGTGGCTCTGTGTGTTTGCCTTTTGGCATCGTTGCACTTCCATTGCGTTAATATTGAAATTGGGTTAATGAGTTTTTGTTTATGGCGGTGCACACTGAATACTCTGAACACTCACTGAACAGTTGCGTTACCTGTTATAGCATCAGCAGACGACTGACTCCTTTTTGTGTTGCTTTGTGCTCAACCTGCTACCTTCTCTCTCTCTCGCTCGCTCTCACACACTTGCCCCTGTACCCCGCAACCCATTCAGCACTTAGTTAATGCAAATTTCGTTTAAGCTAAAGATAACACCGATGCCATAGCTGAGGCCAGGATATCCGGCTGAAAAAGGGCACGGGAGCGGGAGCGGGAGACAACTGTCGACTCATCACTCAAACCGGCATATAATGAGATTGAGAATAATGATGATGATGATGATGATGATGATAATGATGTTGATGATAATGATTGCATTGCTTCTTTGATGTAATGATAACAATTTTCTCCATTTCTCAACACTCTAGCTTCCACTAGTTGGCTTTGGGTGTGCTCCAATGGAGGCGTGTGTTATAAAGAGATCATGTTAATTAACAACAACAACTACTACAACAACTTTTCTCACATTACTGAGAAGCGCAACTGACTTTAATTGCCAACTAAATTATATAGAGTCAAAAAATAAAATTACCCTAAAATCAAAATCAAATTAACATTTTATCCTTTTGCAAATGGGGTATATTTCTTAATGCTAAAAGTTAACAAAATCCATAGATAGATCCCCAAATCTGCCTTAAATATCTCCTTGTGATATTAATCTATTAAATTTATAGAGAACTCCGAGTTTCCGTCTTCAGTTTTAATTGATTTTATATGAGTTTATATTAGTTAAAAAAGAAGCAATCAAGCGAATAAGCTATGTCAGTAATGTCAGATATAGTAAAAGAATGAGAAAGAAGAGGAGGAGAAGAAGACCAAACCAATGCAAACCAATAAGGTAGGGTATTCAAAAATGCGGGTTAACTGTCAGTCCTTCTTACAGCCATTTCTCATACTTAGCTTCCCATCAATATGCCACACTTATTATTATACAAATATATATATATATAGATTTATTTATATGTGTATGTAAATATCTCGACATTCTGTCGTCATCCCCGCAGATTCCCCCCGGTAGATTCTCTTGTATTGTAATTATCCATTTATGCATGCTCCTGGCGGACTTATTAGAGCGCAAATTCAATTAATGAGCAGCCGCAGTTGAATATATATTTTTACATTTTTTTTTTTTTACTCTACTTTTTCTTCCGCTTGCCTGTAATTTGTATTTGCTGTTGTTGTTTTGCTTTCCCTTTTTGTTGTTGTTTTCTTGTATCCTTCTGTGCCATTTTGTGTTGGTTGTTTTTTTGTTTCGCATGGCATACTTTCAGGCGGCCAATAAATTATGTGAAATTATTTGAACTTGTTAATGGGCGCTGCTGTTGCTGCCGTCGCCTCCGATGTTGCTGCTGCAAAAACTGTACGTAACAATCGGTGTCATAATTATGATTTAGTTTGGTCTCATTTGTTGCAAAAATGTTAATGGAAATGAAATGAAAATGTTTTATACATAATATATATGTATTTGCATGGTACAACAGTTTTGTTGTTGTAACATAAAAATGTTTTTTTTCCCTCCCCCCTCCACCGCATTCATGCATGTGAATGTGTATATTTATACATGCATAAGTGCATACATGTAATTATTATTATTGCTGCCATTCAAGAGTTTGCTCAATTTAAAGTTTTTATAACCATATTTACATATTTCTATTTCCTTGCAGAAAGGGTATTATAAACTAAGTTAGATGTTTTTAACGCAAAAAGGTATATGTATAAAGTATATATGACCTATATCTGTGCGAATCAATTTTCAGCCTTTAATTAGAAAGCTATTGATATGAAACTTGGTATTCTAGCTTTTTATTCCCCAACTGATATAAACTATCACAATTGTTCGAATCAGATTACTATATCATTTAGCTGCTATTAAAGCTTTCAATCGAAAGGTCTCCTTTATAGAGAAATATCTCAGTTTAAATGTAGAAAACTCTTATTAAATTAGTCTTAGTGATAAATTGGTTCGTAAGGGTGTATAAACTTCGTTGCAACCAAAATTAGTGTCTTTAATATGTCTTAATAGTTATGAAACATTTATTTAATATGTTAATTCAAACAAAAATTCAAATACTAAAAGCCATGAATAAAATACTTAAAATTAACTTTAAAATTTAATTCAAAATTTTAATTGGAATTGTTTAAAACTCATTAAGACTCATTTCTGGTCACTTTCATTGCATTTCGCAAACTCAATTTTTCACAAAAAAAAAAAAAAACACACAATCTGATTTTTTTGGTCCTTATAATTAATTATATCGATTGCATTCACATTTAAGATAAGCCCATTTAATTCGATGTCTTATCTATATAATTTTCTATTGAAGAATCAATATATTAGGTCAAAGCATTTGCCACTTTCTATATAAATGAAGAATATTATTGGTAAAGCAATCGAAAATCGAATATGAAATGAATTAAATGAAATATCTCAAATTCCAATTTACAATTTGCTTATTAATGAAACGATATTAGTTGTGGTAAAAGTTCTGCTTTGACACAATAAAATCATTTTAGTCTAAGGGACAAGTATGTACATAAATATGCGAATCAGTCAGTTACCCAAAAAGCAATGAAAGCGACCAGAAATGAGTCTACGTATGTAAGTATGAAATTTGGCATCATCAAATGGGCCAATGATGTTGTCTAATTGTTAATTAGAGCAAGAGAGAGAGCGAGAGAGAGGGAGAATAAACTGAATGTAATTTCATTCAATTAGAAGATTTAAGATATTAAGAATCAAAACCCAATGAAGGGTAGGGGTGAGGGGTTGCAAAGTAGTCTTTTCTCGCTTTTCTTATTAAAAAATTGGTTTGACACAACTGCAACTGGTGCAGTGCTTTTTGCGTCGAGGGAGGAGGGGTAGAAACAAAGGGGCAGGTCACTAGTCACTAGGCTACTGGTTGTTCTTTTCTTTTCATTCGCTTTCTTTTCCTTTCAAGTTTCTTTCTATTATTACATTAGTTTGCTTCTCCTGTCTTTCGTTGCTCTCTTATTTCCCACTTCTTTTCTCCTTTTGTGTTGCTGTTGCTGTTCAGTTAATAGAAAAATCTGCAGCAAGGCAAAGAGTTTTCCAAAGTTTTTACACAACTTGGACCCAATTCTCCCTCCATTGTAGTTGCTGCCCTGTTCTCTTCCTTTCTTTTATTTTTCATTTTTCGACGAGTTTTCTTTCTTTTTTTTCTATCGCAGTTTTCCTTTTGCAGTGCACTGCAGAGTGTATTTCATAATTTAGACGAAGCTTGTCGTTGCACACAATTTTTGAGTTAAGTTAAGTTGATTTTTCTTTTCTACATTTTTGTTTTTGGTGTTTTTTTTTTCTTTCTTTCTTTTTTTTTTCGTTATTTTGTCCATTCTTTTGGCTTTTCACATTTTCCCATTTTTCCATATTGTGTTGCGTTGTGCTTGGGCACTGTTGTTTGTGTTTGGCGCAGCGTGAAATTGAATTAGGTCAATGCGTTAAGTAAAAGTGCCAAACTACAAAAGGGAAATACAACAGGGCAATAAATGAGAAATATTCTTTTGTTGTGCATTGTGTTGAGTCTCTGTCGTAACAGTCACCAATTCCACAGTGCCTCTCTTCCTTCTTCTTGGGGTTTCTCCTAAAATAAGCATTACTTTTACGATGTTCAAACAAAACTCAACTCGATAGAATATTTGTAGAAAATTTTCAATTTAAAAATAAACACTTGGCATGCTTTTACCAATTAAGCAAACTTAGTATCTATGTCGCTTGGTTTCCTTTTTATTCGTCTTTTTTTTTTTTTTTTTTTGTATGCCCAAAAATGATTAATGCGCAATTATTTGCAGACGCTCAAAATAAATTTTCCCAATTACGATTAATGTAACAATGGCTAAAGAATGATTGGGATGGCGGGGGAAGAGAGTGCTAAGTGGCATGGCAACTCAATCTCTTGTTGGCTGGGCAGCCAACTAAATGTAATTGAAAATTATGATACGCAGACACACACACACACATACACACAGAGAGTGAGAGAAGGAACGTTTTGATTTATTTTATGATTGCCCTGAAATGCAGGCAACACTTTTTGCTTGAATTGGCTTCGACAATTGATACAGGTAAATAAATACGTTCATAGGTATATATATATGTATGTATATATATATAAATATGATGTAGATGATGTAGATGTATGCATGTATACAGAAAGTTTGGTTGTCATTGACTACGGGACAATGGAACAATAACTTATGTATATAAATGTGCTTTTAATTATATCTTGAGTGCCTAGACATTGCCCATTCACTGTCAACTGTTGTTAAAAACCGGGGCGGCGGTGGCGAAAGTTCTGTCAATCAAAGTCCTGTGTCCCGAGTCCAACTCAGTCTGGAAAAAAACAACCATTACAAAAAACTGAACAAAAGTTTCGTGTTGAAAATGGACGCATAACTAAAAGTAAATTTACCTAGTAAGCGAAACGAAATTGTTGCAAAAATATTTGAACTGCATAAGCGAGAGAAATGTCTGCGAGTGTGTGTGTCTGTGTGTGTATGGAGGAGTAGCAGCTGCCATGCCATACATATATGTATAAAAATACATACATATATGTATGTATGTTGCTTCCTGTCCCAGGCCCTATTCCTGCTCCTGCTTACCTTCTTCCGTTTTTCTCTTCTCTGATGTGTGTGCGTTTGATTTTATGACTGTCAACTGATGGCGCATGTTTGTCATGACAACAACAACAATAGAGTTGTAGAGTAAAGTCATATAGCCGACTTTGCCACACCATGCACCAAATGAAACAACAATTAACCATTTGGTAGTATGTCTATTAATTTTATATTTTCGCTTATTAACCTACAACTAATTAATTGGTCACTTTTTCTTTCGTAAAGTTAAATGATCAACAAATTGAGGCATTATATAAGAATGAGATGAATTGATAGCTATTGCTATTATAAGTGTGCCAAATTTAATTATGACATGGCTATATATGTATATACCATCTTAAGATTATGCCGATTTTAATATATCATTTCATTTTCTAGGCACATGGTAACCATGAAGGAATAAAAGAAAATGTCTATTTGCTGCTGTTTTGGCTTCCTGCCACTTCGATATACCTATATACATATATATATAATATATAATATATATATATGTATATATCAAAGCATCATAAATGCTGCCATAGTTGCAACCAACTGGAGGCAGCTCTTTATGTACGTGCTACTGCCACTCCAACTCCAACTCTCTGAATTATGCCAACACATGTTCCTCTTCTTGTTCCTCTTTCGTTTTTTTTTTGCTTTTCCTATCCTTTGCACTGCGTATGACGAATGAGTTTTCATTTCTAGGACTAGCCACGCAACTAGCTACTTGTCAATGGAGGCTTATCTTCTTTGTGTTGAGAATTTTTAAGTGCCCCTAGGCTAGAATCCATTCTCCAGAATGCCACATCTTTCTCTCATCGTCATTGGTATGTGAAGATGATGGATACAGTAGTCAAATTTCTTCTCCTTTTTTTGTCATCTGTGTGCAGTCATCAATCTACCAATACTCACTTGTTGGGCGCGGGGAAGGCTAATCCCAAAGGAAATCCCAATTTCAAAGATGACATTTGTGGATTCCGTGTAATATTTTACACAGTACACACAAATAAATATACTTACATATGTCCATGGCAAACGAATAATTTTGAATAATTTGTTTTTAATACTTTTACTTTTATAGTTTTTATTTTGAAGTCAAACCTTGCCTTTTAGCCGGCTCGAGGTCAATCTTCCAAAAGATTATTTCAAAGGTAACGCAAAAAGATGAAAGAGTTGTCTGTATAGCTATTTATATTATAATTTTATATTCCCATACAATTATCCTTTGAAAAAAAATTTTTTTTATTTTGTTTCTGTTTTTTTTTTTTCTTTTTTTTGTATGTTAAAAAATATTTCTGAATATTAAACAATGACTTTTAACTCATGGAAATATGTTATAAATGTTTTGACGAATGACTTTTCCGTGTCGTGATATGACAAATTTAGTCTAGCCTTCTTGTTTATATTATATGGAGTGATAAATTTTCAATACTAATACCAAGATATTGGCTCTTTTACTATGTATTTGCTATACATATATATTTATATATGTGTTCCATGTATGTATATCAATCTACCTCATTTGAAATTCATATCAATATATCGATGCATATTTAGTTTGATGCAATGCAAATATTTGCAAAATCAACTGCATCAAATTTGTCGTTGTTGTTTTTGCCATTGCTGTTGTTGTTGTTGCAATTTTATTGTCAAAATATCAGCAGCAGCCACAGCAGCAATAAAGGCATCCGATAAATAAATGGTTATAGATAGGCAATAGGCTAGATAGATAAGGTTACTTACTTGTTGTTTTTTCTTTTTCTTCCTTGTTTTTTTTGTGTAAGCCAAAGGAAGTAAGGGACCGAGACCCTTATTTTGGATGGCATTTAATTTACACAAACCACTTGGTAATTAAAATGAAAAGTAAATTATAAAGCCAAGGCAAAGGGATAACCAGCATCTAGAGCAGCAGCACTTTTAGCTTACGGCTATCGTTTTACCCGCATATCCTTCCCTATACAAATCTAGCCCAGGATCCAGGACCGTATACTGACATAGTTTTTCGGCCGCATATGAGTGTGTGTGTGTGTGTGTGTGTGTGTTGGGTGTGGGTGTTGTTGGTGGTGGCAGTGGTGGGGTTTGTGGGTTGTTTTTAAAAGCATTTGCTGCAAATGTATCTCGAACTTCGCACACTTGACTGCCATTCAATTTGCATAGGAAATTAGTTTGTTCGCTTTGAATTGAAGTTGGCCCCACTGGTGCAAACAAGGCCAAAAAGCTAAACAGAGAGCCAGCAAGAGCCAGAGCACGTGACTGTCGTGTCACGATCGTGAGAAGGACGCCCGAAACCCCTTTATTCAATCTCATTACAGTCCAATTGTGGTCCAAGAGATGATCCTTGCTCTTCACATTTTCCCTATTCTCTATTCGCAGTAATCAACAAGATGGCTAAGGGCCATCTCTAACACTTACTACAGCTGCTTTTGTGTGCACATTTATGCGTTTTGTTGCTGGTTTTGAAAGTGGCAAAAGTACCGTGAGGCTGCTGTGAGAGAGTCCTGCTGTGCGAGAGACCTATACCTACGCCAAAGGGCGTGGGGGACTGCAAAGAAGCACAGCCAGCACCAGACCATACATTTGTATAGAAACAGCAGCAGGAGCAGCAACTGTGTAAGTGTTTGGGCATGTCAGTGAAGCAAACTTTTTGCATTTCGCTCTGTATGTGTGTGTGTGTGTGCATTACATTCAAATGTTTTGATAATCGAGACTAGAGCAATAGGGAATAGGTGTGTGTGTGTGTGTGTGTACCCTTGTGTGTTTGTATGGCAGACCATCATGGAAATGTGTATAAGTTGGATAATAAGTAGATTAACCTGCCAATTGCCCAAGTTTATCGATCGCTTTCATCATACACACCTCGGGGTCACCAAGCACTCTTTATGCTCAATTGTATTCAAAGGAAGGTGAATTAAAAAATGTGATACATTTCAAGCATAAATATCAAATTTAAGTAATCCAAGTAGAAATATGATACATTTCAAGCATAAATATCAAATTTAAGTAATCCAAGTAGGCCTTGACTTCAATTTCATCATACCAAAAAACCATATACCTAACACCAAGCACTACATTGATCATTCGTACATAAGCATACAAATAGTATATACAAAAATAAGGTAAATAATATTTAGAAAAATAAAAATTTATTACAATTTTTATTTCTGTCCTTCACAGCGTAGTCACCAAGCAGGCTCTATATTGATCATTCGAACATAAGCTCACAAATTGGATATTCGAAAATAAGGTAAATAATATTTAGAAAAATAAAAATTTATTACAATTTTTATTTCTGTCCTTCACAGCGTAGTCACCAAGCAGGCTCTATATTGATCATTCGAACATAAGCTAACAAACAGTATATACGAAAATAAGGTAAATAATATTTAGAAAAATAAAAATTTATTACAATTTTTATTTCTGTCCTTCACAGCGTAGTCACCAAGCAGGCTCTATATTGATCATTCGTACATAAGCTCACAAATTGGATATTCGAAAATAAGGTAAATAATATTTAGAAAAATAAAAATTTATTACAATTTTTATTTCTGTCCTTCACAGCGTAGTCACCAAGCAGGCTCTATATTGATCATTCGAACATAAGCTAAAAAACAGTATATACGAAAATAAGGTAAATAATATTTAGAAAAATAAAAATTTATTACAATTTTTATTTCTGTCCTTCACAGCGTAGTCACCAAGCAGGCTCTATATTGATCATTCGTACATAAGCTCACAAATTGGATATTCGAAAATAAGGTAAATAATATTTAGAAAAATAAAAATTTATTACAATTTTTATTTCTGTCCTTCACAGCGTAGTCACCAAGCAGGCTCTATATTGATCATTCGAACATAAGCTAACAAACAGTATATACGAAAATAAGGTAAATAATATTTAGAAAAATAAAAATTTATTACAATTTTTATTTCTGTCCTTCACAGCGTAGTCACCAAGCAGGCTCTATATTGATCATTCGAACATAAGCTCACAAATTGGATATACGAAAATAAGGTAAATAATATTTAGAAAAATAAAAATTTATTACAATTTTTATTTCTGTCCTTCAGAGCGTAGCCACCAAGCTCTAAATTGATCATTCGTACATAAATAGGATATATAGAAATAAGGTAAATAATATTTAGAAAAATACAAATTTATTACAATTTTAATTTCTGTCCTTCACAGCGTAGCCAACATGTCTTTCGGTCATGCTATCCCTATATACCAGCAACACCTGAATTGGCTCAACGTCTGTCTCAAATCCGAGTACAAAACTATACGCAGCTTACGAAATGGAGCTGCGTATTGTCAATTAATGGATATGCTGTTTCCCCAATCGATGATACCCTTGCGCAGTGTTTATTTCTCCACGACCTGTCCGAAAGAATGTCGCCACAATTTCAAGCTTTTAAGCAAGGCTTTAGACAAAATGGAAATCTACAGAGTTATGCCAGTTTCCGAACTGGTTGCAGGTGATTACGCACAAAATCTGCGACTTCTCAAATGGTTCAAGGCCCTCTACGATCTGAACTCAATAAACCGTGACTATAATGTGTTGGCGGAACGCAACGGACGCCGCATGGGTTACATAGAGACTGATGGGGAATCGGTTAGCACCCAAGCAACCACCCCACGGGAGTGCACTGTGCCCAAAACCAAAATCATTTCTATAAAGGATGTGTCCCACGAGCCTGAGCCTCAAACTACGAAACAAAAGATTGAATATCTCAAAGAGAAGCTGAAGCAGACTCATCAGGATGTGCTTAAAATGGAAGAATCGCGCCTGTATTATGTTCGCAAACTGGAGAATGTTGAAAAGATGTGCCGCGAGTTCACAGATCCATCGGATCAGCTCGAGTTAGTCGATACCGTCATGAAGAGTCTTGCCGAGATCGTCGTAGCTACCAATCAGGTAGCTCAGAAGCAGTCACTACAATTATTGTAGTGTCCCATCCAGTTCAAATGGATGAAAAAAAAATACAAAAAAATATATATTTCTGTTACTCGTTAAAGCAATGTACATTAAAAAAAAACCCCTTACTACTTTGTAGTTTTGGCAACTAAGATAGTTTCTTTATTGAATAGGTACTGACTCTTTGGGTATGCCTTTAGGAATTGACAAAAAAACCAATTTTAAGAATAGTAAAGGAATAAATGAGAAATTTCTCATAATATAGAAAAAAAAAACTAACTATAAAAACTAAGGATATATGTATATGTATGAAAGTATTTAACTTTGCAAGGGTATAGAAACATTCGGCGTAGACAAGGTTGGCTTGCTTGATTTTTATTATTTTTCACTTTAGAAAAAATCTTTTCAACAATATATGTTTATGATATACAAACGTAATTGTGTGTGTGTGTTATACGTATATTAGTTTAAGGCTCAAAGAACTCAAAACAAAAAATTGTGGGCAGTCTTGCCATGTTGTAGGCGATGGCAAATTTTAAAATTTATGCACAAGTTGCAGTTCAACTGACAAACAAGCCCATAAATCAATTCATCGACATGGCTGCTAAAGGATACTTGTCAGGGGGGAAGGAGGAGAAGAAAGGTGTGTTTTTTGGGGTTAGGTCAATATGAGTATAGCATGCATGTGTGTGTGTGTGTGTGCCTAGCTGCAGGGTGCAATTATTGAGATTTGTGCAAAACCACTAACAACAATAACTTGACAAAGTTTTGTTGTGCAACTCTCATGTCTGCGACACCATTTGGCCAGCAGGTGGCGCCAGCAGTACCACAAACTAAAAGCGATTACATGGACTTTGTCATTGAGTTTGTCTAAAGTTGTAAGCACACAAAACGTATATGCATACATGTAAATCTACACACACACACACACACTTTCTATAGACACTGTGACTAGTGTAAAGCACTTGGAAAATGTCCATAAAAAGGACACGAACCGCGCATATGATGAAATTTATGCTACTTTTCATTTCTCTCAACACACATGTTACTTACAACACACGAAAAAAAAAGTCTCGCAAATTTTTAAATGCATTTATTTTATATTTTTAAAACTTTATGAAAAATATTTTTTTTATTTTCAATCATTCGTTTGTTTAGAGCATTTGCAATTCGTTTTTGGTTTGGTTTACAAAACAATTTTAATTGCTTGTCTTTGGCTTGCTGTTCCCCCTCTGGCCAACAAACGATACCAAAACCATTCTTTATCCATCTATGTCGGACAATAAAACCTGAGGCTATTTGCAATTTGTTTTTGTGCGTATTTTGCTTTACTTGCTTCTATGTACAATCTATATACATACTATATTGGTATGTATATATTTTTTTGTATTTTGTTGCTGCTGTTCTTTTGCTCTTTTTATTTGTTTTATAAAGTTTGATTATATTTTATTAAAATTTAATTGGCAAGTTTACATTGCCCGAACCCAATTTCAGCCGAAAATTTCTATTCATAGCCAGTTCCTCACCCCTCGACACCCTAATCACCTTTTTTTATATCACATTTCCTATACATCGAATATTGATGTTCGTGGTGCTGGTGGTGCTGGTGGTGGCATTGTTCTGAAGGTGACGGATGTCGCTCGAATGGTTTTATTCACTTTCTGATCGGTGGTAATGGTTGCCTCTAACGTTTGGCATAATTTGTACTCCCATTTCAACATCTGAGCTGGTAGACAAATAAGTTCCCATTCCCTCTGCCTTTTGCATAAAACGATTGATTTCGTCTTAACCATTAAGAAAAAATCGGGTAAAACAGAAATTGCTAAGACTTATTAACTTTTTTCTTTTGTGATCACGGATCCCAATGGATCACGCAGTGTAATCGAGAGAAATCAAAGTATTTATAAGTATTCAAACCTTAATAACAAAAACTTCCCAGTTGAAAAGAATATGAAGAAGGCTTTTCATAATTTAATAGAGTTAACACTTTGGGAAGCAATAAATTCAAATTTTCTAAAATTTTAGTCAGATAGGAACCTTTTTTATTTTTAGTTCAACAATAACAAAACAAACAAAAATATTCCTGTGAGAACAATGTCCAAAACAAAACCCACAAATATTGGTACTGAATATTTGTATCAATTTTATTCAGTTGTGGTTTAGTTGTTGTAACAACTGGTTCAAAAAGTGTTTTTTTTTTTTAGTGCTAATTTTTTTTATCCAGTAAAATGTTTTATTTAAATGTATTTACGAAAACAACGCGATGTGACAAAATTTTTCGGCAAATCTTTTACTTTCAAACGAAAAAGTTTAATTTAAAGAAACGCGATGTAACCAAATTTAAGACAAAAAAGTTTGATAATTTTTAAAATCAAAAAAGAAAAGAAAAGTTTAAACAAAAAAACGCGTAAAAGTGGTTAACTAAAGTTCTAAACGGTTATTAAAAAATGTCAAAATTTATTTAACAATATAGTTTTTTTTTTTGGAATATTTGGTATACAAGAAAAAATAAGAATTACCATGATATATGTGAGTGTTTTATATAATACTTGCATTAACAACATGCGGAAATATCGAGAAAACGGATTGCAACAGCTGCAAAATGGAGTAAATGAATAAATAATTTATTGGAATCTCAGAGGCGTTAACTGGGTCATTGGCTGGCTGTAGCAATGGAAGAGACCTCGATTCAAAGGATCTCGGCGTTTACCCAAAAGCTACTCTAATTCTTGGCGATGACGCAGGATCAGGAGCACCACCTAACGCCGATGGAGGGCAATATGGAGGAGGGAAGAGGATGGAGAGCGATATTGACCAGAAGGACGTGTCGGCCAGCTGTCCATTATGTCCCCAGAAATGGCCCAAGACTGGATCCACAGTGTTTCCGTGCTGATGGCATTCTCCCTCTCTTTCAGTCTCTCTAGGCTGCCTGGCAATGGATAAGAAGATGGCTGGGTCATTGGCTGGCTGTAGCAATGGAAGAGACCTCGATTCAAAGGATCTCGCCGTTTACCCAAAAGCTACTCTAATTCTTGGCGATGACGCAGGATCAGGAGCACCACCTAAGGCCGATGGAGGGCAACATGGAGGAGGGAAGAGGATGGAGGGCGATATTGACCAGAAGGACGTGTCGGCCAGCTGTCCATTATGTCCCCAGAAATGGCCCAAGACTGGAGCCACAGTGTTCCCGGATCAGCTGATCGTGCTGATGGCATTCTCCTTCTCTGTCAGTCTCTCTGGGCTGCCTGGCAACGGATAAGAAGTTCGTTGGGTCATTGGCTGGCTGTAGCAATGGAAGAGACCTCGAACCAATGGACCGATGGAGGGCAACATGGTGGAGGGAAGAGGATGGAGAGCGATATTGACCAGAAGGACGTGTCGGCCAGCTGTCCATTATGTCCCCAGAAATGGCCCAAGACGATCCACAGTGTTTCCCGGATCAGCTGATCGTGCTGATGGCATTTTCCCTCTCTGTCAGTCTCTCTGGGCTGCCTGGCAATGGATAAGAAGTTCGTTGGGTCATTGACTGGCTGTAGCAATGGAAGAAACCTCGATTCAAAGGATCTTGCCGTTTAACCAATGGACCGATGGGGGGCAACATGGTGGAGGAAAGAGGATGGAGAGCGATATTGACTAGAAGGACGTGTCGGCCATCTGTCCACTATGTCCCCAGAAATGGCCCAAGACGATCCGCAGTGTTTCCCGGATCAGCCGATCGTGCTGATGGCATTCTCCCTCTCTTTCAGTCTCTGGGCTGCCTGGCAATGGATAAGAAGTTGGCTGGGTCATTGGCTGGCTGTAGCAATGGAAGAGAACTCGATTCAAAGGATCTCGCCGTTTACCCAAAAGCTACTCCAATTCTTGGCGATGACGCAGGATCAGGAGCACCACCTAAGGCCGATGGAGGGCAACATGGAAGAGGGAAGAGGATGGAGGGCGATATTGACCAGAAGGACGTGTCGGCCATCTGTCCATTATGTCCCCAGAAATGGCCCAAGACGATCCACAGTGTTTCCCGGATCAGCTGATCGTGCTGATGGCATTCTCCCTCTCTTTCAGTCTCTCTGGGCTGCCTGGCAATGGATAAGAAGTTCGTTGGGTCATTGACTGGCTGTAGCAATGGAAGAAACCTCGATTCAAAGGATCTTGCCGTTTAACCAATGGACCGATGGGGGGCAACATGGTGGAGGAAAGAGGATGGAGAGCGATATTGACTAGAAGGACGTGTCGGCCATCTGTCCACTATGTCCCCAGAAATGGCCCAAGACGATCCGCAGTGTTTCCCGGATCAGCTGATCGTGCTGATGGCATTCTCCCTCTCTTTCAGTCTCTCTGGGCTGCCTGGCAATGGATAAGAAGTTCGTTGGGTCATTGGCTGGCTGTAGCAATGGAAAAGCTACTCTAATTCTTGGCGATGACGCAGGATCAGGAAGAGGATGGAGGGCGATATTGACCAGAAGGACGTGTCGGCCAGCTGTCCATTATGTCCCCAGAAATGGCCCAAGACTGGAGCCACAGTGTTTCCCGGATCAGCTGATCGTGCTGATGGCATTCTCCCTCTCTTTCAGTCTCTCTGGGCTGCCTGGCAATGGATAAGAAGTTGGCTGGGTTATTGGCTGGCTGTAGCAATGGAAGAGACCTCGATTCAAAGGATCTCGCCGTTTACCCAAAAGCTACTCCAATTCTTGGCGATGACGCAGGATCAGGAGCACCACCTAAGGCCGATGGAGGGCAACATGGAAGAGGGAAGAGGATGGAGGGCGATATTGACCAGAAGGACGTGTCGGCCATCTGTCCATTATGTCCCCAGAAATGGCCCAAGACGATCCACAGTGTTTCCCGGATCAGCTGATCGTGCTGATGGCATTCTCCCTCTCTTTCAGTCTCTCTGGGCTGCCTGGCAATGGATAAGAAGTTCGTTGGGTCATTGGCTGGCTGTAGCAATGGAAAAGCTACTCTAATTCTTGGCGATGACGCAGGATCAGGAAGAGGATGGAGGGCGATATTGACCAGAAGGACGTGTCGGCCAGCTGTCCATTATGTCCCCAGAAATGGCCCAAGACTGGAGCCACAGTGTTTCCCGGATCAGCTGATCGTGCTGATGGCATTCTCCCTCTCTTTCAGTCTCTCTGGGCTGCCTGGCAATGGATAAGAAGTTGGCTGGGTTATTGGCTGGCTGTAGCAATGGAAGAGACCTCGATTCAAATGATCTTGCCGTTTAACCAATGGACCGATGGATGGCAACATGGAGGAGGGAAGAGGATGGAGGGCGATAATGACCAGAAGGACGTGTCGGCCAGCTGTCCATTATGTCCCCAGAAATGGCCCAAGACGATCCACAGTGTTTCCCGGATCAGCCGATCGTGCTGATGGCATTCTCCCTCTCTTTCAGTCTCTGGGCTGCCTGGCAATGGATAAGAAGTTCGTTGGGTCATTGGCTGGCTGTAGCAATGGAAAAGCTACTCTAATTCTTGGCGATGACGCAGGATCAGGAAGAGGATGGAGGGCGATATTGACCAGAAGGACGTGTCGGCCAGCTGTCCATTATGTCCCCAGAAATGGCCCAAGACGATCCACAGTGTTTCCCGGATCAGCTGATCGTGCTGATGGCATTCTCCCTCTCTTTCAGTCTCTCTGGGCTGCCTGGCAATGGATAAGAAGTTCGTTGGGTCATTGGCTGGCTGTAGCAATGGAAAAGCTACTCTAATTCTTGGCGATGACGCAGGATCAGGAAGAGGATGGAGGGCGATATTGAGCAGAAGGACGTGTCGGCCAGCTGTCCATTATGTCCCCAGAAATGGCCCAAGACTGGAGCCACAGTGTTTCCCGGATCAGCTGATCGTGCTGATGGCATTCTCCCTCTCTTTCAGTCTCTCTGGGCTGCCTGGCAATGGATAAGAAGTTGGCTGGGTTATTGGCTGGCTGTAGCAATGGAAGAGACCTCGATTCAAAGGATCTCGCCGTTTACCCAAAAGCTACTCCAATTCTTGGCGATGACGCAGGATCAGGAGCACCACCTAAGGCCGATGGAGGGCAACATGGAAGAGGGAAGAGGATGGAGGGCGATATTGACCAGAAGGACGTGTCGGCCATCTGTCCATTATGTCCCCAGAAATGGCCCAAGACTGGAGCCACAGTGTTTCCCGGATCAGCTGATCGTGCTGATGGCATTCTCCCTCTCTTTCAGTCTCTCTGGGCTGCCTGGCAATGGATAAGAAGTTCGTTGGGTCATTGGCTGGCTGTAGCAATGGAAAAGCTACTCTAATTCTTGGCGATGACGCAGGATCAGGAAGAGGATGGAGGGCGATATTGACCAGAAGGACGTGTCGGCCAGCTGTCCCTTAAGTCCCCAGAAATGGCCCAAGACTGGAGCCACAGTGTTTCCCGGATCAGCTGATCGTGCTGATGGCATTCTCCCTCTCTTTCAGTCTCTCTGGGCTGCCTGGCAATGGATAAGAAGTTGGCTGGGTTATTGGCTGGCTGTAGCAATGGAAGAGACCTCGATTCAAAGGATCTCGCCGTTTACCCAAAAGCTACTCCAATTCTTGGCGATGACGCAGGATCAGGAGCACCACCTAAGGCCGATGGAGGGCAACATGGAAGAGGGAAGAGGATGGAGGGCGATATTGACCAGAAGGACGTGTCGGCCATCTGTCCATTATGTCCCCAGAAATGGCCCAAGACTGGAGCCACAGTGTTTCCCGGATCAGCTGATCGTGCTGATGGCATTCTCCCTCTCTTTCAGTCTCTCTGGGCTGCCTGGCAATGGATAAGAAGTTCGTTGGGTCATTGGCTGGCTGTAGCAATGGAAAAGCTACTCTAATTCTTGGCGATGACGCAGGATCAGGAAGAGGATGGAGGGCGATATTGACCAGAAGGACGTGTCGGCCAGCTGTCCATTATGTCCCCAGAAATGGCCCAAGACTGGAGCCACAGTGTTTCCCGGATCAGCTGATCGTGCTGATGGCATTCTCCCTCTCTTTCAGTCTCTCTGGGCTGCCTGGCAATGGATAAGAAGTTGGCTGGGTTATTGGCTGGCTGTAGCAATGGAAGAGACCTCGATTCAAAGGATCTCGCCGTTTACCCAAAAGCTACTCCAATTCTTGGCGATGACGCAGGATCAGGAGCACCACCTAAGGCCGATGGAGGGCAACATGGAAGAGGGAAGAGGATGGAGGGCGATATTGACCAGAAGGACGTGTCGGCCATCTGTCCATTATGTCCCCAGAAATGGCCCAAGACTGGAGCCACAGTGTTTCCCGGATCAGCTGATCGTGCTGATGGCATTCTCCCTCTCTTTCAGTCTCTCTGGGCTGCCTGGCAATGGATAAGAAGTTCGTTGGGTCATTGGCTGGCTGTAGCAATGGAAAAGCTACTCTAATTCTTGGCGATGACGCAGGATCAGGAAGAGGATGGAGGGCGATATTGAGCAGAAGGACGTGTCGGCCAGCTGTCCATTATGTCCCCAGAAATGGCCCAAGACTGGAGCCACAGTGTTTCCCGGATCAGCTGATCGTGCTGATGGCATTCTCCCTCTCTTTCAGTCTCTCTGGGCTGCCTGGCAATGGATAAGAAGTTGGCTGGGTTATTGGCTGGCTGTAGCAATGGAAGAGACCTCGATTCAAAGGATCTCGCCGTTTACCCAAAAGCTACTCCAATTCTTGGCGATGACGCAGGATCAGGAGCACCACCTAAGGCCGATGGAGGGCAACATGGAAGAGGGAAGAGGATGGAGGGCGATATTGACCAGAAGGACGTGTCGGCCATCTGTCCATTATGTCCCCAGAAATGGCCCAAGACTGGAGCCACAGTGTTTCCCGGATCAGCTGATCGTGCTGATGGCATTCTCCCTCTCTTTCAGTCTCTCTGGGCTGCCTGGCAATGGATAAGAAGTTGGCTTTTCTTGCACTCTTTTAAAAGAAAATTGATGGTTACCATCGTTATGCAATGGCGTCAATGCAAATTAGCTACCACCGCCGCCGCCTTCTCCCCACAGAATGCTTGCACTTTGGCTTAACGTTACGTAAATCAGACGTAATTAAAACACTCGGAGTCCGCAGAAAACGCATACACATCTTCATCCCCGGCAATGAAATGTCCTCCGGCTACTCCTCATCCTTCTTATGACCTCCTACAGCTGTCATTCTGCATTTGGCTTTGCCTTTTTATTTCTTCTCTTGCCTCTTTCGTTGCTTTTCCTTTTTCCTTGTGTGTGTGTTTTTTTTCGCGTCCTTGTTGCCTTGGCAGCGCAACGAAAATTTCCAGCTATAAATTACATTGTATTCAGGAATTTTTCCCAAAAGTCACAGGACCAAAGGAAAATCCAGCGGGGCGACGGAGAGGAATGCATAGCAAAGGAGTTGAGTTTAAGGCATTTAAAGGCAAAATTTTATCATACACTTGCAAATGCAGTCAAAATTACAAAAAAAAAACCTCACTAGATCTAAAATCCTTGAGTGATATTCTATACTATATAAAGCATCTATGTATGTGGATATATGCAGCTAGTTGGGTAAGAGTATAGGCCAAGTGACATGAATTTATATGGAAATATAAAAAGATAAGGCAAACTCAAAACCCAAGCCCAAAACTCCAAAAAAAACACACAAACACACAACCAAAATTCCCGTCCGGCATTGTGCCAGAAAAAAAAGGCCAAAAACGCGTTCATAAATTGCGCAATGAAAGCGGCCCGAGGGTCGTCGCAATCGCCTCGGTCCTGCATTCTCATCCTGTGAAGAGGCAACCAAGGTGAACTCTTGGCTGGGAATTTTTCTGCTCCTGCTGATTTGATTTCATATTTCTTTTTTTTTGTTTGTGTATGCAGCTTGCCTAGGTTATGAAAGATAACCAAAGAGACCGAGTTAAAGTTGACCATGCTGACAACTGAATACCCTTACAATATCTATTCTTTCTTCCAGGATATTTCTTGTTACGTTTTCTAATCTGAGCAGAATGAATATTCTCATCTTTTAAAGGGTGTACACCCCCATTGGGTTTGGTTGGAAAATATTTGTTTTCTTTTTCATGTAGATGAAATCTGATCAGTAATCTAGTGAGAGTTATGATAGATAAAAGAATAGGACAGACCCCAAAAACCAAAGTGAGTGAGGGCAAGAATTTATTGGATTCGATTCTGTGAGAAAAGAGTTTATAGCAAACACACAAGCTGAAATGAATTGAGTTGAAAATATATTGAATTTTGGTTTTAGGCAAAAAACAGACTAATTGAAAGTCAAGAAAAGTAGATCCTTAGATAGGTTAAACGAAAACAAATAAAAGGAGATATCGTTTTATTGTTTTATACTTTTGTTAAGACTTTTCAGTTTAAAGTTATCTCTATGGTTTTCCAAGTGCTGTATAAATTGTTAGTTCCGTTTTCCTTAATCCATATTGAAAGCATATTCTATCGTTTCAATTGAATTTTTCTTGGATTCCTTTTTGTTTTTAAGTTCCTTTTTCTTTCACCTTTTTTCTTTTTGTTCTTTTGCTTTGGACCCCTTGAGCTGTCTTTTGACTGAAGTTATTTCTCACCTCTGTTTCTATGCTCTTTCGCTGTCACTTTATGTGATGGCTTTGGTTGAAAGAATTGTTGGATTTCTGGTTTGGTTTTCTTTTTTTAATTTCAATTGCATACTTTAAGGCATACAGTGAAAATGAAAATGTGCGTTAAGTGCGCCGCCAATCCAAGTGGAAACGTTCAAATGGAGACAGATGAAGAGAGAGCACGTAGGCCAGTTCAAGCTCAACTCGATTTAAGATAAATGCGTTAATGGTGGGTGTCGGTTGGTGGTAGAGATGCTTGATATTGTTGTCCTTGTCGTTGTCGTTGTTGTATGTTGCTCTTAATGGCTAGAGAGATGGCTGGTTCTCTTGGCCACTTAGTTTGCCATTTTGCTGGTAGCTTAGTTTAATGTTTTGCCACCAAAAAACCCCCACCCCCCGCACTCCATGCCCGACGCTGAATGTCTTATGTCTGAACCGAGGCTAAAGTGTTTCGTGCTGCTCTTGATTGACATGATATGATGACAGCCTTTGGGCATTTGACTGGCCTTCACTTGAGTTGATTCAGACCCCGATCGATAGAGACTACAAGCAAGTTGTCTAACTCAACTTGGCTCAACTGAACTCAACTCAAGTCAAATTGCTAACTAACTGAATGAAAGCAATGGCGGAAAGGTAGTTAGATTGTAATTGATGTATGCTATCTCTATATAAGTATTTTGACTAATTTGAGTTCTAGTTGAGAAATTTAAAAGTCTTGAAATCAAACTTTTGTTTTGGATAAATATCAACTAAATTTATACAGGAATTCATTTAGATGTTAATCTGTTTAACAACATTGCTTTAACTTTCCTTTTCCTCTATTAAGGGACATTTGCAGGGGGTTTGGTGGGTCAAACTTTAAACATTATTCAAAACATGGTCATTTAAACTAAATCTTATACCTATCAAATGTATTCAGTATTTTCCTTATGAATCATGCATGAATATTGCAAAAAGCTTCATAATGCTATGAATATAGCCCATATATTTTTTTTTGTTTTATATAGCCTGATTCAGGCCTGTTTCTGACATGTTCTACTTTCATTTCCAAATTGATTTATTATTCTAATTCGATTTCGAATTTTTAGGTTTTTAGTCAATGCAACAACTTAAAGATTTTTGGATTTAATGAAAACTGGGTTTTAGTCAATAAATCTTACTAATTTTTAAGATTTTTTATTCATAGGCAGCACAAGAGGTGAGCAGGTTGTCTGTATAGCTATTTCAAGAACCATTAAGTTCTATCATCAGACACAAAGAATCTAGAGTTGTAATGGCCATACCATATCCTAAACGCTAAAAGTAGTTGGGAATTCAAACTAAATGCAGCGAAAAAGAACGGCAAAGCTTGCAACTGCAGATTTCACCTTGGACGTTATCAGAATTAGTGTAAAAGGCTTTGCCTAGAGTAACTAACCATCACGCCCAATTATTTTGGTTTTAGTATATTGTACTCTATTTAAAAAAGAGGAATTTTCAATTTAATTTTTCAATTTAAAATCAATTTGGAAAGCAGACGATTTCACGTTTGCAACCTATTTGGAAACGAGAATAAGCCACAATATTTCTATATACTTCTATGTTCCTTAACCTTCTTAATTTTACAAAAAAGTTTAGATCAACTATAGGTTATCTATATTAGATATTTATTAATAATATCAGATGCTGAATAACAGTAAATGAAAGCCCAAAAAAATAGTCATTTGTGATAGCCTAAAATATATTTTTGAAAATATTCATTTTAGTTTTGTTAATACTCCACCCCCATGTCATGAATACCTTTGATAATATTTACTTATTGTTCATTTAATATAGATTGCAAATCAAAATATATTTAAAAATATCAAAGATATTTTACACAATATATACACAACTAAACAACCCCGACCCGGTGGAGGTGTTTTATTTGCATAAGGTGCCAGCTATGCCCCGATTCACAGCCAATGTGGTCAGGGATGAGTTGCAGCCAATCCAAGTCCAGAATATTTTCATTGGTTTCGCTGTAGATGATTAAAAAGTATAGCGCGAAGAGAAGTGACAGAAAGATGAGGAGAAATTAGGTGAGAAAGGTTGTTAAAAGATTGGCAAAGAACACGAAAAGGTTCGTGAAGAGAGTAGTTAGTCAGACATCTACTAAGGTGAATAGGAAAAAAGTTTCTGGTCCGACGTGAGGGACCACAAAAATATAGCGTATCTAGTAAATTAGTAGAAATAACTTCGCCGTTGACTAGTTTATGGAGAAAGAGAATGCCAAAAACGAGCCTAGTCGAGAAGTCTGTCAGAATAAAAAGGTAGGCGAAGACTCGGGTCCCAATTAAGACCGCGTAACGCAAACTTAAGGAATTGCTTCTGTACCGATTCAATACTACGCTGGCGAACATTTGGTTGACAAGTTCTTAATACTTAAGACCACAAGTATAAAATAAAAAAGATATTCTCTTATCTCAAAATTGCTTTGTGTTTCTAATAATTAAGCTCTACTTTTGTGGAATTCTTATAAGGATCTAATATTTTGATTGGACAAAACGTCGTATACGTAATATTTTCACGTAGGTATGCATTTATATGTACATACATACATACATATATAACAACTGTACTTTAATTAAGTTTCATATTACATTTCTCTCGTTTGCCTGCTGTTTTAATTTTTTGTTTTTGCATGCCTTAATCACATTTGTCTGAGTCAAAAGCTTTTGATATATATATGTATGTATGTAGGTAAATAAGAAAACAGGTGAATGTAGGCCACGCGCCATCAAAATTCTTAATACAGAATTTGGTACTTTTTGACTTAGGCATTTATTTCAATTGCAAATTAGCCAAAAAGTCAGGACACTCAGAACAGCCTTCGTCTCCCACATCTTATCCTGGCCATGCACACTCACACACACATACATACATACATGAACAAGTACGACTAAAGTGTATGTATATGTATCCTTCCATTCCCCATTTCCATTTGTCGTTTTCTACTTTGCTGGGTGTGGGGGGTCAATTTGAATGATTTATGTTGATTGCGTATAATTGCATGTTGTGTCCTCATTCTTGTTGTGTGCTCTATCCTCGCATACAGGTAAGGTAAGCAAGCTCGGAAAAAAAAAACAAAAAAACGAAACGTAACCACTCCAAGCCCCCATGTTAATCCCTCATTCCTCTAACCTCAGACATTTTGTGGCGCATTGTTGCTCCTATTTTGGAATTTTTTTTTTTTTTTGTTTTTTTGCCTCTTTTTTTATGACGCGCCATCTGTCAGCAGCTCGTTGTGACAGACGCAGTGGGTGCCCTGGAGAAGGGAGGGGACGAGTTGTATGTATAGTTCAAGTTGCCAGGCTAGACATCACGCTGCTTATCTAATTATGCGCGCCCAAAAAAGCACGCAACACAAAAATGTCAAGTTCCGTCCTCCCCCTCCCCCACACCCTCCCCTGTCCACAACCCCAGCTAACCTAACCGACAAAAAGTTGTCTTTTATGGCACGACGTTTCATTTTTCTAATGTGGCTAAACAGGCACCACAGCCACATAGCGATTGAGGTTGAAGGAGCTCGGTGGTGCTGCGGCGGATTGTTGGTAAATGTTAGGCGTGGCACGGCTCAACTCGGCCAGTCCTGTCCTGTCCTAACTTTTGCCTAATGGCCGGGCGCGCGTTCGCTCATTTATTTCGCTTGTAAACGAACGCAATTTGCAATTTGAACGCGTCCATTCCGGCTCCATCCAACTTCTACATACATACATATATATATTCCCGTCCATCTCCCTTCTTTAGCCATTTCCATTTTCATTTGGCGGCATTCTCTTTGCCAACCTAAACATTCGCAATTGAATATTTATTTGCATTGCTACTGGCTTCCCACTGGGCGTGGTATAACTAAAAAATTATTACGCCAAGCATTAAACTTCACACAAAACAAGTTTGGCCAGTGTGACCAGATTATAATGTGAATGACAAAATAAAAAAAGACACTTTAAATATCATTCCAGTTGGTATTCTAGTTTTCTTTTGTTGTTTCTTTGTTGAGTGTTCTCTTTTTAGGTATTGATAATAAAAATCTTAGCTGACCACAAAAAAAAAGGTATGGGCCTACTTTTCAAAATTCAAAATGGAAAGTTTAGAATGAACTAAGTTAATCAATTATTTTTGTGATTTATGTGATCTATTGTCATTATTATTATTCCCACAGCAAGTAAAAGATATCTTTTTTTTAAATCTTCAAGCCTAAAAACAATTTGGAATTCCCTCTTAATTTGCCAACTTGCTTTGGCCACACTGATTTTTGATGGCATCAAAAGGCAGGTACAGGTCACAGAAAACAGAGACACACACTCACACAGCTACACAGTTACATCTGCGAAACAAACGGTACAGGAGCAGCACCGTCGGCTTGATTAGAAATGGTTGCAGAGAATGCAAAAGGCAAAGCTAATAAAATGTACTTTATGCACGAACGTGCGTGGACTTCGAAGAGCCAAAATGCCAAAACACAAATGAAAAGAGGAGCGAGCGACAGGGACAGAGAAAGGGAACACAACAGAGACAGAGAAAGAGAAAGAGAGAGAGAGAGGAAGACAAAACGAGGGAAAGAGATATTGCTATTGCTGCCACTGTCGCTTCGCTTATTTCTGGTATCAGTAACATGTTGTTGGGGCCAAAGAGCAACCGAGTGGGGTAGGTTGCCTAATTATAATTTTGCATTCTGCTGGCGCATACAAAATTCATGAATGTAAGTAGAGAACGGACGGAAAGATGATGGGGAAAGAGCAAATGCCATTGGTACAAACATTTGTATGTAGCTCCACCCACCACCCACCACCCACCGCGCCACCCTCCGTTGACTGCCATTTCACTCTGATGTTAACATAAAACTTGACAACTTCCGCACTTCCGCATGTTCCGGACATGGAGGTCAGGGTTTTTTTTTCGCAGCAGCAGCATGAAAGAGAGTTGGGGGAGATTTTGGTAAAGTAAACGTTAAGCGTTTTATGACCAAAGTGTGCGTTTCATTTGAGCCCGGCCTTAATCCTCATCTCCATCTCCATTCCCATTCCCATTGCCAATTCTTTACCCCACACCGATCTCCTGTTGTTTGGTCACATTTTTGCGTTGATTCGCACAACTTGTGCCACTTCCGTTTTGGACTGAGATGCTGTTGTTGCTGCTTTTTCTGCAAATGTTGCAAATCTTCGCGAAAAACTTGTCGTAAAAATATTTTCATCAGCCAAAAAAAGAAAAAGCGGCAAAGACGACACAGGAAATAAAAACCCTGGCAAAAGGCAATGCGCTCGCAATGAAGCAATGAAACTGGCAATAAACAAATGGCAACGGATGTGCAGGCAAAAGCAACAACAGCAGCAACAACAACTAAGGAAAGAAAGACTGAGAAATGAAAAGAAACGAAACGAAAAATTCGTAGCAAGCAAACGGGCGCAAAGCACAAAATGGCGAATGCCGCACCGGAAGACGACGTCGCGTCGCGTAGCGCCAAACCATTGCGAGAGCAAAGGGAGCACAGAGAAAACGGATGATGAGGGGGGAGGTCTCGCAAAAAAAGGGAAGCGAATTTATGAAGCATAAGCTGCATAAACATTAAGATTACATAAACGTCGACGGGGATCTGGGTAAACTGGCATCCAGAATATATAAAACCCAGCGTCGCGACGCTTGCAACATTTTAAGTGTCGATAATTTCGCACAGGACGAGAGGAGTCAGCGCAGGATTGAGAGGGGCTTGAAGCAATAGCATTACTTAAGACTCTCATGCATATGCATAAAGTGAAAGATTCACTATTCAGACTAAAGTGAAGTGAACTTGCCCATACCAAATTGAGATTGAGACTCGAAGTGCAGGATTTACATATTTCTTCTTTCAAATGTAATTAATGCAAATTTCTCGCATTCACCTGCAGATGAAAGTCAATCTCAACCGCATCTTATTGATTTGCCTCTAACTTGCATTTGTGGGTAACACACATACACACATACATACATATATGTAGATGCAACTATGCTGTATGCTTATTGGCCAAGTTAATGTGTGTTTAGTAATGTCACGAGTTCACAAATTTTTGCATCAGATTTAGAAAAGGCAAAATAAGACTTGACCCTTAAAATCCTAACTCATTTTGGAACACTTTTCGACAATTCCAACAGCAAGTTTTGTATATTTTTAAAAATTCTGTATTTTATTTGGCTATTTTTATATTAAAATAAGTATACAGTTAGTTAGTTGTACTTGCTGAGTTTCAAAATAAAATACACTTTTTGCCTAACTTTTAATTTTTTGGGGATCTTAAAAATATTTTAATTTGAGAGCTTATTTCATTTGAAATTATGTTCTTCGATATCAATATATAAGAAGTAAGTGTTATTCCAATATAATGAAAAATCTTAAAGATATAAATTACACTGTTTACAGTATAAAAAATAAATCGAATGTAACTTCAAATCGACTTTTCAAACAGTCGATTCCGCCTAAACTAAAGTAGGTATAAATATCAAAGAAGCTAACATCGGCTGTGCCGAAGTTTATATACCCTTGCAGTCCATGGCTTCTCATGCTGATCAAGAATATATATACTTTATAGGGTCGGAAACGTCTCCTTCTGTGCGTTACAAACATCTGACCAATTTTATAATACCCTCTGCAAGGGTATAAAAATATGCTAATAACCATCACTTTTAAGATTCAAATCAAAAATTTTTCAAAAATGGGTTAAGCTCTTATTTGCCTTACCCTGAGTAAGGATTTAAACTCGAGAATAACAAAATTCTAGAACTAAAATGAGAAAGTATTAAAGTATTCTCTTTTTTACATTTATTGCAAATAATGAATAATTTCCCAGACTGAAGCAAATTTTTGTCAGATCCACATTTATTGTATAAAGTTAATCTAATTATGTGGCCATAGGTGTTTGTTATGCCCATAATTGTTTGCTTCGTTTGATTATATAATATTTATTAATAAGGCTTTAAATTTCCATAACATTGGCTGTCGACCCACACGAATTCATACAACTTAAGAATATATATATATATATATATATATATTTATATATATGTATGTATATCGATGTATGTGTGTTGGTATGTATATAAATATATGCAATGAACTAAATGGTGGGAAGTGAGTGTAAAGGGAAACGGCGAAGCAACGCCAGTTCCTACGTGATTTGTTTGCCAAATTGTGGCAAATGTTTTCCCTCGCTCTATGTTATGTGTATGTGAGTGTGTGTGTGTTACACTGTGTCTGTTAGTGTGCCACTAATTGAGTTGTTGCTGCACACACACACATATATATATACACGTAAAGTATTCCCCAAGCTATTCCTTACCTCACATTCGCCTCCATTTCTAGTTGCTGGGCAAACGTTCTCATGGCATACTTCCGCATTTGGTTTATTGAGTTTGCATGACCCTAATTTAAAGATGATTTAAAATTCCCGCAGCGAAATTAACCAAACGCTCTCTCTCTCTCTCTCTCTCTCTCTCTCTCTATCTGTCTATCGCTCTCTCATCTGGGGCAAAAACAAACAAGTCCAAGTCCAACCGATCATGGATGATGGGAAACAAAGCCGAGGGTGCAGAGATGTAGATGGAAATGGAGATGGGATTTATTGTTTGCTGCCATTGCGCGCTAATGTGAAGCATTTATCATGGCCAACAACGACAATAAGGATGAGGATGAGATGAAGCTGGATGCTAGAGGTTGGAGGTGGTCTCTTGGTATGGGTGCAAGTGTTTGGTCGGCAACCATGGCGACGGTATGGCAATGGCTCTCTGACAATGTGGCGCTAATGGTCGCCACTTGGCCAACATAAATTATGCTTAATCAGAAGCCATCGTCCTGCTTGGCTGCAATCCCAACATCAAATTCTTTAATCGAAAACTACAAGTATTTTATATCGGCATATACCTACATACATACATACACACACACAACAAGCATGATAAACCAAATAAATAAATAAATAAATGTTTTAACCAATCTAAATAGAATTATTTTTGTACATTTAATGCTTTTAGTTTAATATAAAGGGGTTTTTAGTTAAATTCATAAACTTAATTTTTTTTAATATAATATTTGGTTAACTGTACAAAGTATTAAAGGATTTTGTAATTGAGTTTAATTTAATTGAGCTATTCACTACAGAAAAGGAAAATTTGCGAGTTTGTTAACAGTTTTTATGTGAGCTTTTTTTAAGCTTAGGAAAACTAATTCTATTTTGTGATTAGAACGAATTCAAAAAGTATTTAAACTGAAGGATCACTGAGCACTGACTATTTGCACCCAAAAGTATGCAGTAGGTTACAAGTCCTACTTTTCACGTGCCTTGTAACTTAAAACTTAAGTTACTTTAGGGGGCAGCCCTAGATCTGCCACTGTGTAGACATACATAAGTAGATTGTTTTTGGTGTTGACCTCAGTTTACAAATTATCTAAACTACTAAACTGTTGTTCTACAATAATTTATTAAAATATCTATTATTTAGTAAAGCTTTAGGATCAGAAGTTCGATCAAAGATAAATAGAAATATGTTTAATCTGACTCCAAAAAATTTAAAATCCACACGAAATCTATAATATGGTTTGTATTCCTAAAAGAGAAAAAAAACCAATTAAATTTCAATTTTATAACTCTTGTATTGTATTCTATAGTAGACAATTCAAATAGTTTTCAAAAAATGGAAAATAGTTGTATAAATGATTGATAGTCTTTAAACGTTTGAAAGTTTTGTGTCCATTTATTTTTGCATATGCAAAAGGACTGCCTTTGTGACAGGAAGTTGAAGCATAAAAAAGGCTTACAAATTGTCATTTCTTTTATAATGCAACAGAAACTTGAGATAGAGAGACTGTTTGTAAGGGAATGGAAAAGAAAAAGGAGAAGGAAGACAGAGAGAGAGAGAGGAAGAGACCCACATAAACTGTGCCAAATCATGAGTTCAATGGAGCTTAGGTAAAAGCAGCAGCAGCTTATTAAGTAAACTGCTAGAGTAAACTGAGGTAAGGTGGATGACAATGCACACACCCACACACACACACACACATCTATACACTCTCAAACACATACACACTTGAAGAGAGCCAGTGAACTGACATTAAAGGCATAACGGCAACAATGTCAACCGAACTGAGGCTCAAACCAAGTCCAATATAGAAACCCCTCTCCCCACTTGACCGAATTTACGAGGTGTGCCCCAAGACAAAAGGTGAAACAAAGTTTGACCTTAAGAATATATATTTAATATTGGATTTGGTCAGCATTATCCTTAAACAATAATTTTGAAATTTCTACTTATAAAATGTGTTTAAACTTTTTACTTTTTTGAACTACTTACAAATAAATGGGCATATCCAACTGCTTCACCTTAATATACGTTAATACGTCAACTAAATTTTCTTTTCCTTCTCTCACATACTTTTTAAGCACTCCTCGCCTAGATTTCTTTTGCTAGTACTGCTGCTGCTTGTTGGTGTTGCTGGGAGGACTTCTGGTTCTTGGGCAAATTTCATTGTCCTTGGGTCCTTATCGAAAATCCAAAGCTGTCACTTGTCCGGGCAGCACTTCACGGCCAGGCAGTGATCTCCCTTGAGTGTGTTGAACATACGCTTTTCCATGTATGTATGTATGTGTACGCTCCTTATGTGTGTATTTTGCGGCTTCGGTGTATGTGCTCCCAAGTTCCCTGTTGAAATCCCTATCCCAATTGCTAACCCATAGCCCATTGCCCATAGCTCTTGAGCTGTGGAGCTGTGGAGCTCTAGCCCTACTCTTACTTTGGTCGTGTCCATGTTCGGGGCTTATATAACCACTCAGTGACACAAATAAAAGTAAACATGATAAAACCATTGAAACTTTTTCCATTTTCACTTTTGAGTGTGTTTGTATTTTGCTTCACTTTGCTTTTGTGTTCGCTTGTCCTTAACCACTAGCCTCCTCCCTTAACTCCCGAAACTTAATGCATGTGTGTGAGTGTGTGTGTGTGTGTGCGTGTGTATGTGTATGAGAGTTAATCTCAAGTGCAGCCGAGAGCTAAATATTTGCCATTGGCGTTGACTCCTGCGCCTCTGTCCACAATCAGGCTACGTCTATGTTGACTTTTCTTCCACTTTGCCATCTCTCTTATTTTACCACACTTTCCCACTCTCTCTTCCTTATCATCAATGGTAACTGGCCATGTGAACATGCATTCAAATGACCCGCAGTTTTTTTTTATACTCCCTCTTTCTCTCTCTCTTTTTGCGTGTGTGTGTCTATTTTTCTTTCTCCTTGCCCACTTGTTTACACGAAACTAACAAGCAAAGCTAAAAGTTGGCACAACTGCAAGCAGCATCATCATTTTGTGACCCTCTTACTATGAACCACAGCACCACTTCCCCCAACTACCCACCACCACCCCCTTTCCATTCATTGGTTGTAGCGGTCGTTGTGCATAAATTGTTTATATTCGGAGGTTGGCAGCCCTCGTTTGTTTTTTTTTCTGTTTCCTTTTGCTAGAGAAAGACCAACAAGAACAAAAGGTAACTGGCAAATATTTGTGTCAGTCGTTGAACTTGCCCCCCATTATGTTGACCTTTCAGAGGTTAACATTTAAAAGTCAATCTTCTTGCACAACAGCAGCAGCAGCAGCAACTGGCAATAACAAACAAAGCTATCGATAACTAACACAGAGCTTTTGTCCGAACTGTACACTAAAGTAAACATGATACATTTTCTTTTGCTTATCCAGCAAATGGTCGCTTATGTATAAGTTTTTAACTGTCACAAGGCTAATACACTCATTTCTAAACACAGGGCAATGACTTCTCATGTCAAGGTGAACCAAATACGGCACTAAAATTGTTAAATAATTGACTGTATCAGATCCTTGGTTAGTAGGCTACACATAACTCCACTAGTATATTAAAATAATAATCCTTACTTATTTAAGCAATAACTTTAATCTAAAACATATAAAATAGCCCTATTGTATATTCGATAACCTTTATCCGATAGCAATTAAATTATATCGATATCATCGCTGTGATATCGATGGCGAAGTAAGAACAACGCTGATGCTTTCTTGCTCTCTTGTAAAAGAGAGAAAGAATCTATTCGTATATCTTAACTCAAAGACATACAAAGCTGTTATATTAATATTGTAGTAGCAATGTTTATTCTTTATTTATTATATTTTATATCATAGGCTTATTATTTTATTTTATTTCTTTTACAGCTTTTACTGTCTGTCTCTCTTCTCATTGTTCAGTGTTAATTAACGGGCATACTGCTCTGCCACAACAGTGTTGGCAATTCCAGCATACTTATCGGTGTTCGTTATAGTTTAAACTAGTTATCCTACTACAATATATTGGCATCTTCGGAGCAATATTTGAAAATAAACTTCAAAGAAATTCGGTTCTTTTAGTTAATAGATTTCAGAGTCTAGTTTCAAGTTTACTTTGCTCTATTCTCATTTAATTTTATTTGAAATGTTAAATAACTTTTTTAGTTATTAAAAATCGTTAACAAGTCATCCTTAATTTCCATCCATGGTCTATCTAAATCGGTCAGATTGGTTACTTTTAATTTACTTCCTTTTGTTTTTTGGTAAAATTAATTTTGAATTTCACTCTGAACTATATCCGACTATATGTGAGATAGAAACATTCCCAATGGATGATGGAATGAAGAGTGGAACTTTGGATCGGAAAGACAAGGACAGAACAAAGTATTAAAACTCAGAAAAAGGATTTGGTCAAGCAGAAGAATATAAACTTCAATAAAATTTTGAGGAAATTAACAAAAAAGAAGACGTTTTCATTACAAAAATCGACAGAAGTACGAATGTATGTGTATATTTGTATATATATATATATATTAGATAACTGTTCTCATTGTACCTATTAATTCAAAAGTACGGAAAAGATCTGCAAAGATCTTTAAATATCAAAATAAACACTATTAACGTTTACCTTATCATTTATTAGCTTTAATGAAATTCATAAATTGTTGAAAATAAAGCTAGCAATAAACTAAATTTAAAAAAAAAAGCATAGATGTATATGTAAGCTAATTCGATAACTAAAAGGTATGCGGAATGTCGAATTCACTGCGAAAAGTTGGCATAAAGGATTTTATCCTTTCAGACAGGTATAAATTGCCAACAATCTGACATTATGAAGCTTCTGTAAGTGTGTGTGCTTCTGTGTGTGCATGTCTATGACTCTGTGTGGGAGTGTGAGTGTGTGTGAGTAAATGCATTGCGTTTGCCAATATCTTACACTTGGCTGAAAACAAAAAGCCGGAACGGATGTGTTGGCAGCATCATCTCTTAGCAGGATGAAGGAAAGATAGGAAACGAAAGACTGGTCTGGGGTTCGTTTGAACCCGCTCTGAACCACCTTGTCAAATATTTCATGAAGATTTAACGCATATTCCTTGTACGAGAATGCTCACTTAACAATTTTCTTATATTGACTGAATTTTTAATAATGTTCACAGAGAGCTCAGTGGATTTTTGGAATGGCCCGTGGAGCAGAGGCCAAAAATGTGCATGTAACGATGTCTTAATTAAGCCACGTTCTTATCCTTGTCCTGTGTGTCAAAGGGATCGACAAGCAAACAAAAGAAGAGTGAATCGGATTCAGTCACAGTCACTGTCACAGGAAGGGGAGGACATCATTTTGTATTTGGACATGAGTTCGCAATGAGTTGGCAAAATGCCAAAAGTCAATCCACGCCTTCGGGTAGAGTTTTGTAAGTATATGTTGTCAAAGGATCGGGAATGGGAGTCGGAATCGGAGTGGGAGTGGGAGTGGAAATTGGATGGAGTTCGCCTTTCACTTTTCACACAATCCGCAATTAATTTCCGTTTCGATTGTCTATCTCGTTCTGTCTGCAAATCCCCATAATATCCACCAACTTCTCCATCCATTCCAAAAACATCCGCTTTTTACTGTTGGGCGACTCCAATTTAATTGCTTTGGGGGTTTGTGCATGTGTGTGTTCTGCTTGGAGGAAGCTTTAGCTAAGCTGATCTAAGCTCCATGTGTATGTGTGTGAGTGTTGTGTGTGTGTGTGTGTGTGTGTGTGTGAGAATGTGCTCACGTGTGTGTGTGTGTGTGCGAGTTAGTGATTTACGCGCTGCATTTACCGCTATAAATAAAGCACTAAACATAGCGGACTGCTTGACAAAAAGAGAGAGGAAGAGTAACGGAAGATTGTGCAAGCGTATAAAGAAAGGCAGAGAGGAAAGAGAAATTGGGAGAACGAGACAGATAGAACTATTGTCGTGTCAACAACTTCCTTGTGCAAAAGTTTCATTTGTTCAGTTCATTTGTTGCCAGCGAAAAATAGCAGATAAAATCCAGATGTTGACTATTAAAATTTACAAAAAAAAAAAAAAAGAATATAAAACTTTATCTGTAAATTACAATCCGGTCATCGAATTAAAGATACCCTATGAAGGGTTTAATAGCATTCAAAATGTTTTGATGAAGCCAAAAACCTTTGAAGTTCTTATGTTTTTTAAAGTTGCGAATTATTAAAGACTATTTTGAAAACGGAATGTAAGTATAATAATTAGAGTTGCCACGAATTGTGAATTGGCCGAATACCGAATATTCAACAACGCTCTCGGCCAATGCTAATAATAAGGAGACGTGGAGAAAACTACTGCGGCAAACGAGTTAGATTTTGGGCTTAAAAACAGTTCGCCTGATCCTTACAAATGGAAGCAAATGAAATCCTATAACCAAACCCTTCGAAATTCGCTAAAGTTAATCTTTCTTGTAATGGAAGTTGTGTGTATAGTGAAAGGTTACTTTCTGAGCCTGCTACCAAAAAATGTTGAAAAACTTGTTTTCATTCAACACAATTTATCATTGATAAATTTAAAATACTAAAGTGTTGTAATTTGCAAATAAATACATAATTTTGAGTAATATAATGTGTCATTTTTACATCATTTGGTAAAGGGTATAATAAAACGTACTATTAGACTGAATACCGAATAGCAAAAAAGTGTCCGGATAGGCCGAAACCGAATAGTTGCCAAATATTCGTGACATTTCTAATAACAATTGGCATAACTGGCTTAAATGGTAGTTTCTCCTAATATTATTTCATAGAAAATAATTTTTTTTTTTTTTTTGCGTAATGTATACGCAGGGTATGTCACTTAGCAAATATTCTGGTAAATTGCAAAGACTATACTAATATTTAATGTAGTAATATTTAAGCTAAGTATAAGTATCCCTAATGATAAGCATCATTAGCATCCACTGTGCAATACATCCATACATAGATCTTCATATTAAGATAAGCGCTCTCTCACAAAGAGACAGAAAATCTTGAATCACCAGAGAAATGAAATAAAAAGACTTTCTGTGAGCAGCAATTGATCTGAACGGACATTTTAACTCGCCCATCCTAAAATATTATGATATTTATTAAGTTTTTCATTACGAACGTTTAAAACTTATATGTACATATTATATTAGGGCGAATATTTTCCCATAGTACGATCTAAACGCTTTTCGTTTTCAGTTTCCATCTCATTGGCTTTTCGGTAGTGAGCTAGAGCCTAGGATAAATCACATATTCATTGGTTTGGCACTCATTGTTATACACAACTAGCCTATACACATACACACACACTCTCTCGCTTTAAATATATGAATTAAATTTTTTCCAAAATATATATATATTATCCTTTAAAACCCACAAAAAAAAACACAAAAATCGACAAACAGTAAGACACAAAAAAAAAACGTAAATTCCCTCTAACCAATGAAAAATATAACCGCCAAATCAATGAAAGAAAACTAAACGAAAACCGAAATCGGACCCTGGACCATCCTGAAAAATAAACCCAAAAAAACGAGAAAAACGAAAAAAAAAAAAAAAAAAGCAAAGCGATATACGGATTACATTGATTGCGATTAATGCAATAACGAACAGCAGTGCAGGACATATGAGAATTTTTTGTCGAATTCCATTTCCTCAACCATCTGGACGAGCAGCGGCAGCGGCAGCAGCAGCAGTAAATTTCGAGGACCCGGATTCCGTTTTTGCGGTATACGGCCAGAGGGTCCCATACACAGACAACTACGTTTCATTTCCAGTTAACCAATTACAAAATTCGTGTTTGAATTCAAGTGAGGGGGCGCCCCTTGGTTACGATCTTTGCGGCGCACCAAATCCACATTTGGCAGATTTCCAAACAAAAGATATAAAAAAAAAGAAAAGAAAAGAAAAGAAAAACGAAAAAATATGGTTATCAATCTGAATCCTTCAACCTCCTCCTCCTCCTCCTCCTCCACCAGCCACACCTCATCGACTAGCAGCAGCGGGAGTGGGAGTGGTAGTGGGAGCAGCGGAAGCAACAATCTAATGGGAATCATAACTCATTCAGCATTTAATGGCATTATCTATTTACAAGTTTTGTGCGCTGGCGATGAGTTTGCCAAATGGATTACCGTTCAGGAGGCGATGGCATACTGCCCGAGCGGTGTGATAGCCTATACAAAATTGCAATTGAATTACATCTATGGAGTGCCCATGGACTGGTTATTTCACACCGATTGACAATCGCCTTGGTCCATCAAGCAGACTGGGGCGGATTACCAACTACAATTGAGTACAAACAAAGAATAGAGAAAACGAAATTTTAAGAGCGCAAACTAACAAAAATTCACAATATATACACACACACACACGCACACTGACACACACACATAAACGTCTATTTGATAAGTCCCCCTCATGAAAAACATTCTCACATCTGCCCAACGATCATTTTATCTCACTCACACACACACACACATTTTATTTACCAAATTTCTAGTTCAATTGTTATCCTAAAAAAAAAAAAATTCTAAGCCACAAAAAAATGTAAAAACAAAAAAATCATAAAAATTTCTTTCCAACAAAAACTGTATATAAAAATTAACAAAATGTTTCATGATTGTATGATGAAAAAAAAAATCTTTTTTAATGTTGAACTATAAGTAAATTGTTTTTTATTTTTACAAATTAGGCAACAATTTAGTCCAATTTTACAAACTTAAATTAAGTTAAAGTTAGTCCTTGCGAAATTTGTATTGCTCTTTCTTGACTATGCAATATGCCTTTAAGGATATGCGAGGGAGACTTAAACATTTTCGACTACTAATCTCGACTTGAATAAGTAAAAATATATGACTCTTAAACAGGATGGATAATAAAAGGAAACTAAAACTGGTAAATCAAAAAACAAAAAGGATCTGTATTCTGCAGGTGTTTCTGGAAGATTACGAAACACATGGACAAAAAAACTTTATCAGATTAGCATATATTTCAATTGAAGTCTGAAAAATATCTATATTTTGCATTTGAGAGAACAAAAAAACAAAATAAAATGAGCTCGACTGCAATCGGAAGATTGAAATAAAATAGATCGGTTAAAGAAAAGTCACTTACCAAACGCCCACCATGGAGTTTAAAATTAATTTTAAAAAATATTTGGAACTTTGTTTCCAAAAAACATATACTATAGAATCCGGTTATAACGACGGTCAAGGGATCAACGATTTTACTTCATTATATCCGGAAGACGCTTTAACCGGAAGAAACAAAGAACATTTTTTTTGTATTATCTTACAGCTGCCAAAAATTTCAAAAATTTATAACTTTAACAGCAGCGCATAATTTTATTTAAACGAGATATACTATTAGAGCTTTGATAAGATTTGAATAGACAAATCTATTCAGAATTGCAGCCTAAATTCACTTTAAAAAACTCCATTCTGACGTTGTCGTCGCTGCCCATCCAATATATTGTCCCCGAAGGGTTCCCCACAAATCGCCACACCATGGCTAATAATTCTTTATTTAAAATCGTAATGTTCGTTTTTGAAATCACTTGAGAGTGAGTTGCTGATACTGATAAATACATTTCAAAATTTTTTGGTATTATTTTGCTGTACTTTTTTCCGGAACGTCTCTATAGCCGATTGAATTGTGAAAAATATCGTCGCCAAAAGCGAAGACGGACTAACCAGAGAAACTTTCATATAAGTTTGTATGGGGACCAACCAATTCATTGAATTTTCGTCGCTATAACCGAATGGAGTCGTTATAACCGGAGTCCACTGTATATACTTCATGTAAGTAATATATGTAATAGCGTGATGATTAGTCGGTTTCAACGATCTGCTTTCACTATTTGAACAATGTAAACATAATAATCTTTAGAGTTGTAAGCTATGCCTTTTTTCGCCTTTTTTCGCTTCATCCACTTACAATTCCCAACTGGTTTGGTGAAGTAGTGTTGCAATTCTAGAGTGCTTAGCAAAGTCTGCAGATGAGAGAACTTGCTACTTGCTACCTAATCATTTTTTATTAACCCGAAAATGTCCTCTAGCCTTCTCATTTGAAAGATTGAAATAATGAAAAGTTGAAAAAAAATATAGAAAAACCTCTGTTATTCCAGATTCAGTCTGAACCTAGGATTCGAATTCAGACATACAAAAATCAATTAGAAAGGTGTTATCGAATCTAACAAGGGGAATTTCATGTCCTCTAGCCTTCTCATTTGAAAGATTGAAATAATGAAAAGTTGAAAAAAAATATAGAAAAACCTCTGTTATTCCCAGATTCAGTCTGAACCTAGGATTCGAATTCAGACATACAATAATCAATTAGAAAGGTGTTATCGAATCTAACTAGGGGAATTTCATGTATGCGAATCATCGGATGCGTTTTAGAATACAACTTTTTTTTTTTGTTGAGGCCATTTCAAATATTTTAGCGCACTATTTTAAATATTTTAATAAATCGCATTTCAGGCGACTTCTAGGTAAAATGCCATCTACAAAAATCTCATCACATAATTGACATAAGGTTGTGCAATATCTTTAGCTCACAAGTTGTAAAAAAATCTCTTCTTTTTGATGTATGGAAAAATAGAATTTTTTAAAAAATGTTTAATTTGCTAAATTGCATTATCTGGCTTCTCCACACATACAAAAATATTTACATGATTGACAAACAAAAAAAAAACTACAAAAAAAACGAACCACCTAAAACTAACGGTAATTTTAAGTTGCTGGTCGGTAGAGGTTGCCGAAATATTTTATATAGCCTCAGGTAAATGGATTTTCTACAGCATATTAAAAATTCATTAAAATCGTTGATTCGCATACCTGAAGTTCCCGTTGAAAGTTTTGTTCCTGGCCTGTATCTACATATAATACATACACTTCGAGGTGAATAAAGTTAACGTATCCATTTAAATTATAAAAACAAGACTGACATTCACTCATTTATTGTTAGTTTTCCCTAACTTTATGAACAAACCTCGCTGGCTTGGTGTGTACATACATACATATAGGCAACTTTAGGTTATATTGAACAGTTTTTGTTCTTGCATTGATTGGCACTCGAGTATGTTTACTGACTATTGTTGTTGTTGTTCTTGTTGTTGTTGTTGTTGCTGCTGCTTTTTTTCTATTGTTTATCCTTTGGCTTTTGTTTTGCATTGTCGTATCAGACCCACCACCCAGAACCCCAGAATCGAACATTGAGCCTCCATCACTTTTGCTGGCCAACGATCATAGATAAATGCTTAGGCCTCTCATCTCTATTGTTGGCCATGTTGTTGTTGTTGTTGTTGTTGTTATTGTTATCTAGGCTTAGTTCTTTTTGCATTCTGCTTCTATGGCTTTTGTTTGCCCTTTTAGCAAGTAATTAGTTTGGCATAACATATTCCATGCAAACGTTGGTTATGGAAATGAAGGTCAATTTGTTTAGCCGAGACTTTTTGAATATGCATCAGATTATGAACTGAATATATGCATATACAATGTATATGGTAGGGTAAAACGGAATAAGGAAATTAATTTTGTCATCGACCACAAATATACTTCTTTTATTTGGTAAATTGATAACAAATTTACCCCTTGATTTTACCCACTTAAGGAAGTTTTTTCTTTTTTTTTTTAATTGTGCACATTAGGCCCAATGCTCAATTAAGTGTGCATTGTTCGAGTGTTTTTTTTGAGATTTTTTTCAACTAAGAAAGAATAATTAGAATTCCTTTTAACTTTAAGGCTAGTTTATTACTATATTGAACAACACTTTTGAATTTTTTAATGACATTTCCGTTGGAAGTGGTGGAGTTAGAGGCTGGTGTCCATTGACTATCGCCATCAGAGTTGACATCTGGATTTCGCAGTTTTGATCTGAAATCATTAATATTTTTTCTCTCTCCCAAACTCTGACCAAAAAAGTTGTCCGCTTGTGTCCCTTGTGCATTGTGTTCACCTTTACTTAAGCTTTTTGAGTTGTCCGTTATACTGTCCGAGTTTTTACCTATATGGAAGAATTCGTTTATTTTACCTCTCCACAAATGTGGCAACAAATCCAACGTCACTAATTACAGAGGAATTTCTAAATTGTCAGCGATACCTAAATTGTTTGAGAAAATTATACAGCATTTATGTAGATCCATTTTTTTGCCATACCAGCATGGGTTTGTGAAGAACAGATCTTCACAAGAAGCTGGTCGAAGGAGTTCAAGGATCTGTATACTACCAAAATACTTTTTACTTCATTAGTCCGACCCATATTGGAGTATGGATCTTGTGTTTGGTCCCCACAATATGGGTTATATCAAAACAAAATAGAATCTGTAAAAAAGCAGTTTTTACTTTTCGCCTTTCGTGATTTGCGCTGGGATCCAAATGTACAACTTCTATCTTATTCTAGTCGACTTTAGTTAATTAACCTACCTTCTTTTGCTTTTCTTTATAAACTTCTGAATGGTGAGATTGACTCTTAAGAGCTGTTGAGCCAAATTAATATTTCTGTTCCATCTAGAAGGACCCGCAACTAACAACTAACTTTGCTCTGCATCAACCTTTTCGTATACCACAACAGATTTTGCCATGTTATCGGTTCGGAATCATCGCTTTCGATTATAAAAACTGCGCTTTTGTCCTTCTTCGCTCGTAATTAATTGTGGTCATCTTTACTTTAACCTATTATGTTTTTATACCATACACCCATAGGGTGAAATGGTATATTAAAGTCGCTAAAATGTATGTAACAGGCAGAAGGAAGCTTTTCCGACCCCATAAAGTATATATATTCTTGATCAGCATCAACAGCCGAGACGATCTAGCCATGTCCGTCTGTCCGTCCGTCCGTCCGTCCGTCCGTCTGTATGAACACCTAGATCTCGGAGACTATAAGAGCTAGAGCCACCAAATTTGGTATGTAGACTCGTGTCATATGTACGCTTATCGAGTTTGTTTCAAATGTTTGCCACGCCCCCTACCGCCCCCGCAAATGATATAAAACCGATTTTCTTAAACACCATAGCAACTAGAGACACAAAATTTGGTATGTATATTTGCTTAGTAAACGCGCACATTTTGTATTTATAAAAAATTTGCCACGCCCCCTACCGCCCCCGCAAATCAACTAAAACCGATTTTCTCAAAAACTATTTTAGCTAGAGACACCATATTTGGTATGTATATTTGCTTAGTAATTGCGCACATTTTTGATGTGTAAAAATTTTGCCACGCCCCTTTCCGCCCCCGTAATTTGAAAAAACTCGATTATCTCCCGTAATTTTCTACCTTTTGCAATCAAATTTAGCACACTTAAATTTGATACTAATATCCAGCGAAACACCAAATTTGATTAAAATCGGAATAAAAATAGCCAAGTTATGCATATAAACGTTTTTCCATATGGCCGGAGTTGGCCGTTGGCTGGTGGGGGCGCTAGGGTGCTGAGATATGCTTGTAAAAAGCATGTGAACAGTTTTTTTTTTTAAATACGAAAATGCATTGGTTATTATAAATTTAAAATATTTGTTTTACTGGTGTATGGTATATCCAAGTCGGCGAGACGACTTACTTACTTCATTTATATATAACCTATTCTCTTATTACTTTTCATATTTATATTTCTTTAGTTTAATTTATGTTTATATATGTAATACACCTTTGACCTTAGGTCGGAGTGGGTAGAGGTAACTTTACTTAGGGCCACTCGTAACAGGCCCGGGCAGATCGATTCGTCAATAACTTATCGAGCTAGGATTCCCGCAAGTTGAAAAAAAAAATACGCTTAGGCACTCAATCGACCCGTGTTTATCTTAGTACCCATATGATTGGAGCTAATTGGAATTTCATTTTGAAATTTAAGCAACATATTCTTTAATAGTTGTACTAACAATTTATGCAATAAAAAAAATCGATATTTTTATTCATCTAAACTGGTTTCCCCCTAATTTATGAGTTATTGAGTTGAAAGTTGGTTTAAATCTGTGACTAAAACAAATAGCTTTGAGTTATTTTGTCACATTGCGTATACGTAATTTATGTGATGCGTTGAAGCATTTACTGTGATTGAAATCGGTCGGTTACGTCATTTTTTTTTTTCTTTTTCAAAACTAAAATCGTATACAAACATTGGACATGATGGAGATCCGGAGCATAATGGTCTGTTGATTCTTACCCTCCTGCTGTTCCTGCTTTTCCTGTTCACCCTTCAAGTTTTCGCTTCTCTGTTTTTTTTTTTTTTTTTATATATTCCTAAGTGTATCTTTTATTTTCAGTATTCTTTCATTGTCTCTATTTTTACTTATATGCACTTATGTACAATTTTTAAGCGGATTTTTATTTTTATTTCTTTCTTTCCTTCTTTCTTTCGTTGGTTGTCGTTTTCTTTTTAAGGCATTTGAACTTTTAATGTGCGTGCTGGCTGGATGGCTGGTTGGCTGAATGCTGAGGAACCTCTGTCCAATTGTACATAAGTAAAAGAGCCACTCTCTCTCCCCCACTCTCTCTCACCCACTTCTTCACCCTACCAGTCGAGTCCAGTCAAGTCCGTGGCACTTCATCTCTGGCTGCATTTGCGTTACACTATACGTACGTCGAATTTATTGCACACATCGTTCCGTTTCCGTTTCCTGTGGCAACCATTGCATTAAACTTTAAATGCTAAGCGCTGGCAAAACATTTCAATCAGCGAAAAGAGAGATTCCCAATGCCAACCAATGGTCATGGCATATATGTATGTATGTATATACCTCGTATCTGTATATTCCAGATAAAATTGCATGCATTCCCTTAGCTGCAATGAGTGCGGTTCCACTTGAACTTTTTTGGTCAGTTGCATTTTAGTTAGCAAATGTTTCTTCTCTCACTCCTCTGATTGTTGTCGAATGGTTGCATCCTATAACTTTTAATAAGTAAATGCAACTTTATAAACTCTTACAGAAAATTGCATTTGAGAGATTGTGTATTGAGATAGCCAGTTCGAAAAATGTTATACCATATGAGTGGCACACCCACAAAACTATAACTAAACATTAATTGAAATCGATGGATTGCAAGAGTAGCCTTTACTTTGAAAGTAAAGTCAAGAGGAGAACACTAAGAACTAACTATAATTGAAGAGAATGTGCTTCAAATGTACTTTAAGAAATCTCTCAATTGTTTAGACTTGGGTGCACTCTATATTTTAAAATATGTTTTGTGTTTTCGAATATGAGGAGAAATTTAAATTTATTTTTTTTTTTTTGTCAACATTCAAAGCGGTTTTGCGATAAATGCTAACGATAACGGTAAAACGACTGTAACATCATCGTTAGTGGCATTTTCCAGGCGCTTGAGCACAAAGTAAAACCGAAAATGAGAGGGTGGTGAGAGAGACGGTGAGAGAGCGAGAGAGAGAGAGAGAGAGAGAGATAGAGAAGGAGGATAGAAGACAGCCCAATTTATATCTAGGCAAATATGGCGCATATATCATGTGGTAAATGGCAAACTGTGGAGGGAGGGTTGGAGAGCGGTGGGGCGGGCATAAGGCGGCCGACAATTACCGTTAGCGACTTGTGCAATTTATGTTGCATTCGCAATTACAAACCTACGAGGTGTGTATGAATAGTTTTAGCTATACGGTAACCAAGTATTGGACTAAACGACTTATTTCACTCAAAAAATTATGAATAAGTTATAAGAGTGCATAAGTTAATTTGCTCACCCATTTAATAGCTCACTGACACATTCATTAAGGTGACTCAATAGTTCAATTAACTCACTTGTTCAGTTGCCTCACTTGTTCAGTTGACTCACTTGTTCAGTTGACTCACGTGTTCAGTTGACTCACTTGTTCAGTTGACTCACTTGTTCAGTTGACTCACTTGTTCAATTAACTAACTTGTTCAGTTGACTTAATTGTTCAATTAACTAACTTGTTCAGTTGACTCAGTTGTTCAGTTGACTCACTTGTTCAGTTGACTCACGTGTTCAGTTGACTCACTTGTTCAGTTGACTCACTTGTTCAGTTGACTCACTTGTTCAGTTGACTCACTTGTTCAATTAACTAACTTGTTCAGTTGACTCACTTGTTCAGTTGCCTCACTTGTTCAGTTGACTCACTTGTTCAATTGACTTACTTGTTCAATTAACTAACTTGTTCAATTAACTAACTTGTTCAGTTGACTCAGTTGTTCAGTTGACTCACTTGTTCAGTTGACTCACTTGTTCAATTAACTAACTTGTTCAGTTGACTCACTTGTTCAGTTGACTCACTTGTTCAATTGGCTTCCTTGTTCAATTAACTAACTTGTTCAGTTGACTCACTTGATCAGTTGACTCATTTGTTCAATTATCAGACTTGTTTAGATCTGCGCTAACTTCTTTCTGTTTTGAGGCTTCTGATTCCTTTTTTTGCTATTGTAAAAAGGATATATTCAGCTTTGTTCTCGGTACCGATTCGGAATGACTCCAAATCAATTTGCTCGGGTTCAAATAGTTTGGCTTTTGAGTCAGTAAAATAAAAAAAAATTACATTCATTCATAGATAAAAGTTTCTATTTCAAATGGTTTTTATTTTCGTTGCCTAGTTGGATTGATCAGAAGAGATTATATTATGGCAACTTTTCGAACACACCTCGAACACCTATAGATACACCTAATTAAAAGTAGAGAGATACACGCAGACACGGCATATAGATTTTGCCATGGCAAATGCATTTCATTTAGTCGTCGTCGTCGTTGGCTTTTGAATGGATTTTGGGAGTGTCGTCAAGTGGCAGGTAAATGTTACTAGGCTAATTTTGGGGATATCACTCACTCCTCCCTCCTTGTATGTGCGTCTAGACGTTAATTGCCACGCCTACTTGCGCCCATATAGCACTTAATGCATATAAATTTAAATATTAAACAAAGTACATTGAAAAAAGAAAACTATAAATTAACAATAAAAAAAAAAAAACTAAAAGCTTTTTGCGCGCATTTTTGTGGGCCGCTCCAAATGGGCGTGGCCCTGTCAACAGCAAAGCAAACGAGAAGCGAGACAAAGAGAAAAATGAGCTGCAAAGAGATAGTAATAAAGAAAAAGAGAGAGAAACGAATGTTTGTACTTTGGGTCCTCTTCTCTCTTTTTTTTTTTTTTTGTTGGTCGTCCAGGGAGAGTCCTGAGAGCCTTTGCCCATGCCTCATTAAATTAGCATTGATAATTATTTTAAATTACTTCATTAAGTTTTGTGAAAAATGTTTGCTCGTTGGTACATCTTTTAGCTACCCCAAAGCGATTTGTTTTTGCGTTTGTTTTCTTCTTTTTTTTTCGTCCTGTTTAGTTCAATTCCCCTTCCCTTGCCACTGAAGGTATCAAGGATTATGAGAGACAAAACTGATCCTAAACTCGTCATCATTTATTTAATGTGCAAAACAGCGGAGCCAACAACTGACTAAACTAAAATGCCATAAATATTCTACTAAACTGGATTCAAAAAGTTCTCATTATAATGTAATAATAATTGTGCCAAATGTTAATGCAAAACTTTAACTCAATTTTAGTCTTAATTAGTTCTGAAATTCTCTAAGTTTAGTTAAAAGGTTTTCTGTTATTATATATATAAATTAATACAATCTACCTGAGTACACGGTATGCAAAAGTCGTTGTTATAACCACTAAATTTTTTTTATTATGCTTTTTGTATTTTTTTCTCCTTTTTTCTGTTGTGTTTTCTTTTTATAATCCGCTCATGTAACTGAAATTAATTTGATTGCTGATGTTGTCTCAGCTGCTTCATTAATCAAAGGACTCGGAGTTGAATCATCCGGCGAGCAAGCAAGCCAAAGGTACTACCAAGGGAAACACTGAGTTTAGTCTTGCTCTCTATCTCTTTCATTCCATGTGGCACTGTAGTGTGCCTCTTCCCCTCTCTGCACCTCTCTCACTCTGTCCAACACTTTTGCCGCCTCATGAATAATTAAATATGGAACATAGTTATCCCTGTTCGCCCGGACGACCATCCGGTCGGCTCAAAACTTATCCATCAAATGACATTTGCGTTGATGCGGGTTTCCGGCTCAGTACCACCTTCTCCGTACTCTTCCATGTACATTCACTTCCACTTCCATTTCAACTCATCTCCTTTTTCTCTTTTCCAAACCATCTCTGGCTGGTTTGTTGGTTTGCTGGTTTATTTGCCTGACATTTTCGATGTCGTTGTCGTGTTTGTCTTTAGTCTTTATCAAACAACATCGTTTGCCTGCTGTCCGCCTTTCCCTTCCCTCCCTTTTGCAACTTTGTCTCTAAGTGTGTGTGTGCATCCACTTGTTACGGTTCAGATTTTGACATTCATCAAAAATTGTGTCAAAATTTTAGTGGCAACAACAACAAGAACAAGAAACAACAAGTTTTTGGGTAACCAACCAAAATAAAAAACACGAGACAGAGCAAGAGAGAGAGAGAGAGACAGAGATGAAATGAGAAAATAACAAGAACATCAACAAACTCATAGCACATTTTCTAACGTTGGCTTGGCCAGCTTGTGGTTAGATCCTGATGATAATTTGTCTCCCTTTCACATGCCTCTCGACCCCCCTTTCCAACCCCTCTTCATTTTAAGCCTTTTGACCGGTGCCCATAAAAATGGTCAGCCCAAATGTAGGCAACACTTTTTGTGGCCATAAACTTTTCACTTGAATTTTCGAGGTTTTTCACTTATGTTTTTCATTTTTGTTGCTATTTTTTTTTAACTCAGAAATTGACAATTTAATAACATGCACAAAATTTGACAAACACAAACACTTTAGTCAAAGACTTTATGTTAAAACCTTTGAATTAAAGACACAAAAAATTTATTTAAGCAAAAACATTCCACAAAAATGACTTTTAGCACTCTTAATTTCATTGGATCAGCTTGCTAGAAAGCCCTTCTATTTATAAGGACTAAGACTAGTCAGATTCCTTCTTTTCCTTTAACTAACTATTTCTTCTTCTAGAAAACGGCTAGATATATACATATATATATATATTTAGTTAGGTATATTAATTTTCTGTCATTGTGCTAACTTACGATCTTTATTTATACACAAAGACAAATGGGTCAAATCAAGCTTATGAATATGGAATATTTAATCTCAAGGTTTGTATAGCTCATATCTGTTATCCACCTAGTTCAAGTATTAGCCTTTAAAAATGAGTACCGGGAAAGGACGAAGGAAAGGGAAGAGAAAAGATGATAATCAAAAGTCTTGCGATTATCTCTTGATTTATTCTGCTAATTGCTATCCTAATCTACTTACTAAACACAAGCAAAATATCTAAATAAGAAAAAAAATTAAAAAAAAAAAAATTTGGTTGTCTGTAAAGTCAGTTTACGAACGATTATTCTTCGTGATAAAGTCATAAGAAAATATTTTATTATACCATACACCCATAGGGTGAAAATGGTATATTAAAGTCGCTAAAATGTATGTAACAGGCAGAAGGAAGCTTTTCCGACCCCTTAAAGTATATATATTCTTGATCAGCATCAACAGCCGAGACGATCTAGCCATGTCCGTCTGTCCGTCCGTCCGTCTGTATGAACACCTAGATCTCGGAGACTATAAGAGCTAGAGTCTGGTATGTAGACTCGTGTCATATGTACGCTTATCGAGTTTGTTTCAAATGTTTGCCACGCCCCCTACCGCCCCCGCAAATGATATAAAACCGATTTTCTCAAACACCATAGCAACTAGAGACACAAAATTTGGTATGTATATTTGCTTAGTAAACGCGCACATTTTGTATTTATATAAATTTTGCCACGCCCCCTACCGCCCCCGCAAATCAAATAAAACCGATTTTGTCAAAACCTATTTTAGCTAGAGACACCATAGTTGGTATAAATATTTGCTTAGTAATTGCGCACAGTTTTGATGTGTAAAGATTTTGCCACGCCCCCCTCCGCCCCCGTAATTTGAAAAAACTCGATTATCTCCCGTAATTTTCTACCTTGTGCAATCAAATTTAGCACACTTAAATTTGATACTAATATCCAGCAAAATACCAAATTTGATCAAAATCGGAATAAAAATAGCCAAGTTATGCATATAAACGTTTTTCCATATGGCCGGAAGTGGCCGTTGGCTGGTGGGGGCGCTAGGGTGCTCGAATGCTTGAGTGAGCGAAATACTAAGATATGCTTCTAAAAAGCATGCAAACAGATTTTTTTAAAAATACGAAAATGCATTGGTTATTATAAATTTAAAATATTTGTTTTACTGGTGTATGGTATATCCAAGTCGGCGAGACGACTTACTTACTTTATTTAATTTTACTTTCATTACTAGCGAACGAAACAGCATAAACTTCAAAGACTTGGGCAGTTTCCTCTGTCTAAATTTGTTTTGGAAACAAAAGAATTTTGTCATTTGGAGTAAAGGAAATTGAAATAATCTAACACTAGTTCTTTTTTTTTTTCTTTTTTTATTATTACCCAACTAATAATACCAAGATACCAAGAGTTATCTATTAATCTATTATCTATTATTTACTTTATGGCGAATTATCAATAATGCTGTGGAATTCCCTTAAAAAACTAAAATTTAAAAAGTAACACGATGTTTTTAATGCTCTTATTTTTCTCTTTGTGCTGTTTTCTCTTTTTGGTTTTTTGTTTTGTTATCAATCCTGTCACCATTTTTGTTTGTCTAGTTTTTTTTCTCTGCTTGGCTAACGAAAAAAAGGCAAAAGTGGTGGATGCTGGGAAGGCCAATTGTAATATGGGATAGAAACCTGCATAATATTTTTTCCATTCATAGTTAGAATAGGAAACGAGCCAAATCATTGAAGAAGGAAGAATCTGAACACCAATATTTAAATGTATATTTGTTTTTTACTTAGTTTGTAATGAATAGAGAATTGAATGAATTGTTTCATGAATCCTAACTACATGTTAATCCCTCTTGATCTACGTCCATGAGAGCATTCCGCTTGCGTTACTTTGGCTCCCCATTTATTCTGTTGCTTCAAGCGTATAGCCTACCACAATATGGGCGTAGTCAAGTGGGCGTGTCGTCACTCCAAATGCCATGTTGTTATCCCCCTTTTATTTTGCTTCTTTTTTTGTAATTTTTTCCTTTCGGTTAAGCCTATTTTTCAGTTTGTTTGTCGCTTTCATTCTATTTTTGTTGGTAATTTCTGACTTCGAAATGAGTTTCGTGCGGTCAGCCGCTTGGAAACGCCTCCTCTGGTATTCATGTTCCTTCCTCACGCTCTCCCCCTCTCTCGCTTTGTGGAGAAACATTCGTGTTAAATTTTATGCAAAACAAGAAAAAGACAAAATGGAATTCATTTTATGAATTTGTTAACTACAAAATGAAATCAAGCCTGGAAAACAATTTCATTTGTTCTCAAAAGTGTGTGTAAAATATGTATATAATTTGAATGTTGGCTAAAGGGCATGGTGCGGAGGGGTGGTGAAGTAAAATACAGGGACCACTAATAGTAATATAGTAATGCCAGATGGCTTAAATGTCCCATAAGCCAGTCAGATAGCCAAAGACCTTGTAAAGTTCATTTTGTATTTGGAGTATGTGCTTCATGAATTTCATGAGTTTTCTCCCATTTGGCACTGATTATGCAACTCTCTACAGAAGGCAAAAAGAGTGTTGTCATTTCCACCAACTCAAACTGAAACTGACTATACTATAAGCATTAAGTTTTACCACCCAAAAACATACACACACACACACACACAAAGAGACTAACCCACCCACTCACACACATACAATCTGTATAATTGATGCGACACGGTATAGATAGGAAAAAAGGATGTAGGCAGAGCCACAGAGAGAGAACGAGAGAGAGAGAGAGAGAGAGAGAGTGAGCAAGAGAGATAGGCAGTCAGCCAAACTGTCCAGAACAGAACCGCAGAACGAACAGCCAAAAATAAGCAATTGGCAGAAAGGCGAGACCATTTTATTTTGCTTCGTTTTCATTTCTTCTTGATTCTCTTTCTGCTTAAAGTTAACTCGGTAAATACTCTATACAGAATTCTACTTAAAATACCGTTAAGCGTTAGCTAATGTTTGGGCTTTTTGTCAAAGTTTTCCAGCACTGTGTAAATCAGCACTATTGACAAAACGCTTTTACAACACTTACACTATGGTAGATATAAAGTAAATAAAATATATAGAGCTTTGCTTTTATTACAAACCTCTTATTTTGACTTTCCTGCACATTACTTATACTTTTAAGACTTTACAACACTAAAATTACTAAATTTATTGTAATTTCTGCCACTTTACAACACTGAACCCACACTATATATCACAGAGTGAAAGGCCCAAAGTGAATAGCTAAAATTAATCACTGCATACCCTAACTTTCCAATGGTTGACAGACCAGCCAACCACTACCACTCCCAGCAACGAGTTGCCATTAAAGTCATTGCCTGTCCAAGCGTTTCATCTCCAACAGTTTCATCCGCTGCCATCTCTCTGCTCTGCTCTACCATGACCTTCTGCTAGCCCAAAAAAAAAATACACACACACACACAAAAAATGTTGAGGCAACCAGCGGCATTCCTGATGACGACAACGAAAACGTTAAGGACAACTGAACTGAATGACTGAATTCATTTGTAGGACTAGCAGACTACGATTGACTTTCACACACTCACACACACTAACACACACTAACACACAGCCATCCACTAACCACTCACACATATGTGTTCCCAATATTACTCTATTCGGTTATACACTTTGACTTTATTGCTGAAAAAGCTGACGAAAATCTCATCAGATTCTCCTCGATGAAAACGAATTTTGGAATTGGGATTGGAATTTGTGAATTTTTGTGTATTTTATGTTCGATTTTGTGGTTTGTCGTTGACCGCTCTTTGCTGCTTTTGCCCATGACATAGGCAGATTATGAATTGGCGATTATGTTAATGAAGCGTGACTACCAAGATATTCAGGCAGTTTATTTTAAGATTTTTAAGATTTTTCGCGCAATTTTGCAGCAACAACAAAAGAAACAAGAGTGAATGAAAATATGTATGTATGTATGTGTGCGTTGTACGTACAAAAATCTCTCTAAAAAAGTTTGTCTACAAATTTGCCTCTTTTGGTTTTTTTTTTTTTGTGCTTACTTTATTTTTGTTGGTCAAGAGATAACTGAGGCAAGTTGATTGGGTGGAATGAAGTTGGGAAGCTGTGGTCGCCAGCCAGACGCTGCTTTCATAACGGAACGGAATGGATCTGGTCTACATATATATATATATATGTATTTGTATATGAAAAATATTTCAACCAAAGTATGCGCAACTTTTTTCTATTCAACCATGAAAAAAAGAAGAGAAAAAACAGAAATAAAAGCAAAAGAAAGTGCAGCAACATCAAAATAAATCGAATCCAAGTGCTTTAAGAGTATGTGTGTGTGTGTGTGTGTGTGTGTGTGTGTGTGTGTGTGTGTGTGTGTGTGTGTGTGTGTGTGAGAGTGAGAAAGAGGAAAGAGAAGAGTTTGCTGTAAGGGTTAAGATGAGATGCAAATAAATTGCTTAAAAGTACGCAACAAAAATTTTCAATTTTGCAAGCGAAAGCAAAGCGGCAAATGAAATTGCCCGCAAAGCATGTGTGTGTGAAAGAGAGAGATAAAGTTATGCAGAAAAAACAAAGACAGCTGAGGAGTGAAAAAAATAGAAAGACAACTAAAGCACTGACTGTGTGAGCGTGAGAAAAGCTTGAAATTAATGCTGGCAGGTAAATGTACAAACGAGCTAACACAGACACACACACACACACACACACACGAAGCATACATGTATAGTTTGATTGTTGTAGTTTAAGTCCTGACTCTAATCGGATCACCAAGTTAATTTACATGCAATTCAATCAGTGGCTCATTGTCCTTGCTTCTTCTTGCCTCACTAAGTATGCAACAAAAGTTTCCCAAAACTCTCTTGAGTGTATGTGTGGCTGGGTGAGTGTGTGTGTGTGCGTGGGTGGGGTGTGCGACATCATCAGCATTTGGCAGAGTGCCATCAATTTTCACGTGACTGACAGCCTCAACTCTCGATAGCAGGCAATGTCACTTAGCTAATCCTGGTAGGTAAGAATTCGTTTGCTCTCTTCTTTGCTATTGGCAAAGCCAAAGCCAAGGAGAGCGCAAAAGGCACACTCAACCATCAGATAAGTGGTATGCCCAGCTAAATAGCAAATGCCATGTCTATGAAACATATTTAAGATTTCGCAAAAAAGGTCTAAGAAAAATTTCCAACTACTTTAAAGAGTATATACAAAGGAAATTTAAGGCTTGAATGAACTTTGCAACAAATATTTATCAATATTTACATGTTCTCGACATATATTACTTATTCATAATCAGTGTAGGCACAGCATAATAAATTTTCATCATTTTCTTTGAGAGAAAACAAGCCTCAGTCTCGACAGTCGGGATAATTTTAAGTTAACTTTTTCTTCTCCATTTAAGCATGAACCTTAGTATATCCTGTTTGCTATTATATTATTAACTAATTTTACTACGATTTAATGCAAGCCTTTTGATTTTACTTTAAACTAATAATCTAATTTTTGTACTTAATTTGAATTTAAAGTGATCTTCCGTTCTTTTGTTTCTGTTAACATTAACATTAAACGCTAATGTACTGTCAATGCCAGTGTTGGTAAACATCATTTTCTACGCACAGCTGGTGGCTCTCGCTTAAATGTGAAATGTACATATACATATATTTTATTTTTATTTTTTTTTTGCAAAAATTTTTTCTATTGGCCGTGAGGATATTATTGATAGACTTTACTTAAAAAAAGCTTCTTTTCATGGCTTTATTTCTTCGCATCTTTCCCGAATTTGGGCACGCACACAAAAAAGACACACACACCCACACGCGACCATATGTGCGTGTGTGTGTATGTTCATTTGGCAGTCATTCATCATTTGGCTGCTTTTGTGTGCCTTTTCTCTGGTCTGCTATATACTCATCCTCCACTCTGGCCAAAAATGTATCTCTACCATGGTTACGACTCTGACAAGTCCAACAACAACTCATCAATATGTGTGCGTGCGTGTCGATATGTGTGTGTGTGTGTGTGTGTGTGTGTCTGGTTTAAAAGAAGAGAACAAAAGTGAAGAGAACTGAATTGACAGGCAGCTGAGCTAGGGCAGTACACACACCCACTTACACTCACACACACACACACACACACACACACACACACACGCATTTTCACTTCATTAAAAATTAATTAAAATTCAACATGAGCAGTAGCTAGCAGCTAACAGTAAAAGAAGCCAACTCTCTGAGTGTGAAAGAGAGGAAGAGACAGTGAGAGCATTTGGCTAAAGCTACTGCTACAGGAACGTGCATGTCAATGCGGTCAACTTCAGATGCTACAATCGGCTTCTGCAACTGAATTATTATACCATACACCCATAGGGTGAAATGGTATATTAAAGTCGCCAAAATGTATGTAACAGGCAGAAGGAAGCTTTTCCGACCCCATAAAGTATATATGTATATTCTTGATCAGCATCAACAGCCGAGACGATCTAGCCATGTCCGTCTGTCCGTCCGTCCGTCCGTCCGTCTGTATGAACACCTAGATCTCGGAGACTATAAGAGCTAGAGCCACCAAATTTGGTATGTAGACTCGTGTCATATGTACGCTTATCGAGTTTGTTTCAAATGTTTGCCACGCCCCCTACCGCCCCCGCAAATAATATAAAACCGATTTTCTTAAACACCATAGCAACTAGAGACACAAAATTTGGTATGTATATTTGCTTAGTAAACGCGCACATTTTGTATTTATAAAAATTTTGCCACGCCCCCTACCGCCCCCGCAAATCAAATAAAACCGATTTTCTCAAAACCTATTTTAGCTAGAGACACCATAGTTGGTATAAATATTTGCTTAGTAATTGCGCACAGTTTTGATGTGTAAAGATTTTGCCACGCCCCCCTCCGCCCCCGTAATTTGAAAAAACTCGATTATCTCCCGTAATTTTCTACCTTGTGCAATCAAATTTAGCACACTTAAATTTGATACTAATATCCAGCGAAATACCAAATTTGATCAAAATCGGAATAAAAATAGTCAAGTTATGCATATAAACGTTTTTCCATATGGCCGGAAGTGGCCGTTGGCTGGTGGGGGCGCTAGGGTGCTCGAATGCTTGAGTGAGCGAAATACTAAGATATGCTTCTAAAAAGCATGCAAACAGATTTTTTTAAAAATACGAAAATGCATTGGTTATTGTAAATTTAAAATATTTGTTTTACTGGTGTATGGTATATCCAAGTCGGCGAGACGACTTACTTACTTCATTATTAATATATTCCTGCTCTCTAGATTTACATACTTAACAATGAAATGCATCTGTCTGATTAACTACCTCACAAAAATATATACACATACAAACATATACATACATACATATGTATTTGTGTATACTCAAATTAATAGATATTACCCTCTGGATTCGAGAACTGCCTACTCAGAAAACTGAGTCACAAAGAATCAGCCTTAACAAATTTTTGGACCATATTTCGTAATATACCAGAATCAACAACAACAACAACAACAAATCTGGTAATAATTTGAAAAATTTATAACTATGTATGTGTACATAGTACAATATTTTAGCTAACTTCGATATATGTACATACATATGTACATATGTATGTATACATTTAGTGTCGTGAATATTCACAATTATTTTTCATAATCTGTTCCATATTCCTAGGCACAAACGACATTGTGTACCTACAGGTGTGGCACCCTGTATTTCAGGTTTCATTTTCCAAAAAGTATGTGTTGTAAGAGCAATTAAACTTAAGAATTCGTTTTTAAGGTTGTTTTCAAAAGTTTTTACTAGAAATGAGGCCCAAAGATATAATTTTCCACTCCAGATGTCTAAATGTTGTTCTTAGATGCTTTTATTATTCCTGTGTGTATAGTATTGAGAATATTTGAGAATCAGTATTCTGATCCTACCTTCATATATTTTATATAGAGGCTCAAACCTATTAATTTGGCCATGTGTGGATTTCATTTTCAATTTACACAAATTGTTAAGGAATATCGATATGGGAAAAATAATACGTACACTTATTTGTATGGTAAATAAGATTGAGTGCCAATTAAAAATAGTTGTCGATTTCAAATCAAATTAACTTTCTCCCTCTCTCTCTCTCTCTCTCTCTCTCTCTCTCTCTCTTTCTCTCTGTGTCGGAATTGTCTGTTTCGGGACTGTATCGTTCATCAGTAATGACAATAGACACGTCTAATGAATGTCACACACCACATTCTCTGAATCAATCCTGCAATAAACTGCAACAAAAGCAACAACAACAACAAAATGTCATCAAATCACTTCCAAAAACCGAGACAATTGCCAATACAAAACCGTTTCAATTTGCACGCACCTCATTCATTTTTGTTTGCCCAACGTTCTTTGGTTTTGTTTGTTTGTTATCGTTTTTGGCAAAGCCAATTTTAGCCGTATACCATCATGGACATTGCCGTAGTTTACTGTGTCACGCAAAAAAAAAAACCCCTTCCCAATTCGTCATGCAAACAGTGAGGCAAAATGTTTTTTTTTTGTTGATTTTTTTGAAATTTGTTCGTTGTTATACTCTTTCAAAGGGTTTTATAAAATTGTTCAGATGGAGACGTTTCCGACCATACCATAAAGCATATATGTATGTATATTCTTGATCAGCATGAGAAGCGGAGTCGATATAGCCATATCAGTCTGTCGGCCCGTCCGTCCATCTTAAAAGCTATTGGGATGAAATTTTTGTTATGCAGAGTGAAAATCACAATCGTCGGTATTGGACCACTATATCATTTAATGATATGTAAAAAAATAGGTGAAGGAGTTGGAGTATCCCAATAAAACTAATTTATTAGTTTTTAATGTAAAACATAATTACCTAAAATTTTAAAATGGAAGGAAATAATTTCTTCTTTACAACAAATTTGCACATTAATTCTATATCTAATTCGTGTTTAAATTATTAAATATTCTAATTAACTAAGATCAAGTGGCCGCGGGTGTTGGTCTTCTGTCCAATGGACTCAGGACGGTTTAGCCTATGCCTCCAGTTGTTGTGGGCCAGGTCGTTGGCTAAGGGATTCGGATGAGCTTCGAGACGGTCTCCATAGCGGATCTATCATTCTGCTCCTGTAATGCGACGAAGCGCTTTGTTGTGCTTGGTTTGTCCTTTTTTGATGCGGAGCCCCAAATAGGAAGGACATATGTGAAAGTAAGTACCACGATCGCTGGACCCTCTGAGCATCCAGCCCAACACTTTGAGTTTTCTGGTATATTTGCTTACTATTTTTATACCCTTCAAAAAGGGTATATTAATTTTGGTCAGAAGTGTGCAACGCATAGAAGGAAGCGTTTTCGACCATATAAAGCAGAGCCCGGCACTCATATCCCCCGGGGGACGAACACGTTCGGCACCTCGTATACGTGTAACCGAACGGCTGCCGAAGTCCTCACACAGGGCATGAGGGTGGATTTAGTTGCCCTCAGCATTTCGACGCGAGCACGTCTATGTCGCTTTGCTCGATCGCTACACATGAAAAAATTAATGCCTTCATTCTTTTTATGTAACTGGCAACTTTTGCAATATTCTATTCGAAACATTCTAATAGATAACTATTTTCTCCTTTATCTCCTTCGGATAAAAAGTTATCCAAATAATATAGAAGTAAAGCAAATAGTTGAGTTTCAAAAAATGTATTAATTCGAAATTATTGGTTTTCCATCGCACTTTTAATTTTTCTTGCTTTCATCACATGCAATTTGCGCAGTGTAAAGCAGCTGTAGCTCAGACGAGCTATTGTCGTGACTGTGCAAAATTTTGATCAAGATCGGATGACTATATCATATTGCGCCCATAGGAACGATCGGTGAAAAGCAGTGACTTTTGTTGTATATTTTTACTACAATTAAGGTTAAGGTATACAAACTTCGGCACGCCCGAAGATAGCCCCGGCTCTCTGGTTTGAATATTTGCCCAAATATGTGGCATTGTTGGCAGTTGGAATTGTTTAATTGTTTAATGTTAGACGGATATGTAGAACACAAGTTACAGTCAATATCAATAGCCTCTGCTCAAACGCTGCCAGCAGCCTACTACGTCATTGCTCGAAATCAGCAAAGCAGGAGTGCACACACACACACACACACAAACATACAGGCACAACGCTTCATAAACTGTATGTGTGCTTGCATTGACGAATCGAGTTGAGACAGAAAAACAGGTTAGAACATATAAAAAATATTAAGGCCACGGACTGCAAGGGTATATAAAGTTCGGCATCGTCATGGTTAGCTGCTTTAATTTCCTTTTTTTTTGCAGTTTTTGTTAATTTAACGTGCTGTTTGTTGCCTACTTTTCAGCTGCAGCTCGCTTGCCATTTGCCACAACATTGAGGCACAGCCACATCATAAATTGCTTATATTTCGTTGTCATTTTTAAATGGGTTTAATTAGCTTAAATATACCAGAGCGTGGTAAAGTGTTTCTCAATTTCATTTCACATTTTCATCGACAAACAAAAATGTAATCACTTCTCGTGATTTCTGAAGAATTACAAGTTTTTAATATAAAAAGGTGGTTTCCATGGCGAAACTCTATATTAGGAATAGTTTTGCATATCAACACGATTCATTTATCCTAAAAATAGTCCCATATATATTAAAAAAATCGTTAAAAATAGAGGATTTTTGAAATGCGGTATTGAATGACAGCTTGAGCCCTGTAAATCATGTTTGTTAGACGTTCTGCAGTTTTTGGACAGACCTCAATGTTAATAATCGTATTGCATATACGCGTACCAAACATCGTGTTGAAAATCGTGCGAAAAATTTTTTTTTCATATTTTCAAAGTACCAAAATTTTGTGAAATTAACAGTGAAAAGGTGAGTGTAATGCATTAAAATATTGTGAATTTCTTAAGGTGAGTCATAACTGGGCCACTTTTTTTTCGGCCTAAAAAAAGTTATCCAAATTAAATCTGTTCTAAAATTTTTTGAGTAACTCAAATAAACATACATTCTTTGGAAAAAAGTTGCGTTTGGTTAATATATAAATGTTAAACTTCTTAATTCGTCCCTTTTTATCTAATATTTTCCATGCGAAAGAAAGAGAGGAATATAGTTCGACTGTTTTGCAGGGCAACGAAGTCTATCTATTTTTTATCCGATTTTGATGAGCAATATCTCATTTGACAGGAAATTTAATTTTCTATCTTTTGTAGTTCAAGTGTAGTTATACCTTAGAATAAATTAGTTGCTTAAAATGACGCAAGCAGAGAGACCATAAATATACATACAAAATTGACTTTTTCTATTGGCTACAAATTGGACCCTGGGGCCAAATTGAAAAATTTGTGGTATGCAGTTTATCTTAGTTTTACTAGACCTAAAACCTTTTCTTAGGGTCCAAAGGTGTACGAACAATTTTAAAAAATTTCAAAATGTGTTTTTTTTTTGCCAGGTCCTAATTTTGGGGCCTTTTATTAAAATTAATCAAAAAAAAAACCGTTAGAGATACGCCCACAAAATGTACGGTACATTATCTCGATCGCTATAAATTAACACATCAAAACTTTCACTAATATTATATAAAACTCGAATGAAGTCTGGCTTTAAGGTTGAAAAAATTATGTCTCAAATTTCTTGCCGCCACTGTACATAGATGGCCATATGATGCATTAAAAGATTAAGTTAATTGTAAAATGTTAGTTGGTACCTAATCATTTTTTTTAGAAATTACGAAACAATCAATTCAGTCTCATTACTGTCTCTCAAATTCCAATGTTCTCAATGCTAATACGATGGTTAATGGGTATGGTAAAATTTGAGCTAATTTCACTTTCAACTCGTTTAAACAAATGCACATAATTCCAGGATACAGAATACAGGATTTAAATGCCTTATAACCCCATTCTAAACTTTAACTGTTTGGGGATTGTTAATGGCTTCTGCGTGAAAAAATTTGATTGCACCTGTAGACTGTTTGTGGGCGTACATACCCATGTACCTGTGGGTTCAACTGCAGTCATCGGCCTTCGGAAGGTTCATACCCATGAAAAAGAAAGAGATGGAGAATACGCGGAAAGTTTTGCAGAAATATTTCCTTTACTGATAGGCAATGAAACCTATCTAATTTTTATCCGATTCGACGGGGAATTCAATTGACTTTCTATCATAGTTCAAGGAAGAAAATACTTTAATATAAATTAGTGTCGAAAAGACCAAAAAAATTTTACACAAAATTCAAAATTTTAATTTTTATTTTAAAACGAATATTGGGGCTAAATTCAAAATACAAAAAATACAAATACAAAAATAAAACTTCTTTAAAAATTTTAGAAGAAACGGGCTAACCATTTGCCCCGGAAAAAGGAGGGCGAAAATTTCTTCATTAGGTTACTGGGAAGTCGATAAAATCCAATTTGAAATTCAAAAAAATTAAACGCGCTAACGGAGTGGCCACCACTGTATGTGTATATAAAACACCATTATGCCCACCCACAAAAACAAAAAGGGAAATAATCATGGCTGCCATTTCCACTCGACATATTTCCACTCTCCGTTTTCCTTCTTTTTCCTTGCATTTAAGCTGAATCAAGGGGAAACAAGTTGTTGTTACATTTCATCTCATCATGTTAGGTAAAACCGCGCACGCCCTTGAAACAACTTTCTTTCATATTCATCACGCACCGACATAATTGTGTAATGCATTAGGCAAATTACTTTATGCCTTTTGCATTACTCAAACCAAAAACAAAAAAAGCTACCACTTTTCAGGCCCAATCAAAAAGACAAAGCATTTTATTTAAATAAGTTACAAGCAATTTTTTTCTCCTTTTTTCAAGGGTTCGTTCCTATCCCAGCTATATGCCGATCATAGTCAATCGATTAGGCTCATTTAAGGAAAAGCTCAAGTACTTATTATTATCCTGAATAGTTTTTAAACTCAGACAAAATAATGTGTAACCGAACAGACTTGATACAAATATTTTGTAAAAACAAATACCAAGAAAAAGAAAAACTAACCAAGCTCCATACTTTACCGGAATGAGCTGTAAAATCGGTTTTCTATATATAATATTTGCCTGGTGGTATATAATGAGGTCTACAGAAGGTAAAGCACGGCATTGTTGGTGGTTTTTGCTTTGGTTTGAGTAAGAAGGCAGTTAGCGTGTGTGTGTGCGTGTGAGTGTGTGTGTGGAGAAGGGGAAATAATTAGATATGCCGGTGGGTTTAGCAGACTGTGCATAAAACGGTACAACAACACACACACACACCCCATCCATCCATCCATCCATCCATCCATTTGGCAAGTAAGCAACCAAGCAAGCTTTTCTCATTCGCAAACACTTTGGCACTATGGGAAAAGGAGTCCTGTCACAGGACCTAAATGCCTCAACCACAAGAAAATAATCCAAATGAAAATAAACCAAAATTATGTACTTTCTAATAACATTTTTCAATCTCAATTCTCAAAACTTTTTTAATCAAGTATTCCTAGCTAAATATGTCTTATCATCTCGAAAGCAACGACAGTTAAAATATTATATCTTTGTCTTAAATAATCTCTGATCTAAAAAACACAAAGAACGAATCTTAACAATTTTAATAATTTACAAAGTTTGTCAAAAATGTCTAATTCAAATTTTCCTACAACTGGCGGCGACTTGCCCGAAAATGAGCCTGGTTTATCCCCAAGAATGTTGCAGGATACTTCTCAAAGGGACACACCTGAACCAGGGGAGATCATCGAAGAAGATGACAATTATGATTCAAGTGAAGGCGTCTCATCTCCAAGAATCCCACACTATAATTTTCCCAGGATGGACCACAGAGACACACCTGAACCAGGGGAGATCATTGAAGAAGATGACAATGACCGTTCAAGCGACGGCGACTCATCTCCAAGAATCCCACACTATAATTATCCCAGGATGGACCACAGAGACACACCTGAACCAGGGGAGATCATTGAAGATGACAATTACCGTTCAAGCGACGGCGACTCATCTCCAAGAATCCTACACTATAATCACGGAAGAGACTCACCTGAGCCAGGAGAGATCATTGAAGAAAATGCCAACCCACGTGGTATTATTAATAGCCCAGTTTATGACGACGATGAGGATCCACCGCCGGCAAAGCGCACCTGTGACCAGGATATATCATATAGATGCCCGATTTGCCTGGAATCCCCTAAAGAACGCGAGCCCACCACAACTTTGTGTGGTCATGTTTTCTGTAAAGTTTGTATACGAAAGGCTATTGAAGTCTCGAACAAATGCCCGATTTGCAACAAAATATTCAAGAAATTCGAAACTTTTCGCATTTATCTTTAACTTTGAAAAAAAAAAAGGTAATCACGGATCGTTGAGCACTGTAAGCAAGTTTAAGTACTTAGTACTTTGGATTATGCATTTATTTTTTGTTGAGTTTCGGTTCCATATTGTTTAAAAAGTTAGTTTGTTATGTTAACCATTGTTAAACTTGATAAATTCAAATATAAAATTGAATATTAATGGCTAAAAGACAAAATTTAGCTAAAAAAATACTTATTGTCTCAATTTTAATTTGATTTAAAAATATTCCAAATTAAAAGTATCTTAAGTTGTCTGTTATTCTAGCATATATTTTTCTTTATTCATTCTTTTTTGGTTTATTTTGTTCTTGTTATAAATTACAGTCAATTCTTAATCTAAAATTATAGCAAAATAATTTTGTCTTCACTTTATCTTTAATTTTATTTTAGACTAACTTTATTTCTTATTTTGACTTTATAATCCATTCTGGATCCTAACTTTATTTTGCCTTGAATTTTTTAACCTGTCTTAACTCTTCTGTTTTCTCTCATCCTGAGGTTTCGATTTCTCTCAAATCTTTAACCTTAACTTTTATTGTTGGATTTCTGGCACATTTTCTTTTTGCCACGCCCATTGTCCTCACAAAACCAGCCGCCAGCCCCAATGTCAGCATGTCCCTTTCGCCAGCTTCAACTTTTCAATGTGGTACCGATTCTCTACCCATTTCGCTCTGCTCTGGTCTGGTTTGTTGTGACGCTTTGGGCCAACTAACACTCAAGCGTGTGTGTGTGTGTGTGTCTGTGTGTCCTGCTCCAGCTCCGACTCCAGCTCGAGCTCCACATTGATGCTGTTCTTGCATGCCTGAGTGGTTCCTGGCCTATGCCTATGGGCCTGCACCTACCCGATTTAGGATGTCTTTTATTTTAAGCAGGCAACGCGGAAAATATCAAAAAACAACAAAAAAAAAAAAAAAAAAAAACGAAAATCTGAAAATATATGTAAAATAAATGGGAAGCGAAAACAAAACCGCTTAAAGATGAGAGTTCTAAAGATTCTGCCAAAAGAAAGAGAACGGCGTGGAATAACCAAGTCAATGCAAACAACAACAAAAATCTCATACTCGTGTGTGTGTGTGTGTGTATGTGTGTGTGTGTGTGTGTATGTGTGTGTGTTTGCCATGCAATTTGAATAATTTAATGGATTTTTATGAGCAGTAAAATGCTTGAAGGATGCACTCTGCCCAAGCCCAAGCTCCAATCCTGTCACGGCAGCACAGGCCCAGACAGGAAACAAGGCAAGGAATATGGAGAATAGAACGAACCACCATCTAGCAAATGTCCTGCACTGTTGCACTGCAAAAATCGCCGTAAATTTGTGGCACGGGAATGGGAAAGTAGATTTGCAATGTAACCAGGACCGGTTTAGCAGCAATCGTATTCCCTTCAAAAAAAAAAAAAACATATTCAATCTTTAACATAAAACAAGTTGTGAATTATTTAACTCCTCCAAAAGGCAATAACGTTGTTCTTAATCAGCTGAATGGCTCAACTTTGAAACGGAACAGCTACATATGTTTTCTGTCTCTCTCTCTCTCTCTCTTCTATATAAGTATTTTCAGTTTTCTTTAATAATCCTTTTTTGACTTTGGTGGTATCTATAATTTGCTTGAATCCCATCCTGTGTCCTGTGGCAGCGGAAGGATACAAGTTCTGTTATGGGCTTATTCAATTTCACAAAGCGCCCAGGCGTTTGGCGAATCTCTGGCTCTCTCTTCAATTGACTGCCGTGTCACTTCCGACAACGGCGATGGCTATGGCTATGGCTTCGTCGCCTGGTCCACATACTAAAGGCAGTCAAGCGCTTCTGGTTGCTGCTGAATGCATGGCAACAACATGGACCAGCAACAACAATGTCATCGCACTCAGCCAAACAGTCGACAGTCGACAGTCACCAAATGCAATAAATTTTCAAGTCATTTCAACTTCCGGTGTGTGGCCCCGATTACAGTTTAGTAGCCGTAAATATATAGCGACACATTCTCTTTCATTTTGCCTCGATTTAACGTCTTAGCCCATCTCAGTCTTCTTAACTGCCCAGTCCTTTCCTTTTAAAGCCCATAAAAAAACAAACAAAAAATTAATAATAATAATAACATGCAGAATAATATGTATTCTGGTTTCTGTTTCTTTAAGCATAAAATAAATTCCCCAAAACGCCAAAGTAATTACAGTTCAATTCCTTGGAGACACGGTGTGAGAGGTTTTCAACACCCACAGACAAGATGACAGATGCACACACACACACACACACACACAGCAGCTAGGAAAATGATGATGGAGGGGAAAAACCATCCAAAAATTAAAATGAAACTGAAATGTCTTCCTTCTTGTTGCCCAATGGTAGACATAAGGTCACTATCAGTCCTCATCATCGATCATTTTACCACGTGAAGGATAGTTCCATGTCGCTACGAATCCAACGAAATTATCATGGACTAGACTGAAATTAAATATATACCAAAATTTGCCACATTTTGTAAAAAACACAAAAAATTTGCAACTAAAACATTTATTATCCTTTCTGTGCATCACGGAATACTCCTGTATAAACCATTCCCACGGAAATTCAAGGCCCTCAGAAGGCTCCAGTAGCTTAAAATGGTCCAGGAGTGAAGAAATCCATGCCACGTCCATCAGTCCATGTGGATTTCTTGAAATTTAGAATAATGCAGAGGAATTTGGCAATTACCAAAAATAGAATCCATGAAATCCAAAGACAGGAACAAAAACAAAGAAAAAAAAAACTGGTATAACTCGAATTGGTCCAAAAACAGAAGCTGAAATTTTGATTTTTTTTTTTATGAGTTAACGAGTGGTTACTCAATGTTGAGAGGCAAATGCGGCGGCATTCTGCGTCGTGAACTTCGCAATCAATTCGGTGAAAATTGCCATCCTCTGTTCCTCCGAAAGATTCTTGAAATTTTCATCATCGAAAGATATGCCATGATCCTCCATAAATTTCAAGAATTGTGGACTTATGCTGTAATATTTAGATTCCGTCTGGTAAGGAATCTCAATATCAGAAGACGACGATTTAGTCAAGTTATCGTCATCCTGCTCCTCTTCTTTCTCGTCCTTCACCTCCTCCTCCACAGTTTGAGCTTCGTCCTCTTCAGGGAAGTCTTGATCTAATTCTTCGTTTTGGTTATCCATAATTTAGAAAAACGCAAAAAAACTATACTAGACTTTTCCTTTTTTAAATTAGAAATTAATTTTTTTTCTTTGAATGTTATTTACCGTTAGATAGAATGAAAGTAGGTTGGAAACTCAGGGGCATTACTTTTCAGTTGAAATTTTGATATTACCCGCCTACTGCCATCGAATAAACCGGCCTACTTTGATCGACATTATTTGAAAAGTTCTTTAACTTAACTTAAAGCGGCCTACTTTGCTCGATATTATTTGAAAAGTTCTTTAACTTAACTTTTTAAATTTCCTTCTTAGTTTTGGCATCTCTTTAGTTCATTCATTTTGTTGTGGATTTTTGTTTTTTTTTTTGCCATTGTCATTGTTTGTAGGCGGCTGGACACATCGTTAGATATAGAAATTGTATTGTTGACTTGCATCGTCTTTGCCCACGTATTTTGGTATACCATTTCATTCTTCCATCTTCCAATAGCTGTCACATTGTTGCCATCGTCATCGTCATCGTCCTCATCTTGGTCCTCCTTCCCCCACATTCTCCATCATTTCCTCAATCCACTCTCGCATCTCCATCTCGAGTTTTTACCTCCATTGGTCTGGTGATTAGCGCCAAGGCTCGAAGGATGACTGACAGAGATTTTCGTGAGCGAAGGAAGATGTGTGTGGTGCTGATGGTGAGGGGGGTGGGCGGTGTTCAACGATAACGTCTCTGGGACTGGGAACGTTGGCAAATGATTGCCACTTGAGGTGTAAACGAGCGCATTTTACAACGTTTCAGCTCAGTCGCCGTCTCACTTTCAAGTACTACAAATGCCACAAAAAAAAAAAAAAAAACGGAAAAAGTAAAAAATATAGCCAACGGCTGGAGCTAACTAACGATACTTTCATAAGGTTATACACGATTTCAATTTCGAAACGCTTTAAGCCGACAAATAAGTTATTAATAAAGTAAAGAGTAAGATGAGAGTAGATTTAATTGGATTTATTCATTATGAAATTTTGGCGCTTGCAATTAAATTTATCATATGACTTAATATTGATAAAGTAGATGTTTCTTTTATATGAGGACCTACTATACCATATTTGGCAAGAATATTATTAATGACCATTAATGGTAGAGGCAGGCATACAAAAAGTTTTTCACTGTAAGCTGCTTTTCATACTTTAAGCCAATCCTTTGACAAATTAAGACCACCCAGAAACCCACCCACATCCTTTGCGACAATAAATCGGTATAAACATTTTCTTTTTACCCGCTAACGGTGGCAAATGTTGTTGAAATAACTCCCCCTATAGTCATTTGCAGCGCCATCTATTATTTTGCTTCAAAGAGCCATTTAATTTCGAAAAAATGCGCACAGTGGCGCCATTTCAATAATTCGAACATTCGTCGAATTCGTCGATAAAGATAAGTTTGTTCCGATAATGTCGATTACCGATAACTTTGCTCCGATAATGGCGATTACGATAACTTTACTCAGATAATGGCGACTTCGATAACTTTGCTCGATAATGTCGATAACGATACCGATATTATCGGTAAGTCGACGGAACTCCCAGCTCTAGTTGAACGAGTATGTTCGCAACGAAACAATAACGAATCATATGTCACTTTTTCCGGCTTATGGCAATGGGGATAAGAAGGATGTTGTATCCTCTGAACTGAACAAACCATCCGGCAATGGGGATTGGAAATCCAATCAGAGCTATGATGAGGCGGGGACATTGCCGACACCGAATGCAGCAGGTTCTGCTAAAGAGATTCATTACTCTGAATCAGATTCGTTGGGCTCTTCTCCTTCGGATACGGAAATCCAAGATGTTGAAACTCCAAAACCCATAGCCAAAGGGCCACGACTAGAATTCAGTTACAAGGATGACTTTTTCGTGGATAAGCAACGGAATAACAGTTTCCTGGAATGGAAGACAATACCCCAATTGTCGCATCCTATCTACAGGGTAACCAGACGACAATTGCGAAAGGCTGGCGGGGATTGGTATGCAAAAAACTCGCGACGAAGTAAACAAAAAAAAACCTTGAGCTCAAAACGTTCCACCAAAAGTTTGAAAGTATCCATTTCCGACAAAGAGATCGACGAGACGCAAATGAAAATAAGAGATTTAATCGCACTGGTAACCACGGAGAACAAGGCTCCTGTGGATTCGTGGTTAGAGCTGCATAAACTGCTTGATATGAACTTGGAGAGGATAACACAGTTTGCCAAATCGGAGCGGCAAATGCATTACTTGGAAATGGCCCTACAGGTACACGGGGACAATGAGGAGCTCCTGCAATGTTATATCAATACGGCGAATTCCACCTATCCAGCTAGTAAAGTGAGTTTCCACATACATACATAATTGAAGAACTATGTTCATATTTATTTGGTTTTTTTTTTCCAGGTTGCCACACTTATTGAACGTATGCTAGAAACGAATCCCTTCAATTACTCACTATGGACTGCTTTGATTATGGCCACTCAGGGCACAATGGCCCGTTGCAATGTGCCCGATGTTTTGAAGATCTACGAACGGAGCATGCAGCGAATGCATCTTGGGCACAGTGAACGTGGCTTTAAGGCAACAAAATCTATAGACTCTGTGGATACAGATGATCATATGCTTAAGCTCTTTCACAATTGTGTCCTATTCCTGCGTCAATCATCGAATTGCAATCAAATGTTTGCTTTACTCAAACTGGCTTTGGAGCTAAACGTTCCCGGGCTGCAGTTCGAATGTTTTGAGGCCTGTGCGGCGGACGAAGTGACATTGGATGAGTATGAGGAATTGGTCTTACAATCGGGTTTACCTATGCCTCAGATTTGGACACGTATTGAACGTTTGCGGCAATCTTATCATTTCCTGCCATATCCGCAAATGCAGCTAATGCCAGAGGAGGATCTATATGGGGCTGGATTGGATGCCCAGCGTTATGTATATAACAGTGATATATGCCAATTGATGTATCCATTGAAATCGGAAAGCAATCGCTTGCATTTGCTACTTTTAGCCGTACAGCTGACCAAAATGCCCTTTATTCATTGCAATGGCCTGGCCCAGAGGCTGTGTGCCAAAATCAATCAAATTGGCGATTCGGATGCCATCGAAACGTTACTGGCTGGTATGGGGAATCGCCTGAGCTATGCTCTAACTAGACAATTTGGTAAAGTGGACTATGACACTGCTCTAATGGAACTTGCCAAGACGATGTGTGTGACGCCAACCTTTATGCCTCATACAATAGGCCATGAATTTTATGCCAAAATGGTGAGCAATTTGCTCCTTAAATCAGCTGAAGCATTTCCCGAGGATGAAGAGAAACGACGTATATTTATTATATTATGGTTTCGCTTTGAGCGTGTACTTCTAAGTTTACAGAGATTGAGCAACAAATTGTCGCCACAATATATCAAGTTGGCGCGTCGAAGAATGCGCCAATTACTGTCCCAGGACACGAATCGTGAATCGGCCCGTTTCTACGCGGAAATGGCCATGTTTGAGTTCGAGACGTTGACTCCCCAGGACGACATCGAATCGGTATTTCGCATATTTAAAAACATAATTTCATCACACGCTGATTCCCAAACGGATCTAGAGAAGGGTGATTTACTCTATGTATATCTGATCTATGCCGAGATGCTCATCTCACGCAATCAAAGAGATCAAGCACTGAAAATTCTGACCTGCATAGCATTTGAGAGGCATGCCACCACCAACAGCACCACAAATGTTGAAATAGAATCCAATCTGGCCCTTACTGAAGGTGGGAGCCTGTTTAAAAGTGAGTTTCAAAAGTTTCTAGACCAACCCCAAGATATGAAACTCGAGGAGTATTTCATTAGTCATAAATGGTTAATTCTGTTACGTGCTCGCTGCCTGCTGTGTCATTTATTGGATAAGGCCAAAGAGGCAGTTAAACTATTGCAAAGACTTCTCCAAAGTTACCTGAAATTGGATCATTTTCAACATCATCCGCATGAGCGAAAGAATTATATGCGAGAGCAAATACAAGAATTGAGACTCATTCTCTTGCAGCTGCCCCTCGATACGACTAGAGTTGCATCTGTTGCTCCTGTCGGGCTGGGTGGACAACTGTTGCCCATTTTAGAAGAGGCTCTCATCGAATTTCCAAGAAATCATTATTTGCTACGTCAATGGGCAACCTTATCCACCTTGCCATGGTTTAGGCTACGCGGTGGTCTCATACGGACCAGGTCGGGCATATTATCTCTACTCCATGTGCTCATAGCGGCACAATGTCGTTTAGTTATATCCCAAGAGATGTCCAGTAATCTCCCTCCGGAGGATCAAACGCTACAGAAATTGCAAAGTGAATACATGGAATCCGTATTTCGACATCGCATTCTCAATATGTTCCAATCATTTCTGCCCGGTAATCCACATCGCTCGGAAAATCAGGCCGAGCAATATGAAATATTGCGACGAAACTCACTTTTTTGGCGTTGCTATTTGCAATGCCTGTCGGATAAATTGACCAGCTTTGCATCGAGCCATAAGTGCCTGCTGAGCGCATTGGACGAGTGTCCCTGGGATAAGGCTCTGTACATGGATGGGGCTGTCTGTGTGCCGCAGGAATTTGATCATCTTCAAGATGTTATGACCGAAAAGGGTTTGCGTATCTATGCTCTGCCCGTTGAGCTTGATGTCCTTAGAACCGGACTGCAAAATCCCTCGTCATCGTGATCAGTTAGATTGGGTGCAGGATGAAAAAACTTCATTTGAATTTCTCCCTAAAGCATTAAAATCATTTTTTTTTTTTGTATAAAGATAAATAAGAAACAAATTAAACTGTTAAAAAAAAGTAACAAAATACTTTGTTGGTTTTTAAAAATTATCAATTTCAGAATCAAAAACGCCAATTGATAGAAATTTACTTACTTTTAAAATAAGACACCATTTTAAATTCGGCTTACTAAGTTGTGTACGGTTTTTCCGGACTTTGAATCATTTTCAACCAACTAATTTTGTCTACTAGATTTGAGTTGCAAAATTATTCGCAAAAAAAAACCAGATTCATTTTTGATACATTTTTATAGTGTATAGAATTGTCTCTACACGTAATCTTGTATGAAATGTTTCAATTTCATTGTGAATATCAATTGAAGAAAATTTTCGCAAACTTTGCTTGCATGTATTCTCAAGGCCAAACACATAAATATTGCGTATACGCCATGGTGCGAAAACAAATGAAAACCCAAAAAGTTTCAATTGCAGGAAAAGCTTTTTGCGTCAAAACAACAACAACAATAAAAGCTTCTTAAATGCAAGTCGAAAGTTACTGATGGATGATGGATGAATGGCCGTTTGTACGTTGGCTTATATATGTATGTATGTATATTTGTCTGGGGAACTTTAGCTCTACGCATTTGCCATCCCGGCCAGGACAATCAGTCCAAAGCCAACGTCGTGCGGTAGCAGACGAACCAAAACATTAGTGGCATCTGTTTTCAATTTGGTTTATAGGTAAATTTTTAGGTCAAAAAGAAAATGTTACAATTTAACATAATTGGATCGAGAGACAGTTTTATTTGTTACCCAAAGTTATTGTAATTCCTGTGCCGCAAGCTATGTAAATGTAGTGAGTGTTTAGGTATTTGAGGGGGGAGGGGGAAGTCTGTTGGGGGTCAGCACGGCGCGCTGGGGTGGTATGGCGCGTTGGGTTCAAGTTCATAGTAAACAGCGACAAACTGACGCTCTCCCCACAGTAAACAGAAAACTAGCGACTTACCGGCGCTCCGAAACGCTTGCTCGGGCGCCACTTGCAAAAGCTCTCTCCATCTCTCTCTCTCTCTTTGTGTGAGTGTTACACTTTATTAATTTAACAGCACGGAAATAGCTCAGTTTAAAAATTCATAGACAAGTCTCTCCCAGCGCACACGACAATATTTTTCGCTCTATCTTATATTCGTTTACTCTCCCTACTTTGGCGCTTGATCCAAGTTTATAAAAAAAAAAAAAAAAAAACATTGGAGCGCACTTTAACTTCCAGCATAAGGAAAATCGTCTCCTTCCTCTCTCTCTCTTCCTCCAGTCGTCGCTCTTCTGCAAAAATTTGATTCTATTCTCGTATATGGTTGCTGGGGCTAAACGAGACAGAGAGAGAGAGAGAGAGAGAGCGTCTAAGAGGGGCAAAGCGGTAGCGCAGGTTGTTGCTCGGCACTTTTTGGGGCTCGGGTTGATTCGGTTGGCCTCTCGTTACAAAAGCTTTTGGGGTCTCTGGCAGCTGATTCCGCTCACTCGCTCGCTTGGTCGAACGCTCGCTGGCTCGCTAGCTAGCTTTGGCCCTGGTTGATTAGTTTAGTTTTCTGATTTCAATATATGTAATTAATTTCTGTTTCTGTTGCGGGTACGGACGGACGCGTCGCGACGTTTTCGCTCGCCAACAAAAGAAAAAAAAGAAAAAACAACAAAAAATAAAACCAAACGAAACGAAAAAATACACACACACAAACACACTCTCACAATTAATATACAACAACAAAAAAACACGCTTCCAAAAAAGAAATACAATAAAATAAAAGCAACAACAACAAAAATACAGAAGACTATAAAACGAAACACAAAAATTTCTCTGTGTGTTAATTTTTCTTTTATTTGATATAAATAAATATACATAGACATATATATACATACATATATATATATTTTTTTTTGGTTTTTGTTTTTTGTTTCTCGGTTGGTTTATATTTTTTTACGTTTTTTTATTTTGGGTTTTTTTTGCCCGCCAAGAAAATGCAAACTAATACGCTTAAAAGCTATATGCAAAATGCCGGATTAATCAGTGGAAAGTGCAGGAACATTGTGTCCTACAACAACAAAAACAACTTCAACACCAACAACAGTTGCCGCCCATCAAATTGATTATTACAACAAAGAAAAAAAACAACAATAAAGTGTACAAATAAGAAAGAAAAACAGTGCAAAAATAAATAAAAATCCCAAAAAAAAGAAGAAATATATAGAAAAAAAAGGTGATTTAACAATCTTGAAATTTGAGATCTGTAGATTTGTAGATCTTTTTAAGATATTGCCAACAAAATGTATTCAGCTTACCCCCTCTTCACCGACCTCTGCCAAAATTCCACACACGCACACACACTGCCAGCAAATTAACATATTAGTGAATTTCCAGTTTTTAAAATTAAATTTCCAATTAGGCTTTTATTTCAATCTTTTTTTTCGTGTTTTTTTTATATTTTTTCTTTTGCCTTTGTTGCTATTTTATGTATGTAGTTGCCGATCATAAAGCAAAAAAAAAAAAAATAATAAAAATTACGTTCAATACAAAAAAAAAAAGAAAAAAAATTTTTTTCGATTTTTTTGTCGTTTTCAAGGTTTTGGTTGTTGGTATTTTTAATGTGCGTGTGTGTGTGTGTGTTTGTTGCTATTTTATTTTATTATTTTGTTGTTGTTATTTTGAATATCTAACGATATTTGTTGTTGTATGTATGTATTAATCTATGTGTGTGTGTGTGTATGTATGTATGTTTGTATGTACCTATATATTTTTAATACTTAATTTTGTCGTTGACGACGACGACGACGTCGCATGCCAGCTTCAGTTTTGATGTTGACTGCTCTGCCATAGCGGCATTCAATCTTCCATCTCCATTCTTTCAACCCCAAACCCCACCCCAATGTATTGGCGCCCACCCCCCTGCCCTGCCAACCATTATTCAATTGCGTCGTCAATGTTTGTTTTTAAAGTTGTTAATAATTATACAATAATCAATTGCATATCGACAACAAATAGCGCAAATAACAATCGAATTAAAGCCGCCAAATTGTTGTCTTCTCTCACTCTCTCTCTCTCTCTCTCACTCTTTAACTTTATATGTATGCATTTGTATTTTCTTTTAATGATTATTATTGTTTTTCTTAACTTGCTGGACTGCATGAACATATATTTTTTTTTATAAATTTTGTTGCTCTCCCTTGTATATTGTTGTTTTTTTTATTTTTGCTGACGTCGCGTCTGAAAGCAGAAAGCAGAAGTTAAAGAGCATGAAACGAAACTCACACACACACACACACACATAGCTTAGACAAACTGAAAGGAGAACAGCCGCAGCAACAATAGCTTCATCATGAAATGGAAGTGGCATAGGGTGCCTGCTGTTTCTGCTGCTGCTGCTGCTGCTGCTAGGCTAAGGAGACAAAAATGTTGAAGGAGGTGGAGATGGAAATTGTATGGGTGGTGGTGGTGTGTTAGATGTTTCTTATTCTTCTTCTTCCCATATAAACTTGACAAGGCTAGAGCAAACATTAGCATTAACATTAACATTATATATGTATGTACCTATGTATGTATGTATGACCGTGCCCTGGCATGCCATTAGCATGCTAAACTAAAGGGCTATATCTTAACCTAGATTAGGCCAGAAGGTCATACTAATAAATCCATACAGTCGTTAATTTCTCACTCTCTCTCTCTCTCTCTCTCTCTCTCTCTCTCTCTTTATGCCCTTGCAAATTCCACTGGTCACTTGTCGATTTCGTTAAATTTCACTTAAAGTTATCCTGGCTAAAATGCCTATCATTGTCATTTAATTGTTAGTTTGTTTTTAAATACCAATCATACTATTTAGTAAGAATCATTTTTCGTAGAAACTTTTTTTTTTTTTTAAAGCAGAAGTCTAACACTTATCATAGGTTTATCTTTTAAGGCCTCTTTGCTTAATAGACATGTGATTCAGCCAGGGAGGCAGTGAAGATATTGACCTAACAGTGACAATTGATCAAGGTTAACATAAGCATTCCGCCTCTGTAAAATAAAAAAAATAAATTAACATTCAGTCAATAGATCTCTCTAGCATTTAGAAACAACAAATCAAAATTTATAATGTCAACCGATTAACAAGAGTTTCGCCGGTTGCTAAGTTTCCATATATATATTCGTTATTTTGGTCTCTATGTTTATTGCTGTTTACAGATATTACGCATACGCCATGTTACTAGATGTTGTGTGAGGGTAGGAAGTATAAAAAGAGAGAGAGAGAGATGAAGAGAGAGAGGGGGTATGAAAATAGTTAATAGCGACAATAATAATGTTATGCAAAGTGCACTAACAACAACAACCACAATAACAACAAACTAACGCCAAGAATGAACTACAAAACTCTATACATGCATACCAATATAAATATATACAGTATATAAGTATGTATGTACACATACGTTTTAGAGTGGTCTTTTTTTTTTTTTTTTTTTGTTTTTCAAACTATTAACAATTTAAAAAACAAACCAAAGATCTTATTTTCAATTTGAAATTTTTGTAAATCGACTGTTTAGTTTATCAAATCGATTTAGTATAAGCAAGTCTTATATCTAGAAATTGTCGTGAACTAGAACTAGAATATGCAATTCATATTTAAAGATTCTTTTTAAATACTCTCTATCAATTTTTCGGTACATTTTCTTAAAAGAACTATTTATTGAGGCGTACGTGTCGGATAAGTAATATTACAAAACAAAAACAAACAATGCATTCCATGCACTTTTAAGATCAAAGAAATGCAAAGCAATTAGAGATATTTTTTGTATTATTATTTTTAAAAAATATTTTCTAACAACTTTACAAAAATCGATAAGACAATAAAATTAGTTAGTTTTAACAATATTTTGTATGGTTTATGCAATAGAACCAGTCTAATGTACATATGTATATTATATTATATACGTTTGTATATGTGTATGTATATATACAATTAAAGTTGATGATAGAACGTGCTCAACGACGAACGGAGGAAACTAAATAGCCACGTTCTAGTCACTTCGACTTTGTTCTTGTTGCTCGCTTCTCGTAAGCTCTCTCGTTAGCTCTTGCTCTCGCGCTCTATCTCTCTCGCTCTCAGAGGGTATTGGTTAAAGCTATTTTTTTTTTTTTTTTTTTTTTTGTTTTGTTGCTTTTCACATAGATGTCGGCGTCGGCGTCGACAACAACAACAATTGAGCTGTCAAGCAACGTTAGGCCAGGTCGAGGCAGCCTGCAGCTGAGTTGAAGCAGCTGAGACTAAGAATGAGAGAGCGAGAGAGAGAGAGAGAGACAAAGAGCAAGCAAACCAGCAAGCTTTGGCAAAGCGCGCAATTTCCGTTAGCCGAAGGACGACCTGTGTGTTCTTGTTGTGTTTTTTTTTTGTTTCCAAAAACCAACACCTGTTTCGGTTTCGTTAGCAAGTGATGGCAGGCATAAGAGCCGAAGTTGAAGGAAGATGTTGTGGTTGTTGTTGTTTATTGCTATTCGTTTGAAGTTGTATCGTCTTGAACTTGTATCGAATGTTGTTAATCTGTAAATGATTTAAAACGAAATTCAAGAAGACTAAAAAAGAAAAACACAAAAATAACAACAACAATAACAATAAGAATACGAATACACACCATTTCTGGAGACTTGCTTGCTGCTGGTGTTAAGAGAAGCTGTTTTTTGAGTGGAAAAATTTTAATTCCCAATTTGTGTTTATCAAAATTATTGTGTCATTTCGACGTGACGGGGCGGACTATAAATTTGTTCATGTGTATATTGCTCATACGCCTCATAGTTCATTCAAGTTCACTCAAAACTATTGCAACTATTATAAACAAAACAAGCCCAAGGCTTTATATAGTATGGGGCCGGTAGTGAGATGGCGGGAGGGGGGGGGGGGGAATTTGTGTGTATTAAAAGCGTGGGCAAGTTTGCTTAAGGGGAAACAGGGCACAAAAAAATCCCTTAAGAAAACTGTTAGAATACAAAAACGTCAAAGCAAATTATATAATTTATTTATTTTACTCTTCTTTTTTTGTGCTCTCTCTCTCTCTCTCTCTCTGTCTGTCTACCCTCACTCTAGGGTTGCCTCCCTCTGCTCTGCTCTCTTTCTCTCTCTCTCTCTCCCTCTGCCTCTGTCTCTGTGCAACTTTTGCCTTTTCTTTTATTTCATTTTATTTTATTGTGCTACGTTTCTTTTCGTTTGCCTGTTTTTCCGTTCTTCTTGCTGCTACTGCTGCTGTTGTTTCTTATTTTTTGATAATCTCCGTCGTCTGGCACAATTGCTTTTTTGCCTTTTGCTCGCACTTGCTTTCTTCCCTATAAAATTTATGGCCCTAAGGGTATATCAAAAGTGCTTGCAAATTCCAATCCCAAATTTAACCTTCAGTCTAGTTGCACTATATAAAAACTAGAGAATATTTGTGGGGTGGAAATTATTTGTCCATTAGTCGAGTGTTTACCTTCAATGTTAGGATATTTATTTAGTCGACTCTTTGCGATTAGGGTGTGTATATTGCCGTCTGATATATTTTACGCCGCGCCTGATATGCAAATAATCCAAAACAAAATGAGCAGCATTTAAACTGAGAGCGAGAGTGCGAAAAGGTTTTATTTTGTTGTTTTTGTTTTTGTTTGTCTGTTGTTGTAGGTTTTTAACTGCTGCTGCTGCTGCTGCTGCTGCTGCGACCTACAGTCAATGCGCGATTTTTTGGGGTGATTGACCCAGGCCAAGTCCAGGCCAGACCCAGTGCATCAAAAGGCGAGTGGTTGGCAAAAGGTTGGTAATACGGTGGTTCCACTAGTCACTGTCAGTGGTTTTGGCGTGTGGCGCTTATGTCAACCGCACAAACAGCACAAACAACACATTTATGTGGCAACAATATTTTTTTTTATTTTCCTTCTTTTTTTTTGCTACTTGCTGTGCGTGCGTGCTGCAAACAGAAGAAGCAGCTACAGCAGCAAAAAAGGAAAAATAGCTAAACAGAAAAAGAAAAGAGCGAATTGAAAAAAGTTCCTTCACAAACAAACCAAAGTAAATACGATAGAAAGTACAGTGAATTATGATGTAGCGAGACATTTTTGTGCCAGGACAATTAATAAGAACACACTAAAAGTTAAGTAAGAGAAATATTTTTGATTTCTTTTAGAAACTTTATGAAATTTTTCGTGTTTTTTTCCAACTATAAGTAATGATGATTTATTCAGAATATATGCAAAGTCTCATATGGGTAGGTTTTACTGTATTTGAAATCCGCACGCATATACACGCGCGCCTACTCCTTAACGAAATGTTGAGTTTCTTTTTTTGCTTCATTTCTGTTTTTTTGTGTTTTATGTTGCTTTGCTTTTTGAATGGCCTTAGCCCACGCCTACACGCCACTTTCTTTCCCCCCCCCCTATTGGCCATTCATTTGTTCTACACCACCACCCAGCCACACACGCACACCATCTCAAACTCTGGGCAATACTCTCCACTCTCAGCATACTAAGCCCGCCCCCTACAGCGTAGACATCAATTTTTCATGATGCCGTTGTCCTTGTTATATATGTATGTAGTTGTATGTGTGTGTGTATATATGTCTGCGTGAGCTTTTCCAAGCAGCTAAAAAGGAAAAAAGGGAAATAATATAAAAGCAGAAGCAACATTTCATGCTTTTATACATTTTGATTTCCAACTGCCAAGCAGCACTTGAGTTTAATTTAACTATGTACATTGTACGCACACACACACAGAGACAGAAAAATATGCATTTGTATTAAAATACAAACAAACAAAAGAGAGAAACAGAGAAATATTCAAGAGAGAGAGAGAGATAGCAAGAAACAAAAATAATTTTTGCACGTTCGTGTTTTACTTAATTTTTGTTTTTTGCTGTTATTCTGTTTTTTTTTTTTTTTGGGAATCCAAAATGCGAGTATCTGTCTCAGACATGGCTTTTACACACACTTAACCCCTCTGTAACCTCCCGCTCCGCACCATACCATCCCCCCCGTTCACTACTCTCTTAACGCCACCCCCTTTTAGCCAGTAATAACCTCCCCCTTTCGCTCCCCCCATTTCGACCCTCTCTAGCGTGAACTGAAGAAGCGACGCAGCTTCAACCGGTTTAAATTTTCACAAAAAGCCAAAAATAAAAAAGTTTAAACAAAATACAAAAAATATTAGCAACAGGTGACAACAAAAAAAAAAGTGAACATTAACATTTACTGATGAAATTCTTAACAGCAACAACAAAACTTTATACCTACATACATACATATATAAATAATTATAATGTATATTTATTTAATTAATAAACAAAAAAAAAATGCGCAAAAATTTGAGCCATTGAAAAAAAAGTTGGAGAACAAAAAAAAATATTTTTGCAATATATACATATATATGTAAATACATACATACATCAATGGAGTGACATGCAGATGTACATATAAAGGGTGTTTTAATTAGAGATTCTTATTAACTATTAATATTAGTATTAATTAGCAAGAAGTGATACTAGTTATTTTCGTTTTGCCACATTCTTCTTTCTCGAAACATAGGAAAATAGTGGCATAGAAACATTTTTTTGTTGGCAAAACAAACGATACAGTTGATCGTTTGAAGCGAGTGTATCTTAGGTTCCAATTCCGTTATGCCTAAGTATTTCATTACCAGTCGGTGTTGCGCCCTTTTTTAATTGATGAAATTAACTAGACAAGTTTCCAATTCTGTCCTAATTTTTAAGGTCTATATAGTTTCTAATGTTCCAATTCGGTCATTTTTATCTTCTGTCTTTGTTTTCGAGCCTTGCTTGAAATGGGCTTAAAACCTTGTTTTTACATTCTAAATCGTTTCCAAAGTTTCCTCAATTATATGTACTTATTTGATATGTATTTCATTATAATTAGTTTTTTTGTCCTTGTTGAACTAAGGAAATGGAATTGAATGTTTTTAGGCATTTTCTATATTTATATCGTTTTATAATTCTATCTATATAATAGATATTTCATTACCATTCGATTTTATATTCTTTTTTAATTGATGAAATGGAAATTGTCAGCCCTTTTCTTTCTTTTGAGCCTAGTTGTAAACGGGATTCAAACCTGATTTACTTTTAACATGCAAAACGGCAAAATCATTCGTTTTTTGAAAATTTAAAATTCAAGATCTTGATATAAGCACAGTGTTGCATTTTGAAACATATCGATTAAAAAGTAAAAATAATAAAAGTAACTATTAATTCAAGAGCAATTGATCTGTATAATAAAGTAGATCCATGTTGAAAAAATATAAAGACATTCATATATATAATTAGCCACTTTAACCTAAAGAGTATTAATGTTTTGGTATACACAAATTTCCATAAAATCAAAGAAAATTGATTTGATAGCCCCAATTAAGCAATAACCTGCCATAGAAATGGAATTTACCCATAATTGTGTTTATTGATTAACTTTTCTTTGTTTTTTGCCTACACAAGTTACATACATACATTATTATATTTACGGGAATTCATATTAAAGGACCTCATAAGAGAATTAAGGACATTCAATTTGCAATTTCATATTTGATAAGCATAACATATTAGTCTTAAATTAAGACCCTTAATCCCTTAGAGCTCTAAAATCGATTTGCTTAAAATATGTAAATAATATAAATGAAATTTTAAACATTATTTTATTAAAAGCATTTATTTTCCTTTTTTGCTACTTTCTTGTTTTTTGCAGCAGCAGCAATGAGCTCCAAGCGAGAGAAAATAATTGCAACAACTACAACAAAAACAACAACGTCATACCTCCAGCTGTACAAATATTGATAAACAAAAGGAACAACAATAAACAAAAAACGCAAAAATTTAAGTAATAAAACATAAATAAATAAATGCAAAATAAAACAGAAACAGAGAAAAAGAAAAACGCCAACACACACAGACACACACAAAATGCCGCTACAACAACAACAACAACCTCAATAAATTTTTTACAAAATTTAAGAAAAAACCAAACAACAACAACATCAAGAAGAAAAGTGCATGAATTGGCGTGTTTCATAAAGTTTTGTTTTTTTTTTAAATATTTTTTTTCTTTGTAAATTGTGTGTGTTTTTTTTTATTATTTGTGTTTGTTGAAAACTCAAAATAAAAGTACAAGGAACCACCAAAAAAGAAATAACAACAACCAAAAGAAACAGCAACAAAAATAAGTAAAAAGGCAGTTGCAACTTGCATTAGCTGATAAGTAGCTGGGCAGAGCAGACAACAAAGTAATACAAGAAAGTAATAAACATTAACAATTGCCAACCGCCACTTTACCAACCTCCCGCCCCCGCCCTCAAAGCAGCAGTGGGAGGAGAAGAAGGAGCAGGAGTACAAGAGGGAGCAACACACACACACACACACACACACCCACACAGAGAGAGCAAAACGAGAGTGAGCGAAGAAGTAAACAAATAGATTTACACAAAGCCAAGAGGAAAGACAAACAGAGAGAAAGACGTAGAGAGTTGAAGCTTACCACAACAGAACGCGTATGTGTGTGTGTGTGTGAGAGAGACAGAGAGCAAAAAAGCTTTATGCAGCAACGACAACAACAAAATAATAAGAAACAGCGCAAAATATGTAAGTGAAATTGATTTTCTTACATATTTATGTATGTATATGTATCTATATATGTATGTACTTAGATATATATAAATACGTCTAAACATTGCATACCCTGTAAGCCCCAAGCATAAGCAGCACACTATTAAAGGGTATATCCTTGTCAATTAACTCATGTGTAGATGGGTTCCTTCCACGTTTTTATTGGTATTTTTTGAGAGAGTCTATCTGTGATTAGAAAATTATGAGAATTCATCAGGGTCCGTCTAAACAGGGTATTTCTAAAGTCGTTGCACGACATTTCTAGACATTTCTGTAGCATTAAGAGCAAAATAACCAAAAAACCGAAAAGAGATAACATTTCATTCTCAGTTTATGACATGCTTATATTTCGGTTTTAGAAATGGCTAAGAATACAAATATCATATTAAAATAATTTCCACCCTAAACCGATATGAACACTTTATAGTTTATAAATATCATATATACTTATGTACCTATGTACAAATCTTATTATTTTGCTTCAAACATCGGGGTCACCATTTGCCAAAAACTTTACCAATTATTATAAACTGTTTTTCGATGTAGTTTGATTTTTTAAATAGCAAATTTAGATGTCTTTCAAAAGGTTTTCACAATTCTTCCAATACTTATTGCCACGTCGGGGTCACCAATAATTGCAGTAATTTGTTGGTGTAGATTCAAGTAAACAAATTTCCATTTATATAATATTTAAATTAACATGGAAATAAATGAAAGTGGTGACATGTGTAGAAGAACTCATTTATTCATTAAATGTTTGACTGAATCAAATAAATAAAGAACTGAAAAATACTAGATTGAAATTTTACTTTCCAGTTGTTTTAACATATACACTTTGCGATCTTCTACAAAGTTATGAATGAATGAATAAGGAATGAAAAAATCATGCATTAGGTGTTGTACTCAATTATATATTCGGGTGTAATGATTCATTAATGCGGTTTCGTTTGTTTGAAGTTTCCAAATAAGTACTCATTTAAACATTAAACAAATAAATAAATGATTTAGTATCGAATATTTTGTATTCTTAACAAATACTCAAACTCTAAGGTCTAAAAAAATAGCTATGTACATTGATGTGTGACAAAATTGTCTGCCCACCTACAATCATACATACAGACCATAACGATCTTTTACGCTCTCATCTGAAAACTCCATATTACTTATACGCAGCGTTGTCTTTGCCGCCTGCTTGGCTCCATCGGCAGCAGCAGCAGAGCAAGAATCTGTTAGGTGTCTGGCCATGGCCATGGCCACTTTATCAAAAAACCAAAAGCAGACAAATCATGTCTACCTACATTCACACACACAAACACACACACACACACAGAACAGAGATATACATATATGTATTGTGTACATAAACGTCTGCGGGTTATCAAAGCAATTTTCAATTTAAATATCTGTACGCACGCATATAAAGATTATAATTGCCATATGTACCTGTGTACCTGTAGATATATTTATGTATATACATTTGTATGTGTGTGCCCATATATACGAGGTGTGTTTAAAAACAAAATCAAATTAAATTTGATGTGTATTGTCAAGATTTGATGAATATTACTTTATGAGCACATCTCGTAAATTTAATTTTTGTTCTGCAAACATGGCATGCAAATTGATGGACTAATTTTGTTCGGTTGACTAATGAAGCCGAACAGCAATCGAAAAATATTTCCATTAGTAACAGAAAGAAAGATATAAAAAAAAAAAACATTTTTAATTTTGGCTTTAAAGCAGAAACATTTCTTTCGATTTTCCGTTGATTTATATCACGTATACGCCTATAAGTGTCATATTACGTATACGCCACCTCACTCCCTGTAAGATGTATTGCCTGGAATGATCCATCATTCTGGCATCGTTGGCTAGATTCTCAGTTTGTATATACTATATTACGTATACGCCCACAAACAAAATTTTTAGCAAATTTATTTTTTGTCTTTTGGCCCAAAATCGACAATATTGTTGATGATGTTGCTGCTACTTTGCCCAATGTTTATAATGCACTTGAAAATAATTACGAAACAAAGTAGAAAATATATATATACATAATAGCAAATATTACAGAGCACAACGTTCGTCGGTTCGTTAACTTGTTGATAATAAAGAGCACTTGGATTGCATATTCCTTATTTTAAGTATTTGTCTGTTTTGTCTGTTTTTTTGTTTGCACTTTTGAGTCTCGTTGATGATAAACGTCGACGACAACGACAACGACAACGAAAATGACGATGGCAACAGGCTAGAGAAGAGTCATGATGGTGATGAAAACAAACAAATATAAATGAATCTCTTTCTCTCTCTTTCATTCTCATTCTCGTTTTGGAAAGGTATCTTGGTTAGAGCCTAGCAGATTCTAGAAAATAAATCCATGCAAACTAATCAACATTAAACTAATGAAGATTCCTTTGCTGGCAAAGTGGCTGACACTTGGTGATATATGGGAAATTTTTATATTTTAAGTGAATTTGCATTGAGCAGAACGTAAGAAGTGTCAAGCAAAAGATAAGCAGTAAAAGAAACACTAAACTTTCTATTTAAGGGAATCGGTCTATTAGACTGTAATAATTGCCATGTACTTACTTTCACTTGGAATAAGTACTACAAGAACAAATATAATAGTATATCAAAATCTTTGATTATTTTATACAATTTCTACTCATAGACATTCAAATCTTTATTCAATTCTCCTATAGTGATAAATGAGCTCATTTTCTGATTATAAATAATTCCCATATTGGGAGCAAATTGTATTCTAATCACGACTCATCTTGATAAGCTGCCTATAACCCTAATCTTTAATAAGTTTCGACTCCTTTTTTGATTATTCTTTTTAATCAAAAACGATTCGTTTTTTCGATTAATTGTGAGTCACTTGTTTTGAAGTCATATTTTGACTAATGCGCCATTCTCTTTAAAGCCGTATTTTAATAGTAGCTAATCCTCTTTCTAATTAAAAAGAAAAGTCATAAATGAGCTTATTTCTTTATCATAAATGAACTCTTTATTGGGTCAATTTGGTGACTTAGAATCAATTCCTTTGAGTTGGATTTGATCCCTACTTTTAAACAGTTTCAACTCTCTTTAGAGCCTTTATTCCACTTTATATAAATCAGATCAGATTTTGAGCATATGAAAAGTAAATATAATAAACATAATTACTTTCCAATTAACAGAGTGCATGTAAGAAAGTCATCATTTGTTTAAAAACAATCTTCCAGTTGCAGAATCAAATAAAAATATTTGACTATTTAGATTTACTTGCTTCAAAATAGATTATCTGAAATACCTATCCTAAGTAATTTTGGCTATATTAGTTCAATGCAATTTATTAGGTGTTTATACTAACATATTTGTGTGACTCCCATTCTTTTGGTTTTTTACCTCAGTTGAGTCATTCGCTAGATTAAAAAATCAAGTGATGGGAACATTTGATTACGAATAAACCCATAAAAGTTAGAGTGGAAAAACAAAAACAATTAGTTTAACAGATGCATTCGGAATGATGGGTTCAACCTATCAAAATTGTGTACAATTTATTTTACTTTTCATTTAATTCGCTGACATTTGCAATATAATTATAAATCATTTTTTGTTTGTTTTGCTGTTAATTGTCTTGCTTTGTCATTAACTCGATAGGGGGGAGAGATAAACAAAAAATTGCAACTGAAAATTAAAACTACTTAAAATAAAAATATCGCAAAAAAAAAAGGGCAATACGTATATAAAGCGAATACGTGATGCTCTTTCTTTCTTAATCCTTAATTTTGAATATTTTTAGTATACTTTAGGGGGCTCAGTTTCAGCGATAAAGTTTTTATAGATGTCCGAAGGGAGCATAATAGTGACACATGACAAATATTACCCCCTCCCCCCATTTGGCGCCCACTCCCCTTTCGTCTATCTCTTGAGCTATATATTCTCCATCGGAAAATTTTGTTGTTTATGTGTGTGTTTGTTTTTAGATTTCTATGACAAAAGAAAATGGCACCCACAACAAAAAATCACAAAAAAAAAAAAACAACAACAACAGACAAAAAAGTGCGAAAGTAAATATAGTTCAAAGATCTGTCATGAATATACACAGCCCATTTATATGTATATATTATGGTATATAAATATATAGAAAGATATGCCATAAAGTGGTATATAAAAGTATCTGTATCTGTTGTTTATGTGGATTTTTTTCCCTTTTTTTTTTGGTATTATTTATAGGCAGCAATGTCCAAATGACATTTATATATATGCATATATGTACACACCCATAACAACTATAGATATATAGTATATATAGTATATATCGTATATATTTAAATCTATGTCTTTTTGCCTTAGAAATATATCATACTTTTGTCTTACCTCTGCTTACCGATCCCTCCCCAGCCCTCTCACCTCTTTAGCCATTTGCTGCTGATTCACTTAGCCCTCACTCGTTCGTTCGGTCACTCACTAAAAAAAAAAAATTAAACAGAAGAAACAAATTTGTGTGTTCGTTTATCGCATTTTGAGTATTTTATGAGTTCAATCATAAAAATCTGAAGAAAAAAAAACAACAAAAAAACATCTACAAGAAGCAACAACTACAACAACAACAGCAAAATTGTTAAAGCCCAATTAACTTGATGTGGCCAATTTTTGTTTCTTGTTTTTTTGTAGTTTTAGTTGTTATTGTTTTCTTTTTTTTTTTGTATTTTTATCTATTTTTAATTTCCAAACCTTGCACGAAAGTAAATCGAAAGGAAGCTAAATAAAAAATCCGAAATTAAAAATAAACAATTTACTTTAATACATAAATACAAACATAATAATATACATACATAGGTATTTATATGTTTATGTATATACATATATGCGTGTGTGTATATTAGACTGGATATTTTTTGCATTGTTAAAAAATCTATGAAAAATTTTGACGAATTCTTTACTTAAATCGTTTTTTTTTTTTGTTTCTCCAACTGAAGTTTATTAAGAATCTCTGCTATTCGCTCGTTTAAGTAGTTAAACGAAGTATTGTTTACAAAAGCAATAACAACTTTAACTTAATTGACGAGAAAGAGAGATCAGTGAAAGGTTACTTATCGTAAAATATCACTCATACGACCAGTTGTGCTATCCCTTTTCTTTAGATCGCCTTTTTATTGCTTAGCACTTGTTTCATGAGTTCCTTAATTCACTTTTATACAAAGTAATCGTTAAAATATTATAAAATTAATTGCCACAAACGATTTAATATGTGCCAAGACAAATTATTTAAACCTTTTGGGACTAAAGGGGCAATAAGTCCCAGCGATTTTGCAAACTTTTCTAATAATTCAACTATATGTACTATATGTATTTATATGTAGAGATATGTAGGGATTATATGTGGAGATTGTACATATATCCCACAATCAAAGCATAATTTTGAAGGAAAAAATATTTTCTGTAACTATTTCGGATTTAAAATAAACTCTTTGTCCCGAACTCTTTTAAAACCATTTAAAAACTTTAAACCAACTGTTTCAGTTCTATATGACATGATGGCAAACCATTTATATATTTCTATGAAATATTGATATATATAATATATTAATATATTAAAAAAAAAATCGAAACAATTCTTTGCAAATATATGAAAAAAAAATGGTTGCAAAATCCATCATCAAATTCAAACGGAAAACAATTTCTTATTTTTCTAGAATTTTTGTATACCTTGCCTTAAGTTATAATGTAATTGCTTTTTAATCTCGTAGGATAGATTGCAAATAAATGTTCAAGAAGAATGTTTCATTTAGGGCAAACATAAACATTTACAACAGAAATTTACAAGATTTTAAAACCGAAATATTGCGCATACGACATGTCTTCTCGTTCAATTTTATTTGAAGAGCGAAACTGTACTAAAATCCACAGTTTCAATCCGAGCCTCAAAAAAACCTAGGTGAGGTATTTCATTTATTTTAACATAGTTTGGTTGGTTTTCTCAGGGTTGTCATTGTGTATCAATTAATTTTATCTGCATTTATAAAGGCCTATTAAATTATTATTTAAGACATAGAAAATGAAATGAAATGAAATTAATAATTTTTATTGTTTTAAGAAAACAAAATGAAAGTTTAAATAGTCTGTTTATATTTTAAGCGCACGACAACAATATCAAATGTTTTCCAGCGTTGCCACTTCAGAGAAATAGTTGATTTTTTTTGCAAAATACATGAAAACTAGGTGATTTATTATAAATCTAAAAGTGTCACTAAATTAACAATGTTTTTACTAATGTTTGATTTCACCTTTTGAACTGAACTATGTGCGTATTTATGCCCTTTAAAAATTTCTAATGATTTACTAAAACGCAAAATAAAACTAAAAGTTGCATCATACCCTTAGTTATTTTAATGCAGATTTATCAGTAACTAAACAACTTGTCTTACGACATTCATTTATTTAATAGAAACCTTGTAATTTCCCAGCAATAGACCATTCAGCTGGCACTTTGGTTAGCTCAAAGTATATAACTAAGATCGCATTCTGATTAAACATTATGTCATATCAACTTTACTAAGATATGGTAATATTCAAAACAAGAAACGAAATGGAAAACATAAAATATGAAAAATTGATATTCGTATATAATAGAGAAACCAGTCTAATGTGGGAACATATATATATATAGATTTCTATACATACATATATGTATGTATGTTTATTTGATTATAGTTGGTGTGGTTAGGCAATAGTGACACGACCACAACAATCATAATAAATCACAACAACAACAACAATCAAAAACAAACAAAATAAGCAATTTACTATAAACAGGAAAATGAAGTAATAAAAAAAAATACAATAATTATTAAGAAACTTAATCGAATTTCAAGTATTTGATTCAAAAACAAAAACCAACAATAAAAAAAAAAAAAATATAAAATAAAAAATAAATAAATCTAAATGTAAACAGCAGAGGCGTCTCTTTGAACCGAAGGGGTGGGCGTAATGGTTAAGAGGTGGACTAAAATACTCTTAATATGTAATATAATATTAGTCATCAGTATTTAAAAGCAGTATAAAAATAAATCCAACTAGCACTCGTTCGCACTTTTTTGGGAAGAGAATAAAATATATGTTTAGTTGAATCAGAATTGTACAAAAGGAAAATAAGAGAAGCAACAGAACACATTTTCCACTCGATTTTGCAATAAAAAAGTCATATTTAATTAACTTTTCTTTCATATTTTATTAATTTTTTCAAATAATATTGATGTAAACAGATGACTTAAACTGTTTGTTCATTGTATATACAGTGAAGTCTCATTATAGTAAAGTTCATTAAAGAATTTTGTTTGTTAAGAAGAATTTTGTTGTGAAGAATTTGAAAGTTCTCCCAGATTAGTTGTATTGAGGTTTTACTGCAATTATTTCTAACTGGTTTATCGATATATATATATTTAAGGAGCCAGGATCTAAAGAATTCCATTAAAGTCAATACCATTTGAAAATTTATTTCAAAGAAAATTGATATATTGAATCTTATAAAATTGAGATTTATGGCGAAGCAAATTACCAATTGTGCCAGGTGTAGACTGAGTTTTTTTAAATATTATTGAAGTCTACTATAATTGTTATAAATTTCTTGTCAAAAAGCCCTTTGAAATTTCTGGTCAAAAACTGTTTGTTGAGTTTTTAAACATTTGTGAAGAGTTTTACTAAATTTATCTGTCAGAAACCTTTATAATGATCAATGGCCCATTGAGGATTAGGATATGAGAGAACTTTACTCCCCAAAGTATGCAATAAACTATCAAATATAATTATTATTTTTTTTTTTTTTTTTTTTTTTATTTTAGCAAAGAATTGATTCACAAATGATCTTAACAAAGCTTTTAACTTAACATAATGTAAAACGCCAAACAGTTATTACTAGCAGTGTAAATTTTATATAATTATTATTATTATTATTATTACAAGTATAGGATATAGTTGTAAACTATCAACCTAACTATATTTTACAAGCACTGGTAACTAAGGCCTTCGACTTAGACGAAAACTACATCCATACACTAGCCTAGGATTCGAACCCGGATCCTCGTTGAAACTATCAAATAATTCCTTCTTATTGTTAGAAAATTAGAAAGTAAGAACTTTTACCGCCTTTGATAAGGTTAGGGAAATTGATTCTATCCCATTTAAGCTGAATTCTCATTATGTCTTCTCTCTCTCTCTCTCTCTTTTCACATTTTAGAGAGTGTAAAATGGATGCATATATGAAAACCAATACCGGCGGCCCAGAGGATGCGACATCAACGACGACGACAACAACGGCGAACGTTAAAGATCTCAAAACAGACATTCCCTACTTTGACGATTCGTCGTCGTCTAGGCCGTCAGAAGCATCCAAGCAAAAAGCAATGGGACGGCGACAGGACGATGCTGATGATGGCGAGGGCTTTGATCCATCTTTATTGTTCCCGACTCAGAGCAAGACAGAATGCGATATGGATGAATATACGCCAGCTGGATGGGCTGAAGTCGATGCTGATAACCAAGATGCTGACGAGAATTATGCAGATGATAATGGCTTGGGTTCTGAATATGCGGCCAGCGGAAGTGCCGCCAATAGTTACTATCAATCGCCAACACCCTCCAATAGTGACCTAATGCTTAGGCCGCCATCGAACACAAATTTCCATTACAATTATCCGTCGCCAGGTTCTGCATCGTCTGCATCGATGACGACAGCAGGGGCGGGAGCGGGAGCGGGAGATAGTAATGGATTATCAATGCCTCTGCAAATGCAACAATTGGCTGGACCAACTGGCGGAGGAGTCGGAGGAGGCGGAGGAGTCATGTCAGCCAATAGTCGTTTACATGGACCCTTTACACATTCCCAAGGACAATTGGGTCCACCTCCGCCAGCATTCTATCCAAATATGTGGTATCCCAATGCACCTTATGGAACAGGTGGCGGCGGTGGCGGTCCTTCCAGCAGTTCTAATGCCAGCGGTGGACCATATGGACGTTATTATGGCACTGGACAGGGCGGTGCTGGTGGTCCATTTGGTTCATCACATTTGCATCCGCATGCACTACATCCACATCATCCGCAACATCATCCGCAACATCATCCGCATCATCAACATCATCCATCCGGACATCATCTACATCATCATGGGCCACCACCACCACCACCAACGGCTCTGCACTCGCATCATTCGCATCATCCTCATGGCCATCATCCTCATCATACGCATTCACATCCGCACGGCCACCACCCGCACGAGACCATGATGGAGATGTTCCAGCTCTCAAATAGGTAAGTCCAACTGTGCTAATAGCGGAAGCCAATTCACCCGTGGCCACAACATGGGTGGTCTCTACCCTACTGCCTTGCCCCTTGCCCCATTCACTTCTTCATTTTTCCAAGCAAACAATTTGTGGGTCATTCATAAAACTACATTGGATGGTTCATTCGGTAACCCGTTGTGATCCAGTCTGTGTGCTCTGATTACACCAACAATTATAATAACATCATAAAATTAGCTAATGACGTCGGTTGTCAATTTCAAACGAATCCAATCCAATCCAATCCAATCCTCTCCAGCTGATTAGGGTAAAGTTTATTTTTGGCAAAACAGGACGACGAGACAAACAATTTAAATCAATTTGCCCCTTACCCTCATTGCCTCTCCCACTCTAATGCAATGAAGGAAAGGGAGGGAGGGAGGGAGGGAGAGTAAATGCACTTACCAGTTGCTTGTTTATGCCACGCGTATGCACCCCGCAATCCCCACAAACTGAGCCAATACAACGAAAACCCTACAATTTCCTTAACTAGACAAATGTGGAAAATTTATTTCCTTATTTACTTAGCAATATGCACACCAACTCTTTGCCCATAGCCCCACCACAGGCCACCTTACCCCGCCGCAATCCATCCCATCTGCCCCTTTTCGCCCCCTCCCCAATCCCTATACAATTTCAATTTTGCGTTTTTCTGCACGGCATCAAGGTCGCCAAAATAAGAGAAAGAATGACAGAGAGAGAGAGAGAGAGAGAGGAGAGAGCAAGAGTGAGAAAACCATTCAAGTACAGTTATCGATAGCAAATCGTTACATTGTAGCGCAACAACAAAAAAATCAAGCAAAAACAGAACGAGACAACAAGGCAAAAGTGAGTGTGGGGAAAGGGGCCCAGGGCGCTCGATTGGCAGGGAGACAGTCTGAGAGAGGGCGACAGAAGAGTATGCTGATGATGGAGGGTTGTCGGACGGTGGGCGGGAGGGTGTGAGGGTGATGGTGTTATTATCGAACGTGGTTCTGGCTAGCTTTGCAATTGCAATTGAAAATGCAACAAGTTGAGTAAACAAACAGTCAAAGCGCACAGCACATAGACGACTACAAATACCGATGCAAATACAAATACAAATATACACATTTATACATACCTATGTATGTATGTATGTACATATATAAGTGCACTACATTATATATATACGTATGTATGTATATTTGTATGTATTGAGGAATGACAAATAGACCAGACAGCAGAACAAATCGCCACCCCAAACGGCACTCGCAATCAGCTAAAAAGTTGCAAAGGCACATCGAGTGGGTACCCCCCAATTTGTTTACATTTCAATCACAACAAAAACATCCTGTAAGATACAGAATACAGATCTTGGCCATCTTGATGAGACCATTACCATTTTCTTTGGATTTCGTCTTATCATCAGACTTTCTAGTTTTCCGTGTTAACTTCCATTAAAGCAAACAAATACAAATCTCGGAAAATAAAACAGAATCAGGAAATTGAAAATCTATATTAAATATGAGCTTAAAATGCTATTTATTTATTTATAATCTGTTCCATGGCAATGTAAATTAAAGCATTTTTCACATCACAAAACTGTGCAAAATCAATTATATCAAAATGAAGCGTAAACAAAATGCAAATACAAAAAAAAGACCAAAAAAAAAAAAATAAAATACAGTTTAAACTTATTAAAACTTTTCATTTTGGTAAATAAACATTATCAACAGTCATGGACAGAGCTAATAAATTATTATTTGCAGAGGGGTTTCCAAACAAAAATTCAACATATTATTGCTATTTAGTCAGGAGGATAAGTCAAAATGTAAAATATTTTCTCCTATATAAGTTTATTATAATTTATTTGAATATCAATGAATTTGTTGCAATAAATTTGAATTTTAAAGAGGTCTCTAATCAAAAAATGCAAGATTTTATTTTTAAATTTTCATTAGAGGCTTTTCAGTCAATTTATTGGGTTTTTAAGTGACACTTGAAAAGCGACTAGATTAAAAAAGTTAAATATTAGTTTAAAAATCCATTTATCCGTTCAGTTATTATAATTAGTTAGGATATTTTTGGTTTAAAGTTTTCTGAATGAAAAATTCCCAAAAGAAAAAAAAAAGACCATATATGCATGCTAAGTGTTTCTAAGCTTGTGTCCTCTACTGTGCTGGGTCTTAAATATTAGGATCGATTATAAAAGTTAATCGATGGATTTGATTTTTTTTTCCCCCACTCTCTTTCTTAACATTTTACTCCTTGTTTGATTGAAACATTCGAAAAACATAAACTATAAGAAATCTTAATTGATTAAATTGAATAAACTCATTGTGGCATTTTGTTAATATCCTTTCCAACTAGTTAGATTTCAATTTACAAAACGAACGTTTGCATGTGTTGGGTTTTGTTTGCAATGTTCAGGATTCACTTTTCCCCTTTTTTGAGCGCTGTTGTCAGATTTCAGTGGGAAATGTTGTACGGATGCCATTTGTTGCAATTTCCCGCCGTGGAATTGCGTGGAAAGGGGACACGGTGGATGTTTACAAAGAGCTAGTTTCTATGTATAGTTATGTATTGGCGAATGTACATACATACATACATACATATGTATGTGTGTGTGAGAGTTTACGTGTGCGTGTTGTTCCTTTTTTTTCGCTTGTGTTTGTTTTTGTTGTTTACATTGCCGGTGTGTGTGTGTGTGTGTGTGTGTGTGTGTGTGTGTGTGTGTGTGTGTGTGTGTGTGTATCGGGTGTATTGCGAACTTATTTTGCAATTGCGTTTTAAAATAAATTACATCAATCGATACATAGGGTCCGAGAGGCGGGGACGCCCCTCCCATGGATGGATGGGGTCTAGGGCTAGGAGGGCTAGAGGGACAGGGCACTAGATGGTGGCAGCCATTGCTAATCGCACTAAATATTCTCATATTTCCCACACACAAATTACTCATACTCGGCCTTTTCTTCATTTGGCAACTGGGCCAAGAAAAGTGTGCAATAACGAGAGAAAAGAGAGCACAACCAAGAGAGTCCAGTGTAGAGTAATATAATTGAAATCAAAATGATCGTCTTTGCAGATCTCAATCTTGAAATAAATTAGTGTATTTACAAGTTTGTTATGGTTTCAAATGACTAAGAGAAAAAGTGAGTGTGAGTGTGAGTGCGAGAGTGAGAGTGAGAGTGAGAGCGAGAGAGAGAGAGAGAGAGACAGAGAGAAAGAGGGAAGTGCATTTATATTGACAACAAATACGTCAAACCGGCATTGGCGCCAGTTTTCAAGTTAGTTTAGCATTTTGCACTTGGATCACTTTCAGCGGCTGCATTTGCTGCAATCGGTCGCAACCAGCTGATAATTATTGGAGCCCATTTTCAGTACTCGTTGTCATAATCTGGGCCATTTCCTATGCAATAACATATGTATATATGTATGTATATACAAAAAGAACAAAAATCGCTTTGTCATGCTGCTTGTATATAGGAAGTAATGCAAACAAACCCAGACACAGACACAGACACACTTACACATTCTTACATATTTAACGCAACATTGTTTACACTCGGATTCAAGTGGTTGTTTTTCTCTTCTATAAATATAATACCAATGTCATGTCCGGAATGTCCTCAACAATTTAGACTGGCCAACTATCTAAACTAGTTAATTGTGAAATACAATGTAAAGATTGATAATATGTATATACTTATCTATGTCTGTTCTTTTGTTAAATAATTCTCTACTTGACTAACAAAAAAAAAACAAAACAAATTGGATTTCTTGTAAAGGATTACTTTTGCTCCTTTTAATGTTAGTCAAAAGGGTTCAGCAATGTTTCAAGTATTTTATATTCATTATCAAATTTAGATGTTTGTCCTTCAGAAATTTATATATTTTTATTTCTCACTAACGAACTCAATTGAATTCATTTAAAACCCTTTTACCATATTTATATATTTTGTTTGTGAGATTAATACGTTCAATTAGAAGTTAATGCTAGTTAAATATTTTCACTTAATGATAGCAAAATGGTTTTCATGTAGGTAGAAAAAATTAAGAAAAAAAAAACGATGATTTATTATAGTATTTAAGCTAGGGAGCGAAAATAATTATTATTTCCCCATCGATAATCATTGATTTATTAATTGTTACAAAATCCCGCAATAATAACTCTAATTTTTGATTTTTTTTTTCTCAAGGCATAACTGTTATTCTCAAGAAAACAAAAATAATCATATGTGATTTTATTTAAAAAAAAATTATAAAAATCATTTCATTTACTGATATTGCTCGATAATAAACAGGGCCAACTTCAGTGCATAAAAATATTTCACTTGTTTTTCAAAAAAAAAAATTCAGCAATTAGTTTCTGTTGATTTTTTCACATTCAAATTGAGGACTACTAGAAAAGTTATTAATCACGCCGGGGATAAGTTATTTCCTTTTACTGTTTCTCTACTAAAAGGCGGAAAGCGGGAAAAATTTTGTATCTAAAGAGTCGAGACTTCACGAAAAAACGGGCCAAAAATTCAAATCATGAAATGATTTTTATTTTCTTTTTTTTTTTTTTTGTTATGAAAATCACAAACGATTTTTATTTATTTTTCTCTCGAAAATAACATTTATGCCTTGCGGAAAAAAATCAAAAACAAAAGTTATTATTGGGTTTTATTTTAAAAATCAAAAACAAGAATTACTTTTGAGTTAAATAAGGAAAGTAAGTTGAAACATAATTATTATTGTTATTGTTTTTTTTAGAAATACCTTATCACAGTTAGGGTCTCTGATTTAAACAATCCTAATTAAATTCAAAATGCCCAAATGAATTCTTTTAAAGTTGGAAATGATCTCTTCACAGTCTTCTTTATCGTCCTGATCCCACTCTCTTAGTTTCTCCTTGGGCAGCATTTTAAAATCCTTAACAAAGCAAGAGCAATTAACCTTTATTTAAGGAAATAATATTCTTAGATGCAAAACTATTTTTAAAAAAAGTTCAAATTGAAATTTGAAAAAAAAATTATTTTCTGCAAGTATTATATAAAACTATATCATATACATAGATCCATTTCCCCTATCTATTAAATATGATTCTTTTTTTTTTGAAGTCTTTAAAGTTTACTTGAGCTTAATACTTTATTGACTGTCTTTCGCCTTCGATTTTTTTTTTAATCTCTTGCTGATTTTTTATAAGCTTTTGAAACTCCTTAGCTATATCTAATTTTTTCTGAGATGTTAGACTCAACTTGAACTACAACTTTAAACATAAAAATATACCAATTAATTAAAAACAAAAAATTCAAATAGAATATGGTTAAATTCTCACTTTTAATATTGACAATTTCCGCCAATTTATTTTTCCTTTAAATATATTTGTCTCTGCTTAAGTTACATGGGATCTAAATCATATAGTTGCTCGATACTAATGAAATTTTTGCGTATTTAAATTGAAAAATGTGCAATTTTTGAAGAATTAAACGATTGTTTAAGAATAGAATTTAATGCAGATTTGATCGATTCTACAAAATTTCATCAAGATCCTAGCTATATAACTAACTATATAATACTTTTTTTAATGAAAATTCCGTTCTTGGACAATAAGAAAATTTTAGAGATACATAAACCATAATAGGAATAGTCTTCTGGTTGTCATGTTATTATTTTTAATAAGTTTAATAAATATCAATCTATGTTTTGGTAATCTCCACTATTTAAAGTTTAAAATCAACAATATTAAAACCAATTACACTTTTAATTATGGCCACTGGCAAATCTCACTCAATTCTGTAGACAAGCCAATACTGAAAGCTTCAAAAATGTAAATTCAAACCTCAATCTAAGTTCCAATCTCGAATTCTTATTTAATTTCGAATCTCATTTAATTCTCAATCTGTAGATAATTTAATGATTAAAATCCTCATTTTAAGATGATAATTTTTCATTTTCTTTGGGTGTTTTCTAGTGGTCGTGAGGCCAGGAATCGTGCCGAGAAAAATCGTCGCGATAAATTGAATGGATCCATACAGGAGCTATCCACAATGGTGCCCCATGTGGCAGAATCACCGCGTCGTGTAGATAAAACAGCAGTTTTGCGCTTTGCTGCCCATGGCCTTAGATTGAAATATGGTAAGTGAATGAAAATTCATTTTCTTTTGCCCAAACTAATGTGTCTTTTGGGCCATTTGTAGCCTTTGGGAAAACATTGCATCAACCGAGACCCCAGATAACGGACACATTAATGACCATGCTGGATAGCTTCTTTCTAACACTGACCTGTCACGGCCAAATATTGTTAATATCGTCGAGCATTGAACAGCATTTGGGGCATTGTCAGACGGATTTGTATGGCCAGAGTATAATGCAGATAACCCATCCCGAGGATCAGAATATGCTCAAGCAACAACTGATACCCACCGAGCTGGAGAATCTCTTTGATGCCCATACCGAATCGGATGCTGATGGTGAGCCGCGCCAGCGTAGCAAAACGGAAGAGGATTACATTGATCGCAAGTTGCGCGAAGATCGACGCAGTTTCCGAGTGAGGTAAGGATACACACACCAAACTAATGTCATCGAAAATATCACTATATATAGTTCTATATATTGTTCTCTCCTACAGATTGGCTCGTGCTGGTCCAAGATCAGAGCCAACTGCCTATGAGGTTGTCAAAATTGATGGCTGCTTTCGCCGCAGCGATGAAGCACCGCGTGGTGTACGCTCAAATACATTTAGCTCTAGTCTACAATTGATACGAAGGACACGTGGACGAGATGATGCCATACCTTTGCATACGATCAGTGGCAATGATATTGTGAGTTGTCTGTCTTAGTTTAATCTGTTCATTTTAATGGTGTTTGGTGCTTCTTCTCTCAGGTACTGACAGCCTGCGCTCGAATTATACGTCCACCAAAGATCATTAGTCGTCTGGTTGATGCCAATACATTGGAATACAAAACACGTCATCTTATAGATGGCCGTATCATTGATTGCGATCAGAGAATTGGCATTGTGGCCGGTTATATGACCGATGAGGTGCGCAATTTAAGTCCATTTACATTCATGCATAATGATGATGTACGCTGGGTGATTGTGGCCCTTCGACAAAGTGAGTTTCAATCTTTAATGGGGCTTACTTCTATTTCAATTTCTCTCTCTATCTCTCTCCTTTTAGTGTATGACTGTAATAGCTCATATGGCGAGTCAACTTATAGACTTTTTACCAGAAATGGCAACATTATTTATTTGCAATCAAAGGGTTATCTAGAGATTGACAAGGAAACAAATAAAGTACACTCATTTGTCTGTGTCAATACATTGCTGGACGAGGAGGAGGGCAAGAGACGTGTACAAGAAATGAAAAAGAAATTCTCAGTGATCATTAAAACACAAATACCCACACAATCGGCCATTGATGTGCCAGCATCGGAGCATCCAGCTCAATTGGAGAAGGCTGTGCTACGGCTAATACAGAATCTACAGAAATCAGCCTCAGATGATGATGCAGATCAGCATGATGCCGATGATATTGATTGCAGTAATATTGATGATGATTGTGATGATGATGATGTTGACGATGATGCCGACGATGGCGATGATCTTGATGATAATGTTGATGATAATGTTGATGATGAGGGCAACGATGGCAATGAAGATGAAATGAAACTAAGTATTACTGAGTTTACCGACACAACAACAACAACAACAACACCCAACTATCTACAACGACATCATCATCATCCCCATCAGCAACAGCATCAGCAGCAACATCATCTTCGTCAACATCAACATCAACATCAGCATCAGCATCATGGCACCAGCAGTAGTTCCATGTCGCAAGCTCGTCTAAGTGCCACACACCATAGCATGAGCAGCTCTAAGACGCCACCTTTGGCTTTAGTGCCACCGGAAACGGCATCCGTCAAGTCATCCATATTCAATAGTGTTAATGTGGTGAATATAACAGCAGCCAAGCATTTGCGTGGCATCCACTCGAATTCAGTTAGGTCGCCCAATACCTCCGAGCCAATACAGACACCAGTTGCCCGTGCTGGTTGCACTTGCTCAACATCACCTGGAAATGGTAATTGCGATTATTGTCAAAATCCTTTGACACCAGAAACAATACCAGCTCCAAGTTTGAAACGTAGCAGCGCAGCGGCAGCTTTAACCGCTCCAGAAGATGATGATGATGATGATGATGATGATGACGATGATGTTGGTGGTAATAATGTGGTCAAAATGAATAAACGTCTATTCATTGAAAGCACAGGTGAGTGTTAAAATCATTTTCTATTTCAAACTCCAACAAAACGCAATTTTTCTTGGCAGAAATTGAACACGTATTGAACACATCTTTGGTGCACATTGGACGTAAGTTGCATCAGCAGCTAAATGTGGCAAGAAATCTAAGAGATCAGGGTAATCGCTATGAACTACCGCTTGCCACTCAGCGTATTGATGAGATTATGGTGAGCAAATAACAAATTCTGATTCTGATTTGCAATCGTTAATCATTTTCTATTCTATTTCTCAGGAGGAACATCAGAAGCAAAGTGAACTCTATGTGAACATCAAAAGCGAATATGAAGTGCAACTTCAGAATAAGGCAAATAACTCTAGTATAAAGTCCGAGCATGACCCTCATGGCAATGGGAGTGGCATGGGCGGTGGTCAATTGGCGCCACGATAATGATAACCAGAAGGTTATCAATGAAGGGTTTCAGTGATGTGATAAAAAAAAAAGAAAACAAACAAAAAAATAAGTAAAAGAGAAAATCTTGTGGCAGCAAAAACATTAGCAAAACTCAAGCTCAAAACAAAAGAAAAAAAAAAAGTCCCACTCTGATGGCAAGAAAATAGTTACTATTACTATATATAAAATAGAAATATATATATATACACACACACACAAACACCACACACTATATATACATGCATATATATATGTAGGTGTATATAATAATTATTAATGATATAAAGTGACCTAGAGAAAGAGAAAGAATGAAAGAAAAGAAAAAAAAAACAACTGCTGTAGATTCAGTAACAACAACTAAAAACAAAAAACTATTTTTAAAACTAACTAACTATGAGTGAGTATGGAAAAAATGTACTTTATGCTGTTTGTTCAAGATTTCTTTTCGTTGCTTTAATGTTTTATGATGATAGTGAAAATATACATCTATAGAAATGTAAGATATACTATATACACACAGATATGTATGTATATGTATATCATTACACACACATACACTCAAGCTTACATATATACATATGTAACTGTATATGTACTCCAAGTGTCTGTTTATTCATTTTTATATATAAACAAATTTTAGTCACAGAACGTAAAAGAACCACAAAATGAAAATGAATTAAATGTCCTAGACGACATTTTATTGAATGAATGAATAGATAAAACAATGTAAGAATGCATGGCTGAATGATATAAACAATTATTAGCTTAACTTATGTACCATATACATATATATATATATATATATATAGAGAGAGAGAGAGAGAGCATATGACTATATGCCTGGCAATTTTGATCGGGCATATAATCATATGCTCTACAAAAACAAAAAGAGAAGAAAAAAACCCAAAACTAAACGTGATAAAAGACTGTTACCAACTACTATACATACATACATAAATAAAAAATATAACAAACAAAAAAAAAACACAAAATTTAAACTTAATTTGATATAAAAGTATATACATAATTATAAATATATATTATAAATGTTTAAAAATGGAATAGTTAAATCAATTTTACCAGTACACGTACACACACACAAATACACATACAAATACACCCACATATTTTAGACAGTAAAAATTTGCATAAATGTTAATTGTCCTAAAAAGTAAGCAAATCAGGAAAACAAAAGAAAATGAAAACGGAAATATATATACATACATATATATATATTACTCTTTGTATGCTTTTTTTAAGGCGCAAATACTACCGAATTGTGGGCGCCAAGTACAATTTACATAAAGATATACATATATATATATATATATATGTACAACTACAGATACATACATAGAAATCGGTATATATACCTACTACATATAGTGCTATATATTATATAAAAACTAATTGAATCGATGTAAAAGAGAAAACTCTGTTGAATGTTTGTTATGCATTTGTTTTTTTTTAAATCTAAATTACTATTAAACTAATGTATTAGTGAATAAACTTGTGTACCTATATATTAAATGAAAGAAAAAACAAAAGAAAAACAAAACAACATAAAAAAAAACAACAAAAATCTTTAAAGAAAATATAAACAATTTTGTTTAATTTCCACTTGATTACTCTTACAGGGCTAAAAAACGATACGAAACATATTAAATTAAAAAATTGTTAAATTACCAGAGTTGCCAAACAAATCGCTAATCGTGAATCCCGTTGAGCAAAAGTATGCTACACATATTCAAAAGAAATAAAAAATAAGATTGGCGGCACCGCGCAAAAAAACAAACACTCGATAGTGGCTCCACTCGATAACATCGGTGTTTCCGTATTACGGCGAGAGGGCAAAGAGGTGCGGCGAAAAAGTTACGGCGAGAGGGCGAAAGGTTACGGCGAGAGGGAAAAGATACGTCGAAAAAGTTGCAGCGAGAGTACAAAAAGTTGCGGCGAGAGGGTTAAACTTTACCGCGAAAAATTACAGCGATAAGGCCAAAAATTGCGGGGAGAGGTAAACAATTTGCGGCAAATAGTCCATTTTTTTTACCGCTCGGGCGAATTGGCGGCGAATTTTTTGTTTCTGTTGTTCTTGGTTTTTTTCGGCTTGGAGAACGCTTTCAATTTGTAATTCGATTCATTGAAATTTGAATAAATTTGTGGAAACTAACATTTACAAAATATGGATACAAGTGAAACGCCGCGGCGCCAGCTGCGCAATTCCCATTTGGAGAACGTACAGAATTTAAGTACACCCATACGCATTCCGCCATCACCAATGCTAAAGACCCTCGGGATGGGAACAGGAGTAAGTGTCTACCGCTTGGATCGTTCACCGCGATTGGGACAAATCCGTTCACCATGGGCTGTTAAGAAAATATTAAAGAATACCCTGGCCAAAAAGGATAAATTGTTTGATGAGCGTATTGTCTATGAGGCTGATATATTACGGTAAGTGTGAGTTGCGGCTGCTGCACACACATATGTATAGCTCTCTCTCTATGTATTTGCTATGTATGTACACCACGACCACGCAGGGATGTGTGTCAGTGTCCCTGTGTGGTGCGTATGTGTCAATGTATGTATATAGTTTAGAGTAAGTGTTGTATGTATGCAAGTGTTGAGCCTGCGTGAGTGTATGCGTACATTTAGTGTAGACATCCCATGTAAATGCATAAGCTGAGCCGTTCTGTTTCCTCCCCCCAAATCGCAGTAAACTGAATCATCCTAATATTGTGGGCTATCGGGGCATAGTCAAATCCATCGATGGTACAAACAACTTGGCCTTGGAGATGTGCTCAACATCGTTGGGCTCCATACTGGAAGAGCGTCATGATGAGAATCTTGGACCATTGCCAGCGAGGCATACCTTTAAAATGATCATGGACATTGCCCATGCCCTGGACTTTTTGCACACAGAAGCCAAGCTGCTTCATGGTGATCTGAAATCCTTTAATGTTCTGGTCAAGGGCGAATTCGAGATATGCAAACTGTGCGATTTTGGTGTAAGTCTGCCCCTGGATGACAAGGGTGAGATTAATTTTCAAAAGAATCCTCAATTCAGCTATGTTGGTAAGTAATGGAAACTAAAAAAAATAATTAGATTGGAAACTTGTTAATGTCTAATGATGTTTTGATCAGGTACTGGTCTCTGGTCATCACCAGAAATCGTTGACGAAGCCGAGATCATTGACAGCAAGGCGGATATCTTTAGTTTCGGATTAGTTATCTACGAGACGTTGGCTCTGGTGCCGCCACATTTTGGAACTGTTGGCGAGCTTGCAGATGAAACTGAAATCGATGACGACGAAGTTTCAAAAGAGAATATCGAACAGGATCCAACAATGGGCGGTGGCCATGATCACGAAGAGGCCGAGGACGATAACGCCGCCGATGACGAAGAAGACACCGATTTGGATGACACAAAGGAGAATGATGATGATTTCTCACTTGGTGATCTGGAAAGTGCTTATGGAACTCGGCCACCATTGCCCGTGGCTTTTCAGCTCAGCGATGATTACAATTGCATTGTTGAATTGTTCTATCTGTGCACAAATGCTCTCAGTGAGGATCGTCCATCGGCCCGTACCATTTGGCAATGCTGTGAGAATAATGCTGCCAATATAACCACATCGCTTGAATAGGCAGCAACAAAAAAGGAACCATAAATATACCATATATATTCTAAAAATTTAATATATGCTTGCATTTAATGCATCTATATATATATATATATATATATATATATATATATTTGTGTGTGTGTGTCTGTGTGTGTGTGTGTGTGTATGTATTTGGTTTTGTGTGAATGTGTGTATATCTAATTCCTGTTAAGCTATAAAAAGACACTTGATAACTGATTTCTAACAAATCGTATCACACAAAATCTCCTCTTAACACAAAAAGCGCACTCTGTAGCTATTGTGTATGTACTTGTATTATATAAATATGTAATAAGATGCTCAAGTAAACGAAATGAAAGAAAACCATGCATGAAATCAATCAATCTTCAATCCAAAAAGAAAACAAAAAATAAGACGTTCATTAATAAATATCCCAAAAAATTTTGCCTAATAAAATTAATTAATCTATGTATAATTCATGCACTATCTGTATTAAAAATAAAAACAAAAAACAACTCGCCAATTCTAAAGGACAATTTACTAGTAGTTTAAATAAATAATAATAATAAAGAAAACAAATTATGTTTAATTTAAAAACTTAATGATACTTTGATTTTTTCTCACTTTTTTTTTTGTTTTTTTTTTGTATGTCAATAAATGTTGTAATTCATTGATAAAGATATTTAAGTACTCACTTCTTATAAGATCTGCTGAATTTCGTATATTTCAGTAACTAAAATTTTAAAAAATTTAAATTTTGGTGCCAGAGAAACGACTGATCAGTTTTCAAGATCAATTTCTTTCCGTAAGACATTTGTTTTTCAGTTTCTCAATTTGAGTCTTTCCGCTGATATCCTAGAGCAATCGGGATAATCATGAATCCATTTAATTCTGAAGTCAAACCTTATTTTCCACTTTCTTCTCCCATTGATTGACAGTTGCTTTTTTTTATACAATTTCGCTTACATTTATTAAAAAATAATAATACATACATACATCGAAATATTAGTTTCTGTTCGGGTTTCAGCTTGTAGTTATGTATGCTTTTTCCATCCAAAGGCAGAAGAAGCACACAAATATATAAATGTGTCCCAAGAATATATGTATCTATACGTATTATGTGTAATTCTTTTATGGATCGTTTTGATATTCTTCTATTATAGAAACTAGAATGATGGACGCGAGCATATAAATAGGTTACGACTGTTTTTTTGTTGTTGTCTTTTCTTTTCGATTGTAACAATTGATTTATTGATCGGTTGGACTGTTAGCCAGGGGAGGACTGTGTCTATTGGGCGGGGGGAGGATGCTTAAGGATAGGGGAATGCGGTTAATTTGATGATACAGATTCACTGCTGATCTACGACTACGATATAAGGTCTTGTTTGGTTTTTTTCTTATGTTATTTTCTCTCTTTCTTTCTAAAATATGCAAATTTGTTAACTTTTATGTTGCCGAGCAAAAATTCTGATGCTTTTGTAATGTCTTCTTTTTTTGTTTCTAAACTCTAAAGATTTACATATGTTCGTTTGTTTTCTTTGTAGATAAGTGTATAACATATTGTAAATAGATAAATATTAATATATACATATATTTATATATATGTATAGGTATATAAGGGTGTATAAAAAGTTCGCATTGCTCACTTAAAGGCGAAGGCGCTGTTGGTGTTTATTTGTTTTTTTTTTTTTGTTTTTGTCTTTTTTCTTTTACTTTGTTATTCTAGTATGATTAAACAATTTGTTTAAACTTTTTCTCATTTGTTCTTGATTTTCTGTTAGTTTCTATCTTTTTTTTTTTTTTGTTTTTCATTTAGTACCCACAATTTACAATAAAAATTCAACGAGTATTAAAGATACAAAAAAAATAAATAAAAACAAGAACAAAAAAGAAAAACATTTACAATTCTTGAAAGTTGAAAAAATTATATATATGTATGCAAGTATGTGCGAAGCCTTTAGGAAGGACATGAGGTTTTTTATGAAGGGAAGTTTAAAGTGTTTGTGCCGCAAAGTACATAAAATAATTATTGGAATGCTTGGTATAAATAAATTTGAGGTTGTTTATAGGATGGTTATATTTATTGCATTTGATGCTACTCTCCTCTCTCTCTCTCTCTCTCTCAGTCTCTCTCACTTCTTTAACGTTTTCTCTCTTTTTTTAAATACTCTTTTTTCTTCAAAGTTGTGTTTTTTGATCCTTTTTTTTAGTTTTACTCCATATTTTCTTTTTTCGTACGCTTTCTGCCTTTACTTTACTTTTATTAAATGTCTTTGCTGCCTTTTCAACTTTTAATTTAATAACTTTCTCTCAATTCAGATCGTTCAAAATATCTTTCTCTATTAATATTTTCTTGTTTTTCTCTAGCGTCTTTCTTTCACTCTATCCTTTTTCTCTCTTTCTCTCCCTTTCTCTGCTTGTCTCGCTAATGCAACATCAAATTTTTGTAACACTTTTACTATAACATTTTAAAAAAATATATATGTAAAAATAAAGTACAATTGGAAAAAGTTATGAGCATATAAAATAATCAAATAAAAAAAAAATAGAAGAAATTGTAATAATATTAAACAAAAATTATGTATATAGGTATAATGTATGTATATGTATGAAACTCTGGGACTATGCGTTGTTTAAAAACTTGATATATGGAATGTGTAAAATAATAATAATAATATTTAAGGGGAGGGGGCAGGACTGGGTAGTGGATGTGTGGGTTTTGTAGTGAAAATTATACATAATTATGTATATATGTAAATATAATCAGATGCGAGCCTGTTTCGATTATTTTTAGCTTTCATTCAAATCATCTGAAATACTAAAATCGTGATTAATCAAATGAGATGATCAATCAGGTTATGTTTTGTTTGCTTTTTTTTCATCACATTTCTAATAGAATTCCTTAATGCTGTTTGAAAGCGAAACAAGCTCGTGAACAATTTCCATTTCTATATATGTATATTGTATATTGTATATGCATCGTGGTAAGTCGCAAACTTTCCGATCTATCGGTTAGGTATTCCAATACTTCTGCATTTAATTACAAATGTAAAACTCCATCCTTGACATCGCTGGCCATAATGGTTGATGCATTGGAGGCTGCTTGCTGGTGATGATGCTGCGAATGTGAATTTGGCGAGGATGATGACGATGACTGTTGATGTTGATGGTGATGATGATTGCCCGTTCCAGTTGCTGATGCTGTCACTGATACGGTCATTGCCGTCGTTGTTGTTGGTGTTGTGCCCGTTGGACTATCATCAAGCGTTACACCAGTTAGATCAACAATATCATCCTGATCATCGTGCTCAATCTCGTCGGAGGTGTTTGTATGATTCGTATGATGTGATCCACTCGATAATTGACTGTTGCGTGAAAAGGAGCCGCGATGTGTTGATGTTAGAGTGCGTTGATTTGCCGGTTTAACAGTAATAATCAAATTAGAACTATTGGCCACCATCATATCGGTGACCTGATCCAGTGTCTTGCCAGCCACCTCAATGCCATTGACCTCAATCACTTCATCGTTGACGGCCAATAGGCCAGTACTCTCGGCCAAACCACCCGGCACCAGACGCGATATAAATATGCCCGGCTGTTTCTCCAATCCGCTGGCCGTCACACGTACGGAGGTGCCATCTCGTATATAGAAACCGAGCGGCTTATCGCTGCCATGTTTCAATAGACGCACTCGCCGATGTGTCTCCGGCACAATATCCACATCGATAATGGCCGATACCTGACGGAAATCATGTGGTATGGATATCGATGGTGCTTTGGTTTTAACGGGTGTGTGTCCCAACAATATGCTACCAAATAAATGACGCGATTTCATGGTACCAAATCCAGAGCACTCAGTGTGATGATCTGCACATAGAACGGAATATTGAACGATCAACAATCAGAAGTAGATCTAGAATTTCCTCAACTCACCTTTCCGTTGCACTATAATCCGCAACAATGGACGTGCCGTCTTGAGTGCCCATCCAAAGTTATCATCATTGTTTATTGGCAATAGATCATTGTCCCTTGGATCAATGTAGAGTATTAAAAACTGTATTTTAGCCAATTTATGCAATTGCTCAATGAGCGCTGCAAACTTCTCGAAGCTCTGTTCCGTTTCATTGCGTTTGAAACTCCATCGTCGGAATTCTGCATCGAACTGGAAGGATACACACAAATTATATCTAAATTGTCTAAAAAAGATATGAAATGGTATGATCCGCAAGTTTCTTGTTTGTTATCAATGTGGAATTTATTGCAACACGCTCCAAAAAAATATGTCAACTCATATTTGAAACATGATTTTATTACAATTAAGTATGTATGTATGCATGTATGTAGGATTTATTTAGAGATTTCAATGGATCAGTTAGAAATTACCAGATGAAAGGTTTTTTTTTACTTGTAAGTGAGAGAAATTGTAGATTGAAACTTGTCCCGCCCGCCTTCAGCCTGTTGCATGGTTGCATGGCCTGTTGATATTGTTGACGTTTTGGTTACGGCCCACTGATGGATGCCCACCACCACCTCACCTAATCTTTACGGGTGGTAACCCGTTCCGTTTGCATACTCTATGTGTGTATGAGTGTACTTACATACATACGCATACTTTTCCTACACTCGCTTTGAATCTAACATATGAATCAGCAGCAGCAGCAACAGCCAACAGCAGCAGCAGTGCCGCTACCGCCGCTTTTGTCGTTGTACTGGCCGCATTCCTCAACTTATGTATTTATGGGCAACAAAGTTGCCTTGCGATTAGGGCCACGCCTATTAGATGTTTGAGGAGGATGTTGTTGTTATTTACCTTTGATTTGACTTCGATTAGATTTGTTTCAGCATTGGCCGCTGTTCCTGCCGTTGTAAATATCTTATTTTTCGACATTTTTTTTTTTTTTATCCAACACACACAGACACTCACACACACACACACATACACGAACACACAAGCACAACAACAACCCGAGGGGAAGGTTTTTCTCACTGCTCTCTTCCTTCGTTTTTTTTTATTTTTGGTCAGGTCAGTGTCATACACGCACACATTAACACCAAAACAAACCGTCAGGGCACAGAATTAAAATGTACAAAAAAAAAAACAAACAAAACAACCGTTTCAATAAATTAGAATTACAAAATCTAAATTAAAACTAAATTAATTAAAACGAAGAAATGGATGGATGGATTTTGTATTAAATCTCGTCCAAAGCTGGAGAGTGTTTGAAAACGTTAAAGTTATTGCGGAATGCCACTATGTGCCAGTGTTGGTAAATGAGAAAACATAACTATTTAACAGAATGTACAGCCAGATGTATCCAAAAAAAATGTCTAAATTTAAATAAAACGACATATTTATTTTATTTCATTTTATTGCAAACAACATATAAGTAATTTTTAAAAATTTAACGTTTTTTATTATCATGCATTTTCTGCGCTGCATTTCTGTAAATTTTCACGGGACAGAGCGAGACAACTGTATGGCATGCGCACGAAAAAAGTATAGAGAGCTGGCCACTTGTCTCACACAGTGTGACTATTGTATGCTCTTTCTCTGATCGCACATAAATACAATATGTTAATATTGTACAAAATTTAGAATGTTTCAATATCAAAAAGTTCAGTATCAAAAAAGTTAGAGAATTTTCCGTCAAATGTAAAATATTTTTTATTTTAAATAATTATAAAATTATATTTTTTTTCACAAATTTGCAATATTTGTGGCATAGTCGGCAAGGAAAACAATGTACCTCTACCCATATAGTGTGAACCGTACAACGAGGGTTTCTGTAAATGGAAGGCAGTATTTCTGTTTTTTTTTTTTTATTTAATATATATGTAATTGTTGTTGTTTGAGTTTGAAGTGTGCAATTGAGCAAAAAAAAAGAATTTTGTTTAAATGTGAAAACAAAATAGCAATATACAAACCAAAAACCAAAACACACATTAAGAGAAGAAAAATAACAACAACAACACCAACTACGAAGAAGACAGCGAATCGATTCCAACAATCAAACAAAATTCATAGTTTACTCACGGAACAGCGCGCACAAAACAACAAAAAAAAAATAAAGAAAAATATATATGTACATATGTATGTACATATACAATATACGAAAAGCATCATCAGATTCCTAGGATTTTGAATTGGTGTATGTGTGTTTTTTAAGCGGAGTGTTCCCGAGGTTGGGTGAAGCCACCAAAAAGAAAAAAAAAACAGGAAAACAGAAAGAAAAACGTTTATTAAATTTGGACTCAACTCCGAAGTCCAGGGTGAGACAGAACCCCACAAACCACTATCAGGAGCAGGAGCAGCACCAGCCATTAAAAAAGATCCTGTTGACAAGAAACCTTGAAACACACACAGACAGCGTCATAAAAACACCCACGCTCACGCACACAAGCCACAACGCACTTGCAGGCACACGAATACAAACACACACAGACACACACATATATATACTCATAGACGCGCGTCTAAAAGGAAACAGCAGCATCCACCATGAGTTCGGTAACGTATTTTGTTTTATCCATTTCGAATTTCAAGATACTTATTCAAAAAATGTTTTTTTCTTTCTTGTGATTTCTTTAGCAGTATTCCAATGTGGAGAATCTTTCGCCTCAGACGATTAGGCAGGTGATGAGAGAGCTACAGGAAATGGAGAATACGCCGCCGGAGGGCATTAAAGTTCTAATCAGTGAGAGCGATGTCACCGATATACAAGCCCTTATCGATGGACCAGCCGGTACGCCATATGCCATCGGAGTATTTCGTGTCAAATTGACATTAAGCAAAGATTTTCCACAAACGCCGCCAAAGGCATATTTCCTAACAAAAATATTCCATCCGAATGTCGCGGCAAATGGTGAAATTTGTGTGAACACATTAAAAAAAGATTGGAAGCCAGATTTGGGCATTAAACATATATTGCTAACGATCAAATGCCTGCTAATTGTTCCAAATCCCGAGTCTGCTCTCAATGAAGAAGCTGGCAAAATGTTACTCGAACGCTATGATGATTACTCCCAGAGAGCGCGCATGATGACGGAAATACATGCCCAGGTGAGGATATACTCCAAAAATTATATTAAAAAAAAAAACACTGATACGAGTAATATGTGAATGTGAATGTTCTTTTTTGACTATATTTTTTAAGGCAAGAGAGTAATATTCAAATACTATATATATATATAGTATATTTCAAATACTTATTTAAACTAACTATAAAATGTTAACATTATGATTTTGATTTTTTTCGTAAAAGGCTAAAGAAAAGATCCGTATTATATTACATGTCCCGAATACTGTTAGATCGGGAGTCTATATGAAAACCATACCTGATTTGAATAACAAAGTCAAAGATAGATCGACCTCATATAACTTATAATTTCCATCTATTCATCTCTAAAAGAAATTATAATAGGGAAAAAGTTTTAATTGAATACTTCTGTACTTAAGAGTATGATTATAGTTTATAGCCTTAAGTTTGAAGGCCATACTTTGGTTAAAGATCTTAAAGAAAAACATCAATTAATGAACTTTTTTGTTTTGCAGCCGGCCAAGTGTGCCAGTGCCACCAGCGATGCCAAAGATGATGATGGACCCTCAACAAAGAAACATGCGGGATTAGATAAGAAACTGCAAGACAAGAAAAAGGAGAAATTGCTCAAAGAGAAGAAGCGTATGCTAAAGAGATTATGAGAGGCATAAGCAGCAGCAGGAGCACCACCAGGGCGAAAGTACCAGAGTACCAATACCAGCAGTCAGCAGACAGGACAGATGGACAGATGGAGATATGAAACGAGCTATAAGTTAGAGGTCGGAGACTTAAGGATGGAGAGGGATTACAAATTTAGCAGAAGAGCAGCGGAGCAAGGAGCGAGCGCGCTATGAAAATTTACACTGATCTGATAATAAATAAAAACTAAAAGCAAACAAAAAAAAAAAAAAACAAATACGAAAAAAAAGAAATACAAAAAGCAAAACCCAAGATGAAAAGTTGTAGACGATGAACCACTCCAAAGAAATGTGCATCCAGTTATCAATATAAAGCAAAAAACAAACATCAACAACAATCACATAACGAATGCAACACATCGGTTAACCAGAGTCCAGAGTCTGAGAGCCGAGTATTAGTATAGAAAATCGAAAAAAGGAAACAAAATACTGGATAAATCGAGAAAAAAAGAGGAAACATTGAGAAATCATCTCCTAATTAATTTATGTAGTTCTCCTTTTTTTTTTTAAATTGTAACACTTATGAGCTATCTTAGCATAATTTATGTAATAAGTTCTAAAAAAAAAAAAAAGAAAAAGAAAACAAAATCCCTCTGTTCTTTCTATGACCTGACTTTATCGTTTCCTGTAAACTCCTCAACATTTTATCACATTTGTTTTATGAACAATGTAAGAAACATCACTTAAACAATTAGATTTTTGCATTCATCGTAAATTGACACACACACATACACAGTAAAACATACAAAATACTTACATATACATACATACATATTATATATATATATATATATATATATAACTATATAGTTATAGAATTTGTGTCTTATTTTTCATTCTTCGATTCTACAAAAACAAAGAAATTGTTCTATAATATTGACCCCCATCTAGAATTAAGACCCAAAAAGTAAGAAAATTTGGAGGCATTTCCAAGATAGAAATCTGTCCTAACTGATCGGGAGAGATTTACACAGAGATAAATAACTTATCGCACCTCCAAATCAACTTTTGAACAATAATAATAATAATAATATTCATAATATTGAATATGAAACTATTATTATTTTGTGTGTTCGGTTTGTTTTTTTTTTGTCTGCACATTCTTGTAGAGCTTAAGTTGATGTACTTATGTGTAAAATCCAAAAAAAAAGACAGCCAAAAATGCTGATAAGTACTGAGAGATAAAAATTATGATAATGATGAAGATAATATTAATGATGAATGATAATAATAAGCAAGCGTGTAAGGCGAATCGCCTATTTTGATTTGGACAATTTCATCTATAAATCTCACTTAAATTCAATTCAATTATTATAATGTAGATTGGTCACACACACACACACACACGCTCACACAGACACACACTTCAGCCAAACACACCCAAAACAATACATCCTAAATGGAAATATTGAAATAAAATTCAGCCATTTAAAAAAACCAAACAATAAATTTTAAAACCGTTTTACTATAGGCATTCTATATATTCTTAAGCTTAATAGAGATCTGTGTGAATATAGCCATTAGCCGTATTACCATCTTTTTATCATTCGAAAATGAAATATTTACATAGATAAAAATTTTCTATTTAATTAGAAAAGTGAAAAGGTCTTATAGGAAGTGATGGGAAATTGATTCAAGAATACAAATTAGTTTGCATCTGATCATGCTGATCACGTATGTATATATATCATGTACATATGTACATATATCATGTACATATGTATATCATCTGGTTTCAATTGTGTAGAATAAGAGAAAGAGAGAGAGAGACAAAGAGACTAAGGGGTCTTTAAACGGAAACTTTAATTCACATCTCCCGATATGGCCTATGTCCCGATATCTATGAGTCGATATACTATCTACATATATGCCCTGACACGTAACGTGTGTCCAAAACAAAAGGCATTTCCGAGTTGATTTGGTTTTGGCTCACAAGCCGGAAGAGTATATCAATTGAAAGTTTTGATTCTATTCTACGAAAATGTCATGAGACACAAACTCAAACACACACACACCAAAGCAAAGGGAAGTTGAATAGGTGTGGGCCGAATGCTTCTCTCTCTCTCTCTCTCTCTCTTTCGTTCTCTCTCTCTTGTAGCCGCCAACGCTTTATGAGCCCGGCCAACATTCCGAAGCGGCTAACCTAACCTTCAATGCGACTTGTGACTCTAAACGTAATATTGTCGCAGCTCAGAGTTAGTCTATAAGTTGGCAATTTGTGATTGGTATTTTTGTTATGAATATAGAAGAATATTAAATACCCTACTTGTGATGATTAACTCAATTTGTCATTATTTGAAAATAATATCTTTGAATATTTATGACATAACCTCATTTGTCTATGTATTCAAAAAATTTAATTTTCGATATCGATAGATATCCATAGATATAGATTTAACAAAGCTCATGGGCCCCAAAATATTGGCTAAGAATGTTTTTGGCCAAAACAACAAACTAGCAGAGACCACAAAAGAGAGAGGGAGATTGAGAAAGAGAGAGTTATTGGCCTGCTCTCAGTTTGTTGATGTGTTTTTTAGACCTCACCTTTTAAATTGCTGGTCAGGTTTGGACAGAGACCTCTCTCTCTCCCTCTCTTACTCTCGATCTTACTCTCCCTCTCTCTCGCTTGATCGGCGCTTGAATGAATGCCCAAGTGGCTAGCAGATGGACCGCAAAAGCAAAAGCAGCAACAAAAACAAAAAAGCTTGGCTCCAACTTGCAAATAGAAATACGCTGTAATATGTGGATGGGAGGAGCGCGTATAGCGGGAAAGGCGGGTGGTTGGCGGCAGCGGGGGGCAGGGAGTGGAGCAAGTTGCGCGCGCGACAGCAGCAGCAGCAGCAGCAACAACAGCCAGCAGGTAGATCAGTTGTGAATCTGGCACAGACGGACGACAACAAACCATTTAAGCTTGGGCTTGATCGCGACGATCGAACAACGAATAATACAAAAACAAAAAAAAAAACACAAAACAAAAAAATCGAAAAAAGCATAACGTTGGCTCGCCTCCTGCTGTCTCCTTCTACTTCTTTCCTTACTCTTCTTTTTCCTTCCTACTTCTCGTTGATCCTATCGGTGTGTATTGATGTGTTTGCCTGCATGTGAGTGTGTGCGAAACGATCTTGTGAAAATGAATCAAGTGGAGAAATTACTCAAACACGCCCCACACACACACACGCTAACTAACTAAAAAGCAAAAAAAAACAATCATTGATCAATAAAAAATTAACACATGCCTTAAGGATCGCATCATCTGTGAGGATTGAATTCCAAAAAGTGATCACTTGTAATCAATAATTTTCTCAACTCCTGATCGTTTGCCGCGTGTTTTAGCAAATTTGTGTTCACGATCATAACTTCCATTTGTGATATTTGCAACATCTGTTTGACCAGCTGCCCATTATTTGATGGATTGACTTAACGTTAACGCTAACTGATTGAAGTTCGATCGGTTTTTTGTTGTTGTTGGTTGTGTTTATTTTTTTTTTTTTTTTACTGTGTGTGTGTGCGTGTGTGTATATTTAAGTGATCAAGTGTTGATGACCTTGCCAAGGGGCCGATCTTCAGTTTTCAGGTGGAAATACTCTGCAAACTGTTTTTGAGTTTTGTATGAATTAAATTTTATCATAGGACTCAAAGCAAAAGGATTAAGAAATCATTTCAATATTTTAAGAATTGACTATGTACATACATATGTACATCAGTGTATGATGACTATATCGAACCATGTTGTGGCTTTTATTGCGATTGTATAATATTTGAAATCCAATACCAAAAGATCTATAATTTTTTTTTTTAAATCTAACAATCTATAAAGAAGCTAAAATCAAATCAAACTAAGCTTGTGTCAATGAAATAAAGTTTAAATGTAGTTACAGATATGATAAACTGTCAGACTGAAAGTTTGATCTCATACCTACATACATATGTATGTACATATATGCCCCACTCACATACATATGCAAAGTAGAAAGATCACAATTCTATAATATATGGATATATATGCATAGAAATATGTATGGCCATTGTGTGGGTTGTACAAAAAAATAAATAAAAACACTAAGTAAAGTCGCACAAATAACTGGCTCATTTCGTCATTTCTCAAACAGCCATCAATATTTGATATATACATATATGTAAATCGAAATCCAAATATACATACATGGATCGCCTTGACGTTGTTGTGATGTTTGCTTAGATCACACACACACACGCACACACACACAGAGTGTAGTCCTCCGATTTGATTATTTTTTTATTGATTTTAAGAATCGAGTAACATTTTGTACATTTTATATGACAATTTTGTTTGATTCTGATTTTGGCTTCACATTTCATTAATGGAATGAAACAAAAACCGGGGGCGGCTTTAAACTCAAATCACAGAAGGCGTCCGTCGTTTATACTTCATTCAAAACAAAAACAAAAGCAAAAAAAGAAACAAAATTTTCAAGAGAGAAACCAAAAATTGAAAATCAAATAAAAACACATCAATGCTTGGCCATCAGGTTTTTGAAAAGCAACCAAAAACGAAATGTAAACTCATTTTGACCAAATGTGTATTGTGAAAATATTTTCGAGTGGGCAGTTAGTACGGTATCGAGCAACTAACCATCAAGCAAATTGCTTCAAAAGTGTTTCAAAAAGAAAAAAAAAAGAGTCAACGCCAAAGAGTAATTAGTATCTTAATAGATCCAGTTCAGAGACACAATAAGAGAGAGAGCAAAAGATTCTTAACTCATATGTATGTATAGACAAATGACATCCAACATTATAATATTGTACACTCACAGCTGCAATAATTTCCTATATAGTATATACGAAATTCTAGATCATCCAGTTCTAAAACTTGTCATGGCTTAGAGCATTGGAATAAAAGTTGTTTATGTGCTTCCAGCAATATTATTGAAAGCCATATTAATCCTTGTCGTTAACTCTAAACTCAAAGATAATTCATTTTGTAGACATTTTATAACTAATTTGATTGCAAATTAAATTAAACGTCTTCATTGTCTTTTTAAATTTAGAATGTTTATAATAGATCATCTAAAATATAGATTCCTTTTGCTTTCCTTTTTAAACCCGATTTAGTTAAGGAATATGGCAAACTTTTGATGTTCTTTGGGATCAAGTCTTAAAGAATTCAAATAAATCAATTTGTATTTTGTCTTAGCAATTGGCAATTTGGATATTAATCTTAAATCTTTATTATCATTCTCCAGAGAAGTGAAAATTAATCGTTACTTTGTTTATTTGCAATAAATTTTGACAACTTGTAATCTTACGATTTATAATTATGATAGACAAAGAAATCTTTTGCTAAACTTTGGTAAAATGTAAAAAAAAAAGTTTTTCAACTCATATTCGTTCTTAATAACACTTTGTGTAATCAGATCTGCATTTTTAAGAGTCAGTTTCCATAAAAATATAGAAAAAAAATAAAACTCAATAAACTTGAAATTTCACTACCTTTGCGAAAAGTGATTGAATTTAAATAACAAGTCTAGTTTGCATATCAAAGCCAAACGGCCGTTACAAAGCTCGATGGCGCCACCTGTGCAAGCTTTTGGTTTGGCCAGCCAAAAAGTAGGCAACATTTTTTTTATGTGCGACCTAGGATCAATTTGGAAAATTTATGAAAATAAGTTTTTAAATTTTTGCAGCAGCAATAAATGTAACGGAAACTACCATCTAAAGAAATCAAACAACAAAAAAAGAAAAGGAAATTAAAAATAATAAAAAATAATAAAAGTAAAGAGGACTCAGCCCTGCAGGAGGCCCAGGAGGAGAGGCCCGTCATGGCTTTAAGCAAAGCAACAATGAAATCCAAATCAAAAGCTGGTGCCAAAGACGAGCAAAACGAACTGGTAAGTACCTGCAGACAAACTCACACTCATACACACTTAGCCCCTTATCATCCTCATATGTCTCCCTCCCCCCCATACACATCATCAACCTATAACCATTCATTCAACACTCAACTACTACGTGAACGAACATGTACGTACAACAATGTACAATGTATAAGAATTGTGGAAAGGGGCTCAGGGGTACTGGCGGGGAACCGAAAAAATAAACTTCAGGTGTAACAATCTAACGGTGCAGTCAGTCGTCGTCGCGCCATCGACCACGCCGCTTGAGCCCGAGTCGCGATCGTCGGTAGTTCGCTTCAATTGTTTTTTTAATATTTTTTTTTTTCTGTTGTTGTTTTCCTGTTTTCCCCCCCACCCTCTCGACTTATTCTTCGCCAGTTAAATTTGTTTTATTTTTTTTTTTTTAGTGTGTGCTTAGTTTTTGCTGTTGCGGTGGCGCTTAATTAAATATTATTTAAACTATTGCATTTTGTTGTTTGCAAATGTTGATTGTCTAAATTGTGTGACAACGAGAACACGCACACACACACACAGCAGAGGCACTTATACATTTGCAGTTACTATATTGAAGGTGTATGTAGGTCTGTTTTGTTGTTGCATGTGCAACATTTGCTCTAGCTTCAAGTGTCTTTTGTACGTGCAAAAAAATTAATCATTAGCTTAACGTTTTGTTGTTGTCTTGACATTTGCTTGTTGTTGTTGTTGGTTTGAAAGTATGCTATTTTGTATGACGTAATATTAATATTTTAAATTGCCAACATGCATATGTATGTATGTATGTACATATATATATGTATAGGATTTCAAATCAAAATTTGAAAATATCAATTACCCCCCCGCCTCAACCTTAAAATACATACATCACTCAAACTCCTTTTGACCTGATATATACACAGAGAGAAAAGAAAAGTGCAAATACATTGAAATATTCATGCAAAAGTGCAGAGAACATCGATTCTTTTTCATTTTAAATTTTGTAAACCTGTGCGTGTAATAAAGGATTCAGTGAAATTAAAAGCTATTATTCAGATAATAGTTGGCTTGCCCCGTTTGGCCCAATTGGCCTTCCTACTGTCAATCTAAGGCTGAATGTTTCTCCAATTTTCTACAGAAGTTCAATTGGAAAACAATTTTCAAGAGATATATTTTTCGTAGCCACAAAAAAAAATTCATTGTTAAAGCAGAATGATAACTGTGTTCTAGATTTGTGGCCAGGCCTGTACATATGTATGTAGATATATATGTACATACTTTTACATTAATACTTTTTGCATTTTCTCATAATCATAATGTAAATGAAGAGAAATATGTATAAGAGAAATAAAGCACTTGGCGAAAGGATTATATATATATAGAAAACATGCCTAATTCATACCTGACTTCAATGACAAATTCCCTGTTCCCTTTGAATCTGTCTAAGTATTTTGACTAACGCATTGAACAATAATGTTTAAAGGTTTCTTTGGTTATCCATAAAAAAACTAAGTTAAATTTTCTTCATATATCGTATTAGGATAGGATAGGAGCTTAGTATTGCAACATGGTTTGTTTTCAATTAAAACACACAGTTAACTATTAGTTTTCAAGCTTTTCATCGCCGTTCTTATTACTTAGCTATAATTCGCAACTTGTTTTATCCTTTAAGTAGTGGCCTGTTGTGACATTAGATTCCCAAAGTTAATAGCAACAACTGCTGATAAGAGAGCTTCGTACTGACAAATAATATCAAGCCTGTTTTAACAAAAGTTAATTAAAATCAAAAATACAGTGATTTACAGTGACAGCTCGATATTACGAATCAAATTTCGGTTTCATATCTGTTCAAAATAACTTATTAGATTTTTGGAGGAACCATTCGATTCATTCGTTATGTAGATTTAAAAGTTTGCCAATTAGAGGTTTCGCTGTAGTCCTCTTAGACTTTAGTTTCATTTTTTACTCAAGGCACAATGTTTAATCAGCCCATCTAAAGATAGATCCTTTATTTAATTATTTTCAACAATTTTTATAAATTCGAGTTTTACTTGACAAATTCTTGGTTTTCCTATTTAACTAACAAAAGAAGAAGGCAAACTAAATTGAAGGATCATCTTTGTATTTACAAAAAATTAAACATTGCATTTCTCTTAGTGTACTCTTGCTTCTTCTCTTCTTCTTCTCCTCCGCCGAATTAAATATTTTCCCACCAATAGCAAAAAAAAAAAAAAATACAAAAATCCAAATCCAAAAGCCATGAGAAAAAAAAGAAATACATTCATATAACAAATCATAGACTGCACATACAAAGTGGACCCGCTGCCAGCCGGTGCACTGAAGGCAAGTGGTGGTGGTGGATGGAGGAGGATGAGGGGGAGGAGAGGTGGATTTAGGTGGCAGCACCCACTACAAAGGCACTGGCTGTTGTTGTTATTGTTGTTGCTGTATGTGTGGCAAAAAAAAAAAAAAAGAAAAGAGTTTTGCTTTTTTGAGTTGTTTATTTTGTTGTTTAGCTTCATATTGCTGCTGTTGCCTTTTTGTTGTTGTTGTTGTTGTTGTTGTTGTTGTTGTTGTTGCACTTATTGTTATAATGGTAACAAAAAGTTATCTTTATGCTGACCATAACTAACATCTTGAACCCAAATAGGTTTAAATGTTCATTCAATCCATGAAGAATTGCTCAGAAATTGAGCCCTGTGGGCTGAAAAGTTTTGAAATATGTGGAAAATATCAATCAGCAAACAAAAAAGAAAATGTCTGTATTAAAGTTTTCCCAAAAAGAGAACAAAAAATGCGACAAACTTCAAAACGATTATTGGACATACATATGGCTGTTGCATAATTCATGTGGCATCCTAAAAAAGGTGCTTAAAGATCGTAGAAACCCTCTTTCCTAAGACTCTAACCTCAAACAAATCAACAAATTATCGAACTTAGTTAAAGAACTTTAGAATCGCAACGGCTCAGTGGCCCATTTCTTACAGCCGAGAAAAACGAGGAAATTTTACTCCTCCTCAAAACCCAGATATTAACTCTTAAAATTTCCCTAAAATTATTGATTTACTGCATAGTCCAATTCGTCACCTTAGGCCAAGAAAAACTTTTTATAGCCAATCAAAAAAAGTTCAATCGATGTTAGTTATTTCAAAATTCATAGAAATCTAAACAAAACTTTTAATTTGATATATTCTTCCGAAATATTTACACAAATTTTAATTCACATTTGATGAATTTAAGAATGGTTAAATAAAATTAAAATGCCTTAATTGAAATTGTGTAATAAACTTTGATGACCCATTTATTTTTTTAAATTTTTTTTTCATCTCTTCAAATCAATTGACGTTCTCTTATCTTTGATCTCAAAAATAAAAACTTGTTATTACAAATTCTAGTAGTAGAAGAAGTTAATTGATTTGTCGATCAACTTCCTCTTTTATTTTATTTATTTTTTGTTGTTGTTTGCTTCTTCCTATGCGAAAGAAAGTTAAAGTAAAGTGTAGAAATATGGGAAATTTAAATGGAATAGAAAGTTACTCTAAATTAAATAAAGTGTAAAAGTTTTCCCATGTCGCATTTTAAGACATGGTTAGCATCAGCTATATAAAAAGAGCTGTCTATAGGATCAGTGGAAACTAGCGGATATTAAACAATTTAACAAAAAATTAATTAATATTCTCATTCGATAGGGAATTCGATTCACTTCTTTCATAGTCAAAGACTAAAATAATTTTGTCAGAAATTAGTTTTGAAAAGACCCAAATCTATATCTTGTATTTCCAATAACCAATAAATTACTAAATAAATTTATTTATAGAGAAAATTAGAACTAAAATGCGATAAATTCCTGGGCTGTTAATTTAAATATGTTCGAATGAATAGAATAGAATTTTTCGGTTTGGATTCTTTATTTAAGATCTGTCCTCACTGATTGACCACATCATTGAGGGATGCGAAAGGGAAGTTCAAGTGGATGGCAATTGATTAATATATTAATATAATTTAATCCCAAATCGAATAAAGAGCTAAGCACCAGGCGATGCCAACATTTTTTTGTCGCCTTGGAGCCCTCCCGCATGCTAAATTAGGCTCTGGGTTTTAACCCTCTGGCTAAAGTGTCAGCACTTTTTTAAAAGAGAGAGAACTTGTGAATACTATTCAATAAATACTTTGTCAATCCACAAACCTTTCCATTATCCCCAATGGAACTAACTTTCGGTATGGCTTTAAAGTTTAAACTATTCAATATGTGTAAGTTATTGTCGTTTGTTGATTCCTGCTAATTAATCGAGTTAAGACCAACTTAAAGTGGCCAACAAACATGGCAAAGTTGGGCTATTTAAAATTCTGGTTGTATATTGATTTCCCTCTTTACTGCTTGCCCCTTTTCCTCGATCAACGGGCAAAAATAGTTTTTCCACAAATTGAAAGAAAAACTAAAGTTTACTGTCTGTGTGTGTGTTTTTTTTTTTTTTTGGTCGTAGCAACAATTCAATGTCTTTGTATGGCCAAAAGGCGTGAATTAGCTGCAACAACAACAGCAACAACAACCATCAGTATCTTGTCGAGTTAACGTGTTGTGAGTTGGCTAAAAGGGTAAGGTGCAGAGTCGAGAGAGAGAGAGAGAGAGAGAGAGAGACGTGGTTGGGTGAGAGGGCGGTTGTCATGAATCAGGAGGGGATTATATAGATACGTATATGTCTCGTAGTCGCCGTCGTTGACCAAGTGCGTGACTTGTGGGCACGGCCCCCGTCGTTAAATTTAAACGCCTTCTGGTTGCTGTTGTTGCTACTTTTGGGTCAAGTAAAAGGCAATGCAATTGTATTTATTTTGGTTTTTTTGGAGTTGCTGTTGGATGTTGTTTATTTAGTTTTTTTTTTTTTGCTTTCTGGGAATTGTCAAAGTTTGCCAATTTGATTGAGAATAAGATTTTGTCCAATAGGGTGGATGACTCATGACAGTCTCCACCTCCCCTTGCCAGTCACCAGCCTTAGCCACCTCAACACCGTCTCTCTTGTTGCCTTTCACCATAATTCATTTTATGGAATATTTTTGCATATATGCCATAATTGGTAGTAAGTAGTATGTTGTTACTCCTTCTCCTCCTCCTTCTCATGCGGTTGCTACTGCTACTGCTTCTTCTTCTTCATTGTCTTGGATCAATATATATGTCCCCACTTACATAGCATTTCCATTTGGCTTTTGATGACCATCATATCAAACGATCATTAGCCATTTTAGCCATGTTTAAATAATTAAACCGGAAACAATTACAAAAATGGCCAAATTGCTGCAACGACGACAACAACAACTCACACACAATTAATGATTATGTCCAATGGTCAATACATCGTCGCTGACGTCATTTCCAATTGTCAGAGACCGAGTCTCTGAGTTTCAGTCTGAATCCGAGTTTAGCGTACAAATTGAACAACCAAATCGATCAACCACAGCCGGCAAAAAAAAAAAAAAACAACAAAAATAAACCGGCAAATAGCAACAACAATAACAATGGCGACAGTTTGAAAATTTATTATACAATTACAACAACAACAAGAACAACAACAATTTAAAACATTATCAATTCAAGAATCGTTTTTCAACAAAAAAAAAAAAAAAAGAAGAAAAAAACAACAACCACAAATTAGTGTGGAGATCCATCTATTCCGGCATCATTCAGTAATAGTCATAGGAGAGAGAGAGACATAGAGAGAAGTCGAAAGATAGAGAAGCAAGAACTTTTAACTGAAACTTTCCCATTTCTGTTGTAAAGCCAAATCAATTTAACTGTAATTTAATTCTTTCATATATGAATGGATAATATTTAGATATTATATAAATATAAAAGTTAGTTAATAATATTGTTCTTAGAATTCAATTTGAGATATAGATATAGGAACTCCATATTGAAATTTCCTAAAAGAGCTTTAAGTATGTCTTTCGATTTCAAAAAGATTCATTTCGTATAGCTTAAAAAATCTTTTGTTGATCAAAACTTAAATTAAGATTGATCGTTCTTGTGCTAAAAACCAGGGTCGGATCAAGGGGAGGGGGGGTGTCTAGTGTTTCCGAGACAGTGTTTCGGAATATATTGTATTTCGGACACATTTTCACAGTTTCTTCTGTAATGGATCAAGTATCAATTTTCCATTATCCCTAATGCAAAAATGTTTATAGCATGGTTATTTTTTACCCTTTTGAAAATTTTTTCTAAATCATAATTCCTAAACCACAACTTTTGATAAGAAAGGAAATGGGGGTATGTTAGAGGAAAATTTGATCAGCTTCAACGGTAAAGTCTCAAGGATTAACAAAAGATATACTCCTCGTCTTAATTGTTGTAACTATCTCTCATACTTAATTGTAATATGAAATCCAATAAAGAAAGGCAACAACTTAAAAAGATTTTTAAAAAAATATAGGTTTAATTCTTGAATTAAAGTCATTTGCAAAGATGATATCCAACATAATAGTTAAAAAAGTCGATTCTTGGTTTCGGTTTCAAGGGAAATATTAGAGAAATAAAAAAAGAGTGTCAATTGTATCATTAATATATTTTAAAGGCAGATCTAGCTCAAAAATTTGAAAGAAACTCGTTTTTGGATATCATAATTTGAACGTAAGGTAAAATCCCGGTTTTTAAAAAACTTATCACATTTTTCAAAACCAAATGTAACACAGGTTATCTTATTTTCGAATGTTTTAAAACAAAATGTTTATATTTTGGCAAAGAAAGCTAAAAAGAAAATCACACTTAATTTGCTGAGAATTATTGTTTTAAGTAATTTTAAACGTTAGAATTAGAAATAAATTATTTAAAATAGCGTTTGCACACAAATTTAAAATTTAAAACTCTAAAATAAGAATTAAGATTTCGAATGTTTGAAAACTTTAAGGAATTGCTGGTGATTCTGTGTTGAAAACGATTAGGAAAAATCCTGAAAATGGGAAATCGTTCAATGCCTTATTTATTTACCAGGAATTTATGTTGGCAATTTCGATAAGTTATTTCACTTTCCCAAAAAAAAAAAAAGGAAAAACTTTACACCCATTTTTGAGGCTGTTGTTGTTGTTATATCTTTTTGTTTTCTTTTTGGTCACAGGCCAAACAGGCAAAAAGAAAGAAAACTAGGGAAACCTTATTATTATTTTTTTTTAGGTTTTTTTTGTTGTTGTTTGTTTGTTTGTTTGCTGGTTTGGTCGTTTGCCTAAACTGCTGACCTTTGGCCGCATTTTGACTTGGCGGCAGTTTTCAGTTTGTTTTCCATTTCACTGAGCCATGATGATGATGATGATGATGATGATGATAATAAGGTATGCCTTGAACTATGCACGTTGCCCTTTTAGCGTTTTTATACCATACACCCATAGGGTGAAATGGTATATTAAAGTCGCTAAAATGTATGTAACAGGCAGAAGGAAGCTTTTCCGACCCCATAAAGTATATATATTCTTGATCAGCATCAACAGCCGAGACGATCTAGCCATGTCCGTCTGTCCGTCCGTCCGTCCGTCCGTCCGTCCGTCCGTCCGTCTGTCCGTCCGTCCGTCCGTCCGTCCGTCCGTCCGTCCGTCTGTATGAACGCCTAGATCTCGGAGACTATAAGAGCTAGAGCCACCAAATTTGGTATGTAGACTCGTGTCATATGTACGCTTATCGAGTTTGTTTCAAATGTTTGCCACGCCCCCTACCGCCCCCGCAAATGATATAAAACCGATTTTCTTAAACACTATAGCAACTAGAGACACAAAATTTGGTATGTATATTTGCTTTGTAAATGCGCACATTTTGTATTTGTAAAAATTTTGCCACGCCCCCTACCGCCCCCGCAAATTAAATAAAACCGATTTTCTCAAAAACTATTTCAACTAGAGACACCATAGTTAGTATAAATATTTGCTTAGTAATTGCGCACATTTTTGATGTGTAAAGATTTTGCCACGCCCCCTCCGCCCCCGTAATTTGAAAAAACTCGATTATCTCCCGTAATTTTCTACCGTGTGCAATCAAATTTAGCACACTTAAATTTGATACTAATGTTCAGCAAAATACCAAATTTGATCAAAATCGGACTAAAAATAGCCAAGTTATGCATATAAACGTTTTTCCATATGGCCGGAGTTGGCCGTTGGCTGGTGGGGGCGCTAGGGTGCTCGTATGCTTGAGTGAGCGAAATACTAAGATATGCTTGTGAAAAGCATGTGAACAGTTTTTTTTAAATACGAAAATGTATTGGTTATTATAAATTTAAAATATTTGTTTTACTGGTGTATGGTATATCCAAGTCGGCGAGACGACTTACTTACTTCATTTTTTTTGGAGTCTCGTCTCGAGAAGTGCATTTGCCTTTTTCGGTTTCGAATTGTGTAATCCATATAATGTAATGGCCAAGTGCGGAGGGGCTTACGGCATAATTCTAGAGAATCGTCATACATTTATGGGCCAATTTCCACATTTAATGGGGTTACTACCACTCGCTCACTCAATTGAAAAACTGGGCTAGTCGAGAGGGTTTTTTTTATACTGTTATTTTTTCTTACGCTTCAAGGGGTTTTGGTTCTTCATCTCGCAGTATACATATGTATCCATTTTTTTGTTTATAGTTTTGTCTCAGCAAACGGTTTCCCAAACAAGACTTCAAATGCAAAAATTTAAATAAACGCGCGCTTGAAATTATTATTATTTTTTTTTCTTTCGAAAAATTACCATATTCAAGGGAATGCCCCTTGGTATAGTTGACTACGAGATCGTTTGGTTGATCGCGTGTCGCTTGGAAATGCATTATCCGATTCGTTGCAGTGAAAGTGTAAAAAAATCAAATCAACTAATTAGACTGAAGCCAAAGGAGCTGAAACTGGGCGTGGGGCAGAGGCAGGGGCAGAGACAGAGGCAGATGTAGTCGACGCCGCCGATAGCCAGATGATCGAATGGTGGTGATCCTCCTACTGTCGCCATGCACATGCAGCAGCCGCAGCAGCATCAGCAGTCACATCCAACAACAACAACAACAACAACATCAACACCACCAGCAACAACAGCAAATAGCACCAGAAAAAGATTCAACACTAGATCCAATCACTGCCGACATCAATCAACAACAACAACAACATGGCTGCTCTTCCTCCTCCTCCGTTAGTAATGTGTCCTCTTCGGCTTCCACGGGTGATACGGCCATTCCGGCCAGTTATCTACGACAACAACAATTGCAATACCAACGACAACGACAATACAACTATACCCAATCCGGACAACCTAGTCATAGTCATAGCTATCATACAGCACTGCCGCCACGAGCATCTGCCACAGGACCAGCTGGAGCAACAACAACAGCGAACGCTGTCCCCAAGCCACCTCGCATTCATGCAACAACCTTTGCTGCTGCTCCGTCTCCGCGCATCTTTCGCATCTATACACAATCTCTGCCACTGCCACCCGCCAATTATAATAATAATAATACTAATAATAACAATTTCAATACCACCTCCACCACCGACACCGCCACGACCACCACCACCACTGACTATGTGCGTCACGTGACCCGCGTTAATTTCTACGACATTGATACTTCGCAGGTCGAATTCGAGCCCAAAGATGATGAGGAGAGCAACGAGGCAACATCAACCAATTGCGATACAGAAGCTATTACCAAAGAAGGTGAGTGATCCTGTGGGCTGGGTTGGTTGAGTTAATTCTAAATCTTTTTGTTTAAAAGTTGTAAGTTGTTTTTTTGATGGCCTTTCAATTAAGGTCATAAAAATGTAGTTAAAAGTGTTTAAAACTTTAAAGGCAGCATCTTGGTCAATATATATAAAATTGGGTATATCCCATATAGAAACAATCGACATGCGATATAATTCTGATCGATTAAACTTTCAAAAACGATTACAAGTTATTTTTCTTCATTTCATTTGATTTTTGCTTGGAATTGCAAAATATTTCAGATTTCTTAACGTTATTGAAATTTTGTTTTGGTTTTTCAATAAGGTTTATAATTGATTTTAAGTATTTTGTATTATTATTCGTTGTTTTCACCTTTTTATAAATCTTCCTATTTATTTTATTTTTTTTGTGCATATATTTTGTTTATTATATTGTATTATTTTGTCTTTTACTTTTTTAAATTTTTATCAAATATTTTTTTTTTTATTAATTTTCTTCTTTTTTTTTTTACTCAAATTTAGTTAATAAAATATTTTTTCTTTATTTATTATTTCTTTTTTAATTTCAATTTTTTATGATTATCATTACTCATAAAAAGTTAAAGATGTAAAATAAACATTTCGACGAGCAATTCCTTGTTAAATTTATATTACATTTTGGGAAATTAAAAAACTTTATTGTTTCTGAATCTTTATCTTTCTGAAGTTGTTATTTCATTCCCAGATAATTTCTATCTTGACCTTGATTAATTTGCCAAGATCAGGCAAAGGTTTTAGAAAAACTAGATTATTGAGTATTAAGATAGAATGTAGTTTGTATTTTAAATTTCCTTTTCCAATTTCATTACTTAATTAAATGTTGTTTTTTAATTGTTGGTTATATAAATATATTCATATGCTATTAATAATCTTTTGAACTTTTAGGGGCTAATAATACAGACAAAATGTAGGTATGCATATAAACTGAAGTGAGATCAGAGAACCTGTCTTTGGCTATTAGTTGTCAACAATTAGATAGATACAAAGATTCCAACAATGAAATCATAGACATACACTGAGAGAAAATTGGTCAATTGTACCAAAAATATTTAACTCCAATTTGTTAGAATTGAATAGCTAACTTTTCTGGTTACCTTTTGACTTGAAAGTATTCATTTCAAGCTCTCATTTAGTGAACTATTGAGTGTTTTCTTTTCTTTCAAGTGTTTCCTTGTCAAATGTGCAACAAGTTATAACGAGAGCTACTCGCTGCGCGGTTTAGAGTGTCCCTTTTCAACCATTTTCTTACCAAAGATGCAAGAAGTTGTTCCACCTTTTCAAGTGTTCCTTTTCCAAACATGATAGAATTTTGAAGATTGCTACTCAACATTTAGCATATTATAACGAGAGCTACTCGCTACGAGATGCAACGAGTTATCACGAGAGCTACTTGCTGCGCGGTTTAGAGTGTCCCTTTTCAACTAGTTTCTTAGCAAAGATGCAAGGAGTTTTAACAATTGCTACACTTCCCTATTTAAGTATTCCCTTTACAAAGATGAAAGAATTTTGAAGAGTGCTACTCGTTGCACGGTTTTGAGTGTTCCTTTTTTCAAGTATTTCCTTGCCAAATCTGCAACGAATTGTAACGAGAGCTACTCGTTCCCGAGTAAAAAGATCATATAACTTTTACAATTTAGCGGACTCTTTGTCCAGTTGAGACCTTGGCAAAAATCAACGAGTATTTCTCTTTATTAAATTTCAATTTTTCTAAGCAGTTTCAGTATGATACTGAGCACATTGAATTCGTTGCATTTTCTCACGTGTAGTGACAACAATAGAACAGGTTTTGAGACCTCTTTCTAGATATTAGCATCTCGATAGCTCGTCATTGCTGCTACGTTCGATTGCTCATAGAAAAATCATTAAATGGTTGCATAATTGCATTACTCAATATGCTTAATTATCTATTGTTATATGGACAATTGGCATGGATTTGTCACTCAAATGGAATGCGAGGATTCTTCCTGAAATTGGGGGAAAGTGAATGGGATTGTATGGATATGATGTGGAATGGGTATGGAGATGGGATGGTTGACTGTGGTTTCAGTTATATGTTATGAATATGAATTACTTGCAAATTGCTTTTGAAAATTTATTTCTTTTCTTTTACAATTCATCATATGAAAATTCCTTGCATATTTAGTAGACTTTCCCGCCATTTGGAAAAAAAAGTCTCGAGTATTTTTATGTATGTAGTTGGAGTAGGAAATCATAGAAAGTTTTTGATTTAATTATGTGATTAACATAGCATAAAGCTGCCCCCCAAATGCTGCAGCTACAAAAATGTACTTACAAAAGAAATAAGTGTAAAAAATAATAATAACAACAACAAAAAAGAAAAAAATTAGAAATAACAAGCAGCTACAAGGCATTCATTCAAAAGCAAGAGGGGGAGAGAGACAAACAAAATGCAAATGCATAGAGAGAGAAAAAAAAAAAACAAAACACGAAAAATATGATGATGGGTGGGGGAACTGAGAAAATGTTTCAAGCTCAAAAATTTCCCACGTTAGCAAATCATTAAAAATCAACTTCCAGAGCCTCAAGACAACGGCGAGAGATTTGCAAAAGTGTTTTTTTTTTTTTTTATCATTTTTCCATTTTTTTTTTGTTGCCCTGTTAAAAAAAAACCGCCATACAACTTTTCTATCCTTTTGGACTCCCCTCTTACTCTCCCTTTGGTCAGAAAGGAAATGTCGGCAACAAGTACAATGCAAAGTTGACAGAATCTGTTAACATGGCCATAATTGATGCCACAATTAGCTTATTTCTGTGTGTGTGTGTGTGTGTGTGTGTGATGTAATGCAATCTCTTTGCATATCGATTGAGTAAATCGAACATTCAAGTGGCAACGCTGATGGTGGTGGGCGTGGTTCGTACATAAATTACCATTAACATCATCTAAGCAGGGCCAAGACAACAAGACAAGCCAGTCCCGATCCAAGCCAAGCCAAGTCACCTCAGACCAAGCCAGGCCAGACCAGACCAGACCTGGCCAATGTGCAATCGAACGAAGTAAACAATGAAAAATGAAAATGAAAACCAAACCGAGTCTAAAACAACAACAAACACACACACACACATCATAGGGCCAAGTTAAGAAGATCTCGTCTCTATACCCTTTGAACAAATTTTAAGTTTTCAATTTCATTGAAGACTTCTGTTAAACATAGATTACGCTTAATTTCCATAAGAATTTGGTTTTTAAATAATTTAAGCAATTTTTAAATGATTTGCCAGCGGTTTATTTTGTTAAATGAAATCATTTTTTTCTTCTGAATATTTTTCAACAAATCTTTAATATTTGAAACTACACAAATTGATGAGACATTGCTAAGAATCAGTGTAAGGCAAGACTTAGTGGCCTGTTTTTTTTATCACTTAAAGATTCATTTAGTGTTCATTCATTTATAAAATAGGAAAACTTACGAAAATTTTATTTGAAAAATTTCGAAAAATTCTTTAAATCTCTTAACTTTTCGAATCTGTAACTTTGCCAAATTTTAAACGATTTTCAAAAGTGATATCTCATTTTAATACTTTTAAAGCGAGGCAAAAAAATTACAAAGATAAAGCCAATTTTAACAATAAACATTAATTTTGTTAACTTTGGGAGTAAAACTAAATTAAGTCAATTCTTGGAGTATTTGAAAAATTCATGTCTTTTAATCTGTATTTAAATACGAGAACTAAATTTTTTTTCTAATTTTGATGATGATTTTTTTTTTTTCAAAAATCGCGCCGAATTTTTTTAAATAATCGAGTGTATGGTGTCTGTTTAAAATATACTAAATTACGATTAAATTGATAGATAAGTTTTGGAAAACGGTTAGATTGACTTAATATTTATCTTGACAAATTCTTAAAAATTCTTTAATGCCATAAACTTTTGGGGATATGTAATTATGTCATTATTTCTTTTGATCTTTTAAAATAAACTGAATTTTGATTTAATATAAAGTCGGTTAGATTTCGGTGAAAGTGCAGTCTAAAAAGAAAGTAGATTGATTGATTTCTGATTAAAAAATTCTAAAAAAAAAACACCATCAAAGCGAATTTTTAAAACCCCAAAAACATAAAGCTTAGTTTTCTGAACCCGCACTGTCTTAATCCGGCACTGCTCAAAATAATGCAGTTTTCGAAAGTACTTTTTAGATTTATTCGTAGTTCCTATAAATTTTGTCAATTTCGCAGAATTATTAGATTCAGTTGGGTCTTTGGTGTTTAGGCCAACTAAGTTAAGATTTCCTTTTGGATAGAGTTCCTTTCAATCCATGCAAAATGTAGGTATACCTTTTTGGTTAGAGTATAACTATGTATAACGAGAATGCAAAATTTGCAACCGACCTGCATTGATCTTCTCCATATTCATCTCCATCTCGATATCTACGTCTGCGTCTTGTGCCGTTGTTTGTTTATTTAATTATTACTGCCGCTATTATTGTTGTTATTTATGAAGTGCTTGAGTGATCTGGGCAATTGCCATTGCAACAATGCGGATATATGTACATATACATACAACATACATATTGCACAAATGATAAACAGTCTGTCAGTCTCTTGGTCAGGCCAATACTACTCACATGTATCCATACAACAATAGATCAACGTATCGGTGAGATGCAGGGTAGAAGAGAGTGGTAGACCTTTCTTTAGATCTACAGTGCAGCAACTTGTAGATGGAAGTTCCATTCCCTTGTAAAAACTATTCATTTATTTATCCAGAGTTTAGATTGTATGTATATAGAATGGGCCGATCTAAGGCAAATAGATAATGACATTTAAAAGGTAATAGAAGCGCTATGATCAAAATACTGAACAACAAAATGTATTTTACAAATATACAGACAGTGGTTAATCTAGGTTTAGATTTTGAGGGGGAAAATCGGTTCTAAATAACGGCATTATTTCATTGTTCTTAGCTAATTTTTCCTTCTCCGGAAACAGTCAGAAAAAAGTTCTCAGGAAAGTTTTTTTGTTGAGGTTCTTCCTTATTTTCCATATAGTCCAGTCCAAGTATCGATCTCTGCTTCATAATAAAATAATTCTTGTAGTCATAGTTTGTTGGTTAACTTGAGGTAATACTGTAGCTAGTAGTTTAGTTCAATTGCAAACTGCCCAATGGACGATTGTTGCTACTGCTGCAGCAATTCCAGCCACAATATTTGTAGGTAGAGCAAAGTGGCGGCGGATGCCAGACGATGACGACGACGACGACGGCGACGTCTACGTCTCTCGTATCGCGAACTGCTAATGCAGATAGATTATGTAAGCGACCTTTAATGGTCCAGCGATTTCAGTGCAGTCGGAGTTAAAGCACCCAGACTTAGAGTCAGACTCCATGGCTGTATCTATCTCAGAGACTAAAGTGAGGTCTGGTCTGGTTCGTTTTTCATTCAGTTCAGAGCTGCTGCTGCTGCTGCAAAAAGAAAATCTCTGCAAAACGCTTAGCCAGTTGTCGGATGTCCGTGTGCTTGCAGGTTGCCCAACAAACAAACACACACACACACACACACAACAACTGCATACAGTTAGATTAGGAGAGAGAGACTAAGACCAAGTTGGACTTTAGTTACGTAATTGGGCGATCGCTGAAGCGCTTCGTTTCTTATATCTTTTTCCTGCTTCTTTTCCATTTTTGTACTGAAACTGCATGCAAATGAGTGTTTTGCCCAAGAGATCTTATCTTCGGCCAAGTGAGAAAAGTTCAAATAACTTAACGGCAAATAATAGAAAAGGAATCATTGTGGTTTTGTGTGATAGATTTACATATACATATATGTATATCCTTTTCCATTTGATTTGCTTTCAATTTCGAATAGCTGCTGAACTCAAGATATTTTCATTAAGTTTAAAAAACTATTGTGTTTTGCTTTTTATGGGTTTTTCATAGTCAACTTTTAGGCGAGGCTTAAAAGTTGCATGTGCTTTTAAATGAGCTTTTCAGTCATGTTTGAATTTGGTTTTTTGTTTTCCAGAGGAATGGATCACGAAACGAAAAACAGAGCTTACAACAACCAGACAGATTGAGACACGAGTAAAACGACAAGTGAAGCTACAAGATGGCAAGGTCATTGAGGATTCGGGACCCATAGTGTCCACAAATACAACCGAGGATACTGATAAACAGGAGACGGAAACAACAGAGGTAAATTATACAAATTATTGTATACTTTTGAATTGAATTTGATTTCCCTATTGTTTTTTTTTTTTTTTTGTGATTTCTAGAAACGTGATTTAGGCCTGCCAGATGATTTAAATGGAAATGCTCAGCTTATTGATGTCGCGGCTTTAGAGGCTGGCGCAGTTAATGAGCAACAGTTGGCCCAATTGCAGGAGACCTTTGGTCCGCCCAGTGGACCAGTTGGTCCTGCTGGTGGTCCTGCTGGTGGTCCTGCTGCTGGTGGTGTGGGTAAATTGGTTAAACGTATGGTACCACGACCTGTTGATGGTCTGGTGCGCCAGGTGGATGATAAACGTGTCATTTCGCATGAGGAAATCAAGGACTATCATGAAACGGAAGATGTCAAGCATTTGGGTGACTTTACCGATGAGGTAAGTAAACGACATTTTCTTAAAATTCGATTTTCCTTGAATCTTTAATACCAAAGTCACCAGAGGATAAACAAATACATATGTATCTACATGCACACACAAGGGCATAGCGAGGGGGACGAATTGTCACCATTGACAATCCCCCTCTACCACCCCACGATAATTCCATGCCTTGCATATGTACACATATGTATTTAATGCAGTTAAGCAGCTTCTTCACACACATCTCTTTCTCTCCAAAAGTAATTCTTAACACTTTGCTTAGACTCTGCTCTCTCCTCTCGCTCTTGACTATCCTCTAAACAAAAGCAGAAGAGCGACAAGAGCGCCCACCACACAATACAAGAAAGACTTAAGACCAAGCCGGACCGGTTGCAAGAGAGCCACCAACTAAACACAGGGCCGGTTCATGCCAAAACCAAAAGAGTTATATGTATTTATTTAATATGAATGAGCTTGATGAGCGAGGGGTGGGCTAATGGTGGGTGCGCGGGGGTACCCCATCAGGGCCATCTTTTTAACCAAAGTAATATGTAATATGAGAAAGGAGTTTTGTTAGTGAGAAATAAATTGTTATAAATATCTGAAAATCAATTCGGCGTGAAAAGCAGCAACAGCAGCAGCAGCAAACCCGCCGCCACTGGACGCACAACAGCAACAACAAAGACCACATTATTGTTGTTGTTGTTGTTGTTGTTGTTGTTGCTGTGTCTTTTTAAGCTCATTCGAAAGTTATTGGAGCTCTGACTCTGTCTCTAGCTGTGGCTCTGGCGCTGGCTGCCTGGCTGCATCCATCCTAAGCTGAAGCCAAGATCAGTCGCCGCTGAGCGAGCGCCGAGAAGACAACTACAAACTCAACTCGTTTCTCACAGACTTCACGTTTTGTTGTTGTTGTTGTGGTTTTGTTATTTCGTTCGTTGCTGCTGCCGTAGTTGTTGTTGTTGTAGGTTTGAAATAATTTTTTTTTTGTTTTTTTTTTGCATACGCGTTACCGTTTCGTTCGCTAGTGCCGCTTTTGCCGTTTGCCGCTGCTACTTGTTGCCGTTGTTGTTGTTGTTGTTATAACTATTGCTGCTGATGTTGCTGTTCTTCTTGTTGTTGTTATTATTGTTGTTATCGCATAATCATTGGCAAAAAGCAAAGCACACACACAAATACACAAAAAATCAAAAACCAATCGTAATCGAATCACGGTTATCGTACATACAATACATACAAATATATATGTATACATATATACATAAATATACTTACGATATGATTATGGATAGGAAAAGCCTTGATTTATTGGCTGCTTTTCTGTGTGTTTCTTAAGTTGGTTCAATCGTTCGTTCCGTTTTTTTTTTAAACCTTTAATTTGTGTTCGTGTGTTAATTCGATTTCGCGCTTTAAGCTGTGATTTAGTTTCGTTCTCTGTGGTTCGCACAATTTTTCGGTATTCGGTATATACGGTCTTCGAAATTATTTAAAAAATTCGAAAATTGTCTACGCTCCTTCAGCTTTATATTGTCATAATTTCTAGCAAGTGAGTGTTTTTAATGTTTTTAGCTAATTAAATCAAATGTCCAGCTGGGATATAATTTTTTGACCATCCAAATTTAATCAAACTTTTTTTTTTACAAACTTTATAAAATTCCCTTAAAGTTATAAGTTTTTAAGATCAAATGATTTAAGTTTAAGATTTTTTCTATGGTTTTGAAAAACTTAATCAAAAGTTATGGGCAAATTTTAAATTCCTGTAGGGTTAACAAGGCATACATACACAGATTACCCACACATACAGGGAGAAAGAGAGAGAGAGAGAGAGGGCACTCTCCCAGTTAATGTACCTACTGTCTGTCTCTGCGGTTGTATATAGGCAGCTGCTGGCCCCCAAAGACCTGTTCTGAGCCCAGTTTAATCAATAGCCAACTGCTGCTTGGGTTTGGGTTTTGCTGCCTGTTGCTGCTGCTGCTTGACTTGCTCCTTGGTTTTGGATTCTAGGCGTGTCTGAGGCAGGTCCATGAACCTAGCTTACACACACACACACACACACACACACACACACAAAGAGACACACACATTCATATAAAGAAAGAAGTGCTTACCTACCGAGGGGAGGTAAAAAAATAAAGTGAGGTGAACCAAGTTAAGATGAGGTGAAGTAAGGTTAGGCTAAGGGGCACATTAATTTTGTCTATGCCACATTCGAAGAAAACTTTTTTTGTCTTACTTGTAGAAAGACAAGAGAACGACCACAAGAAACAAAAAAAGTGTTTGGAATTCGAATTTAAATTTTGGTACTTCTCGCTTTTGCCTACTGCATATGTAAGTGTCTGTGTCTGTGTGTGTGAGTGGGAAACTTGTTTAGAGTCTTTGTCGTCGTTGTCTAGGTACAGGTAGAAATATAGAAGTATGGGTTGAGGTGCCCACATGGTTAAAATAAAGCCACATGCTTAAGTCTAATCAGCAAATGCCAATCAGTTACTTGGAGTCTAACTGGGCCTCCAATGTTGGCTCCACGCAACGGAAACCAACATGAAAGAAGGAAGCAAAAAATGAAAATCTGTAAAACCAAACCACCAACAAGATCTGGACTCACAACGGGGCGTTGGTTGTATGAGTTGTTTACCGCCCAAAAGAAAAAAGAAAAAAAAAGACAACAACAAAAACAGATCTCCATATCCAAGAGATAGCAACTCCATTTGTCATCTCATCTCATTGCATCTCATCTCTGGCGTTGGCGTTCCCTTTTACCAAATTATAATTATAATCATAATCGATCGAGATCTGGCTAAAGAGATACCAAGGCAAACTGGTACACCAGAAAAAACCCCTTAACCACCAACCGACCACTCGATCCTAACCACCAGCACCACCACCAAAGCCTAACCACCTAACCACCCGCTGCTGCTGTTGGACAGCAACATTCGCTCATTTCTCTTTTTGTTTGCGATTTTATTATGGTTTCTTTTTATTTTGGTTTTTCTGTTTTTGGCCACTTGGCATGCCAAGCAGCCAAGCTAACAGTAGGCAACATTTGAATACTTGAATGCGATTTACCAAGCGATGGCCGTTGGCCATGTTGGCTGGCTCTTTGCTGTTGGCTGTTGGCCAGGCCAGGCCAGTGGAGAAGTACCTACACGAAAAGTACCTACACACATACTTCACTTTGGTATTTCATATAAGTAGACATATATACATATGTACATACATATATGTAAGTATATATGTACGTGTATGTAGGTATGTGTGTATTCAGTTTGCTACCAAGGCAAGGGGGCAATAAGCAAATCATGCGAGCAGATAAATCAAAACATGACATCAAAATGTTGATTTGATTTTTATTTTTCTTTTGCTTTTCTTTTTCATCAACATTTTGGTACCCTTTTTTATCTTCTACTTTTATTAAAGGTCACGGCGAAAGCATGGACCATACACAAATTAAAATTGGAATTCTATCCGTTTTAGTTTGATTAACCAATAAGTTGTACTTATGCCGGCTGCTTTGGCTAATAACAAAAGCATCTCAATTTTAATTAAATTTGTAAACAATTCGTAATAGCATAAAATTATATTATTCAGTTGGGTTTATTATGTTCTTTTATATGTTTGTTTGGTGTTAAAGTTAAAGTTCATTTTATGAAAGTAACATCCACTCTAAAGCCTTAAACAGTTATTAGCTAGTTGCTTTAGTTTTTATTCTTTACTAAATAGTAATCTACTACTTGAATTCCCTTGGCCGGAACGGCGAATGTCTTCAAATTTTTGGACTGCCAAACAGAAAAAGTGATATAAAATTGGGATTTTTCCAGAAATGGAAAGTTGTTAACAAAGATCCAATGATAGCTTAGAGTAAATCAACTTAGCATGGTTTACGGTAAATGTTTTATAATTTTTGATGAAACAGAAATGAAATTTTTATTTTTACCATAACTTTATTCTCCCATCTTCTTCTATCTGTTCATTGTCGTATCTTTTGAACAAATTGTTACTTATTATCTATCTGTCACACACTGCGTATACGTTTTAACAATGATCCTGATCAAGTTGCAGAAAAAATTGTAAAAATTATATTATACGTATATATGTATATAGTTTATCATAGTTTACGATATAGTTTTTTATGTTCACTCTATCTTGATCAATTTTCCACTTATTTATTGCCCAACTAGTAAAGTCTAATTTCACTTTCACACACTGCGTATACGTTTTAACAAAGATGTCCAGAAGTGCAAAAATTTGAAAAGTCAGTTATAGATTAGTTAGTTAGAGAATTTTGCAAGTTATTACAAATCAGAAATATGAAATTTGTATGAAATATGTATTTAATATCTAGCTGCCACACCCTGCGTATACTTTATTTTTAAATTTGTGTCTGCCCCTTAAGATAAAGACGATACAGGGTAAACATAATGCCCTATACTCTATGAATTTCTTCTAAATATGTATGTATGTATTAATATTTCAATATGATTAACGTGATGGCAATACAAACAATATTTTGACCAATGTCAATTCTCTTGTCTCAAGTCTTTCTCTGCCTCCCTCTCTCTCTCTCTTGAGATCATTGTCAACTCATTATAAAAACCTTCAACTCTGCGTCATCGTCAACGTCATCACAATATTAATCATTGATCTTCAAATGGCGCCAACTCGAATCTGCCTCACCGTTGCCCCGTTGCTCACCCAACCCTTTTGGCCTTTTATTCAGTGATTAATCAGCAGAGACTAATGACAGAAAACAGAAATCGGCAAAAAGCATCACAATACACATACACATACATATACATATGTACATACATATACACATACATATGTAAATATCGTTAACAAATTCATGTCCATCGATCAGATTGGATAGTTCCATGAAAATGATCAACAAATCTTTTGCCAATTGCCTAGAGGAGAGCCAACAACAACAAAACAAAAAAAAAACAGATAAAGTTAGAGACAAAGTGTGGGGGATGAGATGGAATGGAATGGTATGGGATGGGGGTTATCAACATTCAAGTTTCAAGCAACAACAAGAAAAAAAAACACTTTCTACGCGCGATACCGTTAAACAAGGTCGACAACAGCAGAAGCAGCAGCAGCGTCGACTAAGATGATGATGACTACGCGTCGGCAATGTTGACAGCGATGCCGATGCCGAAGTCGACGTAGACGTAGACGTAAATTGTGGACGTGTTTTGTTTTGTTTTGTTTTGTTAGCAGCTCAAAATCTTCAGGAGAAGATGAGTCGTTTCGTTGTCGAGTGGTCAGCCAGGCATGCTTATGCCTGCGCAACTGCAATGCGACCTTGAGATGTCTATTCTTCTTTAGTGTTTCGTTTTTTTCTTCTCTTCTTTTCCTTTTTGCATTCTGGTACCGTTAACTCAATGACGTTCCCCTTCAAGTAACTGGAATTTTGAATTCATGTGTGTATGTGAGTGAGTGAGTGTGTGGTTACTGGTCTTGCTCTGAATACGAATAGTGCTAGGAGAGTAAAAGGGAGTAGAAACGGGATAGCAAGCATTGTGCAGTCATTGCATCAAGCATTGTGATGCAAGAGCCCCCTTCCCCTTTCTCACCCGCACCCTTTCCACCACACCATCATCTTCTTTAAGGAAGTCAAAGAGTACAATTACCAAGTCTAACTTCTTCTATTGCAGACCTACGTGAACGCTGTACGCGGCGGTGTTGAAGATCTTGAGGCCGCACTCTGTTCACCGGAGAGCCAACAGGCTTTGGTACCGCTGGGCCCCAAAGTGATAGCCAATCGAAGTAAATCGAGAAAAACTATCGACTCGGAGGACACACAGAAACGTTGTCTGGCCCAAGAGGATGGGACATTGGTAACCGAAAGCAAACAGACAACCGAACACGAGCTCATTGTTGACGACGAACTGCCAGAGGACGAGGAGGAGAAGGCAGGTGGCAATAAGGGGAATGCATTGTTGGGTGAACAGGTGACAACAACGGCATCGAATCAACGTTATTTCAAACAGCGTGACGAGCAGCATGTGGATGTGGTAGCCAACGGCAAGCTGGTATCCACCGAAATGCGTTACGCAGCCGAGACAACGCAAATGGATAAGGACGGTGGCGATCTGGAGCGGCCCGGTGATTGGGATAGCCTGTCGGCACGGATGCGCAAATTGCGACGCTCTCAACAACAGCAGCAGAAGGGTAAGTCATCCCATACCCCTACACACACACTCCATTTGGATCTAATTTATTTTGTTTTACATTTCATAGAGGTAGCCCTGCTGGCCGATCGAAAAGATGCCCTAACCAAGAGACCACTAGACTTTGATCGCGAGGAAGAGACACGCAAGGGTGAGACTATGAAATGGTTGGAATCCCATTTCGGTAGTGAGTCCACTGCATCGAATGATTCCCGTGACGATGTCGATGCTGAAGCCGATGTGGAGCCAACAAAGAAAAGTTATTTCAATGTGACCATCAAATCGCAAAGTCAGCCCAATTATGTGTCCGCCAGTCAACAGCAGCCACATCATCATCATCATCACCATCATCCACAGACCTTGCCACGTAGCGCCGAAAGGGAGAGAGAGCGTGAAAGAGTTACCCCCATGGCGACAGCTGCCACATTGGAGCGCAAAGCCCCATCCTCGGGGGGTGCAGCTGGATCTGGAGCACCAGCAGGTCGCTCCAAGTATTTTCAGGGTATATCGAATTGGTCGGACCGCAAGGAGATCGGAGCATCGACAGCCAATCACTTCTCGTCACAAGCCTTTCGTGAGGACCTTCAGGAGACTGTCCGTCGTAATGGTCTCAAGAACAGCAACAAGAATACTAAGCCAAGTGGTGGCCCTGGTAGTTCTGGCTCGATAAAACCTGCCGGCGGAGCGGTGAACAACAATCACGAAGTCCTGGCCAAGGACAGCTATGTCAGTCGAGAGGATATTCTGCAACAGAAGCGTCAGAGTCTATCCTCACAGTTCCTGGCACGATCAATGCGTGGTTCACGTGATGCCCTCGATGATCTAGAGGCCATACCAGGACCCGGTCCGGGACCCAATCAATTGCGCTCAAATCAAAGTGAAGAAGCTTCTTACAAAAGATCGGCTTATCGTCAGAATATCGTCAATAGCAATAACACTCATATGAATGGCAACGGACAGCCCTCAATCAATGGGGTTGGGAGTAATCCAACGAATGGCCTTAGGGGTAAGAGCTACGAGCCCTCACCCCCGCCACCTCCGCCATCTGCTGCTGTTCCCGCTGCCATGGAGTACTCAGGTAATGGCAGCAATAATAGACCTACAGTTCCACAGCGTCGACGTGCCATCGAAAAGAAATTGGGCGAGCAAAGCTCCAATCTTATCCACACTCATGCCCCCTCGAGGAGTGCAAGTGGCCTGGTGTCCTCTTCTTCAGTAAGTCAATTGGAGCCACCGCCGGACTACTCGCCTCCACCACGTAGCCGCAGTCGTTCATCTTCACCACAGGTGGACTATCCGATGACACGACCGCCGCCACCGCCATCTTCCTCGAGGGAAATGCCACCCAGCTCTACCATGACGCTTAGTCGCAAGCAACAGCAGCGAACTCGATTTGCTCCAACCTCAAGCTATCCGCCAGTCTCTAGCACAGGTACTCTACGTCCTGGGAACGGCACCACATCTGCCTCGACCTCAAATCTGTCCGCCCTGAGTGGCAGTAAGCCCAGTCGCATGGGTCAGGTGATTGGTAACTCATTGCGTAAACTGGTCAGCAAAATACGTTCAGCCAGTGCCGAGAGGAAATTTCGTATGAAATCCGCTTCGAACAAATCCCGCGAACAATCGCCTAGTCCAGGAACAGGAGCTAATCCGATTGGTGTTGATGGCAACGGAATGACCACATATCAGCAATATAATGTCATTGATGGCCATATCGGTGGTGGTGGTGGAGGTGGTGGTGGAACCCGTCACCACAGTAGCAATGACTCCGAAGACTCGACAAGTGACAATCAACGCCGTCGCGGGGAAAGGGAGCGAGAAAGAACAGAAAGGGGAGATCGTCAACCACTTAAGCCAGAATCTCAGAGTTCGGGTCGTCTAAATTTCAAGAGAGCCGAATCAGCAGATCCCCAACTACAATTGAGTCCACGTCAACGTTATTATCTGGGAGAGGATCCGTATTCTAGTTCATTGTACGGCAAAGAGAATATCTACGAGCGTCGTCCACGTCAACGCTATGACCAGAATCGGGAGCACGGAGAACAGCGTGACGATGACTATTACGAGACATCGCGCGGACCTGCGCCACCGCCACCGCCGCCCGTGACCAGCAGTCATACGCTTGGACGCTATCAGAAGCATGGCCAACGTTTCAGTGGCTCCACGCCCAATCTCAACCTGCATCAGGACTATCGCTCTGCTCAGACTTTGCCCCGCAAGTTGCACGAGCAACGTAAGCAACCGCTTGCAGCGCCACCAACGAGTAGAGCAATAAATGGTATGAACACCACCAACTATGTCCAGTCGTCTGGAAATCCGGGTTCGGGTCCAGGTCCAGGACCAGGTCCAATCTCAATACAGACAGGCCCACGTTCAATTGGTTCGGGGGTTGTGCCATCTATACCCCCGGGTCCGGCCAAACCAGCACGCACCTATGCCAAGGTCCTAAATCGTAGCAAAAGCTTTAATGTCCATGGCATGAATGGCGGCAATGATCCTAGTCCCATTTACATTGAGAAGCTGACACGAAACAATTATCCAAGTAATGGCTATCAGATCAGTGGTGGTAGTAATAGACCTGAACCAGCACCGGGATTGGCCCAATCATCGGCCTACAAGTCGCAGCCGCATCTATTTTCCAGCGGCAAGGATAACTCATTGAAGAGCGGCCTGAAGAGTCCATCGATTGTCAATCTGATTAGTCGCAGTCAAAAGGATTTGACCAAAATAGCTGGCAACGATGATGAACAGGATGATCTATCGCTGTCCTATCATCATCCGCATGAAACGGAGAGCAAAAAGCAATTATATTTAAGGGGTTTGCATCAACAGGCACCCGATCTTTATCGCGTCTTGCATGGCCATGAGGAGGATCAACATCATCAACAGTATGGCAGATCGCCTGCTTCTGGTCCACCCACAAAATATCCATTGCAGCCAAAGTACTCGCTGGATTCGCGTTCATCAGCACCGACCGTGGAACTGAACAAGGATACGGCCAGCATTGTGCGACGGAGCAGTGAGGTGGACTCGAAACGTCTAATCTATGCAGATGAACCAGTGGTCCATCATCATCATCATCATCAGCATCATCAACAGCAACAACAACAACAACAACATCATCATCATCCGCATGTACAGCATCATTTACAGCATTCCCAGCAGCAGCATCTTCCACATCATCAACATTTGCGTCGTGGCTCGGGAGCCACTATTATTGAGTTGCGTAATCGCAAGTGATTCGTCGTCTTCTCGTCTTGGTCTTCTTCCTTTTTCCTCACTTTGTTTATCAATTTTTTATTGACTTTTTTGTTTCTTTTTTTTTGGTTTGCTCTCGGGCCCGGCTTTAATTTCATTTGACAAGCAGCAAATAAAAATGAAAGGCCAAACGGAATGGATTTTATATCCAAATGTATGTCGTTTTACTGGCGCCTTCCCAAAAATCCTTAAAATTTAATACACCCATATTCAATCCCTTCCATCGCGATTATTTTTGAATTAATGCAATACTATTTTTTTCCCATTGTTTTATTTAACTTTATGTTTGCATTATTATTATTTTTTTTTTTTGTGTGTAATAATCTTAACTCTTGTTGTATAGATATCAAGTTAAATGGATAAACTAACTAAACTTAATAACTAAAATTAATTTTTTTAATATATACTTACTATATATATATATACATAAATACTTATACGATTGTACAATTTTTGATTAATAAACAAATTCCAATTAAAAAAGTAATAATAAAGTGCCAAATTCAGTGAGTGAAAACAAGAAATTTAACTAAAAAAAGAAAATGTAAAAAAAGCGAATTAATAATTGGGAAGTTAGAAAAAATTGTGGGCCCTTTAAGGATAAAAACATAATTCCTTTTGTTGACTTTTCCATGAGGAAGAAAACGAGGGAAATTTTCTCCCTACAGATATTTACCCCTAAATTGAGCATTTTCACCACCCAAAAACTTTAACTAGATCTGGCCTAGACCCTTCTTGTTTGTAAAAATCAATCAATTTTGATGCTTTTATTTGAAACAGAGCTAAAAATGTTTGGAAGCCTCAAGGCAATGCCACAAATTATGTACAGCCTACTTTTAGGCTGATGGATTCATGCTTTTAACGTTGTGGTAAGACATGATTATTTTATTCAAAAATCGAGTTGAATTTAATTTTTTTGTTAACTTCCAACTATTTGATATACTCAAACGCCTTAAAACTGAGATATAACTTTTAAAAATCATTCAAAAGTTCGATAGAAAAATTTTTTAAAAATAGGGAATAAATAAATTTTTGTCTGATTTGAAATCAGAGTATGAAATTGTATATTAAAATTGCCAAAATATATGTAAAGACATGGCAGAAGGCAAGTATTCCTAGTATAGACTTGGATATGTATATTTGGTCCAGTTGCGGATCCTCCTCGCCAGAACCGATTTTCCCTCCAAAATTCTTCAGCCCAAATGTTAGTTAAACCGCCAAAGTCTAATTTGCTGTCTTAATGTTTTTGTAATGTCTCAGGGGACAAGATAGAGGTGCTAAATTTGTAGACATCAAAAAATTAAAAACCAAAATACATTTAAGAACATACATATGTATGTATATGTATGCATATGTTTACTGATGTATGTATTTAAGAACATCTTGACCTTTTCATACTTAAACCATTTGGAATAGATTTAATTAACGCTTAAAGGAATCCAAAGTTCAGTAGAGACTTACATGCATATAGTTTTCATTTATTGGTTAATTTGGGAAACGCAAAAAGTTGTTAAATTACATTTGGTACGGATTAAGCTTGGTAGTAAAAGTAATGAGACTCTCATCACAACAAAAAACAAAAATAAAGGTTCAAGACGAAGTTTGTATACACTTTAAGTGTAACAACATATTTTGGTAAATTTAAATACTTTAATCAATAATAAACCATGATTAATTGATTGAACTAAATATTTTTCAATACACTATTTATAAAGACCTACAATTATATGAATGACTCTGGGAAACCCATTGCAAAGTCCAAATGGTTAGTTCATTTTAGTGTATGAGTACTTAATACTTAGTAACAATTATTTAAGATGTCTGTTTTTTTTTTTTTTTTTTGTTTTTTGGGGGGGATCAACTAGAACTTGAAGATTTCACTTTGTGTAGTTAAACTGTTGCTGAAACAGTTTTGTCACACACCTCAAAGTGATCGCACAGAAGATGAAGATGAATTACCAACAGATTTTGTTCCTTTTGGCGACATTCGGTTCCTGTTCCTGTTCCCTGATGAGCGAACTAATGGCTGAGATTCCCAAGGACAGGACCAATCTAACCACGCCATTGACGCCATGTGAGGAGCAGCTAATGGAACTGAATAAGGCTGCTGACCAGCAACAATCATGGGCTCTTAAGGGTGAGTTTGTTGTGGACCCGTTCGCTTCTTCATTGCTCGAGTCTTGACGTTTTAACAGCACTTGATGCCTCGCCTGGAGATCTGTCGAATTTCATGTTGGGACAAAGTCATTTTCTGGGCAATGCGGCCACTTGTCGAGCTGTGAATGAGCCCATTCTCAAGGATTTCACCGATCAGCAACCTGAACTCTTACGGGAGACTGCCCCATTTGAATTTAGCTATCAGATGGCTTATATAGAAGCAAATTCTCCATGGCAACTAAAGACCCATATGATAGATGTACCCATGTTGCATGTCGGTCTATGCTTGCCCAAAGCTTGCCAAATCGAGGAAGTGGAGAAGCTGCTTAATAACTCTCTGGCCCATGGTGAGAACTGGCAGCGTTGGCAAATGAAACCCAAATTGGTGTACACCAAGAGACCTGAATTAAGTTCGAGTTTCTTTCAAAGTGTCGTATGGAAACTCTTTCTATTGTGTCTGGCTCTCAATGTCCTTCTGTCGTTATTGGGTTCGACAAGTTTCGGTGCGAAATACCGTTTCCTAGGATGCTTTAATGTGGCCTCGAACTGGCAACGTCTCTTCAAGGACCCACAGCCGGATAAGGAGAATAGTGCCATCAATGGTATTCGTGTCACTTGTGCTTTTCTTTTGCTAGCTTTCCATGTCGTTTGGTATAAATTCTTCGCCGCCGACTCCTCCTCTATGATGATGGAAAAGTTGGCCAGCATGTTAATTCGAAACAGTTACTGGCCCTTTGTGATGGAAATATTCTTTGTCATTAGGTAAGCTATTGAGAAGCATTATACCAAAACCATATTGATTTTACATTTCCATTTTTTAGTGGCTTTCTAACTGTGTCCAACTTCCTAACCAATGCAAAGAAACAACAGACTATAGCCGAAGATCATCTAAGTGGAAATATTGTACGCTATTTGCGTCAAGTTTTACATCGTTATCTACGCTTAGTTCCTTTGGAATTTACGGTCCTTTTAACTTCAGCCATGGTCTTTTCATATTTGCGACAGGTCTCGATCTACCATCTTGTTGAGCCGGTGGACGAGCTGTGCTCCAAATTTTGGTGGCGTAATGTTCTCTTCATACAGAATCTATTTTGGCACAAAGATATGTGCTGCAATTGGACCTGGTCGCTGGCATGTGATATGCAAATCTATTTGGTGGCTCTGATTTTTCTCTTTGTCCACACACGCCATCCCAAATTGATACGTTCCACTGTGGGGATCCTGGTGATGGGAAATGTAGTCTACTCCTTGTGGCTATTGCGGCAGGCTAAACCACATTTTGAAAGCTTCTATGTACAAGGCGATGTGTTCTATGTCAGCCCCATGATACGCTTCTACACCTATTCGGTGGGTGTTCTCTATGGCTATTGGCATGCCAAAAATCTGCCCTTGTCACCCTTCCACTATGTCTTCGGTAAACTCTGGCAAAAGCTGGCCCTAGCCGGCGTTTGTCTTGTCCTAGTGACGCGTTTTCAATTCGGAGATTTGCCATCGATTAGCGTTATATTTTTGGCAATTTTTATACTGCGCTTGGCGGTAGCTGCCATAGCTGGTGAGATTATGTTAAGCAATTCCAAAGAGGATTTGGCCAATTCCTGGCAATGGGTCCATAACTTGTTTAGAACCGATTGGGTACAGAAAACCAGTCGAGTGACATATGCCATCTATTTGCTTAATCCCACTGTAATCATTAGTTGTTTTTATCTGCAGAGTCAAACCCTGGAGCCGGATAATATTACATTGGTAATTAATTGTGTCAAATTTCATTGATTTATCCTCTCATCCTCTCTCTCTCTCTCTCTCTTTATTTCTCGTTTTACAGATCCTTCTTATTGCGGCCCATTCGTTAATAATTTATCTTCTGGCTATATTATTTACTTTGTTCATCGAATATCCCTATAATGGCGTTTGTAATATGTTGCTAAATCCTCCTACAAAGACTAAAAGCACTTAGCCAACATTTCGTTACTTTATAGGGGGAACAACACTAAATCAATGAATAATAAATAAATTGAATGATCCACAAGGTTTTGGAATAATTACAAAAACAAAAAAAATGGTTAAGTTACTTTGATTTCAAGGAGAAAGGGAATAATTAAAGGATAATTATAATAGATCTTTCTCCCAAAATTTTCTTATGATCTGATGCAGAAACAGAGTAATCGTTAAATTTTTCTTTCATTCATTTCATATTCAAAATATTTGTTCTCGCAAAAAGAAGTTAAAAAATACTTTAAAATTTAAAAAATAAAGTTCAGTTTTTTGATTTTAATGTTATTAAAATAATAGAAAATTCTTTTCAGTAGAACAGTTTTAAACCTTTAATTTAAAGAATTTTGTTTGTCGGATGAAACAAAAATTAATGTTTTAGAAACTGTGAGAAGTATTGTATATGAAATTTACGAAATGTAAAACTCAAAGTTGTTTACTCGTATATTGAAAACGACGCAAACCGAAGCCTTAAAGTAATTAGAATTGGTTTTGACATATAACAGATTAATAGAAAATTAATTTTAAAGCCATCATTTTTATGAATTTATAAGAAACTTTGCAATTATTTTTAGATTCTTTGAACGCAAAGGCAAACGATTTGAAACCAAATAATTTTGGCTCCGAAACGGAAGCCAAAACAGGTGTCAAGTCCAAACCTGATTATAGTGTAATATCGTATAATACAAATACATATATGTGAAGCCACCTGAAAATAAAGTCATCAGCAGCAACCAAAATTTCTACCCCTTTAGGGAATAAAAAGCGAAAAGATTAGAGTGAAGTAACAACAAATTAAATGCCATTGAAAATTTTAGAAAATTGTAGATAAACGACCTTGAAAATTGATGGGGATTCGATCCTTGAACACCACTTGACATTGCCCGAAAACAATTTCGGTTAATTGTTCATATATATTTGAATATATATGTATATATATTTTGGTGTACTTTAAAGGAATATTTCGTTTATTTATCGAATACATTGAAATGCATACACGAGTTTGCTTCCTCAAATTGTTTGGGGTTTTTGTTTTTCTTTGTTTTTTTTTTTTTTTTGTATATTTTTGTAGTTGTATTTTTTGTTTTGTTTGTTCTATCTTTATATTACTTTGTATTTGTTTTAAATAAATAAGATACATACGTTTTTTAATCAATAATAGCAGTATTTTGTTTATCGTGCAAATTTAATAAGCATAATAATTGTTTACGTTTTGCTCGTTTCTCTTGCAAGTTTTTTACGAAATAAGATTTGTTTGGTTTTTTTTTTGTTTTTTTCTTTTTTTTTTTTTTTAAATATATGAAAAAAAATATATATAGATTTTTTTTATTTTTGTTTTCTTTTGTATTTGTTTCTTGTTGTTGTTTGTTTTTGTTTTTTCTTTGTTATCCTCTCTCAGTTGCATTTTTTTTTTTGTTTTTAATTAGCTGCTCTCTTTTTATTTATTTAACCCTCTTATGGTTGAAGTTTTTACTTTTTCTTTAAAGTAAAGAATGATCTGCGCTTTGGTTCATCCTTTTGTGAAGTGGCTGGCAGAGTCTGGGATCTGCTGGCTGCCACAGCTGCTGAATCGCTTTGGGCTTTCAGGGATGAAACCCATTGGGACATCTCATTGTCATCGTGGGCCTGCAGCAAGAACTCAGCACCATTGGCGAGCCTAAAAAAAAAAAGAAATGGGGAAATGGATAAAATGAGAACGTGGAAAATTTAGCGCCGGTTTTTTTCTATCTACTTACTTTACTCTCAGCACATGCTTCTTCTTGGTATAATCACTGGCAATTTCGATGGCAGCTCCTTGCAGATCATAGCTGGGCTCGCTGCGGAAGGTCAATTCGGGATTACTCTTGTAACCCTTCTGATCTTTAAAGAATGAAATGCGTCCACTTTTGGCAGCCATATAAACCTAAGAAATAAAAGAATTATCAAGCGTTTTTAATTATGGAGAATTCACTTTTATTTTTTGTTAAGAAACTTACCTTGTCCCAAGATCTGTTTGAGGCCTTCTTGGTGGTGGAATCCCATTCATGTTTTCGTGTCACATAGCCCTCTTGACCCTCACCAGCAGCACCTGGTGTGGCGCCTCGCTCTAAACACACACACACACACACACACACAGAGAAAATTTGTCCATTTTAAATGAAGTTTTCATTGGGAAATTTTGTTAAATCTAATAACTACTACTAACTATTTATTACATATACAGTTTATGAGTATAATTTTATGAGCATCTTGTTATACCTGTTTGAGTCTCGACAACGCGCTCTAATTCGACAGCCATGTCTTTGGCAGCTTCATTTAGTGAGTTGGGTTAGTTGGTTAATCCGACGAAGAATTTTGATTTTGATTTGGTTTTGGTTTTATTTTTTTTGTTTTCAGTTTTTAGTAAGCATGAAGAATGTGAATGGACATAGAAACGTTCAGATTGAAATTTGATTATCAATTGGACTGGACTTGATCACATATGGAGGGGGTGGTTTTTTTTTTGTTTTTTTTTTTTTTGAAGGGGTTGGTAGGGTGGAAATGCAGGTTAGGAGGAGTTAAGGGCGACAAAGGATTTGTTTTGGTTTTGTCTTGGTCATACCTGCATCATCGTGGGAAATGCCCACATCGACATCATCGCGTCTCTCAGCCTCACGTTTGGCCTGTTCCGCCGCCTCTGATGCAGCCTTGGCTTCTTGCTCCTCCTTGATGCGTTGTCTTTCAGCCTCTTCCGCCAGCTCTTGTCGCTTCTTCATTTCCTTAAGCTCAAACTACGAGAGAGAGAGAGATGAAGAGAGTTTTATCAATTTAAAGGGGCAGACGGAGGGAAGTGTAACCATTTACCGTTGTCAAACGCTCAAGGGCACTGAAGCGCTCCTCTTGGGCGGCTGCAGATTTCTCGAATGCCTCGTGTTTCTTTATCAGATTCTCAACTTCATCGATTGTGTGTCCCAATTCCGAAGATAGCAGATAAGGTTCTTGGGCAATCAGCCATGCTTCGGCAACGGCAGCATCTCGGGCAAATTGATAGACCTCAAGGACTGCAAAAAAGGACAAGAGAGATGACATTAGTCCCCATCATCCATTTGGTAATTCGGTATTTAGTTTAGTTTCACTCACTTAGCTGTAGATTCTCCCAACGCTCCTCCCAGCGTCGAAGCAGGGCATTGCGACTATTGCTTAGCTGGAGTAGGCGATCCTTAATATCGGCTGAGGCATAGTGATTACGTGTGAGGAGCTCCTTGCCCAGAGATATGCAAGCACCGAAGTTATCCTCACGTGTGTCGATCTCTGCCTTCAGGCTCTGGTGATTGTTCATCAATAATTCGACACCGGAGACATCGCGTGGCTTCTCGGATGTGTTCATTTGACGCACCAGATCCTCCATCCAGATCATTAGAATGCGTACCATATTAAAGAAGCGGAAGAGATCGCCAGTATCGGCCAGTTTCTGTTTGCGGGCATCGCACATTGCCTGCAGATTATCCCAGGCATGGAGGACTTCCTGTTCGCGATTGGTAATCTCCTTGGCCTTGTCGCCGGCATAGGCGTCTTGGAGTTTGGCCGACTCCTCTTGAATCTGTTGCACCTGCGAGTAGAGGGTGGTCAAATCCTGCAAGAAATTGTAGTGTTTGCGCTGCAGCGTTGAAACGGAACCAGCATCGCGGCCCAGCTCATCGGATACGCCGTGCTGCTTCTCCAGGATGCGGCCCAGCACATCCTTGCAGTCGTGGAAGAATTTGTGCAATTCCCGCGATGCGGCCAACATTTGGGTGCGTGTTTCAATCAATTCGAGCAGATCCTGCCACGACTCATTCAGATTGTCCTTCCATTCGGCAATGGTTGCGGAATCGGAGTGTCCGGCCTGAATAAGATTATCGGCAATGCCATTAACCTTGGCCACACGCTCACCACCCACCGCCTCGGTGTCGCGGGCGAATTCATTGAAGCGCTCCGACAACAATGTAACATGATCGAAATCTTGTCCCAATTCCTGAGAACCGGCAACCACTTCGCGATCGGTTATCCATTGCTCGAGATCATCTACCTCGCGGCTCAGCATGAACAGTTGGAGGGCCTCGTTGAGGCGTGCCCGACGCTCGCCAGCCAAATCCTTCAAGCCAGCATACAGTTTGTCCAACTGGGATTGCTTGACGGCGACAGCATCACCGCTGGAAACGTCATCGCCACTGAATTGGCGGGCCACCTCACCCAATTGGCGTATGGTGTTGGCATAGTCCTCAACGGATTGCTCTAGATTCTCGTGCTTCTTCATTAGATTCTGGGCACTAATCTCATCCTTGCCGCGATCCTCGACCATCATGTACAACTCCTGTTCGCTCATCCACGATTCGGCCTCCTGGGCATCGAAGAAATACTGTTGCACCTTCTCGGACTCCAATAGATGCTTCTTACGATTCTCAATGGCATCCTTTAGTTCCTGCCATTTCTGGGTTAGATCACTGATCAGCGCCTCGAACTTCTTGGCATCCTCGTGTCCCTCATCGATCAATTTGCGTCCATTATTGCAAATGGCATTGATACGCGGCTCATGGTTATCGATCTCTGTGGCCAGAGATTGATTCTTCTTCTTCAGGACATGAACATTGAACAGCGAGTTGCCATAATCATTGGAATTAGCCACGGGCAGCTTCTCATCGATCCACAACTTCTCATCCTCGACATCGCGACAGAACTGGAAGGCTTCCTTCTTCTTTTCGAGTGCCTTCTGGCGCTCCAGTAGCGGGGCCTTGATCTTCTCGAAACGCTCCAGCACGGCTGTCTTCTTCACCACAATCGGTTCGATCTTCTCCTCAGGAACGGTCTTCTGTAGATATTCGGTCTGCTTGTCAATCTCCTCCACCTGGCGGGCCTTTACCGCCATCTGGGTCTGAATGACTTGTTGTTTCTGCATCAGAATATTGACCGAGGTCAGATCATTGGCCGTATCGCCACTTACGATCTGCTTCTCCAGATCGGTGATGTACGAGTCAATGTCATCGCAGGTCTGTTGGACAAGAACCTCGCGATTGGCATCGAATAGCATGGCGCCCTTCTCCTTGGTATGGACTTCCAGGTCATCAAATTGTTTGGCCAACTCCTTCAGTTTGGGCTCGATGACATCCTTGAATTCGGGCTTCTCCTTGGACAGCTCCTGGGCGGATTTCTCAGCCTCAAACAATCGCTCCTTATTGGCGGCAATTTCAGCCTCGAAGGCCTGGTGACGTGTCCACTTGGAGTGAATTGTCTTGGCGCTCCTGTATGTCTCATCCTGCGAAGTGACATATTTCTCTTGCACCCATTCGGCGAGTTCCTCCAGATCCTGCAAGAATTCGTGTAACTTCACCTGGTTCTTGAGCTTCTCGTGCTGATCCAAAGCGCGCTGACGATTGTCATCACGTCGTCCGGTGATATTCTCAGCCCGCTTGCCAATCTTATCGGCATCGAAATGATCCTTCTCGACCAAAGTGTCGGCCACTTGGAGCAGCGTATTAATCTTATCATCGTTCGCCTCCATTGTGGTGAGGAAGGCCTCGTGACGTTTCAATTGATTCTCGGCCTGCTCCAGATTAACGGGCGTATCATCCTTGCTAAGGAAATGTTCTTGCTGGCTAAGCAACACCTCTGTCTGACGGGCATCGCGATTGAAGAGCTGCTGATCCAAACTCTGGGACAGCAGCACCTGACGATTCTCCCACATCTGATGAAGTTCCTCCCAACCGTCTTTAAGGGCATTGAGACGCTCGCGCAAGAACATATATTGTGGATCGTCGGAGGTGCTACCCTCGGATGTCAAACGTTCGCCGTATTCCATCATGTTCTTGTAGTCCTCCGTATAATTGTCGATCTCCTCGCGTATGGATTGATGCTGATTGAGAAGCTTCTCGGCCTCTGGCAGCGATGTGGGTGTATCCTCGGAGGCCACATCCGTTTGGGTCTTGGTCAACCAGGTCTGGAAGTGATCCAGATCGCGCAAGAAACGATGCAAATCACCAGCTTCCTCCAATTTGGAATCACGCTCCTTCAGCATCTGGGTCAATTGCTCCCAAATGAGCTCAATCTGGGCAATGCGTTCACGGATGAGAGCCGCCTCCTCGGGATGTTCAGCCTCAATGCTATCGGCCTCGCGTCCCAAGCTGGACAATTTAGCCTGAATGGCAGCCAAATCGCGATCCATGCCACTGAGACGACGCTGCAGGGTCATCACACCGGTCAGATCCATCTCCAGGCTATCTGTCTCGGTGAGAATGCGCTTCTTGTCCTCAATCCACGAGATGGTTTCACGGCATTCAATGTAGAAGGTCTGAACGCCATGGGCCGACTTGAGGTCATCCATCTTGGCCTCGGCCTTCTCGCGGAGCGTTGACCACTCCTGGTTAAGGTGATTCTGACGTTCGAGAATCTCATCGGAATTGGGATGCTCGACATGGAGGAGCTGGCGGGCCAATTGATTAACCACAGCCACACGCGAGGCATTCGCATTCATCTCCTTGTCGAAGCCCTCGAAGCGATGCTTCATAATCTCAACATCCTCAATATCCTTGCCAGGCACCATGGTGTCCAACATTTTGGTCTTCTCCTTAATCCATTGCTCAACGCCATCAGCTTCGGACATCAGCTTATAGAGACTGAGGGCATCGAGGAGACGCTGCTTACGCAACTTGGCCAGTTCGGTTAGCTCCTTGTAACGACTATCGATGGCCTCCAATCGCTTGTCCACATTCGCCTTCTCCGCCTCGTTGAGTTTGAGGGTTTCGGCCTGCTTGTGAAGGGCATCGATTACTTCGGCATAGTTCTTCAATTCATCGGCCACATCCTTGTGCTTCTTAAGCAGCGACTGGACATTGGCCTCATCGCGACCGACATCCTCGCTGGAAACAATACGCAGAGTATCGAGCATCCAGTTATCCACATCGTCGGCATCGGCAAACAATTGGAAATACTCGACAGCATTCTCCAGACGTTGGCGGCGATACTTGGTGAGATCCAACAGATGATCCCACTTTGATAGAATCTCCTTTAGGCGATCCTTGATGCGATCGGCACCAAAGTGTCCCTCGGTGATGAGCTCGGCTCCCACCTTGGCGACATTCTGCAATTGGGGATCGTGTGAGGTGATCTCCGATTCCAAAGCCTTGTGCTTGCTCAACAGAAGATTAACTGTGGTCAAATCGTGACCAATTTCATCGGTGGAGACAATCTGCTCCTTCTCCTTAATCCAGTTCTCTTCGTCGGCGGTGTCCCAATAGAATTGCCAGAGTTTACGGCTCTCCTCCAGACGGCTGCGACGCTCGACAGCAAGACGCACCAGCTCCGCGTAGGCGTCTTCCAATTGCTGAACCCGACTGACAATAATCTCGGGATCGCAAGGCTTATACGATTCGGGATCGTCGCTAAGGAACTTCTGCGAGTTTTGCACAACAACCTTGACACGCTCGCCCAGAATGTTGATGTCGGCCTCGACAAGTGAATGCTTCTGCAGGAGATCCTCCACACCCATCAAATGCTTGCCATAGTCATCTGTCATTAGGAGCTGCTTGATCTCCTCCATGTTGTCCAGAATGTAGAGCATTTCCTGGAAGTTTTGTTGCAACTGCAACGAGATCTCCAAACGCATGCGACGAGCGCGCAAAAGCTCCAACAAATAGGTCCACAGACGCATCACATTATCCTTGCGCAAAAGGATGCGCTTCACATCGTGATAGCGTTCCGATTCGAGCTCATCGCAAACGGCCACAACGGCCTGGACACGCTCCTCATAGGCAAAGATATCAGTTTCGATGGCTTCGTGCTTCTTGGCTGCCGCCTCAACGGCCGCCAGATCGAAACCGAAATTATCCTGGCTGACGAGACGTTGATTCTCCGACAACCAGGTTTCCCGCATCGATGCCTTGCGATCGAAACGGGCAGCCAACTGCTCGAGCTTCTCCTGGCGTATCAACTCTTCGCGCAGTGCCAACTCTCTCTCGTGTTCGGCTTTCTCCAGACGCTCCCAGGCCTTGTTAATGTCCGATATCATTTTACCCTCTTTGGGTGTGTATGGCTTCTGATTGTTGGCCCGCATCTTCGATTGCAGGGTGAACAACAATACCTCCAGATTGCCCTTCTCAACGAATTTTGGTGGCTTCTCGATCGTACGATAATTGGAGAATTGCGCCAATTGTCCCTGGACACCGGCAAGCGAGTTCTCAAATTCACGTTCGCCCAACGATTGAATTGTTGTCTCAATCCATTTCAACAAATCGCTTGTAAAGTGCTCATAATCATGAATCATCTTATCATTCTCCATGGCAATGCCAACAACTTTGCCAATACGTTTGCCCTGGACTGTTTCCTGCTTTAGTTTGCTAAAGTAATGATAGTATGTGACCACATATGTGATAATCGATTTCTCATCCGGATGATCGACACAGACATCTTCGGCATCAAGCAACTTGGCCAAACCCAATTTATCTTCAGCCACATCGAAGGCATTGTTCAGATTGTGTATGGCATTAGTTTTCGATAGCTTCTCAAATTGCACTAAATCTGGACGGTGTTTGTGGATAATGGCATTAAAGGCGAGACCATCACGCCACGATGTTGTGAAATTGCGTACATTCACATTATGATAGCCGGCGGTTTTCATCTGACACCAAAGCAATAGAGCATCCTTGGCCGATTTGGTTTCCTTATTGTCCACTTCCTCGATGGTAATATCTTGAATCTATATTGAAAAACATTGCATTTAATTTGAATTGTTTTTTTGACACTTACACAAACAGACTAAAATAAGGGAATAGAAATAGGGGGATGGGAGGGAAAGATGAAAACTCACCTGGAAACGCAAAATGATGGTCCAAATGAGACCCAAATTAAGCGATGCATTGCCATCGACAATATCATGAGAGCCAATATTCTCCAAATGGACACGTTGTTCACGTAAAAATTGCAATGCCTTGTCCACATTCTCCAGGCAATGAATACGCATTTTACCCTTTGTCGGTTTGGGTAATCTTTCGCCGGATAAAACCTCCAATAGCTTTATCAAATGCTTGCCATCACGCATATCAATGTAAAGATCGGCAATGCGGCAATTAACACGACAAAGATGCGAATTAACCCATTTGGTGAATGTCTTCTTCTGGACACTTTCACGCTCCTCGGCCAATGCCTTGATGCGGGATCGTTCAAAGAGGCGGGAACTTGAATTGCCGCCATCGTATTCGTATTCATCGATATATTCGTTGCCAGGACCCTGACTTGGATCCCATCGAACAATTGAAATGTCCGTCGTCATAATTGTTTTATTTTGTGTACGTTATTATGTCAAATTTCCACTTCTTCTTCTTCGTCGTCGTTGTCCAGTTTTCACAAATTCATAAAAATTTTCAAAAAATATCAAATATTTCGAATATTTTTTGTCGTCTTTTTATGTTAATATTATTGTTGTTGTTGATATTGTATCCAAACCGAAAGTGTTTTCCCTCAATGAATTATTACTACAAAGAAAATAATGACAAAGCAGCAAAAAAAAAAAAAAAAAACATTTTTAGAACATCAAGTGAAAGCAAATGAATATTGGGGTTGGAAAAATTAGTTAACTAAATGAATAAATGAATGATGATTCATTCAGTTATTTCTATGTATGTATGTATGTATATAGATTTTCTCTATATATATATACATATATATGGAGCACATATATATGTAAGTATGTATGTTCTTAAATGGCGTCATTCTGCAGGGTCGCCTGGGTCAACCTCAAGTCCGATCGCAATTGCTTTTTGGTCATTGTCTGTCTGTGTGTACTTGTATGTGTGTCCGTGTGTGTGTGTGTGTGAAAAAAAGGGGGAGGGGGTTTGGGGAGGAACCTAGTTAAAGCTATTACATCACGCCCCAAGCCCCAAAATAGTATTTCATACACTGATTTAAATCGCACACCATGAAATTGCAGGAAATTCAATTCACAAAAATTCATCTGAAACACATATTCACACAGACACACAGAAAAACATTGATATACTATATACTTTACATATATACGTACATATGTATGTACATATGTATGTTTATAGATAGATACATGAGGTTTTATTGATGATTTCACACACTTAACTAAGTGATAAGCAAGAGCATTTCATTTATCAGATTATATAATACAACAATACTTTAAGGTTTTAAGTATAAAAATACTTTCATTTATGTATATATATACAAACATACACCTACATATGTTTGTATGTTTCATTGCCATAAGAAACTCCTTCACATTATAAAAAAGAATATTTCGGAAAAAGAATGCATTATCAGGATTTTCAAAAAATTTATACAAATGTATGTATGCAGATATATACATATATGTACATACATAGATACATATATATAATTTCAGATTCTTTTGAAAGCTATTCCTGAAAGGTTCCAAGGTATTAGATTAACAGCTTTTTATTTTCTTTATTTGTAATTTCTAGACATTATCGTATTCCCATATTGTATACCGAATAACTTGTACTTTGACTTTGGCTTTAAGAAAACCGATTATATTTATAACGATATATAAAAAAAAAAAATATATTGTTTCATCTTTATCTAAATGGATTGAACAATATTCATTGGAAGATCTAGGTCTTTATTTAGGGAAGAAAAATCGTTGATTTTTGAAAGGGAAAACTGGTTTGGATATCAAAACTTGCCAAAACTTTTGTTTTACTTAAAAATGTCAAGTTAAAAACATGTTTAAATTTCTAGTAGACTTAAAAGCGAAATTCAATTAAGAAAATCGGTATCTATATCAATATGCCAACACACATACATATAATGGAATGTATGTGTGCGTGTTTGCTTAAATGTCCTTTGACCTTTATATAGCCCCAACATTGCGCCATTCTCTTTCTGTCTGTTTGTGTGTGTGTGTGTGTGGAACAGATACAGGTCATTCCCTTCTCCAACATTTTCTTTTACTCTCCACAATTGTGCTTTGGTGCTTCTGCTGTTCTACATTTCCGCAATCTGCACTCGAAAAAGTTTTCATATAGTCGGCAGCCCCTCCTCCAATCTCCTCCCCACGGCCCACGCCCCCTTCTCCACCACACACATCATGCGTTATCATCCAGTCGGCATACCTATTCATTTCCTCCCCCTTGTCACTTTTGCTGATTTCATTTGTACTAATTTTTGCGACAGCAACAACAAAAGTCCACCACAATTGTTAAAACAAACAATATAAATCTCATTTACATACACGTAACTCACACACACAGACACAGACTTCACTTTTATTTACAAAAAAAAAAAACATACACGGACACACACACAGATACTAAAATTATGTGTAGTTTCTATCTATGTATTACGTAATATTTTTATTAAAACGAAGCTTAAAACTTGAACGAATGAACGAGAGAGTGTATATGAGAAACGAAATATACCAAGACTAATAAAAGCAACAACAAAACAAATGCCGCCCGCCACACTCACGCATCATTGCCAGAGAAAAGAAAAGAAGAAACAGAGAAAAAAATACAAAAAAAAAAAAAAAAAACAAGCGAGAAAAATAGAGAGTAGAAGTCGGAGAGTATGTGTATCTGGAGAGTCATCATATTAATGGTGGGTGGGACAGGGGTTCTTGGGGGGTGGTGGTGTAAGCAAGCAACACTTGTACATGGGGTAGGTTTTCTGTCAAATGCATAACTCTCTCCTTGAAGCATGCACTCTCTCTCCGTTACTATGGCCTAACTCGGTCTCTTCTGAGCCTGTGTTAATTATGCTTTTATGTATGAGGCGATCTTCTTATTAATAACAAAGTGAGTTCATCACTCAATTAATGAGTGGGTCTCAGTACGCACCCCCCCACCCCCACACTCACATTCACAGATAGAAAGAGCGTGAGGAAGATAGATACATATGTATGTATGTATATACAAGATCTACGGAGCCGGAGTTGTTGTTGTGCAACCTACTAAAGGTTTAATTACCCAACAACAACAAAAACAACAACAGCAACTTCAATGCAAACCACCACCAAAGTCAAAGTTTAATTATGGAGAGAAAACCTGTTTTCCATATAAAATGTATTTCTTTAACTATTTTTTTTTTTGTGTTACTTTTTCTTTAACATTTTCCATTTGCGGCTTTACCTATAAGGTGAATATAATGATTGGCGGAGGGGAAAGAGAAGAGCTCTAACTACTTGTACGTGCTATAGCCTGATATGTGTTTGTATATATGTATATATACAAACAACTGTACATACACATACATACAGATACAGTATGTAGGAATATGTGTTTTAATTCCACCTCCTTTTATTGTTCTCTACAAACATATTTATATGGATCTGTATGGTATAGTACGCGTACGTATAGACAAGGTGGATTAAACACCATTACACAAATATGAAACAAATTGGTAAAAGAAGTTGACTTAAGCAAGTGCAGGCAGAGGTAAGGACAACAACAGCAGCGGAAACAGCGGCAGAGTTTTCACCCATTTACAATAGAAAACTTCAACTCGTGACCTCTTGAGTTTGATGATGATGACGAGGAATGTTGTGGGATTGAGAGGGGGGAAAAGGGGGAAGATTTGCCTATTTTTACATGGGGTGTGCGTATCTTTCGCTCTCTTTCACTTCCACACACTCTCACTCTACACGTGTGTGATTGTGTGTGTGCACGTAACTGTATTTCAAAGTGCAGGCGTATCTATGGGAGAAGAGAGTCACTGTCTCTCCTCATCAACACACACACACATTTTCAAATATGTGCATACAAATGTACAAATATATCTTCGATTTCAATTTATTTATCACCAACTGAAGGAAACGTTACTTAAGGTTCTCTCCCCCCGCTCTTTATTACTTTTTTTCTCTCTTTTACACCAATTCGCATTTCATCTTTGTTTTGATTCCAATTTCAATTCCAATTCCCGATTTTTTAAAGTTATTATTGAAAATAAAAATAAAAGAACCAAAAAAAAAAATAAAATAAAAATGTTTAATTCTGCACACAGACACACATACATCCAATTCGATTAGCGAGGGCCAAAGTAATGAGAACACACACACACACCACTTTTTTTTTATTCGTTTTATATGTACGCGCTCTCACGAATGATGTCATCAACGCAGGCGGCGGCGGCGGCGGTGGGACGATAGAAGAAACGATAGAGCCCAGAAACGAATCTGGCAATTTTTAATCGATGATGATGTTTTCTTTTTTTATATAGCTTATATTATACATATATTTATTGGTATATATAATATGTATATATATACCGTATAGACCAGATTCAAGTTACTGAACTGATCTGTCCCACATTTTCATTTCGATTTCGGAGATACTTTTACGCTCTTGTCATCATCATCTTCACACACATTCATTGCACACACACACACACCTTGGGCGTTGGTCTTACTATTTCACCGACCGATTTGAACTCGATTTTTACTCCGTTTGCGTCACTTACCTACTCGAGAATTTCACAGTTCTGTTTTGCCCTAATTGATTCATAAAAAAAAAACAATATACAAATAAATACACACACAGAATTTACAATAATTTCAAACACGTTAAAGTTAATACAAATTTGGTTTTTTCTTTTTTTCGGTCTGGCGGACAAACTTCATTCGCGAGTAAAATGGAAAATGTATGTATTCAAAACATCGGAGAGCAAATTGTCGAATGAACGGTGAACTAGTGTTGGCTAACATTAAAAATAACAGTGTTGGTAAATTGCATGGGATTATCGAAATTGCTTTATCAATGCCTACTACGAATGCGGATGCTCGGAAAAGATAATAGAAAAGATTTATTGAACAGTCGTTGAAGAAAAATTTGTTGCATAAGTTTATTGCTGAAATTGGAATTTGAGTATTAACTTTTTCATTTAATTCATTTCATTTTCAATTAATCGATCATTTTAAATCAACTCTGCAGCACTGAACAAACTTTATTTATCGATATCAGTGCACAATACTTTCATCGAATGTAAATATACTGCAGTAGTGTGGATTTGGATGGATTTATCAGGAACTTTATATTTAAGAAACCGCAATTGCTATTTAGCGGCAAAGTGTTTGAATTTTTTTGTGTGAAAGGCACCGGCCATTGGCCGCTTAGAGAGTGAACAAGAATAAGAGAATAGTCAATTATATACATTGAAGAAGCAGGATGAGCATGAACACCATGAGCACCACCGCCACTACTACCATCAATCCCACAACTGTTGCTAAAGTGCCGGTAAAGCTGTACGATGTTACGGCGCGTGTATTTAATGCAATGCAAACTCTGGACATAACATCACTGGCAAGCTATCCGCAGGCAGAGATACGGCCGGTGTTGCCTTCGTTAGTGCGAATGAGTCTACTCTCACCGCTGGACAATACCGCCTCCTCAATGGAATCTCGCAAGAAGATACTTGCCGTACTCATTGGCATCGAGGTTGTCAATAGCATTGTGTCCTATCTGCAGGTCAATTACCATGAGCTGGAGAACGAACTAAAAAAGGAACTGCAGTCACGTCAGAAATCTGCATATTTTGAGGGCCAACAGCCTTCCGAGTATGGTCTCCAATCGGGCATAGCATTGGGGTTTGAACGCTCCGATGTTGCCAGAAAGGTGCGTGTTGTGCTCTCCGAAATATTCAATCTCCAGCAACAGGTAACGGAACAGAAGCCGCCAACTCACTTGGAAATCCTAGACGATGGGATTTATCTAGAGGAAGTTGTGGATATACTGTGCATTGCTCTGGCTGAGCTACCATCGCTTTTGAATATTCTGGAGCTGACTGATGCCTTAGTTCATGTGCCCAATGGACATCGGATCATTTGTGCCTTGGTGGCAAACTTTCCAGATTGCTATCGCGATGTCGTCTCACATATTATAGCCAATTGTGATGAGGAGGGTAGCGATGGCAAGCATCGGCTAACTCTACTGATGGCCTTAAGCGAGATGAATCCCTCCCAAGCCTTAGCCAATCGTTCCATGTGCGTTGACATGATGAAGGTACCATCGTTTATGCTAAAGTTAACGCTCAAGCATCCAGAGGATTTGGTAAGCTAAACGTGGCAAACTCTATATGTAAATAATCAAATAAATATTTGTTTTTATTTCATTTTGCATAGATTGCCTTTCTCACTGGCCTTCTGCTGGGCAATGATCAGAACTTGCGCTCCTGGTTTGCTGTATATATACGCTCGAGTCAAAAACGTAAGGGTGATGCCTTAAATTTGGTTCGTGTCGAACTGCTGCAGAAGATAATACAGATTACTAGCAATGCGGCCGATCTGAAGGACTTTAATCTCCAAGGAGCAGTACTGTTGCGTCTGTATTGCGCCTTACGGGGCATTGGTGGCCTAAAGTTCAATGACGATGAGATAAATGCTTTGTCCCAGTTGGTCACCAGCTGTCCCAAGCCAACACCGTCTGGCGTAAGATTTGTTACACTGGCCCTATGCATGCTGGTTGCCTGCCCATCGCTAGTATCTACAGTACCGCTGGAGAACAAGGCTGTCGAATGGCTGCAGTGGCTTATACGTGAGGATGCCTTTTTCTGTAAACGCTCAGGGACCAGTACATCGCTGGGTGAAATGCTCTTGCTGCTCGCCATCCACTTTCACAGCAATCAAATAACAGCAATCAGTGAAATGGTCTGCTCTACTTTGGCCATGAAGATACCGATACGGCCAAATAGCACGAACAGAATTAAGCAACTATTTACCCAGGATCTTTTCACAGAGCAGGTGGTGGCCCTGCATGCTGTACGAGTGCCTGTCACACCGAATCTTAATGGCACCATACCTGGTTACCTGCCTGTACATTGTATCCATCAACTTCTGAAGTCGCGCACCTTTCTTAAGCACAAGGTTCCGATTAAATCATGGATCTTCAAGCAAATTTGCAGCTCAGTACGGCCTGTGCATCCTGTCATGCCTGCTCTGGTGGAGGTGTTTGTCAACACTTTGATTATACCGAATCCCACGGGCAAAGTTAACATTGATCACATGCATAGACCCTTCACTGAGATAGAGATTTTGCATGTCTTCCGCACCTCACAGTTGACCTTTTTTGCCGAAGATCTGCCGCCCATGACTGAAAGCGAAGAGTTAGCTCAGATCGAGGTCAGTTGTCCACTGACAGCGCAGCTTCTAATGATATATTACTTGATGCTCTATGAGGACACACGACTGATGAATTTGAGTGCCCTAGGCGGACGCAAACAAAAGGAGTATTCCAATAACTTTATGGGCGGATTGCCTCTGAAATATTTATTACAGAAAGCCCATCAGTACCATAATGATTATTTGTCCCTATTTCATCCTCTCCTGCGACTAATTATCTCAAACTATCCGCATTTGAGCATGGTGGATGATTGGCTGGAGGAGCATTATCTGGTCAATGGCTGTGGTGGGCCCAGTAGTCAGCTTGAAATGACGACGGTGGATTTAAAGCCAGAATTTCTATCGCGTGCCCTGGATACTGTAAAGACCAAGCCCCGTCTGGCCATACGTGTATTCAAACAGCTACTACAGCTGCCACCTGAAGCCTTGGCCAAATATGCTCAGCAGCTGGTGCAGCACTTGCCGTTGATATTTGAGAGATCGGTGCCGCGGTATATTAAGGATCTGTACAATGATCTCTGGTTACGTTTGAATTCCGTGTTACCGACGACATTGTGGATTATGTCTTTGAGAGCAATTACCAAGACATCGGACTCTATTAGTAGGCGGACATTTGCAAACGAGAGTCTATTGGAGCCCATGGAAGTGCTGAGGTAATTTCATCTCGAGAACCAGAAATCTCTAATCTCTAATCTTACTCTTGCTCTCTCTTACAGCTGCCCAACGTATGTATTTTGTTCGCCCTATCTACTAATGATATTGCTGCGCATTCTAAAGGGTAGCCTGGCGGCATCCAAAACATGTTTAAATGTTCACATGCAACAAAAGCAGGTGCTGGACAAGAATGGCCTCGTTCAGACCGATGCCGATCGAGAGGAATTAAAGACCACTCTGATTGCATCACAGGAGAGTGCGGCTGTTCATATACTGCTCGAGGTTTTAGAATATATGTCGAATGCAGCTGATGATCGTGTGTCGCAATTGGAAATGCGTGAAATTCAAGGCATAATCGGTACATATGTGCATCAGGCGTTCATTTCGGAACCATCACTGGCAAAACTGGTGCATTTCCAGACGTATCCAAAGTCTGTGATACCCATGATTGTAGCCAGTGTGCCATCGATGCATATTTGCATCGATTTCGTTCACGAATTCCTCAATGTGACTGAAATGGATAAACAGATTTTTACCATAGAGCTAACCTCGCATCTGGTGCTGAATTACTCTATACCAAAGAGTCTGGGAGTGTCCAAGTTTTGCCTGAATGTCATTCAGACGACATTGTCGCTGCTTACCTCATCTGCCAAGTGTAAATTTCTACGTAACGTTTTGCCAGCCATGGTACGATTCGCAGAGACTTTCCCCATACTGGCTGACGATTGCGTCAATATTCTAATGACCACTGGTCGGAGTCTGCATTCACAGTCATCGCTGGGCGTGACCACCATGCAAATGCCTCTAACGGAAAGCGCTAAATTATGTTCGTATCGAGATGCCCAGCTACATATCGTTATGATAGAGGATGCTTTTAAAGCTCTCGTATCGGCTGTAATGCAAAAATCCGAATTGTATTGATAGAGATCCTCCGACTATATAGATATAAAATTCACCTTGTACCTCCTCCAACAACCTCAAACCACCTTCATCTCTGTTCCATAACCAACCCCCTTTTGAATCCCTGACGTGAACTCGTAATTGTATTATGTGTAAAATAAATGATTAATTAATGAATTTTGTACAACAGTCATAAGGGTATTACTTTAAATTCGAATTGGACTTTAGATTTAAATTAGTAAATAATAATTATTTAACTGAAACGGAAAAAAACCCTGAATTATAATCAACCGGGTTTTGTTTCAAAACTTGGCTGCTAAGTTGCCGATCGATTGGTCTATCGATGACGATAGCGGAGCATTTCGAGACTATAAATAGTCGGTGCCATCGATAGTGTACGATAGTTGCCTTCGATAGTGCCAAAAAATTAAAAAACTTTCTAATATAATTTTTATTTCTTATTTTTGTTTACTTTTTACATATTAAGATTTTTAAGGTGTTTGTTTAAAAATAGTAAAGTGTTTACATTATCCTTTGAGAGGCGGGTACGTCTGACTGAAACAATTACTCTTGGCTCGTAATTATGATTGAATCACCTCGCGAAATTTCGTTGTTTATCAATGGCTCGGTTATCCAAAAAATCAAAGATTGGACCGAATTTGTGTGGCATTCTATATTGAGATCAAAGTCATTCGGGTTTTCTTTACTGGCCAGTTCAACTAAAGGATTATATAATTATATAATATCCACAGCAGAGTTTTCGGAAGCATTATTAAAAAAGGATAATATTTTTTCAATAATATTGCTGCTTGTTTAGCACTTGAAATTAGTTGAGAGCTCCTGAAACACAGACAGGGGTTTTTTTAATTGATTGCATACTTTTACCAAATGCAGTTTCCAGCCGTATGCCAATGGTATTATTAAGGAAACGGTTATATAATTTCCACAGGAGACTTTTTCGGAAGCGTTATTAAAAAAGGACAATATTTTTTCAATGTCCTTTAAAATATTAATATTAATTTTAATTTTAAGTAAATGGCAGGATGCATTTTTGGTGGATAACTAAACAGTAGATATGGCTTCATTTCCTGAGAAGAATTTGTCGTTGGCAATAGAGCTTTGAAATAACTTATACAAAATAGAAGCTGACTTTGTTTGCTTTACCAATGCATACAGTACTCACCGTTTAGAAACAAGCGATTTATTATTGTTAAGTAGTGAACACAATTTTAACCCCATGAGAAAGCAATTTTTCGCAAATTTGAATCAAACTTGAGCAAATGTGACAAAACCGCGCGAATAATTTATTTGGAAAATGTGAATACACTATCGGAGGCACTATCCCACAACTATCGACTGCGCCATCGATAATATGACAGCTTGATAGTGCCAAACCATCGATAGTGTTATCGATAGTTCTCCACCTCTATTCGAGACCCATACATTTGGGAATCGGAGTACGCTATATGCATTTTTTGTTGTTACCACAAAGCTCAGCTCTCGGATGTGGAAAATAAAATTAGTGTTGGTGTAATTGTTTATAAACATTTTGGAGCTGAAGCTATTGCAAGTGCAATAATTGTGAGTAGGCCAAATAACGGTGTAAACGTATTTTTCATTTATGTGAAATTTTAACTTTGTGTTTAACGACGATGCTCTGTCTCTCCATTTCTGCTGGTGCTGCTGCTGGCTGATTCGTAATTGCCTTCTTGTGTACGTCTCTCTCGCTTGCTCCACCAACCAGCCAGCCATCCTAAGTGTGTGTGAGGGACAGAGAAAGATGCGGCAACAGTGTTTTTTGTTTAATGTTTTTTTTTGTTTTTGTGTAATGAATTTGCTGGACTGAAAGACAAACCAAACCAAATGAAATGAAATAACTTTGAATTGTTATTACTCGCATACACCCCCCTCAAAAGCTACCGCCCACCTTCTCCTTTCGCTCCACCTATGTTGTATATTATCCCATCCTAGTTGTATATCAGCTAGCTGTAGCTGCACTTTCCAAGACAAAAAGCAACAACAACAAACAAGCCCGGGAATGTAGCCACAAATACACACATACACTCACGCATCACGAGCATACACATTCATACATATATTCACACACGACACAGACACATAAACTTATACATATGTATGTATGGTTGTATGTATGTACATGAGTATATGCATACATATGAACATTGGACAGGAAATCTGTTCTGGAGGCTGAGGCCTGCAGTTCTCCAATTTCGATTTCGATTCTGCGTAATGCACTTGCAACACACACTCACACATACACGCACACATACACAGGCACGTGGAGGAGGGTTTTCGCTTTTTGCTGCCGGAAAACTCAATTAAAGTTTTCGAGTAGTTCGGGGAGTTCAGTGCAGGAGAAGTGGGTAGATATGCAAAAGCCTAGTCTGCTTTTATTGGAGTGTCCGTCTGTCCATAGTACACACCCACAATTATTTTTTATTTGCCCCCACCCCATCACTACTACCTCTTCATACATAGTCTATTTCCATTCAGAAGTTCCATAGTTGTCCAGTTTTAGAGAGCGAGATAAAGAGACGTGTGAGTGAACGACCGAGAGCGAGAGAGAGCATGGCTTGAGCAGGATAAGAGCAACAACAAATTGCAGTGACAGTAAAAACAACAACAACAAACATCCACCCACATATCCAGCAGCAGCAGTTCTCTCTTTAAGAGCGCTTTTCTCTTTCTCTCTCTCTCTCTCTCTCTCTCTCTTGTTGGCTCGCTCGCTCGCTCTCGGTGGTGTGTGCTATTGTTTGTTGTGCTCGCTCGCTCTCCCTTTCTGTTTGTCTTGCGCCGTTCGTTTATCGTTGCCGCTGTCGTTGTTGTCCGTTTGCAGTCAGGAGGCAGGCAGGCAGCGCCGCAGCAGCAGCAGCCGAAGAAGAAGAAGCAGCACCGGAGTTACAAAAAGGATTTGTTGCAGACACAATTTGTTAGAAAATGTTGTAAAAGAAAATATACATAGGTAGAACGAAAAGCAAAAAAAAAGAGAAAAACAAATTATATTTGCAAAACATAAAAGGTAGTTAAATTTTTAAATGTAACCTTTAACAAATCTGATGAAATTCATCGAAACCGAATTCGAAGAAAAAATCCTTGGCAAAAAATTTTCTTTGCGCCGGCACAAAAAAAGTAGCCACGAAAAAAAAACCGTTTGTCACCACAGGCAGCAGCAGCCCAGCGCACGCTCTCTGGGAGATGGAGATGATATTGCGGGGGCTCATCCGTCGTGGATGTATCCCGTAACTGCGTAGTTGAAAGTGCCTTGTAAAATAAAGAGCCGAGGGAATAATCTAACTAAAAAAAAAAAAAAACAAAAATTAATGACAACCTAAAGTGATGCAGACATATGAATCAATCTATATACTATATATATAAATAAATAAACCAGTCAAACAATTAGATGACAAACAATAACTAATTTCCTCTCCTTCTCTGTCTCATTTGGTTGTTTTTTCACGCTCTCCGCAAAAGCCTTACCAGTGTCTAAGCAGTGTCACTAGTTCAACACATGGATGCAAAAATAAAAAAACAGTTAAAAAATAAAATTATAAATATACGAAACGACAAGAAACAGGACTCCAAACACATATCTGACGTTAAAGGTCCAAAGATCCAAAGTTATACCATATAGACACCTCTGTACATTCAAACAAGTCTTAAACGACAATATCTCACCTTATAGGAGATTAGAGATATAAAACAGGTTCTCTAAAGACCTCTTAGCAGGTCCAACAGATAACATCTGAAATTATATAAAAACTATATAAACATCTCCATTCCATTTTCAGAGATAAGATTCCTTTTAAAACATATGGCCAAGTTAAAGTTATTAAGTTGCAAAGAGTTTCCAAAGATATGTATCAAAAGGATTTCTATATCTAATAATATAAAGAGATATAGAGAGAAAGAGAGAGGGAATTATTGTTAATCTATATCACATTATTCAAATTTGATGTAATAATTTTGTTTGTTGTTTTTTTTACAGGTGCGTCAAGATGCGTCAGTTTAACATCTCGGTCATTGGACTATCCGGGACCGAAAAGGATCGCGGTCAGGTCGGCGTGGGCAAGTCATGCCTTTGCAACAGATTCATGCGCCCCATGGCCGATGATTATTTCATCGATCACATATCAGTGCTCAGCCAGAGTGATTTCAGCGGTCGCATAGTGAACAATGATCATTTTCTGTATTGGGGCGAGGTGCGCAAAACCACCGAAGAGGGTGTCGAATATAATTTCAATATCATCGAGCAGACCGAATTCATGGACGATTCCACATTCCAAGCCTTTAAAGTGGGCAAAATGGATCCATATCTAAAGCGGTGCACATCCACCAAAGTCTTCTCCGCAGAGAAACTCATGTATATATGCAAGAATCAGTTGGGAATCGAAAAAGAATATGAACAGAAAGTAATGCCAGATGGACGACTTAGCATTGATGGCTTTGTGGTTGTCTTCGATGTGAGTCCAGTGCCAAATCGAAGTGTAGAAAAGCAAGTGGAGTTTGTCCAAAATGTCATAGCCACTATACTAAAGAATAAGAAGCCATTGGTTTTGGTTACTACCAAAAATGACGACGCCTACGAGCTGTATGTGCGCGAGGCGGAGAAAATAAGCCAACGAAAGGACTATAAGAGCACAGTGCAGCTAATTGAGACATCTGCTCACGAGAGCATCAACATTGATCTGGCCTTCCTCATGCTGGCCCAGATGATTGACAAGGTTAAGAATCGTGTCAAAATCATTTCATATCAGGAGTCAGCCAAGTCACGGAAGGAGTTACTCGACACTCGATCCGAGGCCGTGACGCGTCTAATTCGTAATCAAATCACCGACTATCATATACTATGGTCTCAGGGCTCCAAAATGCTATCCCAATACCGCGAATGGAATGAGTTCTTGAATATTTTCGGTAATGAGGCGGGGCAGAAACTGTTCCGTCGTCACATGAAGAAGCTACGTGACGATCATCTCAACAAGAAATTACATCAGTATTTGGATAAATTTGCCTTGGCCCTGGAGTATATGTTGCCGGACATTAGTGCATTGAATATCAGCGATGACGATGCCTGGGAATGTGCTCGAAATTATTTGCAAAATCATATTGAATTCGAGCAATACTTTTTCGAGTGCCCCCAAGCCTCATGGACCGAACTGATCGATATGGATGAGGCGGAAGATGAGACACGCATTCCCTTTGATGTCCTGGAAACTTCCGAATCGGAGACAGTATTTCGTAATTACTTAAATTCTGTTCAACAGGACAAAAAGAAGATTGGGTAAGAAAATATTTAAATAAATAATTATTTTTCCCAATTATCATACTTTGTTCATTTTCTAGTTGGAAGCAACAATTCAAGATGCTATTGGAGGAATCCGGTTTTGTTACACCTGGCAAACAGTTATCCGAGGTCCGTGTGCTCTTCATGGGACGTGAGTGTTTTGAGGCACTGTCCGAGCACGATTGCCAGCAGATCTATGATATTCATCAAGATGAAATTATTGAGAAGAGTAAACAGAATTTTGTGGAACTGCTGCTGGAGCATGCTCAATATTTTCTGCAGTTCAAGAATGTCGATATTATCACACAGGAAGATGTGCGACAAATAACGGATGTCATACAAGAGGATTCACGTTACAAAATGCTCGATCGTCTCGATCAGGAGCGACGTGTCATATTATTGCAGCATCTGCGCTTCATACATTGTCCCATACGTGATCATTGTCCGTTCTTCAATAACTGTGTGGACAGTTTAATTGAAGAGGTGCTCTCTGATAAATCGGCCAGCAATCATAAATCGCAAGGCGGTGGTTGGAAGACCACCGGAAATGGTAGCGATCGAACGCTCAATTTACTCATTGTAGGATCAGAGCATTTGGCAAGTGATCTGCTTAACGACATACGAATATGTACGGGGAGCAAGGGTGAATATGTCTATGAGAATCAGACGTATTATCTGAACTATCGCATAGCCAATGGTGATATGGAAGCCTTTAAGGCCATCGATGTATCCTCGAGCGGTAAGTGGCATTTTGTGTGTACAAAGCAAATCATTTTAGTTAATTTCGTCTTTTTATTATGTAATAGGTTTAATTTGTGTCTACTCGAATCAGCAATCGTTTGAAACGCTCAAAGATAATCTCGAACGTACATTACTCTGCAATTTGGAGCTGGAGGATAAATTTGAAAATTTACCAATTGTCCTGGTCTATCAACCGCAAGATCTCAAAGAGAACGAAGTGGAATATCTGCGAAGCGAAGGCATGCGCCTATCGGAGATGTTGCATTGTGATTTTATTGATCATACACAGAATCATCAGAAATATGTTTATGATATACTCAATATTGTAATACTCTCACTCAAGCTAACCGAAATGAAAAGCTATGAGCCATATCCATCCAATCATACCGATTTGCGTATTCTATGCTGCATCTTTTGTGGCGATCAATATGATATTGAGAACATTGTCCAGCCCCTGGTGGCCGAATCGATGATGGTTAAGGCCAATGAACATTCAATTATAATTGATGTATTCATTGGCGATGCAAAACGGAGGGTAGAGTTTATATTATCATCATATCATGGCACCAATCAGTATCGAGATGAGCTTATACATGGCTACATCTATTTCTATTCGGCCAAACGTCGATCCTCATTGGCCAATCTCAGGTTAGTTAACATCCAACTAGTATGTCTAACAATGTAAATGAAATTTTTTTCGTTTCTTTTTCGATTTAGCATTCTTGCTGCCCAGAATGCTAACATTCCATTACAGATCATTGCGGTGACAGAAAGCGGAGGTGTCAATGCCTTCTTCAATAGCGATATATGCCAATTTCTTATCACCGAAGGCAATGCTCTGGCTGATCGTTTCAAGGGAAGTTTTATGACCTTCTCAGCCGATCAGTATGTTAAATGTAAGTATTGAAATGAGTTACCATATTTGATTATATTCATTCAATTTAACAATTCCAAATTTAAGTTGCCTTCTATAATCCATTCCTGAAAACCGCCTGGGATAACAAATATGAGGTGGAGAATCTACATGTCGAGGAGTCAATTACTTTAGATTCAGGAGAAGGTACGCTTGAGAATTCAGTTAATCAAATGCCACGCCCACCGCCACGCCATGAAAGCTATATGCTATCGAATACATTGGGTACCGATGGTTCAGGCAGTGAAAACTACGAAATGCTTCCTACACGATCTCTCAACTCATTAAATGGTGAATATATCTTACAATATCTTTATATTTATAATTTCTTATATCTTATCTCTCTTCAATTTGTAGAAGAAAGAGATATATCCTTAGATGAAATCTATGATGACAACAACGAAAAACCCAAACACCTGCATCAAAGTGAGTTCCATAGTAGCCATTTAGAAAACAACAAATAAAACTTAAAAAAAAAACAAACAAAACATCCAATTCAAACAACAAACCCCCCAAAAATAATTTAACAAATAACAATTCCGAATGAAATAACACTTAACAAATATATCCAAATATACTTATATATACCTATATATATATATTACAATTAACAATACATATATATTTCTAATCATACTGTGCCCTCATCTTATCATCTCATTATCATTATCATCATCATCATCAGATTCAAACCCAAACTCATCTCATCCCTTCCATCTCATATTCATATTCATATTCATATCCATATATATATGAATCTATATATATATATACAAAAATATATATATATACATATATACTCTATAATGATTATTATTATTAACGATTAACCATAACAATAATTTTTTTTTATCGATTTATCTCTGTGTGTGTATTTGTTGTTGTCATTTTTGGCTATTGCAAACCAATTGTTATTATCAAAAAAAAAAAAAAAAAAACAAACAAAAAAAATCAATCAAAACTCAAAATCGAAAAAAAGGATTCCAGATATTCCCTCCTCCAACAACTCCTCCAGAGCCAGCCCCTCCAGATCATCAGCTCATTACATGCACATATAAGAGTCAATTCGTTTCGGCTTCAGAATCAAGTTTGGAAGAAATAACATGTAATCTAACTATTTTGAATATATTTTCTATAATTCCCGTTATCCGTTATAACAAACACATATTCTCTTTTTTAGACCATTTTGTTTCTTTTACACACTGTACACCGACTCACACACACACACACGATTCGTCCTCATTATCCACTCGCCTTAAAAAAAAAACATCTTCCCGAATTAATTATCGAAACGATATTTATTTTGCTCATGAAGTGTGAAATATTCGTGCAGATATCCATAGAACCAAATGATTTTAATTAAAATTAAAAGTAATTAATACTGTTTTTTCCTTTTTGCCATAATCTATAAACATACATGCTTATATTCTTGACCAGTGTGAGAAGCCGATTCGGGATAGCCATGTCCATCTGTTCGTCTTTGCGAATCAACTTCATGCCCTTAATTTGAAAGCTACTTGAAAAAAACTTGGTTTTCAAACATATCTTGAGATTGAGTTTCATCGGTCAAAAGGCCTATTGAGAAATATCTCAGATTGTAGATATAGAGACAGATCTTTTTAAAGCAGGCTTAGGGAGAAATTTATCTTAATTTTATAATATGAAAAACAAAACTTATTCAATGAAATTTTTAGAAGGAATTTAAAATCGCTTACACTGCAGGGGCGTAGGCAAATTTAGTTTCTTCTCGTTTAGTAAATAATCTTTGATACAATTAAATTAAAATGATCTTCAAGCCTAGATAGTTTGGCTTTTTTTAACGGTTAGGTCCTTGTTCGTGGTTTTAACTACGACCAATTTAAAAATTTTTTCAAAAATGTTTAAAAATTATATCCTGATTATTCAATCGACTATTAATTTTGATAAGTAGCTATGATTTTCAGATATACATATTTGTAAAAATGCCTTATATTTTCCATTTGCTATTAAAATGCAGTGCAATTTATTAAAGAAATTCATTTAAGTTACATTTACAGTTAAATGTATCGACTACTTCCAATCTTAACGGTTAATCTTTGCCATCATTGTATTGAAAAATGGTTCTAATCTGCTAGAATGTTTCTCCGCAGCATCTCCTTTCTCCTAACAATCACCCTACCACCCCCGCCAGACCGCCCCATATTGTCATTGAATTGTGTTTTAATCATTTCTCCTGACCTACCTACAACCAACACCACGCCCACTGTCCACCGCCCACCACAATCGCTATTAGTCTCTCACATGTTGAATGTTGTTGTGTGTCCTCTGTTTCTCTCTATCTCTCTCTTTGCCTCTGTCTCTTTTTTGGAGCCTCATAATGTGTTTTTTATTTTTGTGTTCATATTTTTTAATTTTGATTTATTGATTTTGTCTATTTTTGTTTTTTTTTCTCTCTTGAAATAACAAAACCAACATTCCATGTACATAATACATACATACATATTACATATGTATATGTATACATATATAGAAGAATAAATATTTAGAAAAAAATATATACATATATGTACATATATACTATATATGTACATAAAAATTAGAATATTATGTACATAGTATATCCTTTTTAACCATCGATTGGAACCATATCGAGATTGTAAAACAAAAAACAAAAAAAAAAACAAATGTTTTTTCGTTTTGTGTCGCTGTTTTTTGTCTGTTTCCCCTCTGTCTCTGTTTTTTCTCTCCACGTATCTCACTTTCTCACACTCTCTCTCTCTCTCTCTGTTTCTCTCTGTGTTTGAGTTTGTTCTTGCTTAGTTTGTTGCTCATTTAAAACATGAAAACATTTATTTTTTTATGTTTTCGGTTTTGACGAATTGTTGTTGTTGCGAATATCTGATGAATTGTTTATTGTATTTCATTTCTATGTGTTTGTTTGTTCTTTCTTTACTTTTTTCCTCATGCATTTCATAAGCAGCGGATGTCAGCGGGTCCAAGGATTCATTGGCCACCCATGATGCAGGTTAAAAACCACTCTCTCTCTCTCTCTCTATCTCTCTCTCTTGATCTCCTCCTGTCTCTCTCTCTCTCTCACTTATTTTCCGCTTAGCTATCTATAATTCTAACTACATATATAACACCTTTATATATATATATATATATATACCCCCAGTAGCTTCATTTATCCCAGCACGATCCGTAGCCTATACATATATATCAAATATGTATATATATTTATAAAATAAAAATGTAACAAAATAACACAAATCCAATCCAGAGTTAATTACCTACATTTCTATTCCCTTTCCCGTTCTTCCATTATCTGTTTATTTTTCAAGAAGATTCGTTTCAGTTAGGAACCAGTTTTATTTTAAGTTTTTGTATTCCATTCCATATGTAAATAATATTAGTGCATATTAGTTTGTAGTCACTGTAGTTGTCGTAATGACAAGTGAAGGCAAGGATTGTAAAAATAATACGGATTTGGATCTTACAGAATGGCTGGAGGACAAGAGCGATGCCCGCCGCAATATGAATAAGAATTCGATATGGAACAATTTCAGTGGATCGGCAACCAATACACATGCCTACACCACTGGACGGCGGCACATTGACTCAAATTTAAATCGGATACGTCCAAAGGGTCCCAGTCAAACGTTGAAGGTGGGTGAGGCGCCCAGTCGAAATTGTCCAGCCATGAGCTCTTCAACTTTCACGCTACCCACACAGCAACCCGGCAAGCTGAATATGAAGAATTTCCAATTGGTTAGCGATGCGGTGGCCAAAATGAATTTCACTGGCAGCGGCAGTGGTAGCATGGCTGAATCCTATCTGGGTGGTTGTGATGTCGGTGTTCCTGGTGGTGGTGTCGGTGGTGTTGGTGGTCCCATTCCCATTGATAAAGACGCTAAACGCTATGATCATGCCCAGCTAGATGGTGAAGATGAGGATTCCGAAGAATTGGCCGAGTATGAGCAAATTTATGAAAATGAAGGTAAAAATTAGTCAAATAATTCATCTAAGTAAGGTAGAATAATAGATAGAGAGATGCAGTTACAGATCTAGAGAGAAATGGAGAGAAAGAGTAGAAGAAAAATGAGAGAGATTGAAAGGAATATAATATATCTATATATTTTTTATTATTTATTATTTTTTGTGTATATTTTCTTATCCAACTGCAGACTGCACGGAATCAGATAGCTGCGCTAGCTCTACAGAGCGTCGAGTGCGCCAACAGAATGCCTATTACAAGGCCAACAAGAAAGCGGCCACCACCAAAAAGAATAAGAAAAAGAAGGTGGCCATTCCCGTCCAGACACCGCGTGTTCCACCATTTGGATCGTATGTTAGTCCACCAGAAATTCCATTGCACTATCAACGTATGGCCGGTGCCGGGGGTGTTGGTGTTAATGTAATAGGTGGTCCCGGAGGAGCAGGTGAGAAAAGTATGTGTCGTGTTGTCCACTATTCCCCACTCCACTTCCAAATCATCAAACCCAACTACGAGTTGCTTGTCTTAAAATTTTCTAAATTTCACTGTCTTTTCTTTCTAATAAATTTTATTGAAATATTTGTAATTTTTCCCCTTTTAAAATTTTGTAACCTATAGAAAAATCTGAGGCTGGCGTTTCCGAGTTTATGAAAAGCGATAAATCACCCGAGGTAAGTGAGATTATAATTATCCTTCTCCTTCTTTATTTAATATTTATTTATCTAATTCATTTTGTAGTATTCTATGGTGCCCGATTTGACAAATGCTGGCATTTTTGGAGCTGAAAATCTACCCGAATTCAATATGAATGCCAAATGTTTGAAAGACTTTGAGAAGCTTGAAAAGCGGCGCATCAAAGAGGAGACAGCACGTCTGCGTAAATTGCAGGAAAAGGAAAAGGAGCAAGAGAAGAAACTGAAGCGCAAACTCAAGCAACAAAACGCCAAGGGTATAACTGAGACAACGGAGGCGCAATTCGGCAAATTGATGATATGCTCCGAAAAGGATGATAATATACCAATATTCCTAATCAAATGCGTTGAATTCATTGAGAAGGAAGGACTCGATTCAGAGGGTATCTATCGCGTGCCCGGTAGTCGAGCGCATGTCGATATGCTATTTCAGAGATTCGAAGAAGGTAAAGTTAATGCCACTTGCCATCACTCTGTACAAGTACCTATATCCTAAATCCACATGCCTTTATGTAGATCCTAATACGGTAATTGATGTTCTGGATATACCGGTGAATGCTGTGGCCACAGCACTTAAGGATTTCTTTTCGAAACGATTGCCACCATTGTTTAGCAAGGACATTATCAAAGAGCTGGAGGAAATTGCCGGTAATGCAAATAAATTTCATTATTCTTTCAAAGAGATTTTAAATTCTTTTCTTTTTATTGTTGCAGGATCACGTGGTGTTGGTTCTTCCAAGCTTAATGTTGAGGTCAAAACCGATCGCAGTTGCCGTTTGATAGCTTTAAAATCATTGCTCCAAAAACTACCACCCATTAATTTTGCCATACTCAAATATATATTCCAACATTTTGTGCAGTAAGTGAATGTCAAAAAGGTTTTAAGAATTAGTTCACCAATTCACAACTTTTTTTTTTTGCAGTGTATCGGACAACTCGAAACTAAATAGCATGGATAGCAAAAATTTGGCCATTTGCTGGTGGCCGACATTGATACCAATCGATTTCACCGATATGGGACATTTTGAGCAGTTGCGTCCCTATCTGGAAGATATTGTTCAAACAATGATTGATCAGTTTCCCTATCTATTTTGCGGCAAGGATGCTTTTGTTATGGTTTAAAAATAATTTAAAATTAGATTTAAAAACAAAAAAGAGATAGTTAGATTCAATACAAGAATAATAGAGATTGAGAGAGCAAAAGAGTAAAAGTGCAGAGCAAAATGCAAAATGAAAGAAAATGTGAGTGAGAGAAAGCGCGAGAGATAGAGAGAGAGAGAGAGAGACAGAGATATCAATTTAGAAGCAGCTCAAGAAATTATATAGAAGCCGAAACCCAACGATGATGACAACTAATGATCCCATGCAACAAGAATGGATCATTGCAGTATGAAAAGAAGATCATGCATATAAATATATATATATATATATATAGCTCTATATCTATGTGTGTGTGTGTATGTATATACTATACTATAGTGAGATCTGATCGATGCAAGTATATACATATGTATTTATATATATACATACATATACATATATATATATATATGCATTAAGTCTATGTGTCTGTAAAGTATTTCCACAAAGAGAACAAGAGCAAAATGCAGAAAACAAACAAACGAAAAACGACAAAAACAAAAAAAGAAAAATTAGATAAGTAGGGTATATTTATTTTTTTATATGTATATGTATGTATGTATGTATATCGCGATATATCTTCTATATATATATATATATATATATATATATATACCTATATTTTGTATTAATGGCTTTGTTGTGTTTCCGTGATATATGTAAACGCAGTGTATTATTATGGTATGTGTGTGTGTGTGCCCTTGAAATCAGGTTATAAGGATACTCATTGCCCTTCCTTCTTACCTAGATGTATTCTCCCCCCTCGTTCTAACTTGATGACTTCTTAGATTCTTGGGCATTATGTCTGTGTATGTATTGTAAGTGTGTGTGAGTGTCTCTGTGTGTGTGTGGAGTAGTTGTTGGCCAAAAATAAGGACAACGCACAAAAGTGAAACAAATGCACTTTGTTTCTCTTTTCTATATATATATATATATATATATATATATATATACATACAATATAAATGTCGATTGAAAACTTTCAAAGTAAACTAAATGTGCAGCTTAAATTAGTGATGAGGGACACATAGAATAAATAAACTTAATTACAAAATATCTATCCGATAGATATATACTACATATTCAATAGAATATAAAAGATTGGTCAAATTGTGCTTGTGCCGCAGAGATGAGAAGACGGGTCTATATAGTATAATTATATACATATGTGTGCTCGATCAATGTGTGTGAATGCTTTCTGTCAGCTCTACTTTTATATACATATACATATATTAGTTGAATGTGTAACATAAATCTCCTACTATAGGGAAAAATTGGTCCAGAAATGAGTCTTGTTCGCGTACTAATTATCCAAAACTTATGCTTAGAGGAACATGTATGTAGTACAGTGTACTAACTTACACACATGGACGAAAAAAGAAACAAGGAAAACAAAATGCTTTTATACAAATTCAAAACTTGTATTTACCCATTTCTTTCCTATCTGTTTAATCGCCGTATAACTTCATTTGTGTGTTTGTATTCGTGTGCGTGTGACTGTGCGACTGTCCTTTCTGTGTGCATGTGTGTGTGTGTGTAATTTAAGAATATGGATATAGTGAATATATATAAATATATATACGTATATACGTATATAATCGCACATTATCCCGGCACCTGTATCCTGTAAAACCCTCGTTGCCCGTTCTCCCTAATTGTCTAAAGATATATATATATATATATATATACAAATAAAACTATGATATGAATTTTGCGTTCTAACTTTTGGCTAAGTGTATGCGTGTATGTATGTGTTTTGTGTGTGCTAATACTAACAATTTCTAAATATGCATATATATATATATACATATATATATATTTTAATTAAAAAACAAAAACGAAACAAACAAAAACAAAAAAATTATAGACAACTTAAGCCTAAGTGTTATTTCTTGTAATTGAACATTAATTTTTTACTTATATATACATATACATATATACATGTACGTATATATGTATATATATATATATAGATATATATTTATATTTATATGTATATATATACATACATATAAGTATATGAGAACAAAAACAAAACAAAACAAACAAAAAAAAAACCAATTTAATTATGTAATTTGTGTATCTTGTGTCTGAACGGACCTCAAACTTAACAAAACAAAAGAAAATTAAAAAAAAAAAAATGGAAAAACAAAAGGCAAAAAAACTGAAGAAGAATAGAAAAAGAAAAGAAGATGAAAATGATGATGGAGATGGAAAGATGGCAAGAAGGATAAAAAGCAACAACAATTAACCATTATATAGTATAATTTGTATAGATGTGTGTCTATTGCATTATTTGTACACGTACAGACGTACATATATATACCGTCTATATATTAACGTATATATGTGTATGCATTTATTTATATACGCTAAAAAATATGTCTCAAAAATGAAAAACAACAAAAAACAAAACAAAAAAAAAAAAACAAAAGAAACAAAATTAAAACTGTAATTGACGTGATGTGTAATGATATTTTTAAAAGCAAATTTTATGCCACGCCCCCCCTATCAGAAAACGCCTACCCCAAAATCGCAATCCTCCCAAACCAATAATTATCCTGGTCCAGAGCCTGGCCACCAAACCCCCGACAGCAAGACAGATTGCCTTTTATTTTCGATGGCAAATCGCTTCCACTTGATCATCGAACAAGTTAATAACTAATTTCATTCAAACAATTAGTGAAAGTGAAAACAAAAAATATGTCTGGGCTTTCTCTGGTGGAAAGAAGAAAAGCTATACACAATAGACACAAAACGGGCAAAACTGATGATAGATGGAGAAATGATATGATGAAAAATAAAAGAAAAAAACAAAATGAAAACGTGAAATAGAAATAAATAAATTTGTGGGCATTTTCCAAATATTTGTGAAGCATTTCGATGGTTGTTTTAGTTTTTCAAAGGGCGGGTACGCCAATGAATACAAGTCGAAAGAAAATGATTTGCAGATGAATTTGAAATTTAATTAATTAGAATTAAATTAAACATTAAACATTACAAAATTTGTTAAGTGGTCTAATGAAATGGTCTCCCCATGCCGCTTCAGCTGCCCAATAGATTGGCAGCAATCGCCTCCGTATCCATTAAGTTCATTTTATGCGTTAGCTTGGACTTTTTGTGGACAGGTTCATCGTCGTCATCCTCATCTTCGTCGTTCTCACTTGCTGATTCGGATTCGGAGACTTTTTCATGCCGCTGATTGTTTTGCTCGCTTGTTGTTGGCTTTTTGTTATAGATTTTATCGGGATCAGGTAGCCAGGATAAGTCCACTGAATGATCACTATCACTATCACCATCATCTCCCTCTGGTTCGTCTGTTTGTGCTTCATTCTCGTCCTCTTCCTCTTCCGCCTGCTGTCGCTCGGCCTTCTTACGCAACTTTTCACGTTGGATTTTATGTCGCTTCTTGACCAATTCACGGAAACGCTGCTTATCGTATTCATCCTCCTCTGCCATCAGGTTTTTGGACAGCAGCAAGCTAATGCCACCATCATCATCTTTGTGCTTGTCTTGGTGTTTCTGGTTTTTAGCCACCAAAGACTTCATTTGATTGCGAACATTAGCCACTGTTTCGCCCTCGTCATCGAATTTCAGTTTAGAGTTAACCTGAAGATTCTTTTTCAGAGCCTTCTTGGCCAAGGCAGCCTTGGTGACTAGTTTTTCACGTTTGGGCACCACAAGCAAACTGTCCGTTGCGTCCTGCTCCTTCTCTTCATCGTCGTTGTCGTCGTCCTCTTTCTTAATATCAATCTCAGCCAAGTCAATGGGACCGCCTTCCACTTCATGATCCCGACGCTTAAGCTTGATAAAGTCCCCATCATCGTCATCATCATCCTCAGAAGCTGCAAATGCTTGGGATTTGCTTAACTTTGGTAGAACCTTTTTCTCATCTAGTTCAGGGACGTCGTCTTCTGTGTTCTTTGACTTCTGGAGTTGCTTTTGACGCCACAGGAATTTCTCCAGGAAGGGTACTCGTGGCGTTACCGCCAAACCCAAGGACTGAGCATATGCATCTAGATCTAGGCTAAAGACATTAAACAATCGTTTATTGCGCATCAAGAACACAGACTTTAGATAGGCCAAATAGGCACGCTGCGCCGTTGCCCTTAGCTCTGGGAACTGAGCCAAAAATGCTTCGATTTTTACACGTGGCGAGAATAGTTTCTTGGGATCAATTTGTACACAATGTATATCGAGATTAAGTTGCTCCTTGAGTGCTCCAATCATGTATTCCTCCTCGCTGGGCGTCAACACTAAAAGGCATTCGCCACGTGATTTATTTCTAGCCGAGCGTCCAGCTCGATGTATGTATTGGGATACATCCTCGGGGCAATCTAGCTGTACGACCCAATTAACAGATGGAAAATCCAAGCCACGTGATGCCACATCAGTGGCAAACATGACCACATGACTCTTACGCAGAAAATCCTCATAGATGGCAATTCTTCGATCCTGATGTAGAGTACCATAGAGAGCCAATAAACCGACACCAGGACGCAGTTTACAAAAGATCTCATACAAATATTTGGCTTGTTTGCAGCTAGAGACAAAAACGATGATCTTCTGCTTCAAATGATTCTTAATGAACGACCACAACATGGTGAGCTTATCCTCCAGTTTCAGGACAACATAGCTCTGTTGCAGCAATTCGGGCACTTTTAAAATGGCCCGCGATTCGGTACCCGATGTGGATGAGGTGACAGTTGGAGTATCCACCCCCTTGCCATAGCCAACATAGACTGGATCTTTGAGATTAAGCCTGGCCAGATCCTGCACCGTATTCGTCTGTGTGGCCGAGAATAACAATGTCTGCCGATCAGGTGGAAAATTCTCAATGATCGAGTTTAGAGTCTTTTGGAAACCCATATCTAGGCAACGGTCGGCTTCGTCCAGTACAAGCATTTCCATGCTGCTGGTATTGAAGAGGGGATTCTCATCCATATGCTGCAGCAAGCGTCCTGGAGTACATATCAATATATTGCACTGATCCATGCGGGTACGCTCAAATTTCAAATTCTTGCCGCCAATTATCAAGCCGGCAGAAAAGTCATGATGTTTTCCCACCTTCTTCAGTGTCTCGAATATTTGATAGGCTAACTCGCGTGTGGGTGATATAATGATTGCTCCAACGCCATCCGAACGTGACCATTTGTTTATAAACAAATGCTCCAACACCTATAGGAAAAACAAACAATTCTGACGTTACGAAATCTTTTCAGTAGGAATTGTAAATCCTTACTGGTATGAGAAAAGCCAAGGTTTTGCCACTGCCTGTGACAGCAGCTCCGAGCACATCTTTGCCGAGCAATGCGGGACCAATACTCTCCCGCTGCACTGGCGTGGGATTTGTATATTTGAATTCCGCTAAAGCTTTTTGTGTCTTTTGCGACAGCGGGAACTGTTTAAAAGTTTTAATTTCATCGGCATTTATGTCCTCGTATTTCGCCTGCAGTTGTTGAATCTCTAATTCAGTGGCTGCCAATTTGGATTTGGAATGCTCCTCATTTTTGGGATTGTTGGGTCGTTTTTTGTATTTGTTGTTTTTGTCCTTGCCAGCTGGACCCTTTACGCCGTTGGGCTTTCTAAGACCAGCACCAGGACCAGGACGCTTTGGTTTATGCCTCTGCATGTGTGTCACTTTTGTTTTGCACTTTGTTTTCGTTTTTTAATTATTAAAAAATTATTTTAAATCGGAGTTCTACACGTGCAGTATCGAGCCAATGTTGGTAAATACATTTTTCTTTTGCCTCTGCTTATCGATTGACAGTTTCACAGTGGCTCCACGTAGCAAAAATAAATCGATTGTTTCCATGAGAACCGTTATAGAATCCATCGTATTTTGAAAATGATTTCACAATTTTGACGGTTTGGCTTTTTAATAACTTTGTAGTATTTATTTTTAAAACAATACACATATTTATATTTGATGTACTTAAATTCACAATACATATCTATATATAATAATTCGAATTTTTTTTTTTTTGCTTTTGTTTCGATGAAATAAAATTGTGTGTGTTTCTTTTTATTATTATTTTCTTTGGGCCATTCTCATTCTGATTCACTTATCATACGCTCGCTCGCTCCCTGGGCTGTGTGTCTCTGACCTAATGTGCCCAAGAGTCAGTCATCCCCATTGTCATTCTCGTGATTCTATGCATTGGCATTGCAGGCTCTTAGCGAGCCCGACAACTATGCCATAGTATACAGTATGTATATATATATATTTATATCCGATTTCTGTCAAAATACACTCTATATATATATAATGACGTATGACGTTTCACAAAACATCGACTAGAATATTTAATAAATAAATGAAAAAAGAAAACCAATTCGAAATGGCAATCAAGGATATGGATATAAGTACACAAATACGAAGAGAACGAACACCAAAAGGAATAACTTTTCGTTTAACTAATTCTGACCCCATACTGCATCTTAGTCTACGTGATCAGACGAGGAGCATGGAGACCATGAACATTCTCAATAGGTGGACAATGTGTGGCCCCGGGTGGTCCCCAATCGTGGAGGCCTCGAGAATTTGCAAGTCTATGCGTTAGCCGATGGGCAATGCTGAATCCCCCGCTGCCCTCCAGTTGGGTGAGTACAATGATGACTTGCCTATTACATAAAGAAGAAAAACGATTAGAAGGATGATCATTGGTAGGGGAATTGAAAACTCACCGCTGCAGTGGCGGCACAGAGTCCACAGTCTTGAGCTCGCCACGTGTAGACACCACATTATAGCTTTCCTGGCAATCACATTTGACATGAATCCATTTGTTCTCATGCCGATTCTCAACCATGACCACTAAGCCAGCCCAACCCTGGATTCAATGAGACCAAAAAAGGAGATGGTGGATTAATAGATCGATAAATGGGGGAGATTACCCCTTTTACCTTGGTTAGATAGTAGGCAGTCATGCCCTCGCGACCTTCATGTCTTTGACCTTTGGTCAAAGTCAAACTGATGATGGCATCGGCTAGTAGATGAGGCGATGGGGTTATCTGTTCCACAAGAAGCCGCTTGGAGCTGTGTATAGCGAGAATGCATTGTGGATATTGATGCGGATCCTCAATGCCCGTATGCCAATGATTGAAGGCCAAGCAGACCAGAAGATAAATGTCCCGTTCCAGCATCTTATGACAGCCCACAAAACCACGCACCTAGAAGGAGAGATAGAGGGTGTTAGAGTGGGAGATCAGTCAGAGGTTGTGATGGATCTGTATTACCTGTCGCTTGCTATGCTCCACTAAACGACCAATTTCGGGTGCCGCCGGCGAACGAGTACGAAATATCACAACACAAAGATCTAATTGGGAGCGCTGGGATTTCTCCGAATTGCGCTGGCCCTCCTGAAAGAGAGTGAACTCTGCCTCTGTCGGCTCGAGCACTGTGAGCAGGACACACGAAATAGAGCACAGTGGCTGGAGGGTACCCTGCAGACGGACCTCATTCCAACCGGAGCGTACCTTGCAAATGTCAATGCAATCGAAATAATTGAGCACATCCTCGAACGAGATCCAGAATACGCCCTCAGAGGCGCCATGTGGCATAAGGGCGTCCCGCAGATCATCTGTCCAGAGCTCCGAGTCATCGGACCAGTCACCACGCCACGAATAGTGACCCCATGGATTGCGCAATTTAAGCAATCGATGTCCCTGAATATCCTTCACATCCAGCACCGAGTAGGCGTGGCGTGGCCGTAATCCCTTATGCTGGTACTCCTCCTCATCGACCTTCATGTTGCCACCACCGCAACTGGCGCCCATAAGGAAGCGCACACAACGCGAACTGAGCAATTGTGCCCAAATGAGATCCTTGTCGAGCTCATCCTCACTGGGCATGGGCAAAGAGCTGGCCTGCAGCGGTATACTCTCGCAGGGGGCTCCAGTCAGTGTCGCCAGCCCCTCAATGGCTCGACCCGAAACGAGTGCCTCATAGCAACCATGGATTTTGGCGACTGCCTTCTCAATCAAAGGTACCCATAGTTGCTTCCGCTTGGCCTGCGAGTAAACCAAATGGCCGCGCTTATCGCAGGGCAGTAAATCATCCACGAGCACTGTGGTCCATTTGCCATCCTTACAGAGCCGCACCTGATAGGCACCTTGCGGGCATATCTCCTTGGTGACCAGCACCTCCTTGACAAGATCCTCACGCTCGGCCAGCACCGCCAGGGCACTGAGTAGCCAGCAATTGCCTAACACACCCTGGCATATGTCCGAGGGCAATGGCGTCCGGAAGACAGCCCATGGTGGATATGCCCCACCGTCGCAGTTAATTTCATGCGGACGTCGCCACTGAACAACCGGATTGCCCTCGGCAGCACTGCTGACCGGATTGTAGTACAGACTTTTTGGTGCTGGGGGAAATGAATCGTCGACAAACAACTCGTTGTTATCCCGGCAATACTGTATGATATTCTGCCACTTGGTCAGTGCCTCTGTCTCCTCCAATTGCCTTAGATTCTCCATCAGTTTGCTCTCCTGCCTAATATCTGGACCGGTTAGAGCAACTCGTATTGATTTCCGTGCCAATGCATCCGATAATACGGCATTAACCAAACCCCGTGGACTAGAGCAGATGTCACAGACCACCGAGGCGGCACAGTTCTCATAGGTGCAAGCGGGGCATTGCCATTTCTTAATTGAAGACGGTGCTAAGGATGAACTAACCACTGAGCCAGAGCCGGCAGATGGTGCCGATCCTTGTTGTATATTATAGGAGGAGGTAGCTGCCAAACCGGTAGCTATGGAAATGTTACGTGGCACTATAGAGCCACCCGTGCTATGACGTTTGGGTATGGCACCCGAAGAGCTGCGTTGTTGGAGTGGCTGATGCTGATTGTGAGGTTGTTGTGAGTGCTGTTGCTGTTGGACAATACCTCCTCCGGCACTTCCTGCACCACTACCACCACCAGGTGCATTTCCACCACCACCACCACCACCACCACTGCCACTACCACCTATGGCTCTGGGAGATGGACTGCGTGAGCCACGATGAACTGGAGCTGCGGGCAACTGGAGCATAGTTGGTGTCTTGGCTTCGCTTCCTCCACCGCTACCTCCACCTCCAGCTCCTGCTCCACCACCACCTCCTCCAGCGTTGCCAGAGCTACCCACATGAGGTTCTTCATACGACTGTCCGTCAGGTCGTTCACGTAAAGAAGGCGCCGTCGCCGCTACAGCGGCTGGCACAGACATTGCCGGCTCGACTGGCAATAATCGTATGGATTTGCAGGCACTGCACAAGCCCGAATGTAATGAATTTTTAAGCGTGCAATGGCTACATGTCCAGAATTCACCCTTTCGCAATGTCATATCCTCAATGGAGGAGATACTCTTGAGCTTTGAACCGCCACACACAATGCAGGCCATGGCCGATGAATAGTTGACCAATGTGCATTTCTTACATGTCCAGGGTTCATCGCGTGGGGTCTCTGAAACGAAGAAGAGCAAGAATACATTGAAACTAATTGGATAAATTTAGATCATGGAATCTCTATTCAGACCACTATGAATAAATTGTTCTATAATGAATTTTGTGTCCATTTGTTGGATTTGTTATTGTATCTTTCTCATAAAATTTGTTGTAATTCTTGATGGTTTTACAGTTAGCTTTAGTTACTTTCATAATTTGAAGATATCGGAAGATAATATATCCGATAACCCCCTCGATAGATAACGAATCGAACTCGTTTTAAATTTAAACAATTTTTTTTTGCGTTTCTAAATGAATAGAACGATGATTTGAAACCGAATCGGATGAGAAATCTCTTTGGATGACTCACTGGGTTATCTTATCTTAGTGATATTCATTTGTAAGGCATTTTTTTGAGTGGACTCACCTGCTGCTGCCGCCTGTTGTTGCTCTTGCCTAGCATCGCACATCTCACAGGTCTGGGACCAGAGACGATTATAGGCATAGGAACATTTGATACATGTCCACATTTTGCGGCTACTATTGCTGCTGCTGCTGCTGCTGTTGTTGCTGCTGCTATTACTGCCGCTGCTATTGCCGCCGATCAGCAATAAGGCTTTATTGTCGTTTCGTTGTGCTGGACCCAAACAAGCTGCTGCTGCCGCAGAGGAAGATGATGTTGATGCAACCAGACGACTGCTATTGTTGCTGCTACTGTTGCCCGGTTCGTGTGTGCTGCAGATAGAACAACAAATCGTCAGATAACATGTATATAAATCAATTTCAAATCAAATAATAATAAGAAACAAAGCGCGCTTAATTATACATTATTTTTTTCTTCTCTCTAATATCAAATTTGCAAAAGAAATAAAAACAAACACAAAATTAAACGCAAAAACCACAACTGAGAAAGAAAGAGAGAGATAAGAACAAAAAATGGGGGTATTCTAACAGGCAAATGATAAAGCTATGAGTCAAGCGCCATTAAAACCAAAAAACAACATTCAACTGATAAGACATAACAAAGAATTTATTGGCGTGTTTTTTTTTTTTTTTTGGTTTTGTATACCCTTGCTAAAAGTTATCATGGTTATTGAAACCAAGAAGAAAGATTTGATTGATCATCAGAGATAGAATTGGTTGTCGGATTTAGATAAATAACAAATTAATGTTCTTCTTGGGTAAATAAACTTTGGCAAGGGCATAGAAATCATTTGGGATTCAAGCTAGGTTTTTGGTTGTTGTTTTTTTTTTTTGTGTTTTTTTTTTTTACATTTTCGATTCAGTCGTTTTGCGTGGTCCCTTCCAGACCTTGGCATAAATGGAATGCTCTTCCACGTGTAAATCGACACTGCTGCTACTGGCCAAAGCAATTGTTGAGGATTCCGTTTCGCTGGCCTCATCGGCATCGCCTGGCATTAGTTCACTATTATCGGTTAGATCAATGCTGCCACCGCTTCCAATGCCAATGCCAATAGCAGGATTGGAGCCAGAGCCACTATTATCGTTATTGTTGACGGGAGCCGTGACCTTCTCCTGGCTGATTTGTTTCTTTTTTAATTTATGATGTTTGTTCACCTGGGCATAGATGGGTATGGGCAATTGTTGTTGTTGTTGTTGTTGCTGCTGCTGTTGTTGCTGATGGGCAATCATTACACATTCATTTTCATACAGTTGTTGCTGTTGCTCTTGTTGCGGTTGCTGCTGTTTACCGCAATTGTTGTTCTTGTTATTATGACTATTATTATTATTAATATTATTATTATTATTGTTATTGTTGTTGTGGTGATGTTGCTGATGATGATGATGATGATGATGATGATGATGATGATGATGATGTTGTTGTTGTTGATGATGATGTTGTTGTTGATGATTATGATGATGATGTTGTTGTTGTTGTTGCTGGAGTTGTAGATTATGTTGCAAATTGTGCGCCATTGTTATATTTGCTGTTGTATCACGTTTTATTGCCGGCTCTGACCACTCATTGACAGCTATAAAGACACCATTTCTAGGTATAGTAAATTGTTGTTGTTGTTGCTGCTGTTGTTGTTGTTGTTGTTGTTGTTGGTGCTGCTGCTGTACTGAAGCCGTTGGCAACAATTCTTTAGATTGTTGTGTCTTAAGTTTGGATTTCAACATTAATTGTTGCTGCTGTTGTTGTTGTTGTTGATGTTGAAGATGTTGTTGTTGCTGTTGCTGTAGAGGTTTCACTTGCCGCTGCTGTTGCTGCTGCTGCTGTTGTTGCTGATGTTCCGCCTGCTTAGATCTGGATAGTGTGGTTATAGTAAAATTATATTTCTTTTTGGTACAACTTTCTCGAACCACTTTGTTGTGATTTTTATTATTATTATTCTGTTTGCGTCGACAAAATGTATCATTCGCTATGGCAAAACGTGACTGACTGCAGGCAGCAGCAGCCGCTGCTGCAACAATTGTTGATGCTGGCGGTGTTGTTGTTGTTGCTGTTGGAGTGGCTATATCTAAAAAGAAAAAAATTAAAAGCAATTACAAATGACTCTGACTCATATGTAGAATCGACATTCAACTTACCTAAAAGCTGCTGTTGCGTTGGCTTGGGTAAATTGAATATATCTTTACTTTGATTGTTCACATAGCATATGTGACAACTACGTCCAGACGATGTTGTCTTATCAATGGCCGTGCTCAGGCTTTGTGTCCGACGAAAATGGCCATTGGATGGACGTAATAGCGGCTGCTGATGTTTGCTGCCTCCTGCCCCTGTCCTATTATTATACTGATGATAACGCTGATCCTCTTGTATGAGTTGTTGTTGTTGCTGCGGCTCCTGATGTTGCTCCTGCTGTGGATCCTGATGTTGCTGCTGATTGTTGTGTGGTGACAACTCTGTTGATGTATCTGAAGCACTGGCACCATCTGATGAACCTTTCAATTGGCCATCCTTGTAAATGGGGGCCAAATAGCTAACCGTGTCGCAGATAACACAATGCCAGGTCACTGAATTGTTATCCGTTTCACAATGATGGCATATCCATCGACGATTTAAGGCCGGATTTGAGAAATGTCGATACAATTCAATGGAATTCTTAATATATTTACGCGTATCCTCACAATCCACACAATTGGCGGGCAGATTTTGGCTATTCCTTTGTGGACGCTTCAAACAGCCTCGTAGCAGTGTCTTGTAAACGTGTCTGCGACGTTCGTATAAAGGTAGTTGGGTGAGCAATTAGGATAAAGAGACAAAGGATATAGACAACTGATTATATTTGCTCTAATTCCACGAAATAATCAGCCAATTCCTGCCCCATCAGTAGGACATGTGTTTGGAAAGTATTTAAAAGGTTTGCCTGGATATTATTCCTTCACACACATACTCGCACACACACAGACACTTTGGTAAATATATTTTAAAATTATAAATCAATAAAAAGGTAAACAAAATTTTTTTTTCTGCTGCTTTGTAATTTCCTTTGTTTTTTTTTTTTGTTTTGCCCTTCTCGTCGTTGATTTTTTTTCTTTCCTTCTTTTATTCAAATCGATTTTCCCCAATTTTTATGTTTTTGTTGCTGTTGTTTCACTTGCGCTATGTATACATGCACAACCACACACGCACACACTCACACTTATATGTATATACACACACACACACACACGCAAACTTGACATTTGTTGTTTAAAAGAATTTCAGCCTTGCCCCTTCTTGTCGCCCTCTTCGTCAACGTCCTGCACCTGGCTGGCATCTACTTCTAATTCTTACCTGGTAACAATTTTGCTCTTATCATTGAGCAAGATTTCCTTATCAGCTGGCGGCGTTGTTGCTATTGGATTCGGACGCGTTCGCATAATGCTGGTATTATTGCATGGTTGTTGTGTCTGTGACAATGTTGCGGTAGGACTGGGAAACACTTTACGCACTGTTCCACAATTGTAGCACTTGAGAGATTCGGTTGGATTGATTGTATTGCATTTGGTGCACGACCATTGCAACACCGACGATATGGTGCCCATATTGTGCCGCCCGCTGTGTAAACTGTTGCTGCCACACACACACACACGCACACACACACGGTCAGTGGGTGGGGGTGGTGGAATGGATGTTGATTGGAATTGAATAATCCAGGGAGGGTGCCAGGATCAGGATCGTTTTGCGGTTATCAATTTCAATTGTTAATGCCGCTGAATCAGCCTTCGCTGCTGCTGCTGCTGCCGTCGCCGACGCTGACGCTGCCGCCGCCACTGACGAACCTACCAGGCGATGGCCAGCACTGCGTCCACTTTCTTAACTGTTGACGCCAATGGAGCAGCAGCAGCAACACACAACATATTTAACCAGATTGAGATTGTCAACGAGATGGCAACGGTGCACAGTGGTTTCTTTTTGTTGTTCCTTTTTGTTTGCACAAACAAGAAAATCAATAAGATTTCATTTTGGTATTTCGCCTTCTTTGCCCCGTTGATAATATAATGTTAACTGTCTGTTGTCTCCAGCAATGGGCATTAACGAAATGATCGAATGCGCAAGTTCTTTAAGTTGGCATGTGCCAACCTGTTCTGTGTAATAAAAGTGCTTCTAATTGGGAAAAATTTCTATAGTATTCCAAATATATTTAAAATATGAAAACTAAATCCTTGTACATGATGTCAATAACAATTAAACTAAAAAAATTGACAAACATTAAGTAGACTGTGTATACCCAACTTGGTAATGGGTGTAAACAACGACTGTTAATTAACATTTTGCTCAATGTAAATTAACATTAACTCTTTGTATACCTGTTAGTTTACATGAACTCAATATGAGACGTGAGTAGCGCGCTAACTACTTGAATTTAAACTTAAAACCAAATTTTTATGTTCGACATAAAATTAAATTTACATTTATTAACAAATACATGTTGAACAATTCAATAATATATAAACAAAAATCACACATTCTTGATTGGTATGATGATCTATATATATATATATATACAATTAAAAACAAAAAAAAACCAATAAAATTAATAAACAAAACTTAATGTCTAGAGTTCAATAAATAAAAAGATTTCGGAAACAAATGAAAAAATATATATAAACATGAAAATCATGTCCCGTGACAGAACTTCTGTCTCTCTAATGCTGCATTTTGTTACGCTGACCTAGGGTCAGGGTGCTGCCCACACGGCGACGATCAAAATATGGTTCCAGATCAGATAGGGCACCGATTGCGGTAACAGCAGCAAAACCCGATCCCACAGGCAACTCATACATTGTATGATTAACACCTCTAAGATAGTCCACAATTTTGCTATCCACTTCTGCTTCATACTCCACTTTCATAGGCACCAGCTGATGATGCAATCGACCATCATTGACCGCATGATCCATGGTCTCGCCGCGAATGAGATACTTCAAAATGACCTGATGAAGGCAATATGCCAAAATATTTGAATTGAGTTTTTAACTAGCCATATTCAAAGATAGATTGCTTACAGATGCTACACTTGTTGTAATTTTGGTGCCGCCAGCAGCACCAACCAAGAGACGAACATCTCCATTTTGATCCACTAAAACGCAGGGACTCATCGATGACATGGGCCGTTTGCCTGGGAAGATATAATTGGCCGGAGAAGCTGGCACACCAAAGCCATTGATTACACCCGGTGTGGAAAAGTCATCCATTTCATCATTCAATATGATTCCAGTTCGACTGGAAGCCACTTTCGAGCCAAAACTGCAAGAAATTAATTAGCGAATCGATAATTGCCTTTGAATTCTTCTCTCCTAGTCCGACTTACTAATTATTAATGGTGCTAGTTATGGAGATGGCATCACCATTGTGAGCCAACACATTCATATGGGCAGTACCATGATCCTCTTCGACTGTGAAATTGGCCCCGTAATACTTATAATCCTGCGATGTGGCGTCATCTTTGATAAGGCCTTGAACCTCTTTCACAAAGTCACTGCTAAGTAGCTTATCGAGCTCCTCCTGTATGATGGCAGCACTCTCTGGGTCCATCTCATAGTCACCCAAATTCGTACGCTGTCCGTAGGCATACTTAAAGGTCTCGATTACTCGTTGCCAATAGACGGGTTCGTCATCCGTATACAGATCGCTCATCACATTGAGTATGAAGGCAAGCAGGGGACCACTGGAGGGCAGGGGTGTGCTATACAGAGTATAACCGCCAGTGACATTTGCACTTATATGACCATCACTCTCCCATCGTACTCTATGGATGGGCAAGGGCATATGTAAAACACCGAGAAAATGACAGCTCAAATCTGACTTACTTGTAATTCTTGAGATCCTCCTCGGTTATGATGCCACCCAGCTTTTGGATGTCCTCAACGAACATTTTGCCCGTCTCGCCGCCATCATAGATCTCGGCTGCACCATTTTCAGCGATCCGTTCGAGGGTATCAGCCAGAGTTAATCGTTTCATGTAGTCACCTTGCACATAAGCTTCACCCTTCTCATTGAGGAACATATTGGCGAGGGATGGTTCATTCTGAATATATGTTATTTTCGATGCAATGGCTGCGGCCAGATATTGTGACACTATGTGTCCCTCACGGGCCAATTTGATGGCCGGCTGGAAAAGATTCTTCCATGGCAAACGACCATATTTACGATGCATTTCCCAATAGCCAAGAATTTCACCGGGCACAGCACCAGCCCAAGCTCCAGTGATTTCCGTTTGGCCCACAAACATATTCTTAGTGGAGGCAGCCGGTGCCGATTCCCGGGCAATAACCGTTTCAATTTTCCTGGTGCTACGGGTATAAATTGTGGCCACAAATCCACCACCAATGCCCATTGAATGGGGCAGCAGAAGACCCTCGCAGAGTAGGGTGGCAATGGCAGCATCTACCGCCGATCCGCCATCCGTTAACATCTCACCACCAACATCCGCACAACCGATGCCATTCGATACAACGGCTCCGCTTAATAGACGCTGTGTATCCCGTGTCCTTAGACCAAAGACAAGGCCTAGTGTCAAGCCGGTGACCATTAGGGCTATAAGCAATAGCCATATAAAGCACTTTTTATTCCACACAAATCTATATATACAATACGAGGAAAGAGAGAGAGAGAGAGAGAGAGAGAAAAGAGTGTTCATTAGTCTCAAGTGGTTGGCATTTCAATTGGGGCTCCTCGTATCGGCTAGCCCTCTTAAAAGATCTCCGATTCCTAACACCTGATTAACACACATATATACTTAAAACATAAACAAAACCAAACCAAACCAAAAAAAAAACAAATCTACAACTCTGATTTCAATCGACACGGCGTTATCTTAAAGTCCAGGGAACTCGCTGCGTCATCTTCATTAGAGAGCGCAGGCCTAGAAGAATATGTGTATACCCTATTATGCGTCGATCTGATCATATTCATACAATTTTGATTTTTGTAAAAATATAAAAATGTTTTTACAATGTTGACTAGACTGAAAAATATTTGATGTAGTGATTTGCTAAAGAAAACGACAACCGTTTACTTAAGTTTTCTTTATATACTTAATCTTAATGAAATAGATTCTAGTTTTAAAAATTTTAAAGGGTAACCGTTTATATTTGGTTTCAACCTTTACATAAATTCGCCTTATAACCGTAACTAAATCAAAACCAGTTTCAAAAATAGAAGCAATAAACATTTAACTAGATTCACGTTAACTTTCACTTAAACTTAATCATAAATTGGGTCTTTTTTGTTTTAATACAGCCATAAAAAAATCTCTGTTTCAAAAATGGAAACGGTAACCGTTAACATTTCATATTTTCGTTATTTTTAGAGTCTACTAACCTTATAAGTTTTCTTGAATGCTTACATTTTTTTATATAACCGTAACGAAATTGAATTAGATAGCAAATTCTAGCAAAATCAGAACTTTGATTGTAATACTCAATGAAAGAGATTTATCAATGACTTGAGTCTTTTATTTTGGTGGGGGGAAAAGCCTATTTAATAATAATTTATGAGAGCGAATTCACTAGATAACATTGAACGGATGACTTTCCGTATTGGTAGCAATTGTCTGGGCCATTGTTAGGTATTGTCACGTCTACTAGATTGATTTCAACGGGGATTTGAGGGGGGTACTACTAGACCAAATATGTTATCTGATACATATGCATGTTTTGTTAAGTAGTTTATGACGATTGGCGCAGCGATCATAAATAATTTAGTTAGTTAGTCGCATTTATTATCATATTTTGGTCTAGCCATAAACATTTTCAAGACGCTATTAACAAGCAATTTTCTATAATTAACGCCGATTTTGTTTCATTTACTTAAGGGGGGCACCACTCACTTTTAATTTTACTAACACTAAGTCGTTTCGGTTAGTTTACTTAAAATTTTTTTTTGCAATTTCATTGCACTAAGCGCGTCCTCGTGGTGATATGTGATGATTGAATTGATATGGAGATATGGTTTACGTACGTCGTCTATATACATATGCCTATACGTATTGTTCACGTCTGCAGATTAAGAGACCAGTGCTACTTTTTTTTTCGTTTAAATTTCTGCCCGATCATTGTCGCTTGATAATATGTAGGTAAGTAGGTAGTTAGTTTGTTAAGTATATATGTATATATGACACATATTCTTGTCGTGTTAGTTAGTTGTTTTTTTTTTTTAACTGCTAATCCATCAATATACAATATATACCTATATTTAATGGCATTTAAGAAGGGCCATAGGCTTTACGATATTGAATACTAATATATGTGAGTCGTTTCGGTATTTATGTTTCATCGTTTATATCTTTACGATTAGCAATTTATATGGGGGTCTTTAATAATATGCCGACCCGAAAAAATGTTGTGCGTCAACTGTTTTAATTTCCTTTTTTCTTGGTTTTGATAAAGCGGATCAAAGAAAAAATTAAGATCTATCCGTGGAGCGTTTCTCAAGTGCAATTTATGGCAACAATGTTGCAGCCCCCAGCCACTATCACATGCTGTAAAGTTGGCTATTATAAAACCCATTAGATATACCTGTTATAAGAACCCCAAAAGGGGATTATCGTGTTGAAATTTTAATGATGGCTATATATATTTCATATTTTTCGGTAGACTTTAAACTAGGGGCAATTAAAATTTGAATTGTTTCAAATAAACTAATTGTACCAAAGGATTATGATGGTTTAAAGTTTAAACTTTAGCCAATCCTATATATGTACATACATATATACATAATTTGATATTTCATTTCATGTGACTGTGAATTTATGATTGTGTTAGATGTTTTTTTTTTTATGGAACCAAATTCTTTTTGATTTTTCACTGAGAATTGCTGAATGAACATTTTGTGGGGTTTAACCCATTCCACTTGCCATATAGATATATATTTTTACCATGACTGAGCAATCTCACAAGTGACTACTTGACACTAAGTTAAAGCATGATTATTCAGTTATGCTGAAATTCAAGAAATTTCTCAAGAATACGTTTCCACATCAATCAATTATTACTTTATAAAATTATGCTGAATCTGGGGTTATTAATAAAACTGCATGAGAGGGATTCCCTTATCTAAATCTGAAAATTAATTAAATGGACAATTCTTAATTTGTATGTATGTCTGTATATCAACTCATGAACATCTTGAAATTCCATTTGAATTTTCATTAATATTAATTACTCAGAAGTACTTAATACTTGAAATCAATTAGCAAGCTACCACAACAAATAGAATAAAATTAATAAAAAAACAGCAAATAAAAAAAAAAACAAGAAAAAAACGGTTTTTAGCCAAGGTGCGAAGAAAAGAAAATAAAAAGTCAACACTAGAAGATATCAATTGAAGTAAATACATAGACATAAAGCCGTTAGGTATTAAGATATTGACGTTAATTGCACTTGTTATTTAAAGGTTCATAAAGATAAATTCCGTACCCCGAAAAAAACACAGTAAAACAAAAATGAAAACAATCGAGAATACCATACTAAGGTAGATAGACTACGTCATTTGGAAGAGGAATTACTCTCTAGTAGTAATTACAAATAAGGCGCGACTAAGTACATATATCACAGTATGTTTTATTATCTAGCAATATATATTGTGTTAAAACAGCTGGCATGTGTGTGTGTATATCTGTGTGTGATTGTTTTAAAAAATGCATGAGTAAAGTAATTAATTAGTAATAAACATTTGGAATACCGGTAGGTATAGGCAAAACAAAAATGAATGAAGTTCTCTTACACATACATATGCACAATATCTTAATCTTATCGGTTTCGAGGATAAAATATCCATAAAAATAAGAAAGGTATGTACATAAATAAATCTACAAGGTATCAAATGTATAATTATTTTTAAACTCTGTAGATAAACCTCTCTATAATAATAACAACAATTCTTAAATTGTGCAAGAAACAACGCTGGATTAGTAATTTTAAATACATAAATTTTTGAACAATTTGCCTTTTTTTTCGACTATGATTTTGTCGATTTGTAAACGATTTTCACTGCTTAGATATATGGATGTGTTTTTGTAAATTTAATCTTGGGATTCTTTTATAGACCCTACTTTTATTCATTATTTGTTTTTGCGATATTGTAGGGTATTTAATGGACGAAATATAAATTTAATTACTGTAGTTTCTAGTATATTCATATATGTATATTAATGTTTTTCTATAGAAATTCGATTTTAATTATCACAAATTATAGCAATAATTACAGGGTATATATAATACATATGTATATAGGCGCATTTTTAATTATCGATTTCCACAAGTTGATAAAAGGAAATTAAATAGAGTGTAGAGAGAGTCCAAAAGACAAGGCAAAGACAAGTGGGGAAACAAGTAGTCAAAACATACAAGAATATTATTAGTTTTCTTTCATCATAGATAAGCGAACTTGTGTGTGAGATGATTAAATATTTCGTGTTTTTTTTTTTTTTGGTCTTGCTTACTATTGAAATTTTGCATTCCTGGGGGGTTTCTATTTTGCAAATTTACATTTATTTATTTATTTATGGTTTATAATTTCAATATGAACTTTGGCTCCCCCGCTCTATTGACTAAGCATTTTTACCGTTAAAGCTCTATTGAAACTCACAAAATACACACACAGACACATATACATATAATTACATAGAATAGCTCATGGAAATTATTAGACTTACCTCATTTTGAAAGTTTTTAATATTGACTGCTTTTTGGTTGATTATTTATACACTTTATTTATTTATTTTTTAAACAATATTGAAATGGTTAAATATTCAAGGCCAAAAATTGTCAAATCATGACATTGAACCGTTAAACAACAAAAAATTAACAAGCGGGTAAAAAAACCGATTAAAATCGATTAGAGGTGCAAAAAAAAAACACGTTGGATCAAATTATGCAGAATATAAGCGCAAAAATTTTAACAGCATAAAGCGATATTTTATTTTTTTGTTTGTAAATAAAAAATATACTCCATACGTATATGTATATAAATTTATATTTTTTATGTACAATTTATGCTAAATTTCGGAAAATCTGCTACGTGCCGTGGGTGGAACACCACTCATCAGCTGCTCGACTGCGACTGATGCAGCCCAGAGCAGTTCAATTCCAGATTATAACTTTGTTTCAATTCCAAATTTCTTTTTTTTTTCTTTTTATATCTCTCTATAACTGTTGTGAGCAAATTTTGTTCAAGTCATCTTGTTCTAACTTGGCTAGTTGTTCTTTACTAACACATAGAACACATGCATAAGCGTAGCTAGACACTCAACACAACCCCCTCCAATTATTTGGAAATGAGAAGCCTCCTGAAACAACGACCATGTTAACAAACTGACACGATCAAAGCAATGTGAGAGAGAGAGAGAGCCGAGCCACTCACGCTTTTCAATTTTAAGGGGAAAGCTTAAAAGCGCCTCAGCAGGTGTTATACAGCTGTGTGTGTGTGTTTGAGTGAGTGTTGAGCCGTGACTACCTAACAATAGTCTAACAAAAAAAAGTTATAATAAATATGAAAAAAAATAGAAAAAAAGCTTCTTGCATTATTAAGCAAATTTTAAATTGGAAGATATTATTATCAAAAAATAAGTAGGCAAAAGATATCGCAATACTAACGACTGTTGTGACGTCAGCAATGACAAAAGAAATTAATTTGTATACATATAATCCACTATTGCCGGATCCTCAAGGGGAGATATTAAGGGGAATTTACACCCAGAATTTTTTTGAAACTGGTTAGATTTTCATATCCAAGAACAATTTTCACTCTTAAATGTTGAATTTTCCCCCAAAATGATAGAGTTGCTCTACCAAAATGATAAGTTTGTTGCTCACGCTGAAACCTACTCTAACAATAACTTAAAATCTCTTTTTCTGTTATCGTTTTAGCTTACTAGATTTTGATCCTTTAACTTGTTAGTCATGGTTGTGTAAAGTAATTGTTGATTATTCTCTAATGCTTTATAGATATGCATGAATCACTAACTCTGTTTCTGATATTAAATAAAGCAATTTTATAAAATTTTTCGTTATACATTTGAATTATTTGAAATATATGAAATATATTGAAATATATGCTTTTTCAGTGTAGTAACTAAAGGCAATTCGCATTGATTTTGCATCTTTAGTCTAAATGTCACACATGGCGTATGAGTAATGTTATGTAACGAATTGAAAGCCATTTTAGAGAACACGATACAGTAATGTTAAATATGTTATATGTTCATACCCAATCAATTTATAGTAAATAACTTTCTTCTGTTAGAAAACGAAGCAAACAAATTAATTTAAGTAAATATGTATAACAGGATCAAAAATTCGAATTGCTTTAATTAAAATGTAGAATAGTTATAGGATTAAGTTAACTTAACACTAAATTTGATAAAAACAAAGGATCACTTTATCAATAATTACATTAAATTTTTTTTTACACAAAATTTGGAAATTTTGTTTCGCATACTAAGCGATAGGTAATCGAAAAATTGTTTTGTGAAATAAATGAATTAACGTTGAATAATAAGAGGTTTTCATTGCGAGCATTGCTTATAGTTTTAATTTTATTGAACATAAGGCCAAGAAGTATGTCATGAATTCAAATTTTACAATGAAAGGCCAATAAATTGGAATGAAAGCTAAAACCAAAATTTAGTACATTTAGGACTGATTTTGAATTTTGTGTAACTTATTTAAGTATTGTATGGGTTTTTAACGGGATTTAGATTAGGGCTTTGATTTAGATTTAGATTTGCGTTTTTTATCTTTTTTCATCTCGATTAGCACTTCACAAATAATTTTCTTCCAGGATTCACGCTGGCGACGTCTTGCCAAAATTAGACTATCAATGGCATCAATGTCATCACGAAGGATCCGTCTGCTGGCATACTTGAGTCTTGGCCGATCCACTTTGTTCTTTATGGCATTAGCCACGGCCCGGATTCGTCTTTTCCGGATCTCAGATATGGTTCGCTTGCAACTCTTACAGCGCTTCCCCATTGGACCCTGGGCATCATTTGGGGGTGCCATGAGGCTCCCCTGGACAGCATTTGGGGGTGCCATGAGGCTCCCCTGGACACCATTTGGGGGTGCCATGAGGCTTCCCTGGAAACCTGGCTCTCGAAGAAAGTTGCGCTCTTCCATAAGGTCTTGAAATGGAAAAGGATTGTCCAAGAGGCTCCCCTGCACATTTGGTGGTGCCACGAGGCTCCGCTGCACATCATTTGGGGGTGCCATGAGGCTTCCCTGGAAACCTGGCTCTCGAAGAAAGTTGCGCTCTTCCATAAGGTCTTGAAATGGAAAAGGATTGTCCAAGAGGCTCCCCTGCACATTTGGTGGTGCCACGAGGCTCCGCTGCACATCATTTGGGGGTCCCATGAGGCTTCCCTGGAAACCTGGCTCTCGAAGAAAGTTGCGCTCTTCCATAAGGTCTCGAAAAGGAGTGTCCAACACAGTATGCCTCTTCTTTCTGCGATTACACTTTCCACATCGACAGGACATTCTATTTTATAAATGAAAGGAATATTTTATAAAGGAAAGGAATATTTATTATTTTACTAAAGCCAAAAACTTGTATCGATTTTTGATGTTTGTTTGTTGTGTTCGTCTGTTGAACTGATGAAGTTAAAGCACCTAAACTCAGGGGTATGGTTTTTCACTTTTGATTTTCAACTTTCCCGCCTACTCCGATTAAATTCAATCAAAAAACTAGCACACTTTGATTTCATTTTTTATCAATGGAGTTTCAACGGAGAAGTTAAACTTTACCCATATTAATGTATAAGTAATTTTATATCCAGCATATTTTAGCCAAGAGTCCAGCAGAAAAGCTTTCCGACTCAATGAGCTCGCTCTCTGATCTTAAAAGTCTCATTTGTCATTAAAATATCAAAGAAGCTAACATCGGCTGTGCCGAAGTTTATATACCCTTGCAGTCCATGGCCATAATATTTTTACATGTTCCAAACTCTTTTTCTGTATCTCAATTCATTAATGCACAGAACCTTTCAAATATCATTTCAATTTCTTCTTCTTCTTCCCCATCCCCTTTTACACGCATGCCGCGACTCGCACGCATACACATATAGTTTATGTAGCGTTGCGTCTGTATGTGTGCATGCGTGTGCTCTGTTGATTTGATGATGACGTAATAGGCAGCAAGTTGAACCGATTTATATCGGCTGTAACTTGTGTTCTTTATATCCGATCAGATTAAAATTTTGGGATCTGAGATTTTATATATAATACTATCATATTGGTAATTTTCATGGCGATACTCCGATTTTTGCAAAAATGTTTCCTCCAGAGCTATATGATATAGTGGTCCGATTCTCCCAGTTTTCATACTTTATTTTTCCCAGGTAATAAAAAGCCCCCAAAAAAAAATTTCATCCCGATAGCTCTTAAGATGGCTGAGTAAAACGCATACGCACAGACGGACGGACAGACGGACATGGCTATAACAACTCAGCTTCTCATGCTGATCAAGAATATATATACTTTATAGGGTCGGAAACGTCTCCTTCTGTGCGTTACAAACATCTGACCAATTTTATAATACCCTCTGCAAGGTTATAAAAATTGTATCCTTGCTCTATCAGAGGACTCCTCTTAATGAGTTGCTTATGATACCTTCTTTAAATCACTTTCGACACCTTTTAAGGCCAGATTAGAATACCAAGGAAGCATTTTCGATCCCATAAAGTATATATGTATGTACATTCTTCATCAGGATCAACAGTCGATTTGATCTAGCCATGTCCCTCCGTCTATTTGTATGAACACATAGATATCGGATACTATAAGAGCTAGAATCACCAAATTTTTATTGTTTAGAGTTAATTTCAATATTGGCCACGTCCACTTACGCCCCCGCAAATTGCATACAACCGATTCTATACCGACTATACTAGCTACAGACATTAAATTTTGGTACTGGCTTTTTCAAAATTTTGATTTTCTTAAAAACTAACAGTCCTAAAGCTACCAAATTTGGTACGTAGATTTGTTTAGTATGAGCGCAGATTATAAATATTGAAAATTTTTGCCACACCCACGTTCGTCTCCATAATCTAGAAAAACGCGATTGCCTCCTTTTTCGACTTTCGAAACCAAAGCGCACTAATTACTTTTATAAATTTCAAATAGCACACCGAATTTCATTAAAATCGGACTAGAAACATGAAAAATAAACGGGTTTTACAAGGCCGTCCATAAGGTCTAAGGTGGCCGTAGGCGAGTGGCGGCGCTAGAGTGCTCGTGTGTTTGTAAGAGTGAGCGCGATAGCATATGCTATGAGGGATGTAAAACGAATTTACATTTGGTCATCAAAGTTTAAAATTTATTTTTACCTGGTGCATGGTATACCCATATGCCCATCTAGGTATCGAAAATAAGGAAAATTTGCTCCTTAAAGTTTGCAATAATTCGCTTTTTGAGATATTTAAAGTAAAGTAGAATGTCCTGTAAATAAAAACTAATCCTCGATGCAAAAAATGTTAATAGACAATTTCTAAGTTACAAGTCATCTGAAAATTTATAAATTTTTCGAAAACAATAATTGCTTTTCGAGCCCATTGCATATTTAAGGGGGCAACTTACTTTACTTACTTCATTAGATACACCACGATAGCCTAACATTTCTTTGTGAAATACTTCAGAAGAATCATTTTTGAGACTTATTTTTAATCTAGTGTCAGCATTTTTTTTTATTAAGTCAAAAGAAACTCAAGTTGATTTCTGTGAAAAGAATCTTTTCTTGTTCGAGCGAAGATAATTCAGGAAATATCGAAGATCGAGCAGATTGTGCAATGAGGTAAACTCAAAAACCTGTAACTTTGCAAATTTGTAATTCAATCAATTTTTGACTGATTTCTGAAATTCAATTCCTAAATTTCTCAGTAGAAAATGATATTCTAGTTCAAATTAAAAACGAAAAAACTTTTATTTTTGGAGAATTTTTGAAAAAATGATTTGTTTTCGAAAATAGATGCGAAAGAAATATTTTTAAATTAATAAATCGGTTCGATACCATTTAAGAAAATGAGAAAATGAAAATGAGAGAAAATGAGAAACTGAGATGTAACTCGTTTAAAAGTGTTCAGTTTGAGAAAAAAAGAAACATATAACATACATATTTTCAAAAATTCTCAATAGTTCGAAAAAAAAACATAAATTGTGATACTGTAGTTCTGTCAATTTCTGAAATTCAAGTCTTACCTTTTTCAATAGAAAGTGTATTTTTTATTTACATTATTTTTACTTTAGTTTTTATACCCTTGCAGAGGGTATTATAAAATTGGTCAGATGTTTGTAACGCACAGAAGGAGACGTTTCCGACCCCATAAAGTATATATATTCTTGATCAGCATGAGAAGCTAACTCGATATAGCCATGTCCGTCTGTCCGTCTGACCGTCTGTCCGTCGGTCCGTACGCGTTTTACTCAGCCATCTTAAGAGCTATCGGGATGAAATTTTTTTTGGGAGCTTTTTTTTACCCGGGTGAGATAAAGTATGAAAATCTTTGGGATCGGACCACTATATCATATAGCTCTAGAAGAAACATTTTTGCAAAAATTGGAGTATCCCCATGAAATTTACCAATATGATAGTAATAGATATAAAATCTCAGATCCCAAAATTTGAATCTGATCCGATAAATAGAACACAAGTTACAGTCAATATAAATCGGTTCAAACGCTGCCGGCAGCGCTGCTTGCTGCCTACTACTGCCATCATCAAATCAACAGAGCACACGCATACACACACAGACGCAACGCTACATGAACTGTATGTGTATGCGTGCCGTGCTTTGCTTAGAAAATGATGGAAGAAGAAAAACTTGTGGTAAAAAGAGAAATAATATTTTGTTTGTGTATTGATGAATTGAGTTGCAGGGAAAGAAATTTCAAAAAGGAAAAATATTATTGCCAAGTATACTGCAAGGGTATATAAACTTCGGCATAGCCGAAGTTAGCTTCTTTGATATTTTTTAATTTTTTTTGTTTTTAACCTTTTCAAAATCGAATAAAAAGTAACCAAAATATAGTTTTAGGAAAATAGGTGAAATCACCGAAAGTTATTTTCAAAATTTCTGAAATTGAAGTTTTATTTATTTATTTCCTCGGTGGAAATTGGAAAACTTGTATCTTTGGCACTATTCGCAAAACAAAATTTCTGTCAATTCGTTTTCCAAAATGTGAATGTTTTAATTTCATTTTAAAATTCCTTAAAAATCTGTTCAAAATTGATCAACCAAAACGAATCGAATCCTGGCCAAAGCAAAATAAATTAAAATGTAATTTAAAGTCTTACCTATAAATCCTGCCCATAGTCAATGGGAATCGAATTGTGTGAATTAACTTCCCGCCCTGCCCACAGTATGAAATAAAAACAAATTGTTAATTAACGTTTTGTTGTAATTTAAGTTATCCGCTGTTTGTTTTCTTTTTATTAATTCTCACTTTGCTTATCACTCTATCGTCGTGATTTATACTCGTAATATATAGAAATCGTTAAATTTTTTTGTTTTTTGTATATTTCTGATTAATTCACTTTTTTACAGTTTTATATATAGTATGTATATATATGCATCTTCTTCTCACTTCAGTTGAGAAATTACTATAGCATTAATCCACATTATCATTATGATCAGCACAAAAAGAGAAGATCTGCCTTTTTGTTTTTCTTTTGTCTTTGTCTTCATTTGACCATCGCTCACTCATGCATTATATAATGTTGTATGTGTTTGTTTGTTTGTTTTTTGTGTTTCATTTAAAATCTACGCACTTAAAATCTAAATACTTGAATTGTATTAGAGTAGAGCAGAGGATTATTAAGGTAGGGAATCGGAATAATAAGGAATTACGCGGGAGTTGTTGGGCTTATCCAAAACGAGAAGGAAGATTAAACACTAACAAAATATCCAACTAAAAAAAAACCAAAAAATTGTTATTACGAATATTAAAAGTTTCCGATTGTATTAACTCTAGGTTGTTGGTTGTTGGATTGGCTGGGCGGGGTGGGGGTGGTGATTCTTTGTGATTGAGTAAAAGAGACACAAACAGAGAGAGGGGGGAGAGAGATAAAGGGAGGGAGATAGATATAGAGAGAGGTAGAAGATAGATAGATATATAGCCCGTTATCCGTTCTCCTTAATGACGATCTCGTGAGTCCGAGCGGCTGCGACGATCCCGTGAAAAGCTGCGACTTCTTGAACGTGAACGTCTTGGGGAGCGCGATCTGTAATTAGATGGGACAAGGGGGAGCGGGGAATTTGATAGTATTTTTTTTTGGTTTTGTGTTTTTTTTTTGTAGGTTGCATAAAAAAAAAGGAGAACAAACATTTAATGAGACAAAAGACAGAAAGAGAGAGAGGGAGAAAGAGAGAGAGAGAGAGAAAGAAAGAGAGATAAAATACAAATTAAAGAGATTTTGTTTTGCTTGCTAAATATGTAAAAATTTTCACAAAAAAAAAATAAATAATATAAATTATTTAATTAATTATTATTTTTCTTTTTCGGTTTCTTTTCTTTTGATCAAACAACACACAACTTGAACACGTTGAAGCAGCTGATGGAGCTTTTAAGCCTGGCTTTTTATATATAGGTATATACATATATATATATATAATTTTTTTTTTTTTTGGGCTTGGCTTGGTTTCATTAACGAAAGCGTCGATTGGTGTGGCTGATTGGTTGGTTGGTTGGTTGATTGATTGATTGATTGGCTGATGAGCAGAGCAGAACTAAGAAGAAGACTGTTGTTGTAGTTGAGTTGTTGTTGGAGTTGAGTTGTTGTTGTAGTAGTTGTTGTTGTTGTTGTTGTTGTTGTAGTTGGGCAGTTGATTCAATACTGATAGATACTGATTGATTTGTGACTAAAGTGGTGGTTGGTGGTGGTGGTGGTGTGTGTTGGTTGGTTGGTTGGTTGGTTGGCTGAGGTGATGGTTTCTTTCTGAAGTTTTGCAGCAGTTGCAGTAGTTGCATGTTGTAGCAGAAGAAGCAGCAGCTATAAGGCTGTGGATTATTGTTGTGATTGAAGAGCGCAGCAGATGAGGAACACGCACACTCCTAAACCTACCCACCCTCACATGCATACATACATACATACACACACACACACACACCCGAAAGAATTGGGAGACGACTGACCATGCGCTGTGTTGATGGAGTAAGAAGATTGCTTAAAACCTCCTCCTTATTCGCATAATCATCATCATTATAATTGTCATGAAGCATTTCGGGAAGCATAGGGAGCAGAACAATTTGGAATTGACAACAACACATATGTAGGTATTATGTAAGTGGGGGGTGTGGCGGGTTGACATAACAAATAACGTTAGGTAACCAAAAGACTATTCCCCTCTTAATTACAGACTAGACCAGTTGATCATAAATCCCAAAATGTTTAATGTTAATTGTTAAAACAAAAAATAAATGTATATGGGTACATATCTCTAGATTATGCTAATGTATAATTAGTCAGTCGAACTTTCTTACTGCTTAGGGTTTGGAACCCAAAATAAATCACCTTATTAAATCACATTCTATTGACATTTTCTTAATAACAAAAAATCATAAATAAAACACTCCAAGTGTGATTTAAAACAATTTTGTTTACCTAAAGCTGAGCTTTCGACTAACTGTAACTGCAACTATTCATAGATTAATAGCTTTTTGCAAAAATAATGTAACTTAACTAAATTCAATTTTTAGTTCAAAATTATTGGTTTCTCATATTTGCTGAAAAAACATTATAAATAAAACACTCCAAGTGTGATTTAAAACAATTTTGTTTACCTGAAGCTAAGCTTTCGACTATTACTAGCACCTGTAACTGTAACTATTCAATAACTAAGCTTAAGTCTTTTGTCTTAACAGTGAGTTAAAAACAAGTGAGAAGGGGTCGAGGTTGATAGGCAGTGGATTGGTATGTGTGTCGGTGTGTGTGTGTGTTGCGAACTCCAAGGAACGGAAACGGGAAAATATTTTTCATTCCATTCGTTTCTCAACTTTTGTACATAAAATATGATGACCAAATAAATACTCTTCTTTTTTTTTGTGTTGTTGTTGGAGTAGTAGTAGTAGTAGTAATAGTAGTAGCTGTTGGTTGTTGTTCTTGGTTGTAGCTTGTAGGCTGGCTAAAGATGACATTTGATGAGGTTGATTTTGGTTGGTGGTGGGTTTGTTGGTTGGTTGATTGATTGATTGATTTTTGGCTGAGCTGATTGATTTTGGTTGGTTGAGTTGGTTGTTGGAGGGACAAATTTGTTCAAAAACTCAAGACGAAATTTGCAGAAGCGTTGCTTAACTACACAAATTTGTTGTAGTTTTCTTTTTTGTTTTTTTGGTGAAGTTAGCTGGAACAAACGAACCACGAACGCTGTTGGCAATTGTTGTTGCTGTTGTTCTAATTGTTGTTGTTGTTTGTTGTCGGTGATTTTGTGTTGGTTGTTGGTTGGTTGATTGGTTAAATGTAAAATAGTAGAAGAAGCTTCAAAATAGATGAGAAGGTTATGAAGTTTGCGGTTGCAGTTGAATTTTTGCAGTTGAAGTTGATGAAAAAGATGCGGTGCGACGCTTATTGTTGCTTTGCCTTTGATTTAAAAAGAGAGAAAGAGAGACGCTGTATGAGTGTGTGTATGTGTGTGTGTGTATATATGGTTGCAACATGAAATGAAAAGATCCAAATCTCCACTAAGTACAACAAAAGAATTTATCAACGAACTTTCAACAACTTTCTTTGTTTCAAAATGTCCTCTAGACTTGTTGTTGCCCATTTTTAAGCATATCAAGTAAGAAGGTATTTTTGAAAAGAACATAAATTTCAAACTGGAAATGTCTAAAGGTCTTATCATTTCATGATGGCTATGTATGTGTGTGTGTTTGTTGTAAAGCAGAATATCAAAAATTTTGACAATCTGCTGCAGCAGCTTCTTCCCAATTACAAATAAAAATTGGTGGTTCAAGCAGTGGAGAGATGTAGTCTGTGGTGGAGTATCAAGCTTTAATCTCAAGCTCTGCTTGGACTGCTTGAATGTGTATGTATATATGTGTGTATGTGTATGCTTGGAGTGTTGTGAGGGTTGTTAATTGTTGCTGTCGCTGTGGTGGAGGAGCTGTTTGTTGCTTTGTTGTTGTTGTTGGTTTTCTTGATGATATTGATGCAATTTACGGCCTTGTGGTTGTTGTTCTTGTTGATTGTTAATGAAGAGAGATAGAGACAAGGGAAGAGTGTAGGTGGTGTTGCTATTGTTGTTGTTGTTGTAATCGTCATGGGGTCAACGGAATTTATCAAATTTGTTGTATTCGGCAATTATCATCAACTTGAATTGTGTTGTTGTAGGTGAAATGTGTGTTGTTTTTGTTGTTGTTGTTGTTGGTGGTGGTGGTGGTGTAATAGGAGGAGCAGGATCTGTAGTTGTGAGACGTGAAGTTGTTGTTGTTCTTATTGTAGTAGTAGTTCTTGTTGAAGGAAGAGGAGTAGTAGAAGTTCTAGTAGTAGTAGCTGTTGTTGTTGTTCTTGTTGTTGTTGTTGTGCTTGTTGTAGTAGTAGAAGACTTTATCCTGCAAAATGATTGTGAAACCACATTAAAACTGGCTCCATTCTTGCAAGCAATTACTAAATCACAACAAACAAACGGAAGACTCAATAGAAAATAAACAAAAACAACAAAAATATTTAGATATATGAATATATATATATAAAGTGACACAGCCTATTGCAATTGTTTAAAAAATATATTTCATAATAAATAATGCGCGCTAAATATCTCAACAGTGGCGGCACACAATTTGTGTACGCCACTGTAGATACATGACATGGAGATGCCATACTGCTTGGTTTTTTTTTCTCTTCTCTCTTCTTCTTTTCATTTGCTTTGTATGTATACTCGAATTGATTTTTCACATATGCATGTATAGCAGAATTTTCTGTCTTTTTCTTTCTTACTTTTTTTTGTTGTTATTTTTTTCTTTTTGGCACTACTCACCTATAGCGTCCGCCTCCATCACCAGCACGAGCCCCACCACCGCCTCCTCCGCCACCGCTGCCACTGCGGGCACCACGTCTTGGTCCACCGCCGCCGCCACCACCGCCTCCTCCACCGCCACCGCCTCCGCCTCCACCACTGCCGCGCCCTTCTCGTGATCGACCCGAGGACATTTCAACCCGGATGCGGGTGCCACAGCAGCGTGTACCATCCAGACCTCGGGTTGCATCCTCTGCATCGCGACGATCCTCAAATTCGACGAATGCGAAGCCTGGAGGATTGCGGGCCACCCAGACATTGCGCAAGGGTCCGTATTTGCTGAATGCGTTCTCAATCTCATATTTTGAGGCCGAGGAGCCTAAATTGCCCACGTAGACTTTGCAAGCCAAGTCCCATTCGCGATATCGGGGCATTGTTCAGTTTTTTCCTGTTTTTGTTTGCTTTAGCTTCCAAACAGTTGTCGTGTGTGTATATACGCTTTAATTTGCGCTAAACGTCCAACAACAAGCCACCCGAAGAGTTTTCACAGTTTTCACAAATGGTAGTGACGGCAAAATCCATCGATGACACCATCGATTTGTATCGACTCATGCTCCGACTCCCCCTATTCTTATACGACTCCCACTATTTTACTCGATAAGTTATCGATTAGTTTCTGATGTTTGGCTTGCCATCCCTAATTCCACATCCCTTCTTCATGACATTGAGTTGACTTTGCTTTTAAATATTTTAATTTGCAATAAGAAAAATAGTGAAAATATAGTTTATATTGAAACTCAACTTAAGGACGCGCTGCTCTCTATGGAGCATGAGCAGCATTTGTGAGTGTCGCCAAGGTCAGTCAGCTGGTTCTAGGACAAGCGCGATAGAACAACTGCTGTTGGAGGCTAAGAACGTGGACGAGAACGAAAACAACAATTGCAGCTGCTGCTGCTGCATCTGACCGCAGGCCAAACAGATTATGTAAGTGGACGCACATCGCGATCCAAACCGGGAATAACACTTAAATTGCTACCTTAAATCTTCAGATAGATCGCGGATACCGATTCCCTCCATTTGAGACCGAAATAAATATCAAAATGCGTTCCCGTAGCAATTCTGGCGTCCGTCTGGACTACTATCAGCGGATTGTACATCGCTTGATATTGGCCCACCAGGAGCCGGTAACTGGCTTATTTCCAGCATCGAATGTTAATTCGCATGCCTGGATCCGAGACAATGTGTATTGCATATTGGCTGTTTGGGGCCTGTCGATGGCCTATAAAAAGATTGCCGATCAAGACGAAGATCGCGCCAAATGCTATGAGCTCGAGCAGAGCTGTGTCAAGCTTATGCGGGGCCTTCTAATGGCAATGATGAACCAAAAGGACAAAGTAGAGAAATTCAAGATGACCCAAAGTCCTTACGATTCTCTGCATGCAAAGTATTCAAGCAAAAATGGCTTGCCAGTGGTCGGAGACAGAGAATGGGGTCATCTGCAGATCGATGCCGTGTCCTTGTATCTACTAATTCTTGCCCAGATGACGGCATCTGGCCTGCAAATTGTTTTCTCTCTAGATGAAGTGTCATTCATACAAAATTTGGTATTCTATATAGAATCAGCTTACTCTATACCTGATTATGGTATATGGGAGCGTGGCGATAAGACAAACCATGGTAAATATAATTTTTATAACCTATCCAGCAGAAGAAGAAATCTTATTTGTATATATATTATCATTTGACAGGTGAGCCTGAGCTAAATGCCAGCTCCATTGGCATGGCAAAGGCAGCATTGGAGGCAATGAATGAATTGGATTTATTTGGAGCCCGTGGCGGTCCAGCCAGTGTTATCCATGTGCTAGCAGATGAGGCCCACAAATGCCAGGCTGTGCTTCAATCAATGTTGCCGCGTGAATCGAACAGCAAGGAATTGGATTCTGGTCTCCTTTGTGTGATTGGCTTCCCCGCATTCGCTGTGGATGATGCCCAGCTCATCCATAACACCAAGGATGCCATTCTTTGCCGCCTGCAGGGAAAATATGGCTGTAAACGTTTCCTACGCGATGGCTATCGCACACCCAAAGAGGATCCCTCTCGACTTTACTATGAACGCTGGGAATTGCGAATGTTTGAGAATATTGAGTGCGAATGGCCACTTTTCTATTGCTATCTAATCCTCTTCCATGCCTTCCAAAACGATAAACGTTCAGTTCAGGAGTATGCTGATCGTCTCGAAAAGATAATGGTTCGATCCGAAGATGGCATATTGCTTGTCCCAGAGAGTTATGCTGTACCGCAGGATCTGGTGGGCTTTGAATACCAAAAACCGGGCTCTCAAGCGAGAGAAGTTGTTGGCCGTTGTCCCTTTTTGTGGGGTCAATCCCTCTTCATATTGGGCAGACTTTTGCAAGAAGTGAGTACTAAGAAATGAACAATTTGTTGAACATTTTTTTGAGATTGAAATATTTTTTAAATTATCTAGGGTTTCTTGGCCGTTGGTGAATTGGATCCCCTGAATCGTCGTCTGGGTGCTCAAAAGAAACCGGATGTTGTCGTCCAGGTCGTTATTATAGCCGAGGACAATGAAATTCGTGACAAATTAGCTGAACACGATTTGCATGTTCAGACAATTGCTGAAGTTGCTCCCATTGAGGTTCAACCAGCTCGAGTCCTAAGTCATTTGTATACATATTTGGGTCGGAATCGCAAGTTGGGCCTGAGTGGACGCAAATCTCGGGATGTAGGCATCTTAAGTACCAGCAAATTGTATTCGCTCAAGGATCGTATATTTGCCTTTACCCCGCAGGTAAGTTGATCGTGATTATAATGAACATTTTGAGTTTGCCTTTCCTTTCTTTCTTTATTCTACGTCCTTTATCCAATTCTTCTTCTTTAATTACACATTCTTCTGACCGCCTTTTCTATCTATATATATATATATATATATATATATATATATAAATAGGTATATCATATTACTTAATCATATACAAAACGAATTTCTTGATACTCAAATTTGTTAAATTGGTGTCATAAAAAAATCAATCTATCAAATACCGAAAGTTTAATTTTACCATTTGAATATCAACAATTTTCTCCCCACACACAAACATATATATATATTTTTTTTTTCTATATATGATTTCTCCTTCACTTTAATTAAATTCAATTATGGTTTGTTTTTTTTTTTTATTGCTTTTATTATTATATGTGTGCATAAACATACATATGCATATATATATATATATATATATTCAAAAATATATTGTTATGCATCAGTTTGTCGACTTGTCACGCTTCTATATTGCCTCCGATAATGAACTTATGATTGACATCCTTAAAGGCGAAATCAATTTTCTCAAGTCCGCTTGGGATCTGCTGGGTCGTCCGTTGGTGACATTAGTACTGAAGCGCATCCATTTAGGTCGGTCCAATTTGAATACCGGAGTATAATACTTTTATATACAATCATTTTTAGTATTATTATTAATTTAAGTGTGTGTGGTTATCCTTTCTTTTCCTGTTTCTTTTTATTTTTGTAATTTTTTTATTGTAAATTTTGCCATTGTTTTCTGCAAGGGTTTGCGTTTCTTTTCAATTGATTTATACATATACACACTCACTCATACACACACACACAGTACCGACTACAATTTAATTTTCTATATTTTGAATTGTTTTTGTTCCACCGTCTTTTAGTTGTTAGTTACATTTTTTTAGTTACCCAATTAAAATACGATTTTTTTTCGGTTATGGAAGCACCAATTACATACACCCATTCACACACACCAACACGCACATACCCATATATATTTTTATATACACATTATATCATCCAATCAATTAATAGATATATATATATATAATTACTTAGTTTCTCTTCCCCTATTCTATGGTTTGCTTATCCCAACTCTTCTGTTCATTTTCCCCTTGTTTTCCTTTGAAGCCTTAAACCATCTTCGGCTTTCCGAAGTTTCTTGTATCCTTGCAGTTGTTTTTTTCCACTAATTTAACAAAAACTTTTTCCAGGGAAACATAAACATTCAAAAATCGTAAATCGTTTTAAGGAAATAGTCGAATATATTTAGAAAGTCTCAAAGGACTTTTCGTTCTGTTTCTGTTCAGGGCAAAATCGTTTAAATATATTAGACATAAATGAGTTAAATGTCTCAATTTTTAACCTTATTTTTACTTTATATTCAAAGGTATCTAAACAATGGCAAAAAAAAAATCTAAAAACTAAAATGAGTCCTTTTTAAGGGCTCTGAATAAAAGTTAGACAATGGAAAATATACGAAAACAATATATTTGGTATTCAGATTAAAGTCTTTTAGCGTAAAATGTATCCTTCAAATGTTTTCATAACAATTATACAGTAGAACCCTTTATCCGAGACTCACTAGATCCTGAACTATAAAGGAGAAACCCAGAAGGATGTAAAAAAAAAAGGGAAATAGAAGATTTGTGCCAGTCGGCCATGAAGATGGAGGAAATGCATGTGGAGTATATAAGGAACATCTCAAAAGCACTACAAATGATCTTTTGCGTTGGCAAAATAAAAAGGATTAAAAAAGATTTGATTTACCTTAAGAATTATAGAATTTGATGGTTGAAAGTCGCTTACCTCTTTTGAAATCTACGTCAAACCTCAAAATAATCAATTTTGGCATTGCAAGCTTTGTCAATCTATTTTCGCTTCATTTAGTTGCAATTCCCAACCAGTTTAAGCATTAATGACAGCCAGCTTAAATGCAAGGTTTCACTTAAGTTTTAAAATAACATTACGTACTAGAGACTTTGTTACGAATTTCGTTTAAATGTCTTTCAGAATTAATGACATTATATTCACGAGATTTTGCCAAAATTCTTGGATTTGACTTGAAATTTCTGTCAAATATCTAGAGATACATAATAAATATTGGGAGACAAAGTCCTTAAATTGAGTTATACGCTACTTTAATCATTATTTAATCAAAAAATGACAGTTCTGCGATTCCCCCCGCACTTAAAATATACATTTAGACTCAAACATTTATTTCTGATATATTTAATAGCATTTAGACTAAGCAAACTGCTAGTGTCCGATTTTGCGTTGAAACCACTGTAGAAAAATGATTAATTATGACAATGAATGTTTTTGCTGTCCCTTTTTAAACTTGTGTTGTTTGTACGATATGATATACATATGTACATACATACATATATATATACATATAGTCTGATTTGAAAGATTTCCAACATCCAACATAAGAAAAATCATTTTTGAATATTTACTGCCCGCTGCAAGGGTATAAAATGAAGCAAAAAATATATACTAAAAAAAAGAAAAACCAATTGGAAATGAACCAAAATTATTCATTTTTACCCCCCTCGTTTACCTTACCGTTCACCTCCGTCAACAACAACAACAACTACAATCAACAATACACAGCATATCGACTATGAAGAATACTACACAACACGTGATCCCGATTTGCTTGCTAGCAATTTTACAACAAATTTAGCATTCTTGACCAACAATTGGCGTCATATGTTGGGCAGGCCGACAATCACATTAATGGCTACGCATTATATGCTAGGTAACTACCATATAAGAAAATCCAAAAAAAAAAAAAATAATAAAAAACCAAAAAAATAAAGATCTAAATTAAAAATCAATTGCATAAAAACCCTCCTCCACGCCCACACCCCCCACACACACACACAATGATCCCTCAAAAAGAATACTGCCAATGCAGCCACCTAGCTTCACCCCACCTTACCCCCCTATTCCCGTCACTATCCTCACATTAAAGCCAAAACGAAATGAAACATTTACAACAACAACGCATACGAATACTATATATATAATATATCTTATAACTATGATATGATATATGATTGTGTGGCACCTGTTTGTGTTTGCCAGACTCCTCACTCAATGCTTTTTTGCACCCCCGCTCTCTCTCTCTCTCTCTCTCTTTCGATTTTTATCTTCCCCCTCCTTTAAATGTTGTTACTACACACTTTGCTTTTTCTTTTTATGCAACTATCGAACTTTTATTTGCCCGCATGTAAATCTACCCTACCAATCTATATGTATATATGCATATATTTGTAGAGACTGTAGTTTAGATAGTAAAGTAAAAATAAAAGTTTTCTTGTGATTCCCTCACCTAAACTAAGACGAATCCTTAATCTTGACCTGTTTTCCAGCCAGATTTGTGGGCAACTTTATTCTCAATAAATTTGACTTTCCCCTTCCTCTCTTCATGACATTTTTGAACCTCTTTATAGACGGTCCCTTACAATTATTAACAACTTATTTAGCTTAGCTAGTAATTGATCTAAGGCTAAGAATTATTAAGGATCTGTTAGGTTTTTAAGGGGGTATTCTTGGTTAAAGAAATTTTGTAAAATTTAAATTTTTTGAGTATTGAGAATATTGTTTTGAAAGGGTTTTTCGAAATTCGTAATAATTTAGGAGATAAGACGTTTTGTTCTCCTCATGTGAGGCAAACTTCAAACACATTTTTTTTTTGTACTGGCGACAAGGATATAGCCCGTTATTCTCAACCGATTTTGGTTCAGATTTTTATAATTTTCTTTTCTATTTTTAAATTAAACAACAAAAAAAAAAGGCAAAAAACTGCTTTTCGTTTTTGAGCGGCCGCCTTAAAATATTAAAATTCTGAATAAAGTAGGGACCAGAAATACATCTATGCTGAATCTAATGACGGGTAAAATATTTACTTGAGACAATCCTGCGTCGAGTTGTCCTTGCCGCCAATAGTATACCTTTTATTTTGCTTAACTTTGAGACTGAGAACCTTAATTAAGAATACCCCTCTAAAGATCACAGAAGGTAAACCTACCACCTTGAAATCATTTTTGAAGAATAAGTTTTGAAATATTATTGAACTGCCTTTCTTTATATACATTTATATGATACATCATCTAGGACTAAAAACGTATTTATCTTGAAGGCCTTTCCCTTTGTTTCGACTTGCACTTTTCGATTAGAACATATAAGAATGCAATTGACTTTCAGTTTAATGCTTGATATTCATATTTATCTTCCCGCAATGTTTTAACTTTCGAAAAAGGTTTATGGCATATATATTACTTGTTTCTAATGATTCTCCCAGTGTGTCTAATATATATAAAATATCTATTACTCTTTGCTTTTTTACTAACCATAGGATGAAATATGATGGTGATGGCTTATATTTTGTATGAATATCTAGTGAAAAAGATGATATTATTGAACGTATGTTCGGTTATTGTTGTTAATCTGTGACTAATGCAAAACTCGTAGTTCTTAAGAGTCGAGCCGCTGCCACAATAACCCAAAACAAAATCATTTCAAACCATTCCATTCATTTGCTCATTTTGTATATTGACATAACAAAAAGGGAAACAACATTTTAATTGATTTTTTGCGTGTAAACCAGATCAAGATCGTATACCATTGGCCATGATACAAACGATGAGAAAACTAAAATCTGGCTATATCAATGGAACGCGTGTCATGCTGGGCAATCTAAAGGACTTTTTGAATACCTCGGCCATTACGGATTTGAGTTTTCTGGGCAGCACTGAGGATGGCTATCCAGATCGTTTGCATCCCGATGTCCAAACCTATTTGGATGAGCATCTATTGCGTTCGTTTAGCAATCGCAATACAATGAATTTACGTGGTGGTCAGTTACGTCCACGCACTCTACGTCGGCGCATGTCCTGCAAAGGAGCCATCAAGAAGACCCGTTCGATAAATGTGGATTGTAAGTGTTGACACGTCTCTGAATAAACTAGTCACATAGATTACTTAAACAACCTCATTTGCAGCTGATAATCTGGGCATGGAGGGTCCCTCTCCCCTAACAGAACGTCGCCTATCCTCCATAGTTCCTCCACCTTGGCTACAGGCGAACAAACAGAATCATGTCAGTGTGTTTGCCACCACACCGGAAGAGGGGCCAAGTTCTCCACCACAATTGGGTGGAGAATTGATACGTGAGAATATCTATCCTGTGGATCCGCATCATGGTCGTTTGGCCGTCGACAGGCGCAGCGAATTTGTGCGACAACAAGAGAGTTAGTATCTAAAAAGATAGTAAGAATGTTTATTTGTCTCTCTTCTTCATTTGTTTATTGCTTTAAGTAAAGGATAATTTTTAGGTTTCGTATAATTTTGTTTAGTTCTCAACTCTTTTTATTTCAATTTTCTTTTCGTTTTCAATTTTGTTCATCGTTTTTGTACCAACAATTAGTAACTGTGCCCAAAATTCTAATTCAACGCCATCGTGCGGAAACAAATTTTGCGGAAACAGAGGTGGAAGAGTTAATCGCTATGCTACGCGAAACTGAGAATCTTGAGGAGCAAGGCGACATTCTACAATTTTTGGTCGATACACAAGGATTGGACTTTAATACAGGTACGAAAAGTTTTCATTAATAATTATAATTGAAAGGCAATTAATCCCATTTGGAGAGACTTTATTTGATTGCCCTTTTGAGGATGTTTTAAAGTTCTTCTAGTTTAATAATTTAAGCTTTAAACACACATACAAACACAACAACCCACACACACACAAGCACACGCAAAACATTTAAAAAAATATATATATCCACCACATACACAAAGTTATAGGAAAACAATTTTAATTTGTTGAAAACATTCATCTTATAATACGATACTATAAGCTTTTAATATCAATATAAAGAGCAAAAGTAAATGTATGGGTAGGAGCTATATATAATGTCCTTTGAAAAAGCATCAATAGATTTTAGAACAAAAATCTAAAGGTGAAAATTGTTAATGAGCTTTGATTCACTTATTTGAAACATTTTCTTTGATTTGGTAAACGAAAACAAATCGTAGACCGATCTAATTAGATAATATTTTCCGAGTTAAATAAATAAATTAAATCAATTTTCGGGCTAGGAAATTCAGTAAAATTTCGAAGCATTTTCGAGCATTTTGAGGGTTTGGAAATTAATCAAAATTGCCCTAACACTTTGATGATTCTCTAGTTGGCCGTAAAGACAAACGAAAAAGTTACTCGAAATATTAATATTTCCGATTGATTTCATTTTGAAGGCAATTACATTACATTTGAAGCAGATATAAAGTAAAGGAAGAACTCAGACTGTTTATATTAATTTGTATTCAGTGGTGGATCGATCATATGGTAGGGAAAATTGCTCTTGGATTTCGAAATTTCAACAGCTTCACAAATAAGATCTTGCTTTTGGGGGAAGGGAATTAGCTTTGTTTGCCCTTCCAGGATCAGCCAAGCTCATTGCCTATGATAACAAAAGCCTATGAATTTAATTAGATCGATTCTTTCAAAATCTTGAGATTATCTATTGTTTTAGGATTGAATATGTTATAGATAGGAGCCATAAAGTGGTAGATAGCGTAAAAAATAATGTATACGCCTGATGTGTTTGGAAAAGGTTTATAATTGAAGTAAATTGTGAGATAGGAAAACATTTAAAAACACAGAGAATATCTAGACCAAAGAAAGATTCCAGATCCCAATCTAGTCACCCTTTTATATATGGCTTAATGCTGAAGGAAGGGGGAAAATACATTTAATTGTTGCCATTAAATTTTAGTTATTCATCTCTCTCTCTCTCACTTGTGTCTTGTTTTGTTATTTCGTTTTTGTTTTTGTGTATTATATTTTCTGTGATTTTGTGTCTATTCCAACTCCGTCATGCGTCATATGTTCGTTCGTTCGTTCGTCTGTGTCCAACCAGCTGGCCTGGGTTTTAAGAATAAAAGTGGCGAGAATGATAGTAATAATGCTGCTGTGGGTAAGTTGCCTGCTCTGTATGGAATTATAATCGGTTGGTGTTTGTTCGATCTGTGTGTCCCACAACAATCCAGTCCCTACCCCCAGCATTATCATAACCAAAACCGACTCAACTCCATTCCCCCTTTTTGAATTGGCAATGAATATCCCACTTGAATTCCACTTTTGCTGGAATTACTTAACAATTGTTTGTTAACAAACTTTTTTCCTTCCCTTGGTTATTTTTTTGTTTTTTAACATTCTGTGCATTTTTGTCTCACTCTTTCTCTCTCTGTCTCTCTCTTACTGAGTATTTTTCAACTGTTATACATACAAATAAAAACTGTTATACACTTTTGACAGACATTTTTTGAATGTCTCTCTAGCATTAATTATCTCTAATCATCTCATTTAAATGTTATTTAGCTGCTTTAATTAATGTTATTCTTTTCTTTTTCCAATCAAATTTTATTTCTTTTATTTATTTTTCGTCACCCACACAAAACACACACATATACACATAAACACATATGGAAATTGAATACATGGTGACCATCATCATCCTTGCATGATCCTTTTGTGCTGGGCGCGCTCTAATTAACCCATATGATGCCACATTTAACTTGCCTCAACAACCAATAACAACAACAACAACAACAACAACTATTAAATCCGCATTCCCTTCAACCTCTAACCAATTATCCCAACTAACCCAATCCACTAAAACAAAAAATGTTTAACTAAAAACTAAACACAAAAAGAACTCGAGCAAACATTTGCGGATGAAGTAGTGCTCGAACTGGCCGGTGGTGGAACGTGTGGTGGTGCTGCTGCTTCATCCTCATCGACGTCGCCTACATCTTCTGCTTCTGCTGCCATGCCCAAAGTGATCATCGATGCCGCCTCCTCACCCACTACAGCTACAGCTAACGATGAGAATGAGAAGAATAAAGCGACAACCGCCACCGCCACCAATTCTGCCACCGCTAGCAACAATAATCAGAACAACACAAGCTCGAATAACAACAACGATTCTTCTCAATCTGAAGGCATGCTAGAGGAGGGACGTGTCGTCACTGTACGGGATCTGCTCAAGGGTCTCTATGAGAAAGCCTGCCAGCAGAAGCTCTGGGGCTTGGTCCGCCATACAGCTGGCATGCTGGGCAAACGTGTCGAGGATTTGGCCAAAGCAGTGACCGATCTACTTGTACGCCAAAAGCAAGTCACCGTGGGAATGCCACCAAACAATGAGCACACAATAACCGCTCCCCTTCCCGAGGGTGAACTGCGTCAGTTAATCCATGATGTAAGATTAACAAACACTTTCTTATTTCTTATTTATCTGATCATTTTTTTCTGTCAGGCTTATGGCGATGATGAGAGTACGGCCATGTTGACACAGGAGTTAATGGTCTATCTGGCCATGTTCATACGCACCGAGCCTCAACTATTTCATGAGATGTTACGCTTGCGTGTTGGCCTCATCATTCAGGTTATGGCCAAAGAGCTGTCGCGTACCCTAAACTGTAACGGTGAGGCAGCATCGGAACATCTACTTAATCTCTCGCCCTTCGAGATGAAGAATCTGCTCTACCACATACTCAGCGGCAAAGAGTTTGCCGTCAGCAGCGGTAAGCAGAACCCAGGCCTCCTCCATGATCCGTTCTAATTACAATTTAATATTTCATTTCCATATGCAGTTGCTCGTGGCAATCTGTCGATAGTGAGTTGCAAAAGTAGTCGCGTTAGTAAGAAAAGCCAAATCGGTCTGGGTGATCCAGAGGGTGAGGATGCTCTCATAGCCACCATTGATGATAGGCAAGGTCAGTGGTTGCGGCGTCGTCGTCTGGATGGTGCATTGAATCGCGTCCCAAGGGACTTCTACTCTCGTGTGTGGACTGTCTTGGAGAAATGTCAGGGCTTGGCCATCGAGGGACGAGTTTTGCAACAGAGTCTCACACAGGAAATGACACCGGGTGAATTGAAGTTTGCCCTGGAAGTGGAAACGGCCTTAAATCAAATACCGCAGCCAGAGTATCGTCAACTTGTGGTCGAGGCCCTAATGGTTCTTACCCTGGTCACCGAGCACAATATGGTGCCATCTTTGGGTGATGTTATCTATGTGGAGCATTTGGTGCACAAGGCCAACCAATTATTCCTCGAGGACCAACGGAAGGTGCAAGGCGATGCCACCCTCTGCTGTGCCAAGCTCAAGGATGGCAAGGAACAACAACAGGCGGCATCTGGTATGTTGCTCTGCGGCGGAGCTGCCTACATATGTCAGCATCTATACGATAGGTGGGTTAAATGAAGATAATTAGCGGCACATTATTTTCATTCATTCTTTTCCATTCTCTTGCAGTGCTCCCAGCGGCAGCTATGGCACCATGACCTACATGTCCCGAGCTGTAGCCCATGTTCTCGACTGTGTGCCCAAGCATGGTGAAATGGAGTGTGCCATTTCGTAAACTCTTCTTCGGCGCCTCACTTAATCTCTACTGGGAACTCTCTCTCTCACACACACACACATACACTCACTCATTCTTTGTCCCTCTCTAGATCGTATGTCGGAGATATTATCACAAAACACCCCACCCCACCTCCTGTATATACATATATTTCTTTTTTGTTTATGACTTAAATAATTTTCTGTTTTATTTATGCAATCTTGATGGCCAAAAAAAAAAAAAAAATACTAAATGAGAACAGACAAAGTTTAATGTCTCTTTTAACATATATATATATTTATATATTATCTCCCTAAATCCCCCCGCATAACTCGCGATACTCTCCAAGAATGTCAAATTCTTGCTATGTTTCGGCTAATAATTGTTTGTTTTATTTTATTTTTTTTCTTAATTTTTTAACGTTTTCATTGTAAAGAAAGCAAAATTAATTGTAGAAGAGAATTTACAATAAAAAATGTTTTTTTTTTTGCAGTGTTCAAACCAAAACCGAACCATTTGGTATTAAATAAATTAATACTTTATTGTTATTAAAAAAAATAAAAAAAAATATCAACACTATTAACTTTAAGAATTTCGAGATTTTAATTAAAAAGAAAATATTCAAATATATACATATTAAAATTATTAACATGAATCTTTGTTTGAGGTTTGTGATATATAAAAATTAATGCCTTTTCTGGTTTATTGTTTCTAGATGGAAAATGTAGACAAAGTTTGCCCATTATTAGCTGTAGTTAATAGTTCCTAAAACTTTCCATAGAAAATGGGAGCCAATTTGCTGAGGTCCTTACAATTCTTCGCCTAATTTTTGATTCGGTTTTAAGGAAAAATATCTCATTCGACGGAGAATTCAATTCACTTTCTATTATAGTATAAGAAAACAATATATGGAATTAATTAATTATGTAAAATAATGGCAAATCGAAGAACCAACAAAAATATTTGCATAAATCAAAATTTTAATTGGCTTCTTAAATAAGAGAAAATCGTGGCATACAGTTTCTCTTAAATTTCTCTAGACCTACAGCTTTTCCTAAATGTTCCAAAAGTGTATGGTCAATTGTATAAACTTTGATTAGAAGATTCCAAATTTAGGCCTTGGCATCAAAGCTTACGTTAAAAAAATGTCTAGAGATAGTTTGGCAAAATTTACATTATTAAGGCATTAAAATTCCTTATTAACATTATATAAAAATGGCATGGAATATATGTGTAGATATTCTTTAGCCATTAAGATTGTTTCTAATGGCAACTTGTTTATGAATAAAATACGTAAATTATTTGTTTGTCATTTTAGGATACCAAAGGGGGTTAATGTCAATCATTGATTTTTTTCTCTGTGTTATAATAACAAACGAGACTTTGGAGAAGGAATTTGGAAGAAGTATATATAATGTTCGTATTATACTTATGATGCAGTTGCAGATCTTGTAAGAGTATTTTTTTCTGCCTATCTGTTTTACTCCAACCTCTTCCCTAGTGAATCCGCCAATGACTCTGTCCTTCGGTAACCGAAGTACTGTCTAATCTGGTTAAGGATTAAACATACAAAAAAATGTCGAGATACTAATAATAAAATTGTGCTGTTCATCCTTTTTAAGCGAAGTGATTTTTTTCATGTTTTTGTTGGCAACATTGTAATTAACGAAATGAAATTATTAAAACTCAGCCAGATGAACATGAAAACTAAAAAATTTCGATGTGCATCTCATTAAAAACAAAAGGTTTTACCTGTATACATAGATCCATTAGTTACGCGAAAAATCTAAAATTAGTTTCGCAAATCTTTATAAAAGACTTTAAATTAATATTGTTATCCAAAGTAGAACCAAGATAGCCACAAAAAAAAAAAACCTTTTAAGAAAACCAATTGTCTTTTTAATTTGATTTTTATCATTTCTTGTTAAGCATAAATATATTATTTTTTTTTCCTTTTTTTTTTATTGTATTTCTCATACATTTGTTTGTGGTTTATGTTCCGGCAATTTCTTGCGGAATTCCCTTCGATCAATTTGCGCACATTAAATGCTTACAAAAATTGTAAATCAGTTTACAAATTTGCATGTGTATTTCATTTTAGACATTTTTGAAATGTGTTTTGGGAGTTTTGTTCGCTCTCTTCTCTCTGGGTTACAATGGGTGTTTGAAAAGCGTTTCAGCGAGTATGTGTGTGTGTGTGTGTATGTGCATGTTTGTGTGTAGGTTTATTATTATTATTATTATATTAAACAAAACATAAAATTAGCGATGAATTGTTAAACGAGAGTCGGGGGTACCTTTTTTTTTGTTTAAAAAAAATATCCTAGAACAAAAAGAATACTTAGTGAAAAAAAGAGTCTAGCAATAGCCCCTGTCGGGAACACGTCGGCGTGGTGCACATTTAATAATGTTATCCACACGCAGAATCATTTCGGCTGCCTCTGCAGCTGACTGAAGGACCTGACGCTTAACAGCAAAGGATTCAGTGATGCCCAGCTGACGAACATCAGCTACTTTGCCCTGTTCCATGTCTAGACCCAAATGGTGTTTACCCTGGGCATGACCAGCACGAAGCTCCGAGATCAACTGAGCGGAATCATAGCCAGCATTGTCAGCTATGGCAGTGGGTAGAGACAAAAGAGCACCTAAGAGAGGAGAGAGTGAGAGAGGGTGAGAGAGAAGTAACGCCATAAATTAATTGCTCTATTATCGGCAATTCATTCACACTTACGGGCAAATGCCTCAATAGCAATGGCTTCTTTGCCTGGTGTTTCGGCCGCCTTCTTTAGCACTGCATTGGCCATTAGAGCTTCCGAGCAGCCGCCGCCATAGATGATGCGAGACTCCTTCACTGTGGCCGCCAACACACACAAAGCGTCATGCAATGAGCGATCAGCTTCATCCAGAATCTGTTGTGTAGCTCCACGAATCACAATCGTACAGGCCTCGCCCAATTTGACGCCACTGAAACGCAGAAGTGTATCCTCGCCAATCATAACCTGTTCGATTAGCTTGCATTCTCCCAGTTTAACCAGCGATGGATTCTCAAAAGTCGAAACTATTTCACCTCCTGTGCAGTAGGCCAGACGCTCAATGCCATCAAAATCGGCATGCTCGATAGCCATCACTTGGGCGTCGGCGAACAGTTGCTCCGGATAATTATAAATCAATTGACGATTGATGAATACATTGCATTTGTGGGTTAGAATTTTGTCCACTTTCTCCTTCATTTTCTCCTTTTCGGCCATTTCCAAATCAGCAATTTTAGCCAGTGAATCAACTTTGATGCTACTGCCAAATACCTTGATCTTATCCGTGTCCATGGGTGTATTGGCAATTAAAATTTTTGCATTTTCAATCTAACAAAGAATACAAACACTCAATCAATTTGATTTTCACATCATTTCATATCAAACAAATTTTCATAGATTTTGCATTATTTTATGAAGAGTCTTATGCCCATCGAACTCGTCAAAATGGCTGTGATATGAATTTCTGACAAGTGAACATAGCTCACAGTCATTTTGACGCGACCATGGACAGCAGTTGTATGCAGCAGTTGCAGTGGTAGCAGTGGGTGGGGGGAGCAGCACATTGAAATACTTACACGCTGTGGCTGATGAACACCTGGCTTCTTGTCCAGCAAGAAACCGTCATCCAAGAACGAATCACCCAAAGTGCCGCCCGATTTCTTAATGATCTGAATGGACTTTAATTCACCAGAACCCTTCAAACGCAGCACAGCATCCACAGCCAGATTGGCAAAGAAGTCCTTATGTTGATGCAAAATTTTTGAGGACAAAGTCGTACGGGCAATATTCAGCAGATCCTCCTTAAATTTCTCATTATTGGCTGAATTGTCCTGAGTGGCATTAATAAGAGCCTCCAAGGCTACAGCGGTAGCTTGACGCCAGCCAGAGACAATAATCTGTGGGTGCAATTTCTTCTCGACCAATTTCTCTGCCTCGCGCAATAGCTCAGAGGCCAGAACGGTAACCGAGGTGGTGCCATCTCCAACTTCCTCATCCTGGACACGCGACATATCTACTAGAATCTTTGCTGCTGGATTGTCAACACCAACGGCGCGTAAAATTGTGGCGCCATCATTGGTTACCTCCACCTGGCCGGCATTGCGTCCAGTGGCTACCAATATCTTGTCCATACCCTTGGGTCCCAGAGTACTCTTTACCAGATCGCCAATGGCAATGGCTCCAATAAATGAAGAGAGGCGAGCCATTTCGGCTTTTTCTTCTTGCGCCTCATTTTTGAGCACGCGCACGGGATTTAAAGACATCTCCTGCAATGACGAACAAGGACAAGGACAAGAACAGGAGGAAACAACAATTAGATTCAATTTAAGTTTGTTTGCACTCTTCAACATAACCCCCAAAAAAAAAAAAAAAAAAACTTTTGGTTAAAGACACCGATCCAATCGAGACGATGACTCATCCCCAAAAGATTGGCATATAATTCTAGAAATTTCCGGCCGATATGATTAATTCTGCATGTTTTTTACATTTTTCAGGCTCTCATTTAACTCATGCGAGGAGCGGTTGTCCAGAACCTTCTGGAAATAAGGGCTCCCCGCTCACGTGCTCCTCAGAAGCCGCTGCCTGTCAAATAAAAAAACCTACGACCACCCGGCAAATGAAAATGGTTTTATGTATGAAATTATCTATGAAATCTTGGTAATTTCATTAAACACTTTACACTTCAACTGCAAACAGATTGAAAAACTATTTAAATGTTTATAACTTTACCATTTTCTATGCTAATAACTGAATTTTTGATCACAGAATTAATATGAAACCACACGGGGCGCAACAAAGCCACAAAGAAAATGGTGGATGTTGAGTGTGACCAGATAATGTACAAATAGAGATGGTTACTTATTATTCCCGATAACAGTGACTTTTGATAACATGTGAAATTGAGTTCTCGCTTCTCATCGCTAAGCAACATCCGTTATTTAATTTTACCAGCGAAGAGCAACGAAGGAAAAATTTATTTAAGATCGAAACCATGTCGACAAAGACGGACTTTCATACTACCAGCATTAATCCTTCCGATTGGGCTGATAAATACGTTATCTGCCCATTTGACGAATCGCACCGTATGATACCCAATCGCTTGCTGATTCACTTGATTCGTTGCGCGCGTAACTATTCCGGCGTTGAGATGAAACGCTGTCCATTCGACATTTCTCATGTAATAAGCGTGGCCGACATGAAGGTAATAGTAGTCCTAGTCCATATGTATTAAAGTTTTTATTATTTACATTTGGAATTCTGCAGAATCATGTTTTAACGTGTGTTAATCGTTCGAGCTTTGAGCGCTTTCAACGTCCTGATAAATTGGCAATTGAACCAAATCCTGGTCTAATGCAGGTCATTGAAACTACTGAAGATTGGGATAAAGAACCAGAAGTACCCACATACGATCCGTCAGTTTATTGCGCCAATAATCCTGTGGTACGCACTCTACATGGTGTCTCACCGTCGGTGCGTCGTGATTTCCGTGAATTGGAACGCAAACGTTTCCGTTCTTTTCCTAAAAAACTAGAATCGGATAACCAGGCCAACATTGCAGCCAATTTTTTCGCCATTGATGAGGATGACGAGGAGTAGAATAATTCCAAGGGATTCTACAAATTTATCGACATTGCGTAAATAAAGTTCCTTATTTTCTGTTTAAAATCTAACCGCCCTTGTGTACACTCTAAACTTGTAACCAACCCAAGAAAAGAATTTCTTTCTGGTGACGGTCACACTTTGTTAAGTAAAAATGAGAGCTGCGGTTTCTCATGTCCAGAGGGTATCTTGAAGTATGAATAATTTTTGTTTTTAAAATATCTTAACCATATCTAGCAGTTAACAACTCATTGTTTCAACATGAAGATATAGTTCTTTCCATATGAATAAAAAAAATCAAGGTAAACTAGATTTTCAATTAAGTGACATATTTTTATTATCATGTGTAACATATGTAGTTGAAGAGTATTAAATAGTCAACGCCATTACTGAACACTGCCACAGACGCATGCTAGCTGTGGCTACCTATAAAAGCCCTCGACGAATTGTTCTCTCGCTCATTCTCAGTTGATTTTTCGTGGCTGTCGTTTCCTAACGGGTTTAAGAATTTGTTTACGAAAAAAGGAAAGAGAAAAAAAAACAGAAACGGTTTATCGAATTTAATACAACAATTTTGTATAAAATCAAAAGGCTTTCATACATATATTTCCACAAACAACTGTCCCAAAAAAGGCGTTAACTGAGTGGTTACTGCTACTCCTCCTCCTCCGCTCACTTCATGCGTACAGTTGTATGTGTGTGTATGTATGTGTGTTTGTGTGTGTGTGAGAGTGTGAGAATGCATCCTAGGTTCCAGTAACAAAATAAAAAAGAAGTGAAAAAAGTGCGACGAATTTGTTGTCGAAAAGGAACTAACTGCATTTAAAAGAGCTTTTTACAATTTGCAAAGACAACCAAAACTGAAAGCACCTCGCGGCAACTTTGCAGTCGTAGTGTTGTTGCAATTGTTATAGGTAGCAGCAGCAGCGTGTAAAGGCCAAAAACGAGAAGAGCACAAACACAAATAAAGCACAAAACATGTAAGTAAGAGAATCGGATGAAAGAGCAAAATGAAATCAGAGATAAAAAAAAAACTGTCATTTGCCGGTGATTGCGAAAATGAATGCAAAAATACAAAACAGATTACATACACATACACGTACACATTTGTGTGCAAACGATCAACACAGTATGGTTCAAAAATATTGGTACACTTTCGCTTGAATGGCTCACTAATTTTTATGATTTTCCGATTGGATTTGCTGGTATTTTCCAGACTTTTCAAATTGACAATTTTTTGTGTTTGGTCTACGTGATAAATTCGGCCGGCACGCACGCACACAAACAGCTGCACACCAATACACCAATGGGCTTCAAAACAAGCATGAGGCCAGGGTGGGGAGAGCTAGTAGGGCAGACGCTGGCTGCTTACTTTTTGGTTTCTTACGTTTTCATTGTTATTTATTTATGTATGTACATACATATGTATGTATGTGTATGTATGTACATACATACATACATACATACATATCTATATATTTATAAATAAAAGTACATATGTATATGTATTTGCTGTATACATGCATGTGTCTGCGAGTGTATGTTGTACATACATACATACATATTTATTTATTTATTTTTGTTCCAAAAACCGTCTCCAAAATTGTTATTGAGATCTCCCGCAAAGTATCAAATATTACAGTAACGGCAAACATTATTAATCTAGCTAAGAAAACATTATTATTTGAGAAATCTTCTCTAAAGATTTTATGTCATTCCATTTAATACATTAAAATGGATATACACACTCGTCTTTTAAACATGAAACCCTAATTTTTTTTTCAATTGTAACTTAATTCGTGCCTGGACTGTACAATCCCAAGAAACAGTAAACAATGTTGTTGTTTTTTTATTTTTTCCTCTTTATTCCTCTGTCCGTCCCATTCTGCGGCTCCGCAAGAAAAAAAAACATTTTGCGAAATTTCTGCGACGCAGTTTCTCGACGGCGTCACTTTTTATGCTCTCCCTCTCTGTCTTCCCCTTTACATAGGCACGCACAGAACAAAAACAAATCGTTTTTCTTCCTCTTTCTCTCGCTCGCTCGCTCCCCTGACGAAAAAAGGGGGCAAACACAACAAGTGCGAGAACCGAAAACATAAAGAAGAAGAAGAAGGGGAAGAAATGATAAAAACATAGAAATTCGTAAGGGGCACACAAATTTTCAAGGTTAAACCGGGCAAAACAAACATAAAAACCGGTTACAGAATACAAACTTACATATGTATGTATGTATGTACATTTGTATGGACATTATGTCCATATATACATCCATACATACCTATGTATGTATGTATGTATAGATACAGCAGTCTTATATGTACATACATACATACATACATATGTACATACATATGTATATTAATATACAATATCCACGTATAGACGATAAAAGCGCGACAGACAGAGGTGAGGAGAAAAGAGAGATGTCGAAAAGCACAAAACCAAAACAAAATAAAGCAATGCATTATACACATTAACTATGTATATGTATGTATGTATTTATTATTATTATTCGTATTATGTTTCTGTTAAATGTACATATGTACATAAGTACCTATATACATACATACATACACATACATATGTAGATACATACATATGTACATATGTAAATACAAATTCCAAGCGAGCACCTTAGCTTTAAATAAGGACGAAAGAGATGGCAAAGGCAATTTTTTCGTGTGTATGTGTGTGTGTTGTTTTCGGGGGTTGCAAAGCTTTTTGCATTCTCTATTACTCTAACGGTATAAATTATGTTGTATTGTGTGCTTGTGACCTTGAATTTGTCTAGTCTAGTACACACCCACTTCTCAACGTGTACATGTATGCATGTACATACATATGTACATATATACATACCTGTACATATGTATGTAAGTAAATATCAGAGAAATGCAACGAGTATGTCAAATTTCCAATGTACCAAAACATTCGAGTATGCAAACTCGATTCGTCTCAGTGGCTTCAAAACAAAAACAGTCAAATTCGAATCATGCAACGACTATTTACATATGTATGTACATACATGTGTACATACCTCTGATGGTATCCAAATTATTCAAAATGATTGAATACTGTTATTGATCAATCACATTGTCTGATCAAACTTCTGTGTATTTATTGTTAAATTCTACTTAATTCCAAAAATGTTTGTTAAAGGCCTAAAACTAAAAATTTTGTTGGAAGAGGACTAGAGTAACTTTTGGCTATAAATTCACTAATATGTATGTATGTATCGTGATAATTGAATCGCACTTCTCTAAGCTTAAGAGCATGTAGTGAAAATCGAATCCTTAATCTCAATTTAGTTAGAACGGAAACGGAAAGAATATTTGTTTATTTTTTAACCAAGTTAATTAATCTCTTTTTCATTTTTATTAGCCTGCACCTGGTGATAGAGTACAATCCAAGACCATTCCAAGCGAAGGAAAGATTATCGAAAAGATCATGGAAATTGAAGCACAACATAATAAACATGCCACTAGCAATGGTGGCAGTGGTGGTGGTGGAGGAGGCACTGGTACTGATTCCAAGGAAAGTTCTGTTGAACGCGAACTAAACGGTGAGATCGAAGCCGTGGAACTGAATGGCAGCGGTTCCTCTAATGGGCATCATCATATAAAAAAGCCCTTACCTGTATCGGCTGATGGACATGGCGATGGGCGGATTAAGCGCAAGGCCAAGCGCCTTATACAAAGACAAAATAGTGGTAACGGTGGCAGCGGTGTTGGTGGTGGTGCTTCTTCCATAACTTCTGCGACAGTACCAACCAATGGCTCTGCCACCTCTCCAGGTGTCTTCTCATCGCCACTGTTGTTGACAGCGAATGGCGGTGGCGGGACACTACATTCGGCCGTTGGGAGCATCAGCGGCAGTGGAAGTGGAGGTGGTGCCGGCTATGTGGTCCCCCACCGACGGTGGAAGAACAGTCGACGTTCACGTAATTTGAACCGTGGTCGTGGACTTCCCAAAAAGGGCGGCGCCGGCGGTAAGGGCGTATGGGGATTGCCTGGCTCAGAGGCTTTGGCCGAAGTCTATGAGGATGAGAACGATCCTAACTATGATAGCAGTGAATGCAATGATCGGAATGTGGAGCTACGTGAGGTGATTACAGAAATCACACCTGAGGAATTCTTTAAATTGGCTGAGCCAATTGTTTTGGAGTATTACGAGCATGGCGATACTCATGAGGTTGCAGTTAGTTTCGATGAGATACTGCAGGGCCCTTTGCGTGAGCATATTACCAGCATTTTAATCGAAATTGCCATGGATCATAAGGATTCGCAGCGGGAAATGACCTCGGTGCTTATTTCTGATCTCTATGGGCGTGTTATTACCGGCAAGGATATTGAGAAGGGCTTCAATATGCTTCTAACTAATCTGCCCGATCTCATACTCGATACTCCGGAGGCTCCACAAATGTTAGGCAATTTCATAGCACGTGCCGTTGCTGATGATTGCATCCCACCGAAATTTATAACCAAACCCGAGGAGCGCACGGATTTAAATGAGTATGCCGATCAGGCATTACGACGAGCTGATTCACTGCTCCACAAACAGGGCTGGGCACATCTTGATAATGTCTGGGGCATGGGTGGGCCCTTGCGTCCGGTGAAGACTATCACCAAGCAGATGACATTGCTCCTCAAGGAATATCTATCGTCTCGGGATATTGCCGAAGCGCAGAGGTGCCTTCGTGCCCTCGAGGTGCCGCACTATCATCACGAATTGGTCTACGAGGCCATTGTTATGACCCTAGAGTCGCTCAGCCAAACCACCGAGGAGGCCATGTGTGAGCTGCTCAAGTCATTGGATCTCACTTGTCTAGTGTTGCCCGCCGGCATGGAACAGGTGCGTATTTATACAGAAACATTTCTACCCAATCTTTTCTTACGGAATTCTATTAGACACAAAACTAAAATTAAATTGTTTTTTTCCTCCTTTTTACAGGGCTTTATGCGCGTTTATGATGATATGGCTGATATTGTATTGGACGTACCGTTGGCCTATATTATACTCGATCGTTTCGTTGAGCGCTGCAATCGTGCCGGCTTTCTTACTGACAAGATTATCAATAATGTGCCATCACGGTAAGTACATAAATTTGGTTGCCAAATTACATCATGCCTCTCTGTCACTCTTAGATTAATGTAATATTAGCTTTGATAGATAAAGTAGTGGAAAAAGAAGAAGAACAATGAATCCGCCCCATCGCGCGCGCCCACCTGTAAAAGGGCAATAACACATTGAGTAATGCAATGAACAGCAATGAGAGCGATGAGAACATTGCGAGTTTACGTAATTTTTTGTTTGTTTCTCTTCGGGAACCATCGTCTATCTATGTATCCCCCCCCCCAACTACCCGACCGCTACTCCCACACTTCCAATCACTTTCATTTGTTTACCGCTTATGAAACTTGTTGTTGTTTATAAATTGAGTGTTTAACGAGGCTATTCAGGGGAATAAAAAAGGAGAGCATATACGATTCGTAGAATATTTTACTCCCATGTTATTATTCTTATATAACATTTTCCTCGATCAGTCTTTCTAATTACAAATCAAATTTCTTTTATTTGTTTTTTGTCTTGTTTAACAGACATTCATATACATAAATGGATATTTTTAAATATACTATACATACACATATATATTTATAAGTATGTACATATCTATATACAGACTTATGTACCTGTAGAATAAACAACAAACCAACTTTGTTTTGCCGGCATTTCAGTATTTGTGATTTGTTTTTACGCTTTTGACTAATACACAGAAATGTTTATACATACATATACCAAATTGGACTGGTTTCTTTTATTGTTGTTGATATTGTTAAAAACAAAAACCTCTTAGTAAATCCAACTATGTATTTCTGTTGAACTAAAAATTCAAATGCGTAATTTGCAAATATCGAAAGTGAAATATTGCGTATGAGTAATATCATATGATCTTTATATCTTTGTATAGGTTATGTTATCGTCGAATCAAAAAATGGGAAAAGTTGTCCATCCCAATTATTGCGCATACGACATACATATATACATGTACATATGCATACATATGTACATAAATACATGTACATATGCATACATATGTACATAAATACATATATGCATATATACATACACATACATACACATACATACACACAAATACATAGGTACATGTTTCTATTGCGCAGTTAGTTTTCTTTCGTTTTTATTCTGTTGTTTTTGTTTCTTCCCTTCTTCATCTACTTTTTCATTGGGGCAGTCCGCGGAGCTGCTGATTGTGTGCAGGTTTATCAGGTGCCGGCTAGTTATTTATTTATTTTTAGTCGGCGTTGTTTTTTTCTACTTTGTTAGTTTGTTTTTGCTTTCTGTTTTTGGTTTTTCTTCGTTTTTTATTTTATAGTTTATTTAATTTATCAATAAGGCCAACAAAAACGGGATGGGTTGGGGTAGAGGTGTTGTTGTTTTTGTTTTTTTGTTTTACATCTATTGATTATTGTTGTTGGTATAACAACCTGCATTTGGCTCAAGATCGCGATGTGTGTGTGTATGTTTATGTGAAGGTAAACATGGCGGCCAAGTTGCTGCTATCGACCTGCCTCTCTTGCCACACCCACTTATGCAGTTGCAGTAGTTGTTGTAACTGCATTTGCATTTGCCTTGATTGCGGCTATTGCTCTTTGGCACTTTAAAGCACAGTAGCAACAACAACAACAAAAGCAGCAACTGCACTCACTTTGAACATGCATTTATACATATGCACATGTATGTATGTATGAAGCCAGACAGAGAGAAAGAGAGAGACACAAGAGACGTCGACGCCAACGCAATGGCAGCTGCCAGCCCCATCCGACATACATACATACGTACATATGTATGTATGTTCATACAGACACAGAGGGTCTCAGATTTTTTTTAACCGGTACATGATCGAAAAAAACACCGTTTGATTTTTTTTTGTTTGGACAAGTTTAAAAAAAATATATTAAAATACTGAATTCTTATTCAGTTCAAAATGCAACTCCAAATAATGGCAATTTTTTCTGCTTAAAAAAATGCATATCCCCACACTAATCAGATAAACTCTTCAAATACATTTGTACATATTTATGAGTATCACCGTATATCTTTATGTACATACATGTGTACATATGTATGTCTGTATGTAAACTAATTGTTTTTATGAGTGTTTTATTTATGTGCAATGCACACACAAACATACATATGCACATATGTATGTATGCACAATTAAAGCTGTGCTAAAGCTTCAAATTCGATATTTGGTGGGCAACAGCAGCCGCCTGGTCTGACTCTAACATTTCAAAACTAGTTTTATGTTCTCTATACTAAGTCACAGATAGTTAAAGAGAGATAGCATAAGAAGGAGAGGGAGAGAAAAAGGGTCAACGGTTGAATGAACTTTTTGTGCAAATTTGTAAAACGCATTGAGATTTTATTTTTGCCAAAAAATTTACTTAAAGTATTTTGTAACATCTGTACATAAGAGCAAAGAGTAAGAGAGAAGGGGAAACTGCATACACACACACACCATATGTACATACATTTGTAGACAAAGCATTATTTAATTATGTATGTGTTGTAAATTTATAAAATAATACATACACATACGAGGAAACAAGTCCCATGCTTATTATCTTTATGTATGTATGTACATACTTTAGTTTAAAATCAATTTAAAAATGATTTCCCTAAAGTATGATATTTTGAGTTCTTAATATGATTATTGTAGGTTTTGCTGATTCTGAGAGAAACTGATGGAACTAATTCATTGAGATTGTGTGAATTTTAATTTTCTCTTTTAATTATAAATCTTTTCAGTGGTCGCAAGCGTTTTGTATCCGAAGGTGATGGAGGTCATGTTAAGCCTGCCACTTTGCCCATACGAGACTAAAAAGAAAGCATAACGACATCCAAAGTGTGAGGCGAGGGAGCAAGGATAGCACCATAAAACACCAAAATACAGGAAGGAAGGATGGGGAAAGAATATAATGAAATATAAATGGAATAAAAACCATATACATATATGTATGTGTACATCTCTAATATACATATGTAAAGAAGAAGGAAGGGGACAACAATTAAACGGGATATGATATCCGCCTGAAACTACAAATTATATATATATGTATATATATGTATGTATATGTATATATATATGTGTGTATACACACCTATATAAATCCTACAGACACATGCATACATATAAAGCCAGGGATTTTCTTACCAAAATCAATTTCGATTTCGTTCACAAAACTATGCAATGGTTTTTTGCTATAAATATTAATAACCTTTCATAACGCTACATGTGTGTATGTATGTATGAATATTGTTAACCTTCATGATAGTTACATATATATGAATAGGTTGTGGTATGGTATTTATATACTAAAAACCAAAGTGCTAAACCGTTACAACAAATTCTGGTGCACATATTGAATCGAAATTTTGTATTATGGTACGGACATAACCGCTGACATTGAAAACAACAGCTATATTTTAAAAAAATATTTGTAAAATTCAACGAATAAACTATGCAAAGACAACAGTTTGTGTGGTAGGAAGAGGATCATGACGAATGGCGATAAGGAATCGCGAGAGCAGCGTACTTAGCACGTTGTTATATTACATTTACTGTTATCATAAACACAAACAAACACACACATAGACACACAGACACAATTACAGACAATTAAATTTGAATATGCGAGATACAGAATCGATGTAAAATTTAAGTTGAGCATGATTGCATAATGATTAAGAAGAAATAAACAAAAAAAAAAAACCATCATTACGATAAACTATTATTAATTTTATACGTACATAGCTACACCAACCTACCTACCTACCTAAATTTTTTCAATATTTCACAAAAACATTTAACAAAATTTGTTAATAATTGTTAAGCCAAAAGAAAATAATGCGAGAAAAGAAAAACAAAAACAAAAAAAGAAAAAAAAAGAATACCAGGATTAGACACTGATCACATACACATATATTTTTTTTTAATATTTTATGTTTAATCTTACATATGCATACAAACAAGAAAAGAAACAACCATACATACATATATGCTATATACTACACTTACATTTATAAATATATATATATATATTTTTTTCTTGCTTACTTTTTGGAATAAAACAAAAATCATTCAATCGATTGTAATAAGAATACGCATTTTATATACACAAATATGACTCCCATACCTATAAATGACCACGGTCCTATACCCCTTTAAGTCAAAATTGGAGTTACATTTTTCGTTAAATTTTTCTTTGTTCTCTTTTTGTTGTACATATATTATTGTCTTTAGTTTTGAAGTGTTGCCGGGGTCCTTTGCGCTCTCCAGAGCAAAAGAAATTTTGTGTGGGGCTAAAAAATGATCCTTATATCCAATCTGGTATATTCCATCTTTCAAAAATAGGCAAATAGATCAAATCACATTTATTGTTTGAGTTGTTTCTATATCGAAGATCTTAAGTAGTTTTGATTTTGGCTATCCACTGAATAAATTTGAATATTTCTTAATTATTGGCATTAGAGACTTTTCAAATATGTATATTTTATTGCAAAATATTGTCTGGCGTTCACATTATACATACATATTTGCCAAATGAAAGACAAATTTACCAACTTAAATAATAAACAGAAATTCATATAGTTTCCCTTATACAGCCAGTTAATTTAGTTAAACGCAAAAATTTGGCTTTAAAACTTGGTATCTGAATAGACAACATACACTTTATTTATGATTTTTGTTCTTATTCGGTTATAGCCTAAAACGATTGATACTGTACTTACAATAGAAAAAAGAGCAACTTAAGAATATACATACATAAACACCCACACAATATATAGATATACATATATATATTAATATATGTATATGATAACTATTGTGTTACAAAAATATATTTAAAAATAAAAGAGAAAAAAAAAATGCTTTAAAACTATTCAGTTGTGGCTGCAGCTGGAGCTGGTTCAGCAGGCTCCAGTTTAACCTCACATCAGGGCCTGCCCATGCCCACGCCCACTCCGACAATCGAACTGGGTGGCATATGAATGGGTTGAACCGAAACTCCAGCAGCTCCACCCACATGGACATTGACTTGCTTTCGATAGTTTGTGAATTGCTCCAAATACTGTTTGACTGTATCCATTGGCTCGTAAAGATCATTATGCTTGGCATGGAGGAGCTGCTGTTGGCCCATGGCATTCATTATTGTCTGGGTGGTAAAATAGCTGGGATAATCCTTTGGCACCTGCATTCCCAGAAATCCCTGAAGCATTTCCCGTATCATTTCCCAGCAATAGGAGAGAATGACACAGGATTTGTATTCAATCTCGATAAGTATGCCCTTGAAATGCTCCATCATGGTCACCGATCCCAGTTTGATGACAAAATCGCCATATTCAAAACGAGCTCCACGAGATTCAATTTTAGTTTGTTTCTTCGAGGCAAATGTCGCCGTCATCTTTAGCATGAGCAAATCGAAAATGTTATCCGCTACCAGAGAGACCTGCTTCCCAGTGCCATTGTCAATGATGGAGAAGGTGGAAGCCGGATATTCAGAATTGTGCAGTACATGGACCGCCCGACTTGGTGCTCCGGCATGCTGGGGCGTTGATATAAATGTCTCACAGTCCACCAGAAACTGCCCGGCATGGGTAGCACCCAGCGAAAGCAGACGCTTCGATAGATGATCGATAATATAGGCGCCCGATTTGCCCTCAGGCAGAGGATAGGGCTGGAGCACAGTAACACCCATATATGCTTTAATTTGGATTTGATAAAAGTTTTATTTATAAGTGTAAGCTGGTGATTTCTGACGATAAAATACGCTCAAATTTCTGTTTTGCTTTTGTTATTCGTGGCTTTGGCAACACTGTTAATCAGCTGCCACCATTGGACATTATCCCACACTGACGTATTTGTGATGTGTGCTGTGATATGCAGCGTGATGTGGATGTGTGTTGGGTTTCCTTTTGAATTTGTGTATTTTTTTTAAATTGATGATGCATGTAAGAATTAGTTGTCATTTTAAATAAAGTGTTTTTGTCAAATGCGTGTCCGCTGATTGTTCTATTTAGTTGTTTTATCTCCAGTCGATGGAGGTGTCTTTCTTCTGGAACCGTTCTTTCCCCTTCCAGTTTTGTTGCATCGTTGATTGTCCAACTTATATGCTCATGATATCTGCCAGATAATCATGCAAAATTAATAACTTTCCAACTATAAGACAGACACACTGTCGAGATCAGATTTTCTTATAGATAGCGGGTATTTTATATGGTTTTTAATATATGTTTTTGTGCAGAAGATATATTAACATAACAATAAAATAATGAGAAAGATATCTCCATTTGTGATCCTCTACAACTCCTGCGTTTAATAAATTGAATTTAAAATTTTAGTCATTGTGATCGAAAATCATTTTTTCATTATTAAATCTACTTTAAGGATCTCTTTTCAAAGGATCAATTGGCCTTTAACGTTATTAGTTTTGATTTCATAAAAACTATAAATTTCAGGGTTATGAAAAAAAATTCGGTGTTTATTTTTTGTCATACTAAAACTAAAATGTTCCCGAAATAGAACCAAAATAAAAAAAAATATATATGTATATATACCTATATATATATTTAAAACGAACGGAAATGGACTTGAGATTAAGATATTCATCCTTAATCTTTTAGGCATTGCGCACTCCACGCAGCTCCTTGTCGGCCTTCTTGAGAGTAATAAAGTTATTCAATTGTTTCACACGCAATTTGGACCAAATCATAAAGTTGCCCAGACCCAAAATGGTAGCGGCATGCAATGCAGCTGCCTCTGGATAGAGAACGGTGGCACATCCCAGACCCGAAGGCAGATTTAAACTGGACCAGGCGTCCACCTGCATGTTGTCCGACTTGACGGGCGGGCAATTAATAACCGGATAATTGGTGCTTCCGGATACAACAGGACCCAATCCATTCGAACGTCCAGCTACGGCAACAAATATGATATTGTTCATCACCGATTCGTATTCACGGACAATTCTCAATGTCTCCTCGGGTCCTTTATGGGCAGAGCTAACACGCAACTCTACATTGAGTCCCAGGGAACGGCAACTAGTGGCAATTTTCTCACTATGCGATGTGTCCGAGGCACTGCCCATAAGGATGACCACCAGATGATCCTTTTTTGGCACAATATCAGCCAATTGTTCGGATACCCAAATGAAATTGCGCTTTACCGTATCCAGATCACTGCTGGTTACAGAGGTTAGATTACGATAGACCTGCTTGTCTACCATGAGACGTTTATCACCAGATGGCCACAGGCGCCACGAATCGGAGTCGATGATGTCGGCCAAAACAATATTACCATCAGCATCGATACCATATTCCACTTTCATGTCGATTAGAGCACAGTTCTTGGTCTGCCAGGCACGTTCCAGGACCTCGAAGACCAGCAATGTGGTGCGACGCATAATATCCACTTCATCTTGACCTGATTAGCAAAGGACTTTTTGAGGTGGATTGTGCATGAAAATTTGAAATTAAATCAAGTTACCAATTAGCAAGCCATTTAACTCAAATTTGGCTGATATAATTTGCTCATCGCTCCATTGTGGATCATGATTGGCATCGTCCTTAAAGAAGGTCTCCTGCTTGGGTGGTGAGAATCTGTAAATTGTAAGATTTGATTTGACTTTTACAATGTCGCTTCATTAGCTGGCTCACAAGCTGACTGGCCGATTGGTTGGCTTATCAACAGATTTAATGATCACAGCAACCGCTACCGCTGATCGACCTCCGACCAGTGCATCAATTGCAGTTTAATTTTGTTTACCACAACGCAAGGCACTGCACTTCGTTGCTTGGCGGTTGTTCGATGTAGATAACGAGGCGATCGCTGTCAATCGCTGTTTGTTTGGGATGAGTGATGATAACCCTGACAGATGCCACTAACCTGTAGCCCTCCGGTACACCGGCATTACGCTTGAGGAATGAGCCAGTGGCCAAACGACGGGTCACCCACTCAATGGGTATCATCTCGCATTTGCGGGCAATAAAGGATTTGGCACCGCAATGCTTTACATACGCCGTCCTGATGCCCGCCTCGTTAAGCAGGCGAAATACCTGGCCATTTGTGGTATTCGATATCTCTGCCTTACCGGCCAGATCATGGGCCTTGACACCATCCCCAGCAGTAATGCGATCCTTGCTCAGTAATAGACATAAGCCAGGATGTTCGGGCAAATCGTAGACCTGCTTGGTTTTGCCCTCAATCAGAACTTTGCCCAGCTTATAGCCATCAACTGCAAAGCCGCAAAACAATAAGGATCAGAATTCTCAATATCTCACACATACTTACTGGATGTGGGTGTTGTGGTTGTGCTGGTGGTGCTAGTGGTGGAAACGGCAGTTGTAGTGGTGGCTGATGCTTTGGTGGCCATTATTGTTATTATTATTTAAATAAATTGTTAAAATTGACGTTAATTGTCACAAGCTGTTTTTTTTTTATTTTCTGCTCGTTCACGTGTTGCGCGTTACGCTTTGTGCTCGATATTCGTCGTTGTCGTTGTCGAAGACTCGCTCCAAGCCTACTGTGCGCCTATGGCAGCGTACCGACGACTTTATGTTCTGTTTTTCTTCTCAAATATTAGGCAGCGGGTTGGAATTGTTGCTTATCTTGCCTCTGCCTACAGTCACACACACACACACAGCAAAGACATGTTTTGTGTGTGTTTGTGACGCGTCAAAGCGTAGGCATAGCAACTACTTTATTAAAGATCGCTAGCTTCTTATTGTATACCCTTCTTTTTATGCCCATTCACCACTCAAATAATTATAATTCTAAGACCTGCGAGGTGGTTTCAATTATTTACAGCCTCTTCCCACCATAGAAATCACTTCAGCTACAATTTCAGTGAAAGCTTAAATCTAGGTGCCAGCTAAAAGGTCTTTGGCAGGGAAATTACAAAGTTTCTATTAAAACAATTAATGTCGTAGGACAAGTTGTTTAGTTACTGATGATTCTGCATTAAAATATAGAAACGATTGATGCAATTATTTGATTAATTTTGCGTGATTTCATATAAATGTGTTAAAACATACGAAAAAATAAAATCATTTGAAAATCTGTGGATTGGATTCCGCGCAAAATCGAAACTGACAGTGATTTCTATAGCACACCTGTATATTTTTCTCTTTCACCCTCGTTTTTCGAATAGTGTGCTCCCTAAGGGTAACCATTTTGTATTCATGTAAGGGTATTATATGTTCCGACTACCTATTTTAGACTTTTTGCAACCTGTTAACATGTGTGTGTAGGTATGTATGTGCACATATACATACATAGTTGGTGGGGGTCTAGACTTGGCTTACACTACACTACACTTTCTCATCTTTTCATCTTTGTAGATTAAATGGAGATCATTAACGCGTCATCTGAATGCCTTTTCAACAATTTTGACATCTACAAGTAAACAAAAATATTATTATTTTTGTAGAAATACATATATACATACTTTTGTATATGGAGACGTTTTAAGTTTCCTCGAAGCCCCACAGATCGGGGTCCACAGTAAAGAATTGCATTGATTACGTATGTAAGTACATATATAGTCTCGATCATGTTGTCAAGTTGACAGCTAAAACAAATGATTATCGAGTAGTTTATACTAAATTCTGATTCCGGCATATGTATGTACATATACATATGTAGATTAAGATTCTAGAACAAAATTAATATTTCTCTTATAATCGATATGCATACGTTAGCAGTCGATTTATTCGTTTTTATACTTTTGCGAAATATTGTAAATAATATTTAAGTCAATAAAATCGACTTGTTTTTTAGTTTCTATGCACATATTATTTAAAGACATTTGGACTTAAACTGGCCAAAAAAATTGCTAATTGATGTTTGTGATTGGCTTTATAAAGTTCAAGATCTTCTAGATCTCTTGATCTTGTTTTGCAATTGAATTTTGCTCATATGAGTCCATAAAGAGTTAGTAAATATTAAACGCTGTATTATTGAAAGAGTCTAAAAACTTCGTTCAAAGTTAGTTCAAAAAGGCTTTGAAAAGACCATGTAAGGCTGGCTCTCTGGCTCCCTCTATCTGGCACAAAAAGTTGTTTCTTGGTTTCAGCAGAGACATAAACCAAACTATGTTATCGATAAGTCTGAAAATTTATTATCAATTTGAATCAAAATTTAAAAAACATTAAAAATTCTTAAAGGACGTGTTGCAAATTGTGAAAAAAGAATGCAAATTGTATATAATTCAATCGTTTTTTGATTTAATATAGGAATTTTGTTATATGGCTTCATATGTTTATATTTTACAATATGTCTAGTGGCTTCAGCTTCTATAGTCTCTCGCTAAGATTCAGGTGACAAAGCTATGTATATCGTCTTGGTCGTTGATGCTTATCAGAAATATATGTATGTACAAATAAACTTTATGAGGTTAGAAAACGCTTTCTTCTACATTATGAACACCTAAACCATTTTTTCCTATGGTGGCTAAATAAATAAAAGGATAATACTTATTGGAATTGATGAAAAACTAAAACTCATATTAACATAAAAAGTGCTAATTTATCTAAACTTTCAATGCGAATTGCTCCCAATTTCCTTTCGATTCCACAAAAATTTCTATCTCTATGCACTGCAAAATAAGAAAAAACTCAATTCTGGCCCCAGTGTGCAGCGAGAACATGGAACTACGCATGCGCCTGCCGCAGATATTTCTGCTACAACAACCACACAATAAATTTTCACTGTGTGTCTCAGTCACTCAGAGACTTGCGGGGTAGCCGGTAACGGGACTTCTCGCCAAGGATAAACCTTATTGCTTGCCAGGACTTTCTTTTGTTTGTTTGTTTTTGTCGTCGTCGTCGTCGCCGTTTTTGTAGCGCGCGCGGAATCGTGTTGTGGCATCAAAACTAAAAGAAAACTAAAACCGAAAAACGTAAAGAGTATAAACAAATTGCTTTTATTTTGTATATATATGTGTGTGTGTGTGTGTGTGCGTGTTTGTGTGTTGCACTAAATTCAATGCGAAATTCCTCTTTACTTCCTCCACATCTTCGTCAGAAGCGGCGGTAAGGCTGCTGCTGCCGCTGCTTCTTCTTCTTCTTGTCTGGCAATTGTATCATATTAAAATTAGTTTATTTAATTGTATAAGCAACAATAAATTCCCTTACGAGCTGAAGAAAGCAACAAACAAACTAAAAAAAAAAAAGAAAAAAATTGAGAACAAAAAACATTTTATTTATATTCATTGAATTTGTTATTCTTTCTCTCAGTTGCTCAGTTGCCGTCTGCCTGCCTCTCTGTCTACATATGTATGTATGTACCGCTCCCCCTTTGCATCACACTCTTTTATTCTCTCACTAGTTCCCTCTTTCTCTTTGCGGCAACCCCTAAATGTGTCGGCCCAGATGTCTTTTTGCACTCTTCCCATACGAAAACATAAAAATATGTCAAATATTTTTTTTGTTAATTTTTGCAGAGTATTACATATTTGTAATTTACATTACATTGTATTACATATTCATATATACATATGTATGTATATGTGTGCATGTTCATATGTGTGTATGTGTATGCATAGATCATCTTCAGTTAAATTTAATATCCGGAACTTTTCCTCACACTTATCACCCTCATGTAATGCAGGTTTTCTGCTTGTTTATTTGGTTTTCGCTTGCTGGGCGCAAAAATTCAATTGATTTTTATACCCTAACCAGTTTGTGAATGTTATGAATTTTCACATTAGATTTACTATATCTTCAATTAAACTTAATAATCAGAATTTTAAAAACTATTTTTTTGTCTGTGGAAAACTGAGTAGTTGTTGATAGTATTAATTAAGTAACCATATTCTACGTTCATTAAAGGAATTACCTTTTTAGGCAACAATATCATTATAAATTATTATCAAACAATGGGAAATTTAAAAACTTAATAGGGTCTTACAAGGTCGGTGCATTGATTTAGGTTTTTCATTTTGTTTTGTTTTGGTTCCGGTTGCATTGCTTTAGTGGAATGATTGCATATTCACCCTTAAATGGGGCTTCAATGGATTCATGTTTAAGCCAAAACAAAAATGCAACTACTTTATAGTAACTTTTAGTTTAAACTTTGAATTAAACAACTGGATAATCCCATAGACGTGTCTATATACACATATATGTGCTTGAATTTCCCAAGAAGTAGTTAAATATTGATAAACTTGCCAATCGTTTGTTTTTTGAAAGTTTTCATCAAAGAAAGTTGAATTTTATATGATAAAAACAGTCAGATATGCATTTATATATAAGTCCTGGCGCTTTCTGGCGGATCTAGCTTATCATTTTGGTAAAATCATTTTTGAATATCAAAATTAAGTCAGTTTAGAGGTAGAATCTCGGTTTTGAGACACAAAGGATCTGACACTGACAACTACACAAGCACAATAGCGCACCTAGTGGCCTAATGAAAAAGGTATATATGTAGATGTATGTATGTATGTATGTACATACATATGCTTTTAGTATAATATTGGATATTTTTTGGGAATTGTTTTGTTGGCTAATAGATATTATAAAGTTGAAAGCAAAAATAATAATAACAGTAAAAATAATAATAATAATAAAATTGAAACAAAAGATTTGATAAACAGAAATATTGTAAGAAAAATTACCATTTATTATGGGGGAGTGGGTTCAGTATGTATATATATATACATTATTATGTAGTATGTACATTATTATGTAGTATGTACATGGCCTCAAGAAAAGAGGTTTTTCTAAAGAGAACATGCCCGATATCTTGCATCCCTTTCTTTTCCTTGTGCTTAGAACTCATCATCTCTTTTTATACATACCATACACCCATAGGGTGAAATGGTATATTAAAGTCGCCAAAATGTATGTAACAGGCAGAAGGAAGCTTTTCCGACCCCATAAAGTATATATATTCTTGATCAGGATCAATAGCCGAGTCGATCTAGCCATGTCCGTCCGTCTGCCCGTAGAAACACCTAGATCTTGGAGACTATAAGAGATAGAGCCACCAATTTGGTATGAGGACTCGTGACACACGATCACAGTGATCGAGTTTATTTAAAATTTTTGCCACGCCCACTTCCGCCTCCGCAAATTAGTTAAAGCTGATTTCGTCAAAGACTTTACAAGCTAGAGACGTCAAATATGTGTATACACAGTATACATATATACTATAAATATACATATATATTACTGGATAGTAAGCACGCACGGAGATTTCCTTTGTTAAATAATTTTTGTCACGCCCACTTCAGCCTCCATAATCTAGAAAAGCGATTGCCTTCTGCAATTTTTTGACTATCGAAATCAAATTCAGCACACTAATTAGTCTTACCAGCCTATTTAATTTGATTTAGATTAGACTGATAAACCTGGAAAATATACGTATAATCGTGTTTTACTAGGCGGTCCATAAGGGCGAAGGTACATGTAAAAATAACTCAGGCTGACATTTTTGAGGCCATGAAAAAGTGTTGTTAGTTCAATAGGTACTAAGTCACATCAGGTTTTCGAAAAAAAGCGTTTAAAATTTTCAAAATGACCTCATAATATAACACTAAAAACATTATTATTTTTACATAATAATATTTAAGGTACGATTAAAAATCAATTTGGAAAATATCAAAGAGGTATTTCTTTCTTTGATATATTGAATTACTTACACGTTGGATATGGTTCTAAAATCAGTAAAATTTGAACCAAAAAGTATGCTATAGTGTTTCGAAGAATTGTCTGCTTTTTAATTTTAAAGAATTATTGGAACCTTATGGATCTAACAAATTGTTTATTAGTAATGTTTGCAAAGAAGGGTTATTTTCCTTAAACAGGATAATCGAAAATCTTTTGAAAATGTAAAAAAAAATTTTTAACTTTCTATAGTATACTTTTGGTTGCCTATTTTCCAACCCCAGATCCCCTGATTTCAGCGTACCCGAATTAGTTAGGAACAGCTCTTAAATTAACGTCACCAAAAATCAAATTTAAAAGACATGTATATATTCTTCAAAATTAAAAATATTTTTTCTCCTGATGCATGGTATACCAAAGTCGTTTCTTATAATAGTCTATCTAATTTTGATAATTAGTAGAATTAGTATTTTATAAGTAAAATAAAATCAAGCTAAAAGATTAAAAAAATATAAAGGAAAAAGTCTTAGTTTCCATAATTATCGGGGATGAATTTTGAATAGTTTTGAGACATATGAGCATGGGAGTTGTCCAAATTAAGGGATCAAATATTTGGGCACCCCCGATTTATCGAAATTTCGAATCATTTTTCACATATTTCGAATGTTTTTACGCCCAATTAGTGAATCTTCGAAGTTCTGTTAAATTCACAAATTGTTTCCCTTCGAAAATTACTGAATTTTCTAAACCAAAAATCTACACTATAATATTTTAAATATTAATGTAATAATATTTTCTAATTTCTAATGAACAAAATTTGTATTTTTCTATTATTTTCAGCACTTAATTTCAACATACAGAAAAGACTGTCAATTGCCTTAGAGAGATAGAGAGAGACAGAAAGAGAGAGAGAGAGAAGGAAGAGATAGAACCAGAAGAAGCCCAAGACATAGACAAAGGCGAAGAAGAGCATAATCAACAAGAGACTACAGAGAAAAGAACAGAACACGAGTGAGAGTGATAGGAAATATCTTCCTCTCCTCCCCGTTAAACATTTTTTTTTTCAATTGTTTGTTTGCTGACACCTCCCCCTCCACTCCCCCGTCACATAATGAGTTCCTTCATTGAACTGATGGGTCTTCTCGTGCTGCTTATGCTACCCTTTCTCTATGAGACGAATCATATATTTCGCTACTATTTCAAATTTCTCATCTACTATGGCATCGTGTCATTCAACTCGATCATATTGATACCGGCTTTCCTCGTAAGGCCCTGCGATGTGCGTAATTTGCTGTAAGTATTACTAAGAGGGGGGTGGGGTATGGGGGATGATTGAACCCCTTTACTACCCTTTATTTTTGTTCGATTATAATTATGTTTCTTTTTGTTTAATTGCCCTGCTATGTAAATAGTCGCATATATACTATATAGAGAGGTATAGAAATCGATAACACAGTGTTGACGTCTCTCTGAGGAATTAGGCAATTGGGGGTAACCATATGTCTAGGGCTCTTCTTCTTCTTCTTTATTGTTTTTGTTGTTGTTGTCATAGCTAATCACCTTTCTAAGGGGAGGCCCCATTCAGTTTAGTTTTAACCCCTCATTGCTCTGATTTCTCTAGTGATAAATGTTTATATCGAAATAATTACATATCGGTATATATGTCTTCAAGGATAACCCATTAAGATTATTAGTCCATTCTATTGAAGTCTTGGAATGGATTTCTCATTGATTTGGTTCGATTCATTTGTGTTCCTCAATGTCATTTTCGTGGTTGTTCATCATGAAACATTGATTCGCTTAGTCGCATTCAATGTTAAATGATACCTTAGACACTTTGAGTAGTCATCAATATTAATAAGAATGCAGGTGGCCATAAATGTTAAAAAAAATCCATCTGAACCAAAGTTCCCCCCCTTCCCCCCCCCACCAATATACTTTATAATTAAACATATTTTTGATAGTTTTCTTGCCTTTTTGGTGGTGTTGAATTGAAGGACATGGCGACCATAGCAAAACGGCAACCTTGTGTGAGGGTGTATGGTCTAGGGTCTAGGGTCTAGGGGCTAGGGTCTGCTGAAAATTGACACGCGCACAATCGCTAAAAAAGGGGTAGCGTAGGGGGGGGATGGTAAGGGTAGAGGGAAAAAACACGCTAATGCCGGGCAACTTTGCAAGTCTCTGACGAGGTCGGCTGACTAAACTCAAAAGAACCCCCCTCGACCTACCCATCTAATGGCACTATGGGGCGTTTGTAAAATCATGAAACATAAAAAATATAATCTACCATCTAATCCAAGAGAAATCCAAACCAGTCAAAAGCTCAGAAATGATAAATAAATTGCTAAAAAAAGTTATAAACTCAATGTTATTAACAACTCATTTTGATAAACATGTTCACTTTTTAAAGAGTGAACAAGTTCATTTACTCAGTTTACTCACTCAATGACTCACTTGTTCACTGACTCTCCTGTTCAGTTGGTACCTTTATTTAGCTTTATTGTTTTCTAAAATCCCTGATCAGTTCTAAAACTCTTGTAAAAACGATTTATTAACGGTATTAATTTGCTTTGTTGCTCACTTATTGACTCACTTGTTCAGTTGACTCACTTATTCAGCTGCTCACTCACTGACTTCTTATTCAGTTGGTACCTACTGACTTTATTGTTTTTTAAGATCCCTGATCAGTTTTAAAACTCTTGTGAAAATTATGTATTAACGATGAAAGCATATCTGACTATAGGTAGGTCTTGGGAATCTTTCTCATCTAGCATTTGGAAAATTGTTTTAACAGAAATCACATTAATGAGTCATTATACCATACACCCATAGGGTGAAATGGTATATTAAAGTCGCTAAAATGTATGTAACAGGCAGAAGGAAGCTTTTCCGACCCCATAAAGTATATATATTCTTGATCAGCATCAACAGCCGAGACGATCTAGCCATGTCCGTCTGTCCGTCCGTCCGTCCGTCCGTCCGTCCGTCCGTCTGTATGAACACCTAGATCTCGGAGACTATAAGAGCTAGAGCCACCAAATTTGGTATGTAGACTCGTGTCATATGTACGCTTATCGAGTTTGTTTTAAATGTTTGCCACGCCCCCTACCGCCCCCGCAAATGATATAAAACCGATTTTCTCAAACACCATAGCAACTAGAGACACAAAATTTGGTATGTATATTTGCTTAGTAAACGCGCACATTTTGTATTTATAAAAATTTTGCCACGCCCCCTACCGCCCCCGCAAATTAAGTAAAACCGATTTTCTCAAAAACTATTCTAGCTAGAGACACAAAATTTGGTATGAATATTTGCTTAGTAATTGCGCACAGTTTTGATGTGTAAAGATTTTGCCACGCCCCCCTCCGCCCCCGTAATTTGAAAAAACTCGATTATCTCCCGTAATTTTCTACCTTGTGCAATCAAATTTAGCACACTTAAATTTGATACTAATATCAAGCAAAATACCAAATTTGATCAAAATCGGAATAAAAATAGTCAAGTTATGCATTTAAACGTTTTTCCATATGGCCGGAAGTGGCCGTTGGCTGGTGGGGGCGCTAGGGTGCTCGAATGCTTGAGTGAGCGAAATACTAAGATATGCTTGTAAAAAGCATGCAAACAAATTTTTTAAAAATACGAAAATGCATTGGTTATTATAAATTTAAAATATTTGTTTTACTGGTGTATGGTATATCCAAGTCGGCGAGACGACTTACTTACTTCATTTTTGATCAAGAAATGATTATTTTCATAAACATAAACATCCCCAAAAGAAGTCTTGGTTAGGATACCATTTTATCTGTACATTGAAGTCATTTATGATCAGAAAATGAGCTCATTCATTTAAAAAATGTTTAATTATATTAAAATAATTTAACTAGTATGTCAATGAAACATTTTGTCAGTAAGTCATTGAGTCACTGAGTGAAGTGCAGGAAAAAGCGGTCAAAGTGTCCACGGTGCTGCTCGTGCTTCTACTTTTGGCCCGTTTGCTTGGCTTATGGTTGTTGCGGTTGCGGTTGGAGCACCACCACCACCACCACCACACGACGACACATTCATATTTGATTGCAATCCCACTAGGTCTCATTATGACCTGCCGCCTTTCCCTTCACCCGTTTCCCTTCAAGTGTGGCTTGTAATTAGGTACACCCAATAGAAATGGAATGGAAACCACTTATTTTGTTACGTTGTTCATTTATCTATCTCTTTTTCTCCGTTTCTTTAATTTCTAGTCTCTTTTTACATCTTTTTTCTTTTAGAATTTTGCTTGAGATTTTCATTGAATTCATTCAAAAGCCTCTAGAACTTCTGCTCCAGGAGCTTAGTGAGGGGCCAGCAAATGTCCTGCAATCCGTTCCATCGTGCGATTCGAATTGCCCATCCACCAGTGAGGAGGTCTCTGGGTCCTCTGCGGAGGAGTGGGTGCCACGTCTTTTCGCTAACTTCCTTTGACTTAGCCGCTTCTCACGGGACATATTAAAAGCCGACACGGGAGTCTTCTTTATAGACAACTGGGGCTGCTTTTGCCTCATTGTAAAGAGACGACGCCGATCCAGAATTGTGGTTCGCTTGCTAATCCACCATTGGAAATCGGGATGGATGTAACGTCTCTTTGGTTTACCTGTGTTTTCTCGAACAAATCGATTCCGTTCCTCCAGCCACTTGCGTCCATATTCCCAGCCCAGAAGATAACCGATGGTAGTATGATGTCTCTGTTGCTCCATCGATGGGGCAAAGACTTTGCGTGGCTTCATCCTGCTCTCGGCAAAGAGACTGCTCTCGCTAGTTCGCTCAGCAGCAGCGGCATTAGAGCGTTCCTTGATTATGGGCATCCTGCTTGTCCTTTTTTTCAATTATTTTTTTTCGTATTTTTTAGTTTATTTATTTTCGTTTAGTGTTTTTTTTGTGTTGTGGTTGCTTTCAGTGTTAGTGCTGAACTGTTTAATCAGAATTGTGGAAACAAGTTGAATAGATATTTGACTGACTCAAGGACGACTTGATCGAGTTCTATTTCTGTTTCTTGTAGCTGGGCCAGCACTTGGTGTCATCGTATATCCACACTAATCGGCCTCAGATGGGAGCTGCGCGGCAAGGAACATTTGTCCAAAGATCAGGCTTGCATCATAGTGGCCAATCATCAGAGTTCATTGGATGTTTTGGGTAAGTCGCAATCCCACTGAGTCACCAAATTGATTTAACCCTTCTCTGGTTCTTCTTAGGCATGTTTGACATCTGGCATGTGATGAACAAATGCACTGTGGTGGCCAAAAGGGAACTCTTCTATGCCTGGCCCTTTGGTCTGGCCGCCTGGTTGGCTGGCCTCATCTTCATTGATCGCGTGCGTGGAGAGAAGGCTCGTGATACTCTCAACGATGTGAATCGTCGCATTAAGAAGCAGCGCATCAAACTATGGGTTTTCCCGGAGGGGACACGTCGCAATACCGGTGAACTGCATCCCTTCAAGAAGGGAGCCTTTCACATGGCCATCGATCAACAGATACCCATATTACCGGTCGTCTTTAGCTCCTATTGCACATTTCTCAATGACAAGAAGAAAATTCTGAATGCTGGCCGCATTGTGATAACCACACTGCCTCCGGTAAGCACTGAGGGCCTAACCAAAGACGACATCGAAGTCCTCATGGAGCGCATCCGCTTACAAATGACTGAGACATTCAAGTTAACCTCGGCAGAGACCCTGCAACGTTATAAACCACACAAGCCGTCATCGCCAATGGCAGCGGCGGCGGCGGTGAATGGAGCAGAGGCTGCCGCAGTGGCAGCTGCAGCTGTGGCCACCAGCAGCTCCGGCTATGCGCCACTTCATGTGGGTGTTGGCGCTGCAGCAGCAACGGCTGCCTCCTCATATGAATCGTACAAGAGCAGCGCCGGCAAGGCCAGCAGCATGTTAAAGACACTGTAGGTGTGATCCATCCAGCCAGCCAGCAGAGAACCTAGCCAGCTTTTGATCTTCACCTTAAATTGTAGTTTACACAAACACACTCACACTAACACACACACTCACACACACACTTTAAGTATTAGTAGCAGCAAAAACCAAATTGCGACTATCGACTGTCAGACTATTTCCCTCTTAGGCAAATAAAACTAAGCACTATGCAGCAGATCCAATTCAAATCAGTAAAAAGGGGTGAGAAAACTGAAAAAGAAAGTATTAAATACTTTCTATATACCTTGAAACATCTACTCATATACATTTGTACGTATATATGTATATGTGTGTTTAAAAGACTTTAAGATTATTGTCGAGTTGAATCGTCTCTCAATTTAACAATCTTCAAAATGCAAAGAGGAATTGATTGCATAATAAAAGGCTCTTTATACATACATATGTATGTGTGTATACTCTATCTATTCCGATTTTATGAATAAATTAAATTGCCATTAATTAGAAGAGAACATGTTTAGTTGCTCAAATCTTTCCTGCTCATTCACTCACTGAGTAACCCAACTCTAAACTCTGATTGAGTAAACAAAAAGGAGTTGTTCAATAAACTGAATAACTGAACATGATCTCTTTCAATTGATCTCTTTTTTTGCTCACTTGTTTTTTTGTTCACTAGCTCTTGCTTTTATCAAAATAAGATTCAGAATGCTTATGCTGAGCAGTTGAATAGGTGAGCAACTGAACATCTGAACAAGTGAATGAGATTAAAATGAAAGGATCGATTCTTTTAAACACTTTAATAGGTGATAAACCTAAAGGGGGGCCCAAATGGTTTCCATCATATATTTAGGCAATTGATCTCACTGATAAATTTTATTGATTGAAAAAACTGGAAGGTTGCGTAGTGTGTAAAAAAACGAAAATATTAGATAAAAATAATCTAACACCAAAACTACTATTAAACACCTCACTTTATTTATATATATAATATAATCTAATATGTATAAACCGAAGTTAATCAAATAATGAATCGCAATTTCGATTCAAAACATTTTTACGAATTTTTCAGACCCAACACACACACACACACACACACACACACACACAAATACTCAAAAAAGACCTACACCAAAATATGATAAACATGAAAAAAAGGCAATTTTATTTTTTTTACTTAGATAATAGTTTATAATGTATCCTTAAAATCAAAATTATAAACAATCGCTAATTAAGTTGGTGGTCCAATGTTTATGAAGGCTTGGGTCCAATTGAAAAGTATGCCGATTGTCATCTTATGATCAGCAATGAATTTAAACCTATATATTAATATACTTATATATATACATACATATTTCCTTCTGCTAGAACATATATATACTTTTTTTGCATTTCTCATTAATTTTATACATTTCATTTTATTCATTTGACTACAAAAAGATCACCTATTTATACAAAATTTCATATTGTATTCAAAACTGGTATTGTGAATTATATTAAACACCAATTTATTCTTGTAGTAAAATGTTAAAACTCAACATTGTAAATAAGGGACGCGAGAGAGCTGAGAAGAAAATGGAAAAGAAAATGAGTGAGAAAAAGACATGTACTATATCTACGGTTTACTTTAAAGACAAATCAAAAAGAATACAATATAACAAGATTTGATTATCAAATTATTTCTTTGCCTTTACTTATTTTTTATTGCTGCAAAAAAGAAGTTGTTTTATTTTGGTTTGGGAGGGCCTCGATATTGGCCTACTTAAAAATCATAGGTCAAATTTTGTAAAATTATTTTTGATCATTTCCAACTGATGTCAAAAAGTTATTTAATTTTCTGGTCAAATCTTAGGAAATTATATGTCTATTTCGTTACATCGAGAATTGAGTCATAACGATCCTGAGAGTTATTATTTCAAAAAATGTTTACAAATTTCTACCTAAGAAAAAGCATGCATTTTTATTATAGTATGTTTCAATTAGAAATATATAAGCATTCAAAATAGGTTTTCGATTTTTATTAAATTGGATCGTTTGCGATCATACATTTCTTTCAAAAAACACCCATTTATTATTAATTTTTTGTTCTTATCTTGAACAGTAAAATCAATTAAGTAAATAAGAAATTAAATTTTGAACATAAACAGTTGTTGATCGCGGATGACGAGAAAAACACAAAATATGCTCATTTTGCGTTTACATACTCATTTTGAGTTAACATTTGAATTTTATGTAGATGATGTGTTAACATCTTAGACCTTAATAAGTATGCTACACCATTATTGTATTGAAATGAAATTCAAGAAGCCCAATAAGTAGGCAACATTTTGATCTGTTGAAACGCGTAACGTAATGGGCATAAAGTTACGTAATGGATTCTAGAAATGCACTTAAAAAAAAAATGAAACAGAAACTGCAATTAATTAAGAACAGATTAGATCTGAGACTAGTTATAAACTAAGTTAAATGCATACCAGCAAATATAAAGTTTTTTGCATTTCATATATATGATTTACAGGAACCCTGAAAGTGATGGGTAAAAGCCGAGTTCATATTCGGCAAAGTGCCACATTGGGGACATTGAATAAATAATTTAAAAAAATTATTTAATGGCAACGCTGTATTTTTCACGAGCCTGCAAAGTCACATGTTTGATCAATTGTTCGTTCTGCCAAAATCGGCTGAAATTATTACCCAACTTTGTGTTTTTCGTGTAGCAACACCAGGCCTCTAAATATTTGTCCACAAAATGGAGAATAAAATTCAACGTATAACAGATATATTGATATAAAAGTATTTTTAATCGAACCATTGATGTTGTAGGTAATAATTGTCTTAGTAAAGTCTTATTTTAGAAAAAATCTACTCAAAGTGTTTGCATATTATGCAGTAAAGAAATAATGTTGACCAAGTAATAATTAGTTAAATGTTTACCCTACAATGTGCTTTAGAGTTTGTTATTAACATTTTTTGTCCAATTTTGCCCATTCTCTTTATTTATTGTAATCTTAGCTAAATTTTAGGTAAGAAATTCTGTCCCCTTGGGTGTGTGGGTCAATAAAAATCCAAAAGAAAAAGCCATTTTTGACTGGATTGTTGGTAAAATGTATTAAATTGACTTTTAGACGAAATTTTGACCTAAAAATTTTCAAAAAAATATGAAATTTTCATAATTATTTAAAAAAAATTTCCAAAATATTTTGAAATTCAGGCTAATGCAAAATTTTATATTTTTAAAGAAATTGAGATGAACCCGTGACCAGAAAATTTAAAAAAATGAAAAAATTCCATTTTAGTCATACTGATGATCTTGCGAAATCTTGAATTCAAATTGTGCTTTATGCCAAAACAGAAGACGAAATCTGGCTCATTATGGAATGGCTAAAATTAATAAACGTTTAAAGTTAGAGCTTTATAACACTTTAGTTAGTGGCTGATGTCGGTGAAAATAAGTTAAGGGTCTTTAATTCAATGATATGGCTTTTAAATAGTAGCTCAAGCTAAAGCTAACACTATCGTTCATTTCTAAAATTGTTCAAAAATCAAATTTGTAATGTTCTCTAGAATATTTTGTGCCCTCAACAACATTTTTGCAGGTAGTCAAAGTGCCAAAGGAAGCTTAGAGGGATAATAGTTTTCAAATTTTGCTCCTCTCTATGAATCCTAATTCGAAAGTTTTAGTATTTAATTGAGAATCATACAATATTTAAGGCCCTTCTATATGAATATTTAAATGTTAATGTCTGGTCAATTTGACTGGAATAAAATGGTGAAGAGAATGTATATTATCTCTTTGGCTCTTACCTGTTCGTTCATCTTGATCTTTGGCTTACTGTTTTCATTTTCATTTTCATCGATCGATAATACGTTGAATTACAAAATGCCATTAATAATAAAAATTATGGGGCGTTTACAAGAGGTTGTCATGACAGTCGCCTGACATTTATGCAATTTTATGTGAGCCGACGAAAAAAAAAAAAAGGAGGCTGGCTAGCAAGGCATCCTTGAATCCACCCTACAGTCATCATCGCCATCGCCATCATCATCGACTGGGCACAATGACAAGTCTATCAATTTTTCACACACTTATGACACGACGAAAGACTGCCAAAGGACCAACCAACCAACCAGCCAAAGGATATCGAAAGGTGAGTGCATTTTCCAGGCGATTGGATTGAATGGCGAGTACCTTCCACAACTCATTCTTGCGGCTCTGTCACAACTTTTCCCTTCAAGGGGTTATGGGACAATCAAAAAAAAAAAAAAACAGACATAAAAGAAAAACGAAAAGGGAAAACAAAAAGAAAAAGGGAAATGTCTAAAGGCATGCAAAATGTTGGCTTCATTGCACAATTTTCGCGCATATCGAATGCAATAATTTTCGACAATTTGCGAAATTTAAACGTCATGAATGGCAATATCTTAAATTACCAGCTCAAAACTCAAACCCTAAAAAATATTTCTTTTCCCCTCCCCCCCACCCATCCCCTGCATGACTGTTATGGGTCTATCATAAGTTTGCATCTGTCATATGAGATGAGACGAGGATGAGAAAAGTTTTTTTTGATTAACCGACTTCTTAGGATCAATCCAAATTTCTCATTCTGTTTAATCAGATGATCTAATAATTGGAAATATCTATATACATATAGTAGAATCTTTGTATATTTTTCTTGTTACTTATGCTGGCCAAGTTCCTTTTGCATTTGCCTTTCATTTGTTTTTTTCTTTTTTTTAAGTCATGTCATCTTGTTGACATTTCAATCGGTGAGATGAATTTTTGACACTTAACAACATGTCCCGTGCTGCTGTTGTTGAAAAGAAAGAAAACTCTCGGAAAAACTAATGCAACGTCATGCTTGGCCAGCCACAAAACAAGACAGCAAAATCATCTTGAAATTTACATGACACTCGACAAAGATGGCATGGGACATGAGCCCCTGGGATGGGATGGGATGGTCTCTCTGTCCGGATTTGGGTCTTTCTCTCTCTTCGTTTGTGATTTTATTTTATAGTTTCCTGTTTTTTAACACACAAAAATGTTTGAAATTTCAATTAACAAAGTTTTCACCATGGACAACATGAAGATGGAGACAGGAGACAGTAGCAGGACACGGCATAAGGACACATGTCAATCAAAAAATCGTTTGATATTAACACATCGTCATCGTCAGCGTTATGAGGATTGGGTTTGGGAGTACGACTGGGATCGGTAACGGGATGAGGCCAAAGGCTGGGAAAACAAAACGCAGCTCGAGGCAATGCAGATTCGTTTTTCCCCGTTTTGAGGAATCTTTGAGATTTTTTTTTTTATTTTGGGTGGTGGTTAAGTCGCATTAGGCGCTAATGTTATTTTTGCCTCTTTGGCGAATTAAATTTTTTTTTCTCCTATTCTGATTCTCATTTTCAGTTTCCTCTGTTGCTTTTTGGCGATTATTGCGGTTGATTGCATTTTACAATGCACAAAATTGCGAATGCATTTTGCTATTTTTTTTTTTTTTTTTGCCTAATGGGATTACGTAATATCCATTAATCAGCCAAGTGAAATCGCAATGCGACCCAAAAGTGTATGACATGTGTGACAGAAGAGACAGACAGAGACAGAGACAGAAATAGAGGGAAAATGCAGGAGCATGTGGCATGCAACAATCACCCGCGCATCCCCTTCCCACCATATAGAGCACACTCATATCGATTCACTCTAACTAGGACACGCGCGTATCTGTAATTATATAATTACGTCCAGCACCGATAGCACCCAATGATATACCTGTGACCCCTCCCATACTCTTCCCCGCCACCGCCTCCGCCCCCGCCCCTATGCGACATGCGCACTAATTGCATTAAATTGTTCTACACGGCGATCGGTTTGCTATTGACCAGATGACGCTTACCTACCCCAAAATCCAATCCCTCTCCTACATACCCATCTACCCCGCCGATGTCCTGTTATTGATACTTATGTTAGTTTAAGTTGTTTGAACTATTTTTTGTTTTTTCCCCGTAATTGGCCCATCATCCATGTATGTAAGTAATTTCTTAATTTCATTTCGAACGGAAATGCAGAAATTGTTTAATGTTCCACTCACGAATATGTCCAAAATGTATTCGTATGTAGATTCAATTGATAGCACTGAAAGGCTCAAAAATAGAAAAAGAGAAAGAGAGACTTATGGGAATAGCCGCAGGACTTATCATATAGTTTATTTTAGAACTTTCAGCCCCGATGACAATATGTTGGCAAAAGACTTTCTTTGGATCTAGCTCGATTCGATATTTAGAAATAATTTTATTTCTGAACTTATGGCTTTCTTCTCAAGGTCATAAACTTTTTCCTTTCTGGCTCTAAAACCAAATGGAAACTGAATAGATCAGTAAAGATCTGTATCCTTGAAGGATATATACTGCGTTCTTTCAGCTTATCGACCACTTCTTTCTATTCTCTGTAATCTTTTCTAGACAATTTAAATGTTTCATACAATGTTTTTTTCTAACAAAAATATCAAATAAACTCATTGCCAATTAATGTTCTTAACGGAGTATTTTTGGTTGGGAAAAATGTTTATTTTCGATATTTTTTTTTGCTTAAAATATTTTTTGAAGTATTGAAAATCTTAAACTTTAATCGTGTTTTTCTCGATTTGAATGAAACAAAGTTGAATCGACCCAGATTGGCCACGATTCTCGTGCCGACCTCATTCAGAATTTAAGGATTTATTTCACTATTTTATTTATCAACATTAAATAAATTTGTGGTGGAAAGCAGAATAACATCCAACCTGAAACAAACGCCGTGTTAAATTTGAATTTCAGACGATCCTACCTTGAGTTATCCTTGCCGCCAGCAGGATGCGAATTTTATACCCTTGCAAAAAGGGGTCAGCAGTGTACAACGCTTGGAAGGAAGCATCTCCGACCATATAAAGTATATATATTCTTGATCAGCACGACGAGAAGAGTTCATAGAACCATTTCCGCGGGCTGTCCGTCCGTTTGGATCAACGCAAAATCCTTCTTCACCGTTAGAGCTATAGATCTGAAATTTCCATGTGGTTGTCATATATTGCTGAGGTTGTATTTATCGGATTCAGTCAGATCGGATATCTATAACTTATACCTTCCATAAAAACGGCAAAATCACGAACGGCTTCGATATTTTCTAAGCCATTCTCAAATAAATAATTTTTTGACAGTTTGGTTTACTTATTAATGACTGAGCCAAATTTTATAAAGATCGGGTGTCTATATCATTGGTCGAAAACAGTGATTTTGATCAATAACTTCGTTACGATGGTATAAAAATTAATATTTCCTTGTTTAATACAAGTATAAATGACTGTACCAAATTTGATTAGGATCGGATGACTATATTATATAGCTGTCGTATAAACTAATAACCAAATGTCATGATACATGGCTTCAGCCTAATCTTGTGGACTGTTTTTTTTGCAAATTTTAGATTTTTTAGACAAAACCTTAACAACACAAAAAATAAAACAAACTTGCAAGGGTATACAAAATTCGGCGCGGTCAAAGTTAGCCGCAGCCCTCTGTTTTTTTGAGAACCTTTTTGAAAAAAGCGTTTAATTTTTATACCATACACCCATAGGGTGAAATGGTATATTAAAGTCGCCAAAATGTATGTAACAGGCAGAAGGAAGCTTTTCCGACCCCATAACGTATATATATTCTTGATCAGCATCAACAGCCGAGACGATCTAGCCATGTCCGTCTGTCCGACCGTCCGTCCGTCCGTCCGTCTGTATGAACACCTAGATCTCGGAGACTATAAGAGCTAGAGCCACCAAATTTGGTATGTAGACTCGTGTCATATGTACGCTTATCGAGTTTGTTTCAAATGTTTGCCACGCCCCCTACCGCCCCCGCAAATGATATAAAACCGATTTTCTTAAACACCATAGCAACTAGAGACACAAAATTTGGTATGTATATTTGCTTAGTAAACGCGCACATTTTGTATTTATAAAAATTTTGCCACGCCCCCTACCGCCCCCGAAAATCAAATAAAACCGATTTTCTCAAAACCTATTTTAGCTAGAGACACCATAGTTGGTATAAATATTTGCTTAGTAATTGCGCACAGTTTTGATGTGTAAAGATTTTGCCACGCCCCCCTCCGCCCCCGTAATTTGAAAGAACTCGATTATCTCCCGTAATTTTCTACCTTGTGCAATCAAATTTAGCACACTTAAATTTGATACTAATATCCAGCAAAATACCAAATTTGATCAAAATCGGAATAAAAATAGTCAAGTTATGCATATAAACGTTTTTCCATATGGCCGGAAGTGGCCGTTGGCTGGTGGGGGCGCTAGGGTGCTCGAATGCTTGAGTGAGCGAAATACTAAGATATGCTTCTAAAAAGCATGCAAACAGATTTTTTTAAAAATACGAAAATGCATTGGTTATTATAAATTTAAAATATTTGTTTTACTGGTGTATGGTATATCCAAGCGGCGAGACGACTTACTTACTTCATTTTAACTTCAAATTGAGCTTAATTAAAAAAGAAACCTTATTTCAATAACTATATCCGTTTTCAAATGATAATTTTTTGAAAAAGGCTCAAAATATAGAATGCCAACCAAGAATACTCTTTTTATACAGTTTAGTCTTACGGATTTCAATTGACTTTGTTATTTATAACTTTTAAAATTTTCCCATTTATTAAAGAAGGATTCGTCTATAAACAGCTAAATATTAGTTTCAGTTTTTCACTTTTTATAACCTTAAAGTCCTTAAAGAAGCAAATAATAATTTTCATAATGAATTTTCTTTAATCAATAATCCATTAAAAATGGTTGACTTATTCCACTTCAAATGCAAAATTAATTTGCAGGCTTTAATTTAAAGACTAACTTAAATCAATTCTTAAAGATTACAAAAGTCAATGTTATTTTATTTGAAACAGAATTTCTAAAATTCTAGTAGATAAAATTAACCCGTGTTTAATCAGGCTGAATAAATTTTTAATCTTAAGTGACATTTTATGATAATTAGTCTAAAAGGAGTCCAAATCTGTAATCAAAAAAATTCTACCTATTTTAGTTTGGGCCGAATCGACTGTTCCAAGGGTCCTTTTCGTTGTAATTATATATATTTTTTAAGATTTTTGATTATGTTGGAATATATTGCACTATTTTCAATAAATAACACTTACTTTTGAATTGAAAGTACGTTAATATTGTACAACATATTTTATATGAAATATGGTCTTAAATTAAGATATTTTTAAAGCCCCTCATAAACCACCTAAAATTAAAAGTGAGGGAAAAATAATTTTTCATTTTAATCAAACTAACTCACTGCATACTTTCTCTGATTTCAATATAGTCAAATAAAATACAAAATTTTGAAAAATTTACAAAACTTGCGGTTAGAAAAGTCGAACAGCGTTCCAAAGAAAGATCTCTAAACTTGTCTACTCCTATTTTGGTAATACTTATAATTCCGATGCTTAAAATAATTTGATTTAAACTAAATGAAGATGATTTGTACTTTAATAAATTTAGTTTGCTCAATTCTCCGCATCCAGTTGATGGTCTTAAAAAGGAAGGAAATATTTCTCTTGTCAATTTCCTCCCCAAAATGTTTGATTTTCCCCCAATCAAATAATTAACTAGTTTCCCCTCTGAACTAGGTACAAGTATGAGAAAGGATATCGAAATGATTTCTTAATTAAATTTAACTAGTTTTATTAGGATTGGATTGATTAGTATAATTTTTAGTCTCCAATATGTAACATTATGACCCACTTTGAATGCAAACTGAATCGAAGTTATTGGGGTTTCTTTTGACTATATTTGATGTGGCATTCGATGGAAATTAAATACAAATTATACAAAATACGTTCCCTTGTTTCTTTATCTTTGATCCCCCTCCCTCTAATTAGCCATGCAATATGTGTGAGAGAGTCGAAAGAGATTGAGCGAGGAGAGGTCTTTGGTTCGATATGGAAATTTCAGAGTTTTTGCTTTTTGATTGACAACTGATCTTTTTTTTCTTCTACTTTTTTTTTACCTTGATCCTATGATCCTTTTGTTTTCGCGCAAACACTCATAAATGATGTTCCTGTTCAGTAGAAAAAAATGAAAACCTTTCCCACGTCAAAAAAAAAAAAAAAACCTCGCACCCTCAGAAGAAAGATGAAATATGAAAAAACCGAAGTGCATATAAAAAATGTGGATAGAAAGAAATGTTGTTACAACCGTAGCTAACAAGCCCGTAATTACTCGACAAGGATTGTAACACCTTAATGGAATACCGGAAGGGCTCTCTCTGACTGGGTGAGTGGATGACTGGGTGACTGGGTGACTGACTGCCACAGTGAGTGATGAGCATGAACGGTGAAAGTCAGTCAGGGCTGAAAATTAGCATAAATCCAGAAAATGAGAAATCGAACTCGAAATCCCTAGACCAAATCGAATCCTGTATATCCTTGTATATTTTGACATGCCACATGAAAATATTTGTCAGTCACGAAGACGGCGACGAAAAAACAAAAAACAAGGAACAAAAAAAGGATTAAGCGTTATGCACAATCATATTTTATGGACATGGAAAATTCATGTTAAAATTAGCATAGGACAGAGAGTGTGAGAGAGAGAGAGAGAGAGAGAGAGAGTGAGTGAGTGAAATATTTTGACACCAAACTATAGCTCAATTATAAGACGAAACCGGCCAAAGGATATCAAAAGAAAAAGGGCTAGGGCTACGGCTAGGGAACGGGGTTAAGGTTAAGAAAAATGCCCATATGGGACAGATAGGGGGGGTAGGGGTATTGGCTTAAGAGGGTTTGAGGTGTTGTGAGGAGTGTTTCATATTACGAGTTTTACCAAAAAATCCTTTTTGGATTGAGGTTGACCAGCCGTTGCGAAAGGGGTTAAGGACTTACATGGATGCAAACAAAGGCAAATCTCTACTAAGTCGCTTAGCAATGACACAAAACACAAATATGAAAAGACAAGAAAAAAAAAAGTGCCAAGTATGTGTGTGTGTGTGACAGCTGTGCCTCCCCCTACTCCAATTTATTTGTCGATTGCTTATCAGTCGGTTTTTTTTTTTTGTTGTTGGTCGCATCACTAAATGCTGCAATTAACTTAAAGACTGCCCTTAGTAGAGAGTTTCTTGAAGAGGAAACTCAGCCAAGCGTAGGGCATCACCATCTCGAAGTAGTTTGGACTTCCGTCTTCAATTACTTTAGGACAAAAGTAACTTGTGGGTGCCTTTGCATGTGCGGTAATGATTGCGGTTAAGTTACATTTCCCCTCCTTTCCTTAGTCTTTAAGGTACATACATATATGATCCTGTTCCTGCAGTTGGGAACTTTCTCAGGGTCATAGCTGGCTGGTCATCCAACGTCGCGACGTTTTAGTTTTACTTGTGGCATAATAATTGGGTTTTCCTTCAAGGATTTAAACGGACTTAAGCCGCTTCCGTCATTTTTGCCATTCTCCTTCCTCTTCGTAATGCCAATGCAATGCCAATAAGTTGATTTTCGGTCCTAGGTAAAAGGATATCAACTCAGAGACCGTCACCGTTCCGTGTCATGCAGTGCATTTTCTTGGTTAATCTCAACAGCAGCAGCTACCGTCCGCGACCGGCTGTTTGGTCAGTTTTGGCAGCAGCTGCCCATTGAAGCCAGAGAACCATTTGCTCTAATTTAGTAAGGAAATTCTCTAGTTGGTTGTTGTTGTTGGTGGTTTTCGTTCGTTTTTGCACAGACCTTGGAAATTGGCTCATCTTGTGTCAGGAGTGGCCGCCTGACCGGCTCCTTTGTTGCTCACCGGCTGGCCGTTCGGCACTTTCACGCTTCTTAGAGACCAAACGAATGCAGAGAGGGGGGAGATCTCAGCGTGGAACGTGCTGGCAGTGACCAAAAGATCGATAGAGACCAATAAATCTGCTCAAGCATTTGGCTACGCTTCGGCAGCGCATCAGGAAAAAATTGACAAACTCCTTTTGTTCTCTGTTCGCCTCTCGAGAGACCCTGAAGAGATCGTAAAACCTAAAAGGGAGAAACCAACAATCCTCAAGAAGGGCGCCAACTCGCTTCTTGTATGCAAAAGAGGCGCCGCCATAAACCATATAAACCAGATCCATATATAGAATATAATACTTTCTTATGTCGGCTCGATCAAAAGATAAAACTATTTGAAATGGCACCAAACGTGGCCACTTTTTTGCCATCTAATTTATCTAATTCCTGATTCGTTCTGACTTATACATATGTTAAATTTATTATGGAATCTCTTCTAGGCATATTTTGGAGATGTTCATAGATTTATAAATAGATCCAATATATGTTGAATTTATGTAATACTATACTGAAATATAATGAACAATTAAATAGTTTAGATTCACAAGTTTTACACTTTGTCATACAAGTCAAATTTGTTAGATATTAAATATTCAGATTTATAATATGAAGATATATGTATACTGATATATATTCCACACGTTATCAGGTTAGCAAATTTTTTTTTGTGTTAATATTCAATAATTTCATCATAATCTCTGCTTGATTCAATTCATAAGGTTTCATTTAAGTCTCTATAAAAATAAAAACAATAATTAAATATGTCCGGCATAGAAAGATCTTATTATTAACATAAATGTTTTCAAAACTGAAATGAAAACATATTATTAGCTGATCCAGTTAGTTGAAAGAATCAAAAGGAACCATAAAGTTCTATAAACTTGATCAACCCTTTGTCACTTTTTTATATACTGCTTCAATGTCAAAACAAGTTGGGAATTACAACAAAACGAAGTACAGCTCATGGTCAGTTTAAACAGTTTTCAAAAATTGTATTGTATTTCTAATGGAAATGGAACCTCGCTATATAGGTGCTTAAAAGTTTTTATTAAATGTACTCAGACGACTTGCAGGGAATTCTTCATATTGAGTTTGCGTTATAGGAAGATTTGTTATAAGGAGATTTCACTGTACATATGAAGATGCAGATGTTTATCACAATTGTTTTTTTTTTTAACTTTTATTCTAATTTGCTCGTCTCCCAATTAACCTAATAAATTTATTTCTTTTAGTAATTCATATAGACCCAACTTGACAGACTTTTAGCAAGATGTTTATAAATTTTTTAATACTACAGATACACCTAATAACTTTATGAATAAGTTGTAGAGCTAAAACCCCCTAAGATGAATTAAATATTTCAAAATTTTCAATTTAGCCCCAGCATTTGTTTTTAGGGGCCAATTGAAATTCTGATTTTTGTATGTAATTTTTTGGTCTTTTGGTCTGACATCATTTTACCACAATAATACAAAATTACTTTTTCTTTAACTACAAAAAAGTCAATAGATTTATTTTTTCCGTCAAATGCAAAAATTCTTATTAAAAAAGAGGTATGTATTGTCAGTTGTCCTTGATATATAATGAAAGATATAGTTTTATGATTATTTTCTATACATCTTGAAATCAATAGTTATTGTATGTACGTATCCATTATCTTCAGTTTGTCATATTCAAGTGCGGCACATCCTCAATCCTTCGGCCACACCCAGCAATTAAACTGGGCTGGACGATGAAGATCATCGAAGATGTTTAATCTTTTTTGTTATATTGTTCACATTTCTATTTCAGTAGGTTGCTTGTGTTTTTTACACATGTCCCTCTATGGGCTAGATAGGTCCTTGAAAGTGTGCAAAAAAAAAAGAAGAAAAAATGAAAACGAAAGAACTGTCAGACATAAATTTTAATTAACTTTATTTTTAATTGTTGCAAATTTATGGGCAAAGGCGAGCACCAAAACACATTGGCCAAGCACGCTGAAGGATGGAAGGATCGTTGGAAAGGATGGGAGAAATCTTCTTCTTTTGTGGGCAGAGCGCAAATGACAAACGAACAGAACGGTAAAACAGATCAATGCCGATAGAGATGGCCGAGGGTTAGAGATGCTTTGGTGAGTGTTAAGGAGGGAAAGGATCTGCAAATCCCTTTTTATCAATTGTCTTGGGACAAGCAAAATTTTGTGCTCTAAATTATTTGCCATAATTTCTGCCGCGTTCGCTCGCGTCTTGTGCAATTCCCTTCTTTTTCTTTTGCCATTCTCTTTTGCCTTTTACCTTTCCCGTTTTGCCCGTTCCTTGCTTGCATCTCGCTCGCTCCCCCCCGTTCGGTCGTTCGGTCAGTTAGGTTGCAGCATCCTTTCCTCTAGTTGCACAGTTGCATTGTTGTAATTTACTTCCTCTTGCTGTTGTTGTTGTTGGGTTATTTCGTCTCAGACATCTCCCGTTGTGTCTCTTGTGCCACTATCCCCCTCACTCACCGAACCAGCGACCCCTTCGTTTGTCTATCTCTGCCTGTGCATCAGAGGAACCAAAGTATATATGTATATGTTGGAATCCGTATTCGTATCTGTGTTTGTGCTCTTCATTACCTTAGCCATTGTCTTGATTCGCATCCTTTGCGTCGGGCTGCAATTTTTGGCATGTTGTGTTCCAGTTTTCAGGGTCATATCTCTCTCTCTCTCTCTCTCTCTCTCTCGCACTCTCGAGAACTCAGTCCATTCCTTAGGTTTGCAGAGAATTGCGTTTTGTTTGGAAATTGTCTCGTATTTGACAGTTGACAGTTGGTCGACTTTTGAGTTGGAAAGTTATGAGCATAAACATGACATTTGTCGGGTTTTGGAATCGCATCCTTATCCTTTTTTTCTCTTCTTCTGCTGCTGCTGATTATTATTATTATTATTATTGTTGTTATGGGACCCCATCTAGGGCCAGAAATGCTTCTGTAGGCGTTTAAATTGTTGTTTCGATTGGATTTTAAGCTGAGACAGACAGAAGGAGTTGAAAAACTTCTTAAATAGTAATTGAGAGTATAAAATGTATGTTTATATTTTTAATTTGTTATTTACCCCTGCAATAGGTATACCAAATTTAAAAGGAGTTCTTTTAAAATTATTTTAAAATATATTTTTGAAACAGTTTATTTGTGATACAAATGTTTTACTATAATTTCCTTTATTAGTTTTTGTAAGCAATTTTTTATTTGAGCCGTCTTTAAAGGCAGTGTAATGTTTTTTTATTATTCCCATGGCAAAATAATTTTTAGAGTCAAAAAACTTTAAAAAAAATTAGGAAACATTAATTGTTGGAGCTAATTTTCCTAAAGATTTTACTTTGTCACAAACTTAAAGGGGAGGAGTAGTTGAAAGTAGACCATTAAAATGGCAACATAATATTCAGGAAGAATTACTTAAATTACCAAAGAAAATCCGTTATTTTGGTGGGACAGTGAAACCTCGAAATAGCGGAATTCGTTAAAACGAAAGACTTAATATAACAAACTAAACTAATAAATGATAATAAACAACAAAAAATTAAGTGGCTCTCCTTGGATTCTTTATATTTATTTTGAAAACAATTTCGACGACAAAATTTCATTTCTACTACTAATCCCTTTGAATAATACCTTCTATTACTATTTTTACCACAGTAAAATCTCAGTTTGCTTTATTTATTTCTTTTCTTTCCCCACATTACTATCAATGCCTAAGGCTCTACTGTACTAACTTTTACTACTTGAATTCCACTACAAATAATCATATGTACATATGTATGTATGTATGTATATAAAATATGTATAATAATATGCACAAATGAACTTGGAAAATCGCAAATGTGTTTTACATTTAAAATACAATGAAAAATAGATGGATATGGCTGTAGAGCGTAATCAGAATAGATGCCAGTATAAATCTAGCCAGGATAAAAGCATAAATCATTTTAACTGTAACAATATACATACATATGAGCATTATTATCCCCTCTCTCACTCTTTCGCTCTCTCTAACTGTATCAGAGAACATGCATATTTGTGACAGTCAATTGGTTTAATGAAGTGCCTAGTGTGGCCTCACTAGGATGTAAGCAAATGTATTTAGATTCCCTTTCATTACAAAAAAAAAACCCCCTCCCCCTCCAATCCAGCCCGATCCCTACTCCACGATATGCAATTTCCCTTGCATCATTGTCACTTATGCAAAACGCAAACAAAGCCGCGCGACAAACATTCGCAACACATGTATAAAAGTGAGAGTGAGAGTAAGAGTTCTCACTCTCTCGCGTGCAGCAAATCAAATATCGATAAATATCGCATACAATGCAAATGTAGGTAATAGGGAAAGGCATTAATCACAAACACAGCACAAAAAGAACACAACCAAAAAAAGGGCTATGCAAAAAAAAAAAACAATATTCGCAAGAGAGACAGAGATTGAGTATGCGAGAGTGAGAGAGCGCCAAAGCATTTCTTATTATGCACAGACCATTGAGCATGCAAATCATCAGCTAACGGAGCAAAGAGAGAGGCGAAAGGGGTGTAAGGATTTGCATGCAAATTTTTTTTTTTGAATGCGAATTCAAACAGAAAGCAAACAGAGCAAAGAGTGAAGAGTGAAAGTCAAGTGGCTCTTTATGACGCTCGCTCTGGCACTCGCAGACGAATACACACACACAGATACACAAACACACATACATCTACATACATAGGTAATTTACATAGCATGATCGTCACATTTGTCCCCTTATCCTGTGTCCTGCTTTGTGTCCCTAATTAAGCGTAAAATCGTCGCTTACAAATAATAAAAAAAAATAAAAAAATGCTAAAAAGAAAGAGAATTGTATGAAAATTGATTTTGAGTGGTTTTCTGTGTGGTTTTTTCATTCTTAACGATCCTCTTCATCATTATCATCATCATGGCATCGGCTTATGCTAATTTTCTTGCATAAAAAGGTAAACCATTAACAAGGTTACGCCTAGTTAAAATATCAAAAAAAAAAAAGAAAGAAAAATATGGAGAAAATTGTAAGAAAATGAAGCTGAAGAAATGAAAGATGCCTTGTCGTTGTCGTTAAATCAAATTAATCAACATGGCCCGAGGGTCCCGGTGAAAAATTCGTGGTTCGTCCTCGCTTACGTTCTCTTTGGTCTCTTTGGCCATTTAATCCTTTTGTGTGGCTTATGTAAACAGCCATAATTCAACAAAATAAGCAGAGCACACACAAAAACCAACATAAGAAATCGGCGAATAAATATCCTTTCTTGCCATGGGCCTTTCTTACAACGGCCCCGCAAATCCTATCCAAGCATTTGGCAGCGGGCACAAACAGACAGAGAGAAAGGGAAAGAGAGAGAACCAAAAAACCAAGCAAAATAATACAATTTTTTTTTTGCAAAGAACCCTTTTTTCGGTTTCCCTTTTTACTTCTTTCACATGCATTTCGCTTCTTTCGATCCTTTTCATTCTTCCCTGTTTTTTTTTTGGCATGCAGAAAGCGACTAAAAATAGCCGAAAAGTTGAGAAATTTCGTTTCAATTAACTTACCCTTAGCCCACTTTTACTCTCTTTACCCCTTTTATATTATATAAAGATATGTCTTCGCATATTTTTCACAAAAAATAAAGGAGAAAAGAAAGGAAAAGCAAACAAAAAATTTGCGGTGAAAGTTGCAGAAAAGCAATGAATGATTAAAAGAAAGTAAAGGGTAAAAAATATATGTGATATATTGTTGAAAAAACCCTTTCAACCTATAGTTAATGAAGAAGTCCTTAGATTGAAATATAAAGATTTGTTAATTGATAAGATTTATGACAGGAATGTCTTTTTTTTATTTTTGAAGCGATCTTCAGTGCTCAAATTGATCTCGATAACTAACTAACTGTGCATGCTAAAGATGGCACAAAAGAAGGTTTGCCCATTGGTGTCAATCAGTGATGTGATATGATTGAGTACATGAAAATGAAGTTTAGTTTTTGCCAAAAGATCATGCTAAAATGAGGGATCTGTTTACTGAAATGTCACAGAAAATGCCCAAAATATCGATCATGAGGATGAAAAGGACATCTAAGATAATGGGGTACAAGTAGGTGATTTTAATGAAAAGGTGTAAACCAAAACAGAATGTTAGAAAGATCAACCAAGTTGGCATATTAAGCGAGAATGAAAGGTTTTCAGATTGATGGATTTTTGAGTTAATTTAAAAATATTTTTGCCTGCTTTTGAGTTAAAATTTCTAAAGGCTTCTCAAGTCATGTTTTTGAGTTTCCCTTATTAAAGAATAGAATAGATTTCCCTACAATCATTAATGGTTAATTTAATAGGTTGACAGGATCAACTTAGTTGTGTTTTAAGTGTTTTTTTGTTTTTTTTTAGTTTCCTGCGGAAGTTGCTAACATTTTCAATTAAAATAGCATTCATTGCGGTTGCTAAAGAGCCGCAATTAATATACACAGAGACATATCAGATATTATTATGAAGCCAACTTGGGTTAGGGTCCAAGGACAGGAAGTTATCATTGTCCAGTTTTGGGTAATTAACGTGCCTGGCGAGCAAACAGAGAACAAGTGTCAAAGTGCCTGTTGCTGAACCAAGAAGCGACATTCAAATTTCTGACTTTTGGCTAGCATGGGCAAAGGGACATTTCATCCTGTTTCTTTTTGAACTGACTGGATGGCCGATAGAGATCTAGGGTGGACTGAGGAAACAGTGTGGGAAACGCTACTGAGCTTAAAGTGTCGCAAGGTTGACTACTATTAGACAGCACACAAAACTCTAGACGGCAAAGAGAAACCAAAGAGAGAGACACATGAAGAGAGTGTCGTGCCAGGCCGAGTGTCCTTTTGCCTGTCCTGAGGGTGCGCGCTTGCGCAACAACCCCTAAGACTAGACGGCCAGAGGGGTTTGGGTATAAAACGTAGCCCGCTACCCCGAAACAATTCAGTTTGTCAGAGAACGTCGAGCGAGATCAGACCAGAGCCCACGACAGTTGTGCTCTGTTTTGTTGTTTGTATTATTTTTGCGAGCCAACATTCCTCTATCATCATCATCATGCTCAAGTGGACGGCCTCGGCCCAGAGATTAAACGAACTGGCCATACCAGTTCGGCCAAACCAACGACGTCAGCGCAATCAGCGACGAGCCACAATAGCCACAAACAACCACGACAACAAGGAGAACTTACCCAATGTGGGCTACACATCGACTCCAGTGCCATTGCGAAACAGCCCCCTGGTGCTGGCCCCCTTAAGTGATGTGCGCAACATAACGCCCGAGACATTTAAGCCATCACCACGTCAGCGTGTTCGGCATATACATTATGCCACTACCTTGCCGCACTATGCCGAAGAATACTCACCGAATGCCGCCGGCCAGTTGCCAACGGGCCAGCACTTGGCTCTCCGTGGCCTATTGCCCATGGATCCGTTTCTGGAGCAACCGCGCTATATGGATGGTTCGGCCACATTGCGGCAACTGACGAAACGCAAGCTGGAGCCCGATTTTGTTGACACCATGAAGGAGGTTGTGCCAGCTGTGCCGGCAAGGACACAGCGTAGACCTAGCACTCCGCAGCCCGCTTCGGCACACATGGATGACCAATCATTGGACAAACTAATCGATGCCATCTTGGATTCCGCTTGCAAGGCTGATGCGGCAACCAAACACAAGAAACCGCGCAAGTCCTTTAATCTGCGTCGTCGCACACTGGTCAAACAGCAATTGGAATCGGAATATGCGGCCATATTGTCACCATCCTATGCTCCAGGCGATGATCCGGCTAGCGATTTGAGTTTCGGTATGCTGCCTTGTTTGCCAACCACACCAGAGCCGGCTTCACCTTTGCCCAATCAATTGCCGCACAGTATATTGGTTCAATTACCCACACCTCAATTGAGAACCAGGACGAAACCCGTGCCTCCCAGTCCAAAACCCTTGGTGGACAATACTTTTTGCCTAGAGACACCCGTTCGTAAGCTGAAAAGGAGCAGGGACAACAGACAGACCATGGATCAAGGACAAATGGAATCGTCGCCATTGAAACGCTATAAAGTGGACGCTCGTAATTATTTTGAAGTGGGCTTAGCTTTGCCTTCTTCCATTTACGTCTAAAGCAGGAGTGAGACAGACAGATAGAGAGATAAACAGAAAGAGAGAAAGAGAGAGACACATACAGTTGGAGCAACGCTGACAAACGAGGGGAAAACGCTTAACTATGACGCTTAACTAGTTATTAAGTTTATCTAATATATATATTTATTTATATATCAAACACTTTCTTTGGAATATTCTCTAAATTCCTTTTGTATATATTTCTAGACTTTAATTATTCTATATACCTATATATAATTTTTTTTTTTGACGCTGCTGTTATGTAGTTTTTGTATTTGTATATCAAAGAATTTTTTTTCTATTATTTATTTTTTAAATATTTTAATAATTAAATATTTTTTTTTTCTCAAATTAAGTAATACAGACTAATTTAATATTTTTTGCCAACAAAAACAAAACTAAATCAAATTGCAGTAAAATCAAAAAAAAAAATTAAATTTAAAAATGAGTTTTATTTTGCCTTAAACTTTTCAGCAATGAATTAAAATGGGAAAACTAAACTAATATAGTATATAATATAAATATAAATATAAATATATTAACTAAAATTAGTTTAAAATCGTTTTGATCTATACTTACCTTTCAGTATATAGTAGAGATTTTTCAATTTATATATATCGATGTATTTTTGAATATAAGGGGACAGTCACTTTGAATTGTAAATTTTACAGATTTATACACAAATGGGAATTAAGTCAAGTTCTTGGACTAAAAGTCAATGCTTAGTTAGAGTGATTGCAATTTTTATATCTCTTAGATTGATCATATCGATCAGGTTGGTGAGTTTTAAGAAATAAGAGTAAACATTATACCTCTTTAATTCTTAAGCTGAAAAACCAATCCAGAAGGCCCAATAGGTAAGCGCTTTGAAAAACATTGCCAACTGCATTTGCCATACAATTCATTTCTTGGCTCGAGCCAACTGATTTGCTTTGCTCTCCGATCTAAACAGCAGCAGGTACACCCAGGAGTGTTTGGGTCTGGAAATAAAGGGCACATCCTGGCGGTAGGTTACCCTATAGCACGCCCCCGCAGAGTTTTTGCGGCATCTGCAGCCGGCATCGGCTGCACATTATTGACTTACGCGTCGAGAACCTTGTGAACCTTCATCGTGTTGCTGTGTGTATGTTTTGGCTTAGTGGCTCGTGCGACAGGACGAGACCCCGACTGACAGGACGGACAGAACACTTGTTAACACTTTGACGCCCTCAGAGTTAGATAGATGGGATGGATAATGTAATTCGATTTGAGTGCCGATGCAGTCCGGCTTCCGTGGAAAACCCACAGCTACCCGCTTAATCCATTGGGCAAACAGGTTGCCAGGACGCGGTTCCTAACCTGTCATCGTCACACAGACAAACACACACACACACACACACACACACACATGGGAATCTTGTGGGCTTGGCTCTCATTTGTAGCCCATTCAGAGCATTTGTTGAACGGATGAGCGAGCGATAATTGAATTATTTTTATTATATTTGGGTCTTTGGGCATTTCCCGGTAACAGTTCCTGTCGATGACAACGTCGGATGTCTTTGCCTGCAGGTTGCACTCTCTGTCCGTCTGACCGTCTGTCCGACTGACTGACACAGATGCTCACCCGCATCGTTAAAATAATTTTCTAATGCCCCCGACTTGGCCACACCTCTTCCACCAGTTCCAGCACCTCATACCCCTTCGTCTACACTTTTACCCGAGGCCCAGGCTTACCTAAACTTCTTGTTCTTGGCGCAACACGGTTTCTACACACTTTACCCCTTTCTTTCTTTCTATTTGTTGTTTCCTTCTTCTTTTTGGTGGAAATTCAAATTCAAATTTTTTTCAATATGCTTCCGCCTTTCGGTTCCGCCCTGTTCTCAACGGTGTGTCACTTGGCTAATCGATAAAAAAAAGAAGAAAACCCATAAAAGGGGGAAAATATTTTTAATTAATTGCTTGTAAATGTGATAAAATAGAGAAACAAATGTCTTTGCGATGCTCCTCCTGCTGCTGCTGCTCCTCCTCCTTCTGGTGCCTCTGCTGCTCCGATCGTCACAGGTGACAGAGCGACGGGTTAAGACAATTTTCCTATTCCCATTTAATATCGCTCTGTTATCGACTTTTATATTGGAAACATCGGCTGTAAATCAATAAAAGGGAAAAATATGCACACAAAAGAACAACAAAAATTTAAGAAGAGTATAAGGAATAAATGTAGTTTATAACTGAAATCAACCATGAAAAGTCATTCATAAAAAAAAACTTATATTTTTTTAACGCTTAAAATATTTTTTTTATTAATTTTCAAGAGTTATTTTCTTTTTATATCGTTTATATTCAATCTTAACATTGCACAGTGATTTCTTAGTGGCAAATAATCTTAAAATTTAAATTTAAGAAAGTTATTAATTGGAAATATAAATTTTAAAAATTATTGATTAATTAATTCGGAAACTACTTTTTTTTCCTATTATAAACCACTGTGCGATCGTATATTGAGAAATTTTGGCGGGATTTTCTTTTCGTTTAATTACAATTGAAATCCTCCTAGTCGAATAAATCCACCATATTATATAGCTTCCATAGGAAGGATCATAAGAAAACAGTGGATTTGATTAATAATTTTTTCCGATCGCTTGATTGCTATAAAAATTAATATTTGTCAGATCTATATACTTATTAATAACTATGCCCAATTTTGATATTTATTTATAGGTACTATTTGAATTAATAAAAATTAACAAATTAACTAATCTATCTATATAAAAATAATTTTCATAAAGATAATGTATATAATTAAAAAACTCAATTAATTCAGATTGTAGCTGCAGAATTTGATTTAAAAGATATATTTGTAGGGCAACTCAGAAAATATTTAGAAACACTTTATAAGAAATGTTTTAAAATAATAATGAAATTTTGATAAATAAAGTGAGTAGATCTTGTGTGAAATTTAATGAAAATATTTAGAAACATTTAATACGAAATGTTTTAAAATATTAATGAAATTTTGATTTCACTTTATTTGAGTAGATCTCGTGTGAAATTTAACGGGGTCAACTTTATATAGTAAAGCAAAACTTTTTGATTTCTGAAACCTCATTTCTCATATTTCGATTGGTATTCAAAAAATATAATTCGTAAACGTGTGTGTCTGATCGATTTTGGTGTTAGCTTATCAATTGCTATAATAAGATGAAATTTGCTTTTGCGAAATGCGAAAATTTATGCAAATTATTGTTTGTTTGCATAAAAAAACCCCAGTATACCAAGGTCCTTTCAATCAAAGGTAATCAACAGCTGGCCGTAAAGGAAGTGACTGCTGCTTCTCGCAGAAACTGAACTGAACTGAACTGAAAGGATGCCTTTGCCCGAAGGGCCAATGCCAGATGCTGTCCTTGCCACTGCCACTGCCACTGCCACGGCCACTGGCACTGCCACAATTTGCGATCTTCGCTGCATTGAAGGGAGTAGAAGGGAGAAGAACACAGAAGGAGAAGAAAACACCTTTTGATTGAGATTGAGATTCAGATTGACAAACAAGCCGCGGGCAAAACCAAAATAAGGAATCCGCCTCTTTGCCTCTTTGGCTCTTGCCTCTTGCCTTTTCCTGCGATTTGCACTAATTTTATTCTGTGTGATACCCTGCGGGCGTAAAAACTTTCGCTGCAAGCTGCAAACGGAAAGGACAAAACACGAAACGAATCGAAGCGAATTGTGGCTTGGGCCCCCCGCCCTCTTCCTTCAAGATGGATGGAATGGAATTGAAATGGGATGATGCCATTGCCCATGCCACTGCCCCTGCCCCTGCTGATGCTGTTGCTAAGCCGGCTTAGAGCCTAGTTCATTTCTCTAGTCTCTCATCTAGTCGTCCTTTCTTTCGTGGCCTGTCAGTGAGTGTGTTCCCAAAATAATTGTCAAATATTATGCAAACAATGGGCATCCAAATTGAAATCCTCATCCTTACCTTATAGTGCACACCGCGTGTGGCAGCCAGAGCAAAAATGTGGCAACATTCTGTACCATGGTGATGGCAGTAACCATTAATATTTAAATCCCCCCGCAATGTGCCTCAACAAGGGGTGAATGCCATAGACCAAACCATATGAGAGCATAATTATAATTCATTTTCACTTTCATACCGAAAATCTGTTAATGATAAACAAATTTTCCAAAGCGCGTATAAAAAAGGGTTGTTGCATCTCTTTGAGAGTTGATGTTGCACTTTGGTGGTGCAACATTATAACGGGGTATGCACCGCTGAGCTGCCGCTGGCGGTTTGCAAATTTTTCCATTTCTTTTTTTTGCTAATTAGCTTAGCTTAGGGCAGAGTCGTGAATTGACTGACTGACTGACTGACTGACGAACTAATGCCATCATCTATCGGATGATGCTGCTGCTGCTGCAGATGATGATGACGATGATTTCGATCAGGCCAAAAAGGAATAGTGATGAAGTGGCCACTTGGGAGTGCATACTGAAGAGTGTCAAAGTCAAAGTGCAGCACAGACATGGACATGGACATGGATGATGATGATGAGTGGGCAGTTGGCAGTGAGTCGGCATTATTTTCAATGACAGTTGGTCCCTTGTCCCATCCCTGGTCACGTGCCTTCTGTTGCTGTTGCTGTTGCCGCAGGTCATGCAAATTTTTTGTTATTTTTTTTTTTCAAGTCCATGAAATGCACATTTTTATGCAAACTTTGACTTTGGCTGCAGTTCACCCTGTTTTAGGTGGGGTGGGGGTTAGATTGGAGTGGTGTGGGGTGGGGTGGGATGCCAGTCTGCCTTCTGCCTTACTGCATTGCTGTATGTAATGTTACAATAGTGCATATTGGTTGGGTTTTTCTTCCGTTTCTTTTTTCTCTTTTTTTTTTGTTACAAGGGGTAGGTTGCGCATGCGTCGAACAATAAAAAATGCTTCCGGGCGATTACACGCGTGCCGTTCGTCCTTTGAGTTGGTTGAGTTTTTTTTTTCCATCTATTTGGGTGAAAATTTACATTTTTTTGCCTTATGAAAAACAAATAGTCCACCATGTGGTGGAGTGAAGTGGAGTGGAGTGGGGGGAAAAGCCTTTCATCCACCTCTCTCTCTCTCTCTCTCTCGTTCTATGCTGTTCCATTTGCTATTGTCTCTGGCTCAGTGAAGTGGACAAGCGGGCCATGTCGAAGCTTAAACGTTTTGTAAATCGCTGACATTTGCCTGTCACTTTGTCATTTTGACATGTAGACCAAAAAAGGTGTGGGTTTTTTTTTTTTTTGGGTGTGGCAACTTAGAAAGGGGGTGAAAGTGTTGGGCGGTATTGGGCTTCAAAAATTTTAACGGCCCACCCGTGCTTTTGATTTCTTCTCTCTCTCTGTTTCCCATTTATTTCTTGTCTCTCTAATTGACACAATTCGCACTTGACTTACTGCTGTGCCCTGTGTCTGGATATTAAATGAGCAGCAGCGGCGGCGTCAGCGTCAGCGTCAGCGTCAGCGATTACATTCGAATTCGCTCACGATATCAAAGCGAAACGCGGGGGATGTACGCTCACAGAGAGCGACTCTGCACCGTTAATCGCCTAATGAAGCTAAAGCGTTTGCTTTTGTATTCGACTTATGCGCATAGCTCTCGCTTAGAGTCTCTCTCTCTCTCTTCGGTGCATGGAAGTGTAAGCGTTTCTGCATTGGCACAGTGGTCTTAATCTAGCTAAATATAACTACCCATTAAAGAGAAATAAATCTTCATACATTAAACGAAATTTAAAGCACAGTATGAATCAATATTTTAACCCTCTTTAGCTGCAACATTTTTATGCCTACTTCCATCCCACTGTACTTGTAGTGTTTTTTTATTTTTTTTTTGGTGACTGCACGCATGCGCCTCTCTTTCGTTCGCTTTTTCCGTCTGTATCATGGTAGGGGTGAGGGGGTAACTTAACTTCCAGCTTTCCGCGCACTAAGCTGAATGTTTTCCCTATACAGGACGATAATTCGTTGCAATGTGAGGACACAGGACTTGCCGCCGGCTAATGCAGATTTTTATCTACAATCTGATGGGCAAACAAAAACCGCAGTGGGTGCTGGGGTGCACGGCACTTTCGAACTCCGGCACACGGCATTCGGCACTCGGCACATAGGGTTCTAGTTGTTGGGCCCACCCCTCTCTAACACTCAGACTCACTCGTTTTTATTCACTTGGTAATGTGTGTGTGTGTGTGTGCGAGTATTTACATGCGACTCGCGCAATGTCATTGGCAAAACAAAAGCCACCGATTCGTTTATGTTAATTTATGTGCTATTAAAAGCGGAGCAGGGCACTTAACTCGTCGTCGTCATCATTGCCCTACGGCTAATTTCCATTTGCCTGTTTATTTTTGTTCGAGCTCACTTTTTTTTTTTTTGTTCCATTTCAAGTTTTAATTTTTTCCCTTTTTTTTTCTGGTATTCATATTTTTTAATTGCTTGCACGTGATACGTTGAACTTGGCGAGGTTTACTATCAGCCAAAGGATTAGAACTATGGACACAACCATTTTAAACTTAAAATTTTCAGTTTGTTCTTTTTTTCGTTTTTTATTTTCATTCATTTATCGTTGATTGGCCAAGCTGTCAATTGTTTGCCACTAATGAGTAGTAAAGAAAAGTATTCCCAATGTAGACAATAATCAATTGGATTGATTTAGTCACCATGACAAATTAAACGGCGTTCTGATGCTCGGTTGCTAATGAGCTCAGCACCCAAAAAAAAAAAAGAAAACCCCTAAAAATTGGGTGAAAACCAACTGAAAAATGACTAAAGAAGCCTAGCAAACAAAAAAAAAAAAAACAAAAAACTGTTGAAAAGCCGCACATAAAAAACACACACAATACGGTGGAACAAAAACCATTTTTCTTACCAGCCGAAGACAAAAGAAAATGTGCAAAAACCGCAGCAAACCCCTTGCTAAAGTTGGCGATTTTCATTGAATTTTCATTTTCTGACTCGCAATTTTTTTTTTTTTTGTTTTTCTCTTTTTTTAGGGTTTGTTTTTCCTTTCTTAGTCCTTTCGACAAGACAAACAAACCATTTTTGGATTTTTCATTCTGGTTACAACACAAAAGAAAGTGCAAATTGAATATGCCAAATGAAGCGTTGATAAAATGGCAAAAAGAAAAAGGAAAAACCCTATGTAAGAGCTGGGCCTGAGATCGTTTTTACTCTGTCAATGCATATTGATCATTGGAAACGACAGCTGGAAAAAGGAAGAGATCTCATCCTAATCATTCTAATTAGGTCTTTTGAAAGGTGGGTGGGCCACTCCCATTGGTATTACATGCCATAACCATAGCATTTCTTCAGGATTATGACGGGATAAAAGTATAAAGATGATGAATGAATGCCAAATTTAAGCATACCTATTAGTTAAATCATAAATTGACCAATGCATTAATGAATGAATTAATCAGTAAGTATTTTGACTATGCCTTGAAACTTTATCAATGAATTGACTAATAAATTGACAAAAAAATTGATTAGAAAGATGTTTAAACATTTGGAATTTAATGCTATTTAAAATTGATTAATATAAGCCTTTACTTGAAATCAGGAATCAATCACTGCTCTTTCAAAATGATTACGATTTGAAACTTTATTAGGATTTAAAAGAGTTTCTTCTTCTTTGCCCTTCTTACTTACTCAACCCATATATTTCAGTCCATCTGATTATCTTTATCCATCGGCAAAACATCTTTGTTAAACGTAGTTTACCTTATTTGAGGCGGATTTAGCTTATCTCTAGTAACCGATATCTCTAATCTCTAGTCGAACTCATAGATCATGTCGAAGTACAGCTGCTAGGTTGGTCGATTTCCAATTGCCGTTTATCCCCCCACTCCACACACACAAAAACCAAACTAATTGCATTGAGTGGACAGTCAACGCCCATTGGTTTCTATTCTATTTGACTAACGCACTTACATTTGACCGGGTTTTTTTTTTTTTTTTTTTTGGTGCCTCTATCGGCGCTAATCTAAAACGTTGCCTTGTACGCGTTACAATTTGAATCTTTTGTGTCTGTGTGTGTGTGTGTGTGTGTGTGTGTGGCAGGGCCAGGGGCATTCAACAAAACAAACGTCCAGCACGTGACCAGTGATGGGGGTGAGGGGCATGCTGGCACATATAACAACTACTAAGAGTAGATTGTAATAAAGGTACTATACTATATACATATGTTCATATGGGTGGAGTGATGGAATGACCGACCGCAACAATGGTTGCGTTTAATTACAGTTATTGTCGCACCCTTCGGCCTAATTTGCATTTGCATAGAGCACCTTGGCACGGGCCAAGGTAGGGGCATATACAGAGACGCCGCGGCGCGCGGGCGTTTCACTTTAGCTGGAGTAATTCGCGCAGTGGCACAAAGTTAAGTAACTCGGTTCTTGGTCAGCATATGTCACCCGGACAATTGACCGCACTCTGAAGCGGCAATTGGGCATTCTTTTGGAAAAATTACGCGAGTACGCGAACGCGTTTGCCGTTAAGCGTTTTATTTTTTTTTTTGTTTTTTAATATATTTTCTTTAGAGTTTTTCCATTATTCTTCTTAAACGCAGCCAGCAATGAAATTTATGTAAAATGAATTTTTAAATGAATAGAAACTTCAACAAGCGGAACCAAAGACAAGCTGCGACATATGGCCAAATGGCCTAGCAAGAAGGCAATTGTGGATGAGTTACATTCTAACCAGCCAGTGAGCCAACCAACCAACCAGTTAAAGGCATAAATTTCAAGCAGCGTCAACTGTCAGCGCCTAAGAAAACCAGAAGTAAAACGCCGGACCGAACCCTTCCACCAAAGTATTGCCACCAACTGGGCAACACTTGAGATTACGATCTTCAGAATGAGCCAACTGACACGCCTCTATGGATGTGTCTGATCAACAAGACTTTTTTAAATATTTCACACACAATGTACACAAGATAAAATGTTGTACATTTTCCTATACCATAGCTCTGCAGATTTCGACAACTTACTTAATATATAACTTAAAATTTATAAAATATATAATAATCATTTTGGATGGTTCTAGAAAGTGTTTTTCATAAAATTTAGTCATTTTGTCAGTTTGAGAATTGAAGACTTTCTAGTAGAACGTAAAAAAGTCAAATAAAAGTAAAAAATTGTTTGAAAATTTTATTTGTTTAGGAGGATTCTCCCATGGATTTATTAAATTTACATACATATATAAATATATAAATATTTATTATATATATTTATGTATATGTATGTATGATATATTTTTATTTATATATCCCTAAATTAGTTGAAAAGTCTATAAATTAAGAAATACATAAAAAAGTGAAAAAAATTTAAGTAAATTTAAGAGAATTTAGTTTAGTTAGTTTATCGTTTTTAGCATACTTTTAGGAACTGCAAACAAGGATACAAATTTAAAGAAGATATAAAGCTTTTTTCAGAAAGTTTCCAAAATATATTAAAATTCAAACTAAAATCAACACCTTTCATTTAAATTGTTATCATTTTTCGTCTTATAAATAAAATTTAACATTTTCTTACTTATAATCGGTTTGTTTAGTAAGGATTATTTTTGTTAGCAAATCGGTGGATTTAGCCAAGTTAAAAAATTTGATTGTATGATATTTGAAATTCTTTGTGGACCCTTCTGAAGTATCTTTTGTATAGGTAAAAAAGTCTCTTGTTTATTAGTCTGTGGATTGAAATAGTTATACATTTAAGCAAAACTGCTAAATACATCGCTTAAACAATGGACTTGAGATTTAGCTTTAACAGCTTTTTGAGTTCATAAGTTTTTATGAAATGAGATTGTCAAATAATCAGTAATAGGTAAGTTACAAAAAGTATTTAAGTTCGAATAAAACTCAAATTACACCAAATAGATAAACTATATTTCTCTTTAAGTCTCTGAAATTAGAATGGAAAAATCTCAAAAATGTTGGATTAATATTTATATCCGAATCCAGCGACTTGTCCACAATTTTAGTTTTTTATGTCGTTCTTGAGTTGAAATTCAATACTTTATATAAAGGTTTTTTTTTTTTTATCGACAGATGGGATGGAGTTGCAAGGATATACAAACTTTGGCACGCCTTCTTTTCATTTTTTTTTTGACTATGTTGATCAAGTCTCGAAACATATACAAAACTAGTTGGACAAATCATTGTGGTATAATTAAGAATTCAATGATTTACTTGAAAGGAAATAAATTGAAATAGTCTTAGGAACAGAATTCTTGTTATTTTTAGCATTTTCATTCATTCATTCGCTAACCCGTTTCCACATAGTTATGGCTTAGGCCTCCAACAGCGTCAACTAATTAGCACCTGAGATAACTAAATGAAAATCCTTTGGCAGCATATCCTGCTGGGCAGATAATTTGGTGGCTCAGATTGACTGTGATTAGAATATATGCATATATTCTATCAGTTATACTGATAACTCGTATATTCATGATCATATCGATGTGGATTGACATTTATGGCGCATAAATTTCAACTACTTTCTACTCTCACTGGTTTTCTCCCTCTCCCAATTTGCCGTTTTGCATTGGCTGTTAAGGTAGACCCGGCCAGGCCAATTAAGTGCAACGAATCCGTCCAGGATTCGTCACACGGCTTGCGAAAATTTAAATACAGAATATCTCATGAACATGGACAGGGATAACAAACTGTGTAACTCTGCTCCGTGGGGTGGGCAAACCTATGGATTTTGAGACGGGACGGGATGGGACAACTGCCCCTGAGTGTCATCAAAACAATGTTTGTCAGCTAGTTTATGAGTTGCGCCTCATTTCGCATTTCATCTATTTGCCATTTTCATATTCCTTTCATACAGGAAAACGCATTTTGCATTCGGGGATTTTCAATTTCACATTAATTTCCATTGAATGCCCAAAAAGATAGAGCGCAAGAGAGAGAGTGAGATAGGGAGAGAGAGAGATAGGGAGAGACTCAGTTCATCCACTGTGAATTCTTTGCCTACTATTATTATGCATTTAAAACGCTTGCATTTGCTTAAGTTGACCGCGTCGAAATGTCCACAAAAAAGTGGGTAAAAATGTCATAAAAAAATGTTTGTCTAGCCGTTTGTTTTTCCTTCTTTGTTGCGCGCGCGCGGGGGGGAAGGGTCATAAAAAAAACCAACAAACCTATTTTTTTGGTCAAGCCAAACGACTGGGGGTCGAAGTTTAAAGGACATAAGACGAGAAGGGAGATGCTTACCAAAGATTATGATGATAAGGCGAATCTTCTGATCCCTGCTAGATATCAGCGGGATGTCTTTTGGTTCCTTAATGATCTGGCTTCTGTAGCAGATTTCCTTCGCCAGACATAGGTCAGATTAAGACACAGATCATCATTATGATAATAATAATATCTGTTGAGTTAAACTCTCATTATCATGGCAAAAGAAAAATGGAAATTAGGAAATTCTAGTCACTATTTGAAGATAAAAATAAAGATCCTTCCTCAAATAAGTCGAATCGCACTACAAAATATTGTTCCTTCCTTCATTGTTCCTACACTTTAAATATAGTTTTATTCAAATCTGAAAAATTTCAATGAGGGAAATGAGAAAGAAAGAATGAGAAAGAAAATTAGGTTAGAGTTTCTAAAAGTAGACTAAGTTTCGCTTTTCCTTTACAGGCTAAATACTTATTTATTAAATAGTCTAACAGAAATATTGCCTATCATCTTTAGTGGTGGAACTAGCTCTTAATTTTTGGGTGGGAAAATCATGCAGGAATAGAAAATTGTTCTCAAATATCGAAATTTAGTAAGTCTCACAGGAAAAACATTAGTTTGGAGTAGGAAATTATCTTCATTTTCCCAAAGCTTACGTTCCCCCATTTGCCCTGTCAGTGCCGGATTAGCCATATAGCAGGATAAACAAAAGCAAAGGGCCCCGTTTTGTTAATTTGCTAAAAATGCAGTCTAAGCAAAATAGGTAAATTGACCAAAAGTTCATGAAAATTTTCAAAAACCCTTAACTATGAGTAACTGTAACTTTTTTAAATTTTAACCAATTTTTGAAACAGGTATCTCAGTTTAATTTTCGAATTAAATTTTAATTTAAATGTTAGCCACGCTAAGTATGCTTTGAAGCGAAACAATAAATTGCCAAACAACAGTAAAATATTACAATAAACCCTGAGTTAATCAAGCTCGAAGTATTTGAAAAGTTCACATCTGAATAATGTCTTTTAATCTGCTTTAAAATTTGGAGAACTATTTTTTTATGCCATTTTTCAAATGTATTGATGAATTTTTTCAAAAATCACATCGAGATTAAATTTTTTATTTATTTAATTGTTTGATGCCATTTTAAAATATATCAAATTGCTATTTAATTAATATTTGACTTTTTCAAATCAGTTAAAAATTGGTCATAAAATAGTCTGAAGAAAATGGCAAATTGAGCCAAAAATTGTATATATCAAAATTTATAAAAATATATAAAAAATGTATTGTCTTTGTGAATTGTTTTTGACTCATTTTCATTCATGTTGTAACATTAAAATTGAAAGGTGAGCTTTTAATTAAAAAATATGAAATATTTTAAAAGAAATTCTTCCTCTAAGAGAATATTTTGGCAATGTCCTGAAAAGTTCTTGCAAGTAATTTTAAATACTTTTAATGTAAGTCATCGAAGCAAGTATATTTTCTATTAAGTATAATTATTATATTATTTAAGTATAATATCTATATAAAACTGTTTTTAAATACATATTCAATTCAATAGGTATCTCAATTTTATGAAATAATCTCCTAATTAATTAACAGAAAATAAGATAGTCATACAAATTATATTTGACAACTCGCAGTTCGAAAGCGAATCATTTTAAAATTTATTTAAAATAAAAATTAACGAATTAATAGTTTCAAATTTCCAAGAGTTTAGCTATATGCTAAATTCCTATTTAATTGATTTAAATCCCTTTGAAATTGACCAAAATAAAATTTGAAAATAGGAAAATTTGTCAAAAATTTATGTTTAAACAATTTTAAATACCATTATCATTGTAAATCTGTTTTCATTTATTTTCTATTACTCATATTGGTAAGCGATTTTACCCCGAAATCTAATATGTTTTTAGTTTTTTTATTGTTAAAGGCCCCGCGTCGGCTTAATCCAGCACTGAGAGAGAGACAGAGAGAGAGTAGAGATTAGTAGAGATTCTCTACCCACTTGAATTGCATCGAAGGTTTTAAATATCAGCTAAAATCAGTCGAAATCCTTAGCAACTATGTCTTTGACTTTTTTTAAACTTTAGATACTCTAAAAAATATCATAAAATTTGCAAACATTTTAGAATTTTTCTAAATTTTTACAAGCAGAAAAATTGTCGAAAACTTAAAATTCTCCAAGTCTAAAGTCTGTTCCTTCCATAAATTGAAAAACATTTTAAAACATTCTTTTCAATTTAGTTGACCTATTATTCAAGAAGACTTTCTAATTATTATGCAAGGATATTATTTGGATATTTCTAAGATAACGGAATGAAAGGATAATGTTGATTGCTTTGTTAGGTTTTTTGTTTCCCTTTGTTTGTTTGTTTATGCTAATGAATATTTTTGGTGGGGTTAATTTCTGAGATCAAACAACATGGAACGATCTATCATGGCAATCAATCTTTTCTTTTTCCATTATCCTCAACACCTACAACAAAAACACATTTGGCATTTGAATGAAATTGAAGCACTTCCGTTGTAATTAGGCAACCTCAAGTTGAACCCAATAGAACTAGGACCAACTGGCAATGCCATTTGCCTAGATAATCATTCAAATTGAGTGCTTTCACAGTGATCTCTGTCCACTCAGGCTTAGAGTCTCTGGCCAAACTGTCAACGAGCACTAATTATAATGTCGAGTTGTCCTATGGACCTGGTCAACTACCCACACCAACACACACACACACACACATGGCAAACCACATCAATCTGAATCGGCAAAAGAACCCACACCACAAACACACAGACAGACTGAAAGACTGAGTCTGACGGATTGATCGGGAATGATTAATGATGAATATTGCCGTGTGGAGTGAATGTGGCCAGTTTGGCATTGCGTGACAAGTTTGTTAGTAAATTGTGAACGCATCATGGATGTGGTTTTTGTGGCACGACAATTTCTATATATATAATAACTATAGGTTCTGCTTTTTTTTTGGTCTCTGCCCCTGCAGCTTGCAACACCTTTTCGACAGGCGTCCCCTTTAGACATCATTAATCTTGATGGCAAACTGGAACTGTGCAATTGCTAAAACTACGAAACTGTACTTCAGTCTAAATCGGATAGTAGTGGCTCATGCTAAAAATATTGCCAATGAATTCCCACGAATTTTCTCTCTCTCTCTCTCTGTGCAAATCAGTTTTTAATGAACTTATCAGTACCCAAAAAGCAATGTCATAAACTATATACATATATACTTATATATGTATAAGACAGAGGGTGATCTTCTTTCCTCTGACCAACAGAGCGTGAATTTTCCAACTGACCACAACTCACACTCAAATTTTAATGGCAAATCAAAGGGAAATTTATTTGATGGCATTGATCGTGCGACCCGATCTGCTATCTCTTCCTCTGTCTGACTGTCTGTCTGTCCGTTCGACCCCTCAACAAGGGTCCATATACATATATACATATATGCTTTGCATATCGCCGCATTCTAATCTACCTCAAAGATTAATGAGATTTTGCAATTTACTATACCCACAAGAATTTTTTTTTTCTACACTTTCTTGGGTTCAGTTTTTTTCCCTCATTATTTTTTTTTGTAAAGATTTTTTATGGCTCGTTTAATCATTTGGTAAATAGATTGCTTGTCTCGTAATTTACATGAAATTACTTCATTTTCAGAGGCTGTTGACGAAAATGATTTCGTTTTTATCCCCGATTTTTCTTCCTTTTTCCTTTTTTATGTGGTAACTATGCAAACATCATCACAAAAAGGAAAAAAAAACAGGACTCGAAGGGGCAAAGACTACATCAGTTGATGTCAAAAAGCTTGATCGATTGAAACGAATCAAAATTGAGAGAAATATTCGGCATCTTAAATCAGAGCAAATGCAGCTGGTAAAATTAACAAATGTCTAAAACTGGTTACGCTTTGCAAATTTGCCATGAAATTTTCCATATTTTCCCCAAAAAAAAAAAAAAAAAATAATATCTTGAAAAGGGACAAGCGGCTGCTGCTGCTGCTGCTGCTTCTGTTGCATTGTCCTGGCCAATGGTCAAGAAAATTTTTGGCCAATTTTACTTTAGCTAGGTGAAAAATATGACCCATTGTTACATATACCAAAAGAAACATTGGAAATTGTGAGGGAGAAAGAAGGGACCTAACCAAATGCCTTCCCCCTCCTTGTAGCTCTGTGGTAGGTAATCATAATAAATAGACAGAGAAAGAAAGTGATCATAATTCGTCATCGTTTTGAATATATACATATAGTATAAATATAGTAACTGTATTCGAAAGTCTTCTTCTTTGTTTATTTTTGTCAAATTTCAAATGTAAAAAAGATTTCATCACACTAAAAACCGATTAGGTGACACTTTGTTTTATATCCTTGCAAAAAGGATATTTTGCTTTAGTTCGGAGGGAAAAAAACGAGTGGTTTTTGAACAACAAGGGAAACTTATTAAAAAACTTATATGATAATAATTACATTTCGATTATTTTAGATTTTCTTGAAGATCATTAATTTTGAGTAATTTAATAAAAATAAAAGACATAAAAATCTTTTTTGATAAAAAAAAATAATAAATAATGATTTAAAATTATTTTTATTCTTTTTTATTTTTGTATTAGTATCAATACCAATATTATCAGTGTTTTTATTTTTCATACCTTTTTCAATAACTAAAGGGGTAGTCCTTGAATTTCTTTTTAAGGATGTGCAAAAAAATATTTTGAAAATATTTAACATAGGAGCCGTTTTTAAAAAGTGAGTTTTATTTTGAGCGTTAAAAATAAAAATAATTTCTAATCATTATTTTTGATTTTTATTTTTTTTTATGGATAATTTTTATTAAATTACCCAAAATTAATGATATTTCTTGAAGAAAATCTAAAAAAAATGAATTTTTAAAAATCTTTTCAAAAATGTATAGATGGTATCGAATTAAATATATTGGTATAGTCTATTCTTTTCAAAGTCCTCTATAAGTAAATGGTTTTTTTTATTTTACAAAAAAATAAAATAATCTTTATTTACGGTCCCTGATTTAAACTATATAATTACAATTCCTGTCAGTTTATCTGGAAAGTGTTGAAATTTTACATGTAAACTTCTATATACTACAATTATCGGCAATTCGATTATTCGAAAATATTGGATTTCATTAACAACTTTGTTGATTATTATTATTGTTTCAATTTAATTCATAAACAATTGCAAATTGTATTCGATTTGAAGAGGTTTCCCCTGAACTACTTTGTTAGTTCTTATTTTGTTGTTATTAAATTTAATATACCTAACTTTAATATACTTATTAATATCTATGGCCAATTTCAACTAAATCGCTTGACTATAACATATTGATTTCATATAAAACATTTGGCCTGAAAAATAATTTTATTTAGAATGAATTTCAAATTTAATTTCAAATTTGATGAAAGTGGAAAACTATATCAATCGGGCAATGATTAAATTCTATATTATATTAGCCAAGTAAATCGATTTAAGTTTTGCTGGCATAAATTGCTGTTCCCTTACAATGCGTTACTAAGGTGAATTCGAATTTGTCCTTTTAGGAATAGTGATTAGCGTTGTATATTCAGTGGAACATCTAGCTCATCATTTTAAGGAGTGAAATCGTTCACTTTAAAAGTTTTAATCTTGGTTTTGGGGTTTGAAAATTTTCCTCTATCCTCTCTTAAAGATCATTGTTCTACTATTACTAGCATTGAAAGAAAGGGATAACTTGATGTTAGTTACTCATTCGAAAAAAGATTTGAGAGCAACAGCATCCTGGGAAAAAGTTGTTGATTTTTGTTGAAAACTAAATCATTTTGCATTCTGTATCTTTTTTTCTTCTTCTTTAAGTTTGAACTGTTGGCTCGTCACTGGGACCCATTAAGCCTAATTTCAAGTCCTTTTTCCCCTCACTCTCTCTCTTCCTTTCTCTCTAAATCATTATTGCAAATGTCATTCGCCGTCTTGACATGCTGCGTAACAAGTTTTTTTCTTTCTTCCTACAAAAAAAGGAGAAGGAGAAAAAAAGTCTGCGTTGCATTAATTAAATTTTTTCACTGTCAAATTACTTGAGGGCGCCGCAATGTCTGAGAAATTCTGTGTGTGTTTTTTTTTTTCGTGGATACTTGGGTCGTTCTTTTTTTTTTTTTTTTTTGGGTCGATCGGGTTATTGCAACTGCAGACAAGAGACTTCGACTTTGACTGCGACTGCGACTGCGACGGTGTGACACTGAGCCTGTGTGTGAGTAAAGGATCTGAGGACTCGTCGTTAGCATGAACAGGACCTTTTGGGTTAGCGAACTGCATGCAGCAGCAACGCAGACATCGTATTCTTCATTTTTTACTCCTTTTTTTCTTTCATTTTTTTTTGGCGGACAATAACATAAAAAAGCTGAACCTTTTTTTTCTCTCAATCTCTGCTTGATTTTTTTTTGATGCTGAGCGCTGTGAGAAATGCAAATTTCGGTTTGGTTAAATTTGTTAGGCACACACACACACACACACGCACCCGAACAGGGAACTGGATAAAAAAAAAACTGCACTAATTTCTCGAAAATGGAGTTATGCAGTTTTTTTTTTTTTTTTGGTTATTTCGGTTATTATTTTTATTTGAAAAGGGTCCTTGGACTTTGGCGAGTCATGGTTTTTTTTTTTTTGGTTTGCTTTCGTTGAATGTCTGTCATTTTTTTCTCTAAATTTTTTTTCTCTTTTTTTTTTTGGTCATTTATCAAATTTCATGCGAAGGCAGTTGCCATTTTCATGAACATTTTCAATTTCGATTTCAGTTCCACCAAAAAATCTAGCTGTATTCCTGTGTGTGTGTGTGTGTGTAAAGTGAATATCACAACAAGGACATGGTCCTGAATCCGTGGTGCTCTTTTTGGTTTTTGGTTTTGTTTTGTTGTAGGTTTGCGCCTTGTCAGAGCTGTCAATCATTTTGGCATCTTTGATTTTTTTTTTTTTTTTTTGATGTTGCCTTTGCCTCATGTTACGCATGCAACTAGAACAAAATTCTTGCCCCTGCTTCAGCATTTGTAGCACTTCTGAAGAGACCATTTGGTGCACGGATCTTTTAGTTTTACCTACTCTACTCTAAATCTTTGAAACATAAATTTGCATTTTCATTTCTTTGCTTTCATAATATTTCAAATTCAGCAATATTTATGGCCATCGATTGCCAAAAAGCAAAAAAAATTGCAAGTTAATGCAAATTGTCAAACTGTGCAGAAATTAGGCAACAATATGTGGCCCGATATTGACAATATGTCGATGTCAAGGGGTTAAGGCTAATGCTAATGCATTTGCAATTAGTAACCCAAAATCCGATAACCCTTTACATCCAGATCCTCAATGGAGAATGTGCATAAACGATTTAGATAAATTTGCAATTTGCAATTTGGTCAAAAAGATCAACATCAACCCTTTTCCCTCTTCGTATCCTGCCCTCGTTGTTGTTAATTTTCATTTTAATGAAGCGCAAAATACAAAAACATGAAAATCGTATCGATTTCAAATTCCACACACACACACACACTTACACAGATAAGGATCAGGATGGTTGCCATCTAGATCAGAGAACGGGATAGAAAATCAAATAGAAGAAGGGAGTAAAAGAGTTAATGAAATGAGCAAACACTAATACTTGTAAACGCATGAGCCTCTTGGGTTTCTCAGAGGGAAATAGTACATCAAATTCGCCAAAAAGGATGTAAAAGCAGATTCGAGAAACACTAATTCTCTCCCGCATGGTTTTCAAATTTAATACATTTATATTTCTATCTAAGTATCTATTGTTTTTTTAAATTTCAACAAAATCTTAAATTAGAAGATGAAGTTTTTGCCTAAAGAGCAAAATTGGTCGCTATGGCCATTTAAATATAATATTTTGACATAAAACTTTTATAAATGCTTCACAAAATAAATATATTTCTTGTTTTATACAATAAATTGGTGGGACAAAATAGTTCATGTCTTAAAAGCAAATCTCCATTTAATTTCGATTTAGAATGATCGAATTGAGAGGTAAAAAAGCCGAAAATATTTAAAAACTAAAATAAAAGTTTTTACAAACTTAATGCATGAATAATAAGGTGAGATTTGTATTGAATAGATCAGATCTTAATAAATAAAATAAATGTACAAAAAGAACAAAATAGTTGGGAATGAGAAGAATAATCAGCAATGATTATTGATTTAAATGACATGGCGAGTTTTATACTGTTTGCTTCTCTCAGCTGTGCCCATTCCTCTTGAGATGAAGTGGGAAATGAATGTATGTAACTTAATGACTTCTACGAAATGACAATCCCCAACCCCTCCCCTACACCCACACAAACAAAAAGACAGAGCGACAGCGGGCCAAAAGAAAGCCGGAACCCAAGAATGAGAATGGAATCATTGGTCATCATTGGAAACGCATTGAAGATTGACTTTAAACTCGTAAAATTCATAGATTGACAGCAAAGCGCATAAATTTGGCTAACACAAAAAAAAGGAACGGCTGCTAATGAAAGGCTCGAGACACAGAGAAAGAGACAGAGAGTGGGACACCAAGTAGATCACAGTGGACTGATCTGATCGGCATCTGGACAAATATTTACTGAAGCTCTGCTTCTGCCGCCTACATACAAAAGGAAGCAAAGGAAAAAAAAATACAAATCAAAGTGAAAGCAATGACCAATGTCCAAGGAAGAGAGAAAGAAAGAGCAAGACATTAGGCTACTGTTTTAGTTACAGTTGTTGCTGCTCCCGTTACCTTTTCTGCTGCCGCTTCGGCAATTGTTCTAGCAAAGCAAAAGGAAAGGAAAGGAAGGTAAAGAATAAGAGACAACACACGAGACAAATCTGGGCTAAGACACCTTGCAATGTCGCTGTCTCTGCTGCTGCCGTTGCCTCTGCTGCTGCTGTCCTGTGGGTTTTTCTTTTTCTTTCTTTTTACTTGTATTTTTTTTTTTTTTTTTTAGCAAAACAGTTCCTTTTGGCTGTTAGCAGCTGTTAAAGCATTGTCGTCGTCCCCTAAACTGATCCCAATAGAAAGGCAAAGCTGAGGCTGAGCGATGAATGTCAGCAACAAAAGGATGTGTGTCCATGTGTCTGTTTGTCTCTGTCTCCCTCTCTCTTTCTCTCTCTCTCTCTCTGTCTGTGTATGTGTGACCAGCGGACGCATGACCAGCGGATTTACCTGCTTCAAAGAGAAAATCACAGTTAATCAAAAACAAAGAGACAGAGAGAGAGTGAAAAGGCAAAAGAGAGCGAATAAACAAGCAGACGCCGTCTAGCGGCAAGTAGCTGAAACTGTTAACAACAACATTCCACTGCAGTTTAAAACTCTCTTAGCCATAGAAAGAAAGCTGAAGTCTACACAGAGACTAAATGTAGTTTTTGTTATATTTAATAATTATTATAATTACCTAGAAACTGTTTAAAATTTAAAATAATAACTTTTGCCTGCATACTTTTAATTTTATAAAATCTGGATGTTAAGGGCCAATTCCGGGTCATATTCAGAATCAGCGTACCCGAATTAGTTAGGGACACTACAATAAAATTCATATAAATTGATAAATATATAATATAAAATAATATTTAAAAATTAACCAGACGATCCTTAGAGCTTTGCCTTTAAAGTGAATTTATCATGCATTAATTATATAAAAGTTCAGTATACAAAGCATAAAAATAATAATAAGTATATGTTAGCTAAGGAAAGAGTGATCTTGTGGCAATTATGAACTTATTTCATTTCATTGATAAATTTCTCTCAATTCTTTTGCAGTGATTTGTTAAGAGAGAAGGAGAGAGAGAGAGAGAGTAAGTGAAATTTAACTGAACTCCGACTCTCCAGCTGATATTCTTTAACTTCCTTCTGCCGCTCATTCACACTCACTCTCTCTATCTCTATGCCTGTGTGGGATATTGCCTCTCTCGGTGTTTGGTGGTGGCTTCGTCGACCTTCTTCGACTCGAGTCTTTACCGAAGATGGAATTTTCAGGGCTCGTCATTTCTGTTTCTGGCCTCGTTCGCTACAAACGTGTCCACGTTTGCTTACTTAACTCAAAAATTTTGTGAAATTCTTGAAGGCTTTTAAAGCTTTTAAATCAAAATTTCAGTTTGTGTGACTTAGTTTGGTTTTGTTTTTTTTTTTTAACTCAGTGTGTGTTTAATATTTTTTTGATTACCAAAATTGGTGTGAGAAATTGGGATATAGTGCCAAAAATTATTTAACAAAAAAAAAAGGAAAAAACAAAGAAACGAACAATAAATATATAGCGACATAGTCGCAGTTTAAATAGCAAGATCCGTTTAGAGATCAAAAACATTATATCAAGTTGCAAATATAGCAGGTAAGTAAGAGATAGCCAAAGAGAGATAAATACATATTTCATCCAATCTGTGTATATGGAGTATGATCGGTTGCGATCGATCAATGGGGATCTGATAAGTTCTGTCCGCCGGTTTACTAAGACCCAACACCTGGTCACACACATACCGCTCTAAAAAATCCCCTGCCCATTCCCTGCTGCCTGTCTACCTAAGAAAAGGAGCTCAACTCACGTGTGTGTAATTGCGCTCGCACCCAATGCTCAATGTCCTTTACCTCGTCTCCATGTCTCATATTTGTCTTTTGCTCTAGCTCTAATTTTAATTTACGAAAAACGAAAGGAAAAAAATGAAAAGCAAAGAGGGAAGAGGGAACTAAGGTGAAGGTAAAGGTAAGGTTACCCTAACTCCGATCAAGAAGCGACCCACAGCAAAGGGGTGGTGTATGGGTCTAATACATTTAATTTGTTGCTGAGTTTTTTTTTTGCTTCTACCCTAATTTAAAACGCACACAGAGGGAGAGAGAGAGAGAGATAGAATGACAGGGATCAGAAGGATCAGGCGAGACTCTGTGTGATCTCTAAGTAAAAGAAAAAACATTTTTCTTTTCTCTGGTGCAATTTCCACATGGCTGGGGATTTACTTTACTTTACTTTGTCTCATTCACTTCACTTCATTTCATTTTCTGGGGTGACGTTTATGGATTACATGAAAAACCAATTTTCCTTTGCCGTAGAGAGCGAGCGAGATAGTTGATCAAGAGGGAGAGCAACAAATCCTGTGCCCCTTTTGTATTCTTCTTTTTTTGGTTGTTGCAAAAAATGCCATCATTATGATGGGGCGTAATTGTTGCACACACACACACACACACACACATATATATATATATACGAGCATCTACAAGTTTGATCCTGTAGCAATCTTTTAAAGGACTCGGTAGCTCGTTTGCTCAATTTTATGGTTTGCAACCGCAGAAGAGGAAAAAAAAAAGGAAATCAAGGTGGAAGATGAATCGCTTATGTGAGTATGTGTGTGTGTGTGTGCGATTTTTCTGTATTTTTAGCAGGAAATTAGCATAAGTTTAATTTCAATTTAAAAGCAAACCTGAAATTATGCCTAGACAGAAGACAGAAGCAAGGCAAACGAAGGACTAGCAGAAGGACTTGATGGATGAGAGCGTGAAAAACTTGTTTATGGCAAACAAATTGCGCAATTCTTGTCTTTGTTCCGCAACGAAGAAATCGGTTTTGCATTTACCTCTCTAGCTCCGGCGATTCGCAAAAGAATAGTCGGCAAAAAAGAAGAAAGAAAGGAAGAAAAAAAACCCGTCTCCATGATCCTACCTTTATCTGTTCTCTTGTTGCCAGACAGCTGGCAACTAACCACAGGCAGCAGGAATTTATTATAACACGAAGCAAGGACATTTAGTAGAGACAACACACAGTAGATCTGCTTAGTGATGATATCTAATGCTTAGTCCTTTTTGTAGGCCACCTCAAGGACATGCCCACCATGACACGCATGCATCGTCACTCCAGCTCGAATTCCGCTGTTGATGTAGAGACACGTGGTCGTCGCACACGTGATGTCAGCGTTGGAGTCGGTGTTGGCGATGCCAACAAGGAGAACTTTGGCGTCCATTTCATGAGCAGCCCCTTTGGCAATAGTAGTCTGATTGCTTTGCAGGATCTTAGCAATGTCCATGGCAAGAGTCCACAGCGACGTAGCTTTAGCGAGGGCAGCAGCGGTCCACGACATGCCACACCTCAATTGGCGGCCCTGAGATGCCTGCCACGTGCAGTTGGAGCGGCTGCCACAAATGCAGCAAATGGAGGTGCATTAGAGGACTCACAACTATCATCGTCACGGATGGGTGACACAACATTGGATCGCATGTTGGATGCCATTATTGAATCGGCGCGTAAAGAGAACTATTGCAAGCAGCGCAGCAACCAACACAACATCAACAACAACAACTTGACGGAAACTGTTGAAGAATGGAGCGAGACAAGTGTCCATGAGATGGAAGTACGCACTCCCACCCATCTAAAGAGGCAGCGAGTGGTGCGACGAAAGAATCCCCAAAAGATTAATAATAATAGCTCTAGGCAAATGGCATTGCCCACATTAACGCCTTTGGAACACATTATACCCAGCACGAAGCGTTGCCTTAACTTTTCGTCCAGCGATTTGGAAGACGATAAGCATCCCGATGAGCCATTTGCCAAGCGTGGATCAATGGCCTCAACATCCTCAACCACATCCACCACATCCACCACATCGACCTCAACCCTTTCGGCCAACTCTAGCTCCAACACAACAGAGATTGAGGAGCAAGCACAGCGCGGCAACATAGACTTGAATATCAGTTACAATCCACAACAACAGCAATTAAATGTACACGGTGAGTTCCACAGGATCAAGTAGGATGACATACCCTCTCTCTTTCACTCACACACACATTTTGTAACATGTGCTCAACTTTGTTCATCTTTTCATTTCGTTTGCAGTTATTCGCTGTCGTGACTTACAGCGTTCACATGGCTCTGGCAGCATCAATGCCTATGTTAAGGTGGCCCTGGCCCCAGCCAGCTTCAGCTCCAGCTCGAATTCAAATCGGGGAGGCTTCCAGCGGACAGCTGTCCATCGTCATTCGAGTCGTCCGTACTTCGATCAACATTTTTCCTTTTCAATTCCAAAGATTAACGACCATCAGCAATTGCAGTTGGCTGTCTGGCATCGGGATCGTCATTTAAAGTGAGTACGAGTAAGGTCAATGCAAAGATAAGTTCACCAACTCCCCCATTCCCCCGGCGCCAAACCCCCTCCAAAATGCAAAGTGAACTTAACACATTCTGAACCCTAGTATAGCCTAGCTTAGTAGCTCTTAGTAGCTCGCTTTTGTGTCATTCACCTCGAATTGATGATGATGATGATGCTGCTGGTTATGCAGATGGTTAGATGGAAAGGGCGTGGGAGGGGGTTAGGCTGCCAGCCTGCCAGGCAAAAGGCGTCTAACGTCTGCTTAATTGTACCGTTTTCCTGTAGCACACTTGGGCGCCTTTTGCATTTCCTGCAAATAAACAGACAGTGGTTGAAGTTCCTGAATATTCGAATAAATTAATCTGTAGAATAGAGAGAGCTGAAAATGTCCCACAGTGCATTGAGCCAGATTGAATGAAATGACATTTACAGTGTCTCAAAAACTGGACAAGAAATATTTGTTTGAAGGAAAATGTTTAAAAACAAACTATCTTCGCATAGGCGGACCTACGGCTGTGCTTTTGCCCCTTGAAGTATGCAATAGACCAGAAAAGTATTAATAGTTTTCAACAGAATTTTAGTTTTCATATTTCTTGCATTTTTAAAAATGATTTATAAATCATTTTTGCTACGAGAATTACTGTTTATTCAAAAATTCTTTCTTATGTTATGTCAGATGGTTTTCCATTCTTTTAGTTGCCTTATTTGTATGTATTTTGCCCACTGTAATACTCTAAGCTGGGCGGGAATGAAAGTGGAGTGAATTGTGTTTTTAAGGCCTTCCACATCCAATATCCAATATCCAACGCCGGCGCTCTGAGGTCGGTCTATTGTCAGCATTTCTGGCATTCCAGTTTCGAAAAATTTCTGGGCATAACACGGAAGAAGCATTGGCAGTGTGCTTAGTTCAAGTGCTAAGCTCGTGCACGGCAAAACACACACTGTACAGACAAACAGACAGACAGACAGACATATACACACACACACACACACACACACATAAACACACACAGCCTCAGAGAGCTAGAGAGTGAACAAGAACGAGAGAGAGACTGAGAGGGCTGAACGAGAAAGTCCTAGAGCAGCGAAAAAAAAAAAAAAACAAAACAGCAAAACGGCAAAACGAAACGAAAAGACCTGGCAACGCTGTTAATGCTGCCTGCTGCCAGCTGCGCTGCTGTCGCCGTCGTCTGCCGCTGCTGCAGCAACGTCGACCGACCACGTCGTGTGTTTTAGCTAAGCTCTGGCCAAAGTCAAATCAGCAGAGGAAGGCTCTTTATCTCACCAAAAATAAAAAAAAAAGGAAAAGCAAACAAATAATGAAAAGTGTATGTTCATGTCTGTGCATTTGTGTGCATTTGCGTGTGAGAGATGCGGAGATGTTTATGTGTGCGTGTGTGTGTGTGTGCGTGTGTGCATGGTGGTGTAAATAATATCATGCAATCGTACAAAGTTTCAATTTCGTTAGAATTCTTTTAATATTTTCATTTTGCAAGTGAAGAAAGCCAAACGAAACGAAACGAAACGCTTTGCACGAAAAGTCGGCAATGTCTTGCTGTCATTATATAATAGACGAAAGTGTAGCATAATTTCAGGCATGCGAGGCAATACAAAATAAAAAACAGGAAGTTCCAATGCTAGGCCTCGCGTTTCGTGTGCCTCTATGTGTGTGTGTGTGTGTGTGTGTGTGAGAGTTAAATTAATTAAAATTCAAGGACATGCCTAGTTGGTCAAGTAAATTGTTGTGTTTTTCCTTTCTCTCCAAGTTTTTGGCCATTTTATTATATGTTGTTTATGCCAAATCGATGGAAAAACAACAGAAAATAAACATTATGCAATAAAATTTGCTAAAAAAAAGATGTTTCCATTGCCTAATTAGACTAAAGGCAACTATAACTATAAACTAAATGCCCACATGGGAATCCTCACACATGGGCCACATTTATCCATTCATCCGTCTAAATACATATATAAATGTATCTGTGTGTGTGTGTGTGTGTGTATATATATTATGCGTACATTTTGACAAAATAGTGTGGCCAAAGGCCTCGTTGGGAGCCCTTTAAGTCAATTTGAAAACTGAATAATTCATTTGTTTGCCTCGATAGTTCTTGAATTTTTAATGCCACTAACCCCGTTTCATAGCCCCGTCTCTCTTTGCTTAAGGTGCGGATCCGGTTGCGGATGTGCCTACGATAGTGGCGATGGCTGATGTCAGTGGGTGGCCTGCCGTAGTTAAGACGGGACAATGGCTATTGCAATTGCGTTGAGAGTAACTATTTGCTGCACACAAAAACAAAAAACCCCAAAAGAAACTTAAAAAGAAGGAGAAAAAATAGAGACAAAAAATCAATAAAACTGACCCAAATACGCGCGCCAACTTTGCCTTTTCATATCAGAAATTGGCCTGGCCAAAGCGCATTTCCGGGCCACGGGAATGGACGACATGAACGAGTGTTCCGTGTCTATAAAAGTGTCTGTGTGTGTGTGTGTGTGTCTGTTGCGTGTAAAGGTGGAAAGGGAAAAGATTGGTTGGTGGAATGCCAAGACAGCTTAGACGCGCTAATTGATTTATGTCTCGTACAAGGAATAGTTGTTAGCTGTTTGGTTCGTTGTTTTGGTGGGGCTAGTTCGTTGGTTAGTCTGTCTGCCCCCCTTTCCCCTCTCCACGGCATCGCAGGGTCCACCCTTACCCCCACTAGTATATAAATAGTAAACAAAATGCCAGTGCAACGTGACGCAAAGTCCAAAAATGGTCAAAAGATAAAGCAATAGAGATAGAGCACAAGCCGACTAAGCCAAGACAAGAGCAAACCAAAAGCTAACGTCAGAGCTTAAGAATTTTAAATGAAATACCCATTTTATATCTCAGGCCTCCACCCCTCAAGTAGTTGAGCAAGTTTTAGTTTGAGTTTCACTTTGGGTTTAATCGGTTTAACTGGCTCATAATTTAAAAGGCGATTATAGTTTAAAAAAGGGGGAAAAGTCTTGACGTTTCCCTCTCCTTCTCCTGACACTCTATGCCCAACTAATTATGTGCTAAATTCTAATTTTAGGCGCAGTGAGTTTCTCGGCTGCAGCATTTTCCCCCTGAGCACCCTTGTAGACCAGCAGCAGCAGAATTTTAACGGCTACGGATCCTACAAGTTACATTCCCAGGCATGTTTACATAGCCTGCCAAGCACAGTCACAATATCCAGTAGCTCCAGCAACCAGCCGAAGCAGCAAAAGGAGGTGGAGGAGGAACAGTCACCAGAACCATCCCAACAGATCCCAAACGAAATGGCAACCACAGCGGCAACAGCTCCACAGAAAATCCAAAATGAACTCAATACGAATGTCAACGATGAAATTATCGGCATAAGCATTGATAGCAGCATGGCTGCTGGAAAGGATGATGCTCTGATAATGCCAACGAAATCGGATCAACCGATGGTATTGAGCAAAAAGGCATTGCATCAACGTGATGCCGATGAGAATTTGTTCTTACGTTTTCTCGAATTGGATCCACCCGCCGATGGTAATGCGAATAATACCACCAGCTCCAGTGGCAATGCCGCAACGGGCGGATCAGGTGCCACACCTGGCCACACGTCATCCACAAACAATGCGAATGTCAGTAATGCCAATCATATGAACGGCGGCAGTGGCAGTGGACGTCGTTACTCAACAATGACAGGAGGTGGTGGGGGCGGCGGAGTCATTGTATCGAAAGGACGCACTCCGTTTACAATGACCAAACGATTAACCCGGACAGAGGAACGGGGATTTGGCTTCTCCATTGTGTGGACACATCCACCGCGAGTGGAAAAAGTCGAGGATGGCCTATCGGCCGATCGTTGTGGCATTCTACCCGGCGACTATGTCATCTTTGTCGATAAACACAATGTGGTCACGATGCCCGAGGCTGATGTTCTGAATTTGATACGATCGCAGGGCTCGTCCTTGACGTTGGAGATATTCAGAAGGTCAGGATCGGGTGCCAATATGGCCACACACCATTTGGCTGCCGTCAATGCCAATGTACATCACCAATCGCCTAGCCAAACCCGCCAAAAGCAGCAGCAGCAACAGCCGCAGGAACCCACCTCGCAGACTCAATTAAGCAGCGAGGAGCAGACAACGACAACAATGACGACGACGACGGCAACAACATTTCAACGATCGAGTGCGCAATCTTCACTGCAGCAGCAGCAGCAGCAACAACATCCTTCCACACGTCCGCAGTTGATTAACAATTTATCGAGACCGGCCACTGCCTGTTCGGGTACCACATCTTCCATTGAGGCGGCCAAGCGGCGACTGCATCTGCCCCAGGTCACATTCAGCAAGGAGGTAGGCCAGGGTGTATTTGTCTGAAGTGAGGCATTCCATTCCCTCCCCTCACCTCACCTCACTGACCAAGCTATCTATCCTCCACTTGATGTTGTGTCTTTGTCTTTTATCTCCCATTTTTCCCCATTTTTTTCCTTTTTTTTTTTTAATTTGTGTACATAATTTTAATGCATTATTTGTTAAGTTTTACTGGGTTTAAGTTATTGGTCTATATATTATAATTTAATTTTTTTTTTACCCATGCATACCTATACACCCCTCCCGCTAAGGCCACCGCAGCCCCCTCCCATCCATTTTATACGCTTGACAATAAATTTTTTTTCGGTTTTATCTGTTTGGACTTTATATTTTATTTCGTTTTATTAAAGCTTTCACTGACTGGGCGGGATGAATGTAATGTAATAATATGAAATTGTTAATATATACATTCGGTTTTAATCTTAATCTTGATCAGACTATGATCAATATTATAACAAATTTGTAACTTTTTGCTTAAGGACATTCAAACAACTGATACAATGGTTAAATTATTGATCATTTCGAGAATTAATTATGCAATTCTATCAGATCTGAGGCTCTAGCCCTGAAATGGGTGGGAGTTTAGCCCCCTAAAGTATGCAAGATTTGTTTGTTTGATAGTCGCAAAAGAATTTACGAATCGAAATGCTACAAAAACCTATAAGCTTGTAGAAAACCATATTTTTGCAGACTATTGCATACTTTGTGGATCAAAGTTTACTATTTTTGTTAATCCTTGATCAATCAACGCTTAATGGGGAAGAAATTCTTAAGTAATTCTCAATTAATATATGTATATATATTTCTCCCTTTGTGCTTACCCGGATAAAGTCCATCGTTCCCATTACGGACAATCGACGTCGTTTCCTGCTACAATTAATCAGTCGTGAACAGAATTTCACAGCGGCCTTACACTTTGGAGTAGAACGTTTCGTTCAGCCCCTTGTCGATCGCAAGGATTTGATCTCGCCCAACGATCATCGCACTCTATTCCAGAACATTGACGAATTGCTGCGCATTGCCGAGGACATTCTCGAGCAATTGTGCAGCAATACAAGTGATCAGGATCAGGAACCGCATATGAATTTTGCCTCACGTGTCTATCTATCGAAAACGACTGCAATATGCGCTGCATATAAGAAATATTGCAATGGCATTAAGCGGGCCGATTGCGTATTGGTCAACAAATCGAGGCAAACGGGATCCGAGTTTATCAACTTCATCACAGAGCCTTCGGTGCCGCGCAAGCGACCCGATCTCACCATGTTCATCCACAGACCGTTGCAGCATTTCCGTGAAATATTGAAATTGATGCAATTGCTGGCCAGCAATTGCCATGTGGATACCGAGGAGCACAAGAATTTTACCACCGTGATAAGTGAATTGCAGGCGGCCTATCGAGAGATAACCGTTAGCAGTGGCCTAATGGAACCTCTGGGCGAGGGCAGACCTCTATTGACCCTGCAGGACTTGGAATCGCGTATGGTGTTCACCAAATGTAAACCCTTCACGCTGGCCGTGCAGGGTCGTCAATGGATATTTGGCGGTGATCTGTCCCGTGTGGAGGGCCGTTCGATTAAACCATATTGGACCTTGCTCTTCAGTGATATTATTGTGTTTGCCAAGGTCAGTCGAGATCGTGTATTATTTATCACCGAGGAGCCTATACCCATAGCCAATGTGGTTGATTCATGTTTTCATATGCGCAAGAAAAGTAAGTTGTCTCCCCCTCTCTCTCTCTCTCTCTCTCGCATAATTGAGCCACCGAAAATTGTATTTTACTTTTTATTTCATTTCAGCCACCGAATTTCGTTTGACTGTTGATCCCAATGGACGTTTGGCCGAAAGTCCAACGGGCTATTGTGCACCGGATTTGACACGTACCCCCAAACGTGGGGCACGTCGTAAGAGTCTCGTTTTGCGTGCTCCATCCATGGAACTGAAAGCCGTCTGGCAGAATCTCTTGCAGCGACAAATGTAAGGCAAAGAGAAAGTGAAGAGAGGAAAAAAAAAGAAACATTTTGTGACCTATTCATTTTGATTATGTGTGTAGCTTTCTCGTTAATGCCGCCTTGGGATCAACACCATTGTCCAGTCCATTGGATTCACCTGATGTACTCAATACCCTGGTCCCGTTGAGTGATATTGGCATGACATCGGCATCGATGGGGTCAATTAAACTGCCGTCGTTGGATAGCATTAATCTGAAACAGCAACAGAAACAGCAGGTGCGTCTCTTTCGCAGCAAGCGTCTGGATAGCTCCGATTCCTATGAGAATCTGCAGCGTTTGGCCAGTGCCCTAGTGCCAGCGGTGCGTTCAGTGAGTGCACAGACAACAACATCATCTCAATACCAATACCATTACCAGATCCCATCTCAGTCCCAGTCCCAGATCCAGTCGCAATCTCAGTCTCAGTCTCAGTCGCAAACGCAGGCGGCCTCGTTGCCATCTCGAACGACATCACCGGCTCGTTTGATCTCCTCCCGTTTCGGTTCATCTGGTAATGGCAGTTGTGGCGGTTCCATGCCCAATGGCGTCGGTGGTTATATTGGTATTAGCCTGCACAGTAGTCATAGTCAGCAAACACAAACATCGGCCCAATCTTTGCCCAATGCCAGTTGCAAGTGTCTATTGACCGCCATACCAGAGGCGACTAGTGAACCGCCGCCACCGCCATTGCCTTTAGCCGTAATTCCAATCGAAGCTACAACAACAACGTCAACAACAACAACAATACATGCTCAAAAATTACTTGAATTTAGCTTGAGTTCGGTGGGTCGTTCGTTCATTGATGAGGGACCCGGTAATGTGGCCATGGGTCAACAGGTTTCCCTTACCACCCCAGAGACCCCAACACCGAATATTTCGCCCAGTTCGCAGGCATTCTCCAATGATTTTGTTCCACGTCCGCAAGCCAGATGCATTGCCTCCAATGCTTCCAATAGTATCCCATTAGCGGAATTTGGTGGCTCGTGGGATCTTCTGGAATTGGATTTGCAATTGAATGAGGTTAATCTGGATCCCTGCTATGACACGGACGTTGAGGAGTGCATATTCATGGGGGACGACGATGGCAGACAGACGGCGGACGACAATGGGGACGAGGATAGCGATGATGATAGCGTTGTGGTCGATGATCCCTTTGGTATGCTACCCACTAAACCAACACCGCCGGATTCATTGGATCTGTGATTTGATTTTTGGTTACAGAAAACCTCAATCGATTCTCATACAATGGACAAATCATAAAGAACAAAACAAAAAAGACAACAAAAAATGAGCTTAGATCCTCCTTCTCTTCTATCATCCAAACTATCCTTCTGAATTTTTCTCTCTCTCTCTCTCTCTCTCTCTATCTCTTTTGTTTATTCACTCTCTCTCTCTCTTTCTCTGTCCCTTTTCTTTTTTGATCAATGGACAAACATTGATAGATCAACTTGAATGTTGATATCTATAGTTAGTCTATATATTTTATCGATGTATGTATGTACACTGCACAGTGGGCCAGATTCCCAAATAATTGTCATAATAAATGATAAGGGTCTGAAATTTTGCAAGTGGATTTGTAGGACTAAAACTGAATTTTGATTTTTTTAATTTTGCAATCGCATCCGCCTTTATTCTGATATCTTTGAAGCTATAAAATTTTGACTTTTAGGCTGAATTTTAAAATATGTTGGAACATTTATTTTATTAAAGAAATATGAAAATTCCATTTTTTTTTTTTAATTTTCAGCTTAAATTTTGGTTAGAACGTAAATTCAATGCATTTTACCCATAATCCGGTCCAAAAATGTTTGTTTATTCGAATTTTTATTGACCCTAACCACCAATAGGGGAGAATTTATTAGCTAAAATTTGTCATAAATTACGATATATAAAAAAATGGGCAAAATTGGGCAAAAAGTATTAATAAAAGGCTTTAAAGTGCCGTCTAGGGTAACCATTCACATAATTACTTTTCGGTTCAAGTTAGTCGAAATTACTTTTTTACTCCATAATACCCGTACATTTTGAGTAAAATGATTTGATGGTTATATAATTACTTTCGAGGCCTAGAAAAAGCATCAATTTGAGTAATAATTTCAGGCAATTTTGAAAGACCAAACAATGCCCACAGGCATCATTTCGTGGTGGGCGAATCGAAATGCTTTTGAATGCTTAGCCCAAAAAAAGGGGCTATGAGGGTATTCATATTCTATACTAAACGAATTTTACGTTCTTTGTTAGGGTTTAATATTTTATAGAAATATTCCTCCTTCGCCCAATATCAGTAGGCGAAAACATATTCCAGTTGTGGAAACAATAAGTTTTATATAAATGGAATCTTTTCGAATATGATCTATTTATACAGATTATGTGCTCACTATGACCCTTATTTTGCTGTGAAACTTGACAAAACTTGTTTTGAAACAGTTGAAAAATGCTGCAACATTTAAAAACATGTATTAAGTTATCACAAAATTCAATTTGATTAATGCAAGTAGTTATTTTTTCATGTTCACACATAGGCATGTAAAATAAGGGAAATGTGCCCATTTAGGTATGCAAAGGGTTTTATAAATTTTCAGACGCCTTGTAACATAGAAATTGTCTATTAACATTTTTTACATCAAGGATTAAATTTTATTCACAGGAGATTATAAAATTACTTTAACTGTCTCAAAAAGCGAATTATTGAACTGCATACTTAAGGGAGCAAATTTCCCTTGTTTTACTGTACTGTACATACATACATTGTGATTCTTACTCTCAACCCTCACTGCATTTGCCTCTGTCTTACTCTATTTCTCTCTCTCTCTCTCTTTGAAGAAGAATATCAATATGATCTATGCCTTATAGATGGGAAAATGTGGATTGTTGGTGGATTGTACGGGGTATTGAGGGTGATTGCCCTTTTTCGGGGCGGGGGGATGAATGAGAAATAATTCTTGAGTGAAAGGAACAAACACAACAAGTCAATTGATTCTAAAAGAAATATGAATCTTTTAATCGTCTCAACCTTAATCATGAATAAATTGGCTTATGAGTACTTTTGTGATTAACAAATTAATTGAATTAAGTAAATGCCGCAATTTTATAAGTATTAATGTAGTCAATATATTGAATACATTCAATTTTCATAGAATACTCATTCGCTAGAATGAATTTTAATTCATTTACAATCAGTTTTAATAATGTACATACTCGTAATTATGGCACTTAAATATATTTGCATATATCCTATATATATACTTAATATATACATATATATATGTATGGGATGTATATATCAGATTTTCATTAAACTATTTCTTTCACTTACACTAAAAAAGAAAAAAAAAAAATTAAGTGTAAATATTAATTAATTGCAACAAAGAAAATGGCTGAAAAATTGAGATATAACAAATGATTATTAATTCTAGTTAATTACTTATTTACATATATGCTCTATATATACATATATATATATATATATATATATATATATACAAATATATGTATGTACATCTATATATATATAGACTAGAGAAAAATTATTAACCTATTCCATATACATACACACATATATACACATATAGATAGTCAAATTTACATACATGCTATATATACATATATATATATATATATATATATATATATATATAAATGTATATACACACATATATATATACATATTTACATATATCGTACATTTATACCACTATATTTATAGTGTATTTATCTATTTAAATTATTGCCCATCTGATATATCTATCTAATTGATTCCATACAAAAAAAAAAAAAACAAAACGAAAATACCCTTCTCCCCCCCTTTTAGCCATATTAGTCTAAAACTCCATGCTTCCATTTTTGTAGCCAATCAAGCCAAATTGTTTACTTGTTATTGCTGTTTGTTATATTCCAAAAAGAAAAAAAAAGCGTAAAAAAAAATTATATATATACAATCTATATTCCAATACCAATTTTTTGTATATGTTAAGTTAACTATTAGACAAAGTATAATTAACTAAAACACACACACACACACATACACGCAAATGCAGTTATAATGTGCTACCATTTGCTGCTAATTGGTTGTAGGTTTTTATGTATAAACAAAATTTTTGTAAATACTCGTACATTAATCACACCCACCCTAAGCGCCACCCCCGCTCCACCATCCACTTACCCTTCCATATATATATATATATGGTATATTCACTATATGACATTTTAACTGTAAACTGTAACTAAGTAATCCAAAACACCCCTAGCCCCCCTTCCCTCACCCAAGTAAACCAAAGAAAAATACAAATACTTTTGCTCAGTCTCAATGCTTTTGGCTGACTAAATCATAATATTATGAGATAAAGATAGTTCTTCATGTCAATTATATTAATGTTGTTCCATTTAGATTTAGTATCAATATTCGCACAGTGGTTCAAACTTGAGCCATTTGAGATCAATTCTATTCAAAGCGAGTCCAGATTTTAGAAATAATAACTTCAATTAGGTTTCTGTGGCTTTCAAAAAATGATTCTTCAATCATATTTCATTGGAAAATTGTGAAACTTTTATAAAAACTCAATTTAAATGAAATTGAATTAATTTTATTAAATTTACAAAGCTTGAGATTCAGCACGTCCAAAAATTAATTATTAAACAATTGAAGCAATATATAAATGTTGGTATTCTCTTTTAATCGACATAAAAATGTACCTTGGTGCTTGTATATATATTTGCTCGTGATTTTCACTAATTGCGAATATATATTTATAGTATTTTGTTTCATTTTTAACAAGAATCAAGCAAGAAAAACTCTTACCAAGTATATGCATTTTTTGTAGCATACTTTTTGGAGATCATAAAAAGAAAAGAAAAACCACTGTGCGTTGTTTGAAATATTTCTCTTGTTGTTTTTGTTTGTCTTCTTTAGTTTAGTTTTTTCTTTTTTGGTTTGTCTAAAGAGTATCTAGAATCTAGTGAAATTTGTTAGTCATATACTTAGATCTGGCTTCCCATTTGATTTAATCTACAAGAATAAGTAAAACAGCCAAAAATGAAATTTTAGCCTAGAAATTGTGTTGTGTATGGTATCATCTGCTCTGACAGATCGATGTGATCATGTCTATAATATTAACGAAAACCAAATCCAAAATCAAAACCAAAAACTGTTGTAGTCGTAGTTATTATTCGTTGTTTAATGCTTTAAGCTCCTCTTAACTACTTATATGAGAACAAAACGTACTTAATTTATCTATACAAAACAAAGAAAACAATGAAAAATCCATAAATGCATACACAGAAACTCATATATATATACATATATACTATATATAAAACAAAAGAAACCAAAAAGTAAAACGTCCTGTATGTTGTGTCTAGGATTTGTTTAAATCAAATGTGAAACAAAAATTTACTTATTTACTGAAATATGTATGTATGAATGTATATGTATATGTATGTGTTGCCCTTTAACGTCATATTCGACACACCCAAACACACCTACACCCACACACACACACACACATAGAAACACAATTACGAGAGAGTTAATAATAAAGATGCACTTGAAGGAAGGAGGAGAATAATAAAGATGATGATGATGAACGAGAAACGATCAATAAGAATAATAAAAACCAAAAATGATTCTTTGACTAAAAACGCTTGTGATGTTTTCTTTTTTTATTTAATTTCCCCCCTACCACCTCTTCCCCAACCCTTTCCAACTAATCCAACCAAAAAACAGAGAGAAAAAAAAAAAGAAAACTCCAAACCGAAACCAAATAACCGAAATCAAAAACCCAACGAGCACTCACTCAAAAAAAAAAACAATAATAATAAAAAAAATACTTCTAGATAAATGTTGCCCGCTTTTTCTGGCTCTAAAATCTTGCGTTGAATTGGTATGAAAAAGAAAACAAGAAACAAAACAAAAATTAAAAATTGTGATGGACTCAATTTTAGTTTAAGTTCTATTCTATTCTTGCATCTTACTTACTGCCGCTTTTTCTAATACTTCTTCCACCTAAAATATAATTCGTTTCGTTTCTGTTTTTTTTTTTTTTTGGAAAAAAAAAAAAAAAAAAACTCTAAACCTTTTGTAAATTCTTTTGTACCATTTTGTTTATAATTATTTGTATTTAATGTCTTGTAAATGTCATTGTTGTTGCTATTGTTTTTATTAACTATTGTCCCAACCTATACATATATATATATATCCTCTGATTCCGAAATTCAACTCAAAATCCAAGAAAAAACCATATACCTATCATTAATATGTCTAACAAAAAGGTAGATCAAGCGTTTTTAATCAAAGATGGTCCGGAATATCAACGCGTTTTTATTTCGTTTCTCTGTGACAAAAAAAAAGAAGAAGAATATATATGTATATATTTAAATAAATAAAAAGTCAAAACGTAAAGAAAACAACAATCATTACAAAATACAACAACATAATAGAAAATCTCTGAAATGAATGAAAAGCAAAACAGCCAAAAGCATAAGGTCAAAAACTCAAAGACCAAAGCAAAAGTCAAGTAATGCATTGCCCCTGCCCCTGCCCCCTCCCTCCACAAAAAAAAAAAAAAAAAAAACAGCAAAATCTAAAAAAAAAAATTTTTTTTTCTTCTAATTTTTTATTTTATTATTTTTTTTCCTTTTTTTTTTTAAACGAGCCCATCACAAATTTTAATTTGTAAAGAAATACTGTTGGGTGGTTTGGTGGATTCTGGGTGGCTTGGCTGGTTTGGGTGGTTGGGTTTTTGATTCGAAGGGGAAAAGGAGCTAGAGGTAATCTCTGCCAAAAAAAAAAACTTATATTAATTGCATGTCGAATGCCTCTTCCAGCAGCGGAATGCCGTCCAGCATCATCATCATCATCACCATCAACAGCAACAACAACAGCAACAACAACAACAACAACATCCGTGCCATCAACATGGTCATGCACACGGTCGTGCTGTGGAACAGATTGAACTATTGATCGATGAGAAATGCCGGATTCTCAATAAGACCGGAACACCCAAATCAAGTGCCCTTCATTTGGCCAACTGGATGAAGGGGCAGCTGGATAAGCAGCAGCAACAAGCCCGCCTGGCGGCTATTGCTCGCTCCCAGGAGGAGATCAGTGCCGAGGATGAACAATTGATATTCAACAGCGATAGCGAACAGGATGAGCGCATAACATATTGGACACGACAGCAGCTGGAGAAGCGCACCAAAGAACTGAACTTGGCCAAAGAGAATGGCGGCCTCTCGGCCAAACCGAACTTCGGTGGCAAACGTTTAAGCGGGGTCGAAGAGTTGAGCATGAGCGCTGCATCGGATATCTATTCGGAGGCAGATGTTGCAACTGGAAGTGCTGGTGTGGCGAGCCAGATAAGTCAATCGCATAGCACCACTTCGGATAGTCAGGTAAGGTCCATAGAAGAGCCCCGATCCCGCAATCTCAAAATAGCAGCTAGTTTTCGCTACATCTTTGTTCCCTTTCCCAAACACACACACACACACACACACACACACCACAGATCACAGTACGTTCCAGTCCCATTGTGCTGGACAAGCTGGCCGTTTGCCGTCATTGCCACAAGAATTGCCAACAAAGTGGTGGAGGCGGAGGCGTAGGAGGTGCTGCAGATGCTCGCACCGAGCTTGGCGATGCCACGCCCTTGCTTCTTTGCAATTCTCTGAAAGTCCAGCATAGTCAGTCGTCACCGAATCGTTGCTGTAAGCTGAATGGCATTGCCAGTGGGCTGAATGAAACGGCGACAGCTGGACCGGGAGAAACGGAAAGAGGCAGGGGGGTTAGGCAAAGCAAGGAAGCAAGGGGTAATGAGGGAGGCAGCGTGACCAGCATGTCCAGTAGCACCATCACCGGCGAACTCTCATCCAAGGTAGTGGCTAGCAGTAGTCGTCGCGAAACCGGCGATACCGAAAGCGATGTGGCCCAATTGATCACCGACGAATTGTCCTTATCGCAATCAGAGGCCACCGATGATAGTGTCGGCGCCATGCCCAACAGCAGTAGCAGCAACAGCAACAAATTACTTAATCTAGAAGCAGCGGCTCCATCTCCTCCCATGTCACAACCCACGTCACAACATCCTCAACACTCAGCTCCACTTGCCAATGGCCACCACTGTCCACCCCCGCCGCCAGTGAGAAGAGGCCGACCCTGTCCGGGTGTAGCCCAATTGAGTCAAGAGCCGGTACGTTCGCGACAGCAGGTGAAGGCCGTTGTAACCATCGCAGAGACAGCTAGGGTAATGCGCAGCTCTCCGGCCAATTCGCCCTCAAAATATGCAGCAGCCTGCAATTGTCGCTGTAATCCGGAGGACTTCACCCACAAACAATTGTCGCCCGATAAAATGGAACACCAGACTTGCAAGATGTTGGAGTCGCCCAAACAGAAAACCACCACGACCACAGCTGGCAGGACCGGTGGAAATCCACCTGAGGATGATGAGGATGATGAACAATTGTCACTTATGTTAATTGGTCTGGCACAATTTGCTCCGGCAGCCCAACTTTGTAGAGGTCCCGGCCAGGGGCAACAGGTGAAACATCGACTAGACGAGCAGCAGCAAAAGCCTGAAACTCTTGATCAAGATGATAAACCACCTACAATCGCTGTAGTGCCAGCTACTCCTGATGCCATACTCACAAAGACCAGTACCCATGTGTGGGATAATAGTGGAGGAGGTGTGGCTGGTGGTGGTGGTGAAGCTGGAACAGAAACCAAAGTGGGTAATGGTAACGGGGTCACATGCACCTCAACTAAGCAACCCAGACAGGCGATCATTGAGAATATACCCGAGGATTCGTGCGATGAATCACCATTGGAGGAAGAGCCACCCTATCGACCCATGACCAGTGCCCTGAGACGCTTTGGCACCATGTCCAGTCTCGAGAAATTGCCCTCCGACGATCGTATGGATGAGACCGAAGAGCTAGACGATGACCTAGATGCCCCCTACACACTCAATGGCTCAATGGATCAAGCTGCCGACCATGCAGACACACATGAGGGACTCGAGAAGGAGGGAGAAGGAGAGTTGTCTAATGGAGGGATTAAGGAAAACCATGCCCCGCCAGATGGAGCCACAGACTTTGATCTAACTCAGCCCGGTTGTTCGAATTCAAATGGTGATGTTCTGGCCAGTGGGGCCTGGACGAATCGCGCCGGTGCCTTCGTCAGCGATAAAATGTCCTTCTTCGAGGAGTCGCGTGCCTTTATTGACAAGTACCTGGGTCGCTGGAATGCAGGTGAACAGCAAGCAGCAAACACCTCCGAAACGGATGAGCAAATGGACGAATGCACTTCGGGGGCCACAAGTGGCGAGGAGGTCTGGGGTACACCCACCAGTGGCGGTGACAATGATAACGATGATATGCAGCTAATTAATTCCGAGAACACTCATTCGGTAGGTGCCAGAGACTTAGAGAATAGACGAATGCTAAATACACTTAAAACACTTTTTGCCATTATAAAGTCACCCACCAAATCGAGCACTTCTCTGAATGATGACGATGACACCGAACTGATGATGGATGAACTATTAATGGCGCCACCGATGACGGCCAGCACCATCCGAGGATTGCTGCCACGGTATGTTTACCCCTTAGCCAATTAGTTAAGAGATTAGAGTCTCCCGAAATCCTCTTTTGTTGTTTAGCTAAAACATAGTTTTCGAGTAATAATACGAATAGAAAAACATAAAGCAAACGTATCGGGCAGAGAATTTATTTGTTTTTGTTTCAAACATACGTAAATATATAGATATATATATATATACACCTATATATATGTACCTATATCTTAATACCTATAGTTGGTTATATTCATTATATACTATATAGAGTACAAAGTGCTAATACACTATCCACTAAAGTAAACGACTTTCTCTTCCATTTGCTTTTTTCGTGTATATTCCTTTTTGGACTTTTCTTTCTTCTTTTTGATTTGTTTGTAGTTTTTACAGGTGTTCTATTTTTCTTTATTGATTTTTTCTATTTACCAACCAAGAAAAAACAAAAAACAAAAAAAAAATCAAACACTATTTAAAACCTAGTGTAATTCCATTCTCAATTCGATCTCTATAAATACGTAACATGAGCAATTCATTCATTTTTTATCTATCTACATACATATATATAAATAGGGGTTAGTCAAAGTCGATTCGACAATTTGAATCCTTTAAAACTAGTCACTAAAATTTGTATCAAGTAGTCGTATATGTAGGTATATATCATATATACTTATATATCTGTATAATCTTTGCTAAAAATCAAAATTGATCTACTTACCATTTATGCCATCAAAACACACAAATACACACACACACACACACACACACACACACACACACATACAACACATTATTGCTAATCAAATTCAAATTACGCCACATACCCCGTACTATGTATATCGAATACTTGTAATGCTTAGACGTCGTCTTGAGCCCCTATTCGAGGAGGAGACCGAAAGTGATGAAGAGAAAACCCAACAGGATAGCGATGACGTCAAAAAGGTGGGTCGCCATATTTACAGCCAACAACGTTTAAAATCCAGGAACAAAAAAAAGAAAATAAATAAACAAGAGCAAGAGCTTACCAAATAAAATTTTAGGTTAGGTTAAACAAATGTGAGGTTATGATAAATATAAATAAATAAAATTGAAAATTGTTCCGATCGAATACAAATCAAGAAATCTGCATGAATATACTCAAAAGTCAAAAGACATTCAAACAATAAAAAATTAATATTCAGAGAAATTTTCTATTGTGATGTGGGTTAAAAATTTCAAAGGGAAAGGTGAAAAAGAGAATTTGCCCCCCAAAAGTATGCAAAAGAAAGTCGAACAAGTGTATAAAGAATTTTCGAAATAAATTTAACAATATTTATAAACTATAAATTTTTTACCAACTAAGATAATTCTTTAACTACAGAATATTTCAAAAGTTATACTTATTGCATACCTTACGGGGCAAATTCCCTCATTTAACATTCCCAGAGCTGTTATTGGTATTTTCAAACTAGTTCTTTCAGTTTCAGTGTTTTTTTTTTTGGGGGGTAATTTAAGTATTTTCTGAGACCTCTAAATAAATTTTTTAAACGCTATTATTCCTTCTCATTCATTCGTACTTACATTGATTTCTAAAAGGTATAAATTTTTACCAACTTTACTATTCGAATGTGATCGAATATATGTGATAGATATATCTGTGTAATATAAATGTTTGAAAACCATTCGTCTTCGGTTTTAATCGAAGCCAAAAAGTATTAAGTATCAAAGCTCTTGGGACTGGGTTTTTTACTTAAAGAAAAGATGTTTTTCCGCATGTACGTACTTTTAGTATGTATAAATAATGTAATGTAGTTATGTAAAGAAATGCAACAATCCTATCGATCATTGAATTTTATTGTTGTTGTTTTTTTTTCACATACGCCAATTGTTCATCTGCATCATCATCACGACATCGAAATCGACATCATCATCATAATCATCATCATAATCATCATAATCATCATCATCATCCATCATCTACGTCCATGATCATCATCATCCTCATTGACATAAAACTCATGTTTTGTGTAAACTGTATTTGCTTTTTGCCATCCATTTATGTATAAAATGTATTTCGTATTGTATTTTAATGTTGTTTTCCTTAACTACTACTATATATATATATATGTGTGTGTGTGTATACGAATGTATAGAAAGTCGTAGTGAAATTAGTGAAGCTTTAGCCAATACTGCAATATTGCGAGATCATAAACATCACACGCCAGGACAAGGACGAGAACGATTGACAATAACGAATAATGTGAAAAACTCAAGCCAAAATCCGACAACCGAAACAACCGAAAGAACTACTTATAAACAACCGAAAAACAAAAAAAAAAACAACAACAACCAAGAACAACCATGCACAACAACAACAACAACAACAAGAACAACCCAAAAATGTATAGCAAGAAATTTGCTAAATGGAAGCAATATCCCAACCAGAATTGATTAGTTGAATTCTATTCCCAACAATTGGTAGGGGGAAGCAACGACAAATGGCCACTACCTAGAGGATTTGGCTGGAAGTTTAAGCGACGAACACCAGGAGAAGGATCCAGTAGATCAGAGGAGCAAACCGAGAGTCCAGAGGGATTTGGACCCACTGGGACTGGGTACAAGGCCATTGGTGAAGTCTATGCTAACTACCAGACTGCTGCCCACCACAGCCATAACAGTGCAGAGTCCATTGCCTCCGGTGGCAGTGGCCGCATCCTGCGAGTATCTACTCGAACAAAGGCCATCTACAGCGATGACGAAGACGAAGACGGAGACGCCGATGCCAACAACAATGATAACAACGATGATGACGACAACAACCACAACGACAGCGACCAGGACAGCGATGACGACGACGGGGACGATGATGAAGACAACGACGATGATTACAGCGATGCCTCCGTCTTTGCCACCGACAACGATGCCGAACTCGATGCCGCCGGCGGCGACACCGGCTCCCTCATCGACTACTACAACAATCAGCAAAGGGAGCGACACTACGAGCAACGTCGCCAAAGCCAGCGGCAGGCCAGCCAAATTTATACCACCGCCTCCGCCTCCACGTCGACTGCTGCTAACGCAGACAAATCCCAATCCTGCCCCCGGCAAACAGGTGAGTTCGAAAATCTATCCGAGTTGAGTCTAGAAGTAATGTCCCTTTTTTGAAGTTTCTGAGGTATAAGAGTTTCACTCTCCATGTTGCTAGAAGTAGGCAGAGAATCGGAGCTATTTTTGGTCGTGCCGAAGTTTGTATACCCTTCCTAATGAAAAGTGAAAAACTGTTTTATCTAAAAAGTCTAAAAATCCTAGATTGGAGCATGTTCAATGCTGTTTTATCGTTTGTTTATATGACAGCTATATATACAGTGGTGGCCACAATTTTATGACTTCCTTTTTTTTTGTGGCTTTAGTTCTGCTTTATGTAACTTGTTGCAAATTGCATTCAGAGGATGAACTGTAAAAATGGTCATCTTAGTTTTTTCAGAGAACACAATTGTTAAGTGGGCAGATATTTAAGAAGTTTTTGCTAAAATCTATCTAATATTATTGATAAAAGTATGAACTCTTTGAAGAAGTTGTAGATCTATTAAAACTAAGATACACATTCGATTTGGAGCCAATTAAAATTCTGAATTTTGTATGGATTATTTTGCAGCTCTAATTTGTACTAAAGTACTTCTTTCCTTCAACTATCAAAGAAAGTGAATTGAATTTCGAATCGAATGACATATTTTTCATGAAAATCGGATAAAAATAAGATACTTTTCATCGATTTTCAAGAAAATCAGAACTTAAGTAAAAAAAAAAAAGCCTCATAAATTCGTAACCACCACTATATATAGCTGATATATAACCGAATTTCATTAAATTTGAAGTTATTCATAATCACTGCTTTCTACAGATCGTTTCTATAGAAGCTATGTGATATAGACACTCGATCTCGCCGACTTGGATATACCATACACCAGTAAAACAAATATTTTAAATTTATAATAACCAATGCATTTTCGTATTTTTAAAAAATCTGTTTGCATGCTTTTTAGAAGCATATCTTAGTATTTCGCTCACTCAAGCATTCGAGCACCCTAGCGCCCCCACCAGCCAACGGCCACTTCCGGCCATATGGAAAAATGTTCATATGCATAACTTGGCTATTTTTATTCCGATTTTGATCAAATTTGGTATTTTGCTGGATATTAGTATCAAATTTAAGTGTGCTAAATTTGATTGCACAAGGTTGAAAATTACGGGAGATAATCGAGTTTTTTTCAAATTACGGGGGCGGAAAGAGGCGTGGCAAAATCTTTACACATCAAAAATGTGCGCAATTACTAAGCAAATATTCATACCAAATTTTGTGTCTCTAATTGCTATGGTGTTTGAGAAAATCGGTTTTATATCATTTGCGGGGGCGGTAGGGGGCGTGGCAAACATTTGAAACAAACTCGATAAGCGTACATATGACACGAGTCTACATACCAAATTTGGTGGCTCTAGCTCTTATAGTCTCCGAGATCTAGGTGTTCATACAGACGGACGGACGGACGGACGGACGGACGGACGGACGGACGGACAGACGGACATGGCTAGATCGTCTCGGCTGTTGATGCTGATCAAGAATATATATACTTTATGGGGTCGGAAAAGCTTCCTTCTGCCTGTTACATACATTTTGGCGACTTTAATATACCATTTCACCCTATGGGTGTATGGTATAATGAAGTAAGTAAGTCGTCTCGCCGACTTGGATATACCATACACCAGTAAAAAAAATATTTTAAATTTATAATAACCAATGCATTTTCGTATTTTTAAAAAAATCTGTTTGCATGCTTTTTAGAAGCATATCTTAGTATTTCGCTCACTCAAGCATTCGAGCACCCTAGCGCCCCCACCAGCCAACGGCCAACTCCGGCCATATGGAAAAATGTTCATATGCATAACTTGGCTATTTTTATTCCGATTTTGATCAAATTTGGTATTTTGCTGGATATTAGTATCAAATTTAAGTGTGCTAAATTTGATTGCACAAGGTTGAAAATTACGGGAGATAATCGAAATTTTTCAATAATTTTTTCAAATTACGGGGGCGGAAAGAGGCGTGGCAAAATCTTTACACATCAAAAATGTGCGCAATTACTAAGCAAATATCCATACCAAATTTTGTGTCTCTAGCTAAAATAGTTTTTGAGAAAATCGGTTTTATTTAATTTGCGGGGGCGGTAGGGGGCGTGGCAAAAATTTTATAAACACAAAATGTGCGCATTTACTAAGCAAATATACATACCAAATTTTGTGTCTGTAGTTGCTATAGTGTTTAAGAAAATCGGTTTTATTTAATTTGCGGGGGCGGTAGGGGGCGTGGCAAAATTTTTATAATCACAAAATGTGCGCATTTACTAAGCAAATATACATACCAAATTTTGTGTCTCTAGTTGCTATGGTGTTTAAGAAAATCGGTTTTATATCATTTGCGGGGGCGGTAGGGGGCGTGGCAAACATTTGAAACAAACTCGATAAGCGTACATATGACACGAGTCTACATACCAAATTTGGTGGCTCTAGCTCTTATAGTCTCCGAGATCTAGGTGTTCATACAGACGGACGGACGGACGGACGGACGGACAGACGGACATGGCTAGATCGTCTCGGCTGTTGATGCTGATCAAGAATATATATACTTTATGGGGTCGGAAAAGCTTCCTTCTGCCTGTTACATACATTTTGGCGACTTTAATATACCATTTCACCCTATGGGTGTATGGTATAAAAACTAGACTGTCAAATATTAATTTGCTTGAGAATAGCTTAGAAAATAACGAATAAAGTCACAGTTCGTGACTTCGCCATTTGTATAGGAGCTATATGATATAGTGGTCCGATCTGGCTGAATCTAGAACCTGTGCAATATATACGTAGAAGCGGTCTAGGAAGAGTTCACGTCGATCCAGACGGACGGAGAGACATGGCTATATGAATTAGTCTCTACTTTATATGGTCAGAGATGCTTCCATGAGTTACACACTTCTGACCAAAATTAATATACACATTTTGCAAGGGTATAAAGGATAACAAGTATATTTGGTAAAGTATTTATTGAGGACTTCTGACCCATTGCATTGTTTTGTTATATCATAGCCATTTGAGAAATGTTAAAGAAATTGAGCTGAAAAGATTGTAAAGATGAGGACAAGATTGACTCAACTAGCATTCAATTGATTCGGACGGAGAAAGAAACGGGGAACTTTGCCCCCTGAAGTATGCAATAAGTGGTGCAAGAGTTCGTGTTTTGTAATATATTAGGTAATTTTGAATGCATAATTCTTTCCATTGTCCTCGATGGAAGTATTCTTCAGTTATAAATATGTTGGCAACAACACTTCTACTTCTAGCATACTTTAGGGGGCAAAGCTCCCTCATTTAATTTGCTCAATTAATGGAGTTTTTTTTTTTTTGTTTTCTTTTATGTTTCTTAGGAACCTCGAAGAAAATCTGGAGATATTGCTGACAATTGCTCTTCGCTGGCTGTCGACGACGAGGACGCCAGCGTTTCCGTCCCAATCGCTACCGTGTCAAGGACAATAACAGCTGTGGCGGCGGCGGCGGCAGCAGTGAGTACCAAAACCTCTGCAATTCAGCCCCAGCCGGAACTTGTGCGATCATCGACGACGACCATGACAACGACATCGGTGGAAATCAACGCCGACCACAACGTTCCAAAACGCCCATCGTCAACGATAATCGAGACCTGCCTGTTGGGATCGGTGCCAAAGCCCGGCTCAGTCACTTCATTAGCAACAGCCTCGAGGATGGCAAAGCCGATGCGAACGATCCCCAGCCAGGCTGCAGTCGACACCAAAGCAGCAGCAGCACCGCCAACACCAATACCAACACAAGCAACAGCACCCACTGCCCCAATGCAGCCACACGGTGGCTGCGGTCTAAGTCCAAGACTGGAAATGCGTCTGGCACTCAATCACGACATACTCGGGGACGAGGATTTGATCTGTTACGAGCCTGGTCCAGATCTAACCACTATTCTGGGGTGAGTACTACCTTGAGGCATCATTTTGTTCCTTTTTTTTCTATAAGGATAATGGTTTGGTTTTTGTTTTAATCAAAGGCACGACCTCTCCACATTTCATCGTCTGACGGGTCGCGATTTATTGAGTCGGTCAGCCACGAATACGAATCGGGTGCAGCCAAAAGAGGCTGTCATATCGTACTCTCAACAACGCAACTCAAAGATGGACACCCCGACGGTGAATCGGCGGCCACGTCCGGTCTCGGCGTCGGTGGGTCAGGTGGGAATGAGTCAGAGTCACAGCAGCAGCAGCCACGGCAGCAGTCCTCGAGGCGCTGGCTGTTCGGCACGTGTCGCCGGCGCTCCACAACACCCGCCTCCAAATCCAAATACATGGAGCAATTCTGCATTTGCGGATCGAGACGGCGGAGGGAGCGGAAACGTCGCAGACAACAGCATCGTCAGCAATTACAGCTTCGGCGGGAGCAAATTAGGCGATCTGGAAATCTTAGCGAGACGCGAGAAGATATACTCCATGTCTCAATCGAGGAGTGGTTGTCCAGTCAGGGGGAAATCCATCTCAATGACAACAACATCGATGACGATGTCGACGACGATGGCAATGGCAGGCACGGGCACGGGCACGGACATGATGATGGGCAACGACTCTTCCTTGCCGAGCCGAGCAGTAGCAGCAGTCTCTCTGACGAGGACGATGAGTACTACTTCGATGGACGCAACAACAACAGCAACAGCAACAACATCAACAACAACAACAATGACTGAAGCCCATCTCGAAATGGATGTGGGCAAGTCAAAACGCTTGTAAGCTAAAACGAAATAGAATCTACAGAATCTGCATATGTACCTATATCCATATCTATATGTACCTATATCTAGAATTAACTTTATCAAGCGACGCAATTCTGAAATAACGGCAAGTAGCAGCAGCAGCATCCAAAACTACTCCGATGGCAGTGCATCGGGTGAGCAGCAATCGTTGGCCACTTCCCAAATGTCACCGCGTAAGGATAATGTAAGTACAACTCAACTCTGAGACATTCCCTGTTGCTCAATTCTCAATTTTCTAACCAGTCGAATTGTGTGTTTAGGATAAGCCTTCGCTAAATCGACGCCTGTGGAAGCAAATAACCAAGCGACGTCGAACCAATTCGGTGTCGCAGATAGTTGCCGGCTAAGAATCAAAGCGATATCCCTACTATCTATCTCTATTGAAAATATTATTATAAATTTATTCATAATTTTTCTTAGTTTTGTGTTCTCCTTTTGATTTACGAATGACTCACTTGGTGGCCATATCGCATCACGAATGAAGAATCGTTCATCATTGTCCTTTGGCATGATCAAGTATTGGGCCAAAAACTATGCAAAACTATGTAAAACGTATATTAAGTTTTTTGATACAACTTTGTAGCTAGTGAAGAATCCCATAATCGAAGGATACAACAAATTCGTGTATTCGTGAGATCATGGGGTACTCTGTTGCGTCCAACGATACTCCTGCCAAAAAAAAAAAAACAAAAAAAAAACAAAAACAAAAATCACAGATAATTAAAAAACGAAACAAGAACAAAAACATATGAGAAAAATCCTCAAAAAGAAAACACAAAAAGGAGTTATGACAACGAAAAGCAGTTAAATGGTAGGAGAAGAGGTAAAAATAAGGTAGGGTCACTCACACACACACACTTAGACACAACCAGACAGACAGTATTGTAGGTCCTGAGCAATCGCTGCAACAATGTTGACTATTTTAAAAAGATAATCAATTTTCTATGCATTCATATTTTAAAACTTGAAATAGACATTGAAATTAAAAACATTGAAATTTAGCAAAGGAGAAAGAAAACAATTTTTTTTGGATAATGGGACAAACATCTTGAAATGAAACGAATTCAGTTCGTTCCATATTAAAAATGTTTAAGAAAAGTCTAGAAAACAATAAAAGAATTCAATTTAAATGTTTTGAAAATTCTTCTTCATTTGCTTCTTAAAAGAAGTTTTGGATTTCTTTGCAAAATATTTAAAGTAATGAAAAATAGAAATAGTTTTTATTTTAAGCAATAGTTAGTCATAGCATAAACAAAAGATTCTAACTAAAAGAATGTCGAACTATTTTGACCATCATAAAATTTCTTTTTATTTCTTTAAAATTAAACAAAAAAATGGAAAAACTCTACAGAGATCCAAACAAATTTTTGTAACAGCAAAATCTTCAATATATATATCAGTATATATATATATATTTAATAGCAACATTGTTAGACCATACAGGAGAAGACCATTTATTAGAAGGATCTCGATCCTTGTTGCAAGAAGACTTAATTTTATGTGAATTTGCAAAAAAAAATGCAGCCAAATTATAGAAAATTCATTAAAAATGCTTTTCTGTGTGTTTTTCGTGTTTCGTTTTCTTCATAAAATATAAAAAAAAACAACATACTAAATACTCTTTAGTTAAATAAAATTGCCTTAAATTAAATTGTACGAGAATTTCATGCATTAATAGAAAATCACAAAATAAGAAAAAAATCACACAATTAAAAGAAAATCGTAGATGGGAAAATAACGTCAAGTTTACACTCTCACGCATATTTTAAAAAGGATTTTGCTAAAATTGTCCAGAAGTACTAACAAAACAAAAGGAAGGAAAATATATAAAGTAATCGGTACTTATTTACTTCGTAGTAATTATTTAGTCTATATAAAAAATAAAATAAAAAAATTATATGTAGTAGTTGGTAGGCAAGTAAATCAAGGAAAACAACAGAAAAAAAAACTATTTAAAATTGACTTTTCTCTACTATTTACGGCATATTTGCATATGCATCAAATACATATACATAAATATATATATATATATATATATATATATATATATATATATAGAGGGAAAACTTATACTACTATGTGCATTTTTGTAGTTTATTTCACATTGAAATTGAAATTGTTGATGCTAACAAAAAATTATACGAATTAATAATATTGTGAAACAACAACAAAAACGATCGAGTACATTTATCAGCTTTAATAGAAATTCTAATTAAACAAATATATACATATATCTATATATATATATATATATATTAAATATAATATATTGAGTATGAGATCGAATTATTAGGCATTTATCACACTCAGAAAGCGAAACCGAAGTCCAATCAAAACATAACTCACACACACACACACACACAAACACACATAAACACATACAAATCTAGGAAGAATATTTCAATATTTAACAAAATATATGAATCTGAATTCCTTTTTTTTGTCATAGTTTAAAGAAAAAAAATGCAAAAACTATAAAACGAAATCCAACAATTAAAATCAAAGTGAATTTTTCTCTTGAAATTCAAATTGTTTAAAACCAGAAAACTAAAACTAATATTAAATTCAATATACAATAAATCAAAATTCTAAAACCAAAAAAAAAGCATTCAATCTGCGCATTTTTATTGAAGATTCTGAGAGTTATTAGAAAACAAGAAAAGCCATTTCCTATAAAATTTGTATAAAATTGAAATATGTATGTACATAGTAGAAATATATATTAAATACTGATTTCATTTTACAGAAACTATCGATGTTTCAACATATAACATAAAGGTCTTATCATGGAACATTTTCGGAAAAGATTCAATCCAAATAATAAGAAAAAGTTCATCAATCTTAGCTAGAGACAATTTGTCTGTATTAAAAAATTTATTTACCTAAGACTAAATAGTTCGAATATCTTATAATTTGGCCCATTTATATCTGCCTTATTCTACAATTGGTAAGCCGATACCCCATGTCTTTTGTTTAAACTAATTTTCAATAAAGAATTGCAATTCGGAATGCTTACATTCTCCGAATTTGGTGTCCTATGTAAACAATGATAATCATAATTATAGTCCCAGACACAGAACCCAAGTCGAGGCAGCAAAGCAAAGTAAATTAATTACAATTCCATTGAGGCCTGAGCCCCAAGCTCCAAGCCCCAAAAGCCCAACCCGAACCCAGGCAAGGGCAAGGGAATAGCAGCGACCCGGGGCTGGTAGCATGCGTCCAATGGAATGGCAACATGCGAGCATGTTGCACATACAAATGTTTGTCTATTAGTCTGGTTTCTTTTTGGCTTGCAAGATCTGCGTGAAAAAATAATTGAAATGAGTTTGAGAAATTTTAAAACCAAACCAAGAAAAATCTAAAAAAAAATAATTTAAAATATCTAAAATCTGATTTCAGTTCAACATGTCGATTTGATACCATATTCCGAATCTTATTATAATAAGCAACTTTTTCGAAACAATAAAATTTTATATTCCTTGTTTTAGTTTCCTTGCAGATTTCTTCTCCTTGCTAAATAAATCAACTGGAAAATGTATTTTTTTACCGCCATTCGAGAATAATTTTTTTTATGGAGTGTATTTAAATTAAGTCCATTAGATGTAAAGAGTTTTTAGAATTTCTCTTTTTTCCAATTAAAAAGAAAATGTTATATTTCAACAGATTTATAAAAACACGAAGTGAGCTTGTAGTTCTCTACTGCATTTTTGATTGATTTCAGTTGAGAATTATAAGCACATTTCAATATCAAACTCGCCAGTTCCAACTAGTTGAGAATTCTAAGCACATTTTGCGCTTTGTGAATCGTTTAGCCATTTTAATGTTTCCCTTGTAAAAGTATTAACAGAGAAAAAAACATTTTTGTATGCCCAGATACTTTCCAGCAGTGTGACGAACAGGTGTTGAAACCGCTGACTGCTTTATTTATAGTAACGTATGTAATATAGTAGACCTACTACTTGGTGATCAGTAAACAAAAATTTTGTAAATACCAGGAATCAATTGATTCATTTCAGTAAGCCAATTTCACAGTAATAATTTCGAAAATTCAATTTAAAAAAAATCTTTTCGAAAATCCTTCAATATCAAGATACCAGTCTAATTCACCCAAGCACACACTCAGACACACATACATACATTTACACAGTGTCTAGGCAAAGAGTAACACCGAACGCAATTGCCACCGCTCGAGCTTTAACACTGCTGCTCAGCAGCAGCAGCTGCTGCTGGCGCGTTGCTCTGTCGCCGTTGCCGTTGCTGCTGCCGTTTGCCGACTACCGAGCCGCTCAGTTTTAAAACGAGTTTCATGCCGAACGGTCGATCCGCGCTGAAGAATTTCGCCAAAAACAGAAAGAAAAAACTTTGTTTTGATTGTTGCTGGTATTGTACGTACGTTCCGTTGCTTTCGTCTCGTCACTTGGCCGTCATCGTCGTGGTCGTTGTCGTTGATTGCCTACGTTGCCGTTTAGTGCATTTTTTTGTTGTTAATTTACATGTATCTAACCCAACCATTGCCACCCTCCACTCCCTCCCAATTGGCATTTTAATTGGGCTGCCACCGGCAGAGTGTCGTGTGCTATGTAAAAAAAAAAAATTTTGAAAAAAAAATTGTTACAATATTTTTTCACCCCATCATCTTTTTATTGCTTTAGTTTACTTATTATTATTTGTTTTTTTTTTTTGGTTTTGTTATTGTGATCGGGAATGAAAAAGTGCACTACGTTTGTATATATACTCTATATATACGTACATATGGATTGCAATTGTTCTATAGTATATATGTAGATGCATGTGAACTAACAGGAACTAACAGTGAAAGCAATTAAACAACGGCAACAGCACCAGCAACATCAGCAGCAGAAAGAGAGAGACAGACATAGAGGGAAGAAGCAGCGGCAACAAAAGCAGTTAGAAACATGGAAGAGTCCAAGAGTCGCTAATTGAGGTCGTTGCTAGGTAAGTTGTCAGAAGTCGCTAGAATTATTGTTGTGCCTTTATTGTTGTTGTAGTTGTTGGTGTTGCTTCCGTTGTTGGCAACATTGAAATTCACTTACAACACACACACACACACTTACATACATACATGTGGAAGACAAAGCAAGGAGAGCTCATCAGATACAGATACAGATACTTGCAAAACTAAAACGGTAAATAATGCCGGTCTTAGGCTCTGAACAGAAATCCTCCTCACCTCCTGCTCTCTCCATCTCTCTCTTTCTTTATTTTCGCACGCTGCTTTAATAGAAAGAAAGTTCATTCTTCAAATAAAAGACAAAAAAAAAAACAATCTACAAAGAATCTTGAGAATTGCAACAAAACCAGATAACTTATTTGATTAGATACAACTGGGAGAGAAAAAAAATTCTGAGACATGCAAAATATGCAACATTATTAATTATTTTTTTTGCATTTGCAATAAACTAAGCAATTTGTGTGAATTTTTTTTAGCATTCCTACTAATTACAGACATTGTTTTTCCTTTTTTTTTTTTTGTTTTTTTAGCATAACTGATGATAGTTATTTACTTTATATTAATTGGAACTAAGGAAAAAACTGAGAGTTTAGCCCTTAAAGTGGTCAAATTTCGTTATCCACAAATGATTCTTAACAAAAGATAAATTATACTTGCAAACTATTTAATTTACCTGAAATTTATATTATTATAAAACTTCCATCTAAAAATCATAATTTTTGATTCTATGCCCAAGTCATTTCAACAACTATATTAAACCATATGGAAATAATATACAGTCACAAATTTAAGACGTTTTTAATTTTCGGAATTTCCGTTCGTTCGTTTTTTAGTAATTTGTTAGTTATTACATATATTCAGGTAATAAATATGATCATCTTAGCTCAATTTCCGTCTGGCTATATATTTAAAACGTTTTTGACTAAAGTTTTGAATATCACAGATATAAGTATTAATTCTTTGAAGAAGTTGTAGATCTAGCAAAAAAAAATTTAGCCAAAACATTCGTTCTTCGGCCAATTGAATTTATAAAATTTGTATACAATTTTTTGTTGTTTTGGGCGATTTATTATACTAAAGTACATTTTTCTTTGAACTAGGAAAGAAAGTAAATTCAATTGCCCTTCGAATGATATATTTTATTTATTTAAATCTGAAAAGAAATAAGACATTTATTAATTATTTCAGCAATAGCTTTATATTTTGATATACAACACTTTTTTCCAATTCTAATTTTATTATAACCTCGGTATTCTAGATTTCTTTGATCTTCTTTGATCTCAAACCTTTCATAGAAGTGAATAAATGTTTGTTAACTTATATAACTATTTAAAGTGTGCGGTAAGACTCTTAGGCCAAGAGTTATAGATTATTATTTAGTGCTTTGTATTAAATTTACTTTACAATTTGTTTCTCATCTTAGAAAAAACATTGCAAATATTTACATTTAAATATTAATTTGTTGAAATATTTTGGTTAATTTCATTGGCTTAGTTTAAGAAAAGTTTTTGCCTCTGTTGTGACTTAATTAATTCATATTTATTAATCAATTAAATTTTACATACATTTTATTTACTATTAAAATTATCATATTAACAGTTACATATTTTATTCAATGTTGACTTTAAAGCTTAGATAAATTTGAACACCAGCCAACTAATTGTTCGCATCTTAATAACTTGGCTTTCGTTATGGAAAATAGATTTTGAATATATATTTGATTATAATATTTAATTAAAATAAATTATTAAAATATATATGTACATATGTACAAACATATTTTGACGAAATGTGGCCATTTTTTATTGTTTGTTCCGTTGTAGTTTCCTAAGTTTCTTTTAGATACTGGTTAGCCATTGTTAAATTTTTGTTAAATTGTCCAATTGTTGGACCAAATCCGGTAGCCACTATTACAAGTATTTCGTATAAAAATGTAGTCGTAATGTGAATCTCTTTTTGTCAGTGAAAGCTGCACTAAATTGTTTATTGCCCGATCTATTCGAAATTGAAAAAATTTCATCTATCCCTCAATCGGATGAGGAGAGGGGGATTGGACACCCCATTGTCTCCATTATTTGCCTCAATTTCCATCTGAGTTTTGGTTTTTGCCCAGCTGAAAAGCTTGAGAACCAGAATCAGCTGCTGCTGTTGCTGTTGCTGCTAGATAATAATTATCTAACTACCAACTTTGTTTGGTGGCAAACCAACAATCAGTGTTTTGTGATGAGGTGCCTAGAAAAACCGCAGCGGAAACGCTAGTTTTTTGTTATTTCGTTTTGTCGGTATATCTATCTATCTATATATCCATCAATCCAACTATCTAACCATCTATCTGTGTATGTGTGAGTAAGTGTATCTGTATCTATCTAAGTATTGGTCTAAGGTCAAAATACGGCAGCTAAATGCATATTAAGTAATTTCAAGCAGGTGAGAAAAAATAATGGAAAAAAAACACCAACCAAAGAAAAATACTCTCTCTCTCTCTGTCTCTTAATGTGTTTCCTTTTTGGGGAAAACATACGCTGCATGTTTATTTGCTTTTTGGGGTGATGTGTGGAATGGGGGAAAGGGGGATGTGAAGGAAGTAGTAAATGGCAAGTGCAAAAATTTGTTGCGAAAATTGATTAACATCAAACTGGTTGGAGCTAGCAAAAAAAAAAAAGATATATGGGTATAGAGTATATATGTATGTACATACATATAGATTTATGAAATTACTAGTCAAAAAAAAAAATAATAAAAAAATACATTGATATACCGCCATGCATGAGTATAAATACATTTGTGTATACATACATATGTATATGTATGTGTATATATATATATATATATATTTTTTTTTATAATTGAAATTCACACAAAATCGGTGGAGAAAAATATCATCAAACGCAAAATCACAACGCAAACAAAAGTTATAAGAAGAAAACAAAAAAAAAAGCAAAGTAGAGACGACAATGGAGAGAATCGGAGACAACGACAACTTTTCATACCCTAACAATTACGGCGTCAAGGGGTATATTGAAAATAGATTGATCTTATCATTTTTTTTACCATATAACACGTATTGCATCCAAAGCCTAAATTGGACACTTTACTTTGAGTCATTTTATTCAAAAACTTTCTAACATTTTTATTACGTATGTACATACATACATATGTACGTATATATACCTCTTTCAAGCGCTTTTTGTACTATATACCAATAGATTTTGGATCAGATTTTAAATAAGATTTTAAGCCTCAATCTCTTGGTCCAATACACTTTTCAGTTGCCTGGGTACTACCAAGTCGACATCATTTAATTAGTATAAAATTTCGTTTTTTTTTTTTTTGGCAAAAAAAAAGGGGGAGAAAAATAAGAGACACACATTTCACTGAGAAACCAAACAGCAACTGAACTGTCGAGCAACTGATAAACTGGTTTGCTGCTTTTATTATTGAATTTTAATACATTTGCATTGGTTAAGCTTGATTTTTCTTCCATTTTTGGCCCCTGCTCCTCCTCCTGTTCCTTCTCTTCTATTTATATTGTTCAACAGCAATAAACAATTTCAATAAGCATACACAATAAAAACAAAAACAACAAAAAAGATGTCTCAAGATATTTGACCCAATCATTCTGAAATATTTAGCCAAACAACGCAAAAAGCTTACACACGGGGAAAGAGAGAGACAGTTAGAGAAATAGGGGAGTTTTTGCAAAGAGCCACCCCTTTAATTTTTCTTTATTTGTTTCTCAAGAAATGCAGCTGCAGAGGATTTCAAGATCACACTTATACAATGGAAAACCTTTACAGAAGAGTTGCCAAATGCGCAAAAAAATTTATGTATGTAGGTATATACCAAAATAAAGTTCAAGAAGAAAACAAAAAGGCTTCTTTGAATTCTGTTGATCGAAAATATTGCCCATTCATGGCTGGCTGTGAAGTGAAGGCAAAGAGCTTAGAGAAAGGGAAATGAAAAGCCCTTCACTTTCATTAATTTATTAAAAGAGTACAAAACCATTTCCAGGCCCTTTCTAAATGCAGTAATCAATTTATAAATTACCCATATACATATAATTAAAATATTAAGTGAAACAGTGAGGAATTGAATAGTTATCGATTTATGATCGAAATGGTGCCATCTCTCTTACATTGAACTTTTGTTCTTCATGCTACTCTTTTTGACCATATACATATAATTAAGATATTAAGTGAAACAGTGAGAAATTGAAGGGTTATCGATTTATGATCGAAATGTTGCCATCTCTCCTACATTGGGGGTACATGAACTTTTGTTCTCCATTCTCCTTTCTTTAAGATTTTAAAATGAACATGTTGTATGTGTTATGGCATAAAGTGGCCAAGCATTGTCGTTCATTCGTTTTGTTCATACGCCTTGACGAACAATGGAAGTCCACAGTGGTGTTGGTTCTACTCCTCCTCCTCCTCCTCCTACTCTTCTTTTGGCGTACTTTGGCGTTTGCCACTGTATGGACATTGTCTAGAGGCCTTCTCCGTCATCATCTTTTACTCCACCTCCATCTCTAGCATGGGCCCATACATAGTAATTAGAATCATGCACGAGTATACACATCTCTCTCTCTCTCTCTCTCTCTCTCTATCTGTGTGAGTAGAGTTCGCTGACTGACTGACTGACTGACTGTGACTGCGTCTACATATATCTGTCTATGTATGTATGTATAGATACATAGATTCTTTTGTAGAACCGTTTGCTACCGAGTTAGAGCTAAAAACTGGCAGCCGCTCATCATAATCACATGCCATAGAGAAAAGCCGCATGACTTTGGCTTTAGGGGGACGGATCGGGTATGGGGATGGGATTGGAGACTCTCTGTCATTAAACATGGCTGCGTTTTGTACACTCTTCTTCTCTGTATTCTCTATGTTCTATCCTCTATGTCTTTGACTTTAAGCAATTACGTAAAGAAAACCAACAAAAAAAAAAAAAAACGTTAAAGAAATAAATAATAACTTTCAAGAGATTTCGATTAGAAGAATTCTTCAATTCTTCAGCTCTTAATGCCATTCTCTTGGCTATTAATCACTGGAAATTGGTCAGTTGAAATTGAATTTTTATGTTGTGTATGTTGTTGTTGTTTTTTAAGCTTTGTCGACAAATTAAGGTTTTTTTTTTATTTCTTTTGTTTTTTATGTCTCGAAGAAAGTCATTGAACTCAAAAGTTTTAAGTCAAACTCCAAATTCGAATGGCAGTTTTTGAATAGCTTTTTACAAATTACAAAATTGTGCGAGATTTGTGTTTATTGTTTAAAAATCAATGTGTATGTATGTATGTGTAAATGTTGCATATGAATATGACATTACTAAATGGTGGCAGTTTCAATCTGTCGTGACCTTGACAAGGGCAAAGAGGTACAACAAATACAAAAAAAAAAAAAACACAATATGAAAAACATGTTTAGATAAACCGGTATAAATATGGGCATGGTTGGGTTGTGCAGGGGAAGGGTGGAGAAGTGGTGTGTGTTGTCGGTAGGGGGGGGTACCTCCCCTCCCAGTGATGATATTTTAGACTTTGGTGACGCTTCACAGATTTTTAAACCAACTCAAAACCCCACCCCATCCCACCTCACCCCACTCCAAACATAAACAGTCACGTGTCCCAGTCAGTGGCGTATCTACTTATAGATCCTGGGGGTGTGCAAGAAGGAGGGATCACTTTTAGGGAAGGGATAACAGTCTTGAGTCACAGTCTTTAGTCTTGGGGTAAATTCTGACATATCTTACCCCGAGAATCCGCCACTGGATTACCAGATCAAGCCCAGCCCTAGATGGCCACTGTAGATCAGTTGATGATTGGGTGTGTGGGTTTGTGTGTGTATGTGTGGATGGGGGTTTGGTTAGTATTTTGTACTTGCATTCGTATGCCATGCATTTTCTTTTCGCTTTTTTTCTACACAATTGTGTGTTGAGTATGAAAGCGTGAAATAAACACACACAATGAATTGCAGCTGACCGGGACAGTGACCAGATATGTATATACAATTTGATTATCCAAAAACCTTTTCACTTAAACGGCAATTTATGTTATAGAAATAATATGTATTTACTGGTATTCCATAGGGTTCATAGCCAGGGCTGGATTTAGCAAAAGGGCGGCACTGGGCTTTTAGTGTGGGGAATTGGGGGAGAGAAATCTTTCGTAGATATTGAAATTGTAATAATTTCCGAGGTAAAAATAAATATTATTTGGTATTTTTTTTTTTCTTTGAAAATCCACAAAGTTCTGAAACTGTGCCTTTTGTTTTTCATTTGTAATTCGCAACTAGTTTTAGCATTGGAGTAAAGGAGTAAAAAAAAGAACTAAAAAGTTCTCATCAGAGAATTGCTTTATCTTCGGTGCGATCCTCAAGTGGATTTTAGATCAAAGAGAAACTTTTCAATACAAAAATCTATCAACTACTGACATTAGAGACTTATTCTTTGCAAATGATGGACAAGTTAATATGTCTATACCTAAAATATCTGAATAAGTATGTACGTATGTTCAAGGACTCGCAGTGCCCTCGATCTAGGCTCTAGAGACCTAACACCAACTGCCTCCAACCAATGTTATATATTTGAACAACACTCGACCTTTAACAGCTTCGAAATTGTTGTTGTTGGTGTTGGTTTACTTATTTATAAGTGAACATTTACATCTTTTTGCCACTTAGTCAAGAGCTTAAGAGCTTGTTTAAGACACCAAAATAAAAAAAAATTTTAATATTAAATAAAAGTTTTAGTTTTAAATTGCAACTATTTATACATTTATGTATAAGTAAATGTACATATATAACTATGGATGAACTTTTGCCGATCAAGCCAACCATATCCACATCAGGTTGAGTATGTTGTATACTTTTGGGGAGACGGTGATGGGGGGGTTTTTGTGAGGGAGTTTTGGAGGTGCTGCCAAGCATAACCATGGTAAAGCAAAGGCGCGATATTTAGTGTTGATATATATAGGGCCGGCAGCTTGCATAATTTTTTTTTACTTTTGTTTAAACTCGATTCGTTTGTTTTGTTGTTTGTTGGCATTTGATTTGTGTTATTACTTAATTGCTTTGAACCTGAAATACTAAAGATATATGCATATATACATACATACGTATGTATATGCAAATTGTCTGAAAAATATTTACATATAAAAAGTGTGTGTGTAAATTCTGATGATCGTCAAGTTCGTAGAAAAAATAAAGCTTAACACGCGCTTCATTGTCACCCAAAAAAGAGAAGAAAAAAAAAACAGCTTTGACATTGAAAATGACCAAAAAAGAAATGAAAGAAAGAGGCTACCAGAGAGAATGGTCGAGCGAAGGGTGAGTGATGGCCGGGTGGGGGGTACTAAAAAAATAAAAGAGAAATGAATGCTGAAATGTGAGTGGCAGTGGCATTCGTATTGGGGGCAATAACACAACCAAATGGGTCAGCATGAGGTCCAAAAATGTTAGGCAAGGGCTTACAAGAGACCGAAAGAGAGAGAGAGAGAGAGAGAGACAGACGTGAATGAAATACGCCCCAAAAAACCAAAAGAAATACTGATAAACTTAATGCCATATCTGTATATACAATGATGTTGTATAATCTGTGAGGTAAAAAAACTCACACCAAACGTGACATGCCTAAAATATATGGGAATATACCATTTCGTTGGCATATTTTCCCAAATTAACATCTTAAATAGTTAGTTAGATAGACATACATACAACACGATCTTAATTCAAACGATAAGTCCGTGACATTTCAAATAATCTCATATCTCTTAGCCCAACAAAAACCCATTGCTTCCGTCAAGAAGAATTGACACAAATTCTTAATTGAATTTTGTCTACCCAAAGATAAAATGGAATATGGAATATCTTTGTTTTAGGATCCTTTATTTTTGCCAATTATATGTAAATCATTGTAGATAGTAAAATGAGAAACATTCGACTCGATGATTAATTGGGCAAAATATTGAGCAAGGTCCATTTTGTGAAGAGACGTGCCTAAAATGATATAGAAGCTCCTTTACCTATTATTAGCCATTTATTCGGGGCGCAGTCCCCAGACAAAGGCAATATCGATGTTGATCTAAGTGACATGATTGAAACTATGAGCTAGTCAAATTTCATTTAGTTTTTTTTTTATATAAGTTGCAATTGCTTATCGCTTTGAATTCCTTTTGGCCAAACTGGCAATTGGCCAAAAACAGAGTTTTTTTGCGTGTTGTTGCAAGTGCTTCCTGCTTCAATGGCATGCAACACGCATTCAGCTTTAAAAGAGGGACAGAGACAGAGACAGAGAGAGACGGAGAGAGCGAGAGAGAGGTAGCTTAAAGTGGAGGTGCAACGTGTTTGGCCAGTATGCAATGTTGTTTTTTGGTTTGGTTTGGGTTGGATTTTTGTTTTTGTTTTTTGGGTAGGCAGAAAGTAAAAACTTTGCTACTTTTTTTTGCCAGCTCGCAGCTGTTTTTTTTGTTTTTTTTTTGGCTGGGATCTGGTCTGAGTGGACTTCTTTTTCTTGCTGCAGGTGACACACTTTTCCCCATTTGGCTTGTCCTAAAAATAATTTTACTTTTTCTCGCCAGTCCAACTGGTTGGTTGGTCATCAGAAAAAAAAAAAAAAAAAACTTTCTCTGCCCTGAGAGTGGTCTTCAGGTTTTTCTAGTTAGCACTCAGCACTTTCTGGCTTTCCATTTTCAAGGTCAGATTCGATGGCAAAATTTGTTTATCAATATTTACATATAATTTTCCCACCAACACAGCACTTTATCTCATGATTGCCGATTGTGTGATTCGAGTGACTTGCATTGCAATGAATCTTGATTTGAGACATATGTACAAATGTATATAAACGACTGGCCATTAACAACTCGAACCTCAACAACAACAATATGTCCGACTCTGACTCCATCTTCAATTCAGTCAATGACATTCAGAGTTCGTTCGACTTTGCATACACAGATATTCACACTCGCCACTCACACTTACATACATATATTCACGTTCACATTCACCTTTTTTTTTTGGACGGTATCGGGCCATTTACCCCAGAAGCTCATCTTAATCCATGTTTCGTCAGCCGCATCCAAATGCGTAATCTGAGATCTCACTGTTTTCTCCCTCTATTCCAACCGATCCCATTCCATCCCGTCCCTTCCCATCCCATTTCATTTCTATCGTATATCATGTCATCTCTATGACTTAGAATGTCAAATTGTAATCGATATACAAATGTGCATATAGAGAGGTTAGCTAAGCATGGAAATGGAAACGTCAGAAAGTTACATTTCAAAACCAACTGACAGAAAACTTATGGAGATTCTTTTCTTTATTTCATTTGATTGCCTTAGGTCAGGCATCAAAAACCTGAATCGGTAAAAACGAAATAGATTATAGCTGAAATTTCTGATAAAGAATTATAAGAATTAATTATTTGACTCGGAGTGTATCGAAGACTAAAAGTACATTCATACATATACAAATATAAGTTTAACATAGTAATTGTCCAACATATTTAATTAATTTTTACATGATTTATCATTTTGAAGTAAAGTTAACAAAACATTTCGTATAAAAGGAACATAAAAGGTATCCATACAACAAAATTCAAACCTAAAAATTAGTCAAAAATCTATTGAAATATGAAGTTTTAGTATTTCGTGGGATATCCCTTCCTTTTCAGGACCGTTTCAAGTCGATGGGGCATCGAATTTACGAATTTTGCTATATCATCTTTGGTAATATTGTTCCATTTAGTATTTCTTAGGAAATATCAAAAGTATTAAAGGAAAATCTCGGATAAGTATAGTAATGAAACAAACCTATCAATTAATAACTATATAGGTTTTATTATTCGATGTAAATTTGATTTTTCGATATGATACTTGGTGAAAATTGTGTAAGGTTAGTTTTAATTTATGATAAGGGTAAGGCCTAGCTTAGAATGTTCTTAATTAGGCTAAATCATGAATTAAGTAACCATTAATTGTCAGGTCAGGTTTTGGCCCACCTAGTTGCCCATTGAGCTGTCCGTATTCATTGATAAATTTTTTGTTTTGTTTCAAATCTGAGCCCCACCCACCCACACACACAACACACACACACACACATGAACATGTATATATACATCGATAACCATAACTGGGTGGCTTGGCTTAAGCCAAGGTGAGCCACATTTTGCTTTGCCACTCGCCACCACCGCCTGCCTGGGATTTTTTGTGGTTCAGTGCACTTCATCCAAGTCAATTGGCAGCTGTCCAGGAATGGAGCCAAAGACAAAAACCAAAACACTGACCAAATGAAGTTAGCCGCATTTTTTGTAAATGGACAAGGAGGTGGGGCTCTAGCTCTGGAATGGACAGACAAACTCTAGAGATGCTGAGATGCAGATGCAGATGCAGATACAGATACAGATTCCGACATCAACTTCAATATATAGACATGGCATGGGCGGCAATTGTTTAACTGACAACCGGTTAGTCCGATGCTATCCAATGCGATGCGATGCAATTGCGATTGCTATTCGTAATTAAAAAGCGCAATCGAAATCTAAGGCTAGGCTAGATGGAGCGAGGCGAGTCGAATCGAATCAAAACTGTGGCTAGATGAGGCGAGATGAGGTGAGGTGAGGCTAGAGACCTGGAGGCCATGATGGCGGGTGCTCATCATCATCTGTAATCGTGTGGGATTCGACGGCACTTGTCGACGATTTCCTGTCATTAGTTTTGCTGCCAGAGAACGAGAGAGAGAGAGATGTCAAGGTTGTTTGGCAAGCCCAACAGCCAACTATGAGATACAATTGTATCTTTCTCTCACACTCTCTCTCTCTCTCTCTCTCTCTCTCTCTCTCTCTCTCTCTCTCTGTCTCTCTACCTATCGATGTGGCCAACAACGATGCAATTAAGGCTATGCGTTAAACGCGTCTTTCAAATGCAATGCAAAAGCTAGTTATTATCCAAGTCAAGCCATGGCAAAAGAAGAAAAAGTTGCAGCTGCAATTGCATTTCATTTCGCTTCACTTTCTTCCAGCAGCCCCAACAGCAATTCGGAAGGAGAAAGAGGAGAATGAGAAGGGGGTGGACCACAGTTAGGCAGGGGGGGCAAAGCAAAAACCGGCACCTTTTCAGGCACCAAAAAAAAAAGAAAAAAACAACCAAACAAAACATTGCAATGTGGAAAATGTGCACACGCTCTAACAAATTTATGAGCAGCAGCACTTGGATGTGGATTTGTTGGCTGGCTGGTTGGCTGGCTGGCTGGCTGGTTGCAACACCCGGACAACCCCACAAACCCAAAACCCGATCTTGCCAGCCTGTGACAGGTTGTGAGCTGTGCCGTTTGTGCCTCGCAACTGCTGGTCAGCCTCAGACCGAGACAGAGAGATGAAAATATTGGAGAGGTGGAGCAGATGGTGATGGGGATATATGTGTGTGTGTGTGTGTATAGACGGGAGCAGCGTGAGAGACACTTGACTTAGTTGCGTGACTGAATTGATAGCAAACGATAAAACAGACATAGAGAGAGAGATAGATATACATATATATGCTTTTATATATTGTTGGAAAAACCTCACAGAGCACCAGACACACAGAAGAAAGACGGACTCCATTCAAAAACAGAGAGCTAATTGAGCATTTTATTAAAAGCAGCCCCAAGGCACTATACCAAACACTAAACAACAATAACCACAACAGCAACAACACTTCAAATCAAACAAATTATGAATGATCATATGTGGGCGAAAACAAAAAAAAAACGGCCTAAAGAAACCCCCGTGGATTCAATCCATAATTGGATTCAATATAATATATGTATATATTTGTAGGTGCATTCACACTTACTCACAGACGTAGTTTAATCGAATGAAAATTTATTCACTATACTAAATTTGTCAACAATTTTTCACTTTCTAATTGATTGTTGCTGTAAAGTTGAACAAAAGGAGGATTTTGAAAGGCTATATACTAACGTTCTGTCTAGGGTTCTTATAAATATAACAAAGGCAATGAATACCAAATATTTTCAAGCCAGAATTTCTTGCATTATTATGATTTGTTTCCAAATGTTTATCCTTAAGTGGTTAAAAAAAAATGTAGAGTATTCTGAGCTTGGAAAATAAATCTTTCAAACAAAAATTGCTTATACACAATCTTTAAGTTGCAAAGTATACAAAATAATTATATTATTTTATAATAATGAATTATTTAAAAGCCTATTGCAGATCAGCTGTTTATCCAAAGCCGAACTAAGCCAAAAAATAAAAAACCAAAAATATTAGCTTAATGCAAATTAAAAAATCACGTTTCAATATGAAAGTTATAACATACAGAAAATCGTTTAAAGATGATTTTCAAAAATTTTGAACAAAAAACATCATTATGTTGTTCTTAAAATTGTAATGCAGAATGAAAGACATTATTCTAACTTAAAAAATTGCCTAAATTGGAGCTTTATAAAATTAAGTTTTATTAAAGAATAATATGCTATTCATTAGCTTTTTTTTTGTCTCGCTTGAAAAGATAACTCAATAAGTAGTAAAGCGCGATGATTTATTTTTCATTTCGAAATTTCAATTTAAATTAAAATTATTAAAATGAAATATTATTTGGAGTCTTAAGAATTCTCAGAAATTAATGAAATAAATTTTTCTCAATTATATTAATTTTGATATGTAATTCAATATTTCGGTGATCAAAAATCCCTGTAAAGCTCTGAAAGATCGGGCACCTCAAAGCTAATCCGCCTCTGCCTATGACTAGATAATAAGTTAAGATCACTCTAGTATGGATTTTAGTTCACAAAGCCATTGTAATTTAGCCCTTTTTTATTATTAATTGTCAAATTACATTTTTTATAAAGGATTATTACTTCTGAAGATTTAAGAAAAGTGTTATACATAATTTAGAATTGTCAATAAGATTTTACAATAAGGAAAGGTTGAGGTTGTCCCTCAATTTGGCACTTCTTGGCCCCTTCGCATTCGCACCTTGAGAGTTTTGACAACATATTGGACATATATTTTTTTGCATTTTGGTTGGATGGTTGGGTTCCACGTGCCGTTTGAATAATTGAGACACAAAAGAAACCAAATCGAACCAGGATTGCCATGAATATGTTGTTGTTTGCGTTATTCCACTTTATTCGATTGTGTCTTTTCTAGTACAAGTTGGCAGGGTCCACTCCATCATTCAGTCACTTACTGAGCAATTGATTTGATTGAGCTGCAAATTGAGATTGAGATTCGAGTCTATTGAAAGACCATTGAGCAACTGAGGCATAATTGAATCAGTGTGGACTTTTGTCGAGCAGCTCATGCAACTGTCAATTCAACTTAAAACCACTAATGTAATGTGAACTGCATTACATACAGGGCGAGGTTCATTTCTTGCATTCGCAGTTGCAGTTGCAGCTGCAATTGACCCAATTCCCTACTATTTCTTTTGCGCTGTCTTTGTCGTCGTTTTTTTTTTTTTTTTTATTGTTGTGAGTGAGTGACTTGGTCTCTTCTCCTAGTTTTGCCCCCGCTGGCATTGATTGAAGTCTAATTAAAGTAAAAGACATGCAAAAAAAATTTAAAAAAAAAAGGGCCAAGCTAACGGTTCTAGTAGTAAGTACATTGAAGTTATGTGGAGCAGCAGCCTCTAGGCCTTGTGCTGCATTTTCCAATGTTGCTGAGATTGGGGATCGGGGCTAAAGGCGTGCCAAGAGATTTGCCAAGGCGATGGAGAAGGAGGAGTTTAAAGACACAAAACCAACAAGAACAACAAAAGAAAGAAAGATGAAAAGAAAAAGTAAAGCAAGTGGTACATAGGTAGATAGACTGGAGACTGGAGGCTGGAGCTGAAGCTGAAACTGAAGCTGGAGCTGGAGCATCGTGAAATAATAGAAATCTGTATTTTTTTGTTGTTTCTTTCTTACTTTTCTTCTTTCTCTTCCTTTCGTTTCGCTTCTTTTATATTGTGAGAGCTTGACGCAGAAGGAGAGTGTGGAGAGCCAATGATCATAACTATCATTACGCTGATCATATGGTTTTATTGTCGAATTTTTGCCATCACGAAAACTTGTTTCTTGTTGTTATTATTATTTACCCTCTCTCTCTATCTTTCTTTCTCTCTGTCTCTCTCTCGCTCTCTCTCTCGCTTTTCGTTAATTTCGGAATGAGTTTGTGCCACTTTTTTGAAAATGGTAAAAACAGAATTCCCGCAAAACGGGGTCACCAAGTACGCAAAAAAAAAAAAAAAAAATCAGGTCTTAACCGACACGTGAAATGTTATTTCAATTTGCACTAAGCACTTCACTCAAACCGCTAAACTCCCCCGCATTCGGCCAACCCAATCCAATCTAAACCAACCAAACCACCCACCCATCCCACCCATAGCAAATTTCTATGTTAAGGTTGAGGTTATCAATCCCCACTCAAACGTGCCATAAGTAGACAAAACAACACAAATATCAGACCAGACTAAAAATTGACATCAGAACATGGCCAAGTGCCCAAGTGAATGGGTGGCAATTGGTGGTTATGCCCTCGAACTTGGCTATCATCCCCCACCGACCAACCATCCGACCATAACACCCACAAATGGCACGGTCATATCAGTACAAGTCAAAATAGAATTTATAGTATTTTATGTACATTATCGAGTGATTCTTTGTTTGGTTTTTTTTTTTTTTTTGCTTTGTTGTTTTTGGTTGTCTGTTGTTGTGGTTTTTGATAAGCGGAAACGCTACTAAGTGGCCAAAAAGACCAGCATGGTTGGTGCTTGTGATAGTTTAGAACAGGCCTTAAGTGATTTAGATATTGGATCAGTGATGGGTATCACATGTGAAGTGAGAGAATCGTATGTACATACATATGTACATACATATGTATTGATTTAAGCGACAACAAAAACAATTTGACTGGCTTAATTAGTAATAAATTGGGGAATTTTGTTAGTAGTGATTAATAAATGGCACAGGTGGCAGTAAGTTTCCACAACCATATAACATAATATAAATAAAAACAGAAGGAACTTTGATGAGGGGAAGGGGTCTGAAGGGAATTAGAAGAGCTTCTTGTAATTAAAAGAAACCACTCCCTAGAAAAGCAAATAAAAGAATGTCTTACGTTAAAAGAGGGGTGGGGGGTGGTAGGGGGGCACACCCATTGTGTTGTCTCTAGAATGGGAAATGAGTGTGGTATGGATGCGGGGGCTCAATGACCGTTTTCGATGCGTGGCAAAGAGATGGGTAGATGGTAGATGATGATGATGATGATAATGATGGTAACGATGATGTCATGGGAGCAGCAGAAGGTTAGTTAGAGGTGTTGGTGTATCTAATGTCTAGGTGAGGCTTCCTTGTTAGCGCCATTAACCAAATCGATAGAAGACCAAAAATGGTCACGCATGAGCATGAGCAAGAGCATGAGGAGTGTCTCCTGGAAGTGGAAGTGAAAATTTTGTGTTGGTGTTTTCATTTTGTTTGCAAGGAGCGCTCGTTTGGAATGCGTGTGGAAGTCATTTAGAAAAGCAAAACACAAATGCACGAAGGTCGCTTAGAATCAGCAGAAATCACTTTTGCGCAATTTGTAGTCAAGCGAAGCGTCGCAGTTAGCAGCAGCAGCAGCAGCCACGCAGCTAAGAGACATCAGAGTTTAGGTAGGCTTATGCAATGCACTTGGCTTGAAGTTTTAGTTCAGTTTGCCCAACTGGCGCGACAAGTGAAGATACCAAGTAAATCGTACCGTAAAACATCGAAAAAGATACAGATACTAGTTGCAAGACGACGACGACGTCGATCTGGTAGGTACATACATATGTACACACACATGCTTATGCATGCTTGATCGTGGCAGCGCTGCAGTTTTTCCTTTCACCAGCCACCACATGGCGCCAGCTGCTCCAAACTTAATGTTGTTTTTGTTTTTGCATTCCCTGATAAGATAAAAGAGCAAAATAAGAGAATTACGCTTTTTAGCGAGAGCAACAATCAGAGAGTGACTATCATTAGACAAAACGACCAGTGTGAGAGAGAGAGAGAGGAGAGAGAGAAAGACTTTACCGTTGCTTTATCAAAGGGAGTGTGAGTGTGCGTGTGTTGTGTTCTGTATTGTGCATATTTTGCGGGTTTTTTTTTTTGTAGTTTATATGTTTGTATTTTTTTTTGTTTTCAGTTTTGTTAACGTCGTCGTTGCCAGCGCCTCGTAAGCTCGCTTCAGCGGGCTCCATAACTACCTCTCCCCGAACGTCGCCATCAATTGCCCCCACCCTACTCACCTCACCGACCCTCTTTAAATTAAAGAAAAAAAAAACAAAACAAAAAAGGTGAAGCGTGAGGGAGAGACAGAGATAGAGAGCGAGAAACAAACAGCCCAGTTAGTACGCAGTTCTAAGCCCTTTCAAGTGTACATGTGTGTGCGTGTGTTACAATTTTTTTCTTGTGTTTTCGTTTTTATTTAATAACAACAACGTGCAATTTGTTAAACAATCAATGGCAAAGCTAGTGAAATATTGCAATAAAATAATAACAGAAACAAAAACATGCGAAAAGAAAGCAACGAAATGATGGTGTGACCCTCAAAACTAACATCACGTAGTCGTTAAATATCTTGACAGACAGACAGACACACACACACACACACACAATTGACACAATGACAACTTTTCAATTCGTTACGATTGATATGCATACTCTTGATACCCTTTCGTACCCATAGAGTATACGAGTGTTTAATATGTACTTTAAACACAGCAAGAACCTTTAAATGGGGTCACTTGCCCTTGACCCTTTAAAACTATAAACTAAAAGTTTATAAAAGTCAAAACAGTCTAAATGTTCAAGAGAATTCTATCAAATCTTTCTATTCATAGGGAATTCATTAATAGGCTCCCCCCTATGATGGAATGTTTATTTCGATCAATCGGAAAACTAATATAAGGCTTAGGTGTAGTATAATTTAAATATTATTGAAATGAAAACAGATATAAGTATCACTTTCCGTATTGTTATGTTATTTATTTATAAATTTTTAAGTGTTTTCAAGTGTTCCTCCCTTCTAAGGAGAGATTTTTTTAACTTTTCTTCGACCGCCACCTCCTTTCTCCTTAAAAGCTTTCCAAAGACTGTATTCAAGGAATTTGGGTTCTAAGAATGAAACCAGATTCTCTGAAAAGGTCCATCTCGGAAAATCAAAAATCTTTCGAAACTTAAATTTATATGAGGAATTGACTGTCAGCCTTATAATGTGTTATATTGTGTTAGCAATTTTGCATTGGGCCTAAAATGCTTTTTATAAAGTTAAATTATTACAGATTAAGCTTAATTAATGTCAGAATTAATGCCAATTATTGCCAAATTCGCAATGCAAATGCTAAATTTGAATATGATCTGAATTGTACAGAAATTGGAGAGATTTGATAAAACAAGTTAATATTTTTACTTGCATTTGTAAGCTTTTTGGCCTGAATAAACCCACTCAGGGGAATCAAACTAGTCTATATTAGAAATTGTATAAGAATTTAAGTATATTTCAAGTGTGAAGATTATTTCAATGAAATGCAATAAAGGAAATAAGGGAAATACATGTGAGTAGTTGGTCAATTTGACTCTTGATCAAGTGACTCAATGTGAGAGTTATATGTAGTTAGTGTGTTTATATACGTATACTATGTAGTATAAGTATACCAGGCATAGATAAGGATACATTGACAATGTTAAGTAGCTCAACCAAAGAGTTTTTGGGATTAGTCATGCCTCTTCACATGTGTGTTTGTATGTATGTATACCTATTAACTAACAAATAAGTATACTGTAGGTAATTCTCATTCTCACCCCTTTTGGGTTGATAAAACTAACACTTTAAAAAGATTTTGCTATTGTATCTTTCGTGTCGTTTATCAATCTATGCATATATGTACATATATTGTTTATAACATTCTAAAGAGAAAATTTGCATAGTTGGCTAACTAGTTAGAGGAGATGTCTCTACTCTGGCTATAAAAAAAAAACCAAGAAAAAGACAATAACAACAAACAATGAACAGAGCGTCAATAAAAATTCCCTCACGTCGCATCCAAGTGATATCATCGCCGTCTCAATCGGTGGAAATAAATATGTATATACATATGTATGTACATATATCTAACCTCAGACGAAGGCAATCGCCAATGCCAATGTCAGCGCGTCACCTGCCATTTGATTGCAATATCATCACCCTCTGATTACATATGTACAATATATAATATATAATATACATATTCAATTTATATAAATATATCCATGATTAAATTGAATATGACAAATAACCAACACGAAATCCCTAAATACCCAATAAATAACAATTAATCATCACTTTGCCTCACTGTGATTTCTTTTTTACTTCTTCTTCTCTCCCTCTTCATTTTTTGCGGTCTTTGGATTGTTTGCACTTTTGATTTGCATTACTTAAAGGCGCCTTCGAAATTGGGTTTGTTGTCATAACAAAATAATTATATAGTCATACAATTCATAACGGTCTAGAAAGTTGCCAATATTGTGTGTGTTAACGGTAAAGTTACCGAATATTGGAACAATAACCTCTAACTGTATATATGTATATATTTTGGATATAATTAAATAGAGTTTCAGTCGCTAATTATTGTTTTATGTTATTCCTTAAAAGGTCAGCACATGTGCCCAATTGGCCTAAAATTGGGCATAGGGCCAAAAAATATATACATATGTATATGTAAAAAACGGAATTCAAAGCCGAGTTTCTTGACTTTTAAAATTTTATAATGACTATTATGACAAAGTGTCTTAATTTTGGCAAATGTTCAGCCACAAGGACCTACAAAATTCAAATATCTTTCTTGATCAATTCATGCCAAAATTAATGCCAATTAATACAGAGACCAATACAAATAAAAATGCTAAATTTGAATATCAATTATTGGAAGATTTTATAAGATAAGGTAATATTTTAAATTTTAGTCCATTTGTTTAGAGAATTTAAGATATGCCTCAGAAAATATTACTAAATTTAGTTCTTAGCTAAATGTAAACCTAAAATTAACTTAAGCTTTTTGGTTTTTGTTCAATGTCAAGGCCAGATGGCATTAACCGATCCAAGGGGGGGGAGTCTGGATTTTTGAAGCTTAAAGTCTTATATTTTGGACCGGATACCCCTCGTAAATTCTTTTTAGACCCATCCATGCTAACTGGTGCTATTATTATTATTATTACCAACTGCTATCTACCTAACTACATACATATATATTACAAGCACTGGCAACTAGGGCCTTTGGCTTAGACTAAAACTACCTCCATAAACTAGCCTGGGATTCGAACCCGGATCCTCGTTGTTCAGTTGCCTGATTGCCAACTCATCTACCAAAAAAAAAGATAGATTTATCAGCCACGACTATTTAATCTGTATCTTAGTACCTTCTGTGCCCCAATAAGCTCCCAAGTCTCTTTTAAATTAATTTAGTAAATTCAAAGTGTCTCTTTTTTTAATATTAATCTCAAATGAGTGTTGTATGATTAGAAACTCATTGACGGTTTCCTTATTAATCTCCTAGGCTGAATACCTTAAGGAATTTCTAACAAGTTCCTTGGGGATTCTTTGGGAAAAAGAAAAAGGAATGTTCTTTGAGGGTTCTTAAAGGATTGTTACTAAAAAGTGCCTTTTAAATGACAATTTTCTTCAATTTTGAAAACAATTTCAATTTCAATACTTTTAATTTGTTAAACACAAACTTCTTAGCTAATTAAATACATATACGTAAGTAAGATATTTTTATGCACAGGCTTTTTGAAAACTCATTAAACAAACAACTTGTTGCCATTTCGGCCAGTAATTGTTAACGCAGCTGTATAAAAGGTGTATATTATATTACCAAGATTTGAGAATATGTATATATGCAGGTACCCATAATTGTTATTGTCTTTCTTGGCAGCTGTATCCGATATTGTCTAAAGCAATATTCGTATGCAATTAAATGTCTAACAATCGGTAACAATTTCCCGATGAATTGTAATTAAAAGTCAAAATCAATTTCATTTCATAGCCACTACATATATAAGTAAGCTATGTAAGTATGTAAGTATGTATCTATCTATGTCCGATCTTATGTTGATCATTGGATCAACATTTCAATTACTCGACAATTTCATTTTCTATATCACAATCTGAACACATTCTAAGCTATTTACAATGCCACTTTCAAATTCCAATTTCAAATTTAGCTGATAATACTGCTAAGGTTAATGAATGAGCAACTTTTGTGTTTTTTATTTATTTTGCTTGTTGTGTTTCACTTTTTGTGAGGTTATAAAGATACTACAAATGGTTGTATATCCACATACATACATATATATGTGCATATGTATATACTTACTATATATATACATAGTACTATGAACATCGTTTTTCCATTTTTGATAACCAAACAAAACCAAAATACAAAACAATAAAACATTTCAAGTTCATAAGCACAATTGGGGTGAGGAAAGGTGGAAAAGGGGGCGGAGAGGGGTTAGAAAAGGTTTGGTTGTGTGGTCAGGGGCCAACTCTCACATTTAATGTTGGCCAGCAATTATAATGGCAGTAAAAATATTTAATAATAGGAATAATAACATGTTTATGGAACGTGATGATTCTCATCGTTGTCGTCGTCGACCTACGATAGCCAAGGAATGTTTCTTACTCAGTTTTTTATTTCTAGTTTCAAGTTGGTGACTATTAAACAAAAGCGCTAAATCAGCCAAGTTAAATAAAAAATACAAAAAATAGACAAAAATCGAAAAAAAAACAAAAAACAAAAAATGATAAGCCAAAACATGTTTTTGTTAAAATGACGTGCTAACGAACAAGTTAATACCCTATATACCCCATCATTTGATATCAATAGATACCAATTTTAAGGATTCGGTTTTAGATTTTTAACTAGTTTGCGTAAATTCAATGTGATATAGTGACACAAATTAACTAAAATTAATAACGATAACAACCACATATCTCCTTTTTATAGTTTTTTCTCCACTTTCGATGTAAAATACAATTTTTTATAGAAATTTATAGATTTATAGATTTTTTAAACATAAAGTTTTTGTCGTTAAAAAACGCGAATCGCTTAATTTAGTGGCATATAAATGGTCAGGAATAAATGGTATTTGAAATTGGTAAAGGATTAGATTAGAGTATCTATATATAAGACAGTTGCGTATCTAAATGTTGATTATAGAGAATAAAACCTGTCGTGTCGGATCCGCCACTGATATAGATAGATCTGTGATCTTTAACCGATTCTCTTTCAGAATAGATTTTAATCTCTAGTCAAAAGGTGTGAGTCACTGACTAAACTTTAATTATACCGACTTAATTGTCAAGCTAATTAGTGCAAAAAAAAAACAAAGCTTGGATAAATGCCAATCGATTAGGTTCAAGTAGCTAATCTATGTCACCCCCTGCCCCTGATGTTTTTGCACCTTCCCTGCCTTGTACCCCCTTTTAGGTGAGCACGTGTCTAATTGTTGTTGTTTTGTTGATAGTTAGTTAGTTAGTTATTGCAATTGTGCCTAATTTGCATGGCCAATGAGAAGACAAATCACACTTCAAGGCATACAATTACAAATATGTACATATATAGATACATTAAACTCCAGTGCCGAATTAGTCACGTAGCAGGAGTAGTAAATGCCCTAAGGATTTAAGCATCTCGCACCCCCTGAGAGGTTTAGGTTTACACATATTAAAAGAATTTGAAGGAGTATAAAAAATAGATTTTGTCAATTTTTGGACGATTTTGAAAAGTCATTAACTTTCTTATTAGGAAGTGGTCTATTAACTTACATACTTCGGTTCATTTTTAAGGATTTTTGAACTCTAATAAGTTATTTCTAAAATAAATACAAGAGAAAATGAGAATATAGGTTAATTGGCAAAATTTAATTTGAAAAATGTAACTTTATATCTCATTTAATAATACTTAATATCAAATTTTAAATTGGATGTTAATAATTCGGTTATCAGCTTAACTTTTCAAGGGAGTCAAAAAAATGTGCAAGAATACCAAAATATTAAAAAAAAAAACCTTAATTTCATAAAGCTATATTTTGTCAATTTTTCGAGTATTTGAAAAATAATAATCTCTTTTAATCTGCATTAAAATCTCGAGAAATATATTATTGGCCAACTTTCGCAATAAAAGAAGATTTTTTAAAAATCGAGTCGAAATTAATTTTTGAATTTTTCAATGTTTTAATATCATTTCAATAGTCATTAAAACACGATTAAAAGTATATAAATATATTTGAAATCGCTTGGAAATTGGACAAAATACGGCATAAGAAAGACCAAGAAGTTTGATTAGAAATATTTAAAAAAAGTTGACTAAACTTCTCGAAAAATCTTGTTTTGGCTACTTATTGATCACCTGAACACTTTAACTTGTGCAGAAAATGGTATTTGACAACTATTATTTTAAATATTGTATTTCGTGGTTTGTAAAATTAAATTATGTAAGTAAATAAGAAATTGGCCCCGCTTTGGCTTAATCCCTCACTGATCACCTTACCTCTTCCCTACCTCGGCCCCACACTCTGCCGACCAAATAGAAGTTTGCCCTCGTCTTGCTGTAATACTTATATTTTTTTTTTGTTATTTCTATTTATTATTGTTGTATTTGTGTGCATTGTGTGCAAATTAGAAGCACGCGACAAAAAACGCTCGCCCCAAAAAATCGCTTCAGTCGGTGCGCTCACGTCATTTCTTAGCGATTCCAATTTCGATTTACGTTGGCTTTAGCCTGCTTTATCACCTCGAGAAGCTTATCGCCGTCAGCAGCAGCTGCGGGTGTCTGTTTCTATAAGTGTGTGTGTGTGCCTTTGCATCTGTGTGAGCCGACAATTGGCAGTAAGCCCAAAAGCAAATAGCTACAAAATTTAACAGCCTAATTGATAAGGCGAAAACCAACAAAACAAATGAATAGTAAAGCTGATTAAGATATTCTCCCTCATAACGAAAAAGAAATGCCCTCAAAGAAATTACCTATATATTGTACACTTGGCCCTCGCCTCGCACGAACTCGGTCTTACACGGTTACAAATTTGCTCCAATCCCCCTTTTAATACGCTAAAAACCTCGTTCTTACACGAATGCAAAATATCGATATATATTTTTTTTTGAAACAAACTGGCTTAAACTATAACTGCCACCAAATGCATTTCAAATTTGATATGAATTGAAACATATGATATCCTTACTTTTTAACATTTTTAAGTTTCTATAAAGTTTAACATGTTAATTAATTATATGAAGCACCTTTTTTATACCATACACCCATAGGGTGAAAATGGTATATTAAAGTCGCTAAAATGTATGTAACAGGCAGAAGGAAGCTTTTCCGACCCCATAAAGTATATATATTCTTGATCAGCATCAACAGCCGAGACGATCTAGCCATGTCCGTCTGTCCGTCCGTCCGTCCGTCCGTCCGTCTGTATGAACACCTAGATCTCGGAGACTATAAGAGCTAGAGCCACCAAATTTGGTATGTAGACTCGTGTCATATGTACGCTTATCGAGTTTGTTTCAAATGTTTGCCACGCCCCCTACCGCCCCCGCAAATGATATAAAACCGATTTTCTCAAACACCATAGCAATTAGAGACACAAAATTTGGTATGAATATTTGCTTAGTAATTGCGCACATTTTTGATGTGTAAAGATTTTGCCACGCCTCTTTCCGCCCCCGTAATTTGAAAAAACTCGATTATCTCCCGTAATTTTCTACCTTGTGCAATCAAATTTAGCACACTTAAATTTGATACTAATATCCAGCAAAATACCAAATTTGATCAAAATCGGAATAAAAATAGCCAAGTTATGCATATGAACATTTTTCCATATGGCCGGAGTTGGCCGTTGGCTGGTGGGGGCGCTAGGGTGCTCGAATGCTTGAGTGAGCGAAATACTAAGATATGCTTCTAAAAAGCATGCAAACAGATTTTTTTAAAAATACGAAAATGCATTGGTTATTATAAATTTAAAATATTTGTTTTACTGGTGTATGGTATATCCAAGTCGGCGAGACGACTTACTTACTTCATTTTAATTAATACCAACTTTTAATTTGGAAAATATGAATGTTATGCAGTTATTAAAGGCATATACATAATAACTTTTGGTCAATTTTGAAACTTTAATAAAAACAGACCAAACTTGAATAATAACAAATTTTTATACCATACACCCATAGGGTGAAATGGTATATTAAAGTCGCTAAAATGTATGTAACAGGCAGAAGGAAGCTTTTCCGACCCCATAAAGTATATATATTCTTGATCAGCATCAACAGCCGAGACGATCTAGCCATGTCCGTCCGTCCGTCCGTCCGTCTGTATGAACACCTAGATCTCGGAGACTATAAGAGCTAGAGCCACCAAATTTGGTATGTAGACTCGTGTCATATGTACGCTTATCGAGTTTGTTTCAAATGTTTGCCACGCCCCCTACCGCCCCCGCAAATGATATAAAACCGATTTTCTTAAACACCACAGCAACTAGAGACACAAAATTTGGTATGTATATTTGCTTAGTAAACGCGCACATTTTGTATTTATAAAAAATTTGCCACGCCCCCTACCGCCCCCGCAAATCAAATAAAACCGATTTTCTCAAAAACTATTTTAGCTAGAGACACCATAGTTGGTATGTATATTTGCTTAGTAATTGCGCCCATTTTTAATGTGTAAAGATTTTGCCACGCCCCCCTCCGCCCCCGTAATTTGAAAAAACTCGATTATCTCCCGTAATTTTCTACCTTGTGCAATCAAATTTAGCACACTTAAATTTGATACTAATATCAAGCAAAATACCAAATTTGATCAAAATCGGAATAAAAATAGTCAAGTTATGCATATAAACGTTTTTCCATATGGCCGGAAGTGGCCGTTGGCTGGTGGGGGCGCTAGGGTGCTCGAATGCTTGAGTGAGCGAAATACTAAGATATGCTTCTAAAAAGCATGCAAACAGATTTTTTTAAAAATACGAAAATGCATTGGTTGTTATAAATTTAAAATATTTGTTTTACTGGTGTATGGTATATCCAAGTCGGCGAGACGACTTACTTACTTCATTTTTCTTTTAATTTTGAGTTTTGAGAACGTAACCCCTTATTTTGTACTGAACCCATGTTTCGCTTAACGCGAGGATTTCTTGGAACGTAACCCCCGGGTTAAGCGAGGGCCAAGTGTATAAGTTCACATTTTCATTTTCAAATAGTTTCAGTGAAATTTCTATCCTTTCTTGTATTAAACAAAATAAACGATAAACATTTCAAAACGATTTCGATCTCAAACTTAACTTTGATCAAAGTTAAACGCAAGGTATAATAGAATTTAGGTTTAATTAAATTTACGATATAACACGAGTCTTTTTTACTTAAAATAAATTAATAGAAAATTGTATTGTACCTAAGATATTCAAGTCAAATCAAATCAATTTGTAATTTATTCCACAATTCATCACATTGTGAATTTATTTATGTGACCTTATGTAAAATCGATTATACCCAGTAGTAGAATTTGAATTGTGCTACATTTAGCCATGAGCCGACGATAAGACTTGCCGCCACATAAGGAATGCGTCTATGTATACCTATGTACAAATATATGCTCCATAACCATCATCATCGTCTTTAGCCTTCTTGCCAAACGTAACTACCATACATATACATATCAAATACATACAAATATACATAGACATATATATATACACATATATCAGGCAGTTATCTCTTATCATATTTTTTGATAAGATGGCTTTCGGGCAAATTCTGAAGCGTCTTGGTTTTGTAATCAGCATTCGGAATGCTTTTCATTTGCAGATTTCGCACCGAGCAGCACGCCATTTTTTTTGTGTGTATGTGAGGAATATGCTCCGTAAAGTGGGAAATATTACGAAATCCAGAGCCAAGTGATTGAACAAACAAACCAATTCAAAACTGTTTTCGAGGAAAGAAAAACAGAATCCATTTGGAGATCTCAAATAGGCCCACAAAAAATCAATTAAAAGCAGCAAGCGAAAGATTGAGATCGAAAACGACAAGAGAGAGAGAGAGAGAGAGTTTTTCCACTAGCCACGCCCCAAAAGCAGCATGAGCAGCATGAAGGGCGGCTTTTCCACAATCAATCGTTGGTTTGGCCGCAAGAAGGGTAAGTCTCCTCCCACCCCCCACACTCGCCACTTTATTCACTATTTTTATTTAAAATTTTGTTTTCCATAGATAAATCTTCTGCGGCCCAAACTGCATCCATGGGAAAACTATCCAAGTCAACCACACAATTGCATCATCTGTCCACGTCGACGGACATTAACTCTATAAACGAGGCTAGTCAATTGGAATATAATCGAATTACACCAATACCCGCTGCCACCAGCAATGCACCATTCGAGCAAACCTTTAGGATCACAGTTCTTTTGCCCAATAACCAGTTGTTTGTCACACGATTGGGCGCACGTGTACTGCTGAGTAAACTGTTGTCCCTGGTCTGTGATCATAAGCAATTGGATTCGGAGAAATATGAGTTCCGGAGTCCTGGTGAGTTTGCCCAAAAGAAAAACAAAAACCGTTCAGCGAGAGAACATCGCGAGAATCTCGTTAGGATTGGTACTCATCTCGTTCATTATTCATCTCTCTTTCCATTTCAGTGGATGCTAGTCAGGTGTACAGCTGCGAGTCGACCATTGGAGCGGTGGGTCTATCAGAGATACGTCTGTGCCTCAAGTCCGAGTCATATGATAGCTTCAATGCCGACTCTTTACCCAAATTCCATCGCACGGGAGCGGCACGGGAACGCGATTCATTAAGCAGCAGTTCAGATTTTAGCAGCAGCCGTAACTCGAAAATCACGGCTAAAACCCCAAGTCCATACAGCTCGAGCAACTCGCTGAATTCAATGGACTCGACGGGAATGAATTATACCCGGACACCGGTGGTAGTGCCGAGTAAGGTGATGGCACCGCCGCCTCGAAAGAAGCGGGCAGCACCGCGGCCACCTAGTCAGGTGGTTATACCAGAGCAATCTGTACCGGAACTGACCAGAGAAAAGAACCCAGAGCCGGCCTATGCGGTAATTGTGAAACGTCCACAATTGTGTATGTCCACACCGAATCTGTCCGCGGAGCTAGATTGCAATGGCAACAGCCCGGATGCATCGGATGGTCATTATGCCACCCTGGAACTGAAGCCAGAAGTCGGTGGTGGCAGCGGCGGGCCAGAGCCATCGCCTCGAAAGCGTTTGCTTCAAATTAAAAAGAAAACCACAGCACCGGCTCCACCACCAGATGCTGGGACCATGTCAGCTGATAGCATTTCATTGGCCTCCACCACGGCATCGATAACGGAGACGACACCAATGCCGCAACCGGCGCCCAGGATTACCACACCACAGACGCCACAAACGCCACAGACTCCGCCACCGCTGCCTGTGAGCACTGCCCCCGCCATACCAGCCAGCAATGTGTCGAAGGTTATCCTGAATCGCACACCTACCCCAGAGCCACGATCGTTGAGTAGTGCAGCGGATGATGATGACAATGATGCGGCATCCAAGCAGGCCGATTCCGGTATTGGTGAACCAGCACCTTCACCCGAACCCGAAGCGGAAACCAAATCCCAAGTGGAATCAAGTTCAGAGGACGAAGAGGCCATCAAGGTGTATAATTTCAAGCTTTGTCAAACTTCAGTCAAGGGTGATCCAATGCCCACCACATTGGCCGAGCTGGCTGTGCTCACAGCAGCCGCAGCAGAAGAGGAGGAGGAGGAGCAGGTGGTGGCAAATGGGCAACTGGATGAAGAGGAAAATGCTATAACCCCCAATGGCATTAGCGAACAGACTTCCCTGTCATCGTGGAACTATTCTGGGCCTATTTCACCACCACCCGATTTTTCGGATCAGCGTCCCAAGGGACTTTCTTCCAACGCCTCCAGCCCATCGTCGCCGCACAATGTCATTGTCGATGAGTTGTCGACGATCATTCAACAACAGCGTCTCGACACGCTAATCCGCAAGCAACCCGAAGTTCAGGAGGAGATTGAATCAGCCAAGCCCAATCGTTTGGCCAATTTCACAATTGCCTCCATATCCAGCTCCAGTTCCAGCTCCAACACTACGACCACGACTACGACCACAACCCACATAACAACATCCGCTACAACTACGAAAATAAGCCGTGCCGACTCTTTTCAGGCAACAGGAGCAACAGGCAACGATTCAGCGGGTTCGCTCAGTATGCGTAGCGCTTCCCATTTGTCGCTCAACAAGGTGGATGCCATGCCAAACGGTGGCTTGAACCAAAGACGCTCCTCCAGCGAACTGAGCATTGGCGAGTCGCCGTCGCTGCAAAGTCTTGAGGTGATCAAAACCATATTGAATTCCCGTAAGAATAGTCTGGCCGATAGTAGCAGCATCAATAGTGGAAGCAGTGCATCAACTTCCCCCCAACTGGAACAACCAAAGAATTGCATTCCCAATGGTGAACAAGTGGAGCAGCTGGACAAAGAGCAGGTCGACGCTTTCATTCCTCCCATCAAGGAGCAGTCTAGTCCCTCACCCAAGCAGCTTTCGCCGCCAATTACACCCGTGAAGGAACAGTCAACAAAGTCCGCGACGGCAGTCAATCTCGTTTCACCAGGCAAACCTCCAATCAAACCACTAAAAGATCAAGTGTCTCTCACAAAGGAACAGTCATCGGCAGCGTCAGTTCCGGCTAAAACCGTTAAGGAGCCAGTTAGTGAAATCATCCAAGCCAAGGAACAAACCAAGCCGGATAGTCCAGTCATCAGTCAAACGAATATCGTGGCTCCACCCAAGGAACAGTCAAGTCCAGCTCCTGCAGCACCGCCTAAACCTGTCAAGGTGGAAACAAATCATCACATTGTCACGACCAAGGAAAAGTCTTTGAATACGTCGCCAGTTTTAACTGAAGCAAGGTCGAGACAGGGGCAAGTGTCCACCTTAAAGTTAGTTACTTCAATTGACTCAGACGATTCCGGTCCTGCTCCGGCGACTGCTCCCATTACAGTTAAAGCTCCGTTAGCTGCACAGCCATCAGAGAAATCCCCTCCAGAAGCTCCTGCGAAGACGGAAGCAAAGCCACTGCCACCTACTTACCGATATTCCGGCCCGCCAAGCATCAACTTTGCCACTTGGAGCGAACGCCCCAAGTCTCAGGTTGCCATTAAGAACGAGGGTGACTACATCTTCGGTGGTTCTTCCACTCCCACTCCCAACTCCAACTCCAACAAGCTGACTATCGAAGTGGCCTCACCCATCTTACGAATGGGTATATCCCAGCGCAAGGACTACCATGTGCCCATTACGGTCAAGCCGTTAACCGATAGCTCAGATGCTAAAGAGGGTCAAGAGAATGAGTTGCCTGCACAAAGTCAATCATCGACTTTGCCTCGACCATCAAAGAGCAATCGTTTCACCTTACCCAATCTTAACCAAGCGCCAATGAGTATATCAAAGATGTCGATCCCCTCGAGCAATACCAATTCCCTGCCGCGACCGAAATCAGTGTTAGTTGAATCTGCTCTTGCTCCAGCAGCGGCTCCTACTCCGGCGCCCTTTGGCCAGAATACTCTGCGACGAACGGGCTTCAAGGAGCGCATGCTGGCCAAAGAGCAACAGGAAAAGGAACAGGCTCTCAGCGTAAAAGTCTCGGTCAATGGCGGGGTGACTAGCGACACATCCAGTGGCTTGCGCACAACCTCAGCAACTGCAACTGCATTTACTCCTGCTCCCGTATCCACTCCTGCCCCTGTTTCTGCTCCTGCACCTGCACCTGCACCTGCACCTAAACCGGTGCCCGCAGCCAAAAGCATAACCCTGCTGAAGAGCACCAAGTCAGTGGAGCTCAAGGTGAAAGAACCTGAGCCCGAACCAGTCATATTACAGGTGAAACTGCGACCCACATTGCAGCCAGCAACAGCGATCAAAGTGACTGCAAATCCTAATCCACCACCTCCACCCCAGCCTCCGGCACCGCCGATGCAATTGAAATCGAATGGAGGAGTACGGCCAACCAAGGTTGTCACGCCCACTTCGCCAGATCCCCGCTCCCAGCTACTGGAGGCCATACGCAATTTCAAACGTGATGAACTGAATCGGGCCTAAATTTTGTAGTGGGTCAACTGCAGCAACGGGAAAAGGATTAGAAGAGGAAACTGAGTAACAACAACAAAACATGCACAAAGCAAATGGCCCAAAAAACACAAGAAAAACACTTTATTCGTTATTATAGAAATTTTAATTTGTGTTTCTTTTTTTTATTAATTTTCTTTTGCTTCTTTACCCGAAAAAAATATTGTAAATATTTAACAAAAAAAAAAAAAAAAAAAATTGTAAATGAAATGGGAATTTATGTTTATCCTCTTCTTTTTGCCCATTCGCAAGTTTTGCTAAATTGTGTAAAACTTTTTGTTATTTTGTAATTTTATGCCTTTTTTTAAATGAAACCATTTTTTTGTTTTTAGTCATTAGGTCACAAAGCAAAAAAAAAAAGAAAGAAAAGAAATGGAAAAGAAATGGAAAAAATTTTCGAAAGCTTTGCGAAAATTATTCTATATATCTTTATATACAAATATATATATATACAGTACAGTTATTAAAATGCATATTTTATTTATGTACGTATGCCTTAGTGAATTATAGTAACCAATTTTCTAACCAATGGGACTGGTCTACTTAGTCGTGTCAAAACATCAACAATAGAAAAGAAACAAAAACACTAATAGCACAAAATAGCAAAGCAACAATTGTTAACTATGCTAATAAATTATTATACATGTAATACAATAATTGTTAAAAAAAAAAAAAAAAAAAAAAAAAAAAAACAACAGCAACAAAAGTGAATTAATAAAGAAAACATTTCACAAAAGACAAACAGATTCGACTTTTTTAACATCAAATTTTAAGTACATATAGTGGATTTGTGAAGGGATCAACAAATTGAGAAATAACCGCTGCTTCAAAAAAAAAGAGAAGAACGTTTTAAATGCCAAGATTTTTTTATCGTTTCGCGCCAACCTACTTGGCTTCTGGCAACGCTGCAAACACAAATCGATTATTAAATTATCGTCTTGCACAGTTGCGACATCTAGTCGAATTAAGAGAAGAGCGCCCCCTGGCGAAGTGACCGATCAGCTCGATGAAGAATAACAACAACAAAACAAAAAAATAAAAAAAAAAAATAGTTGATTTCGCTTTATCGCGAAGAAATCAAACTTTTTGGTAAGCGAGAGTGAAAAAGGAGGGTAATCGTGGAACTGCAAACAACCAAGCCAATTTTATATTGATGGTGCACGGGGGACGATAAATTTTGGATGTCTGCGTTAGCGCCAGAGCTGCCGTCGATGAAAGGCGCGATTTCCGCAAATGTGGATGTACATGTGGATCCAGATGAGGAATCGAGCCCATTGGCATCGACAGCGAGGAGAACAGCTGCTGCATCCTCATCCACATCTACGTCGTCTCTGCATGAGCCAACGTCTTGCGAGCTAAAGCTAGTTTGGTGCAATAACAACAACAACAACAACAGCAACAATGGAAATCATCTGGACTTCAGTTCATCTTCGTCATCGACATCACTGTCGTCAGTGCTGCGCAATGTGCACAATGATTGGATAAACAAGGGAACCACACAACCCCCAATCGGTCATGCTCGAAAGATTTATCAGGCTAAAGGTGCTTCTGGCGGTGGCGGTGAGTTGGATGTAGTTTTGTTTGTCACTTTGACCTTGGCTGATCTTCTTCAACTTGCACTCCATTTACTTTAGGTGAAGCGACTCGTGCTGCCAACGATGATGATCTGCGTCTCACCAAGATCATTCGTAGACTGCATCAGGAGACAAATTCCACTGCAGCTCTCGAATTGTGCCATAAATTGGAATTGGCTGTGCGCAGTCCCATGAATATGGGATATTTGAAACGATCCTTTGATAGCGTCTTGGAGAGCATATTGCCATTGTATAAGCAATGCCCACCGGCCGTGCTGGAAGAGTGCAGCAAGTCATTGGGCCTGATGGGCTATATAAACCGCCAGTCTTATCCGATTTACCATGAATTTATACTGAAACATTACAGAGCCACCAAAAGGATGCAGCGATATTTAATTCTCGCCCTCCACACAACACTCAGGTAAGTGTGGCTTTAAAAAAGAGTTCCAAACCCATATGAATCTGTCCATTTGTTTCCCTCCCCCCACACGCACCATCAGTTTTGATACGAAATGCGAACTCCACATATATTCGGAGAAGATTATGCTGACGCTTAAAGATTTTCTGGAGAATGCCGAGAATGCCGATAGTTTTATGGCAATCAGTAGCACTCTGGTGCAGTTTGCCCAATGCTATCGCCAATCCTTTGAGATGCACTTCACCGATGTGGTTGACATCATCATTGGCTGGCAATTGGAAACGGGCCAGCCGAAGCAATTGAAAGCCCATTGTGCCCAGGTGCTGGAGCAACTGACCCCGTATTTTAGCAAGCAAATGGACTTTAGCTATGGCCTGCTCGCCCAGTTCTTGGAGGACATAACATCGGGCATTGAGGAGAAAAGCGATCTACATGAGAATGGATGTGTAGGGTCATCATCTGGTTGCTCGGAGCGTATTGGTTTGTTCGTGGGCGCCTTTAATTCCCTGCTAAAGTGTCTGGCACGCATGCAAGTATTTGTTGGTATACCCACGTGTGAGTCCATTGTGGCCACAGCTTTGGATCACTTGACGAAATCATTGGCGCAATCTCTAGTCGGAAATGGCCCCGAATCGCCGGCATCTGTGGCCGCTTTGGTTAATATAAATGAGCTACTGTGCATTTGTCTAATGAACGGCTATCGGGGATTGGAGCCCAGCACTCTGGAAGAGGTTATAGTTGTGCAGCTGGAGCAAGTGCATCACTTGGAGGACCAGCAGAGGCAAAGTCTGCTCTATCTGCTGCTCTGTACAGTGCGTAAGCTACGTGCTCGCCTGCCACCCAATCTCGTGGAATTGATTTTTCTATTTCGTTCGGAACATGGCTGCCAAACTTACTGGGCTCAAATTAGACTACAAACCGAATCCGTACCATATAAATTGTTGTTGCGCACCTGCCAGGAGACATTAATGATTAAGAACGTACCTCTGCTGCAGCAGGCCTACAAATATCTGGTGGACGACATTGATTTCTGCCTCCAGGAGCTGTACAACACAGAGCACTCGCTGGCGGATACCGAGGAGGCGGCTCTGCTCCTCATCTTTCATCTGGCCGCTTTGGGGGCTCTGGCCAAACAAACATCTTCCATTATTGGCATGTATGCCTGCAAACCTTCAATCCTGGAACTGCTCATACGGAAATGTCGGGCCGACGACCTGGCCCTGTGGTCCCGCTACCCTGGGACATATGAGGCCATATTGAATCTACTGGCCACCCATTGTCAGGCCAATCATAATTTTCGTACCACTTCCAGTCTACTGCGCGATGACAATATGCAAAATCCCGAGCACACTTCACCAACGGCACAGAGCTTTGAGACTATAATCGGGTTCCTGGCCAGGAATCTGGAGCATTCGTTGCAACTGACACAGCAGAATTTGAAGTTACTGCTACGATGGACCCACTCCTTGCTCCACGAGTGCCGGGAACGTGCCTCAACTTTACTGGAGCATCCGGATTTTATGTCCATATGCCGGAGTGTTGGCCAAATAGCCTCGAAATGGGGTCACCTGGAAGCAGCCGCGTGTATACAATCCGTTTTGAGCTATGGCCTCACCTCCCAGCAGGATCCGTTGTTGTTGCTCTATCGGGATGCAGCACTCCAACAAATTAAATGGATATTGGCGAGCAATCAATTGCCCGTATATGCCCAAATCTATGCCCAATTGCCGCTTCATGTGACGCTCTTTGCTGGCGGAGTGCCCAGTCCGCGAATCTGCCTGTGGCAGCAGAAGATCAGTCAATGCAGTTCCGTCCGTGATACCGTGTTTCGTGAATTCTTCGAGCATCTGCAGCAATCGGAGCAACAGCAATTGAATCACTCATTGCGAGAGCTATTCGTGCGAAGTTGTCAAATCTCGGCCATGGATGAGCGTCAGGAGATGCTGTCGCATTGCGTTAGACGGTGTCAGAGATTGGCTGCCGCCTGGATGCAATTCGAGGCGGCACGATATTGTGTGGATCAAAAGCTGAGGACGACATTGGGCAAACCGCAGGACACATTCCTGGGATTCGAGGCCATTATTATGAGGCATGCCCGTCTGCTGAGCGGGTGCGCCAAGGAGGCCGAGCGCGTCGATCTCGATGGACTCAGTTTGATGCAATTGTCCAACATGCAAATGAATCTAAATATGCTTCTGGGTTTTCTTGATGCCCTCGAGAAATTGATCTATAATGCAGCCGAGGGTACAGCCTTTGCCCTCCGGACGCCGGAGAAGCCGGTTTCGGCATTTTTCAGGCTCAACAATCCGACGTGCCAATCCTGGTTCAATCGCATACGGATCGGAGTGGTCATCATAGCCATGCATAGTCAGCAGCCCGAGCTGGTCATCCGTTATGCCCAGGTGAGTCCAACCTATTGATCTTGCATCCATTAATTTATCGATCGGTCTCTTTCTCCACTTACAGCAAATTCTTTTGACCCAGAATCCCCAAGATTGCTCCTTTAGCCAGGCCCTGATCTATTTGGCCTGGGCATGGATATGCTGTCAAGAGGCGGACTCATTGCGAGGCCTCTACCTATGGGCTCGTGGCAAGGTCAGTGGCAAGACCTTTCAATGGCTACACTGTGCTGCGGATCAGGCAGCTGGACGCAAGGAATCAGCCTTGTCGGGCTACAGTCAGCTTCTGGCAGAGGATGACAACGAATTGGAGCCACATACGCGACAATTTGTTATAGCCCAAAAGATGCAGTGCCTCCAGGATCTGGGTCGTTGGTCACGGCTAGTTGAACTGAAGCAGAAGCATCTGAATCGTCCAGAGGATAGCGAGCTAAATCCCTTTCTGCAGCGTAGCAACGTGGAGGTGAGTGCTCTAGAGAAACTGTTGGCCAAGAGTGAGGAACCCTCCTCCAATTCGGAGGAGTTGAATGCAGCCATGCAGCAGCTCAGTGTGTGGCCCAAGAACTGGGATCGTGATGGAGGTTCGAGGCGTCATGCCAGCTGCTCCTCGCGTCATGTGCACCAGGAATTGGAGAATTTGGTGCTGAAAAAACTGTTGCGAGTGGAACAAAAGGATGATGAGATGCAGCCCCTCTTGGATATGGATTGGCGGGAAAGCTTGCTCAATCCCAGCTGTGATCCACAGCCCAGTCAAGAGATGATTCTGCTCAAGCACGTTGCCCATCAAATGAAGAGCCAGCAAGAGCAGCAGCAAATGGACTTATGTATGCTCCCATCCCCGGATTGCAAACGCTCCTCGAGCATCGGCAGCAGCATATTAATACGTTGCATGGCCTGGACGCAGTTACTCCGTCGGCATTGCAACACCAGTGGCGGTTCTTGGGCCTCGCTGTGCTTGGCAGCGGCAACGGCAGCCCGCAAAGAGGGCAATCCTCAGACCTGTCAGCATCTATTGGAACAATATTTTGGCCAATCCTTGGAGGATATGGCCAAGCAGCTGCCTCTTTCCCTCGAACCCCTGGACACGGAAAATGAGCAGCTAATGCTTGGCTATAGCGAACTAGCCAAATGCCTCCAAATGCAGGGAAATGATCCAAATGCTTCCATCAATGTTTGCTCCTCCCTTTGCCTGCGCATTCAGATGTCCAGCTCTTCCGCAACAGAGACCGCTTCCTGCATAGCATCCGGCCTATTGTTGACCCTATCTGATTGGATATCGGCCCGCAGTTGCAGTGGCTTGGCCACAAATCTCTCGCCAACCTTGCAGCAACTCGTCAAACAGTTGCCCGAGTGCCCATTGACCAACAACTCGTCGTCCCTGCAGCCGCCGCTTAGCATACCGCAGGGCGAGCGCCTGGTGGCCCGTCTCATTCACGCCAGCCTGGTGCAAAAGCCAAACTGCGAGGAGGCCCTGATAGCCTATGGCAATTGGTGCTATCGCTGGGGCAAAAAGATCGTCGACAGCGGCTGTGTGCTAACCCAAGCGGATGTGACAGCCATTGGCCAGGCTTGTGGTGGAACCCTGCCGCTTGATGGTGAACGACTGGCCGAACTGGTGCAGACTCTCAGCATGGCGGCTGGAGGCGGCCTGGGGGTCAACTGTGAGATTGAAGTGTGCACAGAGACGGGCCGCATTCGTGATGAGGAGGCGGCCAAGGTGTGCCTGAGGCAACTAAGCGTCCTGGCGGATAAGCCCAACAGTGTGCTGGATGACATTTTGATGATTTGGCGGCGAGCCATTGCCAATACCTACGATTACTATAAGAATGCGGCCAAATCGTACTTCCATTATCTAAGTGTCAAGGCGGGAACCATCAGCCCAAGCAATGCCAGCGGCACCGCCACCATCAGCGATTGTCCGGGAAGTCAAACGAAACGGTTTCAGGTGGATGATAGCAATATGGTTACCACTACGCTCCGCCTGCTGCGGTTAATTGTCAAGCATGCCAGCGGATTGCAGGACGTTCTGGAGCAGGGTTTGAGGACCACACCGATTGCCCCCTGGAAGGTCATCATTCCGCAGCTATTTAGCCGGCTCAATCATCATGAGGTTTATGTGAGAAAGAGCGTATGCGATCTGCTATGTCGTTTGGCCGAAAGTCATCCCCAGTTGGTCATCTTCCCCGCCGTGGTGGGTGCTAATCGTGAAGTGCCAAAGGAGAAAAGTGCCAACAACAGAGAGGCGGCTGCAGCGTCGTCGGCGGCTACTACCTCCTCCGCTTTGCCAAATCTGAAAGAGGAATGCTGTTATGGCTATCTAATTGGAGCACTCCATCAGCAGTTCCCCGAGGCGGTTCAGCATGTCCAGCTGCTGGTGAAAGAGCTGAGACGCGTCTGTCTGCTATGGGATGAGTATTGGATACACTCGCTGGTCCGCATCAACAATAGTTACGTGTGTAAGGTGAATGCCCTAGCCACCGAATTCAAGCCCGATGATCATGAGGGAAAGAACAATTGCTTCAACAGCCTGCGCCCACAAATCCTTGCCGATTTAGAGGCAGTGGTGGCCTTTACTTCGCGTCCTGCTGAGACTAGCTACGAGCGGAGTTTTAAGCGCAGTTTCGATGGTCCCATCAAGGCCACACTGGAGGCAGTTCGCGGGCAACGTTATCCGGACGCCTGGGAGAAGCTGAAACAGCTGTATCACATCCTACAGGCCAATATGATACGGGGCACAAGTAATACCCTCAAAATGCAGAGCCTAAGTCCTGTACTCTGTGAATTGGGGGGCAGGCGCATCTCCATGCCGGGCCTGGATGGTGGCGAGGCGGTCTATATCGAGAGTGTCGAGGGCACGGTGTGCATTCTGCCCACGAAAACTAAACCCAAGAAGGTGGCCTTCTATGGCAGCAATGGACAGCGCTATACATATCTATTCAAGGGTCTGGAGGACTTGCATTTGGATGAGCGGATCATGCAGTTTCTGTCCATTTCGAATGCCATTATGGCGTGTCGAAGTGATGCGCCCACCAATTCCATTGGAGGCTCCTATCGTGCCCACCATTATTCGGTCATCCCGCTGGGACCTCAATCGGGTCTCATCAGTTGGGTGGATGGGGTGACGCCTCTCTTTGCCCTCTACAAGAAGTGGCAACAGCGGCACATTCAATCCCTTAAAAATGGTCCCAATGGCCCATCGCGTCGCTTCACCGATCTTTTCTACAGCAAATTGACTCCACTTCTGGCTAAGCACAGTATGGTAATAACGGATCCCAGACGACAATGGCCCATAGCGGCATTGAGGCAAGTTCTGGCCGAACTGTCCAAGGAGACACCAAGCGATCTGCTATCCAGGGAGTTGTGGTGTCAGTCGGGCAATGCGGCCGAATGGCGTTACTCAGTACGAAAATACACCATGTGCATGTCCGTGATGTCCATGATTGGCTACGTTATTGGACTGGGCGATAGGCATCTGGATAATGTGCTTATCAATATAAGTAGCGGTGATATTGTCCACATTGATTACAATGTCTGCTTCGAGAAGGGTCGCACTCTGCGCATACCCGAGAAAGTGCCCTTCCGTTTGACACAGAATCTAGTTAATGCATTGGGAGTGACTGGCGTAGAGGTAAGTCATGATAATTTCTCATACATATGTATATATTTTATTTTCTAAATTACATCAGATGTTTAAATAATAGACCGACCGATCGATTGATCGATCGGTTGATTGTACCCATAGGGTCAAGTATATAGAAAGTAAATAGTATTGATATTAATTCGATTCATATCATGTGAATCATGTGACACATCTCTGAGAAAGGTCAGACAGTGACCTATCGATCGACCTTTGGCCCTCTAGAAGGTCGCACACAGTTTGCTAACCGCGCTTCTTGGCACAACAATATCAGAACGAAATACTCGTATTTTTATTTTCACCTAGAACCAGTTGGGAATTATAAGATTCGAGTTCATTGCGTGGAACTGGTCTTGCTGCTGCTAGCTTCCTCAACTCTCTGTTTACAATCAGCTGGCAATTGATCATCCACATCCTCGTGATCAACATCCTGATCATGAGCCCGACACCAACGCGATGATTTGCAGCACAATGTTCGAGCGAAAGCCCGACGGAATCCTGCATTCTTCCATGAGTAAATAATCGGATTCAATGCCGAATTGGTAATGGCTAATGAAAACGCCGCCTTGTATATCATCGAACCGCTGTGGCACATGCGAAACAATTGGGCAATGGCCACAATGAAATACGGTAGCCAGCACAACGTAAACGAACCCATAATGAAGACAACGATTTGCACACTCTTCCAATCCGGATGCAGGAGACTTCCGCTCGCATTCGTATTGTAGACAACCGATTGACGCAATCGATGTGCCTGCTTGGAGGCCTCACGCATAATCCGCCAATAGAAGACAAACATACATATCCAAATGATGGCGAAACCGGGAGTTATCACCCCAGCCACATACCACGAGGAGAGCACCTCATCGAATTCGCAGCTCTGAGCCTCTGTCCAGTTGTTCCAAAAGACAGGCAGAAGGGCTATAAAGGCTCCGAAACACCAATTTCCTGTAATTATGGCATATGCCATGCGACGTGTCATATAACTGTGAAGGGAAAGAGATAGAGAGAGGTAGAGAGAGAGATCAAGAAACATATATATCTATTAGCGGGTTTTAGATATATAATGAAGATATGGTTAAACTAATCTTATCGTTCCTGTTTTGTTTTTCATTTGATAATTCTGATCACAATCATTTGCTTCGAAAAAAAAAGTAATTCCCATAGAAGATTGAATTTAAACTTAATGAATTAAGATTAGCACAATTAAACAGAGTTTTCCGATTATATATTTTAATGTCAAAGATCCAAACACTATTGGGATATTCTCATTTAGTTTTCATATTATTATAGAATTGTATAGATTGACGAATGTTGGAACATATCAAAAATAAAATGGTCTATAATCATATTTAGAAATTGAAAAAAGACTCAACCAAGAAATAGACTGAGCTGATCCTATCTTATTCGGATAAATATTAGGACTACTCACCGTCTGTAGTGAAGGGCATAGACAACGGCTATATAACGGTCTACGGCAATCGATATCAATGTCAGCATGGAGACACAGCAGGCACAAATGAATAGAAAGAAGCGCATCAGACAAAATCCCCGTATGCGACCCAAATCCGAGCCCAAATAGAAGGCTAGATGATAGGGCAGGGCCAGGCCGACCATAAAATCCGATACCGCCAGTGACAAGATGAAGAGATTCGAGATAACCGATCGAAGATTACGGCAGGTCCGAACTGCAACAATTGTTAGGATATTGCCACCGAGTACAATGACAAAGAGTATGGCATTTATGATTAGCCAAAGCAAGAGACCAGGTGAGAGGGTGCTCTGTATGGATATATCCTCTTCTGTTGCCTCGGTTTCATTCCAACTGGCCAATAATTCCAATCTGACCATTGTTCCTGTTGTTGCGGTCCCAGACGCAGTCATTTTGGTTACAGACAAAGCGCACACTGAACCGTAATATGCACGCGATGCCAATGGCTAACAATCTGGCAGTGGACTCGAAGCTCGAGCTTAACTATGGAGAAGGATTTACGGACTTTCGGCATTCGGCCCGACTCGATTCGACTCAACGCTACCCGACTCGACTCGACCATTGTCGTATGGTCGTGGGCGTAGTTTGTTTACGTTTCGGTTTGCCATCCAGCACATCATCATGAAGTACATCATGGCTGATAAGGAAAGCCAACGATCCACCGTGAGAACCGCAATCCGTTGATAAGCCAGGCCAAACGCATTTTAGCCATGTGGCCGGACCGGTCCGGACCGGCACGAACATCGGCACTCGAACAGAGTGCACACACAGAGTTGAAATGCTTGGATCTCTTGGGGGTGATTTACCCATCATCATCACACAAAACCCCATTAACGCATCTACCCCATCTATGTGGCTCGAAAATATCTATAAATAAATTGATAAAAACACACATCAAATTCGACAAATAGTATAGACATATGTATCTATATCAGATTGGAATGGAAATTAAATATCATAGAAAGTTTCATTTGGCTATGACTAAATTTCTATACTCTTAAAAGACCCAAGATGATGAAATCTTTCCAATATCTACTATGAATTGGTACTTTAAGTAATTGCAAATATCTTCTGTCTCTTTTACTCCAAAAATATGTCCCATTCTCTCACAAAAAAATTGTAAGAGCATTGCTCTTTTCATATCTTTCATCTCTCTCTTACACATACATACATATGGTTAAAACTGATTTATTTTCATTGACCATTCCGCTCGGCTTTTCAACTAATCATAAGTTTCCTTTTTAGTCCGATTTCGACAAATTATGTACATAAGAAAGAAGCTTAATAGCTCAAGATTTAAAAGACAAGCACTGACTAATTTTCCGTATACCCTTCAATAGAGTATAAGGCAAGGACAAACAAAATATATATAGGAAAGCTTTTTTTTGCAACATTTGTTTCTACCCCCCCAAAAAAAAGAAACAACAGCAACAAAATAAAACGGGTCAATATACGTACATATGTACATGCATATAAAACACTACCAATATATATGTAGAGTCTATTGTCTATATAACTAGTCAGTTTTTATGGCTACTATATCTAACGATATACTATATAAAGTTGTCGCATTTTCCTTTATCTAAAATATCTGAAGACAAAAAAAAAATGTGAAATTTGCAACCAATAATTATTATTTTTCTCTTTTCTGCACCGATTCGCGGGGGATAAGGGTTATCCCTTTTCAATTTCAAGCAAGTGTAAGAAGAGAAAGCTTTTACCTGGTTTGTTATTTCAATTCCTCGAAACTTTGATCAACCGTTTGCATTGGAATCATTGTTTATTGTCATGACAAATAGAGAAGGCCGATTCCATATAAATACATAATCCATATCTGAAGTATGTTTAAACAGTTTTCAAGTGAATCGGAGATTTGTGGTTTAAAGGGGAATTATGTCATAAGAAATAGAGCGATGTCCAGTAGGTTTCTGTAGATCTTGACTAAGAGATATATGTTTTCCAAAGGAAAGGGAAGTCACAGAAAAAAAGATCAGCAAGATATGGATTAATGGATATATCCTGATTCAATCACTTAAAACTGTTATTAAAACTTGATCCTGGAAAAAGGAGGAGAAGATAGCTTTTAGTTGACTAGTTAACTTTAAGAGCACACCTCGTTACACTCATCAGTTTTTGGGAAGAGTGTGCTAAAATCCGACAGTCTGATAGACAGACAATCGGACAGATAGATCGAATGTAGAACATGGTTATGGCGTTATTTGTCATATCATAAAATCAGCAATGCTAAATAGGCAACTTGTAATATTGTACTCGTATAGTCAATGACAATTTCTATTGTATAGATAATAGAATTGTTAGATGGATTGAGGGCTTGCAATGGTGTGGATGGGGGGGGGGGTAGAGGATTGGATTTATTGATTTGTAGTTTGCCATTGGTTTTTATTGCACTCATTTTACGATTATTTGTTGTAGGGAGCCTTTCGCTTGGGCTGTGAATATGTGTTGAAGGTGATGCGAAAAGAGCGGGAAACATTGCTAACCCTATTGGAGGCATTTGTATACGATCCACTAGTCGATTGGACTGTCAGTGATCGGGGCGGTGTGATGCTCAATACCAAGCAGGCCCAACAGCACGACATGATCATGATCAAGGGTCACAAGAAGGACAAGGCATCGAAGCCATCGAAGCTGCATGACTGGGAGACAAAGAAGCAGCATTTTGTGGGTAAACTGAATCAACTGGAAAAATTCTGGTCCCAATACAAGTGAGTAGTAGTCCCCAATCAAGGCAAAAAGTTGGCTATAATTAATTGTATTTTTCGTCAGAATCGACATGTTGGCCCAGGTGACGGAAATGAGCGATGAGATTGCTAACTTACAGGTGGCTCAGTGTAAGCATTTGGCCTCGGAGCAGGAACTGCAAGAGCTGAATCAACGCAGCGCCCTGATAAGCGAAATTCAATCCCTCGGCTCGGCCATTGAGAGTCATAGCTTCAATTCGGCCTCAATGCGTTACAAGGTGACTCGACGGAACACAGAATTGCTGGCAACGCATTCGAATCAACGGCAGTCTGATTATGCCATGGTGCAGCGTCTGTTGGATAGCTACCATCGATGTGTGCAGCAGCAGCATCTGTCCGATTTGAGTGTCCAGTTGATACAGTTTAAACTCGAGGGCAGCAATTGGCACAATGAGTATGTGGCCCTGGCGGAGGTTCTACAACTGCATTTGCCCGGCCAGATTTTGGCCAGCTATGAGGCCACAAGAAATGAAATCGACGGGCTGATGCACTGCATCAATGATCTGTCTCTGCAGAGTGTGGAGCATTTAACCCAATATGCAGCAGTCATGGAATATTTCCCAGAGCAACGTTTAAAGGAGAATAACATATTTGTAAGATTCAATGACTGCTTTACGGAGTATATAAAGGGCGAAGGAGGATGTTCATCCGCCTCCCTGGCCTCCTCGTTGACCTGCTCGACCACTTCCACACACTGTGGGAAGACGTCGAATGCTCTGGCCACAGCCGAAATCCTTGAGAATGTTTGGAATTATCTTCGCTATCAATTGGAAAAGGCCACACAACGTTATATCGATAAACAGGGCGATTCAGTCCTAATGTCCTCCAAATCGTCAATGATCTTGAGATTAATTGATCAGAGCGGCCTGAGTCAGGAATTGCTCAAGGCCACTGTATGCCGCTCTTTGGACAGGGCCAGCATGGCATTCAGTTCGTACGCCTCATCAGCTATGGCCACCCAAAATGAAGATTTGTTGCAGCATCAGCTTCGATACATCCATGTCGTTCGCTCCATGTGCCAGGGTGTCCTCATAGAGGGTGAACAATCCCAAATAGCCCTGGCCCAGCTGATTGAGTTGGAGAGTCTACTTGCTGTCCTTACCCAGCTAAAGCAGAGCTTTGAGCGTGATTTGCCTGCCAGTATATACAAGTATCTCTTAATGAATACGAATTGGGAGCTACTCAGACGCCTGACTCACCTGGGAGCCAATGATCTGGCTCTACTTTATAGAACTGCCATCGAATTGCCCACAGCTGGTGTTCAGACCATGGAACAGAAGTTCCTTCGGACTCTTCAGCCGGCGTATGAGCAATTCGAAATGTTGGCCAAGTCGCTGGGAAAGATTGTGAGGAGCATTAAGCTAATGTTGGACGACATGCAAGTGGAACAACATTTGGTAGGTCCCATCAATTTCGAGACATTTCGGAGAAGTTTTTTCATCTTTTCATTTGCAGGAGCTGGACATATTCAAGAATCAGAGTTCCGGAACACTCAGCGATAGTTGCTTCTTTGACTGTATATTGCAGACCCTGGAGATTAGCCGGAGTTTCGATTTACGGCAAATGGCTTTGCCCATGGGGAGTTTCATACAACGTCTACAGGATGAATATCTGGCCAGCACTTTGCCAATTTTGGCATATAGTTATTACAGCAGCTGTGGGCCACGTTGCCAAACATTGCTGGCCGAGGAGGGGGCCTCACCGGATGCCCTGTCCAAGGCGGAGCAGTTGTGCGATGGCCTCTTCTTGGCCCTGCAAATGGAGACCTCAATGCAGCAGCTGCAGGCCCAGATCAATCAATATAATCAGCAAATTGAATTGCAGACTCTGATCGCGTCGGCCCATCACTGGGCCTATGACCTGCAAATCGGACAAATACGTTTTGCTCATGTCATTAGCAAGGAGAAACTGTGCACCGCTATCTACAAGAATTGGCAGGATCTGGAGCGGCATTTGGCCAGTGTGCAGCGTCTGCAATTGAATTTGGAATCGCAGCTGGTGCAGCTGCAGAACCAGCGTTCCAATTGGAATCGCAATCACATCGACAGCCTGTTGCGCAATGAGCAAATGCAACGGCAGTCGGCAGCTGCCCATTTGGGTGTGGTCAGCCAGATAATGGTGGACTCCAGTACTGTATGCCGGCTAGAGCATGTGGTCGAGAAAGATGACGATCAGCTATTATTGGGCCATCTGGAGCAATGGCTGCAATGCTTCGCCCAATGGCAGGCAAGCAGCAGTCGGCTTAGTCCGGTCGAACAGGCTTTGGTACAGCTTCTCGATCCGGAGGGGTCAATCGATCAATGTTGGCTTCAGAATGTCCAAGGCCTGCTGGAGGAGCACACCTGCAAGCTGCAACGTGAGATTGCCGCCTTGGAATGTGAGCAGCAAAGCAAACATCAGTTCATCTGCACTCTACTCAAGGAGACGCAGGTAAGCAATGACCGAACGAACGAACTTGTGTGTAGTTGAAGGTGTATCATTTTGTTGAATTAATCAGCGCCTGCAGGATTCCATGCCAAGGATACATGTACGCAGCCTCTGCTCCGAGGCGCAGACTCAGGGCCAGGGCAAGTTAATACCCCAGGATGTGCAGCTACTGTGTGGCCATGTGCGAGACTGTCAGCGCACATTGCAGAATTTCTTCCAGCGCCTTATGGACCTACGCAAGGATCTGTGCGGGGAACGACGCATGCCGCTGCAGCCAGCGATTCTGGAGAGTTGGCGACAGCAGCTGCTGCAAATTCGAAACGCTGCCAATCAGGAAATTGACGAATATTTCAAAAGTGTTGAGGAGTTCTTGCAAAATGCCAGCGAGGTTCATTCTCTGCCCTATGAGAACTTTGCCCAAACCAAAGGTTAATTGCAATTCAAAATGTTTTAGTTCATTGGTGATAGCTTCCCTAATCTACTTAACAGGTGCGGCTAATCTGCACGAGCAGAAACGAAATGCCTATGGCGTATCCGTTTGGAAGAAGATACGCATGAAACTGGAGGGTCGCGATCCAGATGGCAATCAACGCAGCACGGTGGCCGAACAGGTGGACTATGCCATACGTGAGGCAACCAATCCAGATAATCTGGCTGTACTCTATGAGGGCTGGACACCATGGGTCTAGAACATATATCACACTGGGGTCACATTCGGGCCCTCGTTAAATGTTTTCACACAAGGAACTGCTACATTTTTCGGGACTTAACTTCAAAAAAAGGGGTCCATGCATCCAAGCAACTTAAATGCCACATGTCGGCCAGCTGCCTTAAGATGCGTTGCCTACCGCTCGCCGCCTGTCCTATAGTATAGGGCCACCGGCCAGTGCGTCCAAAACCCCCTTCAAAAAAAGTAAACGGAAAATATAGTTAGGAATGCGCTCCATCCCGGACGCGGACTCTTGGAGCCAGGCCATTGTGCAAATTCATTCAATGTGGTTTACGTATTGGGAGGCAAACCAAATGATCACAGAACTAGAGTCGGTTCTTCATAGCTGACCATCAACAAAAAAAAAAAAAAAAACCAAAAAAAAAAACGAAAACAAGAAAAAACCGGTCTTTTCCCCCCACACATTTGTTATGATTTATTTCCTTCTTTTTTTTTGCCCCTCATCAATTTGATTCCCCTACCTTTCCAACTTTAGTTTTTTCTTTTTAGACCTAAATCCCCTTCCCCCCCAATGTGAATGCAATTATGTTACAAATATTTTAATCATTTAGCTAAGCCTATGTTAAACCAAATTATCGGTAACCAAAACAAACGAAAAAAAAAATATATATATATATATGTGCATAGGTATACATATATGTATTAATATGTTCTCATAATCAAATCAAATTGTGTATAATCTTTTAAATTTTGTTATTATATTAGTTTAACCTTTTTTTACGATTATCATTTTCTTTCTTTTCAAATGGAATAAAACGCAGTACTTTAAAAGAATAAAATGTTAAATGTGTTACTACTATATCGCCAGGATCTGCGGAAATTCGAAATTCAAATCATATAAAAAATATCATTAAATTTGAAATAATGATGTCCCTCAATGAAACAAATATTCGGGGTATATATGTATGTTATATAATCACTCATTTATTTTCTATAATTCATTCCTCTCTTTTTTTTTCCTCCCGTTTCTCTTATACTTAATTGTTATTATCTCTCGTCTATGGCCTGACTTAAAGTTGCAATTACAATTATATTCTTATTTATTTTCCTTCCCATTTTTTGTTTTTGGTTTTTGCTTTTGGTGCCTAACGGTGGCGCCCCATGCAATGTTGCAGTAAACCAGCTAGGTTTAATTTTTCATGATTTTGTTTTCTCAAATTTTGGTTAGGGTGTAAAAAGTTTTGAAATATTTCCTCTCTTTATGTTTTTTTTTTTTTTTTGGTTTTTGTTTTCATTATTCATTCTTAATTTTTTTGTTCATCGTTCAGTATCATCGACTTTTATCATACAAACAATTATCAAATATAAAATGAAAATTTGTCAAGTTTTCATTTTTCTTTTACATAAGATCATCGTCATTTTCGAAAGCAATTTTGTGTTTTTCTTAGTTTCTTTTGGGGATTTTCTTAAAGTTTTTCTTCATTATGTTTTCTGTTTGTTGAAAATAAAGTCAATGCCCAGAACTCTTTTTATATATTATCAATATATATATGTACAATACATTACAAAATAATTTTTACGAGTGTGTGTGTGTGTTTAGGTGTCCGTGTGTGTGTGTGACAATGTTCTAGTTGATTTCGTTTTTTTTTTTTTTTGGAGCAAAGAAAAAAAAAAGAAAAGAATGAAATTAAAAAGTTAAACTTAAAATATATCATATATCAGATGTACATATAGCATATTAGAGGGCCGGAGCAACTTCGGCTTGGCCGTAGTTTCTATACCCTTGCAAATTGGCATTTTGAGCGTTCAAGTCATATTAGAACTATTACTAGTATACATATTGAAACTATATATATATTTTTATCAAATTTCCGATATATAAGTGCTTATTGAAGCGTTTGGGATATAGACAAACAAGCAATTATAATAAATTAGATTTAACTTGTATTATATATATATTATAAACAACAATTTTATTGCACTTAAAGTCAACCGATAAAAAAGAACATATAAAATTGAAAGAGAATTTTATAAAACTATTATAAATATTTAATCAACCAATCAGCTCTTTGGAACAAAAATCCGCGAATTTATCTAAAAATTACAATTACAAAGGAAATCACAAAATGGTTATATGTATAGTCGTCTTTGGGCGGCTGTAACTAACTCAAAAACAGACACACGGAGAATTCGGTTTGTCATGCGACTAGGGTATATATATATATATACACTAAAAGCATTATATAATCGGAATTGCTTTCGTTTTTGGGCCTCATTTACTTGGGCCTTGATCTTGTTGTTGCTAGGGCATACAAAAATAACTACGATTAATATATGTTTATATAAATATAAAAAAGAAAAAAAAAAACAAAAACGCACGGCGCCTGACTATGATATATCTATATATATATATATATATCTTCTTCTCTCTGCGTGTCTCTTACTCTCTTTCTCTGTTCAAGACAGATAGAAGAATTACATAGATTTCACGTTTGTTTCGTTTTCTTTTTTTTTTTTTGTTGACCAGAATTACAAAATTTTCACAATTACGACAGAAAAGAAAACAACATTAAAGCTACAATATAAAAAGGATAATAATAAAAAAAAACCATTATAAATAATATTAAACATAAATGTACAATTTGAAAGATTCTTCTTTCCTTTTTTTCTTTTGTTAAACAAAAACTAAACTAATTAACGCCCTCTCTATTAACTTCTTATTCGTTTTTTTGTTGTTGTTTTTTTTTTTTTTTGGTTGCTTTGCTTTTGTTGGTTGCTTTCTTCTTCTCTAATTTAGACATAATTATTAATTGTTATATTAATTATTGTTGTTGTATGTCGTATGTTTTTCCGTATGTGTGTGTATATATATATATATATATGTGTGTGTGTGTTTCTTGTTATTTGTTTTAGCCTATTTTTCTTAATCTTCTTTTTTTTTGTGTTTTTTCTTTGTAGGTTTTTTTCTTCTTTTTTGTTGCTTTTTGTTGTTTTTGTTTAAAATAATAAATACATACATACATACAATTATACATTACAATTACAATTACATCATTATCATAGTACAAAATATAAAATTTAACATCACATTGGTTGACATTCTTTTGTTGGTTGTTGTTGGTTTGTTGTTGTTGTTGGTTGGTTTGTTTCGCTTAAACACTTTCATTTCATTTCTTTTGTTGTTGCATTTTTGTTTGTAGTTGCTGTTTGTGGGTTGGTTGGTTACGTTTTTTTTTTGTTTTTAGCTTTTGTTTTGTTTTCTTTGATTAAATTAATTTTTGTTGCAACTTTGTTGTTGTTTTTGTTGTTGGTGTTGTATGTGTTTGTCCATCAACTGTCAATTCGTTTCATATCGTTACGGTTCGATCCGGTTCGGTAGGTCAAGTATTTACTTATTGAACGATTTGAGATCGCTCGTTCGGTTCCTTCTTCCTGTTTTTAGCCTCTCCCCATTTACCTTATATGCATACACCTTATCCACGTTATTCTGTATATGTGTGTGTCTCTGTATGTGTATGTGTGTGTGTGTGTGTGCAACTACTGAAAATAGAATACAATAAAAAAAATCATCGGTTAGCACGCTCAAACAGTCAAAATCTCCATAGAAACTTTTTGCCCAAATATTCTTTAAAATAAACTTCTATATTATCAGATATCATGGAGACATATTGGTAAATATTTACTTAGTTTTGTCCTCCACATGACTACCGTATAATATACATACTGACATACCATATCACAATTTCTTTAATCAATTTCTAACCAAGGACCAAGTCCAACGAAAGTGACCAACGATTAGGTAGAAACAAATGGCGATATATCCCACAAATATCTGCCCAAAGTTAAAAATGTGAATGTCTCGAATGAAGACAAATAACAGTGTTGAAACGATAATTGAGATACGCTGTTTTTGTAGTTTATACCACATATTTTAATTGAAATTGTGATTTTTGCATCTACTTTTTGATTGATTCTAAGTTAATATTTTTCTTCAATTACTCCTTATTATATAAATAATCTAAGTTTTATCAAATTTCTCATTCGACACTAAATGTAATTATGTAATTTTCTTTGGAAAAAATATTTGAATTTAAAAAAGACACTTGTAGACGGTTTGTTTTGTTTTCAAGCGTTGACTATAGCTCGTAGTTTTTTAAGAAAAAACAAACACAAAAAGGTTTACTATAACAAAAGTTCGAAGTTGCCTCGATATTATTTTTGATAGACATTCGTATTTGAGCAATTATTTTTGATTGTAGAACCTTGCAAACATGTTCGAAATATTTGACCTATAAAAAAATTGTTAAATATTATTATGTGAAAAACATATTGCTCAAGATACTTTCTAAACATATACCTTTGAAAAATCTGTCAAAGCCAAATTATTATAACTTTTCAACCTATACGATAAACGTATATACATAGTTTAATATTAGCCGTATTGAAGTAGCCAACTACATAATGGAATTTTCGGAATTTTGTTCATAAACAAATAATGAATTAATGCTTATCAAATCGTTTATGCATAGGAGCAACGCAGAATTTTTGACCATGGAACACGAAAGTATTGACCTTCATGGAAGATTCTTGCTAATTTTGCTTACAGACATTACCTAAAATGAGGATTACTAATCTCCAGGATGCTCGGGACATGAGCGATTCACCTCAAACCAACGATCGATGCATCTGTGCAAGGTAAAAGAAAAGAGAATAATTTAAATGTCAAGTAAGATGTTGATGTTGAGGTGGAGGCGGTCAACTCACCCTTTGTGGTAGATGCAGAGACAAGGCAGCCGTGCAATAGTGTCGCCAGGACTCAAGTCTTCAAGGCAAATAACGCACTCGCCCTTGGCATCGGACAAGATGTCCTCTGTTGAACAAAGAAAAAATAAATTGATGGAGAGGTAACAAATTGGATTGTTTGGCTAGATGGATGGAGATGGTCACACATACCGTTATATGAGAGACGCGGTTTCGTTAGGCACATAACTAAATGGCATTCAATGTCGTCCGGCAAAACGAACTTATTGCACACGGGACATTTGATACCTAAGACCGCAAGAACGAGAGAACATGTTATTTATATTGAATACTTCGATTCTAGATTCTTGCATGCTTGTGTCTATACCATTAAAGGACCAAATGTGCGAAGGAAGCGATGTGGCTGTATATACCCGGCCTATACCATTGGCAGAGGTGGCCAGGGCAATGCTTTCCACAATGTTGCTGCCAGTCATAGACATGTCCTGAAAAATGAACACAAAGAGCACAGAGAAAGAGAATTTTTAGGTCCCTATACATAGAACTCGTAAAGTGGTGAAAGGGAAGAAGGAGGGGTGTGCTCACGCGTATGGAATCGCCCAAAGTGCGACGCTGTTGCTGCATGTAGGTGGCCGGTGTTATGGAGGATGAGCCATTGTTGTTGGTAACCCCAGCCGCTGCCGATGATGGGTAACTGCTATTGATATTGGTTCCTGCATTTGGATCCGAGGATTGAATTTGGGATTGTTGATGCTGCTGTTGTTGTTGTTGCTGTTGTATATCGGGCACGGAGCTAAGACTCCGGGCCCGCTGCCGGTCTATGGTGGTTGAATTCTGTTGATGGTGATAAACCTGCAGTCCCGGCAATGTGCGCAACAAATTGAAACCCTGGCCAGCGGCATCGCCTCCACCGCCGACGGCACCGACGATGCCTGTCGCTGATGCTCCTCCTCCAGTGCGAGCGCCACCGGCCGGCGATGTGTCCACAGCGGCTCCAGTTGAGCTGCTGCTAAATGTACGAGAGCGTGGGCTCTGTTGGCCACTGGTCGCTGGAGTGCTTGCCTTTTGACCCATAGAGCGAGCTAACTCTCTGACTCTCCTGCCCCTGTCCCTATCCCGTCTCTACTGTCACTCCTTTCTTTGTTTACTCCTAGGAGCTTTATTCTGATTTTCCTCTGTTTGGTGTCTGTTTTTTGTTTTTTGCTTCTTTTTAATTTTCCTTTTTGTTTTGAAGAGCAGCAGACAACAAAAGCAAACAATGTCAGGTCAGAGGCAGCGGCGTGTGATGATAAATGCGGTGTATGTAGAGGAGAATGATAACTCCCTCTTCTTTCTCTAGCTCCCTCTCTCTGACTATCTTCTCTGTATATGTCCCTAAATCTACGTTTATATATATATATCGAGAGGTGTGTGTGTGTGTGTATGTTTTTGTGTGTGTTTCTCCCTCCTCTCTCTCTCTCGCTATCAATCTCCCTTGCTCTCCTCTCTCTCACTCTCTACTGATCTGCTCTGTTTGCTGAATTGCCCAAATTGGTTGTCACTGCGCTTTGAATTTACACTAGTAATTTAGATAATAATTTAATTGTGTACTCTTTGAGGTCGGTGTGACCAGAGGCGGCAAACGGTTAAATACTGACTCAACTTAGAGGTGGTATAATTTAAAGACCAAGTTATAAATTATAATTTTACTACCACTCCCAACTGACATACCGAAAATTATTCAATATTTTGCATTATGTTTTTTCTGATCAGTTTTTGTTTAAGAACTAAACACAAATCTCAAATATATTTCGATAAATTTGTACATTATATTACATTTTTTTTGTCGATAAATGGTCACATTAACGGCCATTAAAATTTTGAATATGATAATTTCAATTCCTTAGTTTTTCAATCATATGCTGAGTATAGGCAGCAACAATATTGGCCATCTCAGCATATACCTGATAAGAATGCATTAAGGGAGCATGACTTGGATTGGGGATAGGTGGAGCTGCAACTGGAACTTGTTCCCGCGGCACCAAGGACAAACAAATGTCACCAACCTGCAATTGCTGGCACTTTAATTCATACAGTTTAAAGGACAATTGAGGATGACAAGAGGCCCATCCTTGACCATACACGAAGAGTGGATGACCCGGCTGCACTTCCAAATGAACCTTGATAAATAAAGAAAAGTAAGTACATATGTAGGTATAATCTTTAGTCTTTAACTTTGCTTCTCACCTTGGAGTGCTGGGTATCATAGCTGAAGGTAATGATCATAGTATAAGAGGAGGCATGGGAACTGGATCTATCGATCTTAACGACTGTAGCCTCACGAAGATCAAAGAGTTGACTTTTCAAGGCAGACTGTATAAAGTCTTCGGTACGTATATCCTCGACACGTCGCAAGGCCCCGGAGGAGAGCTCAATGTGAGAGCCACGCCTAAAGCAAGCACTTGAACCCAAATTGGAATCAACATCTATGTTTCGCTCCCTGAAATAATGTTGTCTTAGCACCCTGTGGTCACTGCGGATGTTAGGAATTGCTACTTACTTGGCCGTCGACATTGTCGATGATCTCTGGAATCCTGTATAGCCGATCGAATTCTGTACATAATTCATTGGAACTTGCATTTGCATGTTAGATAGTTGGACACAACCTCTTCGATGGAATGGTAATTCTTAACTAAAAGTTCTAAGAGGCGCTGCTCACATACATATACTATAAATATATGTATCTAATTCATTCAAGCCAATGTGTCTTCCCCTGGGATTTTCTTGGAAACACCAGTATGTGTTACCTGTTTTATGACTCTAGTTGAAGGCCACCAGCAACAATGAGTGCGCATGTTTTCAGGTACCCAGTACCTGTGCCTACGACAGGATCTATTCGACAGGATTCCGCTTAATAGCCATTGTATTATCCTTAGCTGCGGCAAGCGGCGCCGACATGGCTAGTGCGCCAGGCGCCTTACCAAAGAAGTGCAACCAATTCCTTCGTTTAGAAATCGCCAAATCTATTCTGTATATGTAGGTAAAACTGCAGCCGGACCGAATTTCGTATACCCTTGTTTGATGAATTAATTTTACTCTATAAATTAATACATATATTTTGTTATGTATGGTATGTATCCAAATATTCCGAGGACCGATTTGAATGATTTTAGTTTATGTTCTTTGAAGACTTTATCTATAGCCTTTTAAGAACCAAAGACAAAAAAGTATTCCAAGAAGGATTTTCCCTTGCCGTGGGTCAGTCCAAAAGCAAGTTTTGAAAGAATATATGTGATTTCATTTATTTGGCTGTATATATTGACTAAGTATGTAGTAAGTATGTATGATCTATGTATGTACATTACAGATTTAACATTAAGTACCCGAGAATCCAAAAAACAAAACCTGAAATTTTCTATTCAATTTCGAGGACAAAATACAATAATATATGTACAAAACTTGCAATTAATTTAAAAATATGAAAATGGTCTATACAAAAGATATTATTGCACTAGAAGCCGCAACATGAGGCACTGCATCATCACAAATCTGGCTGTAGTCTGCCGCTCTGTTGGTTTCTTTGTTTTACTTTTTGGGCAGACGCCCGGCTCGTTCTTGCGTCGGATCGGTTAGCTCCCAGGCGGGTCGATAGCTACCGGATACTACTGTTCCATTTGTCGCAGATGGTCTGGCATTTAATGATTCCTCGCTGCTGCGTTTCAAATAAGGATTAGGCACTGTGTTCGATTTGTAGCCAATGGATGTATAGCCCTGATCATATAGGCAACAAAAAGGCACATTGTTTATGTGTATATAATGCCAGATGTCATGATAGGACCATTCTAGCAACGGATTCAAACGCATGATAGCTGGCCAGCCATTATCTGTGGGCTGAAACGAAATAAGCAGAAGTTTCTAGAAATTCGTAAAGAACAAAATGGAAAAAAATAACGAAAATAACACACACCTGCATGGGGGCCAAATGCTCACAATATGGATCGGTATTCCGACTGCCGATGAAAACGGCTTTTATGCGTGGCATATCCTGAGTCATGTGTGTGAGAGCCTCTTTCAGCGATTCCTTATATTCAATTAGTTGGACGTCGTAGCGTTGTACACATTGGGCGACAAACTCATCAATTTCCTCAAAGGCGTCGTCCGATTTAATGTACAGCATGGGTATATCACGACTGGAAATGTTTTGGAGCCGACACCAGCGCATCAGTAGATCCAAAAGGACCGTACAATCCTTACCGCCATTGAAGCAAAATATTAACTCATCCACACGATACAATTCCAGTGTGCGGGAAAAGAATTGATATGCGGCCAATTGGCGTTTCTTGATGTCAGAACGGGTATCATTTGGAATGGTGCATGCTGGGATGGACGCTTTTGGGTCACAGCAAGACGCATTGTTGCAATCGTTGTTACTGGCCGTCGACATATTGCTGCTGCTGCTACTGCTGGATAGAGACAAGACGCACTTGTGGGTTCCTGGTTGAAATTGCAGTGGTGCCGTTGATGTGATCGTTGACGGTGGCGTATGACTGTAACATTTATGCATGTCGTCTAGAATTGGGGATACAAGGTGCTCCACTATGCCAGCTCGGTTGCCAGATAATAATAATTTTGATAACACTACCACCGCAGGATACTTGCTATATCGGCGCGTGGATTTGATCAGGCTCTGTAGCGCCCACTTCAGATCGTCTGATATAATTGGCATTCAACGTGTAATTATCTCTATCAGCTTCAGATCCGACGTGACGAGACAGCAAAAACCTGTGGTGGAAATTAATTACAACTTTTAATAGAAAAAAAGAACTTAACACAATCAATTTGGTTGATATTCGTTGCCGAGTGGGGTAAACGTTAGTGTGTGTGTGTGTGTGTTTATATAATATAAAAAGAAAGCCACAAAAAGTGATTTGAATTTTGTTATCTTGAAGCCAAATTACATCACACACATACGAACACACATACATGCACCTATATACTTCACATGTGTATATATAAAGACAACGCTTGCATGTGATTAACTAGTGTCAAATAAGTTTCTTATTTCCTTCATATAGAAGACATTGATTTTTTTCACCTGAGATTTCTACACACAGCTGGTTATTTTATAAACACATTTTTTAAATAGTTTCCCTTTTGGCCAACAGCTGCTTCAACTTAACAACAGCTGAGTTATCGATAACTGATGTATGACGTGCAGTGTCTGTGCATATCTGTTTGGATTGGTATTAGTGTGACCTTAAAGATTTGAATCAGTTTATGAAATAACCGTTAGCGGAGCTAAAAAACTAACAATGAGAGCTAAATTCCAACTGTTGATCCTACACACATATACAATTATACCCACTTTTATATTTCGCTATCGTATTGATGAGTTTTTGTTTTCACTAATAACCCAACCATTCGCTAAATATAATTTAACAAAAAATTAAAAAGCTTCGTGTTTATTTTGCTGCTTTAGCTAGCTTAGCATAACAGTTAACAAATATTAAAAAGTGAGTTACAAATAAAATACACTACACTTGGTACAAAACATTTAACAAATAGGCACTGTAGGTGTGTTTCACGTTTGTTTGATTGTGTGTTTTTATTTTTATACATCCATATTGTCCAGTATATTGTCGATAAGGCCGACAACCTTTTGACGAAATCGACGATTCTGTTTGCCATTCATTTCTTTGAGATACGGATGGAGGCTGATTAGAAATGAATAATCTGCATCTGGCGCTGATGCTACTGATGGGGGTGATGGATCTATAGACGCGGTCACTGGAAGTGCTGAATTAACAGCTAATGATGGAGAAGACGTCGATATCTTCTGTATATGCTTTGCGTTAGTGTGGTGTGGATTGTGCGAGCCGCCGGATCCACATTTAAGCCAATCGGCTATCTCTGCCCAATCCATTTGATTGCCCAATGCCGCTGCTGCTGCCGCCATGGTAACCGGTAGAGTCACTAGCGATTGATGAGCCACAATTTTCTCCGTCTGAGGTTGTTGTTGTGGCTGCTGTTGTTCGACTTTAATAGTTTGCAGGCGCAGAGGCATAGGAAGGCAGGCTGTGGCTGTTGACATTGATTGTACTGATTTATTAACCTCCGTTACCTCGTCAGGATCTTCACGGCGCTGTTCCGCTTCTCCTTCCTCTTCAGATACATGCACATCGAGTGGTAAGGCCAATTCGGATTCATCTCCACCATCACCATCTAGATCTGCATCGTTCTCCTTAGTTCCATTTTGCTGTTGCTGCTGCTGCTGCTGTTGATGATGATGCTCCAACAAACGCATATGCCCTATCCTTGTCATCGGCTGTGTTGCCCCCAAAGCGCCCATGATTGAGGCCGACGAAGTGCTCGGTTTGCGTAGTCTCATGCCACTTACTGTTGCCGAGCCCATGGCAGGCTTATGGCACGATCGTGATTTTGTGTAAGGTATAAGAAACTGCAGGTACTTGGATAAATAATATTTCCTTTTGCCCCGACCCGTTTGTGTGCGAGCCAATTTAAGGGACCGTAAAAAGCTGCTGCGTATAGTGCGCCATCGTTCACGGCAATTTCGTACTGCAATGATATAGTTAAAGTAATTAATTTCGTAGCATAAAATCAAATGAAGCCTGAAGCAATTTAGGATTTAAAAAGGTTCATCACTGCCATCCTTATTGGCTGTATATATACATATGTTTGATATTCAGCTTAAACCCTACATAAGAAAGCCGGCTGATATTTCAGTTTAAATATGAATATTGGCCGGATCTGGCCACTAAAATGAAACTGAGTTTACCATCTTTATACAGAATCATTGAGATGGTTATTAATACAAAATAAAATATGAATAATAAGAAAATTAAGACCTAAAATTGGAAAATCTGACAAAAACTGGCACGGTTTCGCAAAGTTACAAGTTTTTGCAAATCAGTGAATTCTAAAATATCCTCGGTTTGAGGTTATTTAGGCAAGAACAAATGATTGCTTGGTTTCTTTTCAGGAATTCTTTTGATAAAATATGTATGTATGTATATGTTGGATCCAAAAAAGTGCCTCTAAAAAAGCGAAGTTCCTTATAAAACGGATGTCATTTTAACCTTTTAGACAAGAAGTGAAATTGCCACTAGGTGGCAGTAGTGAGTTGCTGATCTTATACGCCATATTAAAGAGAAAAATTATTAGATGATATGGGTGAAGATATAGCCGTGAAAACAAATCGGAAAGAAAAAGGGAGATGAGCCTTACCGCTTCCCTTCTTCATAAAATTACAAACCGATCCCTAACCTTGGACGAATGAACTCGCAAATTAGCCATGAGGCAATATCAATATTATGACAACACGACGTTAAAGGGTGTTTGCTTAGTGCAGCAAATGCTGAAAACTGTAATTGTGGCTAGCAATAACAACATTGCATGCAAGCAGTCTGCGACATAGTGACACACCTACACACAAGCTCACTCACTCACACACACACACACACACACACACACACACACAGAGAGACACACAAAATGCACACATACATACAGTAAGCAATTGCATTGAAATACAAAAAAGCTTGCATCATAGAAGCCAACAACGGCGAAGGCTTTTTTTGCATCCACTAAATGGCCAAATGGAAATGGAATTGCAAATTTTCTATGAGCGTGTGTAGGTATTCTAGAAAAGAAGAAATGGAAAAGTCTTGTTTATATACCCGTGTCTTTTATCTCATTGGCCACCTGTTGCCAGGCCTTTTGTACTTCCTCCTTTTTGCTATAGCCAGAGTGTGTGTAATTCCATAAGCAGGGCTGACATTCTACAAGTTGCACGAATTTCACATTGAAAACGGGATCGTCCTTCCGTGCCATTATTTGAATTGTATTTGGAATTGAAATTCGGTCGGTTTGCAACACTAAAATAACGTGACATCAGAGTGCATTAAATGCACGCATACACGCATCAAATAACGGATCTTGCTGCAGTTACTGCCTGTTACTTCTTCTTCGCACTACTTTGGGGCCCGCCAAATCTAAATGGTGCAGAGCAGAAACAACAACTTTTCGTACTTGTCGCACCGAAAGCACAGAGAAAACTGAGAGCTAAATGAGGCAAAAGCAACAAAATCCAAATGCAATCAGAGGGCTGGGCCAAATGTACCCAATGCCGACTATGTGATACCCTTAAAATTCATTCTATTGTCATAGATATCGTTAATAATATCTCTAAGTACATACCAAAACGTAAATGACTAAGTCGGATAATGCTCAAATAACCTGATACCCTAGTGCATTATATTTATATTACTCATACGACACGTGTACTTCAACATATAGCTCTATTGAAAAAATGTGCCTCAAATTCGTCAGGGAATGTTAAGGAATTTTTAAGTATAAATGACAATTTTCTAGTTCTAGTTTTTACCAATTGTTTAGCAATAAGATTAATATAAGTTAATGCTAACTCAATTTCGTTAACAGATCATTTAATTTACTTTCTTGCGTGATATGTGATGTATGTATTATTTACAAATTTGCCAAAATAAACAAATGTAACTAAAGGAAACTTTCCAAATTTGTGACACGCTCCTTTCAACTCCATGCAATTAGCATAAAACTGATTTTCTTAAAGACCATCAAAACATTCCCAGGCAACGTAAATTATCACTTCTTAAATATGCTCGTCATTTGTAAGAGTATTAAAAAAAGCTGCAGCGCAAACACTTTATGCTGTGTGTTTGCGAAAAAGCAACAAATGACAGCTGCTCAGCAAAACAAGTAATCAAAATTGTATAATAGATGGCTGAGTGAAGTGGCCAAATGCGAGAGGGGTGAATAATGCAACCCAATGGGAAATTACCTAATAAATTATAACTGCTAAAGAAGGAACCTATGAATCGAATTACCATTCACTTGGATACTTATGTGAAATGGATTTCATCCTGGATTAATATTCATTCATTTATATTTGTTAGGTCTAAGCATTTCGATTTCGATTTAATTGCAAATGCCACACTTTGAGCGCCCATTACCAATTGGGTATGCCCTGTGCCAAAGGCAGGAGCTTTCGACCCAGTGACGTACCCTAGTAATTTTCATCGTTAATTGTTTGATGCTTTTGTTATGCCCTTAATGGCTTTTCTTTTTGGACAATAAGAAAAAATGTGTCAAGCTCATTTTAGATGAGATTATTGGGTTAAATATTTATGTATGTATTTTGGCAGATGACAAATAATTTGTTTCTTTCGCTTTTAATTTAAAATTGCTCTATTATTATCCAAGTAGCGCTAAATAATCGATGTATACGCTATATAAGCTCCTAAAACAAGAGATATAGAATGTATACATACATATGTGAAACGAACAAGTCCCATTAAGTATAATAAAAATAATTATCCTAGTTAAACTATCTAATGTACCTCAAAAATTATAAACGCAATAAACACAAATTTTGTAGATTTTTCTTATTAAGGGTAATGAAATTCATTTATAATTTTAATGCAAAGAGGTAAGAGTATACACTGATTTCGGTCTCTTTTATTTCGATATTATAATTGTAGAGACCAGTGAAAAAGTTTGGTGAAAAAGTTTAAGGGGGAAAACCCGATTTTTTAGTGATTTCCAAGTGATTTCCTAACGCAGTATTTAGCAAAATGCATTATAAACAAATTTTATAAAAATCTGAATAGTACTAAATATAAAAGAAGCTAACTTCTGCTATGCCAAAAGAAGCTAACTTCGGATGCCGAAGTTTATATACCCTTGCAGTCCATGTCTATGATATTTTTACATGTTCCAAACTCTTTCTGTAACTCAATTCATTAATGCACAGAGAGAACCTTTCAAGTATCATTTCCATTTCTTGATCTTTTTCTTCCCCATCCCCTTTTACATGCATGCTGCGATTGGCACGCATACACATGTAGTTTGTGTAGCGTTGCGTGTGTGTGTATGCGTGTGGCCTGATGATTCCAGCAATGGCGTAGTAGGCAGCAGGCAGCGCTGCCGGCAGAGCCGATTTATATTGGCTGTAACTTGTGTTCTATTCATCCGATCAGATTGAAATTTTGGGATCATATGTATTGTATACAATACTATTGCATTAGTAAATTTCATAGCGATACTCCAACTGCTGCACCTAACAATATGATACAGTGGTCCGATCCTAGAGATTTGCATGCTTGATCTGACCCAGCTATAAAAAGCAGGAAAATTTCAGACGGACAGAAGGACAAACGGACATAGCTATATCGACTCAGCTTCTCACGGAGATCAAGAATATACAAGTATGTATTTACTTTATGGGGTCGGAAACGTCTCCTTCTGTGCCGAGTTGATGGACAGATCCGTCACGATCCGTTCTTGCTGTTTTGAGGGGGAGATGAAATTTTGGAAATGATTTACATAGTTAATACAGAAATGAAAATATTAAATACCACAACTAAAATTGCATGTCCAATTTTAAATATATTTGAATACAATTTGTTAATAGTCCTTTTTTCTCCAAAATTTTTTGTTTACACGCCATTAATACAATTACACACGTACATGTGTGTGTGTGTGTGTGTGTGCGCGCATATACATAGTATTAACAAAATATATAAATGTATGTATATGTATGTGTGCTAGGATTTTTGGAGAAAAAACAATTATCCTGAAACTTAAATATCCATGTCGTCCTCAGTTAATGAGGCTGGCGAATCCTGGGAGTATTCGGTCTCCTGGGAATCCTTGTTATATGCCAGGAGTTGCATGATAACCGTATCGGCGAGGAACGGTTTAATTGCTTCTTCAAACGAATCGCAGAGATCACAAGTGAAAGAAGCGGCGCTTGTCTTTATGGAATCCGTGACATCCTCCTCTTGGACCATGCGCTTTATAAAGCTAATTATATGGACGAGCTGTGGTTCCACACGCGAGACATGGGCCCCCTCATCGAAACGCATCAGACCATGAATGATGCCGGTGTAGCCATCGATAACACTCTCGTGCAGATCATTGATATAGTCTTCTATGCCATAGTCATTGTGGTTGCTGGCATCAATTTGAAACTCCGAGGCAGCTTTTAGCAATTCAAGAACCGTATCCAAATATTTTAACAAGTCTTCGCCAATTGTCAAGGCCATGTCACCAATGGCCGATAGAACATGAGGCTTTATATCGCGCGGGAAATTCGGCTGAGCCAAGTTGCGGATCCACACGGACATTATCTCATCGGAATAGGGAGCTATCAATTCGTTCAAGGATCGACAAATGTTACCGCTTAGCTTGACAGCAGCGCGACAGACCTGGGGATTGGAAAAGTTTTGCATACCCATTATAAGAATATCCTTAAAGATGGGCATATGGGTATCAAATTGCGTGCCCAGAAGGTAAGCCAATGTGGATATAGTCAATAGGGCATTCTCCTGAAGAGTTGCTGATACGCCAACATTCAATTGAAACATGGTTTGAAGGGTTCTCATTGTGTCATGGGATATCAAGGTAGCATCCTCAAAAGAGAACTTGTCCAACACCGCATTCAATGTGTCACAGAGCAGATATTGCAATTCGTTGAACCGACGATTCATAGGTTCATTTATACGCAAAGTGATTGCCAAGATCCGATCTAGACGTTCCAGGACCACAACAATTACACGCTGCACAACCACATAGCAATCTGCAGGAGAATTCTTTATTATCTCGGTCACAGCCTCGTAAGCGGTACGACTCAAATTGGCCTGGCCGCCATCATAACGATCGGTCGTCTCCAGCAAGTGGTTAATAATAAGATGGAAAGACAGTGATAAGCAGTGTGTTTTTGGGGGTTCGCCATCTATGGCGACGGCTTCATCATAGGCCGCCTTAGAGATCTCCTTGATGGCATCACAAATATTGACAGCCACACGAGGCTTCGAGTTCACGCTAGCAGCGACCAGGCACTCGAGAAGCCTGTGCAGATATCTCCCGTGAATGGTCACTTCTGGCATCAGATGGCAAATGCGGCCTATTGTCCATATTGTCGTCTCCCTAACTAAGAAACAGGGATCACTCACCAAGCCAATCAAAGTGGGCATGAGCTGTATGACGTCCGGTTTTAGGGATTTCGTCTCGGAACCATCAAGAATCGAACCCATTGCCCTAACAGCTGCTTCACGATGGTGCCAATCGGACGAATTAAGGTTCTTCCGGATAAAGGGCAGGACATGGGCCACAATCATATTCTCACAACAAGTGGCCAAGAGCATAAGGCATACTGATGATGCTTTGGTTGGATTCCAAGTATCCTCATCATCGTTCTCATTCTGCTGGGTCAGTTTCTCCCACAGCAATGGAGCCAGGACTGGACATGCCCCAGAGGCATAATGTTTCGACTCACATGCCAGCTGCTGAGCCTCGTTGGCCAATTCGACCTCTATTTCACTCATGTTCGACCAGAACTCGATACCCTGTAAGGATATGTCAACATTCAGCGATTTAATTGATTGCAATGAGATCGGGAGCAGATACTGCGCCATAAACGGTTCAATATGCTGATAGTACAAGGTTGTAATCTTCACCAAACACTGGAGGGCAGCCACACTAATCTGTGTATCCGAGTACTGTGTTAATCGACAAACAGTCTGCATTACGAGATACCTGCGCGATTTTTTTTCGAAGTGGGCCTTTGTGCCCTCCAGTGAGTTCAGCAGAGCCTCAGTAGCTAACAACTTTACACGGTTGCTGGGCTCAAATTGACGCATGCCGTGCATGATGGCTGTTAGCAGCATATCCGTTTGTTCCTCCGGAACATCATATTGTACGTCCTGGCAAATATAACCAATGGCCTGTAGAGCTGATCCCCGTTGCGTTTCAGTGGAGCCCTGATCAGTCACCTGATGGACCAAATTGGGGATGAGATTGCTCAAACAGTTCAGCGGCAATTCACGGATGGCTATATTTGCAACACACTGGGCAGTACATGATGGGCGAGTCTTCTCCGTCTTTAATGCAGAAAGGATATTCCTTTTCACTAGATTCTGTCCATTATCGGACATCTGTGCCAACGGATTTGATATAGAGCTTGCAAATTATCTCATCTTTTCTCTACATACCCGATTCTTTAGCTGAAGAGCAGCTGCCGCTCGAGTCACATCACTTTGTGAAGGATCCGCCAGAATCTCAGACAGGTCCCAGAGAAAGTTCATGAAGCTCCGGGATGCTGCCCTCTCCAAATAATCCTGGGCACGGACTAGCTCATTAGTGTCTAATGAAACCGTCTTCTCTAGGATATCAATTAATTCCTGGTTAATGGAAGTCATTTTGGAAAACACGAAATGTCGAATAAACTTTTTACTGGATTTCGGTAAAAACAGACAAAAATAAATTTATTCAACCGATTCCGACTTTTTACTGGTTTTCGAACAAAACAAAATAAAATAAATTTATTCAACCGATTCCGACTTTTTACTGGTTTTCGAACAAAACAAAATAAAATAAATTTATTCAATTGATTCCGACTTTTTACTGGTTTTCAAACAAAACAGAGCAAAATTAATTTATTCAACCGATTCCGACAACTTCTGTTGCTGTAATGAAAATTCTGATGAGCTCCTGTGGCACTAGGTATTCTCGACGTGTGAAGCTTAAGTCAATGACTACTTGTTAAAAAAAAAAGAAAAGAAATTCCCTCAATACATATACAATCGACAATTTGACATTTGCAAGTCAGCATTATTGACAACTAAATATTTGTACATAGTGTTGGAAGCGTTATGCTAGCAAGTGTATGTTTTCATTTCTGACATCTGAATTTATTACGATACATAATGTAAATTATAATAGACAGTTGCAGTTAATATGTATATATTTTTTTGTCACAAAATAACAAAGAATTTGCTTAATTTCTAGATGGAATTGGGCAGCTGGCAGGCTCTTACGGCTACCAGTTGGAGGAGAACAAATATCGGTGAGAATACCTCGCTATATTCAAGACCCGTGCGACCCGACAACTTAAGGCAAAGCAAATATTTGAAGATGGCAATCAATACAAGGAAATATGTACTCCACATGAAGCGATGTAGGGCCTTGCGTTTATTATCCGAATCCAGATACATTCGTATACCCACAATGACACAAAAGTATGCATTGCATATATCAATAAAGAATAGGGGACTGAATATGGTGAACCAGTCGGACATAAGTTCGGGCAAAATGTTATTAAATGTGCCGGCTATTTTGAAAGACAGCGTTATGGTAAACACCAGTAAGCCGCAAAGATTGATTAGGATCTCGAATTCCGTAAGGCCTAGCCAGCGAACCAATTCAGATAGCTTGAACATGGCTTATTTCTGTGGCTGTGTTTGCTGCTGCTGTTGATGATGATGTTTGTGTGGCTTTTGCTTCTTTGTCTTCTTCCTCGGTTGCGATGGTGGCACTTCCTTGTCGTCGGTTCCGGCTGGCAGAGCAGGCTGTGCGGGCAGTTTAGGTACCACAATATCGAACAGGCTGCTATTGTAAATTTTAATGTGCAAGGCGGAATTGTTACGCTGGCGAAAACTTATATCCTCATCATCACGCAATGGATGCAATTCATCCACCAGACGTATGGTGGAGGTATTTATCACGTAGCTAAGTGCGCCTTCGGAATTTTCAACGATTTGCAGAGCTAAATTAAGGCCACGGATTATGGAGTATCCCATGCAATGTATATAGATTTCCTTAGCTCCAGAATTGAGAATATCCTCACATCGCTTTTGCTGGGCCTATAAATATAATGAGGAATACAACGGTTAAGAGCATTGAGTAGAGGCAATGTTAGAGAATGTGTCGCCCACCTTAATGTCCGTTTTGCTAGTAATGTAAATGTTGTTGCGGCTTTCGTCGCTGTTGGCCGCACGCGGAGGTACCTTGCGTACCACACGAAATCGTTGATTGGAATTTGAGTTCTGTTGGCCACGACCACGGTTGTGTCTATTGTTTGGTTTGTTTGTGTTGTCCATAATCGGGAGAAGAGGGATCAAATAACATGCACTTAATTTTCCATATTATTATTTACTTCTTCTTCTTAGCGAAAGAGCGTATGTAAATCAATGTGACAAAGAATTATCGATGTGTACTAGCTGACAATAGTGTTGAAAACACATGTTATCGAAATTTGTGTTTTTAGGAAAAGTGTTGGAAAATGCAATGTTCGATAGTTGTTCAGTGTTGCCGCCATCGATACCTCAATGTGCTTCCACCACCACTAATCTGACAGAAAGAAAAGGAAGAAAATTACATGAGAAGCAGCAAGGAAAAACGAAATTTTCTTCGCCCATTTAAGTTGACTTAATTAAATATTCGATTCTCAAACATTTGTTAACTCATTCAGGTAACAAAGCCAACTCAGACAAAAACAGTGTGCCAATAATATAACTTGTGAGCAAAAAAAGATTAAGAAAGCAGCGGCAAGAAGACAGAAAAATTGACGAAAGCAAATTCATTTCGACTGCGGCGCTGAAAGAGGCGCCCTCGGCCCCGCTCTAATCGCCATAGGTAAGCAACAGCAACACAACGGCACGCAGCTTATGCATATTTAACTAAAAGCCAACGAAACCAACAATTGATCTATTTTTCTCAAGTATTCTATTTTTCCCTTCCAAATAAATAAAACAACTGCGTAAGTGAAACATGTTAAAGTGAACAGAAAGTCCAAACAGACAGTCGGAATTTCGCATATTTCAGTCGCGAAAAGTGCTAAAGTAACGTGTGTGTGTGTGCCGATGTGTGTGTGTGCCGATGTGTGTGTGTGTTTAATTTGAATAGAGGGTGCGAGAGAGTTGAGAGCAAATTACAGTTGTTAGACACTATATGTCGTTGTTGTTGTTGTAATTGTTGTTAGTGTTTTATTTAATTGCTCTCACTCTTCTAATGTTGTCTCTCTCCCTCTCGTACGCGCTTAAAAGTCGTTAAAGCAAAAGAAGCGAATAAAAACATTAAAAGGAAAAACGAGAAACACACACACGCAACGTAATAAAAATAATTTCAAAATAAAAAGTTTCAGTAAATAAAGCACAATGAAGGTAAGAATTAAACAAAGTGAACAGAAAACTTAACGATCAAGAAACTGTCCCCTTCCCCCCCTCCAAAAGAAAAAAAGAGAGAGAAGAAAAAACATCACCAAAGTTAAGAGAGAAGAAGGAAGAATTGTCAAGAGCGAAGCTGGATAGAACGGATAGACACCTTTCTTCCTCTTTGTTAATTAATTTCGATTAATTTGCGTTCACATTTTTTTATTTGGGCATATCGATAAATCCGGGCTATCGATGGATTGACTTAGCTGTATACTTTCAAATTTGATTTGCCATAATTGTGTTGTAATTTTGTTTTTATTGGGTATTATTTTGTACTTTAATCGACTTTTAAAATACATACATAAACTTGTATACGGCGATATGAACCAAATTATCGCTACAAACGATATAATCAAATATTTACCTGATTTTTGATTATATATTATCATACGCCACCAATATATATATATGTATGCCCAGTCTATCTCTTTCACTTCGGTGTGGTTAGCAGAAGTTCATCGAAACAGGATGACATTGATATTAATAAATTCACTAATGCATTTAAATTTTATCTTCGAATCTGACTCTCCAACAGGCAAATAACATCACCAGCTGGCTAATTTACAGTAGACGGCGGCTTGCATCAGTCATATGGTCTACCATACGATGGACGACTCGGATGATTCTCACCCCAGCTCGGCTTCCAATTCGTCTGAATCATGTTCAAATTCTCCCATTAAGGAAACATCCAATGCAAATTCCCGTCATGGCATATCTGTCAATTCTCAGAACATTGACAGATCTGCGCGAGCCGCATCCACTAGCAGCTCGTCATCCAATTCTAGTTCCAGCTCCAGCCGCAGTGGCATATCCAAGGGTGTGACAAAGAAAAGCTCTAGCAGTAGTAGTGGCAGTGGAAGCGGCAGCAGTAGTGGAAGTAGCTCCTCTAGTGAGGATGAAGGCGATTTAACTCGGCCTCCACAGCCGGTTGAGACTGGATTATTAACAGCAGCTACAATTGCTGCTGTTGCAAGTGCATTAACAACTCCAGAAGGTCAATCAGAAGCTGTACTCAAATCACAATCACTCTCATCGGGACACAGTCGCAGCAATAGTCGTAGTCGCAGCCGCAGCAATAGTCCACAATTGTATAATCAAGCTGCCGTGGATCTCAACATAAGTCACGAAGACTTGAGCGATGTGAGTGACATTGAGGCAGATGAGAAGCGGGCACCTTCCAAAAATTCACTTAATCTTGACGAGGAGGATGAGGATGGAGCCATCTCGGATGACTCATTGCCGGCGCAGGTAAATGGCAAGGCTAAGACTGGAAGCGAGGACGACACTCAAACGTCTCATAAGGTAAGAAGGATGTGAGTGAGAAAATGTTTTTATATTCTCTGATGCCCTAATCGATTTACAGGTGGAAGAGCCTCCTTCTTCCAATGGCCGTGCTGTGGTTGACGTAAAGGTTCTTGAAGATCTGGTTAAGACCCATGATGATGACGATGCCCTTGACTTTGAAGCCGAGGAGGGTGAATGTCCCGAACTTAGCAACAAAGTTGTCGGTGTCGATGTAGATGGAGAAGCTGAAGAAAAACCTAATGAAACGTGCAAAGCCAAGCTGAATGATGACGAAGATGGCGAGGCTGAGAAGGATGAAGATGCAAAGGAGGTTGAGGCGGCGGCCAGCAAGAAAAAGCAGCTTGAGGAAGAGGAACTAGAAGAGGGTGAAGTATCTGATGAGGATGAGAAGCGTCCAGAAGAGACAGAACCAAAGCCAGTGTGTCGTTTTTACACGCGTGGTCAATGTACTTGGGGCATGAGCTGTCGCTTTTTGCACCCAGGCGTCACAGACAAAGGCAATTATACCATGTTTGAGAGTCTGGTTCGTTCAGTGCCCATGCAGGGTGGTGGAGCTGTTGGTGGAAGTAGCGTTGGAGCCGGCGTCAGTGGAGGCGGTGTTGGTGGTGGTTTAACCAGCGGATCACGAGTGCCTAGTGGTGTATACAGTGCACACGTATCAGCTGCCGATTATCACGATTATCGGAATGAGCGACCGCAACTACATCACCGGCCATCGGCTATTGTGCATCACGGACCAAGTATCTATGGTGGGGGACATCATGAGTCGTCTCGCACTGTACTTTTGCCATCGGATGTGCCTGTTGTGGTGGAGAATGCCTGGGAGCGGGGTTTACGTACTGCAAAGGAAATGATGCGTAAGGCCAATAAACGCAAGGAGCAGGATATGGACTTCGAGGATAAGAAAATGAATCTAACACTGTCGCCTGATGAGCTAGAAAAGGATCCCTATTATCTCAAGGAGCGTGGCGGCGGTGTCGCTTCTCCACCCCCGCCGAATGCGGTGCGTGAGCATCTACATTCTCATCCTTCACTTTTAACACAAGCTCATCCTTATCCCACACGTCCAGTAGCTCAAATGCAATATCAAAAACCCTTCTTGCAGCTCCATCCATATCCTCATGCTGCAACTTATCCGCATCCTCACCTTAATACTAACCCTAGTACTAGTAAAAAACCAAATACTAACGTTACTACTACTCATCCTCATTCCTATGCTCATTTAACACGCCATGGGCGATCCCATTCCCATGCGCATAGACAACTAACCTCATTACCGTCCTTGCATGCAAACTATGCCAATCAATCCACTTCATCGTCCCATCTAGGTAAGGGAGTTTCTCATCATTCACTCTTGCCCTTGCAGTACACAGTCTTTGGTCCACCACTGCCCGACCGATATGGGTCACGAGGACAGTACATGCCACCTCCGTACGAGGATGTCGATGCCTATGGCAGGATGGCACGTTACCGGGAGCTACCACCGCATCGGATGCCACATTATGAGGACGATCGTCGATTGCGTCCTGCACGTGAGGTGATTGTACAACGAGTCGAGGCTGTTGGTCGTGGTGATGAATGGAGCGATCCTTGGATGCGTTCAAAATCGATGGGACGTGGCTCCTATGAGCGCGAAGAGCGTCGTCGACGCGATCGTCGCAGCTACAGCACCAATTCGTCGTATTCCACATCGAACAGTTCGCAAAGTGAATCGAGTTCAGATTCATCACGTTCCAGCAGCCCATCCGATCATAAGCGACGCTATGGGGGATCGGCTTCACATCACAAAATGATATCAGCGTCATCCTCAACACGTAGACACCATCCAGGACGAACGGCTGCACGGTCGCCAAGTCAGATACCAAGACGCCCCAGGAACTCATCGAGTAAGTTTCTCAATGACAATTTTATTTTTATTTCCACGAGTAATTTAACTAACAAACTGCAATCCACAGAGACCAGCCTATCGCCATCGTATAAGCGTCCGACTCTAGAAAAGCGTGGCGCTGGAGGCCACAGTCCAGCTTTGAAACGAAAAAAACTATCATCGCCGGTGCCTAAGAAATTTGATAAATTAAGACGTCGCCATAGTTCTAGCACTTCAGATTCAGGTATATACTAGCCATCTAAAATATATACTACCATTACTAAAAAAACCTGACGGATAAATAAAATATTATCTGTATAGATTCCTCGGATACTTCATATTCCGATTCGGATTCGGGTTCCTCATCATCGGATAGCTCGTCAAGATCGCGTGAGACGCCTCAAAAGCGTGTACGTGCCACAGACAAGGCTCTCAATGAGCGTAAATTAATTAAAAAGCGTAAGTAAAAAAATAGACAACAAAATTAAGACTTTAACTCATTTGAATTTTGCTTTAATATACATATTATTTAATATCTATCTGACAGCTGCTGAACAACCAACTAAGAAACGTTCACCTATTTCCATTGAGATTAAGAAGACATCGAACATGGTCGGTGTCTCGGCGCTGGCCTCACCCACCAACTCAGCCGATTCCGATAAGGAGAAAGATCACAGCAATAGCAACAAAGATAAGGACAAGGAAAAGGAGAAGGATGGCAAAAAATCACGCCGCGAAGAGCTGCTCAAGCAATTGCGTGCCGTTGAGGATGCCATTGCTAAGAAGCGTTCCAAGTTAACCTGATAACCTGTTAATCGAGGACAATTATCATTTAAATTTAAAATTAACATTTACATCTATATATACATTTAAATTTTAATAATTAGCATTATGATCATGATCATTTTCTTCATCTGCGGCAGATGTAAGAAAAGCGGTAGCTGCGTTCGCACCGTTTTCTTTTTTTAAGAATGATCGAATTGCTACTTTCTCTGTGTCTATACATAATTGAATTTGATTACTTTTGGTTATATCAGAAGGAGACAATTCAATCATTGCAATACCAATTTAATGCATTTAGTTTTTAAACATCAGACACATATGTACAACACACACATATACATACACACAATAAATAAACACACACACACACACACACACACACACACACACACACACACACACACACACACACACACACACACACACACACACACACACACACACACACACACACACACACACACACACACACACACAAATACATAAATACATACATACACATAAATACATACATACACATAAATACATACATACATACATACATACATACATACATACATACATACAAATTATACATAAATGCATTATTGTGCGCAGTTATTATACATATGGTTTTTTTTAGTTTTTTTTTTTTTACCTACCCAAATGACCAAATCAGTTGTACATTAATTTTGTTTAAAAATAAATAATACAAAAAGGAAACCAACAACAAAATAAACGCTAAATCGCTAAAATGGTCAACTTGACATTAACTTGTAATTGTAAAATGGATCCCCAAGATGACAATGATGAAGAGTTTGAAGAAATTTTAATTTGTAATGAATAAGTTTAGATTTTTGTTAAGTGAATGATGCTAATAAAGAACAATTATGACTGTTGATCCAATACAGTCAAAATATTTTATGTAGATTAAAAAACTATTTATTATAAGCGAAATATATGTACATACAAAGATGCTCAGTATTTGGTTTGGCACTTCTAAACTCACTTTCTTGAATTCCAAAAAAAGACTTAACGCAATTTTGTTTTACTTGTATTTTGTATGATTTCGCAGCTTCTTTTAGTGGCGATCTCGGAATTCCATTCAAAGTTCAAAATATATTTGAAGCATTTTGATCAAACTTTTCTATGTGCCTATATTCATAAACCCTTTAAAGATTGGCAAAATAACCTTGAATATTGTTTTGGGGCCAATTGAATTTATGACTTTACACACATTTGAATATTGAATATTGTTTTGGGGCCAATTGAATTTATGACTTTACACACATTTTTTTGGTCTTTCGCGAAGTCGTTTTAAGGCTTAAATCATTCTTAAGTTTTAATTTTCTTGATATGCGTATGAAAGTGAATTAACGCCCCGTCGAATCTGATATTTTTCAACGAAATCGGTCTTAAATTGTATGAAATAAGTTCGAAAAGTTGTTCTGTGTAACGCCAATACTCAAAGGATTTGGTTGTCTTTTTAGAGAAAAAGTCGCCAGAGGGCGCTAGCGACAGCTTGCAAATTAGAACAAGGGGGATGATGTCCTTCCTATTGGAATCACATTCTAATTGGTATTGGATTCAAATTAGTTTCCTTCTCGACTAAACAGGGTTCTATAGCTATAATGAGACTTGCAACCAATCCTAAGGTATTGTTTTTTTTTTGTTTTATAAAAATTGTTTACTTATTGGGAATAAGTCTATGCTATATCTCAATATTTTCTGTTTTTGTTTTCCATGTTTATCAGTAATTTTGCGTTATTAAATTAATGATTAGATATATTTTTTTTTGTTCAAAATGGCACTTTGAGAAAACATTTGTATTGGATCTTTTAAAAACTTTTCTGTTTATTTTGAGATTTATTTACTTTTGTTACATAGCGTATACAACAAAACGTCTACTGTCAATGCATACATAAAACAAAAATGTCTAAATGTTCACGGATTTTCAATACAATTTAAGTGAATGCGATTCTTTAATATTTTTTAAAATTGAATTGTGTGTGTTTGTTTTTTACGCATATGAATTGGTACTGAAGAATTGATGCTATAAACCTATAGAGATGATTAAAGACATCGTAGAAGCCCATCGGAATTTGGGGATAAAAGAACTTTTATCTCATCAGATCAGATGCCAAGAATTTTGTGATATTTTCAATATATTTTTTACCTCTTTTTGAAAAAATTACACAGATATACAAATTTTGTTTAATTTGAGGAATTCAAATCCTTTTAAAAATTTAATTTCTTATTGTTCTACAACAACTGACATTAACAAGCCTTAAAATATCCTTCTAGAACTAAAAAAAAATCCATTATATCCTCTTGGATAGATCTTCAAACGAATACTCGTTAAAAATGATTAATTCCTTTAACTTTTCAAATGGAAATTTTAATCATGGTTATGGCTATCTGAGTGGCCTAGTCCTTGCCATTTTCCTAGATCGGTAAAAGGACAATGCAAAGCTAATTGTAACTTTTCGTTTGAAGTCGAGTTTCGGTTTAGTTATACAGAGCAACTATTTGTTGCCTAATCTACCTAAGGTAAGGGTGTGGGATGGGGTGTGTGTGTGTAATGTTTGGTAATTTTATACCAAGCGACGTCTACGTGTGTGTGTGTGTGAGGGCTTTTTAAATAAACCTATTTAGATGACGAATCACAGAAATTTGGCCTCATCAATGTTTGTTCTCGAATCACAACTCTCAACTGCCGCCACAAATTCTCTTCCCCAGCGCCTGCCCCACAGCCCCTCATGCATCAACGGACTCACAATCGCTCACACTTTTGGCTCGTTTCTGAGTATATTACATTTCAGAGTCTCCAGCCCCCCTTTACTTCCTCTTCGCACAATTTGGCATTGCGTGTGTGTGTGTGTGGCAAAATTTTTGCAATTTCTTGTTCTTTTCTCGTCATCGTCATGTCGCATTTTTTGCAATCACAGCCCGCAAAAGCTGTCAAGCCACATTGTCATCATCAAGAGCAGCGGCCAAGTCAAAAAAAAAACCAACCACCACTCAAAAAAAAAAAAATGGAAACATATCCCACCCACCTGGTCACAGGCACGTCTTATGCGTAGTCGTCCCAATACGTGTGTGTGTGTGTGTGATGTGCGTACATGTGTTCGTAATCGACCTCATCCTGAGTCTGAGTCAGAGCCTCTGCCTGGTTCTTGGTCCTGGTCGTAGGCCGGCTGCTTAGGAAATAGTGTAATAAAGGACAACTGAACTGATGCCTCAAGCAAGGACGTCAACGACAACGCCTTGGCTTGCCTACAGGATTAGCAAATTCCGTCGGCATATTTTCCAAACGGTGGACATCTTTGGGAAAGGGGCAAAGCAAAAATAATAAAAAGAACAGAAAAAAAAAACAATCACGAACAGATTTATCGCATTCATATTCCATCTTGATGCGATGTGTGACCAGAACGTAGACTTGGGACCGAGAGGGCTGGGGCTTCCTTTCATGAGAGGGAGGGGTGGTGGTGGGTGGTGCTGCTGGTTGTAAGTGTATTACTCCCAACACCCTTCAAAATTTAAAGAAACGCATACATCGGATGGATGTGTGTCAAGACCACAAAATGGGATTACATTACTCAAAGAAATTTATTTTGACAGAACTAATATTTCTTCAGAGATCAGCTTCACACAGAGGCATGGGGAGAAAGAGAAAGTCAGTCTCTCTAGTGGAGTCCAGAGACCTGTGTGTGTGTGTGTGTGCGTGTGTGCTTGTGTGGGCCTATGATTGGAGTTTGTGATTGCGGTTTCTGGAAGACGAAGCACCCATTTCTAACAATGCTGTAGTGGGGGGGGAAGGGGGTTGGAACCCCAGACCCTGTTCTTGCTTTGAGTGAATCAAAGGTTTGGAATCTATTATCCAGCCAGGTTAATACGAAAATTTTGATACACGATTTTCTAGTTCAAAAATTTCAACTATTCCCTTTTTTCCTTTTGTCATATATTTTTCTGACTTTATTTTGAGTAAAACATTTTTCAAATGAATTAAATGCTAATTTCAAATACTTTTTAATTTTTGAATTCTATGACTCGTTCGTTTGGTTGATTTGATAATTTAATGATTAAATGGGAAACAGATTTTGAGGTTCATTAATTTGGTAAATATTTATTCAAAATATATCCAATTCTTATTTGTTTTTATTATTCGATATTCCTAAAAAAAATGAAGTAAAAAATAAAAAATATGAAAAGACGTAACCAAATGGACTACACACGGACGTGGGCAGATCGAAATGGCAGCCAATTTCCGCGCCTTGACTTGATAAACACCAATATATGTGTGATTGTGAGAAGAGTGTGTGTGGGGTGAGGGGTTGGCGGCGGGGTGGTCGGCAAGGGGTATCGTTGGGATGTCCCTTACGTGGGGGATTTGCATGGATACCATATATATATGCATGTGTATACATATCTCTCTATATAAGAGCTCAGTGTTGTCCATAGACTAAGGAAACGATTTTGCCAGCCCACTTTTTATTTGCATTGCGACTGCGTATGTCCTTGTGTGTGTGTGTATGCGTGTGTGTGTGTGTGTGTGTGTGTGTGGGACTTTCGTGCTTTATTTTTCCCAACAGAACTTTTCTTTGATGCAATATGTACAAACGACCCGGACCCAGACCCGGACCAGGAGCAGGAGCAGGAGCAGGAGCAGGACAAGAAAGAGGACCCAAGAACAGCAACGGCCACAGACCAAAGGAAAGGATATGTCGTGCTCGTCGACTCGACCCTCACGTACGAACTTTAGCCATAACAACAACTGTGGCCATTACGAACATTCACATACACACACACACACACACACACACACACACACGATAGCACAGGGTCCTGTTGGTCCTTTTGGACACTCGGTTAGCAACCGCCTGCTACCTTGCGAAAACGAAACGAAAGCAACCCACCACCACCATCGCCACCAACGCCACCACCACTACCACTACCACCGCCGCCATCAAAAGGCTTTCAATGGCAGACACATACAGGACTCACAGGACACAGGACTTTGTCCTTCGTCCGTCGTTGTCCGTCTCGCGCGTTGCCATGTCGGACAGCAATGGCGATATTTGCTTTCCTTTCCATTCCTGCCCATTCTGCCCAGTCGACGGTGTGTGTGTGTGTGTGTGTGTGGGCGGTGAGTGGGTAAAGGGATGGCATGGCATGAGTTGGGTTGCCTTGCCTTGGTTTGGGTTGGGTTTCGGTTTGTCCTGGGAGATGTAACGGGCGGGGGGTGGTGAATGGGTTGGATTTTTCGCCATTATTGTAACAATTTTGATCAATGGCCCTATTTGGTCTGCTGTCCGCCGTCAACCCATCATCCAACATTGAGCATCGAGCATCCAGGATCCACAAACAACACTCAACCAAAGGACCCAATACCAGAGGCGTCTCTGATTCCCATATACAATATATGTACATATACCTAGATATATTCATTTCCATGCATATCTGGGCTGATTTCTGATACGTTGTATATCATATTAATTTCAATTTGTTGACATGATAGATCTTATTATTCTTATTTTTATCTCATATTATTGATGAGATTTTATTTTATAATCTTTTCATATCAGTTTCTTCTTTTAGTTTCGTTTCAAGATCTATTCAAGATTAGGGTATTCGAAAAGTCCATGTTCTGCATAATGGTTATATACATATATATATATTTTTACCATTTTCTTGTTTTGTTGTTGTTATTTATTCTTTTGCTGTGTCTGCTTCTTTGCCCAGTTAGAGTTAAGAGTAAAGAATGGCGAGGAAAGAGGAGGAAAGAGAAAGACGCGTGACTGTTATTATTTGTGCTTTGGCCTCATGACCACACACACACACAGATACACCCTTCTACCACCCACAAACCCCCTCTCTATATATGTACATATGTGCGACCACAGGCCATAAAAACATTTCGGGCTAATCGAAGTTAACCCTTGGCTGGCTAACTCTCCCCCAGCTAACCTCCCCCCCTGTTCTGGCCATTGACTGGCAATTTTTTATGCATGGCTCCCGGTTGGCATTCAATTCGTTTCGATTCCTTTTCGATTTTGCTACTGCTGCCCATTAAATTTACGACACAAAACGCAGTCGGGCAAACAAGTAAACAAACAAACAAACAAACAAACAGACAAACAAACAAATCGACACATAGACAAACAAACAAACAAAACCGAAGGGCAAACATTTTTATAAAGTCGCCAACCAAAACCAATGAGCATAAGGCAATCCAACCCCAACCCCAACCCCAACCCCAACCCCATCTCCACCTTACCCCATCGTTTTAAATAAAACGAGGAAAATGGAAAACCATCGGAGACTGGGACACATGTTTGTGGACATTTATGCAAAGTTTTTGCCTTTTCAAAATGATTGCAAAGAATGGGAAATTGTTAGCGGTTAGAGAATGGGACAATCCAGCTGGGGATACTCTAGCTCTCCCTTTTTCGCTTTCTCTCCCTCTCTCTCTCTCTCTCTCTCTTTACTCTTTATCTGTTACAAGCCAATATACATAAGCAAAACAAGAATCTGATTTCCAATTATTCGATGGTCAGTTGGTTGGTTAAAAAATGGTTTAAAAAATGGTTTATGAAGCTCAAACTATGTTGATCGCTTTCCAATTGTCCAATAAAAATATTAAGGATACTTTAAACGTGCCTAAAAATATGCTTTAAAACCTTTGCTTTTAACCCAGCGGCCGTTCTTAGAATTTGTGAATATTTTTCAAAAGGTTTTGGAATATTTTTGATTTTTTACAGTTTAGAAAAATAGTTACTTTAATTTACTTAAACGAGTTAATTTAGAAAAATAACTTCGGACTGATAATCTGTCTTGAAAATAGTTTGAAGAAAAAATGTTTTCAGTGCCGGATTAGGCAAGAGCGGGTGAAGATATCAAAAAGCCAAAATAGAAGTTTTTGGTGTTTTAAGGCAAATTGGAATATAATTTCCTAGGTGAAAGATAGGACATGAATCAAAATACAAATTTTGGACAATTTTTAATCGATTTTAAAATTCTAAATCGAAATTCGGTTAATTTAAAATGACTTCAAATACCTGATATTTAAAAAAATGAATTTCAATCAATCATAAATCATATTTTGCGAAAATTGTCAAAAAATGTAATGAAGATATGAATTTTTCAAATACTTTAAAAATTGACTAAATAAGAGCTTTATGAAATTATGGTTTATTGGTATAATTTGCTGTTCTTTGCAATTTTTGGTGATAATTGGTCAGACTAACATTTCAATTTAAAATTAAATTCAAAACATTATAATAAGATATCACTTTCGAAAATCAGTTAAGTTTTGGCAAAGTTATATTTAAGCAAATTAAAGAGTTTTCCAGAATTTTAAGCATTATATTTTTGTTGATTCATTAATGTTACTTAAACTGTAATTTGGTAAATTAATGAACAAAAATCTTAAATTACAGTAAAATAATTTTAATTTTTATTGTTCACCCGATAATTTTTAAACTTCAAAGCAAATTAAATTTTTTCTCCGATCGAAAAAACCAAAAGAAATAAACCTTATCATCTTCTAACTGAATGATGTGGAAAATAGGAAAATTACATTACTTGAAAATGTTATTATAACAAATAAATAAATAAAAGATGATAGGATTATAAAAGCAATTAGGACTCTCCTTAAATGCCTTTAAAACAAAACGAAATTATTGAAAAGGTTTTTTACATTTTCCATAATTGAATTTCAGTAGATTTCCTTCTGACTTACTTATTTATTTCAAATTCTATGTGAAGTGGATTACGAGTAATTTCATCTTTGACCACTTGAACTGAATCTTTGATTGAATATGGAAATCGGAAATTTATATGGTATCAATTCGCTGGCAAATCTCGTAACTGAATGGCGCCAGGTGTTGTCAAAGGAAATGGAAAAAAGAAGAAAAATTAGCACCCACCTCCCAACCTTGTAACCCTAAACTGGATACGCATTTGCATGGCCTCGTTTCCTTTTTTCTTTTTTTTCAAATTTCCAATTGCGAGCGAATTTTCCACGGCATAGTTTTTCCACACACACGCACACACACACACAATGAAAGGATTATTTATTTATTACAAAAATTTTCGTCATTCGATGCGCGGTGGAAAGGTGGAAACGGGCAGCGGGACTCGGGACAGTTGCCGCAAATGTCGAATTATTCAAATGATGATTCCAACCCCTCGATGAAAATGCCCACACCCCTTTTGAGCCTCGCAGCTCTCCGCTTATCCACTCCGCCTCTCTACATCACTCACTGTCTCTCTCTCTCGTCGCCGTGCTTCCTTTTTTTATTTTTGCTAGCATATGATATGCAAAAAAAGGACTCGGCCAGGACACCGGAGATACAACCATGCGGCGTTGATTTCATGTGCATTTTTTTTTTTGTGTTACCTTGCGGCAAGCTGCCGGCACACACACACACACACACACCCAAATGGAGGTACGCACGTGGTGTAGGTATGGAAATGGCCCTCATGTTCCTGCTCCTGCTGTTGTTGTTGTTGTTATTGTTGTTGGTCCTTTGTAGTTTGCATGTCCCGTTTCGTCATATGAGATCGCGAGCATTTACAAATTTATTTTTTGTTATTAAATTCCAATTCCATTTCATGTCGACCAAGGAAATACACTTACTGAAAGTTTATCTTCTTCTATGAGAATTTTAGCTTTTGTTATAAATGTTGGCTAAATTAAATTATTTATTTCTATTTTATTCAAATCGTTACTCGAGGAATGAATCGAATCAATTGAAAATAATATTCCAGTGCTAAAAGTAGTAATCGAACTTATTCATTGGTTTACTGCTCGAATGAATAGAGAACAACAGAATTATAAATTTAGCAGGTCTTTACTGAGTCCCCCAAACGAATGAGTATTCAAACAAAGGTGACTACAATCCTTAGAAAGTGACTCATCTTGTTGTGAGGAAAGAATGTTCAGTTCGGTTCTGTTCCTTCACGGCTCGTTATTCGAAAGGCAAAACATTTTCATTCAATAACCCTAGTACAAGACTGACGAATAATTAGAATAATCATAAATAGTCAAAGTAATCAATGTTTATATTGCGAGTACTCTAAGTTTGCGAATAATTTGATTGTTTAATAGATTTTTAAATTAATTTGTTGCAAGTTTTTAGAAATTCAGTGAAATGGTAAAACATTTGGTAATGGTAAAATATTCGAAAATTATAACCTACTTATTAAAGAGCACTCTAAATAAGCGAATATATTCAACTGCTTTCTTTTTCTATTTTTAGTTTCTAGAAATTCAATTCAATTGTATTAGAATAACTTTATATTCAAATAACGATATCTACTTATCGACGAGTACTCTGAATGCATTCAAATGTATTCGTGTAGCCCTCTACCATTGCTTAACTGCTCAATAGATAATCTTTAGCCTTTTTTTGTGAATTTGCATGAATAATTTTAGAGTTAGGAGTATTCAAAACTCATTTAAATGACCATGAATAAAAAGTGAATGTACCCTTTTACAAAATAGATAGATAGGATTCCTTTAGTTTGCTGTTTGTCTGTGTGTGTGTGTTTTAAAGGACATCTGCGCGTGTGTTTTTTTATTTTTTATTTATTTGCTCCTGTTCTCCCTCCCTGGATGTCAACTCCTACCACCTCACCGCACTACTATCACAACCGCCACCCTTCCCCCTCCTCCCCTTTCCCATCGTCACTCTTATGCCACGCATCATCCAATGGCCAACATATTTTTCCATTGGCATTTAAATTCATTTCATTTGCACCTTGTGCACCTCGGTAATTTTAGAAGAACATGCTGGCCGCAGATACAAAGAGAGGGAGAGAGAGAGAGAGAGAGAGAGAGAGGGAGAGAGAGTGAGGGAGATAGAGATAACAGCTGCTCTAAGCACTAAATTTGTATATTTATGCTGGTTAACAATATTTTCTCTCTGTGTAGTATTTCCATTTTAAAAATTGGCCTCGTTAAATTTTTTGAAAATGTTTGGTAAATAATTTTTTTTTTGCGAGTTTGGATTTTGGTTGTTTGGTAGTTGTGTGTGTGTTTGTGTGTGTTGTTTGCAACCCTCCGTTTTTGCCAACTAGTGCATTAGAAATTTGCCTGTTGTGCCATTTTTTATCCTGACAACCCTCTAAGCCCTTTAACCCTTTTTCCTCATTCCTCCTCTAACTCTTCTTGGTCTTTCATTCTATTTTATTTAGCTCTTCTCTCTTTTTTTTTTATTTTGCAATTGCAATTTGCCAATATGCTGGAAAAAATGCAGCACGCCAGGACAAACCCATCGAAGAGCATAAGCCCCGAAATCGCAAATCGCAAATCCAAATTCCCAATATCCCAAATGAGCCGCGTACAGTCAGTCAGTCAGTCAGTCAGTCAGTCAGCCCGTCAGTCCTTCCATACCCACTCTAGACTCACTACCTTCTCGCGTACCAATGGGCTGAGTCCTTATCCGATTTCGCTCAACTCATTAACCACTTGACTAATTGCTGAAAAGCAAGGACACCACCAAAAGGAAAACGAACGAACGAACCAAAAAAAAAGAGAAAAAAACGGGCACCTTTTGACCCAAAAAAAGAAAAAAAAATGTAGAGATAATTGCGAATTCCGGGGATTGGCGCCTTATCGCATTACACGGCTTCGCTCGCTTTCAATTGTCCTAGTATACCGCTTTTGTGTGTTGCCCCTGTTGCCCCTGTTGCTGCTGCTTGTTGTGGCATTCACACCTTTAGCAACACCGCAAATGTCCTGCATCACAGCAGCAGCATCATCCACAACAACATCATCATCATCATCATCATGGAGAACAACAACAAACATCCTCATTTTCACACGCACTTTGAACCTTCTCTCTATTGAAACCGGTCCAGTATTTAGAGTCCTGGGTCCTGGGTCCTGGGTCCAGAGTCTCATTCTAACAGCATCCCCTAAGCACGATCTAATGCACACAGTTTTTGTGTAAAAAACTCCATTTTTGACATTAAACTGCAAACATGATGTTATATAATACATATAATTGCCCTTGCAGCATCAATTCATTCATTGGCTGACATTGGCGGGCATAAAGTCAAGGACCCTTGAAATGATCTCAATAGAAATTCCCTTTCCCCTTTCCCCTTTCCCCTTCCCCATCCCCTTTCGCTTTCCCTTTCGTTTTTGGGTTTTATTATTTTTTTTTTTTTTTTTTGTTATTGTTTTGTTCTCTTTCTCGCTTGCTCATTCGCTTATTATTTTTCTACCAATTTTTCACGTTATTTTTTTGTCCTTTTTTTGTGTTGTTTTTTTTGGTATTTTGTTGCTCATAAATTGCCGCTAAATGGCTGAGGGATGGGATATGGGATGAGTTTGCTTGGATGGTTCTTTGGTTGGGGGGGGCCTGTCATTGGTTTGTTTAGGGTTTGATGTGTCAATATTTGACAGATCAAATTGATATTTATACGTTTATGGCATAATGTGAAGAGTGTGTGTGTGTGTGTGTTAGTGTTAGTGTTAGTGTGATGTCAGGGTCTCTGTAGAATTTACTAATCGTCTGTTTAATGCAATTAGTTTCAATTGCCAACCCACGGGAGTCGCAGGATGAACTGTAAGTCCTTTCATCGGTTATTTACTTCAATTGCTTTGCATCGCGAGGATTGCCAGGATCGCCAGGATCTATGGCAGGTGTCAGGCAACCTAAGATGTTCTTAGGCCTTGCATTTTTCATTTAATTTTAAAGTAAAAACTGCGGTTTCTTTTGATAAAATTAACAAGCAAATTTTATTATATTTGTGGCCTTGTGGAATGTAAAATATAAAATATATAAAATTAAGAATTAAAGTTGGTTTTTTTCAGTTAAAAGGTAATCAAATAAATAATCTTCTGGATTACACCTTACCAACAACACTGTGCTACCCTTCTGACCTCTCTCTTGCCCTTTCTCTGAGGCCTTTAACTAATGTTACCAATTAGTTAAAAATTATCTTTGGTGATTCCACCTACTTTCCTCAGGCTCTATTTTCGTCAATTTCCAAACGATTTCAAAATGTTATATTTTAATTCTGAACAACGAGGATCCGGGTTCGAATCCCAGGCTAGTGTATGGATGTAGTCTTCGTCTAAGCCGAAGGCCTTAGTTGCCAGTGCTTGTAAAATATAGTTAGGTTGATAGTTTACAACTATATCCTATACTTATAATAATAATAATAATAATAATAATATATTTTAATTAAACCGCAATTTGCCATATTCTAAAGTGGCATTAAAAACTTGGATAATTGAAAAATCAATTTTAGCCCGATTTTAAAAAATAATTTTTACGAAAATTTACCAAATCTTAGTTTTTGACAAACTTAAAGTTTACTTTCTAATACATAAATTTAGAAATCGTTCCATAATCGGCAGATTTACAGGTTCACAAAGTTAGGGTTATTTGAAAATATTTCAGATTTTTAATGTTACCAATTGGTTGAAGGCCTTAGAGAAAGGTCAAGAGGGAGGTCAAAAGGCACAGTCTAAGGTGTTGGCTGCTGTTTAGAAGATTATTTATGTCCAATATTAGAAAAAACTTTAACTAATGTAGGCCAAAACAAATTTGGGCCACAAAGCATATAAATACATATGTTGAGAATTTCTATATAATTGTTTCCTAATAAGTTTTTAGCCAACTTTTCTCCAACTACACTCCATAATTACGTATACGTCATGTGCTCTTAAATGAATGCTAAAAGAAGTACAAATACTTTCAACTTGATAACAAACAGATTGACTTAATGCTAAAAAACAAAATTGGCCATTGGTTCAAATCTGCAGAAGTAAGGATATGCAATGTATGATAATTAAAGGTTTCGAAAAAAAAGTTTTATCTTAAAATGGCCTAATCGATTTAGTTTTAATGAGCCTTTGGAATGTCTTTAAGACTTATGAGTATAGTCAAAAAAATGGCAAATTAAGTATATTGAATTAGGTGTTTGATCTATGTGAAACTATTTTTAGATTAGCAAATTTAATGATTTTTAGGAATCTGAAAAGAAATTTTCCGACTAATTCTTCAATCATTTAAGTTTCTCTGAGATTTAAGCGATTTCAATAAGTTATAAACAATATTTTATTGCAATACTTTGAAATAAATTTTAGCTCAATTTTTTTTATGTGTAATAAATTGAAGTTCTTTATTATTATGTCAAGTCCCCTTCCCTTATGGTGTCCCCTTCCGGTCCTAAACCTAAATCTAGGTGCGATCACTCAAGAGCATCTTCCCATCATCTGATTAGGGAAAAGTGTTTTTTTTTTATTTTGGAAAAATTTCGCAATTGCAATGTCTGTTTAAAAGGAATCCTTACGGGTTTACAGCTGGCATGTGAGACAGGGCGCACCCTTGGCACTTCACCCCTTTTGGCTTTTGTCATCCGGGACACATGCTGAGGGATGAGGCGGCTATCGCGGTCTCAGACTCCGTTAAGATCTTTGCCTGTGTTCTTTTCGCTGCACAAGATGACGAAAGGGGCCGAGACGAAGAGGAGGCAACTGTTACCTTTTTTCCGTTTTCCCAATATTCGTTCATTGTGTGGATGGATCGGAGGCCGAAGGTACCTAATCATTATAAATTATAAATGTGGCAAATGGGCCAACGGTGTGTCCTCGTTTTATTTATTTTCTTTTTTTCATCTCGATCTGCAGAAGGGGTTAAACTTTCTCACGATCTATAAAAAAAGAAGAAATAGAAAAATAAAAATAGCGAAATTGAAAAATGGAAATCCATTAAATTCAATACAGAGAGAAAGAGAGAAAGGGAAAATGTCTTGCTGCTATAATTCTTCTCTTCTCCACTTCTTTTGTGTCTTCCTTCCCTTTAGTTTCTACTTCCTTCCGTTCGATGACTTTCTTGTAACGGCAAAAAACTAAAAAAGGGGGAATCGAAAAAGGATCGACAGTTCGACAGATCCCTTGAAAAGTGTTTTCTTAACGATTTATGATCAAGTTTAATTGTTTGTCATGACAGAGTGCCAGAGTGCCAGAAGGAATGGCCCAGAGTTCGTTGAATAATGGGTGAAAGTGCTTTTCAAGGATAATCAAAGAGCGAACAGAACGTTGGGAAAGGCAAATATTGAATAAGTATTACATCAATGGCAAGTTGAATATATTTAGAGAATGCCAATCAAAATGAAAGTTCAATATTCAACTTAAAAGTATTGCAACCCAGACAAGAGGAATGTTTTTTGGTTTGATTTTTGTATTCTTGGTTCCTTCTGCATTTTGGCCATCTACATTTACTGCTGCTGCTGTCCTTGTCTTTGTCCTGGTCGAGGTATTGGTCCTGGTTCTGGTCCACGTTCTCTTTCTTATTCTCGTTCTTGTCCTTGTCGTCGTTTGTTCTGCAACTTTTCCTATTTTCAGTTTGTTTGTTTATCGTATTTATTTACGTTATTATTATTATTGGCATGTGTGTTGTCTTCTTTGCCTCTCTGTCTCTCTCAGTCTCTCTCAGTCCCTCTGTATCTCTTTCTCTCTCTCTATCTGTTTGCCTCAAAAAAGTGTATAATTTCATTTATGCTCGGTCCACGTCCTTGTAAGTAACAAAAAAGGAAGAAAGAGAAGGCAACAAAAATACATATAACAAAATAAAAAAGAAAATCAACAACAACCAAGAAGCAGACCCAAGCAGAAAGTAGTGGAGCATATACCATGTAAAGTGGATAACATTGCTAGGAAGAAGCAGCCGGAGCAGGCAGCGGGTCCTGGCGATGAAGTTGCTACGGAAATTCGTTATTGTGTTACCACAGGCGATGTGTCTGTGGTCCAATGTTGCTTTTGCTGTTGCTGTTGCTGTTGCCACAGTCAGAGCCATCTCCCATAGCAAGAACCAAAGCCAGAGTCAGCAAGCTTCTTCTTACTCATACATTCCAGTTGTATCCCACAGTCCGCATCAGTCGTAATAATATAAACAACAACAACAACAACAACTATTAGAGCCAACAGTGGTCATCAACCCCATAGGAAAATAAATTATAGCTATGATAATGGAATCCATCGATAGGATAGGTTGGTTAAGTCACAGATTCAAGATTCATGATCACTCATCAATGAGAATTGGTTTAATACTTTAGTAAAATGTTTTAAATGAATTGGAAATAGAAATTAGCCAAACATATAGACATTCCGCTAATAAGGAAAACTTTTAAAACGTTTTACAATTTGATTATATTTTAATTTGAGGCTGTGTGAAATATTTTGACCTATTATTTCTCTATAAATCGCGTTTGAAATATATATCTTAAGAAATTATTAATAAAGTTGTCTATCCAATAAATTGTATTTATAATGTTTAAATATTTAAATACATAATGTAATGCAGAAATAGAGAAATAAATACTCTTAAAAATTAGCATAGACTTTTTTTTCGAGCCTCATGAAATATTATAATATATTTATTTACGTGCTTGTTATTAAGAAATTTTAAACCTTTTTATCATAGTTTGACCGATCCAGGTTTTTAGATCCTTACCCGAATATTTCTCAATGCTATTTCGACAATAAAGAAATAAGGAAGTTCAAGGACATAGCGGCGCTTGAAAGTGAAAACTGTGTAAGTCAAGAAAGTCTTGTATTGAGAAAACCGAAAAGTTGTCTAGCAATGTTCAAAATCTTATATCTATTAATTGTAGGTGGCACTTTGCCCCCTAAAGTATGCAATAAGCAGCACAGAAAATCAGTATTTGCAGCATATATGTACATTTTTTTGGAATGTATTGTGGATGAAATATAATTCTCGAAGCAAACGAAATTATTTATAGACAATTTCGAAGCGTATGAAAAGTTATAGATTTGTTAGGATAAAAAATACTTTCCCAGCCAGTTGCATACTTAAAGGGGCGCAGCCGTAAATTCATACATATGTGTGCATGCTTTGTAGCCACAAAATTGCAATTTGAGCCCATGGTGCTCATTTGGCTTGGGACGAAAGCAGCGGGCACCTTTTCCTTTTTTTTTCCTTCCTTTGCCTCAAATAAGAAGCAGCGACCTTTCCTGCATACAAGAGACGATATTTTAATATGCAAAATTTCAAATGGTACTTACCCACACACGCACACACACACCCACACACACACACGCACATGTATTGATGCTTTGGTCATGTGGACGACAACGCAACGGGGCATAAACAGAGAGCGAGATAGATAGAGATAGAGAGAGAGAAGGTGAAACAAGACGATGGACGCCCGCTAGGCAGTTGTTGGCATTGCCCATCTTGGCACAGAGGAAGAGTAAGAGCAAAGGGGTGGATAGAGGGGATAGAGGGTCAGAGGTAGTGAAGGCGTGGGCGCGTTTTTTGGTTGCCAACACACACACGCTCACACACAGTATCCAATTCGAAAAATTTTGCAAACCAACCAAGCGGAATTGGCAAGGACGAGACGAAAGATGTGTGGCGAGTCAAGGCGAGGCTTGCTGCTTGCCTTTTTTCATTTCCTTTTCCGTTGGGCGGCGTCCACCGAAGCGCATCAATAAGGCAAGCGACCAACAGTGGCACACACACACGCACACATGCACACACACATCCATCCATATGAGGCAACTGACGCAAAAGCGACCCCGGGGGCCACCAAGACGACAAGGCAACAACTGCAGGTGGTGAGAATGTTGAAGAAGGTAAAGAAGGAAGGAAGGATGGACAGATGGAGCGGATGGATGGACAGACGGATGGACGGACGGAGAATGGGATGCTTGGCGGTTAACATATTGAAATTACGTACAGTTCTGTTTTCAGTTTTCTATACGGATTAAGGCGACTTAGACCTAACCCCATCCTGGCCAAACAACTTGACCAACCAACCATCCATTCTATCTATCCATCCATCCATCTATCCATACACCCAGCCATCTATCCATATGTATTTCTATCCATGTATATGTCAGGCAGTCAATCAGAAGTTTCCTGATTTACGCAGGTAACATTCGACTCCATTTGTGGGCGTGTTTGTATTGTTGTGGGCAGGACAGACAGAAGGGAAAAGGACATCCCAGCACAGGACAACTGGGGACAGTCAGAATGTAGATGATGTGGATGCTGGGCATAAGTTTGTTGATGAAAAATAACTCCCTCATCTGTTTTCCACTTTTATTTTTGGGTCACCATTCTAATGTGTTTGAGTTGGGCAAATATTTTTGCGCAGTTTTTCTTTCCCTTTTTTTTGTGGTAGGAAAATGATTTTAAATTTAGTCAACTTTGGGCTTTGAATGGTAATCAAGTGAAATAAATTACTAATAAATACCAATTATCTATATATAGTATTTTCATATCAAATCCAAGAAAAGAAACAAACGATAAAAAAATATTTTTTGAGCCTACCATTTTCAGAATTTACATTATATAGACCTTAGTCCTTTCAGAGATTCCCTAGGGGCCTAGAATTTCCTTGTGAAATCAAATTAAAAACGTTATGTAAAATAATATTCTACCGCAAACCTTTACTTTCATTATACAAAGGTTTTAATTTTCCAAGAGATATTCTTTCATGATTTTGATAGACAAAGCTATAGATGAACTCGAATATCATGCTAAAAAATAATATTTAAAGATATATCTTTATGTGCTTACTATAAAAAAATCCGCCTTTTGCATATTTTCAAATATAACTAAAACTGCTTGTGGAAATGAGGAAATTCACTTATCTAAAGATTAATAAAAAATGCAATCTGGAAAATGATTAGCTTTTGAATGTAAGGGGGGAGGGAATCGTCCTTTTCTTTATTTGTATTTGTGAAATTTATGATTAAAATAATTTTTAAAATTCAATTAATTTGAAGATAAGGCTTTATTTGGCTTATTTTTGGAATTCAAAGAAAAATTTGGTTATCCCCCTTATATTGGCTACGCCCATGCGTGAGTGTTTTCTATATTTACTATGACAAAAAAAAAGCGACAGAAATGGTTAACTTAATTTGGAAACAATTTACGCGAATTATATTTTATAATGTAAATTTGTTTATAAATAAACTATTTTTTGATCCAAATTGAACTTAATTATCTATATTTTAGTATATGTTTGATATTTCCCTTGATATACATACATACGTATAAAAGGAAAATCTAAAAGTTTATAAATCACAAATCATATGATTCATATTAAATCTTAAATATAGTTTAGTTTGTAAACATTATGATTAGTAATTCTTAACAACTCGAATTGTTAATTAATATTCCATGGGTTTATTTAAATTTCTCTGCCCAGAACTATCTAAGTATCTAAGAAGTGGCCAAGTTTTAGGGGGTTAAGCAAACTAATGTAGTCTTTGTGTAAATCAATATAAGATAAGGTAAGCCAAATATATCTTTTAACTCTTTTTTCTGACATGCGTCTTTCTTTTCACTTGACATGATTTAATTGGTGTTAAATCGAACTTTGTGCACTTTTTTTGAGTTTATTTTGTTTCATTTTGTTGTTTGGTTTTGTGTTTGATGTTTTGTGGTCCAATTGCTAAGAAGAAAACTACAAAGGAAATCGCCAACTTGCATTTGCCGCCTCATAATACACACACACACACACACACACACACACATCTTGTATCTCATGTCTGCCAAGACTCTTGTCTTCGGATAATGGATATGATGCGTGGCAGGTTAAGGTTGTTGTTGTTGTTGTTGTTTTGACAACAGGACAGAGAATGGGACAATGGGCAAAGTAGAGTGACAAAGAGAAGAGGCAAGAGGCAAGAGAAAGGATGAGGAATATATTTAACAGGAAGAAACCAATAAAACCTAATGATATGAAAAAATGCAATTTTCTGAAGCTCAAACGCACAGACACACACACACACACACACACAGAGAGAGATGACATGGGAACTGTTTAAGACCCATTTACACTTGGCTAACTAAAAATAGCATCAAATCATTTCGTTCCATATCGATATTTGCCATATCCCAAGTGAAGAAGTTTATTATATTCTTTCTTTCTTTTTTTTTGCACTTTTTTTTCTTTTTTTTTTTTGCTTCTTTTGTAGTGTAAACGGGTCTGAAAACGTTGATTTTCCGCTTCAAAAATCACAAACATCTGAGGAGACGACCACGGTGCGTCTACCTAAACACTCCATTGCCTCCTAGCCCCCCGAATCCCCCCCCCAAACCACCTTCAATTGTCGTTGTCATATGTGAAGTTTGGCGCGTTTGTGGATTTTATATTACGCGAACTTGGCTTCAAAAGGAAACAACAAAGCCAAAAGAAAAAAGGAAAATGTAAGGCACGAAAGAGAATATGCGAAATGAAAGACAACAGCAGCAACAACAGCAGCAACAACAACAACAACATAAACATGGCACCCAACACTTGTTCTTGTCGTCCAAAGGGTTTGGGGGCAACGTTTTTTGTCGTCGAATGGAAGGAGTACTGAAGATTGGTGGACGAACAGACGGTTGGATGGACGGACGGATGGATGGATGGATGGGTAGATGTTGGTTAGACACTGTAAAGATGACACGCCAAGGCAACGGCAACGGAGCCAGACCTCACGCATATGACAATGTAGACGCGTATTACTGTTAAACGGGGGCGGGTGGGCAATGGCCACCAAGTCGCATGTAAGCAATTTTCCAAAGTACTTAGTCAGCATATTTTACCCCATTCTGGCCATCCCATAGCCAGCTAGCCATCAACCCTTCCTTCTTTCCTTGTCGTTCTCACTCACACTCTCACTCTCACTCTGCCATTTCCATCTTCATCTGAAACTCCATCTCCATCTTTCGGGGTGACCGTTCGCTCAGTTCGCCCACGCATGTTTCAGTTTAGATACCAAAAAGGGTAATGTTATGTCCTGTCACTGGCTACAGTCACCGATAAGCCAGGCCAGACCCAGAGAGCACTTTTCGTTCTGTTTTTTTTCTTTCTTCTTCGTCGTATTCTTTTCTCAGGATACTCTTGCATGAGTGAGTTGATTCCTTCATAAGGATATTTATTTTTTATTTTCTTCCCATGAAATGATCTGAAATGAAAAAGGATTAAATATACATACGATTTCCTATATGCAAATTCTTCTTTCAGTCTCTAGCTCATTTAAATTTGTTTTCTTTTTAAACGAAAGGGTATATTTACAGCGGTTTGACTTTATTTGAAACTGTTTTGCAAAATATCGTTTCACATTCACAATTTTTTTTTTTTGCATTTTTTCTTTTTTTTTTATTTAACACATATTAAGCCGGAAAAATATTGCGTCTTCTATTTTGTTCCTTGTTTTTGTGCTCAGTGGCTAAGATTACAGTGGCCAAGGGGTATATTAACTTGGCCAAAATGACAATGGACATAATGTTCATATTTATATATTATAGAGGAAGTACACCTGTTGTGTAAGAAAATCAGCCAAATTTTATGTCAACGGATTGTAAGCCATTTGTAGAAAAAAGTAGAAGGTATCTTAAATTCGTTTAACATTTTCTGCTTAGTTTTTTTTTTGGTTTTGGTGGTGGCCAAGGAAAACTGCGTCCCTGGTCTTGGTCTAATTCACTCGATAGCCATTCATTGGAAACTCTTGATTGATGCTCTCTCGTTGTCTGCAGTTTGTTGATAAGCGGGGGCATGACCCCCACCACACACACACACACACGCACACACACACACGCACACACTGCCTGAGTTTTTACATCATACAATGTCGTGGGTGGGTGGGTGGTTGGTGTGTGTGTGTGTGCGTGTTTTTCAATTTTTCATTTTACATATTTCACGGATTAGACGATTCGACTAGCAACGAGGGCAAATGTTGTGGCAGATATGGAAACTAGCATAATAAATATATTCATATGACCCAGAGACTTTTCTACCTACCCCACCCCCTCCCCCAAAATACATTCATTCTCATTGATAGTCAGTCATAGCAGACAATTCGCTTGTCCTAACGAAGGAAAAGAGAAAGTGTTGGAAACGAAATTTTAAGTACCAATTAAAATGTTTGTGGCTAAATCTTAAATTTTTTCTTTCAACAATTTCGACCAAGATATAGAATATAAATAATATGTTGAAGGGCCACCCCAGCTTCTTCTCGAATTTACAATTTTATTCAAATTTAATTTAGATTTTAACAATGAATTTTGGACCAAGTAACTATGACTAGAGAATCTCAAATAATATGGTATCGATAACAATTATAGCCAAGATGTGTGTGTGTGTGTGTGTGTGCTTAGAAATGATCTGGACTCTGTCGTTGTTTGCGTCTGGATTCATCTAATTCCTGTAGATATTTGGCAGCCAAAGTCAATATGGATGGCTCTTCGGCAGCTTCATTTTCTGTTGACATATGATGTGGTTTTTGTTGTTGTTGTTGTTGTTGTTGTTGTGAAGTAATCCCACCAACTTGATGTGAATTTAATTTAAGTGGAGCTTCTCTAATGGCTGATGACTGTTTGGTTGTTGTTGCTGTCGATGTTGGTGTTGACTGAGTTGGTCTGGACACGGATTTAGGAGTTGTTGGAGTTGCCGCCGACTTGGCCATGATCAATGGTTTGGCTAACATTTTACGCAATTTCGTCTTGGGCTTATCCGCCAGCGCAGTCGTGGCAGCGGCGCTGCTCTTTGCCCTTCGCTTCTTAAAGCGACGCGGTCCGCGGACAGAGTGGGCCGAACGCGATTCCCTGAGTTGGGTGTCGTCGTGGCAGTGATCGTAGGCCGGATAGTTGTCGGGATTGTCACCGGATGGTCGATTGGGCATCGTTGGCGGACGGGCCAGCATCTCCAGGATCTTGTCCTCGATTAGTTTGTTCAGATTCAGCGATTGCAGTTTTTGCTCCAACATCTCATTGACTGTGGCTGTTATGGCCGTGTAGATTTCGCTCATTTGTGCCGATTTGACTTGGGCGGGGGTTTCGGAATCGTCGCGGGGACGCAGCTTCTCCAGGGCATCCTCGGTGATAAGAGCAAATCGCAGCTTGGCTAGGTTCGACATCGTGTTTGGGCTTTGGCCTTGCGAGGGGAAACTCAAAATTTTAATAAAGTGATTTTGTTTTTTTGTTGTTTGTGTGTCTACATCCCCGAAAGGGTCTGAGTTGAATAAAAACTTTGTCCGTTTGTCAACTTGACGAGAGCAAAGGATTTTTCAAAGCCAACTTGCTAACTTGTCATTCTCTCGATTCTCTCGATTGTTTTCCATGCACATTGTGTGTGTGTTGTTGTTTTTGTTTTTTTTTTTTATTATTGAAATGACATGTGACATTGTTCCCTTCCCTAGCTGGCCATGTCCGGTCTCCGGAGCACAACAAAAGCTCAATTAGTGACTTGGAGTGACAGACTCTTCAACTTGGAGGAACTTCTCTCGCGGTGACATTTCGGCTTATTGTTCCCAGTGGTTCGCGATCTTTTGCTCGCACGCTCGCTTCAGGTCGTTCCTTTTGTCGGATCCTTAGCATACAGGACCTCAACCTCAACTCAACCCCAAAGGCCTGCAGATGTGATAAAACTGAACAGAAAACAGAAAAAAACAAAAAACCAAAACCGAAAAACGAAAAATGAAAAATGATAATTTCCATTACCTGAATGGTATTGCGTATGCGGGATTAACTCGATTTACTCGAAAGGAGAAAGGGTTAAACAACCCATTTTCAATCCCAATCCCAGGTAGAGAACCAAATGATTGCGCAAAAAACGGTTCGACGGTTCGTCGTCCTCGTCGTCCTCGTCGTTGTCGCTGCTTTTGTACAAATTACATTTAAAAGCAAAAATTTAACCCCGGATCGATGCAAATGTGAAACGTCACGATTCAAGCCAAGCCAATCCGAGTATATGATGGTTGTCTCCCAGTGAGAAAGGATCGCCTCGAACCGCATCTGATCGAACAATTATCACATACTTTGCCAACGGACTTATCTTTGGCAATTCATCAGCATTTCCTTTTTGGATTCATTTTATTTTTTTTGTTCTTTTGCCTGTCGAAATCTTGGCCAACGATCAAGTCAAGTGGGCCTCCTAGTGGCAAAGTGTCATCAATTAGGATGTTTTGGATGTTGTCCTTTTTGCCAATCTCTCTGCAGGGTTGTTAGAGTGCTTATTAGGCTGGGTTTTGTTTAGTATCGTTTGGAATTTCCCCTGAACCATAAAAAACTTGTGCAAACTCATGTCGCTATAGGGACATGAATAATAATTAGGAAATTGTGGGCTTTTAAGGAATATTTTGAAGGAGAGTCAGAAGGATTCTCACCTGATGAAGAAAGTCCCTATTTGATTCTTATAAATTTATATAATGTGACTGTCAAAGTGTCCACGAGTTAACTCCATTAACAACTTTTAAGAAAATTAAAATATATACTTATGCTTAGATAAATAAATACTTCAGCATAAATAAATTTTGTTTCTTCTATTTTTAAAAGGTTTTTTTTTAATAAATATTTTTTCTTTAATTTCATTGAGATGTAATTATTTACCTTTAAAAAGAAAGTTACTTTAGGGTTAAATATTTTAGCCAATAGAGTTAGCCCTATTGGGCATAGACAATTTAAATTGGTAAGAATAGAAGTTACAGAAGTTAAAACAAATTTAAATGGATCTAGAAATGTTTGAATTAAACTTTAGTACTTTATTGTCTTTATTAATATTGCTTTTGGATCAAATCTGAAATATTCCGTTCTATTTATTCCTTCAACAAGAATAATGTTGGAATATTATTTGAAAAGGCAAATACACAAGTCATGTTTTAATGTAGACTTTAATTTTTAATCGAATGTTTAAATCAGCTTACATATGTGTAAAAATAAAAATATAGTCCTTAGTTTAAATCTAGTAACTAACTTCCTTTTGTCTAAAAAACGTCTATAGTTTCGGTGGCGGATCTAGGTTAAATGTTTAAGAATGTTTTCGAGGGGAAAATCGAGAATTTCGTAGATAATAGTTTTGACCAGTTTTAGAGGATAAATATTGTTTTGGTGTGGGAAATTTCCCTCATTTTCCTGCCACTGATATTTGCCTTTGAAAATAATTATCAAAATTAAATAGAAAATATATTTTTAGATTAAGCAAAACACAATTTATACTTTAGTTAATAGTTTCAGATGATTTTATAATTCTGTTCTTGCTTCCTATTATTTTTTTTAGCTTCGGATCTAAATAAAATAATATTCGCATCATGTAGTAAGTGTTGTTTATTTTTTGGGCTTTTTCTTTCAGTGTAATTTAAGTAAATTCCAAAATTTCGCTGGGCAAATAATTTGGACGAGATGTCCTAAAATTCAAAATGGCCACTCGAGGGTTGGGAAGGTGGCAACAACAGCAGGCGGTGGCTATGTTTATAGTGGACAAAAACACACACACACACTAACACACACACACTTATACACACAAATGGCAAATATAAAAGTCAATCTGCTGAGAGGGGGTTGAATTCGCGAGAAAAGTTGCCTTTGCATTGACCCTTTTTGGTATGGAATGAGCTAATGTCCATGCCACCCGCTTAAGAACTGGACGTTCGTTTTCCCTCTCTCACTGTCTCTCTCACTTTCTTTCTCTCCCTCTGTCTCTCTCTCTCTCTCTGTCTCTCTGGCTTTGTTGTTCTGGTGATGGACGGCCCATTGAAGTGGCTGCTGGAGCTGAAGTGGATTGAAATTGTACATATTTCACCTCAGTTTGGTTTTCGGTCTCGCTCTCGCTGTTGCTGTTGCTGTCACCCCCTCAGCTATTCGTTGTTTTGGCCAGGGCCATATTTTTTATTGCGATTGAATCGAATCCCGCAAAAGTCCACCCCTAATGGCTAGCTTTTGAGGGAAAGCTACAGGCAAAATGTATGTAACAAACGGACACAGTTAGTTTAAAAAGGAGCGACCGACCAAGCGACCGACCAAGCGACCGACCAACCGACCGACCAGTCGGCCATTACTTCAACCCTATGCTATGCTTATAGCCAGGAGTCAAGCTCGGTCCAACTTGGTTACGACGCAAAGCAGCAGCAGCAAAGGACCATTTATACAATTACATTTATAAATGTATTCACTTCGATATCAAATAGAACTACAACTACAACAGTTGAGAGAGGGAGGAATGGGGAACCTTACCCCAAGACCAGCACCACCACCAACAACAACAACAACAACAACAGCAACCCCACCAACAGAAGCAGCAGCAGCAGACAATTGAATTCCTTGAATGGCCTTTGACAGAGTCTTAGCTATAACCACCCATTTACCCCCAACCCATTCAGCCCACATCCATCCACAATCAATCCTTACCAAGGCATCCGCTGAAAAACCCAATTTTGGGTTGTCTCTTTTTTATGTGTGTGTGGGTGTGTGTGTGTGTGCGGGATAACTGTATAAATTGGCCATAATCAGCTTGTATAGTAACTATTTGGTAGGCCCACACAGAGAGTAAGAACTAAACACTTGCCATAAAGGCTAATAGAGAGAGATTCCCATGGAATGGAATGAAAGAAATCGAATCGAATTGAATTTAAAACTGTCATTTCTTAGTTAGTTTAAACGAAACTTGACCCTCTTCTTTTTCTATTATTTGATTTCTCTCTGGTTCTTTCTCATCATTTGCACACCTTTCATTTCCAATCTCCAAGCAAACCCAACCCAACCCAACCCAACCCAACCCAAACCATTCTTTTTAACCCGTTTCGGGTCTGTGGGCAAATCCGAAAATTAGTTGCGTCCTTCAATAATACACGACGGACAAGAAACGACGGACTACGGACTACGGACTTAAGCCTTGTGTTCAAGTGCCATCACAATGGCCAGATACGTGCGTGTATATCCTGGGTCCAAAAGCTTTATCCTTTTTGTGACTTGACGATGTTTTTATGATGCCCCGTGCTCAGCCTTGCCTTGTGCCATATTAAGACAAAAGGTTAAATTTAAATTTGAAATGTTGAGAAAGATGTTAGAGGGTTGCGGGTTCCGAATCAAGAAGAGACATCGTGATGGTGGTGGGTGGGACAATGGCGCGGGGTAACAGGTTCTGAGCATCACGTTCACATGCATTGCAATCCTCCTGCCTCCAGCCTCCAGCCTCCTGCCGCCAGCCTTCTGCCTCGTCCATCGTTCTTCATTCTCTCATTCGGTCGTCGCCTTGAAGTTTTTGCCCGGCTGAAGCATATTGTTGGCTCTGAATTGGATTGTTAGGTGTAAGGTGTAGCAGATGGTATGGATTTTGGACCAAACCGTGTGTGTGTGTGTGTGTGTGTGTGTATGTGTGTGTGTTGAATTGGGGATTCACAGAGTGAGGCAGAGAGAAGTGAATGATGCAAAGGGTTAGGCTAGCTCGTAACCCGACCATCCTTGTGGGTGGGCAAAAGAAAAGACGACCTAGAGAGACTTCAAGAGAGAGAGAGATAGAGAGAGAAAGAGAGGTAGACCTGGCAGACGGGCAGACGGGCAGACTGGGACTTTGTCGTATGCTAATGGACATTCGAGATTTTGGTTTTGGTATTTTAAGCAGTTCAACTCTGTTCAGTTTCTGTTTCGCCTGGGCTTCAGGGAAAAGCTGATAAGTACGTTTTATGCCCTTAGAATGCTACGTGTTTGTATTCGTATGAGTGTGTGTTGGTGTGTGTGTGTGTGTGTGTGGGATCCATGATACTCTTTCATTTTGTGATTGTGTGATGATGGATAGCATCGGGCAACGGGCAACGGGCAACGGGCAGCATAGACCTCCGTCCAGTTGCAGTTGTCCTTGTGCTATTGAGCGTAAGCTCCCTGCTCCTTGGGATCCCTGCGTTGTGTGCGCTCAAGTGTGTCAGGGCAAAAGGATTCGAACGATTTAGCATTTGAAATAAGTTTGTACCATGTGTGTGTGTGAGTGTGTGTGTGCGGCTCTCTCTCACCTGATATGTGCCCATCTTCCATAGCCATTAGATTCATAAAATATGCATGTGGATAAACATAATTTCGGGGCATGAGAGTAAATACTTTTGTCAAGATTTGACCATGATTGAGTGTTTGTTTTTTTGTTCCTTCTTTTTTTTTTTGTCGGTTTGCCATTTGAGAAAAGGTTTCAAGTTTCCGAGGTTAACTGTCCATTATTTATATGGTCGATTAGTTTGCATATATATTTTCCAAAATACATACTCTCCTTCATCCTGGCACTTGGTTTATTTGTTTGTTTGTTTTCTTGTTTCCAGGAAAAAGTTTCCTTTAAGATAAAGAGTTCATCAATTAACCAGAAAAGGTGTTAAAAACCATTAACACATTTTGAACCCATTTGAGGAAATGAATGATTGCACTAATAGACGAGTGAAGCAATGAATGAATGAGTAAATGATTGAATCAGGATAGAAACGATTCGGTTCGATTAGTTTGAGACATTACATTTATTTGTTAGTTCAAAGTCAGTTTCTATATGTATAATGATCTTGTGATCAAGATGTTGTAAGTCTTCGAGAGATTTTTCGAGTTGGAACAGAAACTTCTAATCAATCTCGTCAACTATCCAGATCTAACTAATCCCATCTATGTTTATTTGATCGAACAACTATATATAGCTTAAAGAAAAATACAAATAATTAAAGTGTTTGGTAAAAGTTTTTCTGAAAATCTCATAGTTTGGAAAAACTTATTGTGTCAAAAATTTAAAAGGTATAACTAACTAGTCTCTACCTTATACAAATAATGCTTGATAGCAACAAAAAGGCTTTTTAAATACAAATATATTTTTAAATCTATCTTTTGGTTTGCCTCAAATAATCAAAATCAATCAATCAAATATGAGGCAGGAATATGGTGGAGAAGGGGGATGGGAAGTAATATAGAAACTGTATTCACATTAAAGATTTCAAATTGGACAATGTATTGTTTAACAGTCAATTCTATTTCCATTTTGTCTGCTGGACAAAAACCACAACAAAAAAAATTAAAAATTTTTGCCCTGGACCGGAAGAGAAGCCGGCAATGTAGGCGTGGTTGCATAGTCATCAGTGGGGTGGGGACAGTGGGGGGCAGTGGAGGTATGCGGCAAAAACAAATAAACATGCTGTCAACTGCCGTCTGACACCACACGTATATCTAGCCGGGTGGATACCCACCCACTCAACCACCCTCAAACCACTTTTCCACTCCTCCCCTAACCTAGAACCAAAAAAGCAGCAAACACATTTGCATACGTGCGGCCAATGTCCCAAGGCACACACACACACACACCGAAAAAGACCCAAATGCGGACCCGTACCCATACTCACACCCGGACTAGCAACCGGAGCCCATAAGCGGCCTGCGTTAGAAAGTTTTTGGAAAGAACTTTCATTAAACAATGCGACGACGACGCCGACGACGACGACGACGACGACCAACTCAACTCTGCACATTTGTGCCCGGCTTTGGCTTTGGTTGTGGCTCTGGCTCCGGCCCCGGCCCCGTCACCGTCACCGTCACCATCTCCCATACCCATTACTATTCGCAAAAATGGACCCGAACCCATTCATCTCAGTTGGTGTATGAGTGCGTGATTGTTGGCTCCTTGTTTGTATGTGTCTGAGTGTGTCTGAGTGTGTGTGTGTGTGTGTGTGCTGTCTGTTGTCAGTCCAAGGATAAAAAGTGGCGGAGTGAAGGAGGATAAAGTGTGATGCGGTGCCGGGAACACCGATTCTTGGTTAGTTCACACAGAAAGCGCCATTCAGTCTGGAAAAAAAAAGAATACACAAAAAAAAGTGGAAGCTAAAAAAAAATGATTTTAATATAAGCTAATGGATATCACACAAACAGCACAGTCGATGCAAACACACACACACACACACATATGAGTGGCGTCTAACGCCAAACATTGCCTCCACTTTCACCCACCCCACTTGCCACCCATCCCGCATTATGATATGATATTTCAAATGCTTAATAATAACACTCAAAATATCAAGAAATGACACAGCACTTTTTATTTTCCACATATTTTGTGAATAAACATGAATACTTTCCGCATCTCTCGCATTGGCATTCATGTGTATTCGCTTTATTTGTTGTTTGTTTTCGTGTTTACTTTTTGTTTTTTAGAAAAAAACTTACTGACAATTTCTGCACAATTATTTTTTGTGGTTTTAGGTTTAAAATGGAAACAATAATAATAAGCATTTGCATATATTCATACTAATAATTACAGAATGGATGATGGGAAGGAAAGTGAGGAGAGGGGGAAGAGCAATTAATGTTTCAAATTAACTGGCCAATATCTCTGGCTAGAGACTTGGAGATGTGGATTGGGAAAAGGGAGAACTTACCCAATTCAAAGAACCAATAATAAGATTGAAAAACGAACAAAAACAAAGATAATTAAATTAAGAGAGAGAGAGAGAGAGAGAGAGAGAGAGAGAGAGAGAGAGAGAGAGAGAGAGAGATCTAGAGAGAGCGCTAGACAGAATATAGTGAGGATTAGTCTAAATCATTTTTCTAAAATTTCGAAATCGATAACCGTATCGTTTTTAGCAAGGCCAGGGCAGGACTCTGGAAAGGACAAGTCGGACCATGGCCCCGGGGCCTTCATATATTAGAACGAGATTGACTTCTGAAATTTCAAATATTGGAAAAACCAACCAACAAACAAGATTTAGAAAATATTCTCTGAATTCAGTCTGGAAAAAAAAAAGAATACACAAAAAAAAAGTGGAAGCTAAAAAAAAAATGATTTTAATATAAGCTAATGGATATCACACAAACAGCACAGTCGATGCAAACACACACACACACACACACACACACACACACACACACACATATGAGTGGCGTCTAACGCCAAACATTGCCTCCACTTTCACCCACCCCACTTGCCTGACCCTGAACTTTCTAAATGATTTTTGATCACTAAAAAGTTGATTCAATGTTTGCTCATTTGCCAAAAATACAGTTCTGAGTAAATGGTAAATTAACAAAAATATATTTTAAAAAAAATCAAAAAAGTTCTTAAAATTGCTTTTGATTAATATCAATAGATTTTTTAAAATATTTTATTTAAGTGTCTCAATGCTTAAATTTTAAATTGGAATGTTAGTTATCTTTTCAAGCGAAACAAAATCAGTCAAAAAACAGCAAGTTATTCCAATAAACCTTAATTTTCTAAAGCTATAATTTCGTCAATTTTTAAAATATTTGAAACATTCAGGTCTTTACTTTCAATTAAGGATGATGTCATTTTAACCTGCATTTAATTTTGAAAAAATGAATTTTTCGTAAATTTACGTTAGATTTTTTTTTTCAAAAATCGCGCTTACATTATTTTTTCCAAATATTCAATTGTTTAATGACATTTTAACCGAAATCACACTTACGACTTTCGGAAGCAGAATAAAATTTTATATGCTAAATATATTAAATAAAATCCAATTTTTTTCAATTCATCACTTATCATTTTTTAAAGTACTTTAAGAGTAGTTTAAATCATACAAAAATTTTGGGCCTCCTGTTTTAATCTTTACAAAAGAGCGCTCACTTAAGATATCATTGCTAACAATTGCGTAAGAATTTTAAACTTTAAATATACACACATACATACAGAAATGTCAAGCTTTATTTGTAGACTTATAGTTTTTCTATATTGGCCTTGTCTTTTTTTTATTAAAGGATTCTTCAAGACATTTTATCCAGTGCAATTCAATATATACAATTTTAGTCATTACATTAGAATTAAAGCAAAAAATACATGCAAAAATAGTAAAGAGACATCTATGAGATGAAAGAATTAATTTAAACAACGAATTTAAGTAGATTAACTCTAAGGTAATCGAACTCTAACGGTGTTTTATATTTTAACGAAATAAATGCAAAATCCAAATTCGTTAACAAAGATTTTTTACATATGAACTTTTCCTCTTTTTTACTTCTACCCAAAAATATTACATTTTTACACTTTTAGTAAATATATTAATGAAAAAAGAAAGACTGAATTCAGTGCTGGACCTTTGCACGGGAATGCCCATATACTATATTCCGATTTAATTCATCTATATAACTTTTTTTAATCGGCTGGAAATTGGCAAAAATACCTTAAAAAAAAGCGCAAATTACCAAAAAATTTAAGTTTAAACTTTCACATTGGAAAGTGATTTTCTAATATTCATTATGACCCCGAAAACTTATAAAGATATGAATGTATGTATACGTTTTGGATTGTATCAAATTTCAAAGCTATCGAAAATAGTTTCGAATATAGCTCTTACTTCTTAAAGCTTAAAATCAAAGAGTGTCATTTGTTTGAGTAAAGTATGAATATTAATATCAATTTTTATGTAATGCATTGTCAATAGTCACTTGATAGTTTTTAGGCCAAAAAGGTAAACTTTTCACTTCACATGTTGAAAATTTAAAGACGCACTGGCTCACACACAATGGCCATGTCCATAACCAGGCCCATTTCCATCCCCCATTCCATGTCCATAGCCTTGGGTCTATCTCGGTCCACTTTGTTGTCCGATGTCCAAACGGCATTGGGACATGCGCGCATTGCATTTGCTCTCATATGTCTGTCTGTCTGTCGGTCGGTCTGTCTGTCTGTCTGTCTGTCTCTGTGTGTGTTCGTGTGAGTGTGTATCCTTTTGCCTGGGTCTATCTATTTTCGCCTATTCACATATGGGGTCCTTGTTATTGTTGTTGTTGTTGGTACTCAGGACTTTTGGTCCATTTAACATGTCTCATAATAATTGTGATTGGGGTTTATTTCGCATTCATTTGAATATGAATTAGCATCATTTCACATTTGTGATAGAGCCAAAGAGGGAGAGAGAGAGAGGGAAGAAAGTGGAGCAAGTGGTCCAGAGATTTCCTTGTGGACAATAAAAGCAGCAGAAGCTCTTGGGTTGAGGGGTCAGCCAAAACAAGGACAACAATGCCATAGAATTTTGCCAATTTGGCAATAAGGGGGAAACTGCTCATGTGATAGTATCTTTCATACACACACACACACACACACACACACACACACACACACATGCGCAGAGTCTTTGACTTTAACTCGGGTGGTTGTCACTCGTTAAGATATTAAAAACACTAAAAACTATGTCCATTTTTCCGTACAGTAACCATAAAAGATGTTGGCAGACAGACAGACGGACAGACAGACGGACAGAGTCGTAAGGGTAAGGCAAATGGATTTTTGCCTAAATGAGTATTTGCTCTTATTAATTATGGCAAAATGGTCCTTGGGGGATCTTTGGATGGATTCATGCACTAAAGGATTTCAGTTGAATGCCTGGACAACTGAGCCAAATGAATCAAAGGGGCTGCTAGACAACTCATTTACGAGTATTTGACACAAATCTCCTCAGGGTCATAACTTGATCAGACATAAAAACGGATAAGATAAGAATACTATTGTCTCTAGGGTCAAAAAGGAATGGAACAGTCGATCGAACTGTTTGCTAAAATAGGTAATGGATATAAGTAGTTATTTATCCATATTATAGTAAGAAAGACTATTGAACTCTTAAACATTTTATAGTTTTATTATTATTATTACTTTGTCCTATTGATGGTTATCTTTTCTTATATGTGTTCTCTTTTTTAAATTTTAAATTGTATTTATTAGAAAACCGAATTGATAACAAATAGATTACTTACTGTAAAGTCTATGCTAATCAGATGACATACAGTTTACTCTTAATATATGTAAATTTGCTGCTGTAAGCTTTGTCAATCTCTTTTCATTACATTTAGTTGTAATTCCCAACTAGTTCTAGTGCTGAAGTTATGTTATTGCCACTGGATTTTCAAAGTTCTTTAGCCAAATCTGCTGATGATGATAAAACAACATCTTGAAATAATCTTTTTTAGAAGACTTCTATGGAAATCTTTTCTAGGATATTTCTGTGTATTTCAGGATTTGAAAAGGCCTTCTCTTTGTTTTGTTTCAATTGTTATAATTATCAAACTAGTTGCTATAGGGTATACTTAAAGTCATCCCCCTTTCGCTTATTTGTGTGTGTTTGAGAGTTTTTAATTATAGGAGAGCAATATATTTTTGCAACCTTAAAAATTGTCTTTTAGTGCAGATGCGATTTGGGTAAACCTTTTGACATGGTCATAAATTTTACATGAAATCGAAGCCGCAAGGCCGAAACTCCCATCCACCATTCCCTCATTTCGTTTTGGGCCGGAACGCGGCCGGTCCCGCGTCGGTGGAAGTGAAAGGGAAACCCTTCAAACAAGACAATACTTGGAGTTATAACGGGGCCATTAATTTCCCAATTTACAGTCTATTCGCAAGCCGTTGCTGAAATTGTTTAAGGTTTTCCTTCTCTTGGTGTTCATTTTTTTTTTTGTTTTTTGTTTTGGGCAACACTGATAAATATGGGTGCGATGGTTGTGTGTGTGTGTGTGGGCCAATGGCCATATGTCCATTTTGGAGAAGACGCAAAACCAACAGAAACATCACTTGAAGAATTTTTAACGTGTGTGTGTTGTGTGTGTGTGGTGTGTGAATGGGGTGGTAAATGCTGCCCAAGGGACTTGTATCTGGATACCAACAAAGTTTTCCACAAAAAAAAAAAAAAAAAAAATGAGAATGAAAATAAACGAAAGGCAAAAATGTAAAAATGTAAAATATAAAATCAAGATACGGCCAAGGCAACCCAACGGCGAGCGCTATCCCAAGCTCCAGGACCTTCAAGGACTTGAAGTTTGCCAAAAGATCTACGGGGGAACTGGGAGTGTATTTGTAAGCCCAAACAGCCGACCAGACCAGAGGAGAACAGAAGAGAACAGGCCAGGATGAGTCGCCTGGCCAGCGGCTGGTAAAGGTACACACACACACACACACGTACATACATACATACGTTACCACCACATGGTTTTATTATATTGTGAATGTGATTACCTTAAGGATATGCAATAAGGACACACACACACACACACAGAAGAAGATGGATATAAGAATGCGTGTATGTGGGGGCAGTCAGCAACAGCCACAGCAACGTCCAAAAGAATGAAAAGCCGCAAAGATACACACACACACACACACACACACACACAGATATGTACATATTAAGGACTGCAGCAAAGAGGAAAAAGAAAAGGAAATGTATCTCTCAGATACCGCACCCTATGAGGGCACGGCATGAGCATTTTCAATTAGTCGAAGGCAGAATGCATACAGCAGCGAGGTGTGATTGTAAAGTTTGACTTTAACACCTAGACATTGGCTTTATACAAAATAAGGACAACTTTTTATTGGTCGATTTTGAAAATCAGACGACAATTTGGGTGATTATCCAAAGCATACTGAATCGTTTGTCTGATCCTCGAATCAGGAGTAAATCATAATATAAATTACTACACGAATGGCACAACCATTTAAAAATTGATTTGCCATCGTGTACAGGGACGGACTAAGCCAAAGCAGGGTCTGTATCGATCCAAAAACCAATATATAAACGTTCGGTATCATAATTCAAATTAAAAGTACATTTTTCCATATGATTTCTTGATGTCCAATTTGCTTATGTTATTTTTATAAATTTTTCAACATTAATTATTAGTTAATTAGACTTTTTTTTTAAGATTTTAAAATGTTATATCAATTGATATTTTGGATATTTGGATACTTTATTTGGATACTTGCAAAAATAATTTATTGGAATGATTTGCTGTTATTTGAATGAAAAGATAACATAATAAAAGTAAGAGAGTATAAATAATATTCTAAAACAAAATAAATTAATACAAAAGCGTTTAAATACAATATCATTTTCAAAAATTGTTTACAATTTAACAAGGTTAAAGTTACGCAAAAATAAAGAGTTCTTATGAAGTTTTCAAATGATGTTGTCTAAAGCGGTGTATTACTGTACTTAAAGGGCTTGTTTGTGGCTTTCGACATCGTTTAATAAATTTCAAAAACAAAAAGTATATTAAATGTAAAGATATACATTTTAAAGTAAGGCTAAAAAAGATATCCCATGAAAATAGAAAAATGCAGTCAACTCTAAGATTAAGCTGCAGCTTAAGTTAGAAGGGGCAGAAAGAGAGGAAAATAAAGAGAGAGAGAGAGAACAGATGCAAATGATTAGTAGATTAAAGTTTCCGAAAATTCGTGTGCAAATAGTAAATAAATTATCTCCCTCTTAAAAAGCCTAAAATTCACTAAAATAAAAAGCAAGCCCAATATGAAAATACGATTCTATAGAATTACATTAAAATTGCAGAGAAACATTCAAAACCAACCTCGCATTAGGACAAAGAAAATATGAAAATGCAAAATGCCAAGTTGTGGGCCATATGCATCACGTGAGGAAGCAGGAACCAGCGACCACCTTGATGGAGATCCTTTCTTTACATTTTCATATTATTTTTTCTCTTCTTTATTTATGCATTCATCCTTTGCTGCATCTGTTCAGTTGTATGTGTGTGTGTGTGTGTTTTGGGTATATCTGCTGCTGCTTGTCCAATGTGACTAAAAGGGTAAAAACCAAAAATCGAGGATAAGAACGGATAATCTAATGTCGCAACTGAAGTAGGCAAAGAACTGAATCGCATTGAGTCGCGTCGAGTCATCCAGTCACACACACACAGAGAGAGAGAGCGAGAAGGAGAGACGGACAGACGGATAGACAGACGCACAGTGGTAAGGCCTATAAATAACTGCAAATAAATCAAAATCTATCAATGCGAACAATTCGATATGTTACAATTGACTTCACCGATCAAAGCCGTTCCTCCTGAATTTCATCCTCTTTTCATACCTTTTGTATCGAGTGCGCGACCAGCAAAGTATCCTTTGTGTCAATATTATTAGCAGCAGAGGACGAAAGGGTGAAACGGACACGAACAGCCACCACTCCCGCTCCTGCTTTTGGGTGAGTGTGCGAAATTTTACAGTAATTTAAAAAAAGAAAAGGAATTGCGAGAGAAATAGATACTGACTGAGAGAGAGAGAGAGCGAGAGATAGGAAAAAGTTTCACCAATTTAATCAATATTACACACAACCCATTCAGGCAGCACACACACACACACACACACACACCAGGCGTATCTGATGGATATCGATATTGATGCGCTCCTAATGGACAGCCAAGAGCCAAAAACAAAAACCCAAACCGGAGTCTGAGTCTGCGACTGAGCCGCGAGGCCGGCGCTCTAATTTTATTTATGATCTAATGTGTTGCCATTGATGAGAGAGAACGCGAGCAGGGGAAGAGCCAGGGGAGGGGGAATCCTGATAACGACGCGGTGTGAAAGGGCATGTTTCTGCGGATTGATATCCCGTTGTCCGTCTGACACACACACACACACACACATACAGAGCTCACAGTTGCTGGCGCAGTTTTTCGCAAAAAGAAAAAATTTTCTTTTAGTTTTTCCTTTTTGTTTTCATTTGTGAGGCGTTCACCGCAATCCAAACGTAACTCAATGGGCAGTAAATTAGAGAAAACAAAGGGATGAGGTGGGGTGGAGTGGGGTGGGGGTAAGGTGGATAAACATATGTACATACAATGGTTAGTAAAGCAAACAAACACATACAACCAACCAAAACACACACACACACACACACATGCAGCAAAATAAAACAGTCGAAGGACTGTCTTCTATTTATGTATATTTCTTTTAGTTTTTTAATATTCATGCGAATTTTCGATATATTTTGGATATATTGTTTCCAATTGTTATCTCTTCTAGGCTTTAATTAACCAAGAATACGTTAGTGAACTTCAAAAGAGTTTTGTCTTTGAATAAACTACATCTTAATCAACATCATGATGATCCAATAGTTAATTAGTCAATTAATAGTTAATCTAACACCTAAACCTCTCTTTGAGTCGTTTCGTTTTGCGTTTTTTCAAAGTTGCGTTTTTTTGGTTTAATAGAATAAATGTTTTGGGAATTTCTGGTAACGCCAATGTCAACATTTACCAACATCAACCTTTGCCAATTCTATACTTTTTGCCATTTTCACGTTTCTCTAGCAGCTAAACTTATCATTTGCCCACTTTTGTTTTCAATTACTTTCGAAATCCGGAAATTCCCTTTCTCTGTTTTTTTTAAAAATTAAAATTTATCCCCCAATTTAATTTCAAAAGCTAAATACAGTAGAATCCGGTTATAACGACTCCGCTTATAACGTCCGTACGGATTTAGCCACTAAAGTTCAACCTTAAATGAATGCGACGATATTTTTCTTAGTTTAACCGGTTATAGCGACGTTTCGAGAAAAACAAATTTTCATAATCATAAAAACAGTAAAAAAAAAAATTAAAATTATTTTTGCTATTATTATTATTATATTAGAGCGAATAGTTTCCATTTTATTCTTACTAAAATACTTGAATGGTATAGTATGTTTATGTTTTTTTTTTTTGCGTAATACAATGTAAAACAATATTTTGTTTTTTAATTGTTTACTTCGTAAAATTTTATTCATGTAAAAATAGTTTTTTTTAGCCTTGGTCTTCCATCTTTACATGGTTTGCTAGGGAAGATCTTGACTCCCTTTGTACAGTGAACCTTCAATATAAAGAAACTGTCATTACGGATAATTTTGTATTTGATAATCTTTAACTTCTAGCACTGTTCCAGTTGCTATTTTCTAATAAATGACTTCTTCTTAGATTGCAGTGTATTGAATTTTAATTAATTATTTTTTAGACATTTTCTGGAGTGAAGCCAATATTGACGGCTTATACATAATAATCCAAGATGTAAAATAAAAAATTCAATATCCTGCATAAAAATAAACTCTTAAATTGACTTATTGCTAGATACTCAATTTGATGAGTCAAATTATTTAGAAGTATTTTAACCTAACAATTGACATTTTCTTATGGTTACCTATCGGCTCCTCGTTTGGCAGTTATTCAAAGTTCCAGCAACTTGGCAACTTGGCCAAATTGCAAACTGTTTCAAAATTAGGGCTTGAAAGAGATGAATATGAAACGCGGCACTAGAAATTGATCTACCTAATGAACTTCAATTCCGGGATAACTACCTCAGTGAAAGAAGTATATGTCCATTGTAATTTTTTGACAAAATATCATTAAAAATTAAATTAAAATTGCTTTTTGTTGAAAGTTGAAATATTTAACTAACAAATTCTTATTTCATATGTAATGCACTTTGTTAGCAAAATGAAAAAAGAAAAGAAAAATTAAATTATTTGTTGTCTTATCCAATAAGATTTGTTATTTAATAGTTAATATCTTTTCCCTCATTAAAAAGCATTCGATTAATTCGACTTTCCATTAAATTTGACAAGTTTTATAGTGTGGAAAGGTCAATTGGTCCCATTCATCGATTAGTGCCTTTTTAAGGTCCTTAACAGTATTAAATTGGCGGTATTGTTGCGTGACAATATATAATTAATTATATTATTTTTATATTTCAACTTTATTTTACCTCACTATATCTTACAAGCATCATCTAAAAACTAACTAATTGACTGGACCACTTACATTAGACAACTCATCTACCGAGGACTGCGGGATAACTATAAAGATTCTCAGTTTCTAAAAAAAAAAAATTCCTTTCAAAAAATATTGTGCCATAGAACATAAATACACATTTAAGTATTTATTTAATAACGTGATATTTTCATTAACCTGAAATTTAAACTTGCATTTACTTAAAGATAGTGCATAAAATTATTTTTAAGTAACTGGGAAAAAAGAAAATGTTTTCATTAACTTATAGATTTCATTCATTCGTTTTTTGTCCGATTAAAATAAAAATGTTGAACTTTAAATAAATAAGAAAGAGAAATAAAGTGGTATGAGTCCAATCAATACTAAATACTTAGTTTAACACAGCGATTGGCATTAAACTTCATATTCAGTTGGACTAATATAAGATGGCCAAAATGGGATGAAATGAATCCTTCTTGAATTCGTTTTGAGTTGAGGTGAACCAAAAAACATAACTAAATATAATGCTTTAATAATTCTAAAATAAAGACGTTAGTTCTATTTGCAATTTATTACATATATCTTTAGTTTCTTAATGAAAATAACCCTAAAAGTTAAGTTTTAGTGTTAAGTTTGAAAGGACATTTATAAGCAATCATTCCATATCTTTATTTCTTAATGAAACTTATCAAGTCATTTGCTAAATCTAAATACAATATAATTTCTAATATAAATTATTGCATTTTATATTTAACTTTCTGACTAATACCAATAAGAATTCTTAAGAACATTGCCAACTACATAAGAGTACATTCAAAAAATAAAAAAAAATGACAGGAATTTAAAAAAAAAATGAAATGTGGCAAAAGGACGTAGGATAAAGATGACGGGGGAAAAAAACAAACAAATATATCGACAAAAAAAAGAAAGAAAGAAACAACAAACAAACACACACACACGCACACACACACAGAGAGAGAATGGGAGAAAAAAAATATTGAAAATAATAACAACTCAAAGGAAAACAACATTTGCAGACATTTTTCGGTTTTCGTTTTCTCCTTGGACCGGACAGGACACGCACATATGTATGTATTTATATATGTGTATGTGTTGCCTCCCAAACCCATAACAAGGCTATAAACTGAAACACACCCCATTCCCCCCACCCCCCACCACACACACACACACACACACACACACATATATATATGCACACATCCATAGATCGAGTCGAGTGATACACATTTAGAGGCAAAAAATACAGAAGAAGAAGAAGAAGAAAAACGGACTTTGGACCCACTTGGACGGCTTTTTTGTTGGTTTTCTTGGTGGGGTGGAAACGTAACGGAAAGGGACAGGACATAGGACGCAGGACACAGGCCAGAACAGGGCAGCACAGGACGCTGCAGGACCTTTTACATTTACATGTCTTAAAATTTTAAAAAGGGACACACACACACACACGGTGGGTGGGTGGGTGGTTGGGTGGGTGGCTGGCGGAGAAGGGGAGATCTTGTGAGTGTGGGCGGCTTCTGGGTGTAGTTTTGACAACGAGTTTTGTTTCGGTTAGTCTGTTTTCTCTTGTCTGTTGGCTGTTGCCTGTTGTTGTTGTTGTTGTTGGTGGCCCCATTCTATATGCATGTGTTTTGTGGTCCTTTTGGTACCACGGTCCAAGGACTCTGCGGACCAGAAGCTAGGCAAACACTCCTTCTGCTCCTGCTCCTGGTCGAGCTTCTCTTCCAGCGCATTCGCTCTCACTTGGTTCCGTTTCATTAGTTGGACTCTTGTAACTCGCTTTACGTTTTACCTTTTCTGCCAATCTCTCGTGGGTATCCTTGGACACACACACACACACACACACACACCTACCTACACACACATGTGGGGCGGTCGTTGCTGTGGCTCCGCCAAAATGCCGAATTGGATTTATACGTGTATAATAAAAGTACTTGACGGGAGGGCCAAAACACTAAATGACTATAAAAAGCACTTTGAAGAGGGTCAAATGGAGATAAATTTGTTTGTATGTGTCCGTGTGTGTACTAGCGTGTGTGTGTAAGGGATATTTGCTTGTATCTAATGTGTTTTTATTCTTGAGCTCGTTTTCATCTTACATTTTTACGATTTCGTCGGTCACTTTTCGTTGTGGACGAGGGATCCAAATGTCCTACTCACAGAAAAGGGATATGCATTTGCATGTGTGTGTGTGTGTGTGCCAAGGCGGAGGGGGTTGGAGTTAGAAGCATGGGAAGGGAAGGAAGGGTAAGGACGGTGTATTTTATGGCCAATGTTAAAGCTTTTTGCGGCAACAAGCATTTTCTTTTTTTTTTTCCTAATTTTTTTTCATTTCGCCTTTTGATGTCGGTCGTCGTTTGTTTGACGGACGAACGAATGTGGCCTTCCACCTTTATCCTTTATCCTTTTCTTTCTAGCCTTCTCCTCTCTCTCTCTCTCTCTTCCTCTCTTGCTGTGTGTGTGGGGTCGTGTTTATTTAAATAGTCCTTGTCCGCATCCATGTCCACCTAGTCTCGTGTGTGTTTGTGTATGTGATAATGGCCGATGGGTGGGGTAAGGTGAGGGGGGCATTGAGTATTTTTTCTTAACTTGTGGTATTAACGACTTGCCAATGCTCTTAAGAAAATGACACAAAGTCATAGAAATATCGAGTCGAAAGGGGCAGAAGAGTCAATGCCTAAAAAGTATAGCGTTTCCTATGGAATTTTCCAAGTGTCCAACTTACCCTACTACTCTAGGTTTTTGGGCCTCATCAAATTTGCTTTCAACTCCCCCTTTCTCGCCATCCGACTACCCGTTTTTCTATTTATATGAAGGTGTGAGTGTGTAAACATAAATTTTCAGCTGAAATTTAATACTTTTTTCCCGTTTTTCCTTTTGGACTCAATGGACCTGTGCATCAATTTCTAATTGCAATCTGTCAATTATTGGTTCGAATAAGTTTATGGGCCCAAAAAGTGAAAATGAAGGTGAACGAATGAAGCCAGGCTGATTCCCCCGGCGGGAATATGCAGACGTCAATTGGACCCATCTGGCAAATGGACAGTGCGGTAAATTTGCAATTTTTATGCCTTTTTATGGCTTATAAAAAACCAATAACAACAACGATACGATACGTTACGATCCAGCTCCGGCAACATGTCCGGCCACGTCTGTGTCTTGTGGGATGTGGAAATTTAATACCACCTCCGATGCCGATACCCCGTAGCCCGTAGCCCGCGGCCCGTGGCCCGGCCAAAGTGAAAAGGAATAGGGCGGAGAAAAGTTTTGACGGACAAACATGATTAATTTTACCCTTGATTTCATTTTGTGTGCACTTTTGTTTTTTTTCATAACATTGTCCTTGAATATGAAAGTAAAAGGGAAATCAATCATTTGCATTTTCCTCTCGGGAAATGAAGGAAAATGCTTAGGAAGAACACTGAAGCCGCCTAATTGGTGTCCTTGCCATTTAACCCCGACTCTTGAAGGTTCTCCAGTCGTTTGTCGGTTTTTGATGTGTTGTGAACTTGTTTGACCATTGGTCTTCCCGGTCATTTTCTTTCAAAGAAAAACTAGTTTCTTATTTAAAGGGGTTGATGATCTCGAGACGAATATCTTGGCCCAAAATGCCAGAGATCACATATTAAGAAGCCTGTCTATGGTCAGCCTTGATTAGCCTTGAGAGCGAGAGCCGAGTCGAGTTCAAATTAATTAACAAACTGCACTCATTAAGGTTAAAGAGGTTGATTGGCACTTTTAGCTTACACTTTGTGGATAAATCTTTTACTTTAATTCTCATTTTCACTCCCGATCGATTGTAGGGGCCCATCTAGTCAGTTCAAGGAATCTCGGCAACTGACATCGATCGGCAATCCGCTTCACATCTGCCATTTCAGTTTGTTGCCTGTGGTTAACAGTGCCGTCCCGGAATATTGATGACACGTGACTCGACCAAAAAGGTCATGGAATAGTTAACTCCCCGATCTGATCAGAATTCATTTGAACCAATCGGCTCTGGTTCTGTGATATGGTATTAAGGGTAGCTAACGATCTTTATTTTCACGTCAAAACATCCCTTATGGCAAAAAGGTTCTTTTTGTAAGTCAAAAAGAGATGACTATACGTACGTTATGCCTAAGGTACTAGAAAGAGAGGCCAAATTAATTTGGCAAACATTAATTTCATTTCTACAGGATCCTCTATATGCAAAAGGCATATACATATTCATAAGAAGTTTGCTTAATCAAAAAATTTCAATTACGAAATCTTAGTCTCAAAAACTTTGATTTACAATGAGATTGTTTCTCTTTTATAGTTGATGTAGATCATTACGATCCATTACATTTGTATAGACTAAAATTAAAACTAGTATATTAAAATTCCCTATGAACCAGGCTTCGACTAATCGCTAATCGGAATTTGACTTTAAACAGAATGCCCAAACTAATAATATTAAAAACTTTCCAATATTTCAACAATTATCAACAACTTTTTTGTTTATATAAATTTGAATGTCATTTTAGTAGTATAGGAAGTTAGTTAGACATGAATGATATAAAAATCGAATTCGATCGAATCCATTCGAATTCAATTCAAATTAATCAACTACACAATGAAATGAATGAGTGCCAAATCTTAAAGAAAACTTAACTCTTATTAATAAAAGGCAATGAATTGAATGTCAAAGCATTATAATATACTAAGGCACTCGAAACTTATTTATTATTCTTTTAAAGTCTAAAGAAAAATGATGGTGAAACGAGAAATAACAGACTATTAAAATTTGAATATTTAATATACCAAAAAATGTAAAGCTCTTTTTCGTAGCGGATATTTTTATATTTAGGAAGCCACAAACCCAGAAATCATAATTAAGGCTATCTAATATTGAATAAAAAAAAATATACACTAATTCCCGATATATCCGATCCGATGGATCTATCTTTTTAAGTTGCAAAACCAAAATTCACCTCCGTAGGGGATTAAACCCGATATCAACAGTATTGTAGTCTAAGTACGTCTTCAGTATGTTCCAAAAATATTCAATATTAATAAATACTAAAAAAAGTATTTAATTTAATTTGGGTTTCCAATGCATTCGAAACTCAGCATTACTCATTTAATTCGTTTAGTTTTGTTTAAATGTTGTGCGACTGAATTTTACGTCATCGAACTTATTCACTTAAAGTCAATATTCAAACTCATTCAATTCATCAATTTCGTTTTGAATATTGTTAACTTAAATAGATGTTTCTTTCATTCATGTAGCTCTTTCTCTTTATTTTTTTTATATATAATTTGTGTAAAATCCACCTGACCCATTTAATATATTTTTCAAATGTTACTCTTACAGTCATAATACATCCATTTAGAAATCAGACTTTGATCAGAAATTTTATTAATTATTACTGAAAATCTTCGTTATATTGAACTTTACTTTCATTTTGTAATAAGGCAAGATGCTTGAAATAGTTGGAAAAGTGAAGAATTATTCATTGGTGGAAATGCATTCTTGGCATGATTTTCTTTTGCTCATTTGACATCTGTAACATTCTGATATTATGTAACTTTGATATATTCTTTTCAATTTAAAAGCAAGGAAAGACTAAATGGAACACTTTGATAAGTACCAAAAATCTTTTTTCTTTATTTATATACATTTCCTTGATACTGTTTAATTGTTGAATTTTTTCCCTTTGTTGTCCTTTAAACATTTGCTGCCAAAGGCAATTTCCTTTAACCGTACTGTATTTTCAGGGCTGATCATAATTTTATAATTAAATACAAAGTCCAATGGGGATTGGGATCTTTTTTAAACATATGCTAAAAAAATAATGATTACTGAATAAAAACCAGGCATAAAAATGCGATCCACAGAAGTATTGAAATATTATTTCAATATATTATATGTTATTTTGGTAATTTAATTACTTGTAAAAGTAATTTACAAAAGTCTTTTTATGGTATTTCTGACAAGTCAAAAAAAATTATGAAATACCCAGTTTTGAGTTGATTTATGTAATAGAAAATATGATAAATAAAATTAGTTTAAAAGTCTGATAATTATGTTGCCTACTTTTTGGGGCCTTGTTTCTTTGCTTCTTTGAAAATGATTTCCTGATATTGGCTTGAGACTGATGATGATAGAGAGGAAAAATGGATGGAGAAAGAGTAAAAAGTAGGTGGAGAGATGTTAAAAATGTTGTCTAGACCTAAAACAATGAATACGGGAGAGTATCTGTTTGTGATTTGTTTAGAATACTTTTCATTCCCAAGCAAAGACACAGAATGGCTGGCTGGATGGCTGACTGACTGGCAAGCACAAATCCCATGCCAATTGGGATTCGTATTTAAATGAATTTACACCCAATAGACAAATACACAGACATTCTCTCTCACACACACACATATGTGGGCACACGTGAGAATAAGAGGCATCCGGGTGACAACGACAAGAACAACAATTAGAAGCCAAAGCAAAGCCCATGCGAACAAGAGCCCAGGACACATGCAAAATACAAAGGGACCAAGCATGGCCTCGGCACATGCACACACACACACACACACACACACACACATACACACAGAGAGACATTCGCCACATGGGAGAGTAAAAACAAAAGGTTAAATTCGCTTTCAAATGGTCAGGAATCTTTTAATGTGGCATGGTAGATAGAATTGTGTTGGCTGCCTCACTGTCTGATGGCCGACAAGCAGGCGCACTACGTCCAGCATTTGTGAGAGTGGGTGACCAGCACACACACACTCATACACTTATAGAGAACGATGTTGAAAGCAAAAAGGGTTATTGCTGGCGGCAAGTAAACACCACCGGACTTTTGGTTACTGCCGCCGGCCAAAAGTAAATCCACCCACCGACGCCATTACGAAATGTCTGAGTTTTCTATTTATATAGATATGTGTGTGTGTGTGTGTGTGTGTGTGTGTGTGTGTGTGTGTGTTGTTGTGCGCATTTAAATGGAAGTTGATGTTCATATTGTTCATCCCCAGCTAATTCAAACGACCACCCGACTGCCCATTTCTTCTTCTTTAGCTAATGGATAAACTTAATTTTCTTATTAATAGTATCTATCCACAGCATTATTTCAATTTTTAGCTTCGGTTATCGGAACTAGCATTAATATGGATTATAACAATCTGTTGAGTTTACTCAGGCGAGTTTACTCCTGCCTCTAGAAGGATATCTAGGAAATTCGTCAGGAACAGTTTTTCTGAGTTTTACGGTTAGTTAGTTTTTCATAGTTTTTATCCCAAAATAAGAGATAATAACATTTGAAATATATGCATACTGAATCTAAATGGCAAAACAGTTTTATCATTTGGTTTCATTGGTTCATGAAATATTGAAAGTTGTGAAATAAGTAAAAATTATTTTCAATATTAGTTCAATGAGAATATGTGGAATTGAGTGATTTTTGGACCTTTAGGACCTTTTAAATAATCATTATCAAAATTGAAATCAATACTTTTTATTAAATTACAAAAATATACAGACATTTATTAGAAAAGAGTTGATCTAGTGTAAATTATGCATCTTATAGTTTTCTTTGTGATTTTTGTTTTTAGTTTAATTGAAAATTCTTTTATTCTAGTTGCCCTAAAGACAAAAGGATTTCTTAGTTTTTCTCCAAAAAGTTTGTCCTAAAAGATATCATTCAAAATTTTTGTTACACAAAATGCAAAAAGTTTAAACAAATAAAATGCAGCGACTAAATCTTGTAGATGGTTTTACGATATGATTTTACTTTTTAATACCCTAATTTGTAGCGTATTAGCAAAAGGTGGGCGAAATAAATAACATGCAAGAATTGAAAAAATTTCATGAGTATTTATGTACAGGAAATAGCTGATACTGGCAGGAAATAAAGTAAAGCAAATGAGAAACGATTCCCCACAACGTTTAGACGGAACGGAAACAAATTATGGACCGATTTGGTCTTACAAAATGCTTAGAAGCAGTGCCGGATTAAGCCCACGCGGGTCCTTTAGCGATCCAAAAACCCAAATAGAAGTCCTTCCAAATAATAAACTTACTTTTTAATGTGACAATAAGGACAAGAATGAAAATTATAGTTTTATCTTTGAATTTATCCTTTTTTTCAGACTGTATTTTTGTATATTTTTTAACCGATTTCAAAATGTTATATCCGATTTAAATCGGATATCAGTGTGCTTTAAAATGGCATCAAAAACTTTGATGTTTGCAAAAACTCATTTTGAAAAAATTCGTGATGTATATATGTATACATTATGACATTTTGCGAAAATTGGCAAAAGAAAGGCATTATTTTAAATTGAAAGCAAAAATATAAATTTGACTGAATTAGAGCTTCATGAAATTGAAGTTTATTGGAATAATTTTCTGTTTTTTTGGCATTTTTCGTCTTGCTAGATCTAAGAATAGCTAAGGTAGTATTCCCAGACTTTTGCTTGATTGGATCCAATATCTGTCTAAGCCTACTCACAAGGTGCTCTTTAAGTCTTCTTTTTCTAAGAACATCCAAGTGATTTCGGGAGTACCTGAGGGTAGTCATTTGGGTCTACTCATCCTTTTTTTTTTATAAATGATCTTCCCTTGATTTTGACACATTCTCGTGCGCGTAATTTGTGCTTCAGTTTTAACGACATTTCGTCTTTTTGCCTACTTCAATCCGATCTTCAGAGTTGGTGTGAAATCAACCTATTCAACCTCAAGGGCTCTAAATGTTAATCTATCTTAACAATACATTCTTAGAGCTCTTAAATATTATCAGTGACTGGGGCGTACTAATGGACCATAAATTATTTTTTAGTTCTCATATTTCTACTACTGTTAGTAAAGCGAATGAGCGTTGGTCAAAAGGATTTGACTTTCGTACACAACGAAAATTCTATTTACTTCATTAGTCCGTCCTATTGTAAGTAAAATTGAATCAATTCAAAAGTAGTTTCTGCTTTTCGCTCGCAATGTCAAGTTGCCATCATCGAATAGGCATTTGACCATTCTATTCCATTCTTTCCCAGCCGTTTTCTAGAGGAACAAACCCTAAATTTTGTCTCAATTTTAAAGAAAACCTTATCATCGACACGCAGTGTAACTGACGGTGTTCCGCAGGGAAGCGTTCTGGGACCAGGTTTATGTAGCAATGCAAACGAAAGAGACTCTTGCTCTTGGCAACATTTGCTGTGTTGGTAAGATCGCAGTGTCCATATGACTGCATGGCCAAGCTTCAAGATTATCTAGAACATTTTTAAGAATGGGACAGGCATGGGAGAGTAACACAGAAAAAGAATACTTCCCCGAAGTATACTACGAAGGACTCTGGAGTCTGGATCTGGAAATGGCCCTCGATGAGAGACTAACTAAAGAAAGGACCTTATAAAAGCGGCTTAAGCTTGAGATGCAAATTAGCCCTGTACCAGTTGGCACAGCCAAATGAAACGCCTCCAAGTCAAGCAAAAAATGACCCTCTGCACCATGATAGGAGCACCCTGGATCTCTGATCTGTCCCAACGAAATGACAGAGAGACACCAGGACAAGTTACTACAACTTTCTAACAAACAAAACAAAGAGAAGGCTAAAAAGATTCTATCCATCGGATATTCAAAGAAGACAATGGAACCGCTGCTCCATCCCCCCTGAAGTAGCTGTTTTCAGTTAAACCTTTTCAATATTAACATAATATCATATATTATACAAACACTTTGTTTATTAATTCCAGACCAAGGCCGAACTGCGAGCCAAATGCCTGTAATCTTCCTTCTCCAATTAATCGTAGATTAATGTTTGGCTCTATTTTTATACTCAAACTTGTAATAGATGAAATAGACTCTCCTGAGCTATTGAATCAGTTATATCTATCTGTACCCAGTAGACCTACCAGAAATTTTATTTCTTTATCTTTAAAAAACTGTATCGAGCTCTTTGTTCTGATTATAATCTTCTTTACCCCGTAATCAGATCAGAGGTGTCTCTTTCCTTTCTGAAAACCTCTATTTTTTCATAATCAGCTCTTAATTAGTTGTAGTTATTTATATTTTAATTGTTTGTCTGCTTTTTGTTTTAACATAACCAATTGAATTTAGAGGCATTCAAATGAGATGTCACTTTCGAAAATCGGTTCAAATGAAAAATCTTTTAACAGGACTTTAAGAGTGCGAGCCCTCTTAAGGTGCAGGGCCCTGTTATTTGGCTAATCCAGCACTGCTTGCGAGAGTCCTCTTTCGGCAGGAGATTGTCTCTTTTAAGTATTTCAATTTCCAGGGTGGACATATTGAAGGAAATAGAAGTACCTAATGCGAGATTGACCACGTATCCAAAATAATGCTTAATATCTAAGCATATTTGATTCCTCTTGGTCTGAATCTGACAGTTTGTTGTTTAAATTAGTCAATGAGGACCCAAAAGTAAGGAAAATTTGGCAATTCTTTTGAGGTGAGGGAAAATTTGGAAAACTCTTTAATCGATCGATAAGAAAAGAAGTTGGTTTTAGTTTCATAAACGGAACTAAATGATTAATAAACTTTAAATTTCATTTTGTTTACATGGAATTGGTTTAGACAGTGGAAAGTGGAAGTTGGTTTCCATTCGATCCGCCTCGGATCCGTCCCGTCCCGTTCTGTACCGTTGTGTGTGTGTGTCATTTAGAGGGTTGATTTAGTTGCAGCTTTAATTTTTAATGAGAGCAGGGAACACACGCGTGCCTCAAAATATTTACACACAGAGGGCCATGGCCAGGGGTTGGATGGGATGGTCTTGGTCTTGGATCGAATTGTTTCTGAATGTCCGAAATGATGGCCGTTGGTCGGACATACAAAATGTTGGCCTTTGGTAATTTGTTGAGCTTCAGCTTTTTGAAATCCAGGACATTTGATGCTTGCCTCTTCCTGTCCCGTTCCCTTCACTCGTTTCTTGCAACCCTCAGAAAATAAACTTGTTTTTTTTTTTTTTAATTCAAATTGCAGAGAATGGTCATTGGCATTACCGAACGGGGTGAGGTGAAAAATTTGTGTGTAGAGTCCATCGAGATGGTTTATGTTATCGCTGGATGGCCGACCAGGAAGCGGAATTGTTTTAAAACATTTCACGTTTTTGGATCGGGGACTGGCGGTCCGTCAGTCTGTCAGCCAGTTCAGCTGCTGTTTCCACTGCCGTCTGCTGCTGATTCTGATTCCGGGTAGGAGTCTATGTTAGGACTCTGGCTGGCAGGCACGCACGCAGAGATTAAAGGTTAGCACTCGCGACCTTGTCGTAGCCCTTAGAAGCTAGCAGGAGCTGCCAGCTTGTGGCATGTACGTGTGCTGCCTGTTGTCGAGTCGCCTCCTCTAAGCCGCCGGAGCAACCCATCTAAAATGAATCGTAAATCATAATAAAATGAATTGCATAAATATCTACAAAATGTTTCAATGTTTCTTTTTTTATTTACTTTTTTGGCCCTACTTAGTTGATAATGCGGTCAGTATCTACAATCGATTCTGTTCAATTTTAATAAGTTTCTGTCTGAGAATTATATAAAATTTTGTAGAAACTATTTAAGGCCATTTAAAATATTGTTCATATAATTTTTTAATGAATTTGAAAAACATTCATTTATATTAGACATTTTTTTCAGAAACTGTTTCAGGATCATGATATTCATCAACAATTCTAACAATTGATTTTGATTGATCTGATCTTAATGTCCTTTGCATACTTGGCCCAAGATCTTTTTAAGCTTAATAACACTGTGATAGTCGAAAAAAAAACATGGCAAAATTCGATGGTTTCACCCAAAATCGGGTCTTGCGAATCGAACTGCATCATTAGTTTTTTAAGTTATCACGATGGTTTCATACAAAATTTTTTTCGGAAGATTTTCATCAAAGTTGCCATTTTTTCGAAAAGGGTATTTTTTCCATTTGCTCCTAACTTCTAAAATATTTACTTTTTTTACACACTTTCTTCAGCAAAGTTTCTTAGAATTGAAAGGGCTACAAATTTTGAACAGACATCTAGCCTCTAAATCTGTCCGTTCCCGAGCATTGGGACAAAATGTAAAAAAATTGAATCTTGACCAAATTTTTTTATGTTTTCTTTCTCGCATTTTGCTAATATTGAAAATTTTCTATCGAAGGCTTTAAAATGTCAAACAAATCGAATCTTGACCCATTTATTAAAAATGTTTTTCTCTTGCATCTTGCTAATATTCTTATTATGTTTAATAACGCCAACAGCAGAGATATCAGATCTATGAAGTGGAGGAATTCGGTTTTTGATTGAGAATTTCTAAAGAGATTTTAAATATCCAAGAAAACTCACTTTTAAGCATACCTTATTTATAGACAATTTTATAAGCTATGAGGTACACAAAAAGTTATAAATTTCTTGAAAACAATGAATACATTTCCAGCTTATAGCATACTTTACTGGGCAATTTAGCAACTGCCAATGCATTTAATGCATAATTCATTTTAGCCATTGTACGAAAATTACACAAATCTAATTTGATGAGTTTTTTTTCATTGTTAGCCAAAAGCTGTTTAGATTTAGTTATTTCTTGATTTTATTTTTATTTTTTAACAGATTTTCAATGAAAATCAATTATAAGAAGTCATAAGGACTTATGTCTCCGATTTTTGAGCCCCTCTTTTGGACTGAGTGAACTTAATATTTCAGATTGATGAATAAAAACATCGTCTTCTTCTTCTTCAATTATGTAGTGTTGCCACATCTTAGGCATAGGCGGATATAGGTATGTAAAACAAATGAAATTTGCTCCCTAAAGTATGCAATAAGCAGTTTAATAATTGGCTTTTTGGGACATTTAAAGTAATTTTAGATTGTCCTGTGAATAGAAAATAATCCTTGATGCAAAAAAATGTTAATAGAGGTACAAGGCATTTGAAAATTTACAAATTGTTCGAAAGCAATAATTGTTTTTCGAGCCCATTGCATACTTAAAGGGGCAAATTTCCCTTCCTAGATCCGCGTATGACCAAGAGACATTTCTTTATTTAAATATATATTATTTCTTATAACTAATTCACACAATTCTGAGGATAAATGTACAACTTATTGTTTGATATAATATATATCCATGTATGTATGTGTATATGCAAATTGTGCATATGTATGTGCGTGTTGTATCTGTGTGTGTGTAAAGAAAGATGGTTGGTTGGGGGTATTGAATTTGGGTTTGGCTTTGAGCTCATCTGCTCCCCAGTCTGGTCCTCTTTTTGGCCCATTCTTGCTTAGAAAAACCTAGTCAAATAAAACACTTTCTAAAATTTGACTTTGGGCAGAAACCGCATTCATTACTCTTAGCCAAAGTAAAAGGATGGTTGGCAGGCGGGTCAGGAAAGAACCCTTTGCAGGAATTTACCGTTTTTAATCTCGTTTCAAAAGTCCTTTCCACAGACACACACCCACGTACACACGCACACACGCACACACACATGCCACATAGCCTCTCAGTTCGGTGTATGCATATGGTGTAAATATGAGTATTGGTCCAAGTTGGAAAAATTAAGTTCTGGTCGAGGGCATTTTTGGGTTTGAGAGATTGAAAATGATGGTCCGACAGATTTTCAGCTAGACGAAGTGGCTCCAGGGTATACATGAGGGATTGGATGGGGTGGCGGAGGGGGAGGGGAGACTTAAGCAGGACAACCACGAGATGGCATCGGCCAAACTTGGTTGGTTGGTTAGTTGGCTGGCTGGCTGGCTGGCTGGCTGGGAGGCAGAAACCGCAGGACCTTCGAGCCTTGAGCTGGGTAAATATTTGTGGTTACCGAAAGGATACTTTTAGCTGTGCGTAAATTCAAAAAGGCAAATTGGCAACTTGTATTTGCCCGCCTGCCACCGGCACAAGCTTCGGCAATGCGATTGCGTCAGAAACACAAACACAAACACAGCGACACATGCACATGGGGCAAGTTGTCTTCCCCCCGCCCCACCGCATCCCCTCAGGGCACACACACATAGAGGGAGAGACACATGGTTTGGTTTATGTGTTGGTGATTTCATTAAGACGGTGACCAAATAAATTTATTAATCTTCGGGCTAATAAATAGTGTGACATTAGGCAAAAAGCCAGACGAACTAGCAATCAGAGGGAAGTGGCAACCGGTTTTCATACTGGTCCACACACACACAGAGAGAGAGAGAGAGTGAGAGAGACAGAGAGAGGTAATGGGAATAAGAGAAAATTAGAGGGATGTCCTCGACACTTTTTTGGGTCGCAAAAAAGGGCAAATTTTTGATGCTGTTTGCCCCAGCATCAACATAAAAAATAAAAAACAAGAACAGATCCTGCTCTTTGGTCAACCTCTGTATGTGTGTGTGAGTGTGTGTGTGTGAGGGTCAAAGCATTTAACCTTGTTGATCCACAGGATGCTGTAGATCACTCCCTGATGCTGCTGATGATGATGATGATCATCCCATTGAATTGACCAGAATGACAAACTCGTCCTTTTCACAACAATTTGAAAGGGTTTTTTTCTCTAATTTTTTTGTTGGTTTTTATTTGGCTGACTTGTTGACCTTTTGAATAGTCCTCTCTAGTTTGAGTTTGTTTTTTTGGTGGGGGGAAGTTAATGAGCTTTGTCAGCATCCTTTTTGGGTTTTTTGTTTCCCGTTTTCTTTTTGCTTTTTCACTTCAAATCAGAGTCGACTGAGACTGGAAGGGGTCATGGAATTTAATTAGAGAAAAATGTATGTGATTAGAGATTAGAGCTCTCTGAATCCTGGCAAACAACGACGTGTTGCTATGCAAAATAGAATGCACATGGAAACATACAAGAAACATTCACTTCCTTAACATAAGCTCAAAGCCCATCAAAATGACAGCATGTTTGAAATTACACTAAATTTAAACACATTTAATTAAAAACAACAAAAAAAATTCCATAGAAAGTAAAGGGTAAATTAAATTGAAAAAGCCCAAAACAGTTTTTTTAAGTTTTTTTGTTTACAAAAATTTGTCAACTTCTAATTGCTAAATGTCCATGATATTCCCTTATTTTTATTCAAGTCTCTGTTATTCATTTAGGTCATCTGATACTATATCAGACTAATCTTTTCTTTATAAGAAGTAGAGATAGTTTAAATGGCAAGCAAATGTCAAATCTATTCAGCTAATCGGCCCTATAAGTGCCAAATTCATATGTAAAGTTAAAGTTAATATAAATAATGTATATTAAAGAAGTATTGATATGATGCAAAACTAGTGCATCGTTCGTTCCAGGCACTAACTATTTTTTTGTTACCTACTAAATCAAGGGGAAAAATATTTGCGATGTTTTGTTCTAAATTCTCGTTATTAAGAAGCGATGAAAACTATCTAATTTTTATCCGATTTCAATAAAAAATGTATCATTCGACGGGGAATACGTTTCCCTTTCTATTGTAGTTTAAGGAAAAAACTACTTTAGTATAAACTAGTGCCGTAAAACGGCCTCGCCCAAAAGACCAACAAATTTCAATGGGCTCCAAATCGAATGTGTATTTAAAATTTATCTTAGATTTCCTAGATCTAGATTAAAATTATTAAATTAAATATTTTAAGATTTTAGAAAAAACGTGCTAAAAATTTGCCCAGGGTATATGGGGCGTTTATTCGTTCAAAAGCATCTGCAGAAAAAACCGTAAAAGATAATATATATATATATACATATATAATCAATAACCAACAAATCGGAAAATACATTTTTCTTCTTTATTAAGATACTTGAGGGTCAAGAAAATCAACGTTGAAATTCAAAAAACACCAAACGCTCTAAATGAGTGGCCAGCACTGTACACTCATTCTATATGTCTGATTGATAGATTAACTCACTAAATAGAACGATTATTCGTAGCATTCCATTATAGTCATAATAGAATATTTTTGAATTACACAACTCACGCATTAAAAATTTGAATTTCGAAACATTGCAACAAAAACAACAATCTACAAAATTCTCTGTCTCTGTCTCTATCTCTGTCTCACATTTAATGGGGGAAAAAGTCGTTGATGAAGTGGGCAACGGACAACAGGCAAGGGGATGGTAAAGTGGGAGGAGAGGAGCTCCAGATGAAGTTGGTTCTTTGAGCAAGGTGGACAAATGGATTTTCCAAATAAGCGAAGCACACACAAATTGGTGACATGGCGGTGAGGGGGCAGGAAGTGAAATGTGTGTGGTAGGAGGGCCATTTCGTTCGCAACGTCCAAAGAACAACAAGAACAACAACAGGACTCGGCACACCTTGCACACACAAAAAACACATACCCAAATATATAATACATAAAAATGGAGAACAAGAATGAATAAGACAGAGATAGATACAGAGAGAGAAAGAGAGAGAGTGGATGAATAAAAATATAGGAAAGAATACAAACAACCCACTGAAAAGTTAGAGAAGTCATTGTATGTCAGCCATGCAGCAAAAGCAGACCCCACCATAATGTCCTGTCCCACACTCACACCAATATTCATACCTACACACACACACACACACACACACACTCGAAGAAATGGAATACAGTTTTCAAAATCAAAAAAGTTTTTGCAATTTTTTGGAATTCTACATATTTTAGTTGAAAAGTTACAAGAATATTATTTTGTTTGATTTAAAACCTGTTTTTGTTTGCCAACTTTTTTGACAGTAAAAAATAAACCCTTGAAGAAGATCTCCAAAAGAAATTGAAATATATTTTTGGGTTTATTTATAATTGCTCTTGAGCCGACTATGAATAGGTTTGTTAGAAGAATTTATTGTTAAATTTGTTCGAAATTGATGTTTTAAATATACCAAACATAAGATTTACTTAATTTTCAAAACATCGTTATAAAATATGCCAGAATTTCAAATCGACTCAGATATACTGACAATATTTAGCAAATAAATTTTTGGGGATTTCATTTATTTACTTCAAACCAAATTTTGGTCTTTTTCTTAACCGTTTTCATTAAGCTTTATCGACAACGGGCTACAAATTTTCAAAATCATAAGTTTTCGAGGTTTTAAGGTAAATTAAAAGAAAACTTTCTAAGAAGAAGACATGAAATGTAATTTATTCATAAATTAAAAAAATCAATTTTAAGTCTGCCGATAATATATTTTTGTATCTATTAAACATTTTTATAACCGAGGTCAGGGATATGTAGAGGTTAGAGGTCCTTTTTCAACCAACGGTCGACAACTTTTTAATGTTTTTTTATGCAGTAGCTGAAAAGTTAGTCGAGGTCGTAATCGATAGATACTTAATATGTAGTTTGGTATTAGTATTTGATCGAAAGTTTCGCTCAGTGTAGATTTAGCCAGGTTAGTTGCCGTAGTCGTTGTCGTTGTTGCCGCGTTGCACACATTCGCCGGCTTAATGATTCTTTTATTCATTATTTTTATTTTTCGTTTCCACTCTTTTTATGTATCGCATGTGCTCTCTGGACAGCGGAGCTGAGTTAGCCTAGGACACAGGGACACCAGGACACCAGGACATCGGGGCACTGGAGACTGCTGCGGGAAAGGGATTTGGAGCTTTGGGGCTCTTATTAACGAACCAGCGAGTGCGCGAGCGAGCATACCGCGTGTCCTGCCGTGTGTCCTCATGTGTTTGTGTCTGTGTGTCTGTGTGTGTGTGTGTGTGGAGAAGGATGCGGGTGAAAACAATGTAAGGACAGTGCACTTGCACTCCACACACAATACACATACATACACACAGACAAAATTTACCTCGCGCGCTAAAAAGGATGTATTGAAAGGGACCTCGACCGTTAGCTCTTGGTCGTTCTTTCTCTCTCTATCTCTTGCTCCTCTCCTCTCTTTTTCTTTTTCTTTCTCTTTTCTCTCTGTTCTCTCTCTCTCTCTCTCTCTCTTTGTCGCTCTTTATAAGGTTCATGGACAGTATGAGAGTCCTTAGCTGGTACAAAAGAAAGGCTTAAGTTTCCATTTGGTCTCTAGAGCACGATATCCAAGCATCAGGACGTGTACACCCACACACCCATACACACACACACTAACACACATAAACATGTGTGTATTTTGCATCTTTAGCTGGATCTCTTGCCCGGGTGTTCTCGATTTTTGGTCCATTTTGCACCCACTTTGCCTTTTATTCCCTATTTCGAGCACTACTTTTCGAATTATTGAGTCTATTTGAATTCTCATCTCTAAGAGAGACATAGATATACAATATAGTAAGAGTGAGAGGTTTATTTCATCAAGACATTATAACAATCAGCTGATGCCTTTTTGTGCCTTCAGTTCTCAAATTCTTTCAGTGTTTTTTTTAATGATAAGAAACTTTGTAGTGCTCATCTTCGATGTCAGCTATCACTTTGAAGTAACTTTAAGTCTTGATGGTGTCCCTTGGGTCCATAGATATGGAAGTAAGTGAATCTAGGATATTTTTTTGGTCGAGCATAACTTGTGTCCGTTACGATTTAACTTTGCAGAATACGAATGTTCCTGCACTGTCCGTGTAGACGTCGCCTCGCATCGTAGTGCGAGTGGTGAGCCAGAGCCGTAGACATTTGTTCTTTGACTTTCTCTGCTTTCCGGGTTGCACTCCTCCATCGTGGCCCCCCCCTGTAGCCAGGATCTCCTCCAAGCCCACTCTCACAGCTCTGACCCACACACACACACATCCGCCGAGACAGCGCCGAACTTTGAAAGCGTTTGGAAACGGAGTTGGAGATGGAGATGAAACCGGAAGAGTGGAAAGAGTGAGAGTGAGAGCGAGCAACGGTGTCTGCCATTTTATTTGCGCCTTTTTATTGTTCTGATAAAAACGCAGCTAAAGTTTTATTTTTGATTACAATGCCAAGTTCTTTCTCGCCAGGCCAGCGATCTCCATTCCCACATGCTTTCCATGCACACATGTACGTGCTCGTCCAGGGAGCTGACCGGGCCCCAGGCAACGCTCCCCCCCCCAAACACACACACACACACACACTCAGACACACTTGTCTATGGGGAATTTTTGCGCATGAGTTCTATTTGCATGTTCCCTGGACGCTGCCGACGCCTGGTCCTGCCATTCGAGCATTCAAGGATTCAAGGAGTGTTCGACTGGGTGGATGTTGGGACGACGCCATTCTATTACCATGGTTTCAATTAAAATATCAACCCAATCGTTCTGCCAACTCTCCCTCCCCCCCACCCCCAACCACCCGCTGCCCGTCCACTTTCGAATTTATTCAAGTGGTCAGATGGTGTTGTTCATTATTTCTGTAGTTGTTTTTCAACGATGGGGTTGAAATATGTACGGATAGATGAATGAACGGACGTACGGCAGATATGTATATATGTGTGTGCCTGTATATGGTCGTATATGGCTGCTTCATGCGCATCCATATCCGCATCCGCATTCGCATTCGTTTGGCATCGCATTTACATTGGTAGCCAGTGGAGTGCTTCCAATTCGACCATAATAAATTAATTTATCATCAGAAAAGAATCTCTCTGTGTGAGCTCGAACTGTAAAAGTTTCACCCTTACGGCCACACACATACACACACACACACACGCACTCTTGAATTAGTCGTTGCACGAACAAATGTCGCCCATCCTTTTTCTTCTGTTGCTTCTCGTCCTTGTTCCCCTCTTGCTTTTCCTTCAACCAAGCCACAAACCAAATCGCACTCGAAGTGCCTGCCTCTTGCTGAGCCAACAACTACACATACATACATATGTATATATGTACATATATGAGTCGGGAAAGAGAGAAAGGAGTGGAAATGAGGGTCCTCCACTCTGAGAAATGGAGAATGAATAATGCGCGCCAAGTGGGATCCAGATTTGGCAACAACGACCAAAATGCAACAAAAAAACACGAATCCTTTTTAATTGCCCTCCATTAAATAGCACAAACAATCTGCATATCGGTGTATTGTGCAACACTGGCACTGTCATTAACCAGCACTGCTCTTGTCAGAGATCTTCTTTAGATTTGATCAGAAAATTATCCCTTTTCTGAAAAGAACTTATATACACAACAGACTCATCTTTTATGGGATCAAAGAAACTTTTAAGATATTACCTATCGAAAATAATGCAATTTTCTGGCAGTCTTGAGTGACTTTTTAATAGTCCAATCTTTAAACTTTTTTCGAAACTTTCATTAGATAACATTTCTTTGAATATTTCTATTGTGATATTGTTAATTATAATTAATAATTATTAATTGATTTAATTATTTCCTTTTGCAGAAATACTTCAAAAAGGCTGAAGAGAAAGCAAATATCTGACGTTGATTCAGAAATGATCAGAAATCTAGAATTATATCTGTTAATATGTAAACTTGATAATTGCATTGCACAAATCATTTATAAATTATAAAAATAAATAAATAAATTATTTAAATTATTAAAAAAAGTAAGAAAGTTTAATTGATTTAAATTGTTATCATTTTTTTTTATATATTTTTATACCATACACCCATAGGGTGAAATGGTATATTAAAGTCGCTAAAATGTATGTAACAGGCAGAAGGAAGCTTTTCCGACCCCATAAAGTATATATATTCTTGATCAGCATCAACAGCCGAGACGATCTAGCCATGTCCGTCTGTCCGTCCGTCCGTCCGTCCGTATGAACACCTAGATCTCGGAGACTATAAGAGCTAGAGCCACCAAATTTGGTATGTAGACTCGTGTCATATGTACGCTTATCGAGTTTGTTTCAAATGTTTGCCACGCCCCCTACCGCCCCCGCAAATGATATAAAACCGATTTTCTCAAACACCATAGCAACTAGAGACACAAAATTTGGTATGTATTTTTGCTAAGCAAACGCGCACATTTTGTATTTATAAAAATTTTGCCACGCCCCCTACCGCCCCCGCAAATTAAATAAAACCGATTTTCTCAAAAACTATTCTAGATAGAGACACAAAATTTGGTATAAATATTTGCCTAGTAATTGCGCACAGTTTTGATGTGTAAAGATTTTGCCACGCCCCCCTCCGCCCCCGTAATTTGATAAAACTCGATTATCTCCCGTAATTTTCTACCTTGTGCAATCAAATTTAGCACACTTAAATTTGATACTAATATCCAGCAAAATACCAAATTTGATCAAAATCGGAATAAAAATAGCCAAGTTATGCATATAAACGTTTTTCCATATGGCCGGAGTTGGCCGTTGGCTGGTGGGGGCGCTAGGGTGCTCGTATGCTTGAGTGAGCGAAATACTAAGATATGCTTGTAAAAAGCATGCAAACAGATTTTTTTAAAAATACGAAAATGCATTGGTTATTATAAATTTAAAATATTTGTTTTACTGGTGTATGGTATATCCAAGTCGGCGAGACGACTTACTTACTTCATTTTTTTTATTTAGAATCTGTCCTTGGACTATAAGTAAATTTGGAGACACATAAAATATAACAGGAATAGTCGGCTTCACTGAGTCAACTATTATATATAAACTCTAGGTATATATACATTTTCACTTGAATTGCATTTTATTTGATATATATATTTATTTATTTATGTATATGCACATATATAAAACAAAAGTTAAATTCTATCTGGAAGATCTAATATATGTAATTCTTTTAGTTTTCTTGTTGTTTTATTATCAAGAAGACTTGGAGCTAATGAAAGAGGGTGGTTGTCACTATATCTAGCTATTTCATCCTTTATAAATGGTATATTAAGGTCCTTATGAATTTCAACATTGGAAACATACCAAGCTACTAATTTCAATATGCTATTGCTTTGTCAAGTCTTACTTTGTTTTCAATGTTAAGCTGGGACTTGTGTCCTAATAGCCAGTACATCATTTAAAATTCCATTTATTGATATTTTCACAATGTAAAGACTAGAAATCAATTTAGACATATGTGTATTATTAGAGTTAAAGCTTTTCTTGGCTTTAATTTTAACTATATAAAACCAAAATAACCAAATAAAACAATAGCGAGATTTAATGCATAAAAAAAATATACCTATATGATTGCATATTTGCAAAATGCAAAATTTTTTAAGTTTTTAATATCGAAAATGTTATACAATATAGCCACAGCTGAGAAATTCACCAAAAAATAAAGTGAAATTATTAAGCTACAGTTGAAATAAAGTACATAGGTATACCATGAAGATATATTTTAAATTTCGATATATGTCTTTTGAATTCTTTTTACATGCCTCATTCATTTAACATGCTATCTCGCTTACTCCTACAAACACACCAGCACTCTAGCGCCGCCACTAGCCTACGGCCAAATCCGACCTTAACTCGCTTATATGTATTTTTTTGCATTTATTTAGTCTGATAGAATTTAATAAGACTAGTGAGCTAAATAAATTGGGGGAGGCAATAGTTTTTTCTAAATTATGAGGTGGAAGTGGACATGGCGGATTTCGAAATAAACTCGACTCTCTACAATTTCTCCTACGAATGGACGGACAAACGGACATGGCTAGATCGATTCGATATGTACCTATACACTTTATGTGTTCGGAAAAGCCTCTATACTTTACTATACCATTCATTTCACTTGCTAACTTTTAGTAAACAATTAATATTTGATAAAACCATTAGCAATTGAAATATATATAATATTTAAAAATCTGTAAGAAACTTATACGAGTAGTTATTGTCGCTTCTAACAATATGCCAGGTATTTTAATCCTCACTTTGTATTGAGGTAGATAGATACTTACTATCGATTCGTTCCTTCTATTATAAGATTAAGTCAGTGAGCCAAAGATAGATACTTACTATCGATTCGTTCCTTCTATTATAAGATTAAGTCAGTGAGCCAGAGCTATATTTTTTCCCCATTTAGTCAATTAATTTATTTTACCTACATGACTAACTAGCTAGTTATATATCTGCATTGTGGAATGAAGATTGTGATTAATGACTAAATGTAAATTTTAATTTTACATTCAATATCATTAATATTATTCATTTATAACAATGTACGTTGACTTAATTTTCAAAACTTGAGCTAATTATATTTCATTTATGTATCTTACCTGCAATTCTTAATGTTTATTTGAAAACGCCTTTAATATTGCCCGCCTAATGTCCTTTGTTGGAGTAAAAGAACATGTTTGACATCAAACAAGTTGCAACTGGCCACTGATGAATGTGAATGGCTGTGTGTGTGTGTGTGTGTGTGTGTGTGTCTGAATGGACACTGGGAGATGACGGTGGGTGGTTACGTTGACGTCTGCGTCTGCGTCTGCGTCGACGGCACTGCCACAGTCACAGTCGCAGTTGGCGTCAACGCAAACAACGGCAGACGAGAATTCCACATATGTGTGAGCCATTGACAGACGTTACAATTGGTCAGTGACTGGTCAAGCGGTGGGAAAATGGGGGCGGAAAATGTGTGGCGCCCAATGGCATACATTATGCTCACCATTTTCATCTCTATTCAAAGCGCCCTAAAATCTAGGCAATAGAAAACGCATTACTCCACATGCGCTGAAAAGTATGCAATAAAATCCTATATGCGATCAGCCAGCAGGCCGATCGGTAATCATAAAGCATTGCTTGCTTTTAGGGGCTCGCCATAAAACAACCCCCAAAATGCAATTTAAAATTTATAGGAAAAAGAAAAAGTACAGTCGTATTGTTTTACAATTTGCAATGTGTTTTTATTTTTGTTTTTTTTTTTTTTTTTTTTTAATTTTTTCTTGTTTTTTTTTGTTTTTGTATTTTTGTAACACAGACAACTATTTTGTAATTTATTAATTTTAATTTCTTTTGTATTTATTATTGTTATTTTCAAAAAATTACACACATTTGAAAAATATTTTTTTTTCTTTTATTTGTTTTTGTTGTTTTTTACCCATTTTCATCTTGGTTTATTTTTGTTTACCATCGTTTTCGTTTACTTCTTCGTTTTTCTATTGTTCGGCCAAGTGACAACAATATGAATTTATGTGATTTTAATTTTTGTTTTTTGGTTTTTAGTATAAAGTTGATTTTTAATAGCTACATTTAATTTACTAAATTTTAATGATAGTTTTTTTGTTTTTTTTAATTCATTTTTCCTTTCTCATCTTCCTTTGTGTATGTGTGTGTATATGTGTGCGTTTTTATTTGTTTTTGTTGTTGTTTTAGTTTTGCTTGCTGGCTAATTTGTCATTTCCGTTCCATCTCCATTCCATTTCAACTTGTATTCCACATTAAAATCAAATAGAAACTAACCAAAAATTTATCAAATCAGAAATGAAACATAAATTTTTAATGATTTTTCATAGTTTGTGGTTTTATTGAGTTTTTTTTTCTTGTTTTCGTTTTCATTTTGTTTTGTGTGTGTGTGTGAATTTTTTTCATTTTAATATACATAGATATATATGTGTGTATACACATCTAAATATATATACATATAAACATATATATATATATATATATATATAGATAGATAGATATACAATCTAACATAATACCTTTTGAGCTTAGATATAGTTGAATGTCGAATGTTCATAAATTATGCACGATAAACTTCATAGGATATATATATAAATATTTTCGTTTGTCTTTGGAGAAATCGCTTGTATTAGGACAGTTTAATTGGCTACTTTAACTGTCTTAGTAGAAGGAATTTTCTCTGCGTTTTTCTTTTTCTTTTTTTGTGAACGTGTATGTGTGTGTGTGTGAGTGTGGATTGCAAGGGGTGTGGGAAGGGGGGAATGTGGGAATGGGGTTGGAAGAACCGAAACAAAGTTTTAACTAATTTTGCAATTTCGTTTGTTTTGCTTTTGCTTGAATTTTGCTTACCAAAAAATGAAATTGTACTAAAAACAATTGTTTTAAATATTAATCAAAATTTTTAGGGATTCTTTTTTTTTTTTTGTATCAATCAAATAACGAAAATCAACAGCAAAAACATTTATGTTATATAGAAAAACAAAAAAAAAAAAAAGGAAAAAACTATACTTTAATTAATTAAATGATCTTTCTTTCTCTCTCTCTCTCGTTCTCTCTATCTTTCTATTTCTCTCTTTCTTATCTATCTTTTCACTCTGTTGCTCACACGTATTAAATCTTACGGTTTGCTTGTCTTTTACAGTTATATTTTAGTTCATGCTAGAAAACAATTCGGTTAGTTCCTCAGTCTTCTAAAATCTAGTTGTTGTTGTATTTGTTGTTATTTGTTGTTGTTGTTGTTAATTGCTTTCTCAAATTCCGTTACGTTCTTTGTTTCTTCTAGTTTCGTCTTTTCATGTCATTTCTTTCAAAAGTTTTACGTACAAATTTGTGTGTCTTCTTCTTCATTCATTCATATATATATATATATTTTATTTTTGTTTTTTGGGAATTTTTTAAATTTTTTTATTTTTTTCTGGTGTGTTTTTTTTTTGCTTGGGTGTTGGTTTTACTTTTTTTTTTTTTTTTTTTTTTGTTTTGTTTTTGAATTCGTTTTCGTTCGTTTTTTGAATCTTACGACTAAATTGTTTTAAAAAAAATTGTGTTTTACATTTTAAGATTTATTTATGTATGTAAAAAATTTGATTTGATTATTTCGGTTTTTTTTTTGTTTTCGTATTTTCTAGTCAAAATAAAGAGCATAAAAAAATTAAAAGAATTTATATATATACATACATACATGTGTATATATATATATAAATATTTAAAAAAAAAAAAAATACATTTTATATACTATAATTATAATAATAATAATAAGATTTTTTACAGGTTCTAGATTTACTAATTGGTTATTGTTTCACTTTCTTTTTGTTTTTGTTTAAAAATTTACATTGATTAACGAATGGAAAAAAATCGTCGCTTTTCTTTTTTTTTTTGTTTTTCTTTCGTTTGTTTTTTGTTTTAACGCTAGTTAAAGTTTAGAGTATAATTTTTGTTATTCATCTTTTATGTAATTTTTTGTTTTGTTTATTTTCTTTTTTTGTTGTTTTCTTTTGTTTGTTTTTATACCAATTTTTTCGCTTAGACCTAGGAAAATACACTGGAAAATGTTTGTCTTCAATTTGATACAAAAAAAATATATATATATTTATATATATTTAAAAAAAAAAGAAGTTATTTTTTAAAATTATATTACATAACGGTTATTGCTTTGGTATTTAAATGCCTCTGGTCGTTGAAGGAGCTTGGCTGAAGTGCAGCTGGGCGTGGCGTTGGTATCTCTCTTTAAGAAAGGATCATAACCGTAACTGGGCAGGGACTGGGACTCTAGGTCTGCTGGCAGGGACTTAAGGGTGGAGGGGAGGCCATTTTTGTTAGATGGTAGATGGTCAAAGGAACGGGATCAAAGAACGTCTCTCACTTTATTTACATGCGATGATCTTTAAAAGATTCGCGACATGAGGCGGCTGCGTGGCCTCAGCTGGAGGGGATGCGGCTGTGGCTGGGTTTGAGCCTGCTGCAAATGGGTGGGTTGTTGTTGTTGTTGTTGTAGCTGATGGTGATGGTGGTGGTGATGGGGATGTGGGTGGAGGTGGTGGTGCTGGTGCTGCTGCTGCAGTTGCGGATGCGGTGGCCCGCTGCTCCAGCTGCTAAAAAGTCATGCCTCCTCCTTGAGCGAAATGGGATGGGCATTCAGGCTGGACGAGGCATTCGAGTCATTGTCACCGCTCACACTGCCGGGCAGCGAGAGTCCGGCCACAAATTGCGGTGGATAACCCACGCCCATGGGCGGGCAGGGGGGTGAGAGTTGGGCTTGGGCTGGCATTTGCTGTTGCTGCTGTTGTTGCTGCTGCTGCTGAGCCTGCTGGGCCGCCGCCTGAATCTGCTGAGCAGCCGCCTGGGCTGCTTGGGCCGCCGCCACGGCATTTGCCGCCGCTGCCTTACCCTGATTGACCACACATTTTCGCATATGCTTCTCCAGAGTGGAGGGCACACTGAATGGCATATCGCAGAACCGGCAGCGATACACATCCTTGCCCGTCCGTCCGTGGGTCTTCATGTGGCGGGTCAGTTTGGAGCTCTGGGCGCAGGCATAGGAGCAAAGCTCACACTTGTAGGGCTTCTCTCCGGTGTGGCTGCGTCGATGGACCGTCAGATTGGAGCAATTCTTGAAGACCTTGCCGCAAAATTCGCAAGTATCGTTCCGCTGGCGACTCTCCTTCTTCAGCAAGGGGCCCTGCAGCAGTGAGTTGGCACCACCCAGACCCAGGGGCTTCAGCTTGAGGTTCTCGAAGAGGGTCTCGTTGCGATGGAGGGCCGACATGCCCCACCAATCGCCACCGTCCATTTTCATGCGCTTGGACAGCTCAAAGGGATTGGGGAAGGGGTTGAATAGCGGCACCTGAGCTGGGCCTGTCGCCTCCTGCGGTTGCTGGAACATATTGCAGTTCTTGGCGAATTCATCCCGCAGACGAAGTGCTGCCGCAGGCAGGCCATTTGGTGTTGATCCAGCACCGGAACCGGAACCGGACCCCGAACCCGACACCCGATTATTATTGTCCGCAGCGACGGCTGCAGCGGCGGCGGCAGCTGCCACGGCAGAGGCGTCCTTGCGGCCGGACTCTTGGAGAGCCTGCTTATAGGCCTCACTGTACTGGGCAATGTTGGACAGACCAAATTTATCCATCAGTTCACCCACCAGCGAGGTGGCACCCGAGCTAGTGGTCTTGGGGCTCTGACTCTTGCCATCAATGCGATTGTTGACACTGAGATCCTCGGCCTCGTATTTCATATCGTCGCAATCTTCGAGCTCTTCGTCATCGTCCTCATCCAGATCGGCATCGGCATCCACATCACCATCGGCATCCTCATCCTCCTCGGACTCCTCCGGATTGGGATCCTCATCGTGATCGGCCTCGTTCGTTTCAAGGGAATCGGCATTGCTGCCGCCGTCCTGATTGTCGGGACCATCCTGGCCATCTTGGCTCTCGGCGGGACTGCGATGGACGCGCATGTGCTTCATCAGCTTCTGTATGTGGGAACACTCAAAGTCACAGGCTGTGCACTTGTAGGGCTTCTCGCCGGTGTGCGTCCGCTGATGGATGATCAGGTTGTTCTCGAAACGGAATTTCTTGTCGCAATAGCTGCAGGCATAACAGCTGGCCTGGTCGCCACCCGATCCCGGCTTCGATGGCGGAGTGCTGGCCGATCGCGGTGTACCCAGACCTCCGTTCTCCGAGCCCGTCTCACTGGCCTTCTCTGGCGGCGTCAGCGAATGAGGACGCGATTGATGTGAGTGCAGTTGCTGCTGTGTCTGCTGGAGCTGATGCTGATGCTGGCTACTGGGCGATGGGCTCGCAAAATGCGGCGATTGCTTTTGTCGGGGACTCGGCGAGCTCGAGTTAACAATGTTGCCAGCTCCAGGGCTTGTTGTGCCCGCAAGCTGACGCAATCGCTGCGAGTAAAAATCCATCTGCTGTGATTCCAATTTCAGTGCATTGGCACCGGCTCCGGCTAAGCCCGGTGTTCCCGGTTGCCCTGATTGCGGCTGTTGTTGTTGTTGCTGCTGCTGGGATTGTTGTTGCTGCTGGGATTGTTGTTGTTGTTGTTGCTGTTGTTGTTGCTGCTGCTGCTGCTGCTGCTGATTGCTCAACGATGGCGGCGGCAAATTGGCCGGCGGTACAGAACCTCTTTGGCTGCTATTGCTACAACTGGAAGGTGGCCGCTGCTCGGCGGGATTAGGAACATTCACATTCACATTCACATTGCCATTTGCATTGAACTGGGCCTGAGCGGCAGCAGCGGCTGCTGCCAAATTGAAGCCATGATGACGGAACTGCTCGGTAACCAGCTGCTCCATGCGATAATGATCCGCTGGCGTCGGACGACCGAACAGTGGCGACACACTAGGAACTACATTACCTTGGGCCAATGCCGGCGGCAATGGCATACGCAGCAGCTGGAAGGGATTGGCATGCATGGCCTCTGGTGGCGGCAACAATGGATGATGATGCCTCATGCCAGCGGCCATGGCTGAGGCTAAATTCTGTTGTTGTTGTTGGACACGCTGTTGTTGTTGTTGTTGTTGTTGTTGCTGCTGCTGCGCTTGTTGTTGTTGTTGTTGTTGTTGCTGTTGGAGCTGATGTTGCTGGATTTGTTGCACCCCTTGCGGAGATGTGGCGCTAACATTGCTGCTACCGCTGGTATTTACAGATGACAATGAGGAGCTGGAACACAAGGCCGCCGGACTGCTACGCTTGAGGGAATGTAGGGACTGGGACGCAACGGCTGCCGCCGCTGTCACAGGATTAACTGGCACGGGACTGCAACTCCTTGTTGGCGATTCAGCGGCCGCAGCGGCAGCTGCTGCAGCGGCGGCGGCGGCCACAGCCAATGCATTGCTATTGAGGCTAGCCGGTGTGGCCACCGTCAAGGTGGCTCCTCCAGTGGCCTCCACATAGATTTTCACGCCATGCGAATGCTGGACATGCTGGATCAGACGCCAGGCGGATGTGTAGCGGGTCTTGCATGTGGAGCAGGTGTAGTTGCTGGGCTCTGAAACGAGACAGGAGAAGCGAGGATGGAGATGTGGTTTAGTTTAAAACGGAAATCGAGGTTATTCTGGCAATTTCGTTATTAATTATTAATGAAGTACTAAAAGGGAGGGGAGGAGGAGGGAAGAAGGCGGAGCCGTCTATGCCATGTCATTTATTTATTTATTGATTTCCCTCTCTCTGACTTCTAATGCCTATGCCAAGCCTATGTATGTGTGTGCGTGTGTGTGTGTGTGTGTGTGTGTGTGTGTGGGTGTGTGTGGTGCGTGTGTGGCATACAAATTGGCAAACAGGACACACCACATGGCGATGGCGCGGCATCGCACGGCGGAGATTGACAATATCGTCTAGGATATTGCCCAACACCATACGTGTCCTGGCCATAGTTTTGTTGTTGTTGTTATTGCCGTGCGGTTTTGTCGCGACATTTGTTAATTTGCCATGGTTGAGGCAAATCATAAGCTAAGGAGAGGGGGGTGGGTTGGACGCATTCAATGTCCTGCGGCGGGAAATTGCCAAGCAGCAGATGCGGTTTCCTTTTCATTTTTATTTTTTTTACAAAAATTGATGAAAAATCTAAAAAAAAAAAAAACACACACACAAGTGTAATAAATTTTTAAAGCGAAACCAAATGTTGGGGACGTTTTTGACCAAAATAGATGCGAGACTGAAGAATGGAGGCGATGGCCACATGTCGCCACATGTCACAAGGACACAACAAGGTGTTAATGCTCAACTATTATGGGCAAGCAGCAAGGAACAACCCCCTGTAACATCCTGCCAAACGGCCGACAACATCCTCTGCATTTAAATGACGCTTTAAAAAAATATATACATATATATATTTTCCATCCCCCACCTCCCCTCATTCCAGGCTATGAGAAAAAATGTAAAATTCAGTAGAAGCGCGCATGATGCGCACGAGACATTCATTTTCCACACTTTCGGTTTTCATTTCACTTCATTTTTTCCTTCCTTCTTATGAGGGAAGTAGCAGCTTCCTCTCTCCCTCTCTCTCTCTCTCCCTCTCTCTCTCTCGCTCTATCTGTTGTGAAAAGGTGAACGCATGTTAAACATGATTTTTTGTTATGACCCCTTTCGGTTGGACAGGGATCATGCGGGTCGCGTCGGGATCGAAAATGCAAATGAATCTGACAGATAATTTGTACTCATCGAAGAAGAAGAAGAAGCAGAAGGGGTTGTTTGTGTTTAAAGGGTTAAACGTGTCGTCGCACGACCCGATCATCAAATGTCATAAAAAAAGAGGTAAAAGTTGTCGAAAAACATCAGGCATATTAGAGGATCCTGAAACCAGGATCCTCATCACAGAAAGCGAAACGCGAATGCGTCGTGTGTTGAGCACGCGTCAAACTACCTAACCTTTTATTTTTTTTGGGTTTTTTGGTTTTTTATGTTCGTTTTTTGGGTTAAAGAAACTTGAAATGAAAAAATAAACCAAAATCAAGCGCGAAGGTGTTCTTTGTCTTTTGTTGGCACGTTCTCTGATTCTGTCAGCTGCGGATGCGGATGTTATGCGGGATTTGGCTTCAAGAGCGATGGACTGGATGGAAGATGGACCAAACAAACCCAGCGGCAGAGGCGAAACAATGAACGGAAGCTACGCCAAACACAAAAAAAAAGAAAAAAAGAAAAAAAAAACAAAAAGCAAAAAAAAAAACAATAAAGCTCTTGGATCTCATGGTTCTCTTGGTTCTGGTTCTGGTTCTGGCTCTGGCACAGGAAATGGCAAATTGACCGCCTGCAGAATCATGGCAGGAAGTGCACCCGGCCTCCAATGCGTATGAGAGATGCGCCAGGATAACAGCGGGTGGCTTCATCTCAAATATATGTATATATATATATATATATATTCTTGAAATGCATATGAAGAGAGGGCAAAAGAGTTCGAGAGAGCTCGAGAGAGAGAGAGAAAAAAGGGTTGCCGTAATGGGATAATTGTTGCAGCTTTGCCAACTGGCAGCATCCTGGCCAAGGTCCTGTTGAGTTGTCGCATTTTACGCTAAACCCTTCGTGTACACACAAAAGGACGAGCAACCGAACTGATGAATGGATGCTTGGATGGCTGAATGGATGGATGCATGGATGGTTGCTTGGATGGTTTGAAAGTAGGAAGACGCATAATCCTTTTGTGGCCTGAGCTCTAACTCTTGCTCTCGCTGGAAGCTCGTTAGGTGTGGACGTGAAATTGCATGAGCCAAGAGCATTAGCCCATTGATTTCCAACTTGTCCATTCAAAGGACACACACACACACACAAAAAGAAATCAAAATAAAAAAAAAGGGATATGTATGAGCTAAAGGTGTGAGTGTCAACGGGCTGGAGGGCGGGGGCGTGTGTGTAAGTTCAGGGGTCAGGCGATTTAGGCAAAAAGGGGCTTAGTGCCAGCATGAGTCAATAATTGAATGGGATTCGGGCTTTAAGCGGCAACATTGTCTATCCACTCTGATATGAGCCAGGTTTGCCCTGATGGTGTTTCATTGTCGTTGCGGTCGCGACATGCTGTGCCAGCAAATTGATAATTAACACTCACACTCTGTCTCTCTCCTCCTCCTGCTGCTCCTGCTCATCCTTCTGCCAGGTGACAGCAAACAACTCACTCAACTCACATACTGAGGGGAAAAAAATTGAATGTAACAAAGATTCATTTTGTTTGACAGTTTTTCACGTTGTTCACTTGTTTCACTCTTCTCCTCTGTATTACCCTTTTTCCCATATGCATATATTGAATATTATTTGTGCTCTTTTTTGGCTAAAGGTTGATCAGGCGAGGCAGGTTCAGGTCAGGTTGTTCTTGTTGTTGTTGTTGTTGTTGTTGTCATGGACGCCATGCAGATTTATAATTACCAAATGGACAACAATTGCGCATGGCGCAAGACAAAAAAAAAAAAAAAAAAAAAATCCCCAAAAAAAATAAAAGAAATAAGCACACAAAATGTATAAAACACAATGCGTAATTAATGCAAACGAATGAGAGATACATGTACACACATACATATATACATATATGTATCTGTATCTGTATCTGTATTTGTATCTCTGTATATGTGGATATGGATATGGATATGTGGCTGAAATGCTGACAGTTTGCATTGTCAGAGTCAAACAACTTTGTTGTCGTTTTTATTGACTTTTCTGTTTGCCCTGATCTCTGTGCTCTTGTGTCAAAAAAAAAAAAGAAGAAAAGCGCAAAGTTCAAGGGTTAAATTGTGACGATGTATGTGTCACATGTATGTGTGTTTGTGTGTGTGTGTGTGTGAGTGAGACTTGCTTTAAACTATATATTGAATATTATTTGTGCTCTTTTTTGGCTAAGCTTTCTAAGCTTTTTTGTTATAGCTTTCATTTCTTAAAATATTTGATCATCATTTTCGTCTTCGTCTTGTCTTTGATCCTTGCCACATGGTTATTCATTCATTCATTCATTCATTCAATCAATCAATCAATCAATCCGTTTATCCTTCTGTTTATGACACGCGACACGTTTGTTGCTGTTGTGTGTTTTTATCACCTGAACGCTTGACCTTTTCTTGTCATGTGGCACGCGTCGAAAATCTGACCATTCTCCCTCCTAGCTCTTTCTCTACCCTCTGTCCCTCTCTCTCTCATTCGCTCTTGATATATTTGCTTTTATCGTCGCTTGGCTTTTGTGCGTGTCAAGTCCAGTTGAACATTGCCTTTTGTCCACTCAAGTGGTTGCTTTTTGCCTGACCCTTTGCCATCTCCTGCCCCTGCCCCTGTCCCTGCCACTGCCTCTGACTCTGATTCTGCCTGCTTCTGACTTGTTCATCGCGCATTCCTTCGCGCATTGAAATTACCCTCGAGGGGCAGCTCAACTTGGTTGCCCTGTGCTTTTCTTCTGGCTTTGTTTTTGTGTGTTTTTTTTTTTTTTTTGTTTTTTCTGATTCTGCTTACCCCTTTGCCCGATTTGGCTTTCAAACAAACATACATGCATTATTTTTCATAGCCTGTCTTTGGGCTTTTCATCAGGATTTTGCATTGAAATGTCAGAGAAGAGAAAAAAGAAGGTCGCCAATGAAGTGGCGACGAGGGAGTGGGGGAGGCGAGGCTGTGCGGTGAGAGGTTAGCTTCGATTGTCGGGCTGTCCAAGTGTCCTTTGGTCCTGCTGCTGCATTTCTGTTATCAGACCGAGTGGGTAAAGCTTTGATGTTCTGTATTCTCTCCTTTCTCCCGCCCTCACCCTATTCTCTGCTCTGTTGTACGTTTGTCCGCTATTCCATTTCATTCTGTTCGGTGTTTTTTTTGCCAGCGCAATTGGTCAGACGAAAGAAGAAGAAGACGTACGAGTATTTTGGTCAATGGAAGGTGGGTCGATGGTTCGGTGGTTCGATGGTTCGATGGGTCGGTGGGTCAGGGTTCAGCTTTCGCTTAATGCAGCAGCTGCAGCTTATCATCCATGGCCCTGCGGCCTGATCATCGCGCGACTTATCCTGCATGCCATGTCCTTTGTCACGCGGTCACAAACAACAGCAACAAAAAACATCAAAAACATTTTTTCCGCATGTAAGAATTTTTGCATTTTTGATGTTTGACAAAATTTTAATTTTGGCCCGCTTTCGTCCATCGGAAAATATGCGACACATTGGCATGGGATACACACCAGGAATTGGCTCTGTGTGGGGTGGTGGGGTTTGGGGAGGATTACTAACCTGTATGCACTGTATTGGCTTCAGCATCGACAAGCTCCATTTTGGGTCGCTTGGCCAGTGGTGGGCAATCCAATCCAACCGAATCAACCCGCTCATCGGCTGCATTCACCTCGTCGTCATCATCATCGCCGAATGGCTCCTCTTTAACCTTGGTGGCCCTATCTGTATCTATCTCATCATCATCATCCTCGTCATCCAGCTCGCAGCTGCTATCCCTGCTGTCTGCCTTGTTTGCTGGATTGCTGGTGGTACAACTATTTGGACTGTTGCCACTAACTGTGGTGGATTCTAAAGTGACTCCAGCGGCGGCGGCGGCTTCACTGTCTTTTGGTGTCGTATTGTCATTCTCTGTGTAAGATGAAAATTTCGTTAGCCCACTTCGCACCCAAACACACTGGCAATTGCTTTTTGGTACTTACCATCTACGAGACGTTTGGGTGTACTGCTGGCTCCATCGGCCAACAGATCAGCCGGACTGGGTGGCGGTGTGTGTATCCTGGATGAGCCACTGGCGGCAGCGGCGGCGGCGGCGGCTGCTGCCGAGGCATCTGCTGCTGCTGCTGCTGTGGCCGCCGCTGAGACTGCCGCCGCTGCTGCTGTGGCTGAGGCTGTGGAGGCTGTTGTCGTGGATACCACTGGAGCCGATTTGCGGCCTGTGATGGGCGCCGATATGGAGGGGCGTCGATTGACCAAACTCAAGGGACGTCCTTCTTCGGCATCACGATCCATGGTTGGACCCTGTGTCGTGCATTGGCCATAGTTCTCTTTGTTGCACTGCAGCACCTTGTGCTGGATGAACTTGACAATGTCGGAGAGGGCGAAAGTCTTTTGGCAGGCACCGCACGTGAGTATGTCCTGTGCGGCCACGGCATCGTTCACTGTGGAGTCGGAATCTGAAATAGCAAGAAATGGGACATATAAATATACATACATATACATATATATATATATATATACATATTGTCATTTTTATGGCCTTCCAGCCAATGGTGGGCCATCAATTTTGGTTTAATTCGCTGCAAGTTTCTGGCAAGGGGCGATAGAGACTAATTTAGCCACTTTCTTAACTGTTTTTATGGCTATATGGCAATTGATTGAACACACACACACACACTAAGACACATTGTCCCCACAATGGATGTGTACAGTAGGTGACAAAGAACTTCTGTGACAATAATGTGGCGGAAGTTTACAATTACTGGCAAACCGTTTTGAAATCAATGCGCCTCGTCGGGGTCACCAACAATATATATGTATGTACTATGTGTACTATTTTTCGCACCACTGTTTCAATTGATTGTTTCAAATTGTTGCTGAATTCCACTAACCATGGCAACCCTCAGATATTTACATATGGCCAAAGACGGAAAGCAAAGGGAGATATAGCCAAAACGACCTCCGGCTGGCTCTGTCTAAAGATAAGCCATATGAAGAGGTCGCAAAACTGGGCAAGGGTGTGAGTTTTCGTTTTCCTTTCTTTTTTTTTTTTTTTTTTGCAACATATAAACACAATTCACTCCTCAATCTATGCACTTTAATTTATTTGCTTCGCTTCGCCTTCTGACCAAAAAAAATAGAACAACAACAACAACAATAAAAACCCTCAACCCAGGCAGGGCCAGCCACCCTCTAGCCACATTATTTGCATATACATACATATGTGGAGGAGGGGTAGGGGGCGTGAGTGTGAGGAAGCGATTGGAATTGGGATTTCAGTGTGAGGAGGATTGATTGTGTCTAACCATAAATTCCAGTAGCGTTTTGCTGCCTCTGCCAGCAATTAATTCGTATCGCAAATGAACTGAACTAAATGGTAGAGAACTGATTGTTGTTGGTGGTTATTCGCTTCGCTTTTCTCATGCTGTGGGCGGAGTGGGCGGGGCGGGGGTCTTATCTAGCCCGAGGGTAGAGGACCAAAACTTTTGTCAATATATTGTGTGGCAAGAAATTGAAGTTGATTGACCAGAGAACAAGAAACTTATATGGCCAATGGCAAGAAAAAAAAAAAAAAAACTGACGATTGGTTAAACCCAAAGAAAAAGTGTCAAATGCCATGGGATAAAACAAAAGTTGATTGATAAAAAAAAAAGGAAACCAAAAAAGTTTGCCTAAATTGGCAAAGTTTATTTATATATTTTTATTTGGGTTTTTGTTTTTATACTTTGGTCAATCAAATTGACCAAAAAGGAGAATCCAAATGTAAACTATTACAAATAAAATTTCCTAGGCACATATTCTGATATTGATGCTTCTAAATGGAAATGCTCTTTAATTTGTGTCAAACATAATTCTGAAGCTAATCCCCAGGACATGTCGCACACACACACACACACATCTTGTCAATTAGTTGTCATAAAAAAACAACGAAACAAAAAAAAAAAAAAAAACTAACACACATGAATTATTGACTCCCTGTTGGGCTTGCTTTTGTCCATTCCGGGGGCAGTTTGAACAATTTGCGGTTGCCCTTAAGCATTTGATAAACTCGCCTCGCCTTCCAATTCTCCTTCACCCACTGCTGTTTTTTTTTTATCAATTGATTGTCCTGTGACATTAGTCTGGGTGACTGGGGTGACAACAAGAAGGTCCTGTGCACATATCATGCTTTTTTGATTGCCTGGGTGGGTCACACATATAAATATATACATATATATGTATATAGTATGTATGTGTATCTATGGCATATCCTCCTCCTTCCACTCATCGTCCTCCTCCTACTCAATTGTCGCTGCTATGACACAAAAAAATATGTTTCGTTTTTTCCTCGCTTTTTGCCCTTTTTTATTATTTATTATTATTGTATTTATTGATTGGCGATCATTGGCATGAAATTGAAGCCAGATGATTAGACGGATGGTTGACACAGAGAGTGAGAGAGAAAGGAAGAGAGTGTGTGTGATAGAAGGGAGAGGGCTATTACTGGTCGCTGGCAATTGGTCGAGGGTCCTACAGGCAGGTAGGTTACTTTTTTTTTTTGTTGTTACCTGCTTGGCATCAGTCTCCTGGAGGCGTTACCCTATGGGCTACCTGGTAACCCTAACAACAACAACAACAACTAACTAGTTCAAATCGCTATTGAACGGGGGCGAGAAGGCGTTACCAGTTATTTGCCTAAGCGATTAGATTAGATGTTTGGCCAGAGATTAGCCAGAGGAGACACAGTCAAAACGAGAGAAGGCAAAAAACAACAGTAGAAACTTATTGACAGCAGCATGCAATATTATGCCAGCAGCTGAGGAGGGTTAAATCGACATCGGGCGGCAATGATGGAGGAGGAGGAGGAGCAGCAGCAGAAGCAGCAGCTGCCGTTTGCTGGCCAAGGTGAAAGGGTGTTTGAAAAGTGCCTGAAACTGTCAAATGTCAGACAGGAGTGTTGACAGTCCGCCTGACAAGTGTCAACAGACAGAGTTGCCGACTACACACTCACACACACACACACACCCACACACATTTTCGCACACCCACTTGCGTATAGAAGACAATGCCAGATTTTGTTTGAATGAAGAAGAGAAGCTCATAAATTGCCTTTAAGCCTTTCATAACCTTTCATAACCCTCTTGACCATCGACAGCTGGATGACATACACACACACACACACACACATACATATAAAATGATTTTATTTTATTTAATTTTTTCCCTTGTTCAAATGATGTCACTACTTTCCTTTTGCCCTGGCTTTGTCCATGATGATGCATATGAGCTAATTAATTGCGCTTAGCCTTAACAATCAGAGGGCTAGCAGAAATAAATTGAAGTACCAGAACCAGAATAGAGTAGAGCAGGGCTTAGTAAGTATATTTATGAGCTGCGACTTTGGCCTTCGAATGCAAGGACCCCATATCCTGCGGCTATTAATATGAACCGCCAGTTGCCAAAAGTAGGACAATTAAGAATTAACATATTAATGGAACTTTTGCGCAAATTATCAGACTACAAGAGCGGCTAGAAATGTGAGGCTGTGTGTGTGTGTGTGGGAGATAGAGATAGAGAGAGAGAGATGACAACTATAAGATGATGCTGGCACATATCCTTGTCCTCGGCTCGTATTTTTGTTATTTATAACATTTTCATGTTATTGACTGCTTACGAGGGCGTGGCAACAAACGACTGTGGATAGGAAGAAAACAATACGTTGATTGTGCTAATTTATGCCCCCATCTACCCTTACCACACATAGCCCCCCACCCTTCCCCAACGCCAACACCCTCACACACACGAGAAGAGGAATATGAATATAAGTCGAAGGCTGCGGTTTTTACGTCTCCACCCCCACAGGAAAAAAAAGGTTGGGTTTTAGCAAATGGAGTGAATCTTTTCCGAGTGTGTGTGTTGGTGTCTGCGTGTGTGTGTCTGTGTGTGTGTGTATTTTGGGCCATAAAAACCAGACCAAAGCGCCACATGGTCGGCTGTTTTTAGGTGCCCGTCGTACCAAAATGAAAAATGGCGGCCAACACAAATACAAAAACCAAAAAAGGAATAATATATAGAAAAAGCCAACCAGAAGTAAAGAAAGGACAGACAAAAAAAGAAAACTGGACCAACAAACCGACAATGAAAAACCGCCAAAGAAATTCTTCTAAACAAACTAAAGAAAATATAAGAAAATTAAAGCTAAACTTAGACTAATATAATAAACTTTTATATGTGACTTTGAAATTTCAAATCAAACAAAATTTATTTGTAAATTTCTTTTTATTTATTTTCCAACTAAACTAAATAATATCTACTCTTATATTTATCTATATCTGAAATCTTTCTCCTTTTTTTTTGTGAATCGTATTGTTTCGACTTTCGGTTACCGGTTTTTGTTTCCTATATGCCAATATGTCAGTTGAGTTCAATTGATTCGATTTTTTTTTATTTTCTTGGCTTCTTGGATTGACTTAAGACGTAAAACGTTGATTATGACACCGCCAAGTGGCTACATACATCATACTATATACTATATATACAATTTCATTGTCTATAAGATAAATATATATTATGTAGATACAGAGAAGCACACAAGTGAAGCAGAAAAGAATAAAACAAAAAAAAAAAAAGAAATGCTGTGTAAATATTTAAAAATGTGAGCCATATTTTGTTTGTTAATGTCATGTTATTGTATTCTGTTTTGTCGTTTTCATTTATTTTTTTGGCCAACTTGCTGAGCTCATTAAAAAAAAAAAAAAAAACTAAATGGTAAAGAAACCAAGAAAATAATAATAATAAAAAAACAAGACGGTGAAAAAAAAAGGTTAAACAAATTCGAAAATTTTTGTTGGTGCTTTGTCGTTGATAAGACAGACAGAGAGACAGCGGGGGCGTATGTGTGAGTGTGTGTGTGTGTGTGTGTATCTGTGTGTGTCCATTACCAATACAAATAAGACAGTTGCCTGCCTGGCTGACAGTGACAAAGCGACGTCAGCAGAGGCAGCAGCAGCTGAAAAGCGAAGCGGCCGACTTAATTTGTTTAAACAAATTACGTGTGGATAACCAAGCAAGCCAGTCAGAATTATACATGGCCAGATAGGAATGGGAATGAAGGAGATAGGTGGATAGTTAGTTAGGTGGGTATGCATATGTATATGCACACATATGTATGTGTGTGTGTGTGTGTGTGAAAAGGTGTTTAGCAGCTGAAACTACAACAAACAGCCCCTCTTATCCCTCCCCCCCCCAGTTATGTGTGTGTGGGTGAAGTTCGCTTATCAGCAAAACTGGCGGCCAGCAACTGCTCCACCTACTTCACCTCCACCTTTTGCCGCTCCTCCACCACCAGAACCACCATTGCCACCACCACCATCAATACTACCTTCTAGCAAAGTGTTTTAGCATACAAATTTGGTTTTATTTGCCAACATTTGTTGTTGCTTCATTTTTTTCGTCGTTCTTTTTTTTTTTTTTGTGGCTACCCCTACCCCCGCAGTTTTACCCCACCATCATAATTTGTCGCCATGCGGTATCGGGTTGGTTGGTTGGTTGGCTGACTGCCTGAATGGTGACCAGGTGCCCCGTCGTCCAGGCTTTCTGGTGGGGTGGCCAAAAAGCTAGCGTTGACTGTTGATAACACCCGCATATACCTACACCACAAACGATGTGTGTGTGTGTCTTTAGTTATATCTCTACATACGTACGGTTCCATTCCTCTGACACCCTTCGGCTCCGTTTACTTCCCCCCCTCTCCCCCCATACTCCTTCTCTACCTCCCAATCATTCTCTCTTGCATTCACTGTATTTTTTAGTATCTGGACAAACAAACAACCGCGTCGCCAGTTTGAGTGAATGAGCCATATGCAAATATGGGCAAACGCGGCCTGGAAGGCCCGAGCATTACCACACACACACACACACACTCACACACATGTGTATGTGGAGCAAAGCTGGACAGAGAGTCAAGTCGAGTCGAGTTGAGGGAATATTTTTTCACTGATAAGCAAAAGGAAATTGGGTACAAGGCAACATATATACACATATATACATATATATATTCTGAAACTGAAGCCAAGTTAAAACTCTGACAAATTAGCAATTAAACTGATTGATAAAATCAACTCAACTGTACTTGATACAGATATTTAAAGGAATTACCTTGGTTTTTTTTTCTCTTGGTTATTCAATAATTTCCTTTATAATTTGTTGATTTATTTATTTTTTTTTTTTTTTTTTTTTTTGGTTTTCAAAAGGCCCGCTTTACTGTTTGTCTAGCCCATTGATAAGGTCTTTCGTCTCAGTTGCTAAAATATTTACCTATATATATATATATATCTTTTTGTGGCAAGGTGCGGTAAGAAGAAGTAGATGCCAGAGGTGATGAAGACAGAGGGGCAAGCAAAGTAGATTCTTGAAAAAGTCAACGGACATATGTAAATAGCTGCGATCTATATAACAGAAGGTAGGTACATACATATACCTATGATGTGAGTATGATTCCCCAACACCAACCCCACCCTCATCAACATCTCCCCCACCCCCTTCCAAAAAATATATGTGGTGGGTGCGGGCCTTGCGGCTTAATACACTCCTGTTGTATGCTTGTTGTTCTTGCTTATCAATTTAAGAAAGAAACAAGAAATTGCCTTTGCCAGTTCTCTATCTATTTGTTGATGATTCTTGTTCTTGTTCTTTTTTAGGCCGACTCCACTGGGGATGTGGCAGAGAGAGAGAGAAAGAGGAGGTGGAGGAGGAAGTAACCGAAAATTCTCCGAAATTTTTAGACACATTACACATTATTGGGAAATGTTCTATATAAACGTTAACGGGAATGAGAATACGGCGATAACACACAGAGAGTAAATGTTAGAGGGGGATCAGGCAAAAGGGGGGCAGCTTGTCATTATAATTAACGTTTAATTTTGGCAAACACTTACGACTCAGCGAACGGAATCCATGATCTTCACTGATCGACAGCATTTTGTTATACATTTTGCGTTTCTGTTTAATTTTGTTTAAAATTTCCTTTTGCAAACAAATTTTAGACACATTAAAAAATAATAATAGTTTTTTCGTTTTGTTGTTTGTTTTTGTAAACCGAAATAAAACCGTAAGTAAGAAGTTTTGTAAATCCAAGGCACAGAGAAATAAACACAAAACACGATCTTTTAGGTAATCCAATTGTCCTGTTTTCTGTGTTAGTGTGGTGTAATTTTTTTTTTCTTTCTTGTTGCGTTGACAATAAGAATCGAAATCAAAAAAAAAAAAAAAAAAAATTCGTAACAAAGTCTTTTGCTTTTGCGTTGCGTTTTGAATTTTCACTTTCACTTGGGCACTTGGTTATTTGGTTTCGGTTTCGATTACGGTTTCGGTTACGGTTACGTTAACGTTTACGTTCGCCTTAGGATCTTTGAGCGCATCCTAGTTTCTTTCAAGGGCAGAGCGCGTGTGTTGTTGACCCCACAGAGGCTTCACGTGGACTGACAATTTAAAGTCTTCCTGTGACGGTCGTTGCCGGTCTCAGTCACAGTCTCAGTCTCAGTCCCAGTCCTGGCCTCTCTCCCTGTGTGTGTGTGTGTGTCTGCCAGGCTGAAGCTGTGCAGTCGACGTTGACTGCGACGACACACGGACTCAAACTCGGACCGAGAAATATTGAAAAAAAAACGTGTGTAGTCACCACTACACACACTTCACTCACACACACACACGGACGCTTGGCAGAGACGGTTGCGGGGTTGTTCTTTCCCTCTCACTTACTCTGGCTCTCGCTCACTTTGTGTGTGTGTGTGTGTGCGAGTGTGTTCGAGTTGCGAGTGGACGTTGCGTGTCGCCAAGGCAAAAAGGGGGATGAAATTAACAACATCGACCCAACATCTTGGGCATTGCTCTGGCTACTCTGCCAACTTCAACGCCAACGTCAACGCCAACGCCAACGCCATTAGCTGCGTCTCTGCTTTTGGCGCTCTGTTGCGCTCCCCGTGCGACGTGCACATGCGTGCCCCTTTAGTTGTCCGTCTGCTTTGGATTATTTCTAATCGCTGCCCAGCAAATTGAGTTGCTTGAACGAGTTCTAGCAAATGACCAATGGCAGAGCAAATGACAGCAAGTGGGAAAGAGAGAAATAGAGTGACAAACAAGCAAAGGCCAAAATGATTGCACATCAGTAGGGCAAGGGTTAAGAAGTTGTGGTTTAAATTGAATGATCGCTCCAAGCCTACAAGGCCAACAACAAAATAGAGGTCCTTCTTAAAGGAATTGAAAATCATTCTTCAAGTCATCTACTAAATCCAAATAGTCTTCCATTTTAATTTAGTTTGAGAACTTGGCCTATTGGAAATTGGCTTCCTTTATTTGGAATCCACTTTCGGCTTAGCATCTTAATTTGAAAGATTAGTAATTAGTTCATTTTGTATCTCTATCGAAGTTGAGCTGTTACGGCATCCTTTCATTGTATGTTTGTATGTGTGTGTGGAGTGCGTTGCCCCCCTTGCTCATCTGCTATAGAAATTATATGTCTCACTCTTCTCTGGCACTAATCTCTGTCGTTCTCCTTCTGTCTTGTGTTGTCATGCATCAAAGGATGTGCGCAGCATCAGCATCGGACCCCTTTTCTCCCTTTTCTTCTTCTTCTTTTTCGTTGTTGTTGTTGTTGCTGCTTCTCTGGACCATCGCGGAAGCTGCGCAATAAGTGTGGCGACCAGCCCCTGTGTTCATAGTCATTCTCCTTCTCAATCTGAACTCTGTCCCTTTCTCTCCCTGTGTAGTTTCTTTAAATATTTCTAATAATAGATGAGATTGGATGCCTCAACGGACACAAGCGGATGCCGTAACATTTCTATGTGTGTGTGTGTTTTTTTTCGTAATCCTTTACCAGGGGGTAACATACATATACATAAGTAGATTTTTTTTGTTTCGTGTTTTTTTTTTCTTCTGTTTTTTTTTTTGCGCGCGCATTCTTGTTACCCCTGAAGGACGGCTGCGCAGGCGCCGACGTCTTGTGAGATGCGGAGCGTGTAAAAGGATGCTGCTAATGTCCTTTGGCCCATGACACACACACACACACGGGGAGGGACACACAAAAAACTTAAAACGAAAAAATGAAAATCACAGAACGCGTCTCGGCTTTGTGCGTTTAATCAAACGCAATTCATCAGTTATTGAGCAAACGAGGGGGTAGGGGGTAAGGGAAGGTAAAGGTAAGGGCAAATCTCTGCAATATGCAGGACAGCCCGCGTTTATTGTCGTTTGTCGTTGTCGCCTTGCAATTTTTTATGCAATTTGCCGATCGCCGTCTGTTTTTTTTTCTTCCATTCCTTTTTCTTAAAGTTTCCTTTATTCGCATCTTGCATTTGTGTGTTTTTTTGGCAACCCCTCAAGGCGAGGTCCTCGTCCTGGACCCGCTCAGGTAGCCTGTCCCGTGTGTCAAATTGTATGTGTGTGTGAGTGTGTGTGTGTGAGTGTGTGTGTGTGTAACGGCATTTTTTTTTCTATGCAAATTTTTTTTATATTAATTTTTTATGCCCCTTGTGCGTGTCTCGGTCCTGTGGAATCCTGTGTCTCTCTCCCCCTGTTTTTTTCCTTTTGCTTCCTCGTTTTTTTTTCTTTCTTATTGTTTTTTTTTTTTTTTTGGGTTCTTGGGTGGTGGCCAAAGATTTTCCCAAGATATGAGCTGTGTGTGTGTGTGTGCACGCTGCTCGGGAGGGGTAAATGTCACATGTGTGTGTTAGGCAGTCAGGGCGAATGACGACCCACCCAGAACCCAGGACCAAAAGTAGTGGCAGGAGTAGGGCCAAAGCTGTGTGCCGGCTGCGCTCGTCCTTGCATTGATTACCGTCGCGTTTTTTTTTTATTTTTTGCTCCTTTTAATTCAATTCCTAAACAACAATGATAAAAAGAAGAAGATGCCTGGCCTGGATGGGAAGAATGAGAAAGGAAAAAAAGCAACCACCCTGCCCATGTCAGGATACCAGGGCAATTGTCGTTTCGCTGTGTTTTTTTCTCAACAGATAATTTCTGGGTTGATATTCACGTTTTTTGTGCCAGGAGTTTTGGTTTAAATGAGCAAGTTTCGGAAAATGCATTGGTTTTTAACACAAAATTTATGGGACAAAAAAACAGAGGAAAAGAAAAAAATACCAAAAATTGGTATAGGAAAAGGGTTACAAGGCAAAGTTTGTTTTTTTTGGTTCCTGCTTGTTGAATAATTTACTCTTTTGCGTGTTGCAGATAGACATCCTGCGGCTGACGATGGCGCGAAATACCCAAGGATGACACACACACACAAAAAAGCGCAAATACGTGAAGAGAAAAAAAAACCAAAGAAAAAATGGGAAGTGAAACAAAGATTGTGTTATATGGAAATTTGATCATCGCGGGTAATGCGTTTAAGATCAGTCGCAAATAAAACGAAAGTGTAACGGTTATTAATTGAAAAGCCGACAAACTTGTTCACATAAATCAAGAAACCAAAAGTACAGTTGTTATGCAAAGCAAAAGATAATGGTGACCCCGACGAGCAGACTGACTTGAGTGGCAAAACTCAATATATTTTATGTAAATACCATTGTTTAGTTGTTTCAATTTTTTACTCACTTGTTGACAAAAAGCAAGAAATGGAAAGTACAGTTGTTACGCAAAAACCCAATATAGTGGTGACCCCGACTTCAGTGTCAATTATCAATAGTAGTAAAATCCGTGTTTAGTTATTTAAAATATTTATTTATTTTAACAAATAACAGTAGCCACATTATTTTGTATGTATTTGTTAAATGGCAAATTTTATTTTTTGGCTCTTCAAATGTTTTGTCCATTTTGTTATTTTTGTTGTTATTTTTTCTCTTTTGGGACATTACACAATCTCATCAAGAAAATGCAGCGGAGCTAAAGAACCTAATGTAGGTCCAAGAGCTGACCTACAATAAGTCTAACCTGCTTCAAGTATCGGTTGTCATTCCCGACACACATACACTTACACACACACACACAGGCATTAACTGTGGGTGCTCATTGTTGTGCTATGATTGTTTCTTGTCATTTTGACGCGTCTCGTCGGGCAAATCAATCAGGTTTCTGTTTCTTTTTTCTCTCACTCACTCACTCATTCACTGACTGCGTCTCTTTTGCTAATTCTCGAAAATATAGTGAAACGCTTTATACCAAGACTCATGCATAATCACCCAGAGACCAGAGACCAGAGCCGAGAGACACACCGAGGCCATTCACACGCATATGTATATACATAATTTTGACAATTATTGTTTAAGGTGCTTCTCTTTGTTATTGCGAGATGATGATAATAATGATCATGATGATGACGATGATGAAATGTTATCTTTAAACGTGGACACAACTCGAGCGATCTCAGGCCGGCCGGTCCACGTATGGATGGATGGATGGATAGATGGTTGAATGGATGGAGCACAACAAAACGCAACACGCATCGATATATCTGTATACAAAGCGATGCCAGGTCGAGATACATGTACAAGAGAGTACCCCAGAATTTGAGGGAGAGACGGAGACAAAAGTGTCTAAATAGCTGCACGTTGGACATGGGACATTCAGCGTTTGGACATGCCAAACGATCGACTGGAGTGAGGACTCTCACCGACTCCTCTCCGCCCGCACTACTTCTCACTCTTTCTGTTTTATGGTTCGTCTCTTGGGAGTAGAAGAGAGAAAGAGAGACAGAAACTTTCGTAATCCATGTAAATAGAAGAGAAAGAAAGAGTGAAGGCTAAAAATAAGCCGCGTATGATGACAATTACTCAAGTGACATCTCCATCAACGGATGGTGATCTTTCGGTCAGCCGGACGTGCCCATCAAGCACAGGGCCAAAAAAAAGACAGGGCCATGGCTAAAAAGGGGTCGCTGTTGCCCCAATATTTTTTTCTCTTTGGTTAATGCTTAGTATGCACTTTTTCCCCTCTGCTCATGGATTTACAACTTGGGCGTCAACGGCAACGGCAACGCAGCCTCAATGCGGTCGCTTGTCCATGGATTGTTGTACGTGTTTGGCATATTGAATGGGATTTTTTTTTAACCATTTTTTTCCACTTTTTTTCGTTTTCAGTTATCGTCGGTTATCTGGTCGTCTTTATGGGTGCAGTTTAAGGTTTGGTTTTGCTGTCATATCGATGCCATCACATGGAAAATTTTCCCAAAAAAAAAAAAAAAAATAATAAGTAAACAAAAATTTTGTTATATATAAATTACGTAGATGTTGATTAGTTGGTCTTATCATTTCAATTGTAATTGAATGTACTTGATTTAACCAACGATTTTTAGCCATTGCCAACATTTATAAAATTCGTTCCCTAATCAACACTGGACATATCAACCTGCGTCTCGATTAGTTGAAACATCTCAAACTCTTTTTGTTTTATCTATAACTTATTCCCCCTAATGCCCTTACAACGATTTGTTTAACCATAAAGAGGGTTAAACATTGACCTTAAATTATAGCAACAGCTTGTGATATTAGCCTAATCTTGAAATGATCTTAAAGAGAATTGTATCAGAATTCGATTTGTTTGGTTGCATGGGCGTGTCATGGTCTAGCCAATCCATTAATGATTTATAAGCAATAAAACCAAAAACAATGACAAAAATGTTGTTGTTGACTAAACACAAGGACAAGGACAACAAAAACACAAACTGGTCAGTAGCTGCAGCAGGACAATGGCTAGCACGCCCACAGTAAAGGCGGCTTGCTTTGTTCTAAGCCAGTTACAAAAGGATCTGTGAGCAGTACACAAACATAAACACACACATACACTAGAGTTTGGTCACTTGGCTCATAAATAAGTTTGAAAACTTTTAATCTGATATCTGAGATTTTGTTCTGTTCGGTTTTTCATCTTAATTTTGTAGTCATTAATCAAATTAAACAAAATTTTGAATTTGCCATTTTCAATTTATGTTGGGGTGGACGATGAAATTGAACTGTATCTGCATCAATTTTTGGTTGCGCATCGAATTGCCGATGATGCGTTTTGTTTTTTTTTTTTTTTTGGATGCATTATTATGTCATGATCATGGCAGTTATGCGGGCTGATAAAGGGTTAATTTTGTGAAAAGTTTTACAATTTAATTAGTTTCAAATATTTCCACATGTCCCGCATCCCAATGGAATAACCAACACACACACTTTCTCCCTCTCTCTTTCGTTATATATTACTCACTGTTTCATTTTATTAGCCACGTACTGAGCATGCGCCACCTAGACATGGAGGGGAAACGGGTTAAAGAAAAATTGGAGCAACCATTCGGATCTTCGAATGGCTATGGTCATGCGTCAGCGACACTTCCGGCGGAACGTTTACATAGTTTTTCATTCGCATATTTCACGGCTGATTGCTGATTGGTAATAAAAATGAAAACAACAACAAGAAACCAAAACGAGATAAAATAAGAAAAGCAATCTCAAGAAAACAAAGTGGAGTGGGAGTGGGAGAAGGCTTGTCTAAATTTGGCATTAATTGTCTTTTGGCAAAATGTCGCTGGAAATGCTCGTGAAGATGCCTTGCAAACACTAAGTAACTTCCAAGGGACACAATACACAAAAGTTCGTGAGAACTGCTGATGCTTATCGATCGATTGATCTAAAACGGCATGAGCGGTTCCAATAGCGGGGGGTGTGAGGGGTGGGGGCATCCAGCAGGGTAAGGTGAATGGCAGTTGGGGTATATCTCTCGATCGAGAGGGCGTAGATTTGGACCCCCACTCACTCTCTTTACCCATCCTTAGGAATCTGGTTTCTTTTTTAAGTCTGTTGACATTTGTCTCTCTCTTTCTCCCTCACATGTGTGTCTGTGTGTGTTGGGTTTTCCGATCTAGTTCATTCATCGATTCCCCCCCTTCTTTGGATTTCAATGATCTTTGCATTTTGCAGACTTGAACGAATTTCCCACACATCAGAGAGAGAGAGAGAGAGCAAGCAATTCCTTCGGCTGCCCCTTTTTACGTTTAGGTTTTTTTTTTTTTTTTTTTTAATATATAGCGAAACCGTTTGGCCGATCCTTTTTGCGACAATCCTTAATCCTTTTTCTCACGCACCAAAAAACATTCGCTGCCAATAAAAAGAAACCAAACAACAACAACAACAATGGAAAACGGTTCTCAAGCATCATCTTCGTGACACGTTGCAAATATTGGACAGGAGCAGAAAATGCGCACTCATTGTCCTGGCGATTTCGCTTAGAAAACTGCCCCCGGGGACAGAAGAGGGTAAGACGGGTAAAACGGGACCATCCAATTCGCCAGGTAGCAACAACAATTGATCGACATCGGCATCTGCATCCTCAATTGCCAACAATGCCAACAAAATCCAAATCATGATCAATTCAATTACATGTATGTATGTATGGATGCATCCTCAAGGATATATGGCAAGAGACGGGGCCATGGGGGCACCTGCTTTCATTTCCCAGGATGCAAACACACAGATAGATAGAGAGAGATAGAGAGGGAGAGGGAGAGGGAGAGGGAGAATGAAACAGAGTTTTCGCGAGGGGCTAATCAAATGGCCAGGGGACATTGTCCGCTTCGCTCCCATCAACGGAGCGCACTGAAACATGAAGCGGAGCAAGTGCACACCGATCCAACCCAAGAAAAAAAGAAACACATCCTGCACATGAAATAAACGCTTAGTGTAATGGGATAAGCTGATGCCAAGGCTCTCAGTGGCCGCGATAATGAAATTTTATACTTGTTCCTGCCACAGGGAACACGGGGAACCCAGAACAACAGCCAGCAACAGAAATGGGCATTTTGCTGTCATTTTGTTGGAAAATTGTGGGAAAATCTTTCTTAATCCTTGGCTGATGAATTGTTCGGCCATCAATTGCAGGTGTCTACAGGCAGCTCAAGAGGCCCACTGTGTGTGTGAGTGTGAGAGTGTGTATATCTAAGAGATGTTTTAGTTTTGCACAACAGGTGAAACAGTGGAGAAATTTATAGAAATTTCTATGCAATAATCTCTCCCTGTCTCTCTATTTCTGTCTCTGTCTTTATACATTACCAATTATTACTTAAAGACTTTGAGCCAAGAAGTATTCAATTTAAGACCAAGTTTAGCAAAGTTTTAGTAAAGAGAACTATGTGTAAGTTAAGCTAATAACTTTAAATATTATATCCAAATTTTACAAGGTAAAAGAAATCCTGATAAATGATTTTATTGGAAATTTTAAAGTGAGTCGCTTTTGAATTTCGAATTTCTAAATATTATTTCTATGACCATCTTATTTTCTGTTAATCAACTGGGAGATTTTTTTAAAAAATTTAGATAATTATTGACTTGAATAAGTATTTGAAAACAGTTTTCCATAGAAAATCATAGTTGCACATGCAAAAACTTTTCACGACATTCCCAAAATATCCCTTAAAAGAAAAATTTCTTTTTAAGTATTCACTTAGCCAAAGCCGAGAAATTTAGGAAATTAGGAGCTCACTTTTCTATTTGAAGCAGAATTAGAATTTTTTTAGAATTTTTTTTAAACATAAAACATAAAAAAAATATACATTTTTGGTAAATTTACCATTTTTTCCAGACTATATTTTGGCCAATTTCTAACTGATTTGAAAAAGTTATACATGAATTAAATCGTGGTTTGGTAGATTTTAAAATGGCATAAAGGAAAAATCAAAAAATTAAATTTCGATGCAGTTTTTATTTTGTTTATTTGTTTGTTTATTTTGCGAAAATTTCTAAAAAAAAAAAAAAAAATGTACTCCTACAAATTTTAGTGCAGATTAAAAGATATTTTTCATAATTGAAAGTAATGATATGAATTTTCAAATACTCAAAAATTAACTAAATGAAATTGAGTTTTATTGAAATTGATTGCTGTTAGCAATATTATTTGATAATTAGTGTGACTAATACTTTGTTTTAAAATTAAATGCAAAAGCATTAAAATTATATATCATTTTAAAAAATCAGTTGAAATTTGTCAAAGTTACAATTATGCAAAATCAAGAATTATTTAAAATTTTTTAAATTAAATTTTTTTATGTCCTGAATTGAATCAACTATTTGGAAATTCACTTTGTTTAATTTAAGGCTTTGACTCTTAAAATAAATATTATATAGTTTTCTTTAACAAATAATTGTTCAGTCAAATCTATTTGATAGATAATTTGGTTTCAACAAATCGAAAGTGATATGGATTTATGAAAATGTTGATTTTATTATAAATATTTTGTTACTTGATCTATTGGACAAATCTGCTCTCTCTCTCCTCCTCCTCTCCCCTCTCTATCTATCACTTACTCTGCCTTTTGATTTGTCTTTTGCTATTTGTGAGCTCTACATTTTGATACTGAGTCGTGGGAAATAAAAAGTGCATTAGTGCCGTTATATTTACCTGAAAATAGACAGAAAGAGAGAGAGAGAGAGGGAGAATATGAGAAGATGAGAATAAATTATTAATTAAAATTGCACCTAGTGCAAATACATAAATTAAGCAAGGTAAAGCAAAGCAAAACCAAACCAAGTCTAGGCAAATGGTGAGAATTTCACCAACACTACTTGGCCACGTGTGGCACACGCAAGAATAAGAAACCGTTTGCTACTTATTCCACCCACCCTCAACCCACCCGCTCCACCCAACACCAATGACCAGTAATGACCCCCCGCCCAAAAGGAAATGAACAACAAGAAGAAAAATAAAGAAAAACATTCATGTGAATGCACTTGGAAATTCACACTAGATTAGAAGCTGCTCTGGCTTTGGCTTTGGCTCGGGCTCTGGGTGGCTCTGGCTGAAAGTGGAACTGGAACTGGAGCTGGAGCTGGAGCTGGAGAAAGACAAAAGCTGAAGAAGTTCGCATAACTGCAAAAACCAGCGCCAAACCAAACCAAACCAAACCAACAATACAGTGGCTCGTGGGTAGCCGCCCGGTGCTAAATAGGCCAGCTACAGGCTGAGAATTACCACTAAAACGGGGCAGGAGGCATGCAATCGAATCTGTTGCGGCTGGAGGTGGAGATTTTGGTTTGGAGTGGACAGTTGCCCGTCTCCAGGCAAGACAGAGTCACTCACCCCATCCTCAGCCCCAGCCCCCAACAAAATAAAAAAACAAGTCAACAACAGCTAAAAAAAAGACAATGGTGGGAATATTCTCATATTAAGAAATCGCGCGATCTTCAGCGCCAGATGTGTCAGTGTGTGTGTGTGTGTGTGTGTGTGTGTGTGTGCATTTGTTTGTATATATATTTAGTACAACGGCAGGTCAAACTCATTGCATATATGCAGCAATCCTCTCTCTCTCTCACACTCACACACACACACACACACATTCTTGGCAGCCACCTCAACGAAATGTTCATGGCAAATTTGCAACGTGTCGTGGTCGTGCCTCCCGTTGTCATGATGTCCAAGAGTGTAACAAAGACCTCGACCAACTCCCGACAGACGTCGACAATCCGCACTCTGCCGCCCTGCATCCATCCATCCACCCACCGACCGCCCCCCGCCCCCTGGCCAGCGTCCCCATCGTATGACCCGTGTGCCTGGGCTTGTTGCAACGCCCCCGCCAAGTAGCGTGAATAAACATTAAAAACAACAGCAAGAAAAGTAGCGGCAACAACAACAACAGCAACAACAATAATTGCATTACACATAAAAATAAATTGTAATGAACTTAAAGAAGAGACAACAACAACAACAACAACAACCACAGCAACGGTAAAAATCAATGCGGAAGCGTGCAACAATATCCCAGAAAGGGCAACAATTTCCCCCTCAATCGTCTAGCTAATTGTATTTATACATACAAATATATATATTGAAGTTTGCATGTATATAAAGCATATAAAGAAGTTTGTTACTTATATTTTTATATTTTTCAATATAAAAATAAATAAGCATGTATATTTCAAAAATATTATTCTCAATTCCCTTTGATGTTGCCAACAGCTACAACAAATACTCTAATACAAGTCTTTCCTGTCTTTTAATTGTAATTCACAACTAGTTCAAGCGTTAGTTATGCATGAAACTCGTTGGCAAATTTCGAACTTTTATATAAATCAATATGATAGACAAATTGATAAAAGATTAAAAAGTCATGTCATTTACATTCAACAATCCATGAAAAATATATATTTTCTATTTATTTATATCTATTTCATATTGTTCATTATAACAAACTAAATAAATCTAACTCCAACTGCATTAATCAAATTGTTTAAGGACACTAGAGAAAACTAAATTATATCACACAAAACGTAAAAGAGATCTAAATCATAAATAATTATAAACAATTGAGATTGTAAAATCAATTTAGTCAAATGTAAGTAAAGTTTGAAAACTCATCATTAAATTTGTTTTTAACATTTCTAAGTTTATGTTGTGGTTTTATTATTAGTCATTATTTAGTAATGTGTTTTTGTAAAATATACTAAAATAAATTAACAATTTCTCTTGGAACTAAAATTGTTTTGTGTATAGAAAAAAAAAAGTTAATATTTTAAAAATTTAAGCTCTTTTTGTTTCTTAAATCATGGAGTTAGCTACGCGTTTCTTGTTAGTAAGTTTAAGGGATAATGAAATTGGTTTTTATTAATCCCTTATATTTTTTTCGATTTGCTTATTCTTTTTGTTTTTTTTTTTAAACCTTTCTTTTTAATATTTTGCTAAAATGTGAAATCAAACAAAATTGCGTAAAACAACCCAGCTTTATATATTTTTTAAACTCACACAAACACAGACAGAGGACATACACACACTCACACACCTACACATAAGAGACAACCATAAGATGCATTCCATATGGTTTTTCCGTCAATTAATTAGCCATGATTCTCACGACCTCAGATTAACAGTGAATGAGTGAAAGAGACAGAGATGGTGGGAGAGAGAAAGAAAAGCCCATAACAAATAAAAAAAAAAAGAAAAATTCAAAGACAACAAGTTGAAAAGAAAAACGGTTGCAGTTGCAGTTGCAGTTACTCGGACGATACAATAGCCCTGCTAACCTAACCTTTAAGTTTCTCAGTTACAAGCGCCGCCGGTCTGGCTGAATGGGAATTTGGAACTTTTTCGATGGGTGGGTGAAGGTGGGCAGACGGGGGGAAGAGAGTAGGAGGGTTTAGATTTGGGAATGTCAGGCTTTTTAGTTTTACTATAGTAGGCGGCGTCACACGAGAGTTGGATAGAGAGAGAGAGACTTGGCAGTAGCTGGGATGAGAACATGGGAAAAGGTGGGTGGGGGGATTTGTAGATCTGATTTAAAACGAAATTAGGAATAATGGCTATGGCCTGCACATGACAAACACACATGCACACAGAGATAAAGAGACAGAGAGACACCGAGAGAAATGATAGAGTAAAGAGAGTAGAGAAGAGAGTCACAAGTCCGAGCGTTGACAGGCAGCAAATGCGAACAAGACAGTTTAGTTTGGTGGTACCCACAAAACAGACAGGCAAAAATAGAAAAAGAAATTATCTCACGGATAATCCGAACAACACGTTCAACTTTTTTTTTTTGTTTTCTCCTCCTCGTCCTCCTCCACCATCATCATCTACTCCTACTACTACTTCTTCAAGCAATCTGGCTGCTGTTTCATGACACTGTGGCAAAAGGGTGCAGCGGGTGAGAGAGGGTGATGGCTGGGGGGAGGTAGGGAGTTACCGAGGTCTCACCCTTTTGGGCGGCCAACTAACTTGCGGGGGCGCTCTCCCTCACTCTCTCTCTCCCCATCTCTTTCGGAAAAAAAGACAATAGCTAGCTAGAAATCCACCTGACATCCAACTGGAGATGGGAGTTTTGAAGCTGGAGCTCTAAAGCCCGAGTTCCAACTGAAGCTGGGAGCTGGCAACTTGCTGTAAGCTGTAGCTGGAAAGTGTTTAAGTGCATGCTTCGTCGCTGGCGCTGTGGTTGGTCGTCGTCGTCTATGTTGTTGTTGTCTGGCCATTGTGAACCGTTTGTAGCCACAGTTCATAGTAGTTTGCTATCGCAGAAAAGTTATTTTGTATTTGCTTAGCATGCTGCTGCTGCCGCCGCCAACGCTGACGTAGAGAAAGGGTAACAGATTCCCACACTCCCAAATGAATGGACCGACGGACGGACGGATGGATGGTCTTTCGGGCGGACGACGACGACTCGACGACTCGTTGACAACTGCACAGAGCTCAGAGACAAAGACAAAGATACAGATAGAGACAGAGACGTACTTATTGTGCTCCAACTGACTATATGAATAACAGTGAATAAGTACGAGTGTAAATGAGTGTCACTGACTGTGTGACCAACCTGATTGATGAATGTCAGGCAAAGAGAGTGTGAGTCTGAGAGAGGATTGTTATTGGGAAAACCCATGAAAAGCACATTAAGTTGAAGGTCGAAATAATGCTGCCCTATACTCAACCTTAAAGTCACACATGCTGTCATCATTCATAATCATCACATAGTTCTCACAGCTTTGGGTCACTCTGAACTACTCTACTCAATCTACATAAATCGAAACCAGTCGTCATATGCCCAAAGTGCCAGTAACCTTTTTGATCTTCTTCAAGTCGTTCAGATGCCGATGACGATGCCGATGCCGTTGCCGATGCCATCCTGTTCTTCAGTTTACTCCAAGTCAAAATCTTTTGGATGTTGATCATCATCATTCGCATCATCATTATGATTATAATCCACTATGGATAGTGTTTGCTCCTGGCTGGGGCCGACCGACCGGCTCACTACTACTTGAAACCTTCAAACTTGGCCACATTATTTCAATTTCATCATTCGAAAACTATACACAGAGAGAGAGAGAGAGAGAGTGAGAGAGAGAAACTAAATACATAAACAGAAGATGCAAACAAACAAAAGGAAAACCCAATGACAAGTGACGTGCGACCGGCAACAGGCGACAACAGCTTTAGGAGGCAAGGAGATTGGCAACCCAACAAATGGTGGGGTAGTTGGACAGACAGAAGGTGGGTGGGTAGCCAGCAAATGGGGGGGGAGGTGGGTGATGGTGTAGTATGCCTAACTGTACCGAAAAAACGAAATGTAAAGTTGAAAGTTGAACACTTGAACAACAGCTAGTCAAAAGTCTCATGTGTGTGTGTGTTAGAGTGAGTATTTGGCAGATACTTTGTACTTGAAAAGATGCGCGCTAGCAACCAACCAGTCCAGGGTCCCAGTCCCCACTCACTTGGCGCGCCGTGATCGACCGACTGTCGAAGGTTTCAGTCAGCAAACGGACATCCACCAGCCAGCCAGTCATTCAGTCAGTCAGTCCCATCCATATGTATGAGCGCTATGAGCATGAACTGAGCTAGAGTGGAGCTGTTTGTATTACGATTGAAAGTCATGTTGCAAAAGATACAAAACTATCTGCAAATGTATGTATGTATGTTGTTGTATCTGCTGCTGCAGCGACCGGCACCTGCATATCAATGCGGTATATACAAAAAACAAGGGGAAAAAAAGAAAAACCAAAACCAAAAGAGGCGCACGATTAAAATTGAGCATTACATGTGTGTGTACAAGTGGCGAGGCAAACTGTGCCTAGTAGTGCCATGGTGCGTTGTCGCCATTGTGACGCAATTGAAGAATACTACAAGTAAGTCTTACATTATAGAATAAACAAAACAACTGCAACTCCAACTCCAACTCCAACTCCAACTCCAAACTCCAAAAACTCCAAATCTAAACTGCGAACTACGAACTACAACCACAACTACAACGTCTCGTGTTAGTCTGCGGTCGGCAATTGAATTCATTCAACGCCATGGCCATTCTGACATTCAATGGCAGAGAGAGAGAAGACACCACCCGACTGACTGCCGGAGCCTGCCGTTTGCTTGATTTGCTTTTTTTGGGCTTCAGACAGACAGTCAGTCAGTCAGTTAGTCAGTCAGTCCGACCGCAACAACATTTTGGACCAGGTCTCGCGGTTACTTTGCAATTTGTATTAAGGATTATACGGCGGACAGTGTCTGCGGTCTGCTACAAAAACATCATCGTGCATTTAACTAAGCTCCATAAACCGTCCATGTAAACTCCCTTCCTCCCCCCACGCCTTCATCCCTAACATTATCCTTGTCGCAGTTTCTTTCTCACACACTCTTTCCAACCAATCCTCAATCCAATTTTCGGCAACGCATTGACAACATTTGCATTTATCCACACACACACACACACACACACACACACACACACACACACGCTTTTTCCTCTGTCACTTCTTCAGGTCCCTTCTGTTTCCCTAACTTTTCCCTCTCTTGGCTTGACACTTCGATATCTAAACGTACGTACGAAACCTATGTAGAAATCAATCCGATTTCAGGGATCAAGTACATTGGTAATAAATCAAGCAAAAAAGTAAACAACTAAATGTTGAAAATAAACATTAAATTGTTATAAAGTTCATGGGTTGATATAAAATGATATAAGGTCTTTATAAGAAGAATGATTTTTCTATAACTCTCTGTTTTAACCAAACTAACTTTTAATCCCCTTAAACACATAATGGAGATTTCAATCATTTCTGGCCTATATTCGGCCCACTGTAACATGCGGAAGAAAGTAAATGAAAAAGCATTCCACAGGCAGGCAAGGGGAACAACAGGGAATGGTGATAACTGTTCGCCACGCATTGACACCTTCTCAATAATTTGCAAAATACTGTGGGCCCCGTCCCCCAAAATGAGGGTCAGGGTGAGGGTGAGGTTGAGGAGGGCAGGAAAGGCAAGTGCAACCGCTGCGATTTGTTTCACTTAGTCGATGTTGAGGTATACATCTCCTTCTCCTCGTATCATCATCATCATCATCATCATGGTTGGAATTGGTATAGGGATTTGGATTGTGTAAGACATGCACGCAACATTACCGCGACTGTTGTCTGATGTCTCTCTGACTCTTAGCCTGATTTGCAATGACTCTCCTCACTCTCATGTGTGTGTGTGTGTGTATGGACATCGTGTAAGTTAGGTCGATGACAAACAAAAGCCATCCATGAAAGTTCGGTCGTTTAGATAGATTTTACATCGAGGTTGGGGGACTCGTTCTTCTATTTTTTGTTTTTTTGAGTTTTGGGCTGGGCTTGGGTCGAGTTGTATTGAGGGAATTGACATGATGAGCGGCTTAGGCAAGTTAGCAAAAGCTTGAATGCCATTTAACGTCCATCCATCAGTTAGACCAGAGTCGGAGTCAGAATCCTAATGGTAGCTAGTACCTGCAGAGCCAAGGCTATTAATTAGACTACTCTTGCAACTTCTCCGCCTCCTTCTTCGTTTCGTTGTTGTTTCATTCTGACCCTTTCAATGCTAATTAAGCGACAATGCATCAAACTTGTTGTGGCATTCTAAACACGAGACAAACAGAATTCTGATGCCTGTTGGCTGTTGCTGCGTTTGCTGCTCGGCCACGACCGACAAAAATTCCAATTGCCATTGCCGATTTCGAATCTGAATCCCACAGTTTGGTATTGGCATCAGTTTTAGTATCTTTCTCGGACATTTGATGACAATGCGCCCTCAGAGGTTTGACATGGTCTGGGCTAAATCTAGTCAACTATTGAGATGTCATCGGTGTATCAAACAGCAGCCAAAGACGACCATGGCTAACGAGCAGCGATGGCCAGGACGGGTCTCCCGTCCCAGGTCCCCCCTTATACCCCCCTCAAAATAAAAACCAGCATCTGAGAGCATAATTAAAAGGACGTCGTCTCCATTGACTTTGGCTACCGAAATACAAGTTGCGATTACACGCGTTGGTTCATGTAATGGGCCATGTTGTTAACTTGTTAACTTGTTGTTGCTCATCAGAGATTGAAATGCCAAAAAGCGATCGACAGCGACCCGCCAGAGAACCTGAAGAAGCTTACCCAATATCATTATCCCAAACTCACCTGTAAATAGAGAAAGAGAGAGAAGAAAGAGAGAAAGTTAGTTAGTTATTAAGTCAACTTGAAGATATTTTGGGTTTGCAATCTAAGGAAGTTTGCAGTTTAATTAGTTTATAGATAGAATTGTGTGTGTGTGTGTGTGTGTGTTTGTGTGTGATGAGAGAGTGCAGCAGCTTCATTAAAATTCTCCCACACATTTACTGGGCTTTGGGTCTGGATTTTGGTCTGGCATCGAGCTAAGATCTCAAAAGCACTACATGAGCAATGGGCCAAAGAGAAGAAAACAAAAGGCAATTGGCCAACAGTCGATGGTTCTGTGACCGGTTCTGTGGTTCTTGTGACCGTTTCGCAGTTCACTTTATGTTTGGCTCAGTTGTTGTTGTTGTTGTTGTTGTTGCAATAAAATGAAACGTAAATGAAATCTATTGTATTCTATATGAATAATGAGACAATTTTAATAATTTATAGACAGCTTTCGGTTAACCGCAAAAGCCAAGAAGACTAGAGACTAGCAACAAGCAAATAGCAACTTGCGACTTGCGATTGTCGACTCGCAACCAGGGGGCAAAGGTATAGAGAGTGTCTACAGATCGGAACCATTGGCAAACCAATGCATCAAAACAACACCACAAAAAGTTCGATGATCTATATGATCGCACAATGACTTACAGTACAGGCAAGTCGGATATGAATATATGGTTTCTTCTTCTCTCAATTGTCGTTAGCCATGATAACAAATCGGGCGCGATTGTCATCGCTTCCGATTGCAGCAGCAGACAAAGGTGAGAAACTAAACCTGAGTTTGACTTCAAAGTTCGACAAAGTCAGCCCGTCCATTCATGGCCTAGCATGGCTTGGCTTGGCATGGCATTCATTCATTCAATGACCGCAAGCACCACCAGTACCACCAAAACCGAGTCGAGTTGAGGGCAATCGTTTGTAATTGTATCCGTAGCAGAAGCAATAAGTCAAAGTTGTTTTCTGTCCCCAAGAAGGGGACTCCAATGAGGGAGCATTAGAGGGGAGCTTAAACTCGAGTTGAAGCTGAGGCTAATGCCGAGTGGCCAGAGTTGAGCGTTTCAGTTACATTTATATTGGTTACATGATCCACGGCTGCCGTTTGTTAGGAAGAACTAATCTTCGCCTCTAGGATAATTGATCAATGCTTATAGCGATCGATATAGCCAAAGATAGATTATATATAGATGTAGATTGTTGTCTAGGGCTTCGCAGGTGTGTGAGAGAGAGAGAGAGAGAGAGAGAGGAGCTGTAGCTATATGGCATTGCGGTTCCTACATCTCTTTTACATGAATGCCCATTTGCGGTGACTGTTGGAAAAACACATCACTGAGTATGATTAACTATGACAACGAACCTTTTCAAAAACTATTCAATTCTGAAAAGTTAATAAGTGAAAAACGCTTAAACTGCGACTGCTTTGTCAATAATGTCAACGAACAGTCAGCAATAAGATCATTTGATTGAGTTGAGTCCAAATTGGAAATAGTAAAGTCGATTGAAAACCTGTCAGCATAGAGAAGCAATTTAAATAGAAAACTGATTGAATGTAGGATGTATCCATTTGGTAATTTGAGATCCTGAGACTATAAATGACTAAATTGCTGGATTGATCAAACAGCGATGTAGATGCTACACATGTAAAGATGGAAAAATTGCGATAAAATATCGATAATGTAAATCGAAAATAGATGTCGATAGTTTTTTGCTACAATTGAAAGGCAGATGATTTATAGCATGGGATAAAGAAATGTTTAATGAAAAGAAAATGTCTTAAACGCCTTTGTATTTAGTGTTAATATTTTCTATTAACTTTTCATAAAATAGCTCATTTTTGCTGAAATTGTTAAAAGTTTGTCCTATGTAGCATAAAATATAGAAACTGTGGCATAATTAATTGCAGTCCGAGTTTAATCAATATATATATAAAGACACATACATATGTGACTGTTCTTGTCCTTCAGAAATTAAATGGGCGGAGTCCTAAACCGGACACACACACACACTGACCGCACACTTTCATTCGTCCAGTCAGCCAGTGGCTTGGTCCAACCCTAGAGGCATCCAACTCGAACCCAAAAACCATACCCACACCCACATCCAATGCCAACTGAAACTCAACCTCAACCTCAACTCAACCATCCAGACAACGGCAACAAAATCAATAGAACCCCTCCCCTTCCCCCCCACCAAAAACACATACACACACACACACATACAAATATAGCAACAAAAAGGGGTTGTGAGTCGGTGGGTGGGAATTGGGGACTTGGGGTCTGCTGATGGTTGCCGCATCTCATGTGTTTGGCCAACAATTGCCATCTCGCTCGGACTCGGACAACGGACCCGGATGGCGACACTTAAACGATGTGCCATGCCGAGCAAGTACCAGATAGAAGAAGGCAATGGATACCCCCGCCAGCCCCCCAAACCCCTCAGTCAAAAGACAGAGAACAAGACCAAGACCAAACACCAGCCCAAGCCCAGGCCAAATGTGGCCGATGACGTTGATAGTACACGTATAGGAGGTGCACACACACACACATGGCTCTACGACATCCCGGGGCAACAATAAAAACTTGAGTTTTGTCGATTTTATTTTGCAGCTCCTCCTTTAGCTGCTCCTGGCAACTGTTTTTCGAATCGCCCAACTTGAACTTTATGCGCTGCGGCTGACTGATTCGTGCTTCAGCAGCTCCACAGACTCCACCAACTCTACCAACCTTACCAACTTTAAATTTATCCACAGACATTGCATCCTCTCACCATGAGAGGAGAACGAGAGAGAGAGAGAAACTCACAGAGACAGAGAGAGGGGGAGAGTGGACCTTGGATCTGTCTACATACAATTCAGTGCGGTCTGCAGATGGCTAGATAGCACGCGTCGCTTTTGCCACTTATTGGACAGTCTCCAGTTTCAACTCCCTCTCCATCCTACTCCTACTCTCACCCATGTTGGGTTGCCATCAAGCAAATCCTAGCAGACAACGTTATGTATTTGCTTGCTCCTTGCTTGTGTGTGTGTGTGTTTGGCCAGACTCTGACTGCAATTTGGAGAACTTAACCGCAGCAGGAGCATGAATTCGAGGCGAAGGAAAGAAAGTGGTAGATGCCGACACCGCAGGGCAGGACGCAAATTGCGAACAAATGAAAGTAGCGAAAATTTTCGACTAGAGAGCTCCTATATAGAAGGCCATCCCAGCCGGTCCTGTCCTGTCCTGTACTGGTCTGGCTCCGGTTACGACTGCCATCTCATCTCCCAGTGAATGGGGATGCAAGTGTCGTACATGTGTACGCCTTCGTCTTCTTCTTCATCATCATCATCATCATCATCATCATCATCACCAACATCATCATCATTATCATCATCTTTCATTCGCATTCTCGTTGGCCTTTTTTGTCGTTTCGCTTTTTTCGGCAGTTTAACTGGAGGTCAAGAGAAATGCAATGCATCTGCTTCCACCAAAAAAGGGAACAGCAAAAACCTCTGCAGCCATCCCCCCTCCCCATCAACAACATCTTCCATTACCCTTCTCCCCCTTTTAAAATGCTGACACATCCCTCTCTGGTTCATGGTTCCTGGCTCCTGGTCCCGGTCATTGCTGGGCATTTGGCTTCATGTGTGGGTGGTGCAAACTTGGGGTTCATGAAATGCTACTGGACTGGGGGCCCTGGTCTGGCAGCCGCAACAGTATGCCAAGGCAAAAACCAAACGCAAGTTGAAATAATTGAAAAGCGGGCAAAAGTTTATGGGTGAAAATATATTTGAAGTTGATGTTCAAGTGCTCCTGCTAGTTGTATGTGTATGTATGTGTGTGTGTGTGGGGGGGGGGTAATCAATGAAGGATCCTCTAATTGATACAAACATAATGCCCACTGCTGTTGATTTAAGCCAAAAATTTTAAACTCCATTCTAATTAACAAACTGTATTATAAATTTCTTAGTGCATTTTTATACATTCCATTTAATAAAATACCTCGCTATGACTAACATAGCATATACATATATACATATACATATATACAATTACAACGTTTCCGTAAATCGGAATTGGAATTAGAAATCTTTTTCTTTTATTTTCATTTTCAAATTTATTTATTAGCGAAATTCGTTTCCAATTTAATATTTCAATTTGAAAACAATTTGGAAAGTCAACAATTCGGAAAGCAGAACAGGCCTGTCTTCTATCTTCTATTATGGATTAACGAAATCCGGGCAGATGTTTAAACAGACTTATTTAAACTATGTATTAAAACAACTTTTGAGACTTAAACAAAAGTAAAATATACTTTTAAAAATTGCTACCCATTCTTGAGATGGATTTCAAAATCCACTAACAGACCAACTATTGTATGTATGTGTTTGTGTGTGTGTGTGTGTGTGCTTGTGCGTCAGTTAACCGCAATTGGCAAAATGCCTGACCATTTTTCCGTTTCTCTGGGGTTTTCTTCCATTCTTCATTGGCTTGGAAAATGCTTTAGGCCAGAAGACTCCAATTTCAACTTCAATTGCAAGCAACTCCATCACACATATTGCATGTGGCAAAGTCACAGCTGCCATATTCAAATATGCGGTTTGGCACTCTTCAATTTACAACAAATCGTTCAACGGCAGCATAAATCACAGACACACATACACACACACACATACACACACACACAGATACATGCACACACACACCATTTACATTCATTCACATCTCCCACTACTCACTGCTTGCATTTCTTACACACAATTGTCCCTTTTCTTTTGGCCTCCTTGCACACACACAATGCACACACAGCCAGTGATAGAAAGAAAGAGAGAGAGAGTGAGAGAGAGAGGGAAAAGGGGAGAAACTTCTCTCCATATCCGTCTACATCCTCCTTCATTCTCCAGTTCTACTTGTTCGTCTTCTTCCTCTCTCTTGTTGTATCTTCTACGTTGGCTTTTGTGAATTGGTGTCCAAGCGTTTTATGTTTCAATTATGCGCAACTTGTGCCCAACAATGGCAACGCTTGCCTGGGCTAAATGCTGATGCAAAGTGACTTGGCCCAAGCCCTCCTCCACGACATTTTCACTCTCCCCTCCCATCTCAACAAATTTTGCACAAAAAGGATTGTCCTCCACTCTTCTCTCAATTTCTACCCACACATGCTTTAGCTATTGCGTATATTTCTTGATGCATAAACTTCTTTAACATATGTACATTCGAGGGTGTGTGTGTGTGCAAAAAGGTGTGCACACTTAACTAGCCAATGCTAATTGCCCGACCCTTTTGCACTTTTTGATCTTAACTTTCATCTCAAAACTGGAACTGAGCCAAAATTGCTATAATCAAAACAGCCTTTAAAACAACTTTTGGCAAAGACCTAGCAAAAACCTCGCAAGGATTAAATGATACGGGGTCATGTGACAAATCAATTAAATTCAATTACTAATGGCCAAATATTTTCAAATTTAACCTAATCAGTCATTGTTACGATTTTTGAGAGCTTTTTTAAAATCAAAATTATTTATACAGAAACCAATATTTGTACTAATAAATCATTTAACATTACCTAAAATAAAGTAAGTAAGACTTTGGTATACCAAACACCAAATGAAACAATAGAAAAGCGATCACCCTATGAGTATTTGTCATAAAAATGTCAAGAATAGAGGCAAATGGTTTACATATTAGAATAAGCCAAGTCCTTTGAAAAAGCGTACGTTTTTAACCCAAAAAAAAAAAAAAAAGAAAACAGAAAAAAACAGAAGGAAGGAGGAAAGGTAACCCCTTTGAGATTTCCTTTTTTGCTACCCCCTACTAGGACATGGTCAAAGCTATGTATTGGCACATTAGCATACGATCGGACCATTTTCTTAAAGGGTCTTTTAGCCAATGAATTTCGCATTTCATGCTGTGCCATAGTCCGGCAAGCATTTAGTTGTATATACATATGTTGTGTATGTATGTATGTGGGTTTGGATGTCTACTATATACATACATATATATATATACTCGTATTTCAAAATGGCGAACATTGAGAGATTTACATAAAGAAAAACAGAAAAAAAAATGATGTGGGCACATGCTGAGAGAGCTGGAATGCAAAATGCCAGACCGATGACGACGACAAGCCCAAAAAGCATCGGTCTCGGGGCTCGGGCTTGGGTCTGGTATTGGTACTGGGCTTGGCCCGTTCCTCAGCCTCGGCCTATGTACCTACATATTGGGTATATAAATGTATTGAGATATATCAAGGTCTGGCCAATCAAAAAGCCAACACAAACGCACACACAAACGATAGCGGCAACGACGACGACGACAACGACGACGATCGGCTTGATGATGCAGTGTGCTGTGGGATGTGGGTGGGGAAAAGGGGAAACGATGGGGCTGCATAAGAGAGAGAGAGAGAGAGAGAGAGAGAGAGTGAGCGAGAGAGGCAGGGGAGCCAGCGGCGATCGACAGGTGTGAAGCCGTTTTAAGCGTCAGCGTCAGCTTCAACCCGTAACACGGCGGCAGATAAGCAACAACAACAACAATAGTAGAAACCTGCTTAGTTGTTGTTGTTCTTCTTCTTCTTCTTCTTATTCTTTACTGATATTCATTCAATTCGTTTGGCCAGTATTCGGGTTTGGGGAACGAAGCGAACAAACCACGACGATGATGACGCCAACAGCAGCCAACAACAAAAACGGGCTGGCCCCAGACGGACCAAAGCCAGAGAGAGCCATCATAGAGAGGGAGACATAGAGAGCGAGTGAGTGAGTGAGTAAGTGAGTGAGTGAGAGAGAGAGCGAGAAGAGGCGGGCAAGACAGCCAACGGCGAGGCAACAAAAGCTAAAGCCCCCCCAAAAAGTAAATAAGTTATCAGTTGAATTGTAACTGGAACCTCTTTTCCTCTCTCTCTCTCAGTATCTCCCCCCTTACCATCACTCTGCTTCACTTGGCGTTCACTCTCTTTCTCTCTCTCTCTCTTCTTCGCTTGGCAAGAAACGAACCAGCAATAAAAAAAAACACAAAAACAAAAACCAAAAAAATGAATGAATAAATAAAAGGGGAGGCGTCAACAAAACGCAACAACAATGCGAATGTTGCCGATGATGTTGATGATGATGATGGTGACAAAGATCAGAGCGCGTCTTGGAGACTGAAACTGGGGAGCTCTCCAGTTGGACTCTACGCAGCATACACACACTCAGTATGTGTGTGTGTGTGTGTGTGTGTGTGTGACAGCTCAGCGAATGGCGATTCAACGATTTCTTTACGGTTTTTGTTTCAATATAGCGCGTGCCCATTGGAAGTTAATTTTTTGGGATGGGCACAAATACAACCTCAAATTATATGTAGACCAAGCCAAGACGAAAAAAAAAAAATAGGTGCAGAAGAAGGTAAATTACAATTATCTACATACACATATCTTTTTCTATTTGTTTGTGGTGTGTGTGTGTGTGTACATATAAGAAATGTAGAATTAATTTGTAAATTGAGGAACAGAAATAATACCTATTTGTATAGGTAATTCACCTGAATCAACAGTACGAGGTATACAAAATCAAAATGACAAATGTGACATATGTATGTACATATGTATGTATATATAAAATGTACTTACATATGTATCCATATATTATGTCTGAATTCTTATTAGTTAAGCAAGATCTTAAAGTGCTACAGAGATATAGAAAGCTATGTATATACCACCTCAAACTTGCTTAAGATTATGCTTTTCGATATTTCCAATATATATAATTTATAAAAATTTGAATGGATGACTCTAAAACTTTTAAAGGGTCATTCTGATATTTTCAAAATAAATACAAATTTCAAGGGATCAATCTCATATTTTTTAATGGGATTATCTCTCCATATAAGAAACGATCTTGCCATAACAATTCTAAATACTTTTTTCTAAGTACACACTAGATTAAAAAGAACCCAAATTGTCAATAATACACATGATAAAATTTGGAGGTTTTATGCAGACAACCTGCTCACCTTTTGTGCTTATTATTCAAAATCTGTATTCTTATATTAGTAAGATTTATTGACCTCAAGCCGGCGAAAACTCAGTTTTGTTTATATTTGTATATATATAATATATATAATAATATATAATAATATTATACTATAAGTACATATATAAAAGACTATCTACCCTAGTAAACACATCTAGTGAATAGAACTACTTTAGGTCTTGATTTACTTATTAGTAGAATCATTTTCTGGCACATTTTCGTTTAATTAAGAAAACTAAAAAAAAAAAAAATGAAAATTAACTCATTTTTTGTTGATTAATTAATGTAAACCATATTCTAAATAATTGCATTTTTAATTTCAACTTTAGTGGCTTAAAGTTGAAGATTTTAAATGTACCAATATATAAGTAGGTTATAATTTTATCACAATCCCAATCAGTATTACATTCTAATATTTTTTTTCATAATAATGAATATTTGATGAGTATTTAAATAATTCGTATGTCAATATGATCGATAGACAAGAATTTGAGGACAAGTCAATGCTTTAGCTCCGCTTAAGGTGTGATTGGGCCACCATAGAGCATGAACATGATGTGACAATGGCATTTTAATGATAATAATTATGCTGATAAGCACAGAGAGATCTTTCTTATATATATGTATATATTTTTTTATCTCATTCATTCGCTCTGTCTCTGTCTCACTTTGGAGAATCATGCATGTTGCTGCAATGTTTTGATATTAATCGCAGGTAAACGGAAATGGGGAGTGCCTACTCAAAGCACAATTCAAGTATTCGAGGTGGGCCAAAGTCCCTTTGGAGCCTCTGAAGTCTCAAGCTGAGCGTTGATCACTGAGCACTATAGACAGGCGGAGAGATCTCTCTGTGTGCTCTGGACCCCATGATTGATTTATTTATTTCGAGTTACAGACGCACGCGTCTTCATCATCATCATCGTCATCATCTTCTGTAGCTGCATCTGTGTGCCTGTGTGTCTTTATCTTTAACGTTTTGGTTTCGTTTTAAAATCAGTAATCATTGAATTAAATTATGCCAGTCAAAGAGTTAACCAACCCAAAAACCAAAGCCCATCATCCGGTATAGGCCGCACCCACACCTACGACCAAGAAAACCAAGAAGAGGAAGAAGAAGATGATGATGAAGACGAGGAGGAGGCCACGCACGCGTCTGTTTGGTCACATGCCAAAAAAAGGCAAACAAAAAAAAAACTCTTCATTGGCTGTGAAGTTTTTATTGAATTCACTGACAACGACGACAATGATGACACCCACATGGACATGAGGTGGGGTGGGGGGGAGGGGCCCGCAAAGACCAAGCTTAGCCCGAATCGTAATCCGGCAATATGACTCCAACTGGACTGCTCCATCACCATCTAGAGGAGTTTCTCCAGCCTCTCTCCCTCTCTCCTTTAGTTCAATGTTTTCTGGGTGTGTGTAAAAAACAAAAACAAAAAGGTTGCGTGGGTTGCATTTTCAATCTGCGCCTTCTTTCGTGAGCTATTTATAAACTGCTTCGAATGACTGAATGAATGAGGCAAATAATAATTGCGCTGCTCAATTAAAAAAAAGCAAAAACAAAACAAAAAAAAAACAAGGTAGAGCTCCAAAGTCCAACACACAAAAGTTGGCCGTCCACTACTTCATCATGATGATGATGATGATCATCATCAGCATCAGCATCTGTCTGCCCTCATCTTCAAACTCAATCTTTGGGCCATAATGTTGCGACATTGCGTAGGTGCTGGCTTGCCAAGCCTAGCCTAGCCCTTAATGAATGACTTTCGACTTGGCCCTGAAACTAATCATATTGATTCCTTCCCAAACAACATAAAGCAACAGCAAAAACCAAAGAAGAAGAAGAAGGCGAAGAACTTTCCTATTTATGTTTGTTGTTGGTCTCTCTTTTCCTGATCAAATGAAATCCAATTTATGCCAACTAGCGACAAATAAATTTGTATAAATTCAATTTTTTTTCTTGTTGTTTTTTATGCTGCTTGCCGCATTTCCTGCTTATTTTATTTTTTTGTCTTTATTCCATAGTTTTTGTTGGCACGTGCTTAAAAAGGAAACAAATGGGAGGATGCGACACTAAGCGTAAGAGAGACAGAGAGAGAAAGGGAAACAAGGAAATATCAAGTTAAAGCATAGCCTAGGTAAACAAAAAAAAAAAAGAGTGAAAGAAAAGCTATTGAAATTTTGTTTGAGGCGCGTGCGCCGGCAATAGAAGGATGCCGGGTTAAGCATTAAGCAGAAAACGAAGACCAACAATAAGAAGAAGAAGAAGAGAAGTAGGCCTCCTTCGTCCTTTGCGTCCTGCTGTCTCCTTTAACCATCAAGCAGCCCATCATCATCATCATCGCTCGACAGAGACAGAAAGGATAAAAAGAGTGAGAATACAAAATTTTGCGGTTTGTTTTGCTCGCTGGCTACGCAGCATCAGCAGTTGGTTGCATGCCACCAAAAAGGATGTCGCACAAAGGTGCCAAGTTCTTGCATTCCATTTTCCGGATGACGAAGAAGCGACCCATCGTGCCAGCCAGTGGGTGGGTGGGTTTGTTCTGGCTGGCTTCTGGTTCGCGCCATTGAAAGTGAAAAGTTTGCCAAAGTGCGAAAAGCATAGAGACGTAACATCAAAAACAAGCAACAAAAAATCCAAAAGCAAAGACAAAAACAAAAAGAAAAATTAAAAACAAAAAAAATGAAATTATTCGCGTCAAAACAAACCCAGTAAAAGATTCATTAAATTGTAGCCTGAAAACTTTTCTTTCCCTTTTTTCTGTCTTCAATGTTTTTTTCTCTCTCTCTCTTTCTCTGTTTTCTTTTCTTTGTTTTCGTCTACATGGTGTATACGTTGCGAGTCGATGGCCAATGGAAAAACTGTAAAAGGGATGCCACAAAGTCAAAGCACTTCTTGACCTTTGTCCAAAGTCCTTACACACACACACACACAAAATATCGAAAGTTTTTGCATTTTCAACTGACGTTTGATTCTAGTCCAATCTTAATGCCTTGGATTAGTTTAATCCTGTCATTCTTATTTCAAATTTAAAGTATGTCCTGTTTTCATTTCAAAATCGCTTAAGGAAAGAAAATCATCCTCATTTTTTTATACCTTTTTGAACTCACTTTCAAGTAAAATGAGAATATGCTTAAATCTTTTAACATCAAGTAACATTTGGGTTTAAATTTGCCTTCAAAATCGATTAAATTTCGCTTTTTGTTCAAACTTTTTTATAGATTTTAAAATAGTTTATTTAAAACAGTTCATTGGCAAATATTGATATAGAAATAAGCATTTCATTTGAAGATATTTCATCAGAATTTGAGAATCTTCAATGAGAGTATTAATAGAAAAGCTGCAAAAATTGAACTATTTAAATTAGTCATGGAATTACGTAAAATGTTATGTTTTAGTTGAGATTAAGAAAAGTGTGCAAAAAAAAAAAAAAAATGTATTTAGTAGAAAGTGCCTCCTTCAAGTCATTTTATTTGGTTTTCAATTGGAAAATCTTTTGTACAATCCCAATCATGCCGTGATAATCATATGTCCATTGCTTGAAACTTTTAATCATATTTTGATCATAACTGAAAGCGTCATACCAAAGTTTCTGTCAATCTTTTCATATATACATACATATATATTGATATACTCATATTTGTAGTCAACACTCGTAAAAATATTCAGCATTGTTATCCTACCGAAAATTAAAAGCGTAAGCCAAAACAAAAGCCAAAAGCCAAAAAACAAGCAAGAGAAACAAGCGAGGGGTAAAAATAAAACAAAAAGAAATAAAAAAAATAAAAAAAAAAAAACAAACCTAGGCGAATTTAAAACAAAAGAAAGTGCAAAACAATTCCGAAGAGCGACAGACCGACCGCCCGCCGTTGTTGGCCCAGGACAACAGTACACACACATGGAGGACACACAGGACACAGGATGCACCTAGTGAGCAGAGAGCGAGAAAGAGCCGGTTCGGAGTTAAAGTCGGCGAATCGGAGTCGCCGCAGCGGAAGTAACTCGCTGAGCGCTGTTTGTGGCTGATTATGCTGCCAGTGCCAGAGACTCAGCTGCAATTTGAGTGGGGGGATGAATAGAGGGGGGGCACACATATCCAACTGGCATACATGAGCTTGCTGGCTGGCTGGATGGCTGTCTGTCTGACTGGCTGGCTGGCGTCCCATCTCATCTTGTCTCGTTTTGTCTCCACTCTCCCGCAGCGACATCCCCCAAAATGCCCAAACCGACCGCCTGAGCGACCAGTTTCAATTTATGTCCTGCCCCATGGCGCTCCTCATAAGCGCTTTCAAATGCAGTCCAATCTCTTTCTCTCCCTATCTCTCTCTTTCTCTCTCTCTTAGTTTGCTATCCAACTGCCCAACTTTCCACCCATTCCCCATCCTGCAGACTCCTCAAATTCCATTCCTATTCCTCTCATTCGCGCTTCTGAGCAGTTTAATTATACATAATACGAGCTAGAAAAGAATCACAGGATGAGGTGAAACGAGAGAGAGAGAGAGAGAATGAGATAGCAAGTCCCACTCTTGGACAGCTGGACAAAAGTTTGACGTCCACATGACGACACGTTGACACTGGGACGAGGCAAAGAGCCACGCAAGACCTGGTTGTTTGCTTGGGTCAGAAGGGACGGAGGGATGGAGGGAGGGAAGGTAGCTAGGACAGAGTGCAGGAGGTGTGGAGAAATGGGGGCTGCTATTATTTGTTATAACAATTGCAAAAATGCTTTGAAAACAGTTGCCATGGCAAAATAGGATAACAAAAAATAACAGAGACGACGGACACGAACACACACACAGAGGACAGAGCACAGAGACAGACAACGGGAGGGATGGACACGAAGGGGCAGGCACATGGATAGGGGACACGGCCGCGGTCGGTCGCTCATTTAATGGACACTCTGTTTGGTCGATAATCAAATTAAGACACAAAAACTAGGTACAACCTGGCGCCACGGCACGGCACAAACAGACCAGAGACCAGACCAAAGAGGTGAATGAGAGATGCCCAAAACTGGGCATTCCCGGTACATATGTTTGTGTGTGTGTGTGTGTGTGTGGGTGGGTGTGTGTGTGGCACATGGCAATTGGGTGATTTGCCGACCACGTCGAATCAGGTGGTGGCCAGGTGCAATTGCACTATATCGATTCAACATCCTGCCTAAAAAGTCAGAGAGCGTGCCGCTTGATTAGCCCAACTGACCCAGGGCTATCTATATAACTATCTTACCATTTAGACCCAGTTGAAGCGTGACCACTTTTGGGCCAAAAGAACTTTCAACTTTTTGTTCCCTTTTCGATTTGCACACAAAATCAATTATTTTTGTGTTTCCAAAATTTCCTAGCTTAAAATTTAAACCAACGCTTTAAAGTATTTTATTGGAATTTTGAAGGTGTTAGAAATCTTTAAATATACGAAATTTAAAATATTTAGATTAATATCCCTGTATATCTTTTGAAAACTAAATTTTTTTATGATTTTAAGTATATTTTTAATTGTTAAAAAAGTATAACAACGTTTTATTTTTAGTTTTTTTTATAAATTTTGATTTTGGAAATTATTTGGTCAGATTTTTGCCAAATTTAGATTCTAATTAATTATTGCAAGAGTTTTCCTTTTTTGGTTTTTATTGAATTTGATTGCATAATGTTAAATTTAGTTGGCCATTTTATGGTTCTTTCATCTGTAGGTGTAGATGAGTCTATTAAATACAGTCGATTGATTAATTTCCAATTAAGCATACTCATTATCAGAGGCAACAATTTAACATCATCCGTGAACTACCGCCTCTCCCCCACTCCCCCTGAAAGACAAGAACAACACTGGGAGTTTGGCTCTTGTTCTTGGAAATTACTCATCAGACGACTAGCAGAAACATTTCCCACTCCCCCCACCCACTGCCCCCACTGCTCAACCACTTGACGTTTTGCGTGTCGTGTTCTCATTGTGATAAGAGGAGAGTCAAGCAGCAGCAGCAGCAGCAGCAGCAATGGGCGGCATGACGAAATGTTGTCAAATTTGGAGATCAAAAAGATTCCCAACAACAACAGGAGGGAAATAACTGAAAAATGTCAACAAGCGAAACACAAAAAAAAAATTGAGAATTGTAGCAATTAATTATGATAGAAAGACCAATATGATGGTCATGTAGTATCAAAAGAAGGGCAAAGCGAAGTGGGGGGGATTGGGGTAACATCAGCAATTTTGGGGCCAACAGATATTGATAAGAAGAGGAAAGTTGAGTTTCTCACCTCCGTCACTTCCCCTTTGTCCAAGCGATCGTCAGCAATTAGTGCTCTTCCCCTCCTCTCCCTCTTCCACTCCCGCTCCCACTTACACTCCCACTCTCTTGCTCTACTCTACTCTGTGTTATCACATTACCAAGAAAAACACAAAACAAAAAAAAAAAAGAATGTCAGAGTCCTCCTCCACCTACACCAAACTACGTAGTTGGCTTTGATTTGTAAGACAAATACAAAAACCCAAAAAAAAAAAAAAAAAGAAAAACAAAAAAAAAATGTATTAGAGCAATTAAATTGTTTCGTCTGCCAGTGTGTGTGTGTGTGTGTATGGAAAGGGGGCGAAAAGAGAAGGACAGGTGCACTGGCCAGTCTCACTCACAATCTCACACACTCTCTCTTTCCCTTTCGTTTGGTGCGTCATCTACCTTTTTGGATTCATTATGTTTATCTAGATATCAAAGTGATAACATAGCTTGCTCAGCCAAGAAGTGGGAAATCTCTGCTAAAAGCAAAAAAAAAAGGAACATAGTAGTAATAAAACTAAAAACAATAATAAAATAAAATTAACCACTTTGTTGGCTAAATGAAGTAACAACGACCTAAGAATACCCTTCAACTAGTTAGACAAATCTATAACTATCTTAGTCCTGTATTTCATTAACATATTTACTAATAATAAAACGATTTTTCAAGATTGTTTCGCTGTTATTCTATATAAAGTATGTGATAAACTTTTCTTCTGTAGTAAGATCCTTTAATTCACCTGTTTTATGCTTTATCATTTTCCCACGATATAGTGGAGTTTTTGTAAAGGGTATAAAAACAAACCAAACTCAACTTTTTTTTTGACGTTTTATGACCATGATATGGATGGTTAGATGGAACACATACGTTTGTGGTTTGTGTCGTGCCCATATGTTTATAGGTTTACGGTTCTGATTTTCACTTTGAACTAGCCGTAGCCCAGCGCCACCCCCAAAACCGCCCACAGTGAGAGAGAGAGAGAGAGATAGAGAAAGAGAAGGGGCAGAGCGTCCAGCTCTGACTGGTATAATGAACCTTACTAACTGGTTACTCAATTCGCATTCCATGGATATGGAATTACAGCCTAATGGCAATCGGAGAAATCATTGCAAACACACAGATAGACACACACACACACGCACACCTAGACGGGTGCGGGCCGAGTTTTGGCTCTGATTTAAGCATTCTCGGCGATATCGTTGCGATAACCTAAACACTATGTATATTATATGTATATAATAGTAGTAGATAGATACAGACAAGGTAGACCCGTGCTTGACTAGGCGGAAGGTGCATGGAGTGCTGGGTGAAGGGTGGAGAGGAACGTGGTACGGATATGCGGGGGTATAAAAGGTAGGGATATGGGCTAGTTGGTTAACAATTATACGCTGATAAATATGACCCAAAAAACCAAAAACAAAAAAACGAAATTGGGTTTTTTTGTCGCGAAATTGCCAATGACAAGGCATTAAAAGTTGAAAGTCGCGTTGCGTCTATATAAATGGAGAATACAAACATGTGTATGTATGTATGTATATGTATATCCGCTATGATTAATTTTAAACAAAGATTTACCAAAAATTATGGCTAAAGATAACTAAATGAGAATAATTTTGATTTTATTTCCAAGTTAAGGTAGTAAAAAATGATTGCAAGTCCGTCGCAGGGTCATCAAGTGCATTTAATGTCAAAATCTGGTCTTATTTAAAAATTTCGTTATTGCTTTTAGATTCCACATGTTTGAGAGTTGGGAAAATTGGCTAAACCTTAGATCATTTAATTCTCATTCATTTAAGAAAGAAAAAAACATTTTTTATTCCTGGTAATAATAATTTAAATTTCTATATAACTATCCATATTATAAATTAAAAACATTTTGCAACAAATTTTGATGTTTTACATGTTTATAAATTGAAAATATTTGAAATAATTGGACAATTAGTGTTTAAAATTTAATTTAGAAAACTTTTCAAGTTATTTTTGGCGTTTTGTCAATTACTCGTTTTTAAAAAATATTATATACATAGATAACCCTTTTTGAAATTTAAATTGGAAGCCCATAAGCTTGAGTTATCCTGTCTGTATGATAAATCCTTAATACTTAAGCTTTAATTTGAATTTTAATAAGCTTTATTCACAGTCGGGGATGATCCTAGGTCACAACAGGATAATCATACAGGTGAAAAGTGACTCGTCTCTCTTTGATTTCTATTCTAATTGTGTGTCTGTGTGAGTGTGAGTGTGGGTTGCAAAGGGAACGCGATGGGTTGAATGTGATTCTTTAAAAACTCACCTTGTGCAATTCGAACCGCGGGCATTTTAATTCTCATTTTTGTTTCCAATTTCCAAAGATGTTTTCAACTTTTCCGCGCGCGCGTTATGGCCCCCCGCAAGGGCAACCAGCAGCAGCTATCCTTTTGCTTATCCTGTAGGTGAAGACTCCTTTCGTCCGCTCTCGCTAATGGTCAAATCTTTTCTCTCACTCACTCACTCACTCTGTCTCTGTTCTTATCCTATCTATGATACGAGACTGTGGTTGTGTGTGTGTGTGTGTTCCTTTTAGATTCCGGCTGGGAGTTTTATTGCACTAAGTTCTTGTTCTTTTTCTTTTTTTGTCTTCTTGGGAAAACGTTGGGAAGCAAAAAAAAAAAAGAAACATGAATCGTTTATCTTTATATGTATGTATATGTTGTGGGCTTTTGCACCGTTTTCAATTAAATTTAGTCATTTTGAAGGCTTTTCTTGAGAGAGCAGCAACAACACATTTCAAGCATTTATTTAGTGTAGTGAGTGCACTACATACATATCATAAGAGCAGTTTTCAGTTTTCCATATTTGGTTTACTTGGCATTTTCATTAATGATTAATGATGGCGCGACTCTGGTTCGTTAAAAAAAAAAGAAAACAACAAAACTAATAATAATATTTTATAATTTTTTTTTTTTAACTTTTGTGTTGTTGTTATTTTGTAACAAAACTCTTTTGCACTTCACTTGTTTGCTATATACATATATATATATACATATATGTATATATTTCTTTTTTGTTTCATATGATTTGTGGTTTTGTTATCTTTTTCTTTTGTGATGGAAGAAACTTCCCCTTCGCGCTCTCTTTCTATCTCGCTCTGTCTTGCTTCTGGCTTTCGTTTTGTCGTAGGAACCTTTAGCACGTTTTGTACTTTATTCGTTTTGTTGTTGTTGTTATTGTGATTATATTATTATAATTCTAATTATAAATATTGTTATTGTTGTTGCTGTTGTTGTTGTTGTTAGTGTTGGCAGCTTAAAGATTTGTTTGTTATTTATTTAATTTGATTCGATTCCTTTCCATTTTGTCATGCAGTTTCCAATTGGATTTATGAATTGGTATTTGGCTTCCAATTGGGAAATATGTATTATTGAGCTTCTAATTTATATGTATGCACGTAGTATATGCATGTATATTCTTGCACATTCTCGCGGTTAACACTTGAAAAAAATAATAAAATTGCACTTTGTTGTCGTGTGGGTGATCGAGGGGTAGAAAAAGAAATACAATTAATATTTATTATTAGTCGGCTTTTTTTTTATTTTTTAATTTGTTTTTTTGCTTGTTGGTTTCTGTTACAAATGGGTCCTGGCTTAAGTGCTAACTGGCCAACTGTTTTAAACGCACACGGAGTTTTGTTTAGTTATTATTTGTCTCGTTTCGCTTTTTTCATAGCGGTGCTAACGGTAACGGCGGAAGTACGCGACTACTGCGAACATTGAGCTGCGGCTGCGGCTGTCGCTCTGTGTTGTCCAAACAGCCCAACAAAGCCCAAGCACAAAGCGCCGTGACGACGGCGACAGCGACAGCGACGGCGACGACGACGACGACTACAGCGACAAGAACACCGACACCGACACTACCACCAGCAGCAGCAGCAGCAGCGGTAGCAGCAATCATACTCCATCACACAAACACACACACACACATGCAATAACAATCAGCCACGGCTACACCAAAGACCAAGAGACGAGGACGAGCGCAAGAGAACTTCGTTTCACGAAAGCTTCGTATGCGTGAGAGCAACAACTGCAGCAACTGGCAGAGAAGAGAGTGTGTGTGTGTTGGTGTTGGTATGTTTGTTTATGTGTGGTTTGAGAGAGAGAGAGAGTTTGCTGGAACTAAGGCTAGTAGCTAGTGCTAAAGCATGTCCGAACGCGATGATGTCCTGCGAGCGACTGTGGACGCCTACGTTCAGATAATTCAATTTTATTTTAGGGTTTTGCACTTTAATGCCAATCTGAAAATTTGATTTTGGCTAAGCGATGCCGATGTCGGCGTTTACGTTGACGTTGACGTCGCCGCCGAAGCCCTTTGACTGTGATGGTGGTAGGTGGTGGTGGTGGTGGTGGTAGGTGGGTGGGTTGGTTGGTTGGTTGGTTTGCTTGAATTGGATTGTCGGCGTTTTGTTTATTTGGTTGGTCACATGTGTGTGCGTATGTGGGGGTGGTGGACACAAACACATACATACATACATGCATATATACTCACACGCGCTCACACGCACCAGAGAGTGAGTGAGTGAGCGAGCGAGCTAGAGAGCTCTAGCCGGAGAGCCAAGTCGATGTTATCCAAAACGTCGACGCTGACTGCAAAAGTTTTGGGTTTTGCTGCTGATAACAGGAGACTCTTACACACACACACACACACACATGGCATGTGAGAAAAGTGGTGGCTATTCGCAATGTTATAAAGGTGAAGAGGGGGGGTTTTGTTGGGAGTTGTGTACTGTCCAGTTTAAAAATGCCGGCGGCATTTCTGATTGCAACCCTTGAGGGTCATAACGGGCCGGCTTTGTTCCAAAGCGCGCGCGCACCTTTACCAACACAAAAACAAAATTCAAAACAACAAAACAAAACAAAAAACAAAAATTATAAGGCCAAACTAAAAAGCAAATGACAAATACAAAACAACAACAACAATTTATGAGTTATTTCCCCTACCCATATCCATATTCATTCCACTAGCAACACATTTAATTATTTTGTTTTTAATTCGCCGTCAACTCGCGCCAATAACTACGTAAAAAACCATACGCGAGGGCAAAAACGTTTTCAGTTTACTTATTTTGTTTTTTGGATTTTTTGTTTTTGTTATTTTCTATTTCAGAGACTCTGCGCCAATTCTGGGACCCACGTCCTCACAACGCGGCTGCTCGTGTGCATCTAATAAACTAAACTTAGTTCATGCCCCACCAAACGGCCACGATGTGAGTGAGTGTGTGTGTGTGTGTGTGAGTGGGGTCTGCTTTCGGTCGAGCTAAAACCACTTACAACATTGTGGTTGGATCTGGTTGTTGGTAGCTGAAAGCCGATCGCCGTTTTGTTAGCCACTAACTCTAGCCTAAGCTTCCTCAATTCAAGAGGAAACAAAATCAAAACCAAACATTCAAAAGTAAACACTTTGTTTCTGAAGACTTTAAGAACTAATTGTCCCATTTTGATTGATATTTAAAATTAATTTCCATAGCGAAAAGCATAATTGTGACTCTTGATTTTGGATCTAATGGTAGAGGAGAATCCTACTTCGGCCTACGTAAAGGTTAGTTTGACATCGTTTACCCCTTCCACATATTGTGTCACCCATCCAGAAGTTATAAACGAACTTGACGCAACATCAAACAAGTTGCATCGTCAACTGGCTGGCCTCTATCAACTGGACGACAGCAAAGAAAGCTAACTTCGCCAACGTTACGTCGCCGTCGCCGTGGCCGTCGCTGTCGACGTTGACGCTTACGTTGGGCGTCGCGGTCGACGTCAACTGTGCTTGCACCCATTAATGTCAGGCTCTTTGATATGAGAATCAGCGCACACTCATATGTGATTACGAATGTGAATCGTGTGTGAGAGTTTGAGTGTCCGTGTGAGGGCCAAAAGTGAATGCGAATTGTTTTTATTGCACAGGTTTGTCTTATTGTTAATTAGATGCGTGTGTGTGAGCGAGAAGGCGATAGATCCATACACATGTGCGTGCGTACGAGTGTGTCCACTTCACACACACTCACACATGTGATATGGTTTATCAGTGTGCGTAAAGGTCCTCCTCATAACCCTTAGCCTAACCCATTCGTTAGCATAGTCGTTGGGTGGGGGCTAAAGAGAATCGAAGTCCTGTCCACACGCAGTTATATCCAGCCATGGCTATAGCATATGTATCGGCGCTTTTGCTTATGTGTACTCACACACACTAACACATGCCCACACACTCACACACGAGCGTCGCACACGCGCGTTCGCCATCGATTGGCCACCGACGATGCTCTCCGCATATTTGTTTGACACTCGCCAACCCTACCACCCATCCCCACACAAACACACATACGCACACTTCATTCACCTCCCACCTGACGTCGCTGCCTCAGTTGACGCTGATGCTGACGCCGACGTCGCTTAGTCACTTGTGTGTACAGGTAGCAGAGCAAGCGAGAGCGCGAGATGTGTTCGAATACGAAAGATTTGAAGCTACCCCCTTCGGGTTAACAGTTAGAGAGAGCGCGCTTGTGAGAGAGGAAACAATGTGTGCCACGACGAACTGCCAAGGTGATGGCAAGAAGGTGGCTGGCTCTGCGTCTGTTGTCGTCGACCAGGGCTAGAGATGGGGTTAAGTGCGTTGCGAGCATTGCGACGGACGGCGGCTTCAAACATCGCCTTAAACTTTTATCAGTCGCCCAGCCAGCGTTGGCAATGCCGGCCGTACAATCTGCCGGACGCACGCATCCAATTGGGCTTCCAGCTACGAATTTTGATTTGAAAACAATAAAAGACAAGATTATATTAAATGATCCCAAGTATCTAGATGCCAAATAGCAATCAGATTAAGGTCAATGAAGTGAAATCAATTAAAAAGCAGTTGAAAATTACAATTTGCGTTTTCGTTTCTCATACATAAATGATTCATATTGGAAGTTTCTTTCGAATGACTTTTTGGGGGGGGGGGGAAACTGTGGGCTTTGAGCCTTATGATAAATATGGCAATGTCTCCATACAATTGAGTGGAGCTATGAATTTTACAAAACAATTTAAAAATAGAGTATAGATAGGTTTAGGTGGCCAATATGTTTTTAATAGAACAAACAAAGCTTTTATTTATCTTATGTCTGGGCTACAAAATGTATAACTAATATTTTACCTCATCAAATTTCATAAAAATCGGATTCAAAATCAGATTTGCTTGAACGTTTTTCACCTAGTTAACTAATAAGGCCAAAGATTGGAATTTGGAGTCGCCAAAGTGCTTCTGTGCCATTTTTGGCAAATTTATTTTTATCAGTTTAAAATGATTGCTGCATTTCTTATCTTATCTAAGATTCTTTAAAAAGGTTTCAGAATACCGTTTAAAGGACATTTGATGCGAAAATATACACATAATATTTACTCCAATTAGTGGTTTATTGTTTTACTTCGGTGTGTATGATTGTGTTTATGTGTGAGTGTGTAGGTGTTTTTTTTTCTTGTTTTTTTTTTTTTTTGGGTTCGGTAAGATCAAAAAGATCTCAATAAAAGGAATACGAATAATGCGTATTCAGTTTTGCGAGCTTTTTACTCACTCGCGCTCACTCATGGGTAATTACCCCGAATATTCGAATGGATAAATGTCTAGTAAACCTTCAGCTTTAGCTTTCAGCATTGGCATTTCAATACATAATCGGGTAGGTACCCGTGCCCACCGCATTGCATATCCATATCCAAATCCATATCGCATCGCATCGTATAATATTATGCATATAGGCTGCATGGCTGTTGACGGTGATGGTGATGTGATGGCAATTGTCGCAACATCGTCGGCGAGATGTGAGAGAAGCAAAAACAAAAACCGCCAGCAACAATAACGAAAATTACGGAATTGCCAACAATTATGGCGAGAGGGCAAGGCGGTGGCGGCGTCGAATATGTGACATATGTGCAACATGCAGCAGCAGCAGCAACAGGAATAGTAAAGGTAAGTAAGAGAGAAAAAAGAAAGAAAGAAAAGAAAAGCAAGGTAAAGAGACCGACCGTCCGGGGTAATGCTTGAGATTTGAGTGCACTCCTGGCTACTGCAACGGCAAACGGCAAACAGAAAATGCAACTGCAACTGCAACTGCAACGGCAACGGCAACTGCATCATCATTATATTAGTTGGCCCAGTCCAGCAGACAAAGCAGAAGCAGAAGCAGCAGCAGCTGCTGATGATGATGATGATGATCCTGCGGCGCATGTCCAGCATTAGAAGTGTCGATAAATTGGCTTGCAATCTCCATTTGCTAGCCGGTATTCTGGCCAACGGGTAGCCATGGCCTCCATTACCATAAAGGCTGCGTGGCTGGGCCTGATTATTGGGTTAAAAGTGAGCAGCAGCATCCAATTTGTGGCAATGGCCAAAGGCCAAAAGCTTGGCCATTATCACGGCTACCGTTCTGGCCATTTCTGGCTTCATCTCAATCTGACATAAGACTTTGAATCTCTGCTCTATGCTGACACATTTTGCTTGGTTTGGGTGATGTCAAGGTCCGTGCCAGGCCACGACTATGCCCAGCTTGTTAATTGTCGCGTGAACTTGTTTTGTTGGATCGATTACGGGTCATAGAGTCAGTTCTGAAAGTTGGCGACCCTTCCTCCCGCACTTCTCCTTCTATCACCTACATACATATCCCTACCCACCCATAATCTCAATGCCAGCGGCTGGCCGATTGGTTGATCGATTAAACAGAAGACCCAGGTCCGTTTCAAGAGTTGACAAATTGTTGATTGACGCAATCCCTGGCCCGCGTAGCCATGGAACAAAACATTGGAAATATTTTTGTTTCTTCTTCTTCTCTCCTTTTTTTTTTTGTTTTGTTTTTTTGTGGTTTGATTGTTGGTGTTTGGTATTGGCTTGCTTTACCTCAGTTAGGTCTCTGGGCCGGCGTTTGTTTCCGTGGACTAAACAAAGTTTATCGATTTAACAAATTCATCGTGCCCAGAGAGAGAGAGAGAGAGAGAGAGAGTGCCACAATTTTTTTATTTTTTTTTTTTCTAGCTCTGGCTACCCACTACGACTACAATGAATACTACTCCTTCCTTATTTCCTTTCTAGCTTTGACTACGACTATGACGAGAGCTTTGTTTAGATGACCCAACAAACTCGATGTCGGGCCCGTTGGCCAGGGCTAGGCCACCACCACCACCCAAGTGGTGATCGATTATACATTCAATGGCCATGAAGGCTAACAACAGTGGCACAAGCTCCATCTCCCCACCAAATGGTTTCGATTTGTGGTAGCTGGCACGTAACCTAAACAGGTCCAGACTAAAAAGAAACAAATTCAAATGTAAATGGGTTTGAAGGGGGAAGGGAAAACCTCATCAGGTCTAGGCAAATTTTGTCGATCTTGTGTCAATTTCTCACTGAAATATTCCCAGGGAAGTGTCGGCGTATATCTGAAGAATGTGTCCCAATTTTGAAAAACAATATTGATTTAATTTCTAAATTGTACAAGTGCCCAAAAAAAAAGGAGAGAGAGAGAGAGGCACTCAAGTGCTAGGTCCTTGTGAATTGTCCTGCATGTAATTCAAGACTGTAAAGGAGGATTCAATACAATTTTCGAATGTGGTAAACCACCTAAACTACATACATACATACAACACTTGAGAAAAAGACATCTGATAATGGCCAAAGGGTCGTCATCTCACTTAGATGATGGCATCATCTACCAGAAACGATCCCGAAACTCAATTTCAAAATATTTCAAAGTGACAAACAGAACAGTAGCAACGGATCGACCCATAAATAAAACCAGTGACAACAGCGAAACAAAAATTTCATTATACATATATACTACATATATGTATATGTATATATATTTATTTTCGATTTTAATGGAATCTCAAGTGTGTCCACAAATGGAAAACATTGACAACATAAAGTTGTTGCTGTTGTTATTATTGTTGGGGTCGACCAAGAGCCCCACGGCCAGTCGGCGGCGTCAGTCGTCCGTTCCGCTGGTTGCATCTCTCTCTCTCTGTCTCTCCATGGACAAACATATGGCAGACATATGTGTACGGCCCAGACCCAGACCCAGACCGAGACCGACCGAGACTAAGACCAAGACCAAGACCAAGACCCAGTCCCAGTCCCAGGCCCATTGCGGGCGTAATGTTATTTTTAAGCTATGCAGTGGATATGCTGCAGATGAATGTGGAGAGAGACTATGTATAGATGGTGGGGGAGATGCTGGCAGGGGAGTGAGGGGCATGGTGGCTATGGGACACTGTCAGTATCCAGATCACAGAGATCGCCCTGCTTGACAGTGACAACAGCAAAAAGCAACTCAACCTCGCACCGTTCTACATAATGTCTTCGATATATACAGATATTCCCTGACCAGACGCAGACAGAGAGAGGGAGGGAGAGAGAGAGAGAGAGGGAACAGCCCCCAAATTGTTGAGAATATGAGACTCATAGCAGGGGGTGAACTTGAAAATTTCATCATTAAAGTGTGAGAGATATTTTTATATATATGTATGTACGATGCTCTGAACTGAATAAAGTCTTGGGTAAAATTTCAACCGAAAATTAGCCCAATGTATCATAAACGGGGGAGGGTGGGGGAACGTTTCAACGGCGCAACGGAAGTGTCATGGCAGGAGCTATCAACTAAAAACTAAAAGTATCTATCTAAGAATTTTCACTATACCTTTATTTGAACTCTTACTTTTCGCATTTTTTCTGAACTGTAATAGGCCAAGTTAATGTTAAAGATCATTAAAACCATACACTTTGAGTTGTCTATATTGTATAATTATATCCTTTGTATAATCTATATAACCTGCAGAACTTTAACTGTCGAACTGTTGGAAATGGTAAATTTATTAAGGATACTTCAACTTTTTGAGCGAACGGATCCAGAGGGGTAAGGATCTCAATGTTTCGAATAACTTTTAGCTTTTTTTTTCAAATATTTATACCTCCAAGAAGTGAATCTTCGAAATGGTCTGGTAATTTTAATCAATTTTCAATTTAACAAACTCTTTAATTTAACTTCACATTTAAAAATTAAAAAGTAAAGATCTTCAGCATTTCCATTTACCAAAAGAGTTAATAAGATATTAACTGAAATACTAAAACTCAATTTTGAAATATGAAACATGACACAATAAAGACATCTGCTTAATTACCTAATAAAATACGATGTTTAATTATTGACAGTCTTTATACCATACACCCATAGGGTGAAATGGTATATTAAAGTCGCTAAAATGTATGTAACAGGCAGAAGGAAGCTTTTCCGACCCCATAAAGTATATATATTCTTGATCAGCATCAACAGCCGAGACGATCTAGCCATGTCCGTCTGTCCGTCCGTCCGTCCGTCCGTCCGTCCGTCCGTCCGTCCGTCTGTATGAACACCTAGATCTCGGAGACTATAAGAGCTAGAGCCACCAAATTTGGTATGTAGTCTCGTGTAGTATGTACGCTTATCGAGTTTGTTTCAAATGTTTGCCACGCCCCCTACCGCCCCCGCAAATGATATAAAACAGATTTTCTTAAACACCATAGCAACTAGAGACACAAAATTTGGTATGTATATTTGCTTAGTAAACGCGCACATTTTGTATTTATAAAAATTTTGCCACGCCCCCTACCGCCCCCGCAAATCAAATAAAACCGATTTTCTCAAAAACTATTCTAGCTAGAGACACAAAATTTGGTATGAGTATTTGCTTAGTAATTGCGCACATTTTTGATGTATAAAGATTTTGCCACGCCTCTTTCCGCCCCCGTAATTTGAAAAAACTCGATTATCTCCCGTAATTTTCTACCTTGTGCAATCAAATTTAGCACACTTAAATTTGATACTAATATCAAGCAAAATACCAAATTTGATCAAAATCGGAATAAAAATAGCCAAGTTATGCATATAAACGTTTTTCCATATGCCCGGAGTTGGCCGTTGGCTGGTGGGGGCGCTAGGGTGCTCGAATGCTTGAGTGAGCGAAATACTAAGATATGCTTGTAAAAAGCATGGAAACCGATTTTTTAAAAATACGAAAATGCATTGGTTATTATAAATTTAAAATATTTTTTTACTGGTGTATGGTATATCCAAGTCGGCGAGACGACTTACTTACTTCATTTTTTTGTTAATGAGTTATATGAGTATTTATCTTTGGTTGAAAAAATTTACGCATACACAATTAACACATCAAAATTTCCCTAATTTTTTCTAGGCCGAAAATCTTAATTATTTGATCATAAATATATAACTTTTACAGTGTACCGATCCGAACCAGTAGATTCATTTATGAATTTGATCTTCATTTGAAAAATACCAATTTGAAACTTACGTCTTAAAGGTCCTGACAACCTGGATCCGTCCCTAATTAATATAAAATGACCCAATAATTATTGTAGTTTATAGGTTTTTGTAAAAAAAAAAACTTGCTCAAGTATTTTTTTGTAATATTTTTAAACCATTTTGGACCGTTCTGAATAGTTTTTTCATTTTAAAAAAGTGGAAAAGTCGAGTTTAAAATTCATTCCATGTAGTTTTTATATTTTACGGTGTTATTTTTAGTGTTTTTTAGATTTTTGATTACATTGGAATCTTTTGCACTATTTTCAATAAATAACAATAAAACTTTTGTTGATATTAAAAAACATTTTTTAAATGAAATATGGTTTTAAATTAAGATATTTTTATAGCTCCACATATAACCTAAAAAATTAAAAGTAGTATTTTATCTTAAAAATTCAAACTAACTGTAAATTTTCCAATGATTTAATTATTATCAAACAAAATACAGAATTTTTAAAAACAAACACAACTTGTTCGAAAATTCAAACAGTGGTCCAAAATGGGTCAATTATTGGCATCCATTTGATGCATTTTAGCCAAGAATTTGTTTTTCATGTTCTTGACCTTTTGTTGTCGTATTCAGAGAGCATACAAGTTGATTTGTAAAATGGATTACAACTCTTTTGATTCATACTTTGGATAGTAAAGTAAGTAACTAAGTACATACATACATATGTACTTACACATACATACTAAATTTATAAGCATCTTGAGAGTCTTTTGTTTTGTTTGCTCTTTAAGTTAAGCGGCAACGAGAATGACGATTATATGTTGATGATCTTGATGATGATCGTGATGATGATGATGATAATGATGATGATGAGGGCAACCCACGCAGTCTGCCTATGAATCGAAATGACTTTGCTTGGCTAAGTCTTGGCATAATGAATGAATTGCTGGCCCAGCCTGGCCTGGCCTGGCTTGGCTTGGCCTAACCTGGCTGGCTGGCTGGCTGGCTGGCTGGCTGGCTGGCTGGCTGGCTGGCTGATGGACGGACTGGACTGACTTGGTGGTGGCTGCTAAATGACAAATGGGACTGGCAAAAATGTTGTTAAGGTGGCGCATGACACCAAAAACCAACAACAAAAACCCAAACTCTATGCGTATAGAGCGTCAAGCCCAACTGATCAAAAGTTTTGAGGTTTGGATCACAATGTATAATTTCTTGAGGGATTCTACGACAAAAGCTAGATGATTATTTCCTGCACTGCATTGGGTGGGAGTGGGTGAATCCACGTTCACACACACACACACACACACACACAAGGGGTTATGGGGGGGAAAGGGAAGGACTGGCTTCCCTGCTCTACATCAATGAATATCAAATGAGCTAAGGCGTTTACCTCGCGATATGTCTTGCTCCCATTCGCCTTGATATCTCAGCTGCTGCATCTCACGCACACACACCAGGCCACATGCAGTATGGGATGGGATGGAGAAAAGAAAATCATCAAGCAAGTTGGAGCAGCAGACCCAGGGCAAGCCAGACCATGCCATGCCATGCCATGCCAGACCAGACCAGGCCAGACCAGACCAGGCCAGGGCAGGCGTAGGCTGTGACAATTTTCTACTTGTAAGCGATCGCACTTTAGTTTCGTTCATTTCGTTTCGTTTCGTTTCGTTTGGTGTCTTTTGGGTGTGCACGCGCCCATGCCGCATGCCCCATGCCCATGCCCATGTTGGGCAATTGTTAGAGGCATACCCGAGCGACCACGCCCAACTTTCGTGGTCATCAATGGCACACAACACGATTATGATGATAATTATGATGTTTGTTGTGTGTAAGTGTGTGTGTGTGAGTCTGTGTTTGGGACCCCAAACGAAAACCAAAACTAAAGATTTTTCGATTTTAGTTGATTTTATTTTTATTCTTTTGCTCTTCTTTCTGTTCTTCTTTTGCCCTCTCCGCACTGAGTATATGTTTGTACATTCTGTCATGCATCGGTGCAGACAACGATCGGGAAGAACTAATCATATGGCACCAATATGCCCCAATGCCAATAGACTGGGGATGGGCACACACAGGAAACAACTTCAAAAATTGACCATGGATCAACATTTTGTCTACGGATACGAATAAATTTTAACTGGTGGCAAATTATTTATAGGTATGTTTAATATCTTAACCAAAAGCAAAACAATTTCAATACTCACATTGCAAATAGATAGATTGACTATACTTTGGCTCAGAAAACTCACCGAGCCAAGGCCTGAATTGGTCTGAGACTTAGAATTCCTATTCTTAACTAAAAGGACCCCAGAAGTCCTGTCAAGCAGCCTTTGTTAGTTGACTTTTTAAAACTTTGAATGAACTTATCCCATATTGACTATGTTTTGTAGCCAAATTTAAGAACAAAACTAACTCTAATTAATATGAAATGGATCACATGTAAATACTAATTTTTAGAATGCCAAAAAAAGGATTAAAATTTGAATAATCAAAACTTTACTCTTATAAATTTATAAGATTTTAAATCATAGGCAGCAGAAGAGGTGAACAGGCTTAAAAATGCCTCCTATTGATAGGCGATGAAAACGATTTAATTTTCATCAGATTTAAATGGAAAATATATCCTTCGGCGGAAAATTCAATTCACTTTCTTTCTTAGTTCAGGGCCAAAAGTAGTTTAGTACAAATAAGTGCCGCAAAATGGCCTCGCCGAAAAGACCAAAAAATTCCATTTCAAATTTCCAATTTTAATTGGCTTCAAAACGAATGTTGGGGCTAAATGAATAATTTGTGGTATGCAGATTATCTTAGTTTTGCTTGATCTACATTTTTTTCAACAAGTTTATATTTTTATCTGTAATATTAAAGATTTTCTCCGCTTAGATTACGACCTATTTGAAATTTAAGTGAAAAATTGCAATTTAAATATTTGCCCAGCCAAAAATTGGGTTCTATTTGTTCAAATGCACCTGTAGAAAAAACGGCAAAAACTAAGATGACAATTTTAACGGTTCATCATCTAAATACAATTACCAATAAATTACAGAAAAAGTTATTTCATTAAGGTACCTGGGAGCTTAGAAAATCAGAACTATAGTCCACGAATTGAAAACGTCATCAATTCGTGGCCACCACTGTATATAATATATATTCAAGATCCATCAAATTCCAAGTCAGCTTCAAAAGAATTAATAATAAAAGCAATAGATGCATTCCTTGACAAATATATTTTACATGTTCTCTGCTCTGCTGACTTCGAGCAATGCCGTAGCAGGCAGCGCTGTCGGCAGCATTTAAGCAGAGGTGACTTATACATATTGAATGTAACTTGAATTATATTTATCCAATCTAGTTGAAATTCGGAATCTGATGTTTTATATGCAAAACTATCACATAAGTAAATTTCATGGGAACACTCCAACACCTTCATCGATTTTTCGTATGTCGCTATATGATATAGTGGTTTCCGATCCTATCGATTTTCATATTTGATCTCTTGCAGGTAATAAAAAGCAACGAAAAAAATTTCAGCTCAATAACTTTTAAGATGGCTGAGTAAAACACATACGCACCGACAGGCATGCCTATATTGACTCAGCTGCTCATGCTGATCAAGAATATATATACTTTATGGGGTCGAAATCGTCCCCTTCAAAAATGTGACCAATTTTATAAAATCCTCTGCAAGGGTATTAAATTTCGTTTCCAAATATTATATACCTAATCCAAAGCTTAAACTACTTGGGAATTATAAGCTACTATATGACTTTAACATTAGTCATTCCCCATAGTTGCCTTAACTGTTCACTTCTTGTATAATTATTTACTAATTTAAGAAACTTTCTAACAAGTTATAGACTTCGTAATTTGGTTTTTTAATATAAGATTCCTTTATGAGCCACTATAACCCTAAGTACTTTCGATTATCGCCAAGTAGTAGGTCCCAAGTCGGCCTTCATTTTATACCCTGCGTCGTGTTCGATACATTCAAAAGGCCAAGGTCTATGTTATTGAAAACATTTTTGAACTCTTGGCCATCGAAGGTCTAAATTTTGTTATGCAATTTTAATGTTAAGAGAATTCTAGACAGAGAAGATGTTTGACCAAGAACTGAACTATTCAACTTAATTACTTTAGAGAATTAAATGTAAAAATAAAGGGAAACTGTAATTTTCCTATAGCATTGTGAAAAGTCTAAAGGGTAATAAGGGTAATTTTGAATGAACAAGCCAAGTGTAAATGGCTGACAGTGGAATTGAAATCTTGGTTCACTTTTAAATGGTATTTTGATATATGTTTTAACGATGTGCCCATCCCCAAATGAATTGCCTACTCGCCTCTCGACTCATTTTATATGCACAAAAATATTTCGGGAACGTCAGCCGATCGTCATCATTCGTCTTGACATTTTCAGTCTTAGCTTTGGGCCAATCCCAATACATGGTAGTCGCAGTTGGCAGCTGCTTTTGCAATTTCCCGCTTGACAGCATCAATAGAAATAGTAACCACATGGATGATATTCTTCTTTTCTGGCTGGGTCAGGTCAGGTCAGGTCCCAGAGTGCGCGAAAATTGAAAGTGACGAAATGACTTTCTGACTGGACATTGGAGTCTATTGCTGATGAGTTGGCACATTTTTGAAGAGATTTCTAATTAGTCATGCCGCACCATTAGGTAATGTTCAATTGATATAATAGAATCGAACAAGCAGCAGGCAGCTGCATTTGCATTTGTGTGTGTGTGTGTGTGTGTTTTATTGTGGATACCCTGCCATATGGGGTATTACACAATGTCGTGTCAAGGAGCTTCTATTGAGCTGAAAGGGTATGTTGACTTCGTTACGTTTATTTGCCTTGTTGATCATTTGGGATTATTTGCAGTCAGTCCCAATCCAAATCCCAATTGCACTACGAGTCTCTGTTGATCTGGGATCGGGGCGCATCCGCATCCCCGGCACATTGATGACTTGCTGTGTGACAGCATCTCTGCAACATCGGCATCAGTATCAGCATCAGCTCCAGCTCCAGCAATTGCGGAGGTGTGGGCAACAAACTGGCGACCTCGAAGCGACGCGACTCGATTCAACTCTCATGGCTCATGGCTCATGGCTCATTATTTAAACGATGCTGGCTTGGCAGTTAAAAGTCATCAATAAAAATATACTTTATATATACAAACATATATTCATTGTCTGTCTGTGTGTCTCTATATATGTATTGGGATGTATGGGATAGGGGCTAGCCAAAGCGATGACCATCCAAAAGCCAAGTCGAATCGAAGCCACTTGGGCTTGGCAGCATTGCAATTACATACAACATGCAAATGTAAGTGGGCGGCCAATCCCCCACACCACACACCCCACACCCGCCCCTGCCTGATGGTGTGGGTGACCAGTTCTGGGGAGCAGCACTTGCAAAAAGATGGGCGCTTAAAGATTAACAATTCTGGGTAAAGCTGCTGTGCTGTTGACCATGGTGTCAACTACAGGTAGATACATATAAAAGTTGATAGTTTTGACACCAATGCATCACGAACCATTGGTATCCATTCTCTCCCCTCCCCCCCTGGCCAGTGTCCATTATATATCCTCAAACTTCTTGCTCCCTCAAAGTTTTTCCACCTCACCTCAATGAAAGTTTCTTAACTCAATTTGTAGTTGCCCCTTGTGGACAGCTGATAATTGGGCTAAGTGGGCTAAGTGGGTGGTGCGGGTCCAGAACAAAAGCGCAACGTATCCCAGATGGAAGGGAGAAAGAAAAAAACATAAGAAAGACGATGCTTATCAGCAGAAGGAACCGCAGCCACACATGTCGACGATAACCAAAAAAAAAAAAAAGTTTTGTTTTTCAATTTTTAATTTTTCTTTTTTTTGCCGTTTTCCGATTCCAAAAACTGGGTCAGGGCTGAGGGTTGGGTACCTGGGACCTGGGGTATTTGTGGGAGGAGGGCCTGGGTATTTGTGCGGGCTACCCAGTTGGTTTTCCTTCAGTTGAGTTTGGTTTGGCATTTTCCTCGGCCTGCACGATGTTGTCGTTCACACTCGAGTGCCCACAATTAAAATACAGCATGTCCAACTGATAAGCCTTCATGCATTCTTTTCACTGTGACCCGAGTGAGCTTGTCAAAGCAAAATAAGAATGAAAGAATGAAAAAACAAAATACAAAACAAAATAAAAGAATTCAAAAGTTTGCGCAAGGAAATTTTTGAAAGGTAATGCGGGGAGGTGGCCGGGCAGGGGCCACTTGTGTTATGTGAACGCATACAAACTTTTAATTTGGACGGTTTTTGAAGGGTGAAAAGGCTTTTACTCTTCTCTGACACGCTGATAAGGGCCACACGAATGGCCAGCCCATATAAAATATTTATGCCGGACAGTTCTTCTGTCGGCATTACAGATGAAAAGCAAGACCCAAGAGCATCGTTTCATCTGTCAAGTGCAAAGCACTTTCATACACATTCTGGTCCTAGTTAATAGTCCTTCTGGCTTCTGCCTTCTGCCTTCTTCCTACCTTCCTTCCATTGCATGCGTGAGGCTTTAAAATGACCCAACTGGCCATTATAGAAACATTAATTCTAAAGAAAATTGTGTCTTTGAGGTTTAGAGAGCTTAGGTTCGAATAGGCAAACCTTTATGTTGCTCCCTAAAGTATGCAATGTATTCACACACACAAAATTAGTTAAGAAAAGAGTTTCTTGATATTTATTTCGGTTATATGCCATCTCAGTCCCCTGTAAACCGAAACGCTTCGCATCTCAATTAAAAAAAATCTCAAAATAATAATGAAAAGACAAAAGCCGAAACCAAATAAAAACGATCGATGTCTGATCAATCTATACATTCAATTCTTCTCAGTCTTGTCTTTGCACCCATTTGCCAAAAAGCCTCGAATTGTGGCATGTGTGGGCAGAAGAACATTGCAACTGAATGGAGTGGAATGGAATGGAATGGGTTAATGGCACTCTCTCATCCACACTCCTCCAATGAGTGTGTGTGTGTGTGTGTGTGCAATGGAAAGGGCGCGAGGGGGAGGAGATATGTGGGGAAATTGTTGCATCTGGATGTGTGCCAAAGTGCAATTCAGAGCCAAAGCTAGAGCGGAAGTCATGACTAGCCAAACACGAAGCGGCGAATGAGATGAGCTGCCGTGTCGCAGAAGGTAGGTAGGTAACCACAGTGAACAAAACAACAAGAAAAAATTAAATAGAAGGAAAAAAAAAAAAAAACAACAACACTAACAACGAAACAACAAAATAAGAAAGTTCGTACATTATTTCGGGCAGACACCAAAATGCTGCGGCCGTATAATTTGTGCGCGTGAAAGTGAGAAAGGTCCCAATTACTTAGAGTTTTGCCAGATGGAAATGGAAATGGGTGGTTAGCTCGGATATTGGGCACCCACATAAAGAGAGATACTGAATACATACATGGACAATAGGCAATAGGCAATCCGAGTGCTTTGTTGGCTGCCAGTGGTGCATCCAAAAAATTTGTCATAACCACGATTACGATTACTTCGGTGATTGCACATGTGATGCTCAAACACCCCAACCACCCACCAACCACCCACCACCCACCATGGATGTGATGTGAAGTTGCAGTTGTTCGTCTACATGAGCTCTTACCGCTTGTGTCCTAATCGTGCCTCAGATAGATTCGTGACCTTAGTATACATATATACATATGTCGGATGTAAATCATTTGACAATTTCCCCAGACATTTCCTACCACAAAAACAAACAACATTTCTATTGCACCTTTTTGTGCTACTGTTTTGCTTTCTACACCTTTGCATTTTGAATGCAGATGATCCACAATTGTATGATCACATTTATCGATAACAGAATCATCATTAAATGGCCACTTAAGTCCGATTGTATTTATCTTTATAGTTTTTATGTTGAAGAATTATAAAAGCTTTATTATTATTTTACTTGATTCTAGTATAATTTTTGAATTATTTGAATTACTTTTTATTAGTTTATTTGGGGAATGATAAGCCACGTGTTAGTAAGTGTTAGCCACGTTATCTCCAGGCCCATGTAGACTCATGGACCCATTATTAAATATTGCTAAGCATTTTATTGTTTTTTTATGTCGTGGCTTCTGGATTCAGTCTTTGGCTTTTTCGTGGTTTTCGTGATTTATTTTTTAAGCAAATTGTCGCCCAGGCTATCCTTTTCTCTCTCCCTCCCTCTCTCTCTCTCTCTCCTTCCCTCTATGCTAGAAACTGTCGCCATGTAACGGGGCCACAAACGGAGGGAGTAGGGAGTAACAACGGTGGGTGGTTAGCCGACTGGTTGGTTGGCTGGTTGCCTGGAAGAATCGTGCATGCCCAGGTAACCATCGTACATACACGCATACATATATGTACATATACATATATCTGTGAAAGATTACCACCTCCCTGGTCGGATTTTTGGTTTTCGGCCGGCTTCTTCTTCAGCTTCTACTTTGCCTCTGTCTGCTTTGTCTTCTTCCACTGTTTTGCCACTGAGCAAATGTCGCATGTGATTTCCCGAAAACTGTTTCCACGCTCGCTGCCCACAAAGCCAAAAGCTGGCAACGATCTTGCCGAAGGGGGCACAGGGGCAATATGTGGCGTGGCGTGGCATGGTGTGGGCGATGAGGGGAAATGGAGGACAGCCACTGATTATCATCAAAAAGATCGGAACTTGCAAAAGACAAACCAAGAGTGCGCCTTTTCTTCTCATGTGAGTGCCTTCCTTTTGCTTTGTGCCTAGAGACCTCTTCTGCACTTTGAAGATTCAAACTGAAGCTAAAAATTGCCGTCGCCGTCGTCGTCGCCGTCGTCGTCGTCGTCGTTACCGTTGCCTGCTTACCGGCAATTGTTGCTGTTGATGGTGAAAAGCAGAGCGTTATGCCCTATACCCACACTTGAAGACAAATTTTCGTATATATGTATGTATGTACATACATACATGTGTTGTGGTAGTGGTGCGGTGGTGCTCTGTAAGCATTTTCGTGGCAAATTAATGTCCAAGTGCGAGTCAAATTATTTCTTTACAAGTGAGTTACTGTTTTCATTGCGGCTCTTAATGTAACTAACTGTTTAGAAATATTTTCTATGATGATGATTATTTTTGTTGCTGTTGTTAGAGTGACTAAGACAGTAGGTGCCGCTAGTAGTCGTTGTAGCTGCTTCGTTTAATCGCCTCTTGTTAATAATGATGATGATGATGATGAAGATCACTCCGACTCCAAAAATATCAAATTAAATGCCCCAGAGACCGCAAAACAATGCCCCTGATTCATATGGAATGATAAGCTATATAAACAATATGAAATCTTAAGTATGTTGATCGAGAGGGTTTGCCGAAGCGAAAGCTAAAACCAACTGAAATTTAAATGGTACAATTTCTATATATTTAAATAAATAGACTTTTTTTCATAATTTATATAATGATTAAACATGTTAATCAAAGGTTGGATCTAAGCGGATCTCTAGGTAATAAAGATTTTTTGAAAAATCCTGTAATTGAAATATATAATCCCCGAAGCAAATGTTGTTTATAGACATTACTATTTTCCAGGCTATTGCATACTTTAAGGGGCCAAGTATCCTCCATTTTACAGTTCTAAATCCACCTAAGGTGTAAATACATAGGTATTTAGGTCTGGATAATATTTTCCAGGCTATTGCATACTTTAAGGGGCCAAGTATCCCCCATATTACAGTTCTAAATCTGCCTAAGATGTAAATACATGGGTATTTAGGTCTGGATCTTTTATGTGACCCATAAAAAGGAACAAAGTTATAGACATGGCTATCTAAAGAAGTTGAATAACTTAGTTATATATGTTTCAGAGGAAGCAACGATATCAAGTAAAATTCTCTTAAAAAAAGAGCAATTACTTTTCATTTCATTGACTCAAAAAAAAGGATTTTAAAACGAGAAATTTGGCTTAGAATAGAAAGTGAAAACAGATCCTAAATTTGCTAGTTAGTTCTTAAAGGCTTAAAGCAAAATCCAATTATTGACTTAATCCTCGGTACTATGAAGGCTTCGTTATGCCTGATTTTAGAAATCATATTTTACACTGAATATTTTGTTTTAGTTTCTTTTGGTTAAATAATTGGTTCTTACGCTAAGTAAACAATTAACTTTAATGAATTTGCCATGGGCATTCAATGACCTATCTGTGGTTGTATTTCAATTGCATAGGTGTGTGTGTGTGTGTGTGTGTGTGAGTGTGTGTTTATATGGTATAACATAGAGTTCACAATCATTAGCTTTAAACGATTTCCACGTGGGAAGTGCAATGACTTTTTCGACTTTTCTAAAATGAACTTGCGCTTGGACATTTTACTCCAAGATCCAGTAAAAAGAGCAAAAAAAAAAAAAAAAAAAAAAAAACAAATACACATGTGTAGATACCGAGACAAAGATAACAACCCATAGGAGAGCTCGTCCGGCTTGCTGGCTGGCCTGGTCTAGCTTTTGGCTCAGTTAATGTTAATGTGCTCCACTCCTCCTCATCTGCAGCGAACCCCTCCCTCCCCCCATATGATTCTCCTTTCTTCTAGTTGTGCGTGCAATTGTGACCAGTGGGTTAAACCAATTTCACGCCGGTAAAGCGCCAAGAGCGTTGCAACCCCAAAGCAACAGCATTGAGAAGGTTCTGGGTGTCATCTACCTTATATGGAGGCAAGCCAGAGCGAGCGAGTGAGTGAGTGAGTGAATGGAGAAGGAAGGAGTTGAGTACATCTAGTCTATGTGTGGTGAGCTCTGGCTAAATGTGCATGACGTACACTTATTTTTTTTGGACCTACGAATGAATGTCGCCAGCCTGGAACTGGAACGACAAACAACGACGACAACTACGACGATGATGATGATAGCTATGAAGATGATGATGATGATGACGATGGCGATGGCTATGGCGATGGCGATGGTGATGACGACGAAGACATTGCGCACTTTCATTCAGTCAGTGGAGCGAGAACGAGCTACGCTTGCGACTATTATCAACTGGCTATTGTCATTGGGATGGGGTAAGAAGATAGAGATAGTTAGATAGATGCAGGGAGGAGAAAAGAGAAGAGAGAGAAGGTAGAGCGGATGGCGGGGCGGCGGGAGAATGAGAACTCATATTAGGCCATTAAAAGAGCGATAAGAAAGTTCAGCGGAACTGAAGCGAGCAATTTCAGGCTTAGTTTAGTTTAGTTTTTGACATGCCACACGAGGCGGCTGCAAATGTAAGAGAAGAGCAGAAGAAACGCGCTGGGGAGGGGGGGAGGAGGAGGGGCAGAGGTTGAAATGGGTTTACCAATGTGTGTCCACTACAAATATCACGATCTGGCCTAACATCCACACACACACACACACACACACACACACACAAACACATCTATGTAACTTGTCTACCTTTTAGTTTTTTGAACATCATTTTTGCAAACCGCTGAAAATAATGATGCAGCAGGAGCAGGAGCAGGTGCGGGATGGGGATGGGGATAAGGAGGTTAAGGAGGCAACATAAGGCATAAGGCAACTTTGGTTTAAACAATTTTATTGATTAATGAACCATAATTAGAGACATTTACAATGAGCCACAATAATTCTTCATTACCAAATGCCGAGTCAATGCTACTCTGCTCCGAAAAAATGTAACCAACAGTCACCACTCCCCCTCTGCCCCCTTTTTGTCGGTATCTACAGTGAATACTCGCCATTGAATGCACAAAGCATATGATATAATTGCAATAATTTGTTACTTATCAAACCACACTGTACAAATATAAGCTGGGAACCACACTAGCCTAAGGCCAGTTGCCAGTTTTCCATTTGAGCCTGAGCTTTACGCAGAGACGCCACCAACCAGCACCACCAGCCAGCACCACCATCTCCATGCCAAGTGGATCGATCGTGGCTCACGCGCACACAAACTCATTCAATTTTAGCCACGATTCCTAGGCAACAGATCGCTGAATGAATTTCGCGTCTGCGCATTGCCAACGTTCGCAGCATTGCGCCCAGGTCGGTCGGTTGGTCGGTTGGTCGGTCGGTCGGTCGGTCTCCATCTGCATTGCCAAACTCCATCTTCATCTGCTCTCTGTGGCAACTTTCAGTTGGGAAATCGGGGGCGCGCATGGAACGTGTCAATCGAACACGACACACGCTGAATGGACAAAAATCGAGGAGTACCCAGAGGGAAGAGAAGAACAACTTTGGACGCACTTTGGTACCTGTAACTCTAATCACTTCCGACTATGAAGAGTTTATAACTTCACATTCTAATTCACATTGTTTGACTTGGTCGAGATGTCGTTGCTTGGAATGTTAAGGTATCTATAGATGATCTTGGCCAACTACGGACTATCATATGCATGTAACGGCAAAATAGTTCTTGTCTACCTTTATTTCAATTATTTATATGAGCTTCGGTTTGGCTGTTTTGTTAAGGTCTTTAGTGTAGGCCGGCGATCGATTAACGATAACTCAGCCAACGCCATTGCAGCAGACATTTCCACTGCTGCTGCTGGAGATTGGGCAGCTCGATAACCGCAGCGGGGGAAAAAAAAATAGTAGCAAACGACCAATTTACTATGCATATTTATTTTGGGAAAATAAGTAATCAATGGCAGGCAATGAGAACGAACAGGACTGGGACTTGGGAATGGAAATCGAAATGGAAGTGGGTATGGGAATCGACGCCCAAACTCTTATTTTGCCACTCAACAAATGTATAAATAAATAAAAGCTGATTTATGTAATTTCACAAATTGCGAGCAGTGAGGAGCAGATTTGGTCACAGCTTCTTCCAACTATTGGCAATAGCATTTTCCGAAGCTGTATTGCTCTCTACTTTGCTTTCATGATCCAAATCAATGGCAATTATTAGCGGCCGAGTAATCGTGTCTGAGGCTGACCAAGGTAAGCCAGCAGCCAGTCAGTGGTAAAAAGAAACAACAACACAACACAACAGCAACAGCAACAAACAAAAAAAAAAAACAAAACCTGACCTGGCCAAAAACCACAAGAAGCATTCGATGAGCCAAGAGCCAAAAGAGCCAAAGGCAATCGGCAGCAACAGCAACAGCAGGAGCAGGCCAAAAACAAAGAGACAACCCAAAAACCATGATGAACACAATGATGATCATGACGATGATCATAATGACGATAATGATGATGATGTTGGCGCGGTGCGAAATTTAAATTTTCGCTCGAAACGCTTCTGGGGACATTGTGCCAAGCCACAGAGCACTTGCTAGTAAACAGCCACAAAATGTTGCACAGTGATTCAAGTTCAAGGCAAATGCAATTAATGGCACAAACCTATTCTGGAAATGAATACTTAATCATTCAATTCACTTTAATGCCAACTGTGATGGAGAAAAAAGGCCAAAAGCGACAAGTTAAACAAATGATCAACTCAACTAATTAACCCAATTAATGATTAAGATGTGAATGACAGGTTAAGCAAATGATCAACTGAACAGTGAACAAGCAAGTAGATCCTAATAGTGAACACTTAGTCATTCAGCTCTTTTTTATGTCAATCATAATTTGAGAAAAATGGGGAAAAGTTACAAGTTAAGCAAATGATTAACTGAACAAGGAAACAAGTGAAAAGCAGATCCTAAAAGTGAACAGCTAATCATTCAATTCATTTTAATGTCGACTGTGATCGAAAAAAAATTCCGAAAGGCACAAATTAAACAAATGATTAACAAGTGAATCCAATTAATGATTAAGAGATGAATGCTAAGTTAAGCAAATGATCAACTGAACAAGTGAACAGTGAACAACCAAATTAAGTAGATCCGAAACATGAACACTTAATCATTCTTTTTATGCCAATCATAATTGGGGGAATAGGGGGAAAAGTGACGAGTTAAGCAAATGAATAATTGAACAAGTGAAAAGGAGATTCTAAAAATGAACATTTAATCATTCAGCTCACTTTTATGCCAATCATAATTTGGGGAAAATTAACAACTGAACAAGTGAGCAAACACTGACTTAATCGTAATTTTTAGTTAGTTTGCCCCACAGTGCCACAGTGCTGAAGACGTGGGAACTTACTTAGTCGTTGATCTGGAGTCTATGGGCTACCTAGTGGCACCGTTGGAAGGCTTGGTGCAGCAGGAACATCGCGCACGATTGACGCGGGGGCAAAGGCAACACAATTCAGTCCGTTCAAGAGATGAAGCTGCTGCTGGGCTGCCGGGCTGCCCACTCCTCAGTTAAAACATTTTTCGGCCAGCCAGCAACAATGGAAAAGCCCCAGAGTTTTTCTCTCCCTCTGTCTCTGTCGCTGTCTTCGTCTCTCTGTGTGTGTGTGTGTGTGTGTGTGTGTTTGGATCGATTAAATTGGTCGCTAAAGGTCGAAATTAAATCACGAAATAATTGTTACACCAAATAAGTTCTTCTGCTTTCCAGCTGCATTTAGGCCTGGCTATGTCTATGTCTATGTCTATGGCTGTGACTGTGACTTCTTGTGGCTTCTTCGTGCTGGCCTGGCCTCTTGATCTATCTTCACTTTGATGACCGTTCCCGTCGTCTGACTAGCACATTATGAGACAGTGATGCCTAACTGGTCTTGGTCCTATATAAGTTCTATTACCAATACTACTACTACCTTTAACTTTGGCCCCGTGCAATGCCCTTTTTGAAGTGGACTGGAAAACGAAAGATGCATTGCCGGTACCCGAGGCAATTACCCCGTGTCACAATAAATTGTTACGTTTTGCAGGAAAAGCGTTTCGGCTTTTTCTCGGCAGAGTCGGCGTTCTGTGGCCACAAATCTTGTTTGACCGGCCTCGTGTAATATGTAAATTGAAAATGCTAAACACCAGACACTAAACGACGATGCAAAAGATACAATGACCGATATCCCCATGCCCGATACCCGATACCCAATTGCTCGATTGGCATTGCAGTTGCAAAAACAATATCAATAGCAAAAACAAGCAAACAAAACAAGATCAACCTCAACTTGACTACCCTTGGAAGACCCCTCCCTCTGCATCCATTGAATCTCTTATCCATTTCGGTCTCTTTCTATTCCTATTCCTTCCAGAATCTCAGGCCGTGCGAATCTAGTTGAAAATTAGCTTAGAGCACTTCACATACAAGTTGCAATGCAATCGACAAGTTTGACAACTGAAAACAGAATCAATTTTGATTAAAGTCTCTTAGTCGTTGAGAAAGAACTTTAAATAATATAACTAACATCATTTGGCTTTTAAACAATATTAGTCAAAATTTCAGGAATTTCAATTAAAAGCAAATTACTTTAAATCTGAACAGAAATTTTGAATCTCAAAAAGAAAACGAATTTAATATGGAATTAGTTTTTTTTTATCATCACTTATCACTAAATTTGATAAGTTAGAGAAACTAGTTTTAATAAGAATTAGCTAAGAGAAGAGATGACAAAGTGTCACGAAAATCTTTTAACATTTGATGAACGGACAAATAAGTTAATCCTTAATACGTGTACAAGTATTTAAATATATATATGAATATATTGTAAAAATTTCCATTCTCTTTGCCTTTCTCTTTGCGGTGATTGCTAAATTGTTGGGAAGGGGGGTGGAAAACAAAAATGAAAATGTATAGAATATAATATTGCCAACCGGGTCTGGGTTGCTCGCCTGGATCTCTGGACCCTTTCTGTCAGACAGACGATGGAATAGTTGCACTAAGTAAAGTAAAGTAAAGTAAAGTAGTTAGAGACACAATGGCAACAACAAGCAACAATTGACAAACGATTGCACTGGAGTACAAATTGAGTTATTGTAATTGCCCAAAATGTTCGAATCCATCTTCGGTCTCTCGGTCTCGGCCTCTGTTTTGGCTGTTTCTATTTCCACAAACTGCTGGGGATTTCAGTGCCACGACTTCTCCAGCCGGCCTTAGACTCTCAGGCTTGAGTAGCATGTGAACGAATGTTGCTTTTGGAAAAGTTGTCGTTGGTTTTCGGTTTTCGGTTTTCAGTTTTCAGTTTTCAGTGCTCGCAAATCGGAGAGAAGTGGAGCGAACTGTTAGTGGGTGACTGATACGAAGATTCAAGGTGCAATCCAACTGAAAGTCGAAATACGCCTGAGCCAGAGCTTTAATTCTTGGCCCCTGACTACTGCACTGAGTGATTGTATAGCAAGTCTACTCTAGAGGGTCAGGTGATGGACGACGTCTACGTCGACGTCGACATCGACGTCTGTGGTGGCAGCAGCAACTTAGAGCTCCCCATCTCCACATGTTTGTAAATTACACACGATCATTAAAAGATTGTATTCACGTTGAGATAGATTTTGCGCACTGTGATGTGTGGCATGCCCTGTAATGGGGCACGGAGATCGGCTAAAAGTTGTATAGGCTGATTAGAAATGGAAATGTTAGCTAGGATCTCTGCTCTTTCGAGCTCTTTTTGGAGCCATCTGTGTATATTGAAAAGCTTCCTGCTTTGTTCCAGGATCTATGCCAAGTCTCCTCCTTAGAAAAGTGTTTTCTAGCCAAGACATGCCTATTATTTCATTTCATTTCATAATATGTTTTATTTTCTTATTATTAAATTTAGATTAAAGCTAGCTATTTACATTTAGACTATTGTCTTCGCAGCTGGGATATTTTGTAATTTTTTATTTTATTTTATTTATTATTTTTTTTTAGAATTTTGATTTTAAATGGTAAAGGAAATTGGACGAGAAACCTTTATAAAGGACTTTATACCAACTTAGAACTAAAAAATCAGGTACTTTAGGGAAACTATATACATAGATATAGCATGATAAGTACCTGTCAACTCATATATCGACCTAGACAAATTTTTTGTATTTGTGAATTTTATGGTTGCACGGGAGATGATGCCTATTACTATTTAAATATTATTTTTTAGATTTGGCCATCCATTAATTCTAAAAATTCAATCTGACGATGTCATTTATCTCTAGACAGAAGACAAACTTGAGGTAAACATATCGAAGCAAAGAAATCACAGCTAAAACTAAGTCTGGACTACAAAGTAGAGGTGGAAGTTCATCGATAGTCTCCCCACTCGATGGATTTTACAGCGATGAAAAAAATCGATCGAGTATCGATGGTCCTAAGGGTTTTTCGGAGCAAAAACTGTTAAACCACGCAAATAAAATAAAAAAATGGTTAATTCTGTTTTTGAATCCATTTAATTAACTTTTTAAACAAAATAACAAAAAACAAAAACTTTATTGTGCTATAAAACAAAAGCAATAACTTGATTAAGACATATTTCAAGGCAAATCAAACTAATTCCAAATACTAATCAACAGCTAAAGTCTTGCAAGATTTCGAAGTTCAAATGAACAATAGATTGGTTTGAAAGTTCGTTTTCTTCCGATTTTTTAATAGTCGGTATAGGTAACTAATTAACTTAAAAGAATGATTAAGATTAGATTTCTTCCACCACATGAAATCAAATCAAATCAAAATACAATGTGTTTTATTAAATGCAGAATGTTTTGTTTAATTAATTAATTAGAACGATTTGTAAACATTTCTTTTCTCCAGTTTACTGTTCGATACATCGCCATCGAAAAATTTACATCGATCTATTGTCATCGATAGATTTCCCAGCTCTAGTACAAAGCCTATATCCTATATAACTCTGTATTAAAGCCCATCGGAGTCGTTCTATGGGCAAGTGCAAAGGGCTCCATGGTAAATACGGAACGAGAACATCCAAAATGACCTAAAAATATATCTCAAATCTGAAAAAGGCCCTCAGCAACTTAAGTATTTTGCAAAATTGGAAGAACATCCAAATGCTCTTGCCAATTTTATTATGGCCCTTGGAATTCGATTAAGTACTAGACCAAGAAGCAATATTTAAGTTAGGAGAAGATTCAACAAATAAATTAAACGTTAAAAAGTAAAATAGATATTATGGAATACTTTGTAAATCACAAATCGAAAACCATTTTTAATTCCAGTGAAATGTAACAATTTCATAAGAGTGTGGCATATGTTTATATTTTAATTATAATTCTCTATGTATATAATTACCACATAATAGGTGTAAATATACTAGTTCATTCATTTATTCACTAATATTGATATATATGTACATTTAATAAGTTGCTACATTGGCATTTTCTACTTCAATATGTAACAATTTGATAGACATTGATACTTAACGATAATACACATATTATGCGATAAAATGGGGAGAAAATAAATATTCTAATATTGACTTAGCTACTTCTTAGATACCTATAAGTATGTGTTTTAGGAAATCTCTTGTATTAAGGCGAATCATACTAGTCGATCCCTCTTGTTTTATAGACATTCCCCCAAAGTTTGGTTTGGCTGAGCTGAACTGAGCTGCTGAGGCTAGGCTAGGCCTAGGCAAAGCTGGTTGCATGTCGGGCGAGCGTGCATTTGCTGTCATATGCGGCAGCTTTTGGCTTTAATGGGGCAAGCAGCCGAAGCAGCCGCAATAGCGGCCACATTAGCGCCACAAGGAAGCAATGACAGCCTCAGTCTCCGTCTCCATCTCCGTCTCCGTCTCCGTCTCAGTTGCTCAGCCTCGGGTACCGTAATATGTACACTCTATGCCCAGGTAAATTTTGAGGTAAATGCAAAGACAGAGACAGAGACTGAGACTGAGACAGTTGCTTTGGATGTGGCTGAGGCTAAGTCAAAAGCAATAGGCAACAAGGTTGTTTGTCCGACATGATGATGAGTGTTTTAGGCGGCAACAACAACAACAACAACAACAACTACGATATAATCATGACTGCCCAAGATGTTGCCAAAGTGCGCATGTACGTATGTAAATGAGTATTGCAGTTGGAGATGGCGTCGGAGTTTGGAGCTTGGATCTCTGTACTTTGAAGCTGTCGATGCAGAAGATGATGATGATGATGACGATGCTGATGATGATGATGATGAGTCTGCCGCTGATGATGGTGTTGATCGGCGGCCGCTCGACGTTATTGTGCCAAGGTAAGAGATTGTGGCCAAATAGTTCTTTAAATAGAAGCACCAAAAAACCGAAAAAATCGACAAAAATGAGAAAAAAAAGTGCTGTTAAGTTAAGGATTTTTTTATGCCAGTCACCGCCAAAAAAAAAGATGATTTTTTAGCCGGTAAATCTCGACTAGCAGTTTCACAACTTGCATTAGAAGTCGATGATCCATTCGCACACACACACACACACACACACATATAAATGTATGGACACATAGCTGTCAGACTTTTAGCCAAAAGGTGAACTGTTGCTGCTGCTGCTGCTGCTGCTGCCGCCATCGCCGCTGAAGAATCCTTTGAATTGTCAAAATATTGTATGCCAGATTCACTCACGAGTTGCCAGTTTCCCAGCTTCGGTCATGGCCCAGGCCAAAACCAAATCTATAAGGAGTGAGCGGCCCACAAAACAAAAACAAAAAAAAAACAAAAAAACCCAAAACCAAACCAAAAACAAAAAAAAAGAAAGAAAAAGAAGGCACAAGAAGACTTTATATACTAAATATTACTACTACTACTACATACAAATCGATGCCGTTGCCGTTGCCGTTGCCGTTGCCATTGCCGATGCCGCGATGATACTCAAGAAACTAAATGGCAAACAAACAAAATGCAATAAATGTCCAGCTGAAGCTATTGACACATTTGCATTCACTGAATGCCATGCCGACGACGATGTTCAACCACATTGATAGTGCTATTGACGCGGCATTGCCGAGGGCGCTTACCTGCAAGAGTTGAGCACTTGCAATTTGCCACATAACTCCAAAACACACACAGAGATGCCGATGCCCAAATGGGTTAGTGCATGATTTCCTTTTAGTAGATAAATCAAAGTATAGAAAACTGTGACAAAACTCTTACAAAATGCCAAGCAAATTGTCAAATAAATTCATCATCATTCTACGACTATGTGTATAGAAAAGTTCAGCAATAAGTCTATATCAAAATTGTAAAAATGAAAGTGATATTATTATTGTTTAGTAAAGGATTTAGTAATAAACTATCAACCGAACTGTTATTTACAAGCCCTAGACTTAAGCTACTCGAACCTAGATCCGCCCCTTATAACTCTGCCAACTCAAGCACTAAATTTGACATTAATGTTAACTGTTTGATATTAAAGTTAAACCTGGCATTTAATACGGCTCGAGGTCAGGTTGTCTGTATGGCTATTTCATTATCAGCAGACTTTGCTAAAGAACTCCGGCCACGCCATGTGTTCAACGCTAAAACTAGTTGAGAATTGCAACTAAATAAAGTGAAAAATTAGCTATAATAGCTTGGTGTTGCCTTTGAAATAAACTTATATTTGAAGATTGACTTCGAACCGGGTTAAATGCAAGATTTCACATTTATTTTAACCATGAAAGTTGAAATTTTAAAAATTTTAAATATTTAGAAATGGCAATTAATGAATATCAAACGATTTTGAAGCCTTTAAAAAGCAATCAACAATCGAGATTAATATTAGATTTCGAGCCCAATTTTATTTTAGTTATATGACCATTCCGTGCCGGATTAACATAAAAACAAATCCCGAAATATAAATTATTCGGTTTTGAATGCATCATGTTTTTTAGAATTTCTGAAGATTAATTTTTGGTCAATTTGACATTTTTTCCAGCCTATAATTTGGTTGATTTTCAACAGATATCAAATTGTTTATGTATATCAATCAAAAGCGGAATTTAGTGTGTTTTAAAATGGCATTAAACTATTAATTATTTTAAAAATTTATTTTCAAAGCGATTTAAAAAAAAATAGTTTTTCTTTTACGAAAATTAACCAAATTTTAGTTTTAAAGGTTTTAATGCAAACTAAAAGTTTACTTTCTAATAATAATAAGAAAATTTATTTATGAATTTTAAAAATCGGTCAAAAATTGGCAGAGTTGTAAATTCACAAAGTTAGTGTTTTTAAGAGTATTCGAAATTTTTTTTTAAATAATCTTCTCTCAGACAATTTCTAACCAATTTCAAAAAGTTATGTATAGATTAAATTAGAATTGGATTTATTTTGAAATAGCATCAAAAAATTGTTTATATTAAAAATACATCACGAATTTTTGCGAAAATTGACAAAAAGTTTAGTTTTCCAAATTTCAATACAGATGATGAGACATTATTCTTTATTGAAAATAAAGATGACTTTTTAGATAGTCCAAAAATAGACTAAATTAAAATTTTATGAAATTAAAGTTTATTGAAATACTTTGCTGTTCTTTGGCATTTTCTAGTCTCTCTTAATTATTAGTGGGACTAACATTATAATTTGAAATTCCAAAGCATTTAAATGAAATATTATTTATCAATTTTACAATTAAGCAAAGTTTAGAGTTTTTAAGAAATTTTCAGAATTTATTAAATTAAATTTGTGACGAATTTCCGCTTAAAACTGTATTTTGGTATATATGTGATCAAAAGGCCCTTTAAGGCGCCAATCCGGCACTATGACAATTCCATATATCGATGTTTAGTGTTCTCGGGAGATCTTATTCTATTCATTCTGAATAAAATTTTAAGGGAATTGTTAACTTAAACTCGTTTCTACCATCAAATTGTGAAATATCAATAGATAAAAGTAAAATTATGAAAAGAAAGTAAAAGGAGTAGGAATGGAATAAAGGAAATAATGAAAAAATTCTATGGTAATTTACTTTTATTTATCAAGTATGAAATAAATATTCGCTTTAAGTAAAAGTATTGTTTTCTACAATGTTGAACAAATTGATTTAGTCAGAAAATTAAGATAGATTGGTCAAACAGTTTGATCTTAAATAAATAGAATCTTGAAATCAAAATAACACTTCCTCTTTTTAAATCCTTTTCTCTTCCTCACTCTCTCTCCCTTTCTCTCTCTCTCTCTTTCTTTTGGTCTATCTTTTGGTCTATCGGTCTGACTGCTGTGAATTTCACGACTCGCCAGTTAGCTAGTTGCCTGTCGCTGCCATGGCAAAAGATTTCCATGGGTTTTTGGTTAAGTTTACGTTTTTGTTTTGTAGTTTTGTATTTTTGTTTTGTTTTTTTGGTTTGAACAGGAAAAGTTCAAATTGCTTGAACTTTATGGTGTTCCAAATAGACCAGGGAGAGCGAGAGCGAACCCAGAGCCATAGAGCTGGACGGTCCAAGACGGACAGACAGACAGACAGACGGACGGACGGACGGACGGACGGACGGACGGACATACAAACTGAACAACCAAATCTGCTTACTGCAGGTTGTCCCTTTTTTGGCGGGGGCAGGCATGACCAAGTGCCAGTCAGGCATGCAACAGCGAAGACCCAAGCTCCATGGCCAGCGGTCATGAATTTGGAATTGGATTTGAAATCGTTCTATGACCAGAGTCCGATACTTTGGTTCGGTTTAGTTTTCGGGCTTTTGGTCAGACAATGATTTTGTGATGGTGTCTTTAGCTCCAACTGTGGTTACTTCGTCTTCATCATCATCATCATCATCATCGTCTGCTTATTTTGGAGTCTTGCAATCAAAAGTCAAAATCTTAGGTGGCTCTGGCCAAGAAAAAGGAAAACGTGATGCAGTAGGAAATGCTGACGATGACTTTTCGTCTCTGGCATCCGTCTCCTTCCTTTGTCTCAATGGGCACATGATGGCATTTTCGGTAGGTGAATGCAGAGAGGCTTCGACTCGGACTGTCTGACTGACTGACTGGCTGACTAACTGAGGAGCGTCTTTAACATGGACCTTAGCCATTAGCCAAATGGCACAATTGCTTTTATTGGCTGGCAATGGCAGCAGCAGCTTCTTTTGTGGCCGCTCCTGTTGACAACTTGAAAATTATTAACATTTTTGGGCTTGCCCCATGTTCCTCTGCCCCACTGCCTCTTGGTCTCTATGCCTGGCTGCTGCTGCGCCTTCGTCAGCTTCAGCATCAGCCAGCCGACTGGTCTGGTCTGGTCTGGTCTATTATGGCTAGCAAGATCGCCCCCAAGCCAGAAATTGTCTTCAGTCAAGTCTCGAGCCGTGTCGACTAGGTGGGAAATCTCGCACAATGCAGTGGCAAAGCTGCCCACAAGCTTTCATATTTATGGCATTGATTGAAGTTCAGCCAACGATTCCCATAAAAAACATAGAAAAAAATCAAATTGATCAAGTCGAGTTCTTTGATTTACTGAACAACTTTGTTGCATTTTTAATTCAATATTTGTACTTTGCATAAGGCAAGGCAAAGAGTCAAAAATTTAGTTTATACTCTCACTAAGAAACAAAAAGATACTCTTGCTAATGTAGTTTTCATTCAATATCGTTAATCCCATTAGATAAATCTTACATATCTAATGGATTTTGCACACATTTTGGCCAACAACAGATGCTGCAAGTAGCACAAAAAGAATGTACCTAGAAAAAGGAAAAAAAAAACTGTGTTTAAGATGTGTCCCCTAAGATGTCCCTTGATGTTCCCTGATGTTATCCAGCCAGCTAGTGCAATGTTCAGCTCTGTTAGGTCTTGCTTATCGTCCAAGTCCCAGATGAGATCACCGAAGATCACATTTTGGCAAATAACATTACCGGATCGGCCCCTTCCCCTCTCCCGATCCCTCTCTCTCTGTCGATGGTTCTGGTCCCCAATTAGAATCAATCACGTTCACAATGGCCAGCGGATCGGCATGGTCCCTCTCTCTCCCTCTAAGTAGATAAGCCATAGAAAAATGATCATTCTCGGAGCATCTTTATGTGGTTCGTTTTTTTTTTCTTCGTCCTTTCCGTCTGCGAAAATGAATCCTTGAAGCGGGGGCCGGTCGAGTTCAAGTTGATAAACCTGGGGTGGGGGGAAACCCAAGAGGTATTGTATAATATTTGTAAAAAACAAAAAAAAAGAGAAGAAAAAAAACCGCTAGGCATTTGTATTCCCAAGTATGTATGCCCATGTCCGTCGTCTTTCTTTTTGCTATTATGTTGTGTGTGCATAGCCAGGATCAAGGATCTCTGTGATGGCATAGTGGCAGGATGTTGGTACCGCTATAAAAACGGTCGAAGCGTCTTAAGTTTCCTTTTCTTTTGCTTTTTTTTCAACATTTCTTTTTTATTTTCGCTGAATAGAAAGCAGATATCATAGATGATTGCCGTGTGTAGGTGGATCCTAGAAAAAGGATCCCGCTAAATAAGAGGGAAGTAGAATGAATGCCAATACTGAGGGGCGGTGGAGGGGTCAATGCCATTGTATAAAGAGTATGAGAGCACACACACACACACACACAAATCGAAAGCAATTTTCTACAAACTTTCTGGCATCTAGAAACTAAAGAATTGTATTTTTTTTTTTTAAGCGAATTTATTTTGAAAGAGCCAAAAGTACAAGTGCAATGGAGAAACCTATTTCATCCTTTGTTCTCTTTTCAATTTGTCCTTAGAGTAACCAAGATAATTTAACCAAGACAGTTAAGTAAAAATATACAATTAGAATATAATACAATATTTTATAAAATTTCTGACCCACGATTTCTAAAGTCTATAGAAGATATGCGAAAAGATTGTAAAATGAGTCTACTGAATCTTTTCTTCCACAATTTCTCAATGTAGTCAAATATTTGTTCTTAAAAAAAAGAATTTAAAACCAATTTTATTTGCAATCTATCCCAAATCCACAAAACAAATATTATCGGAGGTAAATTTGAAAAGAGGGTGGGAAAAGAAATAGTAAATCAAAATTATTGTGTTAAAACATTAATAAAATCATTGTTAATTTAATGACGATTTTAGTTATTAATAAATCGCGTGGTTTTCGTGTATTTTGCAATAAAAAACAAATATTTCCTGTAAAAGTCAAACATTTAAAATTATAATCCGGAGCCCAAAATGTAAAAAAAAATTCAAAAATTAAAGTCTGTTTTCTTTAAACAATAAAAATGATGAATTTTATGAATTAAATCAAATTAAAATTAATTGATACACAATGACAGCCCTACCAAAACAAACTAACTAACTAACCAATTTCTGTGGCACACCCTTTTATTCCTGTTTTTACAGGACAGCAAAGTCTATCTATTTCTTATCCGAAAATAATAAATAATATGTCAAACGACGGGAAATTTAATTCACTCTTTTTCGTAGTTTAAGTATAGTTAGCCTTTATAATAAATTAGTGTCGTAAAATAAGACCAATTGTCTGTAAATTTGATCCTGCGGCTAAATTGAAAATTTGTGGTAAACAGTTCATTTTCCTTTCACTAGACTCAAAAAAAAAAAATGTTTATGGTCAAAAGGTGTAAAGTTAAATTGTAAAAAATTCAAAAATATCCTTTTTTTGTCGAGTCAAATTTTGGGTTTTTGCATCTAAATTTACTTTAAAAAAAAAATTATAAATTACATATATCAATTATCATTAAACAATATTATCGCATTAAATCACAATTTAAGGTCAAAAAAATATGTTTTAAAGATTTTGCCGCCACTATAAATTCGAATATTTTTCAAATCTCTTTTCGGATTAATTAAGTCATAGGCAAATTTAATATTTTCGGTGGTGGTGTCTGATTAAAATTTTGAATTTGAACTTCAGTCGCTTAAGGACAGACGAAAAAAGTACAAAAAAATTAGTCAAATTATTGAGATTTCTAAGTGTGTCCAGACCTACCAGACTCCATCCATTAATTTGATTAATAAAGACATAAATGAGATCATTTTCATAAATGACTCCTGTTGTCCGGGAGTAAATGGAAACCCCAGTCACGACTTCTCTTGATAATATGACTTTTTTTCTTCAATCAGTTTCTGATAGAATCATTTTTTTCTTTCACAAGCTCAGATATCGATAAGCTAATAATATCCAATTACTGGCATTAAAAGTAATAGTAGAATTTTATTTTATTTCAATTATATTGATTCTTTTTAGCCTGTCTATGCCAAAGGTGTATTCTTGGTTGGGGTAATTCAAATTGTTATTTGGAGTATTGAGAATATCCTTCGAAATACTTTGGGAGATATGAGCCAATTCTCTCCTCATGTGAGGCAAACTTTAAAATTCAAATGCGTTTTTTGAACGGGCGGGATAAAGTCCGTTATTCTGAACCAATTTCAATGAAACAAAGTGCAATCGACGCAGAATGGTCATAATTCTTGTCCCGACTTCAATCACATTTTTTGGGATTTTTTTTGTACTATTTTGTTATTTGTTCTTAGTCAAAAAATTGAAACATAACTCTAATAATTCTTTCCGTTTTTTAAAACACGCTCTTAACCAAGAATACCCCATTAAGATAACTCTATTAAATGCTGCGGATCTTCCAGATTGAAATTCATATCAATTTCAATGGGATTAATTCAAAAGAGAAGATGTGCCAAATAGAGGGATTATCTTTTAAATAACGTCTTACAATTGAAATTCTATGCTAAATTTATGATAAATTTCACACACAATCTGTTCAACCCATTCCATGCACTTGACCTTTTGGACCAAGCGTGAGAATATTGTAATTTCCATCGAGTAGAGTTCGTGCAGAGGATGGCAGAGGAAACGCCAGGCGGTCAATTTGGACAGGAGCACAACATGTGTGTTACAAATTTCCACTGCCGAAGAGAGGAAAACAAGTGAAAAGGAAAACGGAAAACGAGAGGAAAATTATGAAAACGGACAAAGGTAAAACGAACATGATTTCCGGTGATTCTCACAGTGTTAAACACACTCCCGCATAGCATCACAAGTGCACGGCAGCCTTCTCTGGGAGGGAAGGACAGACGCCTGTTTAGGATGCTGATCGCATTCGTATTCCTTTGGTATCTGCTTTTGATCTATTATTCCATTTTCAGCGTGTTTACAAACACATCACAGCTTCAGCTTCGTCTCTGGGTTGTAGTTCTATTCATAGAAATTTCTCTCTATCTTTTTTTTTTCCCATTTTTTGGCTACCTGATCCTCTGTTGATCTCTGTCGCTGACCCTTTGCACACTCAGGATTGAGGCGCGCACATCTGGTACCGTTAGAGAGGGAGATTTTTAGTTTTTGGGCCCAGCAGGTCATTGTTGGATTGAGATTGCACTTGGCAGCCGATTCATTTTCGGTGTCGACTGCGGTCAGTCCCACAACAATCACACACACACACACACACACATTTTGGACACTGACCTAAACAAAATCGAATCTTCTACAAATCCCTGTGCCTCGCAGGATAACAATAATAATAATGATGAGGATGATGATGATGACCAAAAATTGCTTAGCTCACCCTGCTGAAAAAGAAGAAAAAAACTGAATGATTGTCAGCGTAGCCGATCCGTGTAATTATTTGACGGCGAAAATCAAAAACTACCAGCGAGAGATAGATCCTTTTTCTTTCTTTTTTTGCGGATCTACACCTTAATTGCTTTACCAAAACGAAACTGACCTAAACCATCGGCAACACATGAAGAAAGGGAAATGCCCAACTAAACTAATGAAACTGAAATTGGACGTGCAAAAAGGCGGCTAGTGAGAGTCAAACGATTTGCCAATTGCCTGAAAAAATAATGGAAAATTTGTTGTGCGTAAAGAGTTGCTGGGATAAGCCTTGGGATTTTCGAAATCGAATAGAGAATCAATTGAATCAGTCAAAAGAAAAGCAAACATTTAAACACAGAAAACTGATGATATTAAATATCTTATCACAATCGATTAAGTCATAAATCAATATAAAGTTAGTGCCATATTTCAATTTATAAGAAGCTTTATGATGTATATTTCAATTTAAAAATTACTTACTTATAAGTATTTGTGATTCAATGTCTTGTATATGGGTAAAGTAAACCAAAATCTTCCTTTTTTTTTTGCATTATATACATATTAGCTTAAAGAGTTGATATTTTTGGGTAGAATTAGAGTGAAGAAAAGTTAATTTTTTCAAAATACTTGTAATTGATTTTAAGATTGTATATATCATACACTTTATAGTTTTATAGGCTTATAAGAAATAAGTTAATTGACCACCTTTAGAGTTCAGTAATTTGCATTTCATAGATATCTCTTTGTTATTTTTGCTTAATTACTAATGTAATGACTAAAATTCTATATTTAATTGCGCTGGAAAAAATGTTGTGTGAGTGAGCCCAGAAGAATCGTTTTTAAAAAAAGGACAAGGCCAATATGGAAAAGTTATAAGGCTACTAAGAAAATTTCACATATTTTATTTATGCAAAAAATTCTTCAAAGTTTAAAATTCTCACACAATTCGCAGATTTTTATCAATGATCTTTTAAGCCAAGTCTATTTCAACATAATTTTACAATTAAACAATCTCAATCTCTCTCATTAAATTATTTGTTGTTAATGCTAGAAAAAAATTATTTTGTTTAAATTTTTCAAATAAAATGAAGTAAGTAAGTCGTCTCGCCGACTTGGTATACCATACACCAGCAAAACAAATATTTCAAATTTATAATATCAAATGCATTTTCGTATTTTTAAAAAATTCTGTTCACATGGTTTTTACAAGCATATCTTAGTATTTCGCTCATTCAAGCATACGAGCACTCTAGCGCCCCCACACAGAAATTTGAAATAAACTTGATCAGTGTAAGGGACTATCGTTAAGGAAATAAGTGTTAAAGCTATGGATTGAATTTGAAATAAACTATTAAATTCCGAACCCGAATCGCCACAGAAAAACACAAAAGGCAAAGAAACTAAAGCTAAAGTCAATATAGTCTTCAGATTGAAAAAAGTGGGGGTGAATGTGTTCGGTTTGAGGCGATATTCTGTCACATGTGTGTCCATTTGGAGAAGTTTGCCCCAGCTGCCGTTGTTCTATCTCTCTCCCTCACAGAGAGACAAACTCTTGCTTAATTGTGGCTCAGTGGTTCGAGTGGAGCACTGAGGCCTGCATCCGCTTGCTAATGATGCCACCAATGCATTGGCTGCTGTTGCACTTTGATTTATTTGGACGCCTCTCAATTCCCACGACAGAATTATCCAGAAGCCAGAAACAAGAAGAGCAGTCGTATGCAAGTATCTTACATCCTGTACCCGCGAATATTGAATAACCGACCCGACTGGGATGGAATGGTATTGCATATTTTTCAATTCTTGTCAATGATTTTTGTTTCCCCTTTTTTTTTATTTTTACATATGCATCCTTGTCCCAAGTGGTGCATCCGTGTTAGTCCTGGCGAAAGGGCTGCGCAAAAGTTTACCCCTAATAAACCGGAACTAATAGAAAAAAAAACTATTCATCACACACAGACGCACACACAAAACACACACGGACATAAAAAGGTCATAGACAATTTTTTATAGGCATTTGACATGGATCACATATTCATATATCTTTACATATATATACATTCCTATATTTCTTTTTTGTGATTTTTTTTTTTTTCGTTTTGTTCTCGTTGCATCTCTTTTTGAGTCTTCCGTTTCTTGTTTCATTAGTTGACTATAATTTATTAATTTACATGCGTCCTTTGCATACAAGGGTGAACCATGAGGCAGGGTGTTAGCATCTAGCCAGGGGTAGAGGTAGATATAGAGGCAGAGGCACAGAATGAGGATGAGGATTTGCCGCATCTTCAGGGTAATTTCAATCGATGACCCGCGCAACTCATTTCGCCAAAGTCAACCAACATTTTTTGGCCACCCCATTCCCAAGGTTCACAGGTCCAGGTCATGTAGGTACAATCGAACAAAAAAAATGCATATAATAAAAAATAGACAAGCAACAAAATAAAAAACAACAAAGGGAACTATCGGAGGGTTGTGATTTTATAATTCCTACGCTTTGCATATGAGAAAGGGAAATGGAAATAAGAAGAGAGATTGATAAGGGAAATGCGATTTATGCTGGTTGACCAAATTTGAAAATGATGCTATGTGAAATTTTTAATTGAACAGGACAAACTTTAAAAAATGATTAACTAATGATTTAAACTCGTGACTAAATGTAGTAGATAACACTTAAAGGGAAACTCAGATTGCATCGTTTCTACAATAACCTAAAGTCAAGGAACTCGAGGAACTCAAGCCTATATATTTCCTAAACCGTATGGATAATATCGAAAGATATTGAGTTGGCCTTTTTAATGATATATGTTATATATGAAAATCATGTGCAAACTTTACGAGCTGCATTAAACTCAAAAAATTTTAATTTTTATTCATTTTTAAAACACTCAGTGTCTTTTTTAAAAGTAAAAAAAATATCTCAAATTTTTCTTAAGCATTGAGTTGAAAGATATTACGTTGATGAAATAATTGAGCTTTGTGCTATCATCAATATAATTAAAAAATTAAAAAGAATTAAAAAAATATTTAAATATTAAAGTAACCCATGATTGTTACTTTGGCTCGAAAAAAACATTCTTTAAATCCTACTTTGACACAATTGGTCTAAAAATAATTAGAAAATTTCACATTTTTTATATTATGATACATTTGGTCAAAAAACCAAAGAGCCTAGGGCTAACTTCGACCGCACCGAGGTTCGTATACCCTTTCCAGTTTTTTTTTTTTTTTTGGTAATATTTCCGTCAACATGAAAGAAGGTTTTATTCAAAAAGCACAAAAAGGAACAGTATCACGTCATTTGATCATAAGTTTATTTGACAGCTATATTATATAGATATCCGATTTTTAAAAAATTTGGCACAGTCATTAAGAGCTTCATTAAACTGACAAATATTAAATTTAAGAGCAATCGTGTGAAAAGTAACAAAGTTACTGATAAAAGTCACTATTTTCTACCGATCGTTTCTATCAGAGCTATATGATATGGTTATTCGATCTTTATCAAATTCAGTACAGTCATTAATAGCTATACAAAACTAAAAAATATTAATTTTTATGACAATACCTTAGAAAACAACGAAGTTATTGAAAAAAGTCACTATTCACGACTTTGTCATTTGTATGAGAGCTATATGATATAGTAGTCCGATCCGGCTGAGTATGACACATACAACCCGTGCAGTATACACTAGACTACATACAAAATTCAATAAATTTTGTAGCTTTAAGGGTCTAGGAGGAGTTCGCTTTGATTCAGACGGACGGACAGACGTCTCGTATTGCTGATCAAGAATATATATATTTATTTTATGTATATGGTCGAAGATGCTTCCTTCTATGGGCTGCACCCTTCTGACCAAAATTAATATACCCTTTTTGCAAGGGTATAACAAATATTAACTCTTATATCAAAATGTGTCATATGACACACTAATTACTGTTAGACTCTGACTTATCATTATTAATGTTGTATTTCGAAAATATTAATATTGTTTTAAAATGTGTAAATATCCAAATGAATTCAAAGCTAGATTTATTAGTGGTCATGTGACTCATCTTGATAATAAGAGTTATAGGAAAACTCGAATCGAGTGCCTAAAAACTAGATTTTTGGGGAATATGTCAAAAAGAAATAAACGGAAATCACCTTCGACTTCAGATTATTATAGATACGTCTTCCATTCGGAGGTTCACTCAATGTCATTTTTTTGTGTAAATTATTCTAATTAAATGAATTAATGTTACTTACATTTTGCTAATTTCAAATGTTTGTAGACTACAGTTACACCTATAGGTATACTATATACACCTGTACCTCGCTTTACACGATAAATATGTTCCTGATATAATTCAAAAAATGTTTATTTTCATGAGGAAAACCGTGTAGAGTAAAACTGATTATAAATAATTGAGCTGTAATTTCATAAAGTTTATAAGCTATAAAACAAACTTTTTCGCTATTAATAAGTATTGTTCTTTTTTTAGAAAAATAAACCAAATTAATTTTTTTGTTGTCTATTCTATTTGTTCACTTCTTCAAATTTTTCTAATGGAAGATTAACTTCTTTTTGAAATTCAAAACCACGATCTAAATTGACATCTTGAGAAAATTCAATCGAAAGCAAAAATTTCAAACTTAATGAAGAATTTAACAAATTTAACTAATATAAATAAATTTTGCATTAATTTATTACCAGTTTTAAAAATTCACATCCAAAGTAAAACAAGTACAAAAATTCCTTTTTCTTCCCTACGTTTTATTTTAATTACTTACTTACTTGAAAAAAAGAGTTATAAGGCATTGACTTTTGATCTTATATATATCGGTTCATATTTGGAAAATGATCGAAAAATGTATAAGAACCAATATAGTTGACAACTGTAATATTTCGAGTACTGATTGTACTTTTTATCTTTGATTATTGACGACGGCTTAGCCAATTTCGAATTTGGCACCAACTTTAGTACTAATCAAAAGCCATAAATTTTAACCTTTTTGAAAATTAAAAAGTATCTAGACATTTGGTTTCATTTTTACTTTACGAATATCATGTTCAACACAAGAAAATTGTCCATATCCTGTTGGAAAATGGTTTCCTAGCTTTCTTTCTACTACCTTATGAACAAATTTGGCTGTAAGTGCATTGGGCTTATTGTTTGGGAAGTTATTTTCAAGACATTATCTCTCTTTATTGTAAATTAAAATTAAAATACAAAATAATTTGAAGCTGCTGATGGAATCCCTATAGACCGTTCGATAGGATCAGGACAAAATGGGGATTTAGCCTTTTAGCCTCTATTAAACTTGCGTCTGACAATGAGATTGAACAGAATAGGAAACTCTAAACAGAGAAGTTATTTTAAATAGTAAAAGCAAAGAAAATGCAATGAAAATTTGCCTTTATTCTTATTGTGAGCTAAATATTGTTATTAGGTCCAATTTACAGATTCCTTTCAATGTGATTGATTAACGATTTCTTTGCTTATTTGCCGCCTTTGGATGTAAAAAGAAAACTCTTCCATGCGAAGGTCGATCGCCATTGAACTTGACTTTGACGACGACGACCCTTGAAATATATATATATCTATTTTTTTTTTGGTACCAAAATAGACAGCTAGATATTCTAATGATGGTACAGTCCACAACACACACACACACACACACACACTCACACACATACTGCCAGATGGATCCAAAAACACATGTATATGCAAGTGACTAAAATAAACATGCGCATCCGTTGGATACGAACTAAATGATTGCCATCTCTTTTCTTTGTATAGCCGATGACCGTGAGGATGCCACTGAGGCGACAAACTCCTGGGCTCTGGTTCTGACTCCCTGCGTGCGTAATTCCCGTTGCCCTTGTGTGTGTGTGTGTGTGTGTGTGTGTGTGTGTGTGTGTGTGTGTGTGTGTGGAGGGTGGGACCGTGTTGCTCCTGCTTGTGGTGTCCGCATTTCTTGCAGCATTTTGCTTTGGTTTGGTTTGGTTTGGTTTGGTTTGGTTCTTTTTCCCCTTCCTTCGCCCCTTCCTCTCTGCCATTCTGTTACATGGACACGCACATGTGCGTCCCGACTGAGGCGTGGGCATGGACCGTAGATGAAGATGCGCCACCACTACCAGCACCAGCAAAGAACAACAACAACCAGAAGAACAGCGGCGAGTGCGTTTGACATTGACATGGTTGCTGCTGTTTCTGCCTAGTCTTCTGTTTACTTAATGTCATTTCGTATGTATTTCATTTATTCAACCGTCCGGCAGGGCCGCCGCCGCATCTTTGCTGCCCCCGCCCCCTGATCCCCTCTTCCCCACACCGACTCTTCTTTTGTTTCCCATCTTGTTCTCGCCTTCACTTTGGATATTGATGCGCCACAGAAGTCGCGGAGGGTGGCTATTTTTAGTGTCCGATCTTCCATATAAATATATGTACATATATATATTTTCTTTTCGGTTTACTGTACTTTTCATTTCCCCAAGCATCACTGTTCAATTCCAGTTCATTTTGAAGTCATTAGAAAGAAGTTTATTAACCAAGATGGTCAAATCAAAGTTGTTGTGCTCTTTCTTTAAATGAAAACTTGGTAATAAAATATAGATAAATCTTGGTCGAAACTCCTCCTCTATTTCCGCTAGTAACAAGTTTTCTTGTCTAGTTTCAAATAAATTAAATTTGTCTATCTTTGAGAAACCTGTTAAACTTAATAACTTGAGCTATTTAAAACAAGGATTATCTACAAGTGTTTAGCAACTTGCTAAACAAAACTTTTTGTGATTTTTTTCAAATTTTCATCGCAACAAATGTCAAAACAAAATAAAAAATATTTTAAAATATTTACTCAACAATTTAATAGCATCACTTAATAATATAAATTGATGATTTTTTCATAAAATATTTATCTAGTTTTTTTTCAAGAAAAAAAAAAGATGTAATCAAACTTGACTCAACAAAGTTCTTTAGAATTGGTCATATTACAAATCTTGGAAAGACATCTTCCGTATATCCCCCCGTTCCGGCTTGTTGGGCCGGAATATCAACAAAATCAAACCTTAACCTATGTTTTTTAATGTTTTCCTTATCGCATTTTGCTTTATTACAAATTTTCGAAATATTCAAAGCTCATTATTAAAATGATATCTTATTAACTCGATAGCAGCATAAGAGACACGGCCTATCTAATTCACGATTCAAAATATAATAATTTTATCATATTTAAATTTTTTAAAACTCTTGTATTTGTTTGGGTTTTTACAAAATATTTATACATGCTGCATTTTTTATTCTTAACTAAAATACTAAAATTACATTCCATTAACTCATTTATTAAATTCCAACATAAGTCTGAAACCATGTCCTGACAGTGTAATTATTATCTGAGATAGTTTTGTGTCTCCTTAAAATTTTTTTTTTCAAATTTCCATAAGTAAATTCAAGGACGTAGTCGGGTATTAGGGGGATAGGACAGAGCTTTAAATTTTAACTATTTTTTATTTTCAATTTTATAGAAAAATTTCGTTCAAATTTTGTTTTTAATAATTCATTTAGTTCAATTTATTTCAAGAAAATCTTTTTTTACCTTTTTTTGAGAAGTTTGGCTACCCCCTTTGTTTATATTCTGGCTACGCCTTTGAGTGAAAAAAAGCATCCCAGGGAAGTTTTCGTATTCTGTGCAATTACTTAAGGATATTTAGCATATCTTCTTCTTTCTAGCATGGACTTAGATTAAAATTAGTTTTCTGTGGCCATCTTTATGTGATTGAAGCTCAATAAAATATACATCCAATAATTTGTTGTTTTAATGAAAGTAATATTACTTGGAATGGAATTCTCAAATCAATTCCTCAAATTGTCCTCTTTTTCTCCCTCTCTCTCTCTCTCTCTCTCGCTATTACACACACACTTATTGCAACCTTTGGTTATCCTTGTCCATTTGCCATGTCCATTTGACTTTGACACAAAACACAAAAAGGAGCTGGCAGCGAAAAATATAAAAACCATAAAACAAAAGATTTGAAATAACAAAAAGGAACAGATCCCGGCAAATTGTTCTATTGACATCCGATTCATTTGGTTGCGGCAATAAAATCAATTTCGGTTTCCATTTCGCTTGCTGGTCTTATGACCACAAGAGAGGGCGGGCGTGAGGTCCCTTTCTAAATGCTCTTGTCTCTCTCTCTCTCTCTCCCTTTCTCTCATATGCAAAAAATGGAAAAAGGCACACGCGATTTATCTAATCCATATTCAAATTTCGGACAATCCAAACCCCGCTCCTTCCCTCCTCTCTCTCTCTCTTACCAACCACTCTGTTGAGTCCTTTGTTATGCAGCCGGCCGCTGTCCGTTAAATGCCACTTTGTTTGCGGTTGAGATTTATTTTTATTGAATTGCAGCCATCAAAAAAGGAAACAGAAAAAAATTTAATAAGTGGAAGGAAAAGCAGAGATGGCAAACACACACACACACACACACACACACACAAAAATTAGCAGCCCTTGAGGGCTAAACACAATTGTGCCAAAAACGTAATGCAAATCTTCTATGTACACAATGTTAGGAGAATAGTTTTAATTTTTTTTTTCTGTTTCTGCATATGTTTTTGCATGACGAGGTGGAGAAAGAAAGGAGAAAGAGCAGGGGACTTACCTTATATTTTCAATATTATACAACTAAGGCCAGCTTCTGATAAAATTAGATTCACTTTCTCTTTCTGATTTGCTTTAACTAGTTTATATCATTTGAAAATTGAAACAAACCAAACAAAATAAAAGAGTCAACGCCAGATAAAAGGTTAGCGCGTTTTCGATTTTTTAACTTTAAATTTTATTTTCTCGGCTCCCAAGTAATTTAATATAATTCTTTTTTCAGCATTTTTTTTTTTTTTTTTGCTTAGCTGGGATTTTAATAATGGAAGGCGTTGAAAACTATCTAATTTTAGTCGGATTTTTATAAAACATGTAACATTTGACTGGATATTTAAGTTACTTTCTTACGTAAATCAAAAAAAAATTACTTTAGTATTAATTGGTGTCGTAAAGCGGCGTCAAGCCAAAAGACCTCAAGAATTACATACAAAAATCCAAAATTTTGAAAAAATTTAAAATTTTTTGGTATGCAGTTTATCTCAGATTACCTAGATCTACAACTTCTTCGAAGAATACACATCTCAAACCATAATATTAAAGTTTTGGAAAGACTTTGCTAAACTATTGACCAGCTGAAAAGGAGAGTTGTTTGTTTGTCAAATGCACCTGTAAAAAAAAAAAACGTCGAAAGCTGGCAATTTACTTAAATTTGGTCATAATCTAAATACAATTATCAACAAACTACTGAAAAAATTATTTTGTTTAATTACTTGGTAGCCAAGAAAATCAAATTCAAAGTTAAGAACCCAAAACGCGCTAACCTACCTACCTAACTTTATGTGTTTTTTTATATCTGGAGACCTGTCAAACAAAAAAGTTTCATCAAGATAAAAATTCATATGTAATTCATTATATTAAATTGTGAAAAAACACTCAAAACTTATTCATTTACTTAAGCTTTAACTTAAAACGCAACTAAACATCCACGATCCGATGGAGGTGTTTTATTTGCACAAGATGACAACTTTGGCCCGATTTACAACCAAAGTGGTCAGGAAAATATTATGTCCTAAATATTATCAGCTGTTTCGTTGTATCTTATTGTAAATTGTAAAATGAGAGAAGTGAAGTGACAGAAAGATGAGGAAAGATAAGCTGAGAAAAATCCAACAGAACACCAAAAAAGTTCGTGTAGTGAGTGAAGCAGTTACTAATTGTAAGATGAATAAGAAAAAAGCTTCGAGAGGAAACAAAAATCTAGAGTATATATAAATCTAGTATATTAGTAGAAATAAATTTACCAATGATTAGTTTATGAAGAAAGCGGATGCCAAATACAAGCCAACTATTATGAAGTAAAGGTAGATGAATAAGAAGAAGAAGAGTAGGAAAGGTAGGCAAAGATTCGTATCGCAGTTAAGACCGGTCGTAATGCAAACTTAAGGAACTGCTTTTATACCGATTCAATACTTACACTAGCCTAGCCATGGAACCCCCAGAGACCTTCTGCAAAAACCCGAACGTTCGTACTCTCTAGGTGAGCGTGGCCGAGAAGACAGAGCACTTAGATAAGAAAGGTTTGTACACTTCTTTAGTTCGCCCTACTCTGGAATTTTTTGGCCCCAGTGTGGAAACTTAATCAAAACCGTGGACGGAGTTCGAAGAAGGGTCTTTAGAGTCTGAACACTTCCCGAAATGTCAGTAATTCGAATCATTTTCCATCTATATCAACTCTTTATAGCAACAACTAGGGAGTTTTCTTTAAATTCTCATTCTCAGTCTCTGCAATCGAAAATTACTAAGATTATTGATACGAAAATCTTAATTTTTTCAATCGGACTTGTTCTTGATTAAAACTAATTGAAGACGAAACTCGAACTAGAAAATGTAGTGGAATTTTTCCCTATTTTGGCAAGCCTAACTAAGTTTACTGAATAAAAGATAAACCGATTTACTCTCCATCTAACAAACAATTGATGCAATTCCGTTATAGGACCGACATCTGCTTTCTATCAGCTATAGTTAACCCATTCTTACTATACAGATTTCATATGTCTGGGTTGTTGTGGTGGGTGGTCAGGCCAGACGAACGAGCCATTCATTGCGGATTAAAGAATCCAAAGACGAGGCTAAAGGTCTGTGTAGTACGTGCAAAAGACTCCAAAAAAAAACTGATCATATATCCCTATATGCCGATTTATTATTATTAAACATGCTGGCAGGCTCTTTGGTCCTGGTGTTGGTTGTTTTTTCTTCTTGTGTCTTCGTTTTTTTACGAGTATTTGCGTCAGGACAATGCCCAAGCGAAAGGTCAGCTCATTGGAGTGTGTGTGTGTGTGCTTGTTTGGGTTTTGCTTGTTATTTCAGCTCTTCGTTAGGTTTTTTTCCTCCTTTTTTTAGGTTCTATTGTTTGGCATATTTTTTGCGGTTTTCATGTAATCTCACGTTTGACGTATTGGTTTCAATGGCCCAACAATTGGGTGGTCCAGATCCAGGTCCAGATTCTGGCAGCGGCAACACGTTCACTTTTTTCTCTCTCCTCTCTCTCTCTCTCTCTCTCTTATTTACTCCAACCAAATTGCCCTCATGCAGGAACTCGAAATCAATCAGCTGGCTAAGAGTATTCGCTATGGCCCGCCAACCGCTGCTAATTGGACGCCCTCGACATCAAACATCACAGACACATCACAGACATATCACAGATATTTCTATATCGTCACATCATCGTTCACACAATCAGGACTATTGTCTTTCCGTATGCAAATTGGCAAACTACTCATAAAACATTGTTGCCCACAACACACTTGTCAAGCAATTCGATTTGCATGATGCAAATTATTCCTCTCTTCCCTATATATCCTTCAATATACATATATATATAGTGGTGCATCGAAATTGCTTGGCTTCGATTCCCATTTTCCCACCCTCGCTCTGTCCCCCTCTCCCTCACTCTCTCTCTCTCTCTCTCTATCCCTTGTGGGGTTGAGAGTGGTGGGAAATTGACAGACTTGATGCAAATTTTTGCGCTCTTAAAACGAAATACTTTATATTTTAAATGATTTATTTAGAAAAAAGAAAATTTGTTAACCAAAAAATTATAATCTAATGTTTGTCTTAAATTTCCTTAGAATCAGTCGAACTAACTATCTAAGCTTCTTAAATTTTTTAATAATAAGGAAAATTAAATTTTTGTTTATAATTAAAAGAAAATATATTCTACAGAAAACTATTTCGAATATTATCTAATATCTGAAAACACAGAAAAGCCTTAAAGTTTATTTTGAAAAGTTGTAAATGGAAAAAGAAAATTATGTTAATGTTTTTCCCTTAAAGTGATATTTGATATTCCAAAAGTAATATTTTTTCTAAAATTTCAATTTTCAAATTCAAAAATGAAGTAAGTAAGTCGTCTCGCCGACTTGGATATACCATACACCAGTAAAACAAATATTTTAAATTTATAATAACCAATACATTTTCGTATTTAAAAAAAACTGTTCACATGCTTTTCACAAGCATATCTTAGTATTTCGCTCACTCAAGCATACGAGCACCATAGCGCCCCCACCAGCCAACGGCCAACTCCGGCCATATGGAAAAACGTTTATATGCATAACTTGGCTATTTTTAGTCCGATTTTGATCAAATTTGGTATTTTGCTGAACATTAGTATCAAATTTAAGTGTGCTAAATTTGATTGCACACGGTAGAAAATTACGGGAGATAATCGAGTTTTTTCAAATTACGGGGGCGGAGGGGGGCGTGGCAAAATCTTTACACATCAAAAATGTGCGCAATTACTAAGCAAATATTTATACTAACTATGGTGTCTCTAGTTGAAATAGTTTTTGAGAAAATCGGTTTTATTTAATTTGCGGGGGCGGTAGGGGGCGTGGCAAAATTTTTACAAATACAAAATGTGCGCATTTACAAAGCAAATATACATACCAAATTTTGTGTCTCTAGTTGCTATAGTGTTTAAGAAAATCGGTTTTATATCATTTGCGGGGGCGGTAGGGGGCGTGGCAAACATTTGAAACAAACTCGATAAGCGTACATATGACACGAGTCTACATACTAAATTTGGTGGCTCTAGCTCTTATAGTCTCCGAGATCTAGGCGTTCATACAGACGGACGGACGGACGGACGGACGGACGGACGGACGGACGGACGGACAGACGGACGGACGGACGGACGGACGGACGGACGGACAGACGGACATGGCTAGATCGTCTCGGCTGTTGATGCTGATCAAGAATATATATACTTTATGGGGTCGGAAAAGCTTCCTTCTGCCTGTTACATACATTTTAGCGACTTTAATATACCATTTCACCCTATGGGTGTATGGTATAACAAGTACGATCCGAAAAATCATAGGTGTTCTAAGATCTTATTATAGTAGGCTACATTAAATAATACTAAGTATGTATAAAATATCTAATATCTGTGTTTTTAAAATCGAAAATCAATTTTTTGCTTCTTTCTTAACTGAAATAGGTTCCAAAATGCATTTTCTTATCTTGTGTTATCTATTTTTTTTTTTATTGAATAAAAATTGAATGAATATTGTTTTTTTGATTATTCATAGTTTATACTCGTAATCGTAATCATTTTAAGTTGTATTAAAAAAATTACATGAAAATAATTACATCTTAACTATTAATTTTGAGTAAATTAAAAATAATAATCCATTAAAATCTTTTCTTGATAAAAAAAATCGAAAAATATGAATTACATTTTTTTTTGTCTAAAATAAAACTTACTTTTGAAAAACGGCTTGTATGTCAAATATTTAAAAAATATTTTTGCATATCCTTGAAAAGGGATTCAAGGACTAGCCATCCATGTAATGTTCTTTTGTTATGTCCGTTTTAATACCAATATAATCATTGTTTTCATTTTTCAGACCCTTTTCAATAACAAAAGCTAATCATTTTATTTATTTAGCTGGGGGCAAGTCCTTTTATTCCATTTCAAGGATGTGCAAAAATATTTTCAAAATATTTGACACAAAAGTTTTGTTTTCAAAGTGAGTTTTATTTTGGGCGAAAAGAAATAAAACATAAGATTTTTAATCATTATTTTTGGTTGTTTTTTGTGACTAAGAATTAAGATTCTTTCTTGAAGAAAATAAAAAAAAAAATTCTTTAAAAACCATTCCATTCCTTTCTAAGTCGTCTTAAAGTAAATGATATTTTATTTACCAATCATAATTAAGGTCTTAAAACTTGTTTCCCTGAGATTTTTGAACGATTTTGAAAACAAGCTGAACCATCGGTTACGTTTTCATTATATGACACGATTTGCACAGTCCCGGAAGAGCATCTAAAAGGATTAATTTATGGCAACAGTTGTTTGTTTAATTTTTGTAAATATTCTGACATTTTTGAGAATGTTGCTCTTGAAAATTGTTTATGAAAATGTGGCACAATGACATAAATTTATTTAGCACCAATCTCAATACTCAACACACAAACCAACATGGGTGTAAGCTAGACGGAAAGAGAAAGGAATGCTCCATGGGGGCATTTCAAGAAGAACTAACTACGCCCATGTGAAGGAAGAAATGTGCACGTGCATTTGAAGTTGGGCTACTGGGAATTTTCGGATAATCAGTGTACAGTATTATATCGATTTGAGTGTGTTGCCGTTTTTCTAGATTTTTGAATTGCTTCGTTGAAAGACAATTTCAAATGACGGCACTGACATTCAAATCCGGGAACGGACAGAAGCGCCGTTGGCGACGACTGAGGCGACCAACTGCAGGATGTTTATCATTGTCACTCGAATATTTCAAGTTGTTTTTCAGTTGCTCTTGTTGGTTGGGGGTGGTTCTCACAGTACACACACACGCACACGCACACCAACACACACACACACACACACACACACATAAATTAGAGCACTATGATCCCAGTATAATAATAAACACACGCTCCAACCTTCAAAAACGAAATTCCGAGCTCAATCAATTGGTATTTTTAGCATCTTGAGCTACACACACACACACATACACGCACACAGATGGGTTTGGATCTGACAAACCGTTGGGCTCTTCCTTTTTCCTTTTCTTTAGTCAATTGGAGGAGGCATTAGAAAACAAAAAACAAAACCTGAAATATGAGATTAGGTACAGTTTTGTACAGTTTCAAATTAATTTGTGATCCAAACCCTGAAAAACTCACAAATCAAAACACAAATAGTCTCAAATAAATTGTAATTGACTTTTGACTATTATCAAAACAATTTTCTTCATTTAATTTTTCGATACACTAATAAAATTAATAATTAAAATAATTATGTAAAACACGAAATAATTGAAAGGAGTTTGCCTTTGAATTTGTTTTTAAATTCAAAATTTTGGTGATGCTTTGTCTAAAAAAATAAAGATTTCAAATCGAATTGGGCCAATAAATTAATTTGGAAATGAAAATGAAAGAACATATCTAATTTCAATTACGACAAATTTATTCGGCCTGAATAAATATCTCAAGGAAATTCTAAAGACCCCAAGCCTGAGAAATATTACGAAAGTCGCTAAAGCATTTGCAATCTAAAGAAAATATTTTTTTTATTAAAAATTGAGGTTTTTTTTTGTAAATATCATTGTGTATATATTTAATAAAAAAAAATATTTTTTAAATGCTTAACAGATTTTATTGCTTTATTTTTCATAGAAAAGAAAAATAAGAATCAATATTATTTGAATATTAATTCATTGATTGCTTCTTGCCTTCAATTTGTAAAAATGCAGTTTCGAAAATATTACTTTGTTTTGTGTTTGAAACCTTGGGAGAATATTACCAATTTCTTTAATTAATTTTTAATAATTGAAATTGATTTGCTCTGTATTTCTTTTTAATCCTAAAACCCCTTTTAAATTTTGCAATGTGAATTGTTTATATTTACTGAGTTTAAATTAGAATCTAGATGGATAGCAATATGTTATAAATTTATTTAATAAAAATCATTTTGTCTGGGGGTTCTGGGGCTAGATTAACTTTTTTTTGCGGTATAAAGTCCAAGAGGTCCGAAATTTTGCAAACAAATTAATAGGACTAAAAATGAAGTAAGTAAGTCGTCTCGCCGACTTGGATATACCATACACCAGTAAAACAAATATTTTAAATTTATAATAACCAATACATTTTCGTATTTAAAAAAAACTGTTCACATGCTTTTCACAAGCATATCTTAGTATTTCGCTCACTCAAGCATACGAGCACCATAGCGCCCCCACCAGCCAACGGCCAACTCCGGCCATATGGAAAAACGTTTATATGCATAACTTGGCTATTTTTAGTCCGATTTTGATCAAATTTGGTATTTTGCTGAACATTAGTATCAAATTTAAGTGTGCTAAATTTGATTGCACACGGTAGAAAATTACGGGAGATAATCGAGTTTTTTCAAATTACGGGGGCGGAGGGGGGCGTGGCAAAATCTTTACACATCAAAAATGTGCGCAATTACTAAGCAAATATTTATACTAACTATGGTGTCTCTAGTTGAAATAGTTTTTGAGAAAATCGGTTTTATTTAATTTGCGGGGGCGGTAGGGGGCGTGGCAAAATTTTTACAAATACAAAATGTGCGCATTTACAAAGCAAATATACATACCAAATTTTGTGTCTCTAGTTGCTATAGTGTTTAAGAAAATCGGTTTTATATCATTTGCGGGGGCGGTAGGGGGCGTGGCAAACATTTGAAACAAACTCGATAAGCGTACATATGACACGAGTCTACATACCAAATTTGGTGGCTCTAGCTCTTATAGTCTCCGAGATCTAGGCGTTCATACAGACGGACGGACGGACGGACGGACGGACGGACGGACAGACGGACATGGCTAGATCGTCTCGGCTGTTGATGCTGATCAAGAATATATATACTTTATGGGGTCGGAAAAGCTTCCTTCTGCCTGTTACATACATTTTAGCGACTTTAATATACCATTTCACCCTATGGGTGTATGGTATAAAAATATTTTGAATTACGGGTTTCTTTAGTTTAAGAGAAATAAATAAATGTGGTCTAAAGTGTCATTATCGAAAACTTACACTCTAGATTAAGCTAGTTTAATCTCAGTTTAGTCTTTATTTTATTATGTATTCCATTTAAGGCATGGGACATTTACATATTACCTATTTGCATATTTTCTAAAATCTCGTAAATAAGAATGAATTTTTAACCCCTTGACCAGATTATATGTATGTACACTCATACGTTGTTGTTGTGGTTGTTGTTGCCATTGCAGGCCCATCCCTAAGCATATGTAGAAATGGCCATGTGTGTGTTTGTGTGTGAGTGTGTGTTTGTAGCCACAAAACCACCCCAATTGCTGCCAATTCGAGTCGAGCCTTCCAATTGGCATTTACATTTTTGCCCCCCGATTCATCTGATTGGGTATAGCTCGGCGCCACTGAGCCAATTTCAATTAAACCAACTAAACAGTCTGAAAAGGAGTCAAAGTATTCGTTTATGATAATTAATTGACTCACTCTTTAATCTCATTCAATCGATTTGTTCGAATATTCACATATATTCGTCGTGTATTTGTAGGAAACTATCAGGAATTGGTTAACCAATTGACGAGGTGGCGTCACCTGTGTGCCAGCGGTCAAAACACTGAAACGGTCGATAGAGGGCACATGTGTGTCAGCCATAAAACTAGCCCCTAAACTAAAGATCATAAGGAAATACCGAAAAGGAGTTAAATTAGAAAAGCAAATAAAACTACAATTCGAATGTATAAAAAAGATTGTCATAAAAAAATGTTTTCAGCGGAAAGTTTTGTCCATAGAAAAAATAAAAAAATTCAAAAAGTAATGCCTATTCCTAAGATCATTTAGTAAGCTGATTAAAACCCGATTTTAACTATAATTTTCCATTGGGCACCTACCATAAAAATTTGTACTTGCATCTTTTAGGGGCAACAGCCAAAATGAGTAGGATATATTTTTTATTGTGTGCAATTAGGGGCAAGTTGAAACGACAGAAAAATTGAAGAAGTGTCTCGCCTTTCAATCAAGTACAGTTCCTCGGGATTGAGGCAAAGCCGATCGATCGAATTTAGGGTGAACCATCGATTTCACATGTTGAAAAGGACTAAAAGAGAGAGAGAGAGAAGGATGCGAGAGTTTGGAGATGCTTTGCTTTCTGGTCGTGGCCCCTGTCCGTAGTGTTGGTCCATGTATGTACATACATACATACATATATACATAAGCATATGTACATTGGATACATAACGGAAAGCCAAAGTGAAACAACCAAGCGAAGACCATAAGAGCCCGTTTGCCAGTTGCCACCCTCGCCGTTTTACATATGGCTAAAAGTGAACGGGTGGTTTTTTGGGTTTTGGCAATGGGAATGGAAATGGGACACATGGCGGCGTACATGTTTGTTGGAGATTTTTGCGCACAACTTTGTTTGTTGGTGGCAATGGTGGTGGTGGCAGTGGTGGTTGGGTGGGTGGTCGAGTCGAAGCTCTCTGGTCATATGGACAGTGGTGGGTTTTTGCTTTCATTTCCATTTTCATTTCGCGAGTCCTTTAGTCCTTATGCTCAACCACTCCTTCCACTTGCTGCTGCTACTTTTTGTTGCGATTATATATATGAGCTAACCAACCAACCCACCCCTTTGCTCCCCCCACCAGCCTTAGGACCAAATGCCATTTAGAGGGGCTAGCTACCTTTTGCTCTTTGCTTCTTTTTTTGCATATACATATTCAGGATACATACAAACAAACATAAATACATATATATTTTTCTCCATCGTCATTTTGCCAGCACCCCCCCTCCCAAAATCCTCCACCCACCCACCGTGTAGCAGCAACATTGTTCGCGAAAAAAAAAAAACAGAAAGGGACATTTTATATGTGGCACCATAAAGGCATTAGCATTATCGCTCGTTATGTCCCTTCCACTTTATCCATCCGTTCATCCATCCATCCGAACGGCTGTCTCTCTGTCCGCCTGTTCTCTGTGTTTGTTTGTCCACCCTCTGCCCTCCATTTGCCTCCTCTCCCCGAACCAAGAAAAACTCACGGTGTATGCAAATGAGCTAAAAGCAAGAAAGCAAAAAAAAAACAAAAAAAAACCGAGCAAAAAATTCGCCAAAGACAGTCAAAAGCTGAAGCTATCAATATGTATATGTATACATACATATATGTATAGACTTTACATAATTTTGAGCATACGAAAATTCTAATTCAAATCCAATAAGGTTATCCTGGCAAATTAAACTAGATTTGAATCGATAAAACTAACTTTGATCCAAAACAAGATTTCTACAAAAAATGGAGGCTATGGTCTCTTTTTCAATATATCAAAATTGTGTTGTTCCTTTTTTAGATCAGTATCTATTCAAGAGAATAGTGATAATAGATTTATTATTATTAACAGTATAGGACTTAGTTGTTAACCTATCAACCCAACTATATTTTACTAGCACTGGCAACTTAGACGAAAACTTCATCCTTACACTAACGTAGGACTCGAACCCGGATCCTTGTAGCTCAGTTGCCTAATTGACTTGGCCACTAAGATAAATTATCTACCGATGTTTTGGCTAAAGCATTGCAAACCATTCAAATTTGTAGTAGAACTTACCTTTGACCTTTGATTAACGAAAGGCAAACCAGAGTCATGGTATTTACATTTGTAAGTATTCTATGATATTTCCATTCTTCGATTATTCCCCACATTGCCTCATAAGAGCCGATCTAGATAAGTGATAAGCCAATGAAAAGGAAAAAGTTTTACCGAATTTATCATATGTGCATATCATATGTATTGACCCTTTTTTCCAATAATACTCCAATCTGAGTTTTCAATGTTGAATTTTTTGGAATTTAAATCAAAATTGAATACTGACTTATTGTCAGTAGGAGGTGGTAAATGTTAAATTTTAATATTGAGTTTTAAATTTAAAGCTTCTGTTAATAATTAACTTCAATTTCAAGCCTTGAACTTATTTTCTAATTTTTCTCAGTAAATTTTTTTGTGGTGATTCAATTAAACTACTTTTAGTCGAAAAGTGAACAGAAATTAAGGGTTTCAATACAAATTTAAATCCAAAATTTATATATTCTTCATTTGTTGTTTTGTTTGAAAATTATGAAAAACTAAAAAGTTTGATCCCGATTTTATTCAAGACGTTTTTATATTTAAGTTTTATAAAAATAATAAGTTTCTGGATTTCAAAATTCTATATGTACAATTTGTACTTTTATATTAACCATTTTATTGCTTTATTAAGAAGCATACATGGTGGAGAGGGGGGATAGGAAACAGAAATTTTTTTTTTTAATTCATCTAAATTAATTTATTTAGAGATGAACTAAACAAAGCTCAGTATGCAATAGATACCTAAATGTGACCAATATTTACTTTTTGAATTTTTTAAATGCCCTTTTTTCAAACACTTTATTTCGCCAAAGAGTCAAAATTATTGTAAACATTTTTCCAAATTATTATTGTAAATAAACTTCTAAATTTTATTAAAATAGAAATGTCTTAACAGCAAAAAATTTTCTTTGTTTCAGATGTCTTACTGGATTAATGAAAAGAATTGCAACTAACAACCTTTTAAAAACCAGTTAAAGGGTATTCAATAGTCATGGATTATCTTTATTCTGCACTGGCCTTGTACGGTCGTCGTTGTCCTTTCAATGTCCTGGCCAAAAAGCTCAGCCAGTACGAGCAGCAACAGCATTGTCAAGCTCTGAAGTCCAGGATAAAGTCGAAGCAAACGACGAACGTAATATGTGTTTTTGTCTACATATATGCACACACACACACACACACACACACATACACACGAAGACAAAGAAAGAGAGAGAGAGAGAGAGAGGGAGTGAGTGAGAAAGAGAGACGAAAACATATATAAGTACATACATATTTGGTCTTGGTTGTGGAGACCCTCCACATACATAGATTTTATATACTGGCAACTTTCCAAAGCGCATTAATCTAACGACCACATCCGGGCACACAAAAGGACGACGAATGGAACTAAGACGACAACGGCAAAGGCAATAGCAACGAGGACGATGACGAACAGTGTGACTCCATTTCCATTTCCATTTCGATTCCCCATTTCCATCTACATCTCCATCTCCATCTCCATTTGCAGTTGTGTCCTTTCTGCATTGCTTATGCTTATGTCCTTCGCATATTTGTCATTTTGAATGGCGAAAGCATTTGCAAATTTTCCCGATTTCGCACAAAATCCACCTAACGGATATATGCCGTCTTACACATTATGTTGCTATCTCCCTCAGTCTCTCTTGCTTTCTGCATATATGTCTCTCATTCGCTCTCCATCACCAACGGCTACGACGGTGGCTCTTGTCCACGCCCTAGGATGATGATGATGATGATGAGGATGAGGATGCGATATAGGTATAGAAGCTTGCGAAATGTTTTGCATATCAAAAATATAAATCACTTGGCATAAGACCCAGGCTAACGGACAGACCTTTCCACATTTTATTTTCTTTTATTTTTTTCCTTTGGTGGGGGGGGGGGGTTTTGTTCGACAGTTCGTTCCAACTGATTTCATCCATCCCAAGGCACTTCTACAGCCCGCCTCAGTCTCCAAATTCTCTGGTTCTCGTCTCTTCTGATCCCTTTGCCTTGCCTGGCATCGCTTTGGTTTCTTCTTCCCATAAGCATTTCCAATTGTGTCACCCATTTGTATTGTGGCCATCGAAGGAACAATTTTTTTCTTCTATTTTGTTTTTTTTTTTTTTTTTGCTACATAGTAGACAGAGAAAAAGAGAAGGAGAGAGAGACAGAGAGAGAGAGTGAGTTGGCAAAGAGCTTGAGAGACAAGGAGAGTGTTTAGTGTGTGCGTGTGTGTGAAAGAGAGACAGAGAGCAACCAAAGAGCCAACCACACACCCACCCAACCAACCCATTCTTCACCCACATCGACCCATCCATACATCTCCCCACTTGAACACTTTTTGCCACATTTCGAAATTCCGAAGCAGTACAGTTGAGTATGAAAATGGAATTTTCGCCAGTATATACACAAAGAGACAGACACACACACAGATACATCCATCCACACATATGTGAGGGTACATTGTGTTTTGTACATGCGCATATACACATCTACATACATATATATGTATGTATGTATGTATTGTATATGTCTCACCCACTCATATGAAGACAGACACACACACACATGGATATACACATATTTGAAAGAAAATTAGAATGGAAAATCTCTCTCTGAAGAGGTCAACACACACACACACACACACACACACACAAATAGTGAAAAATTGAAGCAATCGAAATGAACTCTAGAGATTAAAATATCGAAATTTAAAGAACTTCTTAAGAAGAATCCAAAAAGGAAATCTTTCAAGTTCTCTTGCTATGCACTCTATTAAATCAAGATTGCAATACAAACTTGGGAAAACAGATAATAAGATAATAACACTGTGATAGTCAAAAAAATTACATGACCAATCTCAATGGTTTGACTTTATTTCAAGTCTTGCATCATTTGTTTCATACTTTCATTTCAAATGTCAAAAAAAATCCAATCTTAACCTATGTTTTTTTATGTTTTCCTTCTCGCATTTTGCTAATTTTATAAATTTTTTATTCCAAGCTTATTCCTAACATAAGATTTTATTAAGCTCAATTGGGAAAATAGATAATAAGATAATAATAATCAAGTTTCACACATCATTTAACTCAAAGATATTCCAAAAGAAAAGTTGCAAAATAATTCAGTTAAAACCAAACCTGACGATTTCGCAAATCAATGCAGATCTTGCCAACAAGTTTCCATCATATTTATTTATATGTATATATATGGCAGATCTAGATCATCATTCTCTCTTTGGAGAGAAAGTTAACCAATTTCATATGTAAAATCTCAACTTTGAAGAAATTTCTCTAATATCCCTTTTAAATAGTGAGCCCAAATTCAAGAAAATGTTTTAAATTGCAAACGAAAGAATAAGCGAACAATTTTTTCCTAAACTAAATGTTTAAGAGTAATTTTGGTGGAAACACTTTGACTGTTACGGTTTTTCAAAAAATACCTATTACTTGCCAGAGGCTTTGGCAAATTAGTCTTTTAATTTTAATTTATTTAGAAAAGCTTCCGAAATACTCTAAGCTCCGATTCGGCAATATAAACGTTCTGAGAAATGGTATTGTATTTTTTTGTAAAAAAAATAAAATATAATAAAATACAAAAAATAATTTATAAATATTTTTATATGTACATATGCATATGAAAGCCATTTTTGGCTGACCAAATATTTATGCAAGGAGCAGCAAAACTGAGACAAGTTGAATGCCACAAATTTTTAATTCGATTTAGAGCCAATGGAATTGTTTGGTTTTACTTTATACCAAAATGTTTTTTGCGTTAAACTACTAAAGTGAATTAAATTCCCCGTCGAATGATATATTTTTTATTAAAATTGGATACAAATTAGTTAGGTTTTGACGCTTTGCAAAAACAGGCCCAGCTATCTTTATTTGCATCGAGTTGCTTGGGAGCCAAAAGAAAAATCAAAACTAAAGTCTAAAAATTAAAACGTCATAAATTCGTGGCCACCACTGTATAGTTATATCTGCATACTTATTTATATGAAATGTCTTTAATATATATATTAGTGTTAAGTTCACATTTGTATCGTTTAAAATACAAAGATACGAAAATACAAAAACATTAAGAAGTTAAGTTTACATTAAAATAAATTCAACATAAATTTTAGTTTAATGAAATGGTAATCTCACTCAATTAATTTAGAACCTTCAACGGATAGATAAAATAACTTGGCAAAATGGACTCTGATTTTTATGAAATTTGGTAGAATGGCAGATGTTAATAACAAATATTACTGTGGAAAATTTAAGGACTAAAAGTTAAGTATTGACAATTTTACGTCTTGCAGTATCCGAGATCTTACAAGTTGTTCATACTAAAGTAATGATAAATAGACGAACTACTTTACTTACTTAGCAAGTTTTCCTGTCGAAAATGTCTCAATCTGTGCCAGTTTTGGCAATCCTTTTCCAAGGCTATGAGAATATATTTCATGTTTTACTTATATAGCAAGTGAATGTCGAAATTTCTGTATATTTGAATATAACTTTATCAACTTTTTGATTACCTTTACGTTCTATTAAAAACTCAATGACACACACCATTTTCTTTTCATCATTTTTCCACATATGAGAATATTGGCTTAACGATTCTGCTATACATATACAAGGACTCACACACATCTATAATAGTTTTTGCACCCCCTCACCAAACACACTGATGGCCACCATTTTCTAATGCCAAACAACAAAACAAACAATTCCACAAAATAAAAAGGAAATTGAAAAAAAAACTCGAAAATCCTTCGAATTCCACCCCGAGAAACATTCGTTTTATTTTCTGTTGACCACACCCTCCCCTCTAGGACACGAGCCTAATGTGTGTGTGTGTCTGTGTGTGTGTGTCGATGCATGGGTGTGCATATGTAGGTAGGTAGTTGGGTAGTTATCCTGAATTGACCAATGTTCTTCAACATGCAATGAATGATGTAGGCGATGGCGAAATTGGAAAAAATGCACTGAGTTTCTTTTGCTGAATAGATTGGACAATATTTAATATTTAACTGCAAAGATTTTGTTTCAAAATTAATTAATTTAATTTAACCAATGCCAATTTTACGCTTACCATCATTTTGGTGGGGAAAAACCGGGAAATTTTGAGTGAAAATTTACCAGATTTAGAGGTAAACTTTTGGATTCAAGGAGGGAATTTTACGTCTTTCCTTTCTTGATTCAAAATAAAAATCATGTGCTTTTATTCTTCCCAATATTTCAAGAATATTCGTAAATTAAAAAAGTATTAACAATATAAATTTATTTTCAATCTTGTGTCATTATTTAGCAGATTATATCCCTATATATCCTTCCAAAGGTGAAACTAATTTTAGAAATTCATGCAAGTATTTATGCATTTCTAAAAAATTGTCTATCCAATTTTCATCAATATTTTTCTGATTAAATAGAAGATATATATAATATTTCAGTTTGCAAAATAAAATTAAGTTCTGACAGTAAACGCTAAAAATTGCCTAAAATAGGCAGAAATAAATTTTCCGCCGTTGCACGAAAGGATAGAGAACTGCCAATCGAAGACAATCGACAGGATTTCAAAATGGCAACGAAACATAAAATATATTAAATAAGTCCTTTTTTTCAAAGCCAATTTTATTGGAAACACAAATTTCTCTTCATAGATTTGAATTTAGCAATTGAAAAGAGAAGAGAAAAGAAAACTGTGCCAAAGTATTTGAAATTTTTGTTTTCAAAATGATCTCTGATTAATTTAACTCTCTATGCTAGAATTTGAATGTTTTTTAAACCAATAAAAGCGTTTGAACAATCAATCAAGGCAAACTAGAAATCTGTGGCTGGAAACGTTTAAATGATCTGAAATTGTCTAATTGATTTAATTGGTTTCCCTAACCCTTAAATCCTATCGCTAGTTACAGTCAATCAATGTGGCATCAACTAATTTTTGACTTCCTTCTCCTGAGAGAAAAGGAAGAAAAAGAGGAAGCAACCACAGAAATTCTCAGAGTTAATTTCAAGAATCTGACACCTCTTGATCTCCATCTCCCTCTCTTTTGCTCTTATCCCTTTCTAGCAATTAAGTATAGTCCTGTCAGCCCTTTTGTCTGTTTGTATGTATATATTTGAAAAATTTCACTTGATAGACAGACAAAAGATTCGAAAAGAATTTTACGCGCACCCAAGCCAAGCCGAGCCGAACCGAGCCAAGTAAACCAACTGATAAATTATGCAGTATGCCAAGTGAGTGGCTGTGCAATTTCATAAGTTCATTTCACTCCGAAACCCAAACCAAAGTCCGATTCAATCCAACGCAGTTCCTACCCATCTGCTTTCTCCGATGTCAGTAGCACTTTCACTTTGCTTTGGCAGTTGAACTTGCCAACTTGTTGCACAGACACCAGCCAATGTGTTTCCTTCTGTTTCTTTTTCTTTTTTTCTTCTTTTCTATATATATTTTTGTCCTCATCCTACTTTGCTCGTTTACTGCCTTTTTCCTCTTTTCCTTATCTCATTTCAAATTATTTGCTTTAATAGCAGCAACACAGACGACAAGCCCAAAAGGAAGGAGAAGAGGGAAAAAAAAAAAAAAACAAAAGCGAAAATCGTCTAAAAGCAGCGTCCTGCGCCACCTCATCCCTCTCCTTCTTCTCGGCGTGCCTTCTCTAAAGAAAATACCGGAAAAAAATACAAACTTTTTCATTACATTTCCCATTTCCGCATTAAAATAAACTCGCTGACGCGACGCGACCTTGAAAAAAATGCCAAACAGAAATAATCATCATCATAATAATAATAAAATGAAAAAAAAAGGAAAAATGGCAGAAACAGCCGGAAAATAAATCAGTCTGCAACAGCCGCCCCCCTAACCCCCGTAGTAAATTTTGAAAAAAAAAACATATATATATATATATATGTGTGTACATGCCTTACATTAATTTCTAGTGACGGCTCCAAGATACCCTCGAAATGGTCTTAGAGCAAGTTAGGGAAGTTTGGGCATGATGGATTCCCTGTTACTTCTCCGCAAACATTGGAATGAGGAAATTTTCAAATTCTTGTTGAACAGAAAATCAAGTTAGGAGGTCCTTTTGGATCCTACACCAAAAAACTGAATTATCAAGATTAAGTCAAATGGGACTTCTCATTGGCCTCTCATTGCTTTCAATTTCTAACTATATTCAATGAATCAGGCAAACTATATCCATGTCAGAATAATTGCAATTCAATGTGTTCTCTTTTTGGGTTGCTGCAGGGTATACAAAAACAAGGTTGGCTTTGGCAAAAGATGCTTAGCGTAATTTCTAACAACAACAAGCAAGAGAAAAAAAGAAAAAAATAAATAAGGAAAAAAAAAGGGGGCCCGAGTTTCACTGTTGGTGTCAGCCAAGGGGAGGTGGGAGGGAGGGGAAGTGACGACAGCGGTGGGTGGCGCGGGGCGGGGGCGGGTTTTGGCTCAATGTCGTCAATTAGAGACTCATTACGCTACGCTCTTCTTTCACATTGCAGACGGCTGGTAGACTTAATTTTTTTTTTTCTCCTTCTGCTTCTCTTCTTCGTCGACGTCGTCCTTCGTCCTACATTCTTTTATTGTTTCCTTTTTTTTTTGCGTCTCCCTCTCCTTCTCTGTTTCTCTCACTCTATCTTTCTCAGTTTTGCTGGTGCCGGTGCCATCGCGCATTTTTTCTTTCTTGTATTTTTAGAAAAAATTTCATTCATGAAAAGCAAAGGAAAGGAAAATGCGACGCGAACGTCGGCAACTTGGACAACTTTTGGTGTTTCCCCAAGTGCTTTTTTTTTCTTCTTACATTCTTTACTTGTTTTTTTTTTTTTCGCTGTTCATTCTTTTATTTTATTTTTTTATGTATAGTTATGTCAGCTTCTAAATCGACCTCATCTAGGTGGGAGGTGCGGATAGAAAAATACAGTGTGTTACAGTCCATAAAAAAGGGCCTTCTACAAGGATCTTCTCTCAATCCTTGGGGCCTTTTAGAATCGAGAATGTTATCAATATAGTTAAATTTAAACTCAAGAGAATCCACAAGTCATAAACAGAAGTATTTCTACAGGATAATCCTTGATTGCAGTAGATTTCAATATACTTAATTGAGTCTAGAAAAGTAGAGACTTGATAATTTTCTTACCCCAGCTTCAGCTGGATGAGCCAAGAGATGAAGAAAGAGATAAAGGACAAAGAGTAGAGTAGAGTTGAGGATTTTTGAGAGAGTTGCTGAAGCATTTTAAACTCAGCTTGAGAAGGATGAGCCAAAGTAATAGAACAAAAAACATTTTCTGTATAGAGAAAGTCCAAAAATAAGCAACATTTTTGGAATAGACAAACTTGCAATGCTTGTTTAGGTCCATAAAGTTTTTTCGTTTTCTTCTTCATTTATTGAATGATTTTTGGCCACTGTGCACAAGGCCGTTGCCTTTGACGCCGCTTAGACTGTAAATAGATGGAAAATTGTGGCATTTAAAATTAAAATTCAAATTGAGACTTGACTGGCGAGAACGTGCCAGCCGTTTTCCGTCTCTCCCACTTTCTATTTACATTTCACTTTTCTTTTACACCATTTTCCTTTTCTTTTCTTTTCTTTTTTTCTGTCCTTTTTTGTTTATTTCCACAGTTTTTCTTTTCTGTTTTTTTTTTTTTTTTTGTTGCTGTTCTGTGTGCCGCAACTTGTTGAATAAACTGTTGCTGCTACTTTAATTGACCTTCAGAGCAGAAAACAAGGCAAATGAAAAGCTAAAGTGAACAAAAAAAAAAAAAAAAACAGAGAAAATTATAAAAAAATATAAGCTCTTGGCTGGCTGATGATGATGATGGACACGCCTACCGCCCTAACGCCTACTGCCAGCTGCAGGGAACTGAAATTTGTGTGCAATGATTTCCTTAGTTTCGTAATTTATGCCAAGTGCCGTGTGCTAAGGACACTCGAGTCTCGCCGGGTGACGCATTTAGAGTCAGAATCAGAATCATATCGTCGGTGAATTTGCCAGGCCATGCCAAGGGGTTGTCGTTTGAACCTTTTTTTTTTCGTTTTTTTTAGTTTTGTGTGAAATAGTTTTCATATATACATATATTCTTTGACGGCGTGAAGACCACTTGAATAATTTACATTTAGTTTTTAAGATGATGATTGGTCGGAATAGTCTACTGATGGCATTGGTGGTGGCAATGGTCTCTCTTATCATCATCATTTGTAGGATAGCGGGGGGGCCCCAGCTGCAGCAGCTCGTATCGATAATCCGATCTGGGCAGGCGACAAAGTGTTAAGAAGTATCTCAAGTATCTCTGCTGAACCACTACTTCAATCAACTAATCACTTATCGCTTGAAGAAGTTTTGCCAAAAACTATAAACTAGATTTTCTCATCCGATTTGAGTCAGTTGGTCTATATGTAAGGAGGTAACTAACACACATTCATATATGTGTATACATATATGTATATGTAGGTAGGTAGGTAGGTAGGTAGACACGTGTGTCATGTTACAGTTGCTCTTCGCTATGCTCACCCCATTCATTTTGGTGGCTATTCAAACTTGGGCAATCTCTCCACTGACTTTGCCTCTGCCAATTTGCATGGGTAATAATTTTCCTCTGTCGCTGTCGCTGTCGAACCCAACGCATATGTGGAACCGTTACGTTTTGCCTCCTGTCAATCGTGTTCAAAGAGAAATTTATACCTTTTTTTCGAATTTTAATTAAATGCCATCGTCTGACAGCGTCGTCGTCGTCGTCGTCGTCATCTGTTTGCATATTGCAAAAAAAAGGGGGTAGGGTTAAAAGTAGGGGTGGGGGAAGTTGAATGTAAATGCGCCTTTTCATCTAATTGCGGGACACACACACACACACACACACACACAGCAAGGCTTTTCTTTTGCATATCCATCACACATCTCTCACCATCATCCCGATCGAGATAATTGACATGGGCAACAACAACTACAACGAAAAAGAAGGTAAATTTACATGCAACCCCGTTTTGGCACCCCTTCTTCGTCTTCGCCTTTACTTCACCTTCATCTGCATCTGCAACATCGTCTTTAAAGCGGGCCCTTCGTTTTCCCTATTGCGTTTTCGTCCTAGTCCTGTGGCTCTTTTTTTTTTGGTTTTTTTTTTTTGCATTGAGCATGTAATTTGATTACGACAAAGACACAAAACTAACGAAGCAGGCAACCCAAGGCAACCCATGAGCCACTAATGCAGGTGAGGGCAACAAATTTCCCAGACTCTCGGTCGAGTCTCTACCCTAACCTAACCCACGACCCGAAACGGAAAACCCTTTCCATCAAAAATTATGTAATAGATGGTTAAATTTTTGCGCCCAAGGACAACAACAGAAGAAACATGCAAAAAAAGAAAATTCGCACGATCTTTTAAATCTTGGACTTTGTGAGTCCTTGATTGACAGGAGTTTGAATTTGAATAAAATAAATAAGGAAAAGGGTGAAATTATAAGATGCAGAAGAGAAGGACAATTAATCCTTTATGTTTTCATTTCTATTAGCAAATCTTAACGGACATTAAAAAAAGAGAAGAAATAAAATGAATTTTGGTATGCGCAACGCAACGCATTGTGTCTGTATTGGCTTACATAAGCTGCCCCAACTCCCCCCCCCCTTTCCGCCCTTGTGTTTCGACATCTACCTTCTATCGCTCATATGGCTGTTGATGTTGGTCCCTGCCGATAGCACGAAATGTGCATATGCTTGAAAGTGCCTTCGCCCATTCCGAGCCTCTTCCTTTCCAACTCCGGCAACTCAACCACTTCTCACTCTAACAAGTAAGCATATACATATACATATACATTTAAGTATATAAGACCCACGGGACATACATAGGGATAAAGACAATATGGAATTGGGGGAGTGAGAGAGAGAGAAAGAGAGAGAGAGAGAGAGAGACAGAGACAGAGACAGTGAGTGAGTGAAGGATGCTTGGGGGCGTGAGCATGGGGTTGGTAATCAAAGGGCTACTCGCCAGTGCTCCACACAAAATGCTACTGCTCCTGTAACCGCCTACCCAAAGACACACACTCGCACACACTCACACAGTTACACATTTGTTGTATATACGCAGTCTTTGTTGTCGCCCGGACGACCATTATAAGCAGCATGAGATATTCATTTGCCATGGACCTGAGAGTGTGTGAGCGAGAGATGAAATGGTAGTCAGTGGAATTCGAGTTATGGTAAGGTTTACAGATGGAGATGGAGGTGGCAAACCCAGTCACATGTGTGTGTTTCTGTCTGCGTGTGTGTGTGTGTATATGTATATACATGTGGGAGTTGCGCAAAAGTCCTTCAATTAAAGATACGAGATGCTCTGCTCGTCGTGTGGCGAGCGAGATGGAACAAGCGAAAGTTCACTTTTCGAAAACAAAACTTCACACATATGTATGCACATACATGGTTACAGTGAAATTCCGCTAATTATGCCACACCGCCACAAACAAAAAGCATCAATCAAATTCAGTAAAGAAACCTTTTATGTACAAGAAAAAAAATACAAGAGGGTCGTCTCGATTTCAACTAAATGAACTGTTCAATTCGATCTGAAAAATTGAGTAATTAGATTGACCTAAATTTTCATTTGGAAAATACGTTCAAAAATCAAATGTTGATTTTCTACTACATCATAATACATTTCCACAATATTCTACAGGGTTTATGTTAGTTAAGGAACTAACATAAAGTTCAGCTATTTTATATTAGATCAAAACAAAAACAAAAAAGTATTTATAAATACATAAATTTTAACTCCAAATAATTGTTATATCTTTACCGCTTTTTCTAACACTGAAACTAGTTGTGAATTATAAATAAATAGAGCGAAAAAGGCAACCAAAACTTGGATGACACGAATACACAGGAGAAAATAATTCATTTGAAAATTTTCTAGAATTTTTTGGTGTTTTTGTAAATTTTGGAAGTGTTTAACAGAAAATGTATTTTTTATACCTTTTAAAAACTGTGCGAATAAATTTTAAAAAATTTAAAAATGTGTTTTGTATTTTTTTTGCCGTGTCCAAATTTTTGGGGCTTTTTATCAAAAAAACCGTTAGATATATGCCCACAAAATTTATGGTACATCATAAAACATCAAAACTTTTCACTAACCGTGTATAAAAATCGAATGAAATCAGAATTTAAGGTCAACAAAATATGTCTCAAATTTTTTGCCGCCACTGTATATGTTAATTTAATTTTTTTTTTTTTTTTTAAATTGAATGTCATATTATGGGAACTTTAGGTATGCCATTAAGCGATTTTGATAAATTTCGCTTAGGAAATATTTGGCGAACTATTCTATATTTTGCTAATAAATCTCCTTTAATTCTTATAGCTTTTAAATTGACTTATAGGTAAAATGATGAGAGGATCTCAATTAGCTCAGCTGGTTGGTGGGTAGAGGTCCTTTTTAAAAATACCGAAAACCTGTTACTTTTGAATTTTTATTTTTCCTTTTTTTTTCAATATCAAACCAGGACTTTTGATGACGAAAACATAAAAATATTTTTTGCATTTCATCCTACTGCATCTTTTAGTTAATTAATGCGAGGTTCTACTGTATGTATATATAAATGAGAGCAAGCGACAGCACCGAAATGCGTGAGTTTCTCGTATGTCTGTCTGACTTTCATATATGTATGTGTGCGTGTGTGTGTGTGTGTCTCGCTTCCATCTTCGTGTGTGCCTTCAGCTTTCTACGCAGGTCGCGAGAAGTAATAAAACACGAAGTGGAGACAACATGTGTGTTTGTGCTTGGGCCTCTTCACGTATGGCTAACTTATACACATACACACACACGCACACACACACAAACACATGGCTAGATACGGGAACGCAACATGTTCGTCCAGTTGGCTCCTGATGCTGGTGGCTCTGGCTTGGGCTCCTTCATCAGACGAGAGCGCGCCATTGTTGTGAGTAACAACAGCAATAGGAACAGCAACAACAACAACAACAACGATGACGTCGCGACGTCGACGACGACAACTTCGACGACCGAGAACGATTGACGATGGCAAGAAGAACACGAGATATTGTTGTTGTTGTTGTTGTCGGTGTTGCCGTTAACAACAACAGCAACAACGACCACACATTCGATAGCCTTCGATGAGCAATACATTTTGCTTCCCTTAAAACCGAAGCTCTCACACATGTGCGAGCAGGACATGCATATGCATATGTATATGTATATGTAGATTTCTACTCCCTCACACACACACAAGAACGTATAGAGAATGCGTGTGTGTGTGTGTGTGTCACTCTCAGGCTATAGATGCTCGGCCACCATGGTCCAACCACTCAATGACCGGCCTCCTTTTACTCCTACTCCTTCTACCCACTCCTATTTCACATCCTTTATCCGAACCCGACCATTTCGCGCAGGTTTTTCGGTTAAAAGGGTGCGCTGACTTTGCTGTTCGACGTACATACACACACACACACACATACACATGCATGAATACATTGCTCTGCCTCGGTCGCCGTCGGCCACTTGGTCGCCCTCATGTTTGTTAGAAATTGAAGAAGAAGAAGTGGCAGTAGCAGAGCAGCAGCAGCCCCAGCAGAAGCAGAAGCAGCAGCAGCAGCAACTGAGGCAGAGGGTGGTTGCTTCTGGTATATGGACCAGTGAGCAAAGCCCGCAACCCGCTAAAACACCATCTAACCCATCTGTCTGTCCATTCGTTTGCCTCGTCTTTTTGCCTATTTCGTTTAGGAAAATTGATGCGTTGCCTTAATGGCGACCACATCTACACAGAAACACACACACACACACACACAGACACATACACACATATAAACAAGTATGCATATGTAGATGTGAATGTGTATGGTTCCAGGGCTAAGCACTAGGTGATTAAGCTCCTGTAACCAACAACATAGCAACCCAACATATCCACCTACCTCATCTTTGGCTTTCAACATGTGTGTGTGTGTGTGTGTGTGTGTGTGTGTGTGGGAAAAAAGGAAAATAAATGAAGAAAACGGGTATACACAGACAATCAGCGGGCTCAATTCGCATAAATTAGTTTTGGATGTTGGTTGGTTGCTTCGCGTATTCGTTGCTCGTGAAAATTTTCGAGAGCAAGAGCTGGCCCGAACCGAAGCTGAGCGGCCATCTTGTCGATACACTCACACACATATGTACATATATGTACATCCGTATATGTGGGTGGCCATGTGCATATGTAAAACACACACAAACACATGCACATATATAGCATGGTCACATACTCACTTATATTGACAGGCATTTTACACTTGACAAAATTTGATTATACCTTGATCCTTTCAAAATGTACTCTCTCAAAATCTTTTTTCAAAATGTATAAAATATTGAAATTGAATTTTTTCATTCTTAGTAATACTTAAAATATCAACAAATATATACAATTTTTCAGTCTGTACAAATCCTATTTTAAACACAATTCATATTAGATTTACTCAAATTTTTAAAGTTTACTTGAAATCAAAATATTCACCAATGGATTAAAAAAAGAAAGTTATAAACAATTCAATAAATTACAATTTTTCAATATTTCTTATTCACCAACTAATTAATACTTACAATTAGTGAGGTATTTAAAGAACAAAAAATTTAAATCGAATATCTACAATTCTAAATACAATAATATAAGGATATAAACACCTGGAAGCCTAAAAAAATTTAAACTTTTAACTTTTAAGAATTATTTTCAAGGAGAACTCTTTAGAATTGTGATCCTTCTGGCTTTATATCAGGATTTTCCATTATGTGTTCAAATTTATTTCTTGAGACTAAAACACAACATGTTATTCCTTTTTATATTATTTCCGAATCAAAAAGTTCCCCAAAATAACCAATCTTAAGACCATTAAAAAAAAACAAAACAACCTCCGCTGTAACAACTCCTCAAAAATTACAGGAAATGGGGAAAAAGATTTTTAAACTAGATACTAACATCCAGTTTTTTTCATACCCGAATGTGAATATATTGACATTTTACTAAATGGCGAAGACTCGAACTAAAACAATAAATCAAAATAAAAATCAATGACAAAAACGAGATATTGTTTTTTAATAAAAAAAAAATTATAAAATGATTATATATTTTATATACTATATATTTTAATTATAAGAAATTTTAATTACTAATTATTATTATAACCAAATATTATTACCAAATGTAGGTATTATTAGAATAACAAAAAAAACATAAAACCAATTTCGATTCGGAATAAATTGATCGGAATCGGAATAATTTTTTGGCATAATTCGATTTGAAATCTTTAGGTTTTGAATCATCCTTAAACATTTTTGAATTTGATTTTCCAATTTAAAAACAACTTGGAAAGAAAAGCCTTTCACATTTAAAACCGATTCGAAAACAAGAAAAGATTTGATTCTTTGATTCCATTCTTGCAAACGTCAAGGTGTTAAAATTAATATAACTACTGGAATCTGAATTATGTATGTAGGTATATAGAAAATACCATTTAAAAACTATTCTAAAACATGGGAAACATAATCAAATTTTTATTACAAGTTTTTAGGGAATTTTTTGCGATATATTTGATTTTTATTGCAGTGTATCTATGGATGTAGAATTTATAGCATACAAAAAAAGAGGCGTCCTGACCAGAGGGCTACCCTGTACATATATACACACATATGTATGTACATATATGCATACGTATATGTGTATATGTATTCACATATATACTTACAAACATGTATCCTCATCTGTGTAGACAGAATGTATGTAGATGTGTGGGTGTGTGTCTTTGGGGGGGGGGGACAACTGACTCTTAATTAAGTCCACACACATACATATACACACAAACATATGTATGTATATACAAATCCAGTGGATGAATGGATAAATAGATGGTTTTTGTATAGTGTAGAGTATGTAGGTTCCTTGTCCTGTCTGGCAAATCGATTTCAATATGTTAATGGCTGGCGCTGGGCTTGCGAAAAATTTCTACTGGGCAAATGAAGTGAAATTTTGCTGGCTCAACAAATGATTTGTATGTGCCAATATACACACAAATATATATATGTATGTGCAGTGTGTGTGTGTGTGTGTATTTGTATGTGTGTGTTATACATACATATATGTCTGTATGTATGCCCAACTTTGCTACTCGTTCATTTCTCCGTTTTTCTAACACAAGGTGGCTAAAGAGAAGGACGTTGCCTGATGGACGGGTGGCAGATTGGGAATTGGTGGGAGATGAACTGTTTGGGGGGAGGGTGGTTGGGGTGGTTAGGGCAATGGCGAATGGAGGTTGGCAAGTTAAAAGTCAATACTTTTCGCTGACGTGTGATGTGTGTATGTGTGCTTTTCTCTCTTTCTCTCTCTCGTTAGCTTTCTGCCTATCTCTACTCTCTACTCTGTACTCTTCTTCTTCGAATTGCATTCCATCTCTGTCTGACATTCACCGTATTTTCATGTGAAAGTACAGTTTTCACATACGCAGCTTTTTTCTGTGACAGCGCCCCGAAAATTTAACACTGTCCCACATAGCAATCACTAATCACATTTCATCATCTCATGCCGCCCCATAAATTAGTTTATCACCAAAAAAAAAAAAAAAAAAAAAAAAGTAAAGGGCAAATCGTGTCTTATCATTCAGAAGCCATCACAGAGGCTCTTTGAGGAGCACCTTTCACACCTTTTGAAGCAATCGAAACGAAATGGCAAACCAACCTAGCGAAAATGTTACAACGAAACTATAGCCGAAAATGAATTGAAATTGAAAATTGGATTTGGAAAATTTTTGGTTCTTATCGTCGATTGGTTGGGTGGGGGAGAGGGGGTAAGTATGCAAAATAGATGGGTAGGCCGGCTGGCGGGTTAATTCGGGTTGTCAGGCAGGCAGGCAGGCAGGCAACCGGATGTGCAATTTCAATGGGTTGTAATTTGAATATTCAAATTTCCAGGTTTCCGAACATATAAAAAAAAAAAAAATTGGCACGTGAATGTGAAATGAAATCAATTATTTTGCCCGATTGCAGGCAATGCATTTCAATCTGCACAACATTTCCAATATTTTCCCCCTTGATCCCTCAATATATTGCATTGTTCGCAATGTTGCAAAAGGATAACAACAATAGCAACAACAACAGCAGCGGCAAATGCAACAAATTCACAACATTTGCATATTTATTGATTTGAATACAGACACACACACACACACAGATAGAATAAGGAAGGCAGGGCAGGGCAGGGCACTGCAAAAAAAGGGGCCGACAGCGGGATCGGGTTCAAACTTTTTTTTCGGGTTTAATGACAAGGCAGTTTTCCTCTTCTACTTCCTGTAGAGAAATGTAAATTATAATACCCTTCGCGATCTGCTTCTTCCTCATCATAATCTTTTATTTTTGTACGTATTTTTATTTCCAGGGTAGGACACAGAGTGACAAATAGAAAGAGAGAGAGAGAGAGAGAGAGAGAGAGAGAGAGAGTGAAAAAGTGGAAGGGAGTTTCTAGTAAGCCGGGTGCCATGCATTTTCTCGCTAGTCTCCTCTCTTTTTAATCCCTAAAATGTAAATTTGCATAAATTTCATTTGGTTTGATATTGAACAAAAAAGAAAAATAAGCAAGCAAATTTGCCAAACAGATGTCCTGCGTAGAAATTTTTATGTAATAGCTCAGTTAAATCGCAGCTCAACAAATAAACGCACACGCACACATCGAAACGCACAACAAGCAAACAAAAAAAAAAAAAAATAAATGAAACTCACTAATTGAGGACAATGCCATTTCATCTTCAGAATTGGTAAGCTTTTTACAGATATCCTTTGCAGATTAGAATTAAGTTTACTAATATCCACATTAGATGGCAAGGCCCCAGATTTATAGTCCTTTTTGCTTTAAATCAACTAAATTCTAAAGCCAATAATTCTAAAAGTCCTGGGTTATATTAAAAATCGTGATAGGTACCCTGTACTTAGTTTTTGTCCATCACATCAGGTTTTCAAAACAAAAGTTTTAAAATTTTTCAAAATTATTTCATATTATACTGAAAACATTGTTATTTTAACATATTTAATATAGACGTATTTCATTTATATGGCTCTAAAATGAGAAATATTTGAACAAAAAAGTATGCTATAGAAACTCGAAGAATTTGATACTTTTTAATGTTAAAGAATTATTAAAATCCCATGCATCTAACGAATTGTTTATTAGTAATATTTGCACACAAGAGCCATTTTCTTAAATTTGTTATAAATGTAAAAAAAAGAAGAACTTTCCATACTAATTTTTTAGGGGCCATGCAGTCAAAATCAGGGTACCCAAATTAGTTAGGGACACCTCTCAAATTAATGTCATCAAAAATCATGTCGTCCTGCGTTATGGAGTACTTCTCTCATCTATACTTTAATATCCTTAGAATCACGTTTTTAGAGATGTTAAATCTGACTAAGAAGTTATCTTGCTTGCTTTGTGTCCCTCCCTCCAATACTTTCTTAAGACAAAAGTTCTAACTAACGATAGTCTCTATTCCAATATTATCTCTTTTTGAAAAAAAAATATAATTTGCATAAAAATTAACTTTTTTAATAATTTTATTTTTTCTTGATGCCTAAAACACAGTTAGTTGGGTTAACCGACTAAAATAGACCAACCCTTTTCCAAGAGCTCTTATTACCTAGGCCATTCCTAGAGCATTCCATTTGAGCTGTAAAAGGTCCAGTAAGAACAAAAACAGGAAATATTTTCAAGCCTTTAGTTCACCTCCCCCCAAAGGACTTTATACACGTATCTCAGCTTTATGATTTTTGAATTGGGCTGTTTTGGTTAAACAATTTTTTTTTTTAAAACCTAATAAGTAGTCTTTCTTAATCAATGTCTGACGTAATTAATTTTATGTTATATATATATTAGAGATGAAGCCCTTAAACTCTCTTATTTTGAGATTGTGGGAACGCGAAGGATGGGCAAGTCAGTCGAGGGAGTTTATAGCTCAGATATAATGTCTGACATAAATGTTAAATCAGTTCTTTTTCATTGATTTTATCGTTTCCTTTTTTTGTTTTATAAATTTTTTTTGTATATGAGAGAGTTTTAAAGGTCTGCTTTGAGTTTATCAAGGATAGAAGAGTTTTTTTTTTATTTTCTTTATTTAATTGTAATATTGTAAACTGCTTAATTATCTAGCAAAAAAGAAGATATATATATATGCATGCTATTGCGTAATTAAAAAAAACTTGATTTTTTCAAGCTGTTCTAGATACAACAAAATATATTTATACAAATATATACATATGTATGTATATTGTCTTTCTTTAAATCTTAAAACACATTTTTTCTTGTCTATACTTATATACCTACATTTATATAAATGTAAGATTTTGAGCAATGTCTAAAGCTGAGGCTATTGCTGATGCTTTCCTCCCTTATTAAATAAAAAACTTGAAAAGTTATATGTAATATATATAATATATATATGTAATATATATGTTTCTATTATTATTACTTTTAATGATGTAATGTTTTTAGCCTTTAAAACTAACTATTAACATTGTTCCTAGAACTTACTTGTTTTACATTATGATGGTATTAAGAGTATTTGAGAATCAGTTTTCGGATTGTATTGTAATACTATTTAGTTTCTTATGTCGACATTTTTCAAAACCTGAGGCCCACATCTATTAATTTGGACATGAGTGTAAGTCTAAAGCTTTAGGTGAGCAAGTTACTGATAGTTAATTTTCCTTTAATTCTTATTGGTCAGGTAAAAGTTATTGAACATATAGAAATCTTTTTGAATCCTGTTTTCGATTAAAATTCTCATGAATAAGTTAAATTTCTAATGACGAGAGAACATGAGATAAATATAAACTTTCCCTTTATCAGTTTAGACTCTTTTTACTTACTTTTTTTGACTATACATTATTTTATACATATATATCATATTGAGCATATAAAAAAAATCATTTAATCAATTTTCGAAATCAACATTTCTTTATCAAGAAGAAGACTTAAAAAGGACTCTGTTGAAAATAGTTGAAAACGACTATAATAGAGTTTATGTTTGAGTTCTTACTCCAAGTTCAAGTTCTCATTTTAAGTCGACAGGAAAACCAAAAATTGTTTCAATTATTTCCAAAGTAAACAAAATGAAGTAAGTAAGTCGTCTCGCCGACTTGGATATACCATACACCAGTAAAACAAATATTTTAAATTTATAATAACCAATGCATTTTCGTATTTTTAAAAAATTTGTTTGCATGCTTTTTACAAGCATATCTTAGTATTTCGCTCACTCAAGCATTCGAGCACCCTAGCGCCCCCACCAGCCAACGGCCACTTCCGGCCATATGGAAAAACGTTTAAATGCATAACTTGACTATTTTTATTCCGATTTTGATCAAATTTGGTATTTTGCTTGATATTAGTATCAAATTTAAGTGTGCTAAATTTGATTGCACAAGGTAGAAAATTACGAGAGATAATCGAGTTTTTTCAAATTACGGGGGCGGAGGGGGGCGTGGCAAAATCTTTACACATCAAAACTGTGCGCAATTACTAAGCAAATATTCATACCAAATTTTGTGTCTCTAGCTAGAATAGTTTTTGAGAAAATCGGTTTTACTTAATTTGCGGGGGCGGTAGGGGGCGTGGCAAAATTTTTATAAATACAAAATGTGCGCGTTTACTAAGCAAATATATATACCAAATTTTGTGTCTCTAGTTGCTATGGTGTTTATGAAAATCGGTTTTATATCATTTGCGGGGGCGGTAGGGGGCGTGGCAAACATTTGAAACAAACTCGATAAGCGTACATATGACACGAGTCTACATACCAAATTTGGTGGCTCTAGCTCTTATAGTCTCCGAGATCTAGGTGTTCATACGGACGGACGGACGGACGGACGGACGGACAGACGGACATGGCTAGATCGTCTCGGCTGTTGATGCTGATCAAGAATATATATACTTTATGGGGTCGGAAAAGCTTCCTTCTGCCTGTTACATACATTTTAGCGACTTTAATATACCATTTCACCCTATGGGTGTATGGTATAAAAATTATATTCAAGTTGCCACACCAAATGATTCGTTTGGGCTTTTTATTGATTTTTAATTGTTGTTGTATTCATTTTTAATCGTTCATTTATTATTTAGAAATATATAAGTGATATATCGGGACTACTGGGGCAATACATCCAATATTTATGTAGATGGTTTTTTCACTCATTCGGAAATACTTTTTAGGACAAAAGACGACTTTGTTATTTTTAAGGATGCAATATATTTTATTTCTCTGTCACCATTTGGCATATATCAAAATACTTTCTGTAAGCAACTTGGACTTAGAAATAAAACTCTGTTCCGAAAGGGATATACGAGATAATTAGATTATTCTAAAATATATGATATCTTTCTTCTTTTCATAAGACAATTCATATGTTAACTACCTTTTATTATTCATCACAATTTCGAATTCCTTTGTTGTGTTTTTTTCAGTTCTTTAACTTGAATTGGAAACAAATTTAAAGACTTATTTATTGTTGAAAAAACGAAATCGAAATAATATATCTGGCATTCTTTTTACTCCTCATAAGCTGAATTTCTTGATGATTTCTTCATATCCCTTGGTTAAATTCCTATAATTCATAAATCCTCAGGCATTTTCATTGTTGGTTTTGTTTTAATCTATGTATTATATGGCATCTATGGCGGTATTCGTTGTTCCGATTGAGTTTGGCAAGCTTTTTCCTTTTAGCAACAAAACTCCCATTCAATTTTGTTTATTTGAATGATAAGGTCACCACCGCAGGACTTCCCCCTTTTTTTCTTCTTTATTTCAATATTTGTTCTTTACTTTTTAATTTTTCAAGTTTTAGGAATATTTAAAACAATTGCACAACAGGAGGGCAACTTTGTGACGCTCAATTGTGTGTGTGTGTGTGTGTGTGTGCGCCAGGCCAGGTCCTGGCGTGGCGTGGCGTAAAACAATCTCAGTTAAGGATCACTGAGTCCAACAAAGAAGAGAGCGAATGGAACGAAACCGGGAAACAGGGAACCGGCTGTGCTTTTCTCGGACTGCCCCGTCGACTGTCAACGTGTCAATCAAGCGAATCACATGCACTCACACACACACACACACACACACACACACACACTCCATTAATTCATGCCATGTCCCTCCATATTGTCGTCGTCCTTGACGCATAATATATATTTTACGTCTACCACATTCGGGTCAGGCACCCCTTTTCCTTTTTTTTTGTTGTCCGCGGGCAACCCCTTCACCATTTGCTAAAGGTTCACACTGTTGGAGCCAGAGCAACGATCGAGAGACACACACTCCATGAGGTCCTTGGCAAAAGCAAACCAAAAATTTATGAGAATACAATTTCCTTAAAGTTTCCTTGGTCGTCTGATTAAGATCGTGTTAAAGGCCATGTCTAAGCAGTTCCTTCTTCTAGAGGCTGCCGTCGTTGTTTTAATAAATTAAATTCCGGAAAATCCACAGGAAGTCTGTCTGTGCATTTTGCCGTACTCCACCGCCGCCTTCGGTTTGCTTTCCTTTTTATTTCATTTCTGCCATAAAGGAGAATGTGCAAAAGTCGATGCAACGTCAAGCCATTCGTTCTATCACTTCCTGCCTGCAACAGCAACAGCAGCAGGAGAAGGAACAGGAGCAGGAACAGGAACAGCAACAACATCAGCAAAATGCCAACACGAACTTAATTTCATTTACACACTCAACGTTTGGGGCATGGATGACTCCCTTCCCTTCTTGGCAAGTTGGAGGGGGGAAGGGAAACAGAACTGTCAACAAATTAGAGACCAACTGACCAAACACGTGCCACACAGAGGGCCATGCCCATGTCTAAGGTCACTGCACACAGTAAACAACAAAAATTTTCTGGATTAATTTCATGAAAAATGCAAAATTAATTGAGAAATAATGTTGACAAGCCCTGACCACCACCACCACCACTAGAAGCAGCAGCAGCAGCGAAAGGAACAGCAATGGCAACAGCAGCCCAATTTAGAAGGTTAAGAGAAGAACAAGGACCCCCTGCCTGCGGTGTCAATGGACTGTCTAATCCCTTGAAGAAATATATGTACGTCTTCGACACGTGCTGCATATGCTGACCATTGGTCAAAAGTTAGGTCTCTCGGGCCCATACCCGAGTCATTTGGAAGGTTATGGTAGCCATTTTGGCCTCACTCTCACTCTGTGTGAGGATGACCAGCTCGAAAGGTCAGCCATCATCATTATCACGCTTATAAACAAGGAAATTTCGAATTGACCATGCCGTATGTGTGTGTTTTAGAAGGGGGTTGATCAGCTCAACCCCCAGAGCATACGCTGTCCTCGTCCTCGTCCTCGTTCTCGTTCTCGTCATTGCTCGCTAAGCAAATCAGGCCAAACACAATTGCTATGCAAATTAGATATAAAACTTTTTACTCGATCGTTGGGCGTTTAATGAATTTGTACCGGTTCAAGGGATGAAGTCGAATGCCGGGGTCGAGTCGCGACTTGGGGTGACCAGTGGTCAACTTGATTAGTGACCAACTGACCAGGTCGTGTCTCTCTCTCTCCCTCTCTCTCTCTCTCTTTTTTATTACATCCCCCCTTGGCACAGGGATTTTTGTATGTTGCCATAACGAAGCGTGCGTCGTTAAGTCCATGGGATGGGAGTGATCTCTTTGGTAAAAACAAGGCATTTTTCACATTAAACAGAACATAAATCACAGAATTAATGGCAGGAAACTAGGAAGCCAACGCGGTCAAGCAGCGGTCCATCATCAGCCCCTAACAAATTAGACGCTCATCTAGTGAAAAAAAAAATCAAAAACAGGATATCCAAAGAGAATATATCTAACCATGAGTGGGCTGGACGGCACACGATCAAAACATGGTTGCCATAATATGCTGAAAATATTTGACTTACTGCTTACAACTTTGCCCCGTTGTTTGGCGAATGAATTATTATTGAATTGGTCATCATCACAGACAAGGAGAGAGAGAGAGAGAGAGAGTGAGAAGGACAGAGAGAAGATAAATTGAACCAGGTCGACAAAGTCATAAGAGGCATTAAGGGTTTACTTCTTGTCATAATATATCAGGCGATTATCAATCCATTGTAAATGCATTTTGTATAATCTGAAAAAGCATCAACGATCTAACGAAAAGTCATATTTTCTAAATTATTTTATTCCTAAAAAGTTTAATTTTAATGCTTCTTTTGAAGTTTGGAATATTATTTGGTCTACGTTGGTGCATTTCTCAAAATTTAAACTCGCAGATTCCGTAAAGTAGTATATACTAGTGGATTAAAATAGTTCAAGTCGTTCCATATCTATCCGATTCAAAGCCTAGCTCAACTAAAGGCCTATTTCGTATTCGACAGAAACTAGTTCCGGGTATTTGAAAAAAGTATTTTTTAATCCTTTGCTTTGTTTTTGTTTTCTGTTTTATTTATTTATTTTTTTTTTTCTTGTCATATGAAATTCAAGTATTTCGTCAGTCGTCAGTTGTATTTACTTGATCTACTAGCATGTTTTAACTGCACTCAAAAGTTTATTTCATATCACTTAGCCCTACTCACGGCCCCGCCCTCTTCCATGGCCCGTTTAGCCATGACTAACCTGATATGGTATGTATGTATGTATATGGCAATTGCCATGATAAATGCTGTTGACATTTGAACTAAAACCGTTTTCTTATAATATGGCAAATAATAATCCCAGAGATGCTTAAAAAAAAAAAAAAAATAAAAAGGAACACAGCAAAAAAGAATATGAGATGAGAAATGGAAGATGATGTGGGTGGTTAGGGGAGGGGAATGAAGAAACTATGCCACTGACAGAGCTTATAGTACTTTCCGCCTCAGCTAGCTGAACTGCTTGCGGCAATCCCCTACATCTCGTTGAATCCTCTATCAGGGTCCCAAACGGTTGGTCGGTCCTTTCCACCTCTATCAATCCAGAGCCAAAAGCTGAGCGCATTTTATTTACCAAGGCGAATGGCAAACATAGAGAGACATGCAGGAACAGTAAAAGAAGAATGTCGCATATTATATATCCCAGCACCGACTTTAATATATCCTTTAATAAACATGGGTGGACTTACTTCGATTTGTCCTTACGCCTTACATTTGTAGAGTATATACACACACACATGCACACACAGTACTGTGTAATCCCAACGAAAAGTAAATTGTATTTCTGAACAGACTTGTTGATGTGTGTGCATACATGTGTGTACACAGTTTGGCGAAATTAATAGGTGTGCGTGTGTGTGTGTGTGTTGGGGTGCAGGTTCTGCATGCGTAAAGAACTGCCTAAGACTTAGGGCTTAGTTCTCATCTCCGTATTTACATATATACACATACACATACATACATATGGATTTATATTTAACCAAGACAATGCCATAGTACGACTGAATTAGTAAGGAATTATAGAGAAACAAAATGTCTTAAACCATTTAAAGCAACGACTATGCATTGCTCTATAACAAATTTATCAATTTTAAAAAAATCTTTACGGTATTTTTTACAGTTTTCTATTTTATTTACATAATTAGTTTCTATACTGTCGGCTTCCAATATTAGAGCAAATCACTTCGGCATAAAAGTATCGAGATGAAAGGTTAAATGAGGCTTTCCATTAGTCTAGTCTATTGACTATTATTAAGTGTAAGGCAACTTGAGGCTAATTATGATTTAACTATTGGAACAATGCAGAAATAAGACCATATAGATTTTCAGAATGTCACGGAACTTAAACCAGTTGAGAATTACAAACGCATAAAGCTGAAAATAAAAGCTGATCCAATGATGATTGAATATTTCATTTTATCTCTCTGACTAATTTTAAAATAAGTTTTAGCTAGACTCATTTTGAGTTTTTTAAGTCTTCTTCTACTTTGTTGCCTTAACCAGTTGAGAATTACAAACGCATAAAGCTCAAAAAGTAAGCCTTTCCACTTTTGAAATTTAAGTTTTATAATCAGAGTAAGATTTAATCAAAATTACTTTGAGTTTTTCAGGTCTTTTCGCATCTGTCAGTTAAAAAATAAGTTTGACTTATCAATGTTGTTATTGTCATGTTGTTGTTGTTGTTGTTGCTCCATCAGGACTAATGGAACATTTTTGCCATAACACATTGGAACAGAATTTTCTCTAAAGTCTTTACAGTTTACCTTCTATACATATGTACATACATACACACATACATATTTGTAGTCCGTTTTTCCGCTTCTTCTTCTTCTTCTTCTGCATTGCTACTCAAACTCCACTTTACTCTACTCTACTCTCCACAAAACTCTCAGAGCTCTAGAGCTGAGCTTCAGTCCCGCATCTATTCCTATCTGCCCGTACTGGTTCTTCCGTTCACTTGATGTTTTTCACGGGCTCACAAAGTCGATAAATACATATGTATGTATATATGTACATATATGTAGACATTCATAGAGTTATATACTGTTTTTATATACACACACACACACACACACACACGTGGGTATTTGTGTGTGAGTTTGTGAAAAGGAGACTACCGCCTGCACATGTCAGGCTCGAACTTTTAGTAAAAGACTGTTTCGTCTGCTTCCGATGCTTTCTTCATCCATCTCACTCCCCTAACCCATCCTCCCACCCCTCCCCACTTTTCATACCCAATCTCCCTGCCATTTGAAAACCTTCTACCCAGCTGCGCTACTACTGCCGGGACAACATGAAAACGGAATCCGTTCGACATAGTCAGTATCCCAAGCCTTTGCCGTTTTGCTTAACGACCAACTGTTACCACTCTCTGTCTCTCTCTCTCTCTTTCTCTCTCTCCTTTCCTTGTCAGTCAAAGGTCTCTTCTTGTGTTCACCGCTTGTTTCCAATAACAATGTGTGCTAATGCTTCTTCTTTTTATTTGTCGTCGTCATCTTCTTCTATATATGTATGTATATATACATATTTTTGAATATTTCTTTTGGCTTCGACATTGTTAACTTCCTGCCTACATTTTGACATGTCATTTTCCACAAACATATATCAATTAAGGACCCGAACACGAAAAAGAATATAGACCTTGATTTACTATAGTTATATGTGAAAAATATTATTATTTTTTTTCGGTTTGTCTTCAATTCTTTACCCTTTCTTATTTGGGTTATTGGACTTTTACAAAAGAATATATCCACGCTTTTTTTCTCAAAAATGAAATATTCACTTTATGTTTAGAGTTAAAAATATATTTTAAGTTAACAAATAAAACACACACCTCTCAGTCCCTACATAAAAATTATGGTGATTAAGGCCTGATAATTCTGGAAACTATTGGTCAAGATTTCATTCCACAAAAGTTGTTTTAATATTTAAGTTTCTATAGTATAAGGATTAATTAAATAAAAAAAAAAATTAATTAATGTGATTTACTTGAAATAAATCAGAGGGAGTTTCTATACTACATAGAGCTCTGTTTGCTATAACAACAGTTTATTCATAATTTTTAACATTTGTTGGGCTAACTAATTTAATGATTAATTATTGTGCCAAATTTGATCAAGAACGGCCAACTGATGTACAGATCTACAAAATATTTTCGGCAAGAGTCTGATCATAAAATTAAGATTTTCGGTTGAGAAATTAAAGAAATTATCAATTAGCTCATTTTCACTATTTGAAATATTACTAAAATTATCGACCCGAAAGATTATATTGCATCTTGCTGATTAAAAACTTTTTCCACATAATAAACTGTACTCCTGCCTACTTTTAACAAAATCGAATAGGTATACATAGATGCCAAAAGGCCCGCCATGTGGGCCATATTCCTTCGATTTTTAATTAGTAGCGTATTTTTATGTGAACAACTCTGAGTAAAGAAAGAGTAACCCCAAAACTCTCCTCCAACGACTCGTTTCGGTTTTTTTGTTCTTTTTCCATGTTCCTCTATCTTTTTTATATCGTTTCGTTTATTTTTTTTTATAACACAATAGTAAAGGTGACCCCGACGTTTCATTAGGTTGAATCAATAATTAACGAAAGATAACACCAAAACTGTGCTTTTTTATCCTAGCTCCAACGACTCGCTTCCGTTTCTTTTATTTATTTTCCATGTTCCTCAATCTTTTTTATATCTTAATTGTAAAGGTGACCCCGACGTTTCATTAGGTTGAATTAATAATTAACGAAAGAGTAACACTAAAACTGTACTCTTTCGTCCTACAACCTACAACGTAAAGGTGACCCCGACGTTTAATGAAGTTTAATTAATTGTTTATGGACTTAGGGAATGTGATAAGACTTCCTTGAGTTCTAGAATGTTTCTAGAAATTGTTTTCGCATTGGTTTCCATTTCTTTGTCCAGTGTAGCCAAAGAAAGTTGTAAGGACATGCATGTTCCTTGAATCATTTCATTGGGATTGACTGTAAGAACTACAACGAGGAATGGTTTATATATAGCTGGTGTTGAAGCTGAACTTACTAGCGAATGCATCTCATGGATGCGCTTTGATGCGGGCAAAACGACGATGAAGATGACGATGATGATGATCAAGGGGATGGATGTGGGTATGGGGATGGGTAAGAAGCAGCAGAGAAACGGCGTGGAAACGAAAAAGGGATTTTCAAATTGCGAAAATTTACAAGTTAGTTAGAAATTCTTTTTATTTTAGTTTTCCCAAACACACACACATGAGAATCTAAGAGTTGGCAGAATGTAGATGGGTTGAGATGAGGGGTTAAAAAGGATTTTAGACCTTATTTTCCTATGGAGTAAGTACCGTTAGTCAGTCAGTCAGTCAGCCAGCCAGTCAGCCCGTTCGTTTGCCACCGCACGAATTTTCCGAAACTTTTCTCAAACGCACACACATGCAGAAATTTTCATTTGTGTGCGCATGTGTGTGTAAGTGTTTTTTTTTTTTCTTCTTTTTTTGTGATTTGAATTAAACTTTGGAACTCACGCACACACACATGGAAAATTTCACTGCAGACAACAAAAGGCTTGAGAGAAAGAGGAGGAAGAGTGGATGGGTCCTGCCTCCTTGTGGGTCCTATATGTTCCCGCCTGTGTCCCGGACAAATTCTGCTTCGTTTTTGCTTCCTTTTTTTTGGGAAGTTTTGCTTCAAAGCTTTGTTGCGCCTGGCTCTTGTCTTGGTGGGGAATTGGAATACATATATGTAGGTACGTTTGTAAATGTATATATTCGATGTGTGTTTGTGTGTGTGTGTGTGTGGAGGTACTTTTCTATGTAAGTGGTATGTCTGTGCATGCGAAAAGTTCGCAGATATCGTGCAAGAAGAGAGCCTTGTGACAGCTTGTGGTCTGCTTGCGACATTTGAACATTCATTTTGTTTATTTTGAACATACTTTTTGGGCTTAATGCAACATACACACACACACACACACACACACACACACACACACACGCACATACATATGTATATATATTTGTATGTATGTATATTTTTGGGGCAGAGTCAACCATGTCCACCACCAAAGGCAATGGCAATGGCTTCTCCATCTGCCGCCCCGTCCCGCCTTTCTTTCATTTCTTTACTTTCTTTTCATGCACGATGGCTGCCTTGACTTCAGCTTAATGTCAACCACTGTGGAAAGTTCAAAATAAAAGAAAAAACAAAAAATGAGGAGACATGTGCAAAACGAAAGAGGTAAAAACAAAAGAAAAAAAAGTATAATACATGCATGAAAATATTCAAGTTATCGAGAAAAAGACAACTCGTTCCCCCATTTCCGGTAAGTTCGTTTCTTTTAAAGAACTACTGCAGGATATTTAAAAGTCAGTAAGTCCCTCAACTTTGCTTCAAATATTTTAAATAAATTAAAAGCAAATTAGTTTTAATCCATATAATGCAAAACTAATCTAATGGAATATTTCAATTAAAAGAGAATGCGAAATAGAGTTCGTTTTTTACATTTCATTTTTTATGGAATAGAGAGGGGTAATAAAGGCAGGAAGACTGTAGGTATATATATCTTCGCTTAACCTTATCTTTAAAACGAGAATTGATTCTTATCCACAATTAAGACTGATTTAACAAAATTAAACACGTAAATGGTAACTTCATTGGAATTACACACACAGAAAACAAAAAACATTTTATTTGAGCATTATACCTACAATTAAAAAAAAAGATCGTAATGAATATAAGGATATAAGTTTGGTAGAGTTTCAAACACAGATAATTCAAAAGTGTAATTAGCTTCTGTACACTTTCTCCAAATATATATTTTAAAATAATTTTACCCTACATCTTTTAAAAAAAAATGCAGGTTGACAAATTAAACCATTTCCTAAAAATTGTCCAAAGTGATACCGGTTTTCCCTTAATATTTAACTCGCTAAAATATCGTGCAAAACTACTAAAAATTCTACAAATTTAGTGCTCATGAATTTATATTATTTCATGCTTTTGCTAAACATATGAGTTTTTGAAAAAAGATACATATATATGCATACCTGATTTATAGTTAAATGAGGCATTGAAAACTATCTAATTTTTTTTTGAATTTTTATAAAACATGTATCAGTTGACGGGAAATTCAATTTACTTTCATTTGTAGTACAAGAATTAGTATAAATTAGTGTTGTAAAACGGCGTCAAGCCAAATGATCTCAAGAATTATTAATGAAAAACCAACCGATTGGCCATATACCGAATTCTGGGGATAATTTTTTGGTATGCAGATTAACATAACAAAGAGCACACATATCTAACTATAATATAAGAGATTTATTCGAAAGACTGTGCTAAACTATTGACCAGCCGGAAATGGCGGCATTTAGTTCGAAAATCATCTAAATACAGTAACCGACAAATTACTGAAACAATTTCTTCAGTAAATTACTTGGAAGCCAAAAAAATTAAATTCAAAATTAAGAAAACAAAAACGTGCTAATCTAGTGACCACCACTGTGTCTCTCTAGTATATCAGAAATTTAAAGGGTCAATGGAAACAGCTACTTGTTGAGTTTTTAATTTTTTGTGGTACATCAGTCATTAAAGACTTTGAATTAATTGCTCAAACATCAATATTAAATCACAAAGATATGAATATTTGCGATTATGCAAATCCTTTTAGAGCATTTCATCTGCTTTTCGTTTACTCAAGAATTCGTTCGATTGTTTTCATTTCCAAATCCAAATGTAAACTTGGCTAGGGACTTCAATCGTTTTTCTCTTCGAAACATTGCTCCAAATAGATTGATTTTGCCTACAGACTGAAGGAGATTCATTTAGATTTGTATTTGTATTTACAGATCTAAATCTTAAGTCTAAATTCGCTCAAATCATTCAGAAATTTTCATTCGGTTCAAATCACTTGCAATAAGAAAACTTTATTAATAGATTTTCCGCTATTTAAGCCAGAGATTTTTGTTAAATTTAATATATAAACTTTTTTACAATATTAAGTAAGTGTTATTAATTGAAAATAGTGCAAAATATTACAAATTAATCTAAACTCCTAAAAAGGAATAAATTACAAACATTACAAAATAATAATTGGATCGAATGAACTCTGAAATCGACTTTTAGAACAGTCAAACCGACTAACCCAAACTAAAGTAAGTATTTTTTTTTTTTAACATAGATTTGGATTTCTTGTAATTCCTACAAGAAATTTACTTTGCACCTTAAAATTAAAAAATTTCAAAATTTTGTAGCCCTGTCCATTCCTAATCTAAGCATAACCAAGAAAATATATAGTAAAATTAGATGAAAAAAGAAAGAATTAGTTTAAAACATAATCGTATTTAGGAAAGAAAATAAACAAATTTATATTTTAATAGCACATTTAAGTATTGGGATTGGGAACAATTTTCTTTCTGTGTTGTCAATCAATTTGCTAGTTTAGAGTGTCCAGTTCCAGGCCATTTTTCAGACAGGACGTCAGCCATTTTCTAAAAGTATTTTTAGCCCTCTCAATGGCTTGGTGGGTATGTGTTTGTGTGGGTTGGTGTGTTTGCTTCTTAACTGAAGAGTAGAACTGGCTTGATCTTTGGTTTGGGTTAAATCAAAATGCCCTTCGGTCTGTAGCATAAAGTAAAGTAACGTTGTCGCGTCTGGCCACCGCCCACCCACCTCCCCGTCCTGTTGTCATTTTCGAAAAGTGGTGTCCAATCTCCCCCAATCAGTCCAAGCAAGCAAGCAAGGAGGCTTGTCCCCCCACCCTTCCTTCCACCTTTCAACAAATTCCCCGGACTAAGGGCAGGCAAACCGAATCCAAGTCCGAGTCAGTGTCAGGGCGAACGCGTGGCCGGCGAGAACAAAGTTCCTTCGCATTCGATTCGCTTTTTCGACATAGACGTTGATAGTTATTGAGCTTCTACCTCATTTCGACCCACTCATTCCAGCTAACAGAATTCCAATTTCTATTTCTGGTCTACCCTGGCCTGGTCTGGCCATGGCTCCTGGGCCCTTGGGGGCCCAACAGCAATGTAATGTCAATTTACTTAAAATTGAAATGATTCAAGGGCGAATTCAAGGGTCGAATGAGTGGTCGAGTCGACCTCTTTCTACAGCACAAAAATGTTTTACTTGTCGTCATCGTCATCGTCGTCGTCGTCGTCGTCATCTGTAATCTGCATGGACTGAGGCTAAACCAAGTAGGAGCTAGAACTGGCACTGGCACTGGCACTGGCTGAAACCGGAGTTGTAGCTAGAGCTGTCCATGCGCAGGACAAGACAGGAAAGGACTAAGGACAGAATGACAGGGCGTGTATTTATTGTTACCGCTTTCGTGGTCGCATCACAAAACTTGCGGGCAATGGACTTGGTCCTCTTGTTCAACCGTACCATTCCCCCCCCTGACTAAGCCACCCATCATTCTACACCAACGCCATTGAGTCCCCCATCGATTCTCCCCTTTTGGTCTCCTGGACAACGCCGAACTTTGTTTGGCGGAAGTTTTGCTTTTTTTTTTTTTTTTTTGGTTTGGTCTGACGTAAAATATTTATTACTTACCCTTCGCTTTCACCTCATACCAACACCAGCTTTCCCCCCTCTCTCTCTCTCTCTCTTCCCTCATCATCAATGTCAGTGTCCACGTTTGAGGGTAAAATATGAAGAAAACCCCCTCCTTCCCCCCCTCATGCCTAGTTCTCCAAGTCCAAGTGATTTCTCTCGTCTGAAGTTTTTGTTTATGCGTCGCCGTCTGATTCAGCAAACGCATCGTCCTTGGTTTGGGGAAGGGGTTGGATGGGTGGTTGGGTGGCTGGGGGGAGAAGAAATTTTGAATGGAAAATTAAGGGAAAATGAATGGTAAATGTTGTACAGTTTACAACTCTGTTTTGTGGTGCCAAATTGACCATCAGGTGCGTTAGAATATTTTTATTGATTTTCCTTTTTCAGTTCAAAAGTTACACAAATATATTGAAAAGATCTTTGCAATTTGCATTCTATGTACCCACATATATTTCTGCTTAGTTAGTTAAGCAATTAGCTAGTTAGTTAGTTATTACATCGACAATAATTTCTGTTCTAAGACTTCGCTGTGTGGAAAATAAGAAGAATCTTTTGATTTCTTGATTAAAAAAGTAATTAGAAAACTAAATGAAAGTTTTACGCACACGAATAGTGGTTGGGTGGGAATGGGGGGGGAGAGATGGGTGTGAGAGTGTGTGTAAAAATAAGTATGTACTAGTATGTGGGTAAATAATGTAAAATGAAATGACTGTACATGGTGTTCTCCTGCTCCTTCTCCTGCTCACAATCACACCCAATACGCACTCTCTCTTCCTCACATATGTACATAGATGTCTCTGTGTGTGTGTGTGTGTGTGTGTGTGTGTGTGTGCATACGTGTATGTGCTTTGCTTTTGTTCTATGAAAGAAGTTTCCCATCACCCCTTTCTACATACAGAAGTGCCAGTATATTTGGCTGAGGAATGTGTCCTGGTCCTTGGTCCTGTGTGCGTGTGTGCAGGGTTCACTACATAACCAAATGAACACCCACATATATATATATATATGTGTGTGTGTGTGTGTGTGTGTGGTGGTATAATGGCGCTGTTGTTAGATGGTGGGCGGGTTTTTTGGGTTGGTCACACACTCACATATGAGAATGGCTTGAATGGCTCGACTGAGGGCTCGAGGAGGAGGTGAGGTGGTCCCTGGCACAATAAATGTTTTCGAATGTCATTTACTTTCCTAAGATGGCGACCATTAATATGGAACGAAAGGATTTGTTTTAATTTCGTTGTCCCCCTTTGACACCTCCCCAGTGAAATGTATTTTATGTGCAAGGGAGAGTGAGTATAGAATTTTCGGGGGTAGTAAGTAATATTAGTAGTTGATGTTGTTGCTGTTGTTGTTGTTCCACTTCATCTCTGTTAATATCCTTTAAAGGAGTTGAGAGTTTTTACCATGACTCTGCTTACAATTCTAGCCACCTTCTCCATATGTGAGAATTTACAAGCAGCTCAAAGTTGTAGATATGTTTTGCAGATATCTAACTATATATACATATACATATATACACATATCTTCTTCCTGTACATATACAAATATACATAAATACATATATACTGTGTGTATATGTGTGTGTGTGTGTGGTAAGTAGGTGGAGCTCTCTAAGTTTGTGTAATTAAAATGGCAAAATGTGTTGAATTCTTTTATTACCAGCAAAAGTTTTGAAATATTTTCTCTGTATTGAATATAGAAACTTGCACAGCTGCAATACATATACATATATAGATGAAGGTAAGGGGGGTATCGAGGTGGAGGATGGCACTCGATGCAATTATCAACAAATGGATTTTCAACCTGTTTCAACCTAAATTGAAAAGTATTGAACAAAAAATAAAGCAAATATATATTTTGTTATCTACTTTTCGAATATGAAAAGATTGTGAAAAGATTATACAGATTTATATGGAACTTTAATTTTTAAAAATTATATTTTCTATTTAATAACTTAAAGATCAGCTTTTTTAATGGGGCAATCAGGAATTTCGGGGCACAAATAGTTTCATTAGTTTTATAACTAAAATCTCAATTTTTTTTGGCAGTTGCCCTCATTTAACCCCTTCGCTTCATTGGACTAAGTTTTTTAAATTATAAAGGTTTGATATTTAAAAGTTGCCTAAAAAATTCTTAATTATATTTTTTAAATAATCTCTCACTATATAATCTCTTATATACATATATGAGCTTTATTCCTCTAAAGAAGCATTCAAAATTTATTCAAAATGACACAAAAAGTGTCTTCATCTGTTTGTATTTTTTACATAATTTAATGATTCCTAACTTAACTACACAATGAACCAAATAATAAGAAATAAAGCAAGTGAAATTTGTATTTATCTCAAAATTTATTTATTATTCTTCTGATTACAATCTAATTATTTCAACTTATTAACTATCCCTCGAATGATATTTAAATTTTAACTTTATCACCCATCGTATTATTGAATCTGATAATACAAAATTAATCAAAGGACACTTACTTTCTTTCTTACTTATACTACTTAAATTAGAATCAAGCTCAGTTTCAGTTGACTTACTTCCAATAAATAAGGTCTCCGAAAATAAGGTCTATTTCTAGTTGGCTGGTTCTCTTGACCCATGAAAGTCCCTTATCTTCAGGCCGAAAATGTGAACTAGCTTTATATTTAATGATTACTCTAGATTTGCAATCACGTACAAATCAAGAGAAGATCATTGTAGGTAGATAGATAGTTAAAGTAAAATTATTATCCTAAGTGTAGCATCTAATTAAATTTTGTTAATGCGGCGAGCCAAAAATTTGACACAGATTCGAATAACATAACGATCTAAATATCAGTTATTCATCAAGTGTTTGAAAATCTTCACTGAAAGCTCAGTCTATAGGCAAATCGAACTAGCTACTCATTAATGGGCGACATGAACTATTGCCGTTCATAATTATGAACTAGAACATAGAACTAGTTCAGTCTAAACAGACTTAAGAAGACTTATTTCAATTTTATTCGTTCTGCTTTAAACATATTTTTCAGGGACTGTTATCATTATAAGTTTTATTTTAAAACTGTGTAAAATATGTGGGTCAAAGGATATATTTCGGATTTGCCTGAACTCTCTATGGAAAAGCCAGAAAATTATGTTGAGTTTTATTTTTGAGCGAAATAATGAAACTCAAGAAATAATTATTATTTTTTTAATTTTATTTTTTTGTTCAAATATAATTTTTATGTTGTGAGTTTTATTTTTATTTTTTTTTTTTTTTTGCTCAAAATCAGTGATTAATATTTAATCAATTGATTAAAAATCGCAAAATTTGAAATCATAGTGAAAAATCATAATTTTTGCATAGCCGAGTATATTGGTCCATTTTTGGCTCTCCTGACTTAATTAGAAGTAGATGATTTGTTTAATTAAAAATATCAAAATAATCATTACTTACCATCTTGGATATTTTTCCCTCCAATTTTTGTAATAACATTTTTTTGTAAAGATTTTAATACTTCAACATGCGATCAAGGCCTATTACAAAAGGCCTTATTAAAGTCGGCATTTAAAATTTGTTTCCATTTATTTATTGAATCCTTAATTGATTTCTAATCATTTAGCGCTCTTTCTTATTTATTTTCCTTATTAATTTACCAAAGCGACAAATGAGATTTATCCTGGACAATTTTATTACCAGATAACTTCTTCAAGTACCACAATTAGACCGACAAAATTAATGCCGTGATGTATAATTTATCCTCGCCAAGTACCCAACATTATCCTTTACATGATTTCCCCCTTACCCGTCAAATCCAACCCGACAACATATTGCTATCTGATCCAGAAGTTGGGTCTATTGCGACCCATGAAAGTCGCCTATATAAACAGACCCACAAAATTATTGTCATTATATATTTGCACATTTTTTTTATCACTTAGTAATTTGATAAACCTAATGTCTGTAGATTTGTCCAGAAGCAAACTAAATTTGGCATCTCCAATGTTTTGATGGAGGGTCTTCGTTAGGATAAGCCAACATATTATTAGCCTTAAAGGTGTGTTTTCTATGAATGACCTTGGGCCTTGTTAGTAGTCATTTGGAATGCCAAATTTGGTTTCTTTTCAATTGGAATGGCACGGAGGATAAAAATTTAATACTAATTAAATTTAATTAAAATATAGTATTTGTTCTTCTGCTTACTTAGATATGCCAAACTGCCCAGATAATTACTATCAAATAAATACAGTCAAGAAATCTTTTCGAAACTACATAGGTACTTTCTTTTTTATAGAGAGAGAAATTTGTATATAAATCATTTTCTACTCTGCTTAAATTTACATTAAACTTGTTTAAAAGTAATGTGGCTCAGCTATATTTTTATAACCTTTCTTTGGAAAAAAATTAAAACAATTTTTTGAATTTAAGATGCAAACTATTTTGTATGGTAATTATCATATAAGGAATCCAAATCTGTGGTCGAAAAAAATCGACATATTTTAGTTTAAGCGGAATCGACAGTTCGAAAAATCGATTTGAAGGTTAACTTTATGCAACTTACTATTATCTAAGATTTTTGATTACATTGGAATATTTTGCACTTATGCACTACTTAATAAATAACACAGAATTTTGTATAAAATGTGGTTTAAAATTAAGATATTTTTAAAGCATCACATAAACCGAAAAAAAAATTAAAAGTGAGAGAAAAATAGTTTTTTATCTTAAAAGTCAACAAATGAAACTAACTAACTCTATACATCCCATTTATTTAAATATAATCAAACAAAATACAGAATATTTAAAAACATAAAAAAAAACGTTTGAAATGTTAAACAAATGGGTTAACTTGGCTGTAACTGGAATTTTATTAATATTTCTATGATTTTTTGTTCTCCATTTGAAGTTTAATTTTTTTGGATATGGTATGAATAATGATTTGAATAATAATTTCTAACAAAAAACAGTGCTAAGAGGTATTTTGTTGCTAAGTCTAATATCCTTCGATAAGTTCGAAGCCATCAATTCAAGTCAAAGAGGTTGATTTTTTTTATGTTCGTTTTCTTTTCTAAGCCCAAAGTCTTCCTTTTCAATTTACTGACAACATCGAATCGAAAATGCTCATCATGTCCTAACCGAGATGGGACAGGATGGAGGAATACATACATATCCAAATATGTATATATAAGCAAATAAGTATTATATCATGTCATTGTCCGTTGCCTGATGAAATAGGTTTTTGAAGAGAGCACGGGGAGTGGGGGAGTTGGATGTTATTGTTATTTTGCAAACACATTAAAAAAAGATCCTGTCCCTGCGCATGGGCATAGTGTGAGTGTGTGTGTGTGTGTGTGTGTGTGGGAGGGGAATGGGAATCAGATGCGGACGTTACCCTGGCAATGGTTGGTAGATTGGTGCGTGCCTGTCGGCCCATAACGGATATTTGCGTTGTCATATCAAAGTCCCATATGCCCCGTAAATGGCGTCGTCGCCAAAGTGTCATCAAAGCCTTGGGCGCACATATACACACACACTCACACACACATTCATCCATATATAGATAGATACAAAAAAGAGGAATAAACGAAATGTGATAATAAAATACAAAACCAATAAAGGAAAGAGCTCTTTACACTTCACTTGCTTACCAAGAGTCGTGTCGGAACATCAACATCTCCTCCAACACCCAAAAAAAAAAAAAAGAAAAAAACGCACAACCACACTCACACACACATACACACACACTACTTAGTGGCGCGAGCGGGGGTACGGACGTTTAAACGGACGGAGTGGGGTGCCAAAGACTTCCGCCATCAACAAAAATGAAAAAGCCTACGGTTATTTCGCTGAATTCGTTGCCCTCAACCGACATCAGCCATCAGCCGTGCCAAAAGCATCCCAAACCACCCACAAAACCCAGCGGTGCGTCACACTCTGGGGAAAGACAAGGCGAAACCGACAGGACTATGTGAATGGAGATGAAGGTGGAGACGGAGGTGGATAGCAGCAGCAGAAGCTGGGATCATCATTTTTTATTTTCCGCTCAGCTACTATGGCAAACCAAATGTGGAAATTCACCCAACTCGGCCAAATGGCAAGTGTTGCCCTTGGTATCCCCACACGTTGCCCTCTCCGTCTCCGCTTCTTTTCCAGTTACTTCATATTACTTGTATTTACGCTATCAGCCATTTAACAGCAGCACATGTACACATACATATACATATATGTACATATACAGAATATACATACATACATATATACACACTTATAAAGCATATATCATTTTGCCCGCACCGTTGTCCTACTCCTGCTCCTCCTCCGCCTTAGCCTTCGCGTCATCGTCCACATCAGCTGTCAGGCTTACTGCTGATGCCTGCTGCCAAGGATATAAACTTTGCCAACGAAGGATGACTCCATGTCACTGGAATTGCTTGAGCACAACACTCCATTCACCAAAAGTCGGCAAGAATCTAACCATATCCTGATATATTTTGAGGTATATTTCATATATTTTATTTCAGAGCACGAGCTTTTAACTTTTCTTGTTTGTTAACCCTCTAATGCTTAATCGATTGTCATAAAATGTAACAAACAATGAAAACTTGTACTGTTTTGAAAATTTGGAAAATTTATTTAAATTAAATTTTTTAACATCATTTAATTTCCCAACTATTTTAACAAATGGTCAGTATTAAGTAAGTATGTAGCTTCAATTTGAAAGATAATTCAATTACTATATAGTTCCAATCATATATACAAATTTGTAGGCCAAAAATATGCAAAAACGAGAATAAAAGTTGTAACTTTTGAGAAGTTCGATTTTTTTCTATATTTGTATAGAGATATTTCTCAATAAAGTATGCTTTTCGATCATTAAGTTAATAAGCACAGACGGACAGACAAACATGTCTATATCAACTCGATTTCTTCCACTGATCAAGTGTTTATATAGTTTATGGGGTTCCAAACGTCTTCTTCTCTACTTTACAAACATCTCAACAACTTTATAAGACCCCTCACAAGAATATAGTAATAAGATCTGATCCAACTTCGATTAAGTCTACCTATTAAATATGGAACCTCAAGATTTCAAAAACTCAGAATACGTTTGTAATAACAATACAAAACATATGTGTGAGAATTTCAAAAGTAAAAATTGTTGACTCATTTAAAATAAAAAAAAATAAAAAATTTTGAACAGTTTTTAAAGATTTGAACTTATACCAAGTTGTTATCAGCAATACTTTTTGGCCTTAGAGTCCTAGCACCTTGTTTTCTTGTTACTCTCTGCTTTTACTTCAAATTTTTTTTAGCTTGCCTATATATATGGCAAATATCTAAACAGATTTTTTTTTGTTTTTTATCACAAAGATATTGTCAAAAACCCAAATAATTCTTACATCTGAATGTTATTTTATGAAATTTTTTAACCTTATGTCAATTCGATTCTTAACGTATTGAATACGAAAAGAAAAAATTATATGTTATAAGTATATATAAAATCTGAAAAATTCGTAACTCTGTTTATTGAAAGGCAATAAATTGAGTATGAAAGCATCGAAATGTACTATGCCTCTCGAATCAACTTAAATTATTCGAATTGTCTCATAGGGATTGAGAAGTTTTGAAGCAATAATGCAATTTCGGACATTTTAAGACAAGTCTTTGGAAATTTAATTAAGAGCCACAAGCCCAGAAAACAATAATAAAGCTTTCTAATATAAACAAAATATATTATTCCATATTCCATCATATATCCGATGGATTACCTTTCTGTACAGTTGAAAAAAAAAATCCATTCTTCGTTAGTTAATTCAACCGTACTATATATTTTAAAAATATACAATATAAATAAATACTAAATATTAAAATCAGAATTCGAAATATAGCTACTCATTTGTCTTATGCATTCACTTGAAGTCGATTTTGAAACATTGTTAAGTCGAATTTATTTTTTTATCATTCATGCAGCTCTCTAGTTCGTATTAAATTCCAAGTTATAGCTAAAAAAAAACATTTTTTTTAAGTTTTTTTTCTAAAATTTTTGAAGTTCTGACGTCGACAGTCCTAATTGAGCTAAAAGGCCTCTATTTGGCCTCTTTCCGTTATCGATTTTCAAATTATTTTTTTTAACTAATTCGATTTTAAATCTTTGCGTTTGTAGTCAATGTATCACTTTAAACATTTTTGAATAAAATTTTTTAATTTAAAAACAATTTTAAAGGCACACCCTTTCACGTTTAAAACGGATTCGGAGATGAGAACAAACCTGCATGTTTTTTTTTTTCAGATGTAATTCTCAACTAGTTTTATCTGTTCAGCAGTTCGGTTTGTTCTTAAAATGTCCGCGTTTTATGCCGCTGCTGAGTAATGGAAAATTGACATTTATAAAGAGTTTTAATAGTTTTATGCACTGAAAGTTGATGGCTAACTAAATTGTCAATTGACTAATTTTGATTTTGTTCGTCATGCTAATCTCTTGTGCTTGCCAGATTATTTTGTCTCATAGCTTGTATCATCTTTTTAACAAAAATTGTATGCACATTGATGAAGATTAACGAAATAAATAAAATGACTAAATTATTGACTTTCATTATGGTTGCCACATAAAAGCAATTTTCAATTATGGCTCTTTTAGTACATTTCAATGTTTTATTTTACAATTTATAGAATATTGCAAACAAAAAAAAAGACCTGAATAATATTTTTGAATTTTTTTTTTTAAATTCAACCCTCCTAAACCAAAAAAAAAAAGAAAAGGGAAAACAAAGCAAGTGTATAAAATTTGCACATCGAACGGACCAGACGAACGATTGGCATTCAATGCCGCCCACCACCCAATATAACCCCCCGTCCACCGCCTTGATATCGTCCTTCTCCATGTCCTCCTCCTCATCCTCCTAGATTCATGCTAGAAAACAGAATCAGGCCTGGAGCCGTTTGACCTGCGTCGACGTCGTTTTTTTTTCCCCCTTTTCTCCACCGTCGGCTCTTCTCTTCTCACTCACTCTCTCTCTGTCTCTCTCTCTCTCTGTCTTGCTTGGAACTTAAAAGGGTGTTTACCTTCAACGCGTGGTATACGAATCGTTGGGATGGGTGTTTGGGCAGCGCCCCAGTAAATTTTTGAATATATTATATATGCAAAGTATTCGTGAATTGGTTTTTTCGCTTATCCAACTGCCAATTTTCTATATAGTGAGTATGTTTGTGTGTGTCTGTGTGTGTGTGTGTGACGCCTGTCGAGTTATCTTATGGCAATTTTTTTTTACTTTCTTTTTTTTTTTTGCAAAGGCCCATTTCGCACAACCATCTCGACCCATGCCAAAGCACTTTCCCCCCACTCCCCCACCACCCGATCCGTTATTTAAAATGAGTTCGTTTTCAATGTTGTTGTTGTTGTTGTTGGTGTTATTATTGTTACGCTTCTGCTTCTTGCCCCGAGGGTGAGGGTGAGGATGAGGATGAGGTGATGAGGGTGATGGCGGATGATGGCGAGGGTGAATGAATGGGAGGCAGTAAGCAAGCGAAACACTCTAAATCCAGTAAAGACTCGGTTACGGAAGCCAAAGATAACATTTTTGCACAATTCTCTGGTGTCATTTCCATGCACATGCCAATTGATGTGTTTTTACTTTCAACTCCTCTTCACAGTATCTCGCAATATCAGCCAGCTCTTTGGCAACCTGGCAAATCACCAACCGACAAGCATCGACCATACAATCGCACTCAACCCACCCACTTCACCCACCCAAGAAAAAACAAAAAAAAAACAACATAAACGTATAACCTGAAGTGGCATAAGACCTACCTGACGAAGACTACCTGAATTTTGATGCCGAAACGAAGTTCGAATACCCTCTTCAGACTCTGTTCGAACACTTATCAAAGACAAAACAATCAAGACTTTGACATATCCGAAAAATGTATTTGAAATGGTGACCCAACTTATTCTAATTAAATATAATTCTATACACTCATGTGTTTCTTATTCAATGAATAATAATTTTATTTTCAAGTAAACCTAGTGGCAAACAAAAGAACAGACTATAATGATTCTATATGGATATGTATTCAGCTTATTGACTTTCTATTTTTTTTTTTTTTTAAATATTTAGGTATCCTTTTAATAGTTTTGGTCTTTTATCAACATTTAAATTAACGAAGCAAAGTAATCCTTCTCATATGCAGTGCCGGATTAAGCCAGCGCGGGACAATCAGAAACAACTAAACTATATGATATATGTGTCTTAATAATCAATTTAAAAGATTACTTTCTAATGTGAATGTTAAGATTTACAGATTCGCAGAGATAATAATTATAAAATTTGTTTTTTGAATATATGTATATTTGTATTTACAATATGGAAATACATAGGTAAATAAAAACACAGCAGGAATTGACAAAATATTATTTATTCATATATCATATATATAATTTATATATATAAATTACAGATGAGTTATTAATTACTTAATTTACTTAATTATATATACATATCTACATTTTTACATGAGCTCCATTTAATTTTTCACATATTTATGTAACAAAAAAAGTTAAAGTCTATTTGGCAAATATAATACATATATGATTGGGAATACCTTCTAAAAAATACGAAGCAAGCTTAATCAAGATTTTCTATACCATCTAAAGATCGAAGATAGGACTACAAAAAAACTAGTTAAAAAAAAAAAATTTAACAAAGAAAACATTCAAAGAACAAATTTCAAATAAAACAACATAAACTAACTATTCAAGTAATTTATGAAAAATAAAATGAAAACTATTCGCTCTCTGATCAGCCTTGAGTGCCTGTTTTTGTAAGCTGACTTTAATTTACAAAAAATTTGTCCAACGATTGATAAACATTTTTTTGTTTAATTAAAATAAATTTTCTTTGTAGCAATTGACATTTGCATTAAAACTCCGTCGAATCGTTTTTTAAACAAAAATTCAATTAAACACATATTTAGACTTGGAAATTTGATGGGGAGTAAAAAATCAGTTTTTAAAAGAGCTGAGAAAGGGAATTCCCAATTGAAAACAAAAGTGGGCAAATGATAAGTTTAGTTGCTAGAGATTTCAATATTGGGAAACATAAAAATGCCAAACAGGATTATCCATTAAGGATTCAAAGTCGTTGTTGGTAAATGTTGACATTTTTTTTTGCCAGAAATTTCCAAAATATTTATTGTATTAAACCAAAACAATGCAACTTCGAAAAAACCCAAAACGAAATTTTCCTCAGACTGTATTTCGGACAATTTCTAACCGAGTTGGAAAAGTTATGAATTACAATTTTGTTTTCTTTTTTTTTAAAGGCATTAAACACTTGGATACTCGAACAAATAAATTTCGATCCGATTATTGAAAATATACATATATGTACATCATAATATTTTGTGAAAATTGGCAAAAAAAAAATTTAGTTATCAAAATTTTAATGCAGATTGAAAGACAATATTTTATATTAAAAGTAACGATATGAATTTTTTAATTACTCAAAAAATAGACTAAATAAAAGCTGAATGAAATTAAGGTTTATTGGAATAATTTTCTGTTCTTTGACAATTTAAAAATAATTTGATAACGAGCCTAACTAACATTCCACATTTAAAATTGAATTCAAGTGCATTAAAGTAAAATGTCACCTTTGAAAATTGCTTGAAAAATGTTAACGTTACAGTTTAAGAATTTTTTCTAAATTTTTAAAATTTATTTTGGTCAATTTATATATTTTGTTCAGATCTAAACAATAAATCAACTTTCCGTCATAAACAAATTTCTATAAATTTCCAAAAGATCGGGCCTCTTTCATAATGCTGACTAATCCGGCACAGATCATACATAAATACATAAAATGAGCTCACTTTTAAGCCATTACTTTCTGAGCATCATTAAATATAATCCTGAACCTTTTCGAGTAAAATATTTTTCAGTCTTTGACTTTTAGTTTTCGAAAAAAAAAACAACAGAATAATTGTAAATTGCAAAAAAAATATAAAGTTGGAAAACATTTTTGTATTTAGACAAACCATTTTTGTTTTCAAGACTTTTCAATTGATTTAAGCAAACGTTTTTTTTAACAACTTTTTAACATTACAACACAATCCGTTTCCCAAGAGAAATATTGGAATTTTTATAAAATAGCAAACGAAAATAGATCACAAATAATTATTTTGAGCATTCCATTTCCTACGATTTAACAAACTAACTTTTAACAAAGTTTTCAAACTCACCTCGTTCATGCTTCATGTGGATGTGGTGTGAGCTTACCGAGATCAGAAAGTAAATTGGTCTATTGATTGATTTATATACTGAACTACGTTTCGAATGAAGATTTTGTAACTTTCAACATTTTGTGCACTAACAAGTTCATCCTAGCGAGGAAAGCATCGTTGAGGGGGCGGTGGTGGGGGAGGAGGGCATAAATGCTAACGAACTAACTAACCCAGGAATTGTGTGCATGTGTGTGTGTGTCCACACACACATACATATAAACGCCGTCCTCAATCACATGTCAGGCAACACGCTTTGCGGTGTTTCATTTTTGTGCGGTTTTGCTTCTCTTTCAGACAGATGCGGTTTGACATGGGGCAGAAAGAGAAGGAGGAAGAGAGGGAGGCATACATGGCAAAGTATATACACAAGTATCCTTATATGCTATAGCACACATACTCATATGTGAGGCCATATACATATACATACGTATATACGTCTGTGTGTGTGTGTGTATGTGTAATTGTGTGTGTATCCGTGAGCCGAATAGTATTGCTCTTTTGTCCTAGTTGGGGTCCTTTGCTAACCGCAGCAGGCCCTGCAACAGAACTTTGAGAACGACGAAAAGAATGGAGGGCAGAGACGAGGATTCGGGCAACGACTGAGGATTCCTGTCGCTTCCACTCATGTAACCAAAACAGTTGGCAGTTGGCAAAGCTCACCTGACAACGATAACGACCAACGATGGCAACGACAACGACAACGACAACGACAGCGACAACGGCGATGGCTATGCCACCTGGACGACTAACTGCCTTTTTGCTTGGCTTTACACTCATACCACACAGGTTTCATCTACATTCTAGAGATGGGATATTGCTAATGCCATAACACATCATGACCAGCTAAGATAAATATCTGACAATGATCTTAACTAGTTTATATTTGATAGGAATTCACAGAAATTTGGTTTGACTTTTTCCACAACAACCAAAAACCAAACCCCCTTCATATGTCAGATAGAAGGTTTAAAGCCTTGACCATAATTTGTGAATTGGGCTTATATAATACCCAAGATTGGTTGTTTTTGGCTACCTTTTTGATTGATTAGCCGGTTCGAAATCAAGTCCAAAGAAATGTCCACAAAAACAAGAAGCTAAACTGAAAGAGAACATTATCAGATCATGGTATATTGAGAAGCCAATTCGTAAACTATATTCCCCCTGAGTCTAAATTTAAGTAAGGCTAATTTCGAACAGCTTTCGCTTTGAATCTTGCTTATTCGAATGTTATATAGGTTAAATTTTTGGAGTTCGATTCGGTTGGAATATATTAGTGTTGCCTATTACCCAAGAAAACGTGTTGACATTGGAACACTAAATACTTGATTCTTAGAGAGATTTTTTAGAGCTTGTAGAATATATATATATAATATTTATAAATCGGTCAAAGTCTGCAAGTATATAAGTCATAAAAATACTTCAGCTTAGACAAATTTTAGATTTTTCTAAATTTGTCAATATTATTTGGATCGAATGATCAACATTTTTAAATTTAAGCAATTATCATATTGAGTTAAGCAATCTTTTGAAATTAATTACTGGTAAATATAGTACAAGATATAAATATATAAAATAGAAAATATATATATAAATGAAGAGTACAAAACGAATGGGAAATGAAAATAAAATTTCAAAAAAAAAACATGTGACTATAAACCCTAAGAAAATTTATATAAAAAAGAAGAAGTAAGTTTTTTTCACTTAATTGGAATCCTTTTTGTCTATATAAAAAATATATATAAAACAAACCAACAGAGATGATTTTCAAGTAATTCTATTAAAAATAAGAATCAATGTTTTATGCCAAGTATTCATTTTAACAAATAAAATTGAATTAAGCAGTTTATTTAAAACCTTTTTTGACCTACTGTATATTTAAATAGTCTGTAGTAGAAAAGGTCCTTAAACCTAAATGAAAAGTTATAAATACAAGCATTTATTTATTTTTCAATATTTTGAAACAATTTTTTTGTTTCGATAGTCAACTGAGCATGTGGAAAGTGTCATCTTTAGCAAATCTGCACCGCAAATGGAGAGTTTGGACCAAATCGAGTTGCTTCATATTCCCTCCTAGCCTATCTTTGCACATCCTCATCCATGTGTGTGTGTGTGTGGAGCGGATGGGTGGGACAACTTTGAGTGCCAGACAGCGACCGACACAGCAACAATGAAGAGTGAAGAGTATACCAGAGGAGCAGAGAAAGAAGGACGAAGGGGGCAGGAGGCAGGACGAGTGATAGGAGACGAAGCAAATTGAGTGGGCGAGGAATTAAAATTTCAACATGACTGCCGCCATGATGCTTCGCTGGCCAAACACACACACACACACACACGCACACCATGTGGGTTGTGATATGTGAGTGGGTGGAGTGAGTGTATTTGTATGTGTATGTGTGAGTGTGTGGATGGGGGTTGACAGTTGCGTTGTGCGGGTGGGTTTGGCATTTGCTATCACACACACACATGCATATAATCCCCACACATGTGTATGTACATATGTATGTGTTTGTGTGTGTGAGTTTAAATGGGTCTACTTTCACAGTAAGTATCCAGTGAAGCGTTAGGACGCTGGCTTCTACGGCAGCCATGATGTCTTTTGTGGCCATCAGGCGAACATCGTGTGCTCATCGGGGGATGATGTTTCATCCTCTTCATTTCCCATCGTACCCACACCAGCAACATCACCCACTCACCCACCTTCTCATTGGGGGTGTGTGCTCTCCATGATGATGGCCCCACGTCAATAGGTGAATGTGTGTGTGTTTGCTTCTTCTCATTCCAAGTCAGCTTTTTCCTTTGGGCAAATGTGTGTGTGTGTGTGTGTGTGTGTATAAACCTCGATATGCCAAAAATTTAACTTTAAATTGATTGCATTTCTTTGTAACTGCTTCTGCTTCTACTTGATGATAATAATGATGATGATAATGATGATGATGATGATGAGGATACTGCTGCTGCTGCCTGGCCAAGTTCATACTCTTGGGGGTTAATACCAAACGAATATCTCCCTAAAGGTACATATATATACATATATGTGAGTGAGGAGTGGCTATATGTGAAGAGGAGGAGGAGGACGAGCTCAAAAACTGAATCCTTAACCAAACTATTCGCACGCTTTGTGTCGGATCAAACACATTCCAAGTTAAATATTTTGCAATAAACTTGAAGAATTTTCAACTAAAACAACAAAGGAATAAATGAAAAACAACACCAAATAACTTACTTATGCTTACTCATGAACACACACAAAAATGGTAATCCTAAAAATAACTTTTCATAAATGTCACACATATTATCTTTAACATTTATGCATTTTGAATTCGGGTTCCGAAATTCCTGTTTTGGTTGTCGATTCCAAACTTGAATTTAATTTATTACAATTTATTTTTAGAGCATTAGCTATTGAATTTGATATAATCTTCAAGTGAATAAGATTTGCGATTAGTCACTGGAAACATGCATTTCCAATGGTTTTCCTAATGGCAATGTGTCTAAATAAGGACCGCCATGCAAATGACCTGCATCCAGTGTCATCGTCTCTGCAAAATCTCCCGCAGTGCAACCGCAAAATTTGCCTGTCGACCCACCTTAAAACCCCCTCCCCCCTTCACTCCACTCCTCGCTCTTGAGACACACGTGCATAGCTGGCAACGGTAGCCCGATGCCATCCAATTAATTATACGTGCGCAAATACCTTAATCCTTGGATTCGCAATCAAATTCGAGAGCTGCTGCAAAATAGATACAAAAGCCACACATAAATATGCAAACAACAACACATATAGCGGGGTAGCGGGGTAGCGGGGTAGCGGGGTAGCGGGGTGGAATGTACGTGTTTGGGCTAGGGTTCGGATACGGTTTAGGGTTAGGTTTTAGGGTAAGGGTAAGGGTTGGGGTTGGGGTTGGGGTTAGGGTCACAGCACACACTCACACCAGCAGCAAGAGTTGCTCTTCATTTTGCGGTATGTATGGGTGCAACCCTTTTTGGTTTCTGTTTTCCATGTCCTCATTTGAAGTGAGTGAACTTGTCCTTTGATTAATGATCGATTTGTATAATATATTCATTTAAATTTAAATATTAATTACAATTTTCTAAATTCTACATCAGTTAATTATCAATAATTTCGATTGGTTGACCCAAATATTCTCATTTTCGAATCGGTGTCAAACGTGAAATCGTTTTGAATTGAAAAATTCAATTCAAAAATGTTCCAATGATTTAAAACATATATAATTACGATTCCAACAAATTGATACGGAATTGGCCTGATTATTATTTTATCTAAAATAATTATTTCTAATAGCTTTTTCTATGGCAAAAAGGAATCTCCAGGAATCTTAGTCCAAAGGTATTGGGGTTTCTTTTATTTAATTTGGCTATCATTTTTTGTGTGTTTATTTGAATTAATTTAGTTCTTAAAACATTATAATAATTGTTTTTATTTTTGCAATCTATCCTAAATGGACAATAAGCAATAAACATGGCAGGGGATTGGAGTATCCAGTCCGTCTCTGGTCAAGTAGATGACATCCTTCCTTTTTTTTTTGGTCTGCCTGCCATCATGTCCAGGAGTTCGAGGACTAGTTTATTATCATGGGTTTCTAACCTGAAGAGGTACCGAATGCCATATCTCCGGATCTCTAAAAAACATGAAGTCAAAACTAAATTTACTTTCCGTATTTTTAAGCCAATTTCACCAGTTTCATTCCGTTTACATAAACACATACAGTGATGGCAAAAGATTTCAGACAAAAGATTCGACGTGCCTTAACAATTGAAAAATAGTGTTGGTGATCAGTTTTGAAAGTTTTACATAGTTTTGAGTTAATAATTCTAGTCGATTTTTTCTCAGGTTCAGTTCAGCAAGGCCCAAAATTCGGAATCGGCCAATTATAGAGACAAAAAAAAACTAAAAAACAAAGACAAAACTACACTCAACTGAAAAGTTGAAGGTGCAGTAAAACTAAGACAAACTGTAGACCAGAATTCGATTAGCAGCCAATTGAAAATCTAAATTTTCTTGGCCTAAGGAAAGTGAATTAAATTTCTCGTCGATTAAAGAATTTTTGATTAAAATTGGATTTTTATAATATATAATTTTTTGCCTCTTCAAAGTAGCTTAGTCTATCTTGTCTATCTTTATTTTTCATGTAATTAGCTAAACTAAAAAAGATCTTAATGAACTTTGTAAATAGAAATTTATCTTTTGTAACATCTCCCTTATCTAATTAGCGTTTTAAAATTAGCTTAAAAGAAGATAAATCCTTTTGAAATTGGTTAAAATTTAAACAAAGTAGATCTTCAAAAATCCATTGAAAATTGAAATTCCATTTGAAATGTATTTACCTATTAGAAGATTTCGAAACATTACGAACTTTTTGAATCTGTTAGTCGGACAAATTAAAAACGATTTTCAAATCTTGCAGCTTCTCTAGATATGAATATTGGCATTAATTCAATATATTAAACTATCAAAACTTAATTTTTAGAAAAATCGATTGGAATGATTACAATAAAGCGGTCCGATCCAGCTGAATCTGAGATTTAGAAAGAAGGACCGCAGAAAACATCAATATATATATATATATGTACTTTATGCGGAAATGCTTCTTTCTATGCGTTGCACATTTCAGACCAAATTAAATATATCCTTTCTACAGGATTAAAAAAACAACGAGTTAAAATTTGTTTTTCCAGCATTTTCAAGTATTTTAAAATTTACCAAGGCAAATTACTCTTTTAAATATATAGTTTTTAAGTCAAACTTTGCATTTGAATATTATTTTAAAGGCAACACAAATAGATCAGCGGGTTGTTCCAAGTTCTATCATCAGAAGACTTTGCTTCCACTAGTTGGGAATTGCAACTAAATAAGGCGAAGAAATCCAACTTTTTGTGCATACCCTTAGGCGCTATAAAAAATTAGTGTAAGAGCTCTCGCCCTCAACAAACTGAGTTAATGACCTATTTTTTCATACACGGTATATTGTTCCATATAGTTATTAATAAAAAAGTGTTTTTAATAGAATAATTTGCTTTCAAATGTTTTTTTCATCCAGCAGATCGAACAAATATAACATATAGAAATCAAGTCCTGATTAGCTTATTTTCATATGAATTTCGATATTGATTAGCATTATCAAGGCTTCAGAAAAAATGTGGGTGCAGATGCTTGGCAAGGGGTAACGCACATAAAGTCGTGCAATTTCGATGTGCAATCAATAATTCTAATCAAGTTCGATTGGCAATAGTATGTGCATGTGTATGTGTGTGAGTGTGACGCTCTGTCTTCTCGCTGTGTGTGTAGGGTCCCATAAATATCTGTCAAGTCTTTGCTATCTTCCTATGACATGACCGTAAAAAACACAAGTCCATGGGTGGCAAGGCGAAAGCCTCACTCTCTCTCTCTCTCTCTCTCTCTCGCACACACGCACACACGTTACGGATGCGACAAAAGGGTAACATAACAACTACGTTTCGGTATGTAAATCAACTTTCATTGTTCGCACGAAACAAAAAAAAAATAGAAGAAAATAAAAAATCACATTTGAATGCTTACAAAATAATAAATTATCAAACAAAAAAAAATTCGCAGCATAAGGGCCAACGATGAGGAGTAAAAAAAAAAAATACAAAAAAAAATTGCAACATAGAGAAATTGAAAAAAAAAAAAAAACGAAGAGATATTGTGTTACCCCCTAGAAGCAACTACCCCTTGCCCTTGCCCTTGCCCTTACCCTTACCCTTACCCCTTGTCAGCATTTGCATGACGCTTTGCCGAAACCGGGAAAAGGGGTAAATGGTAAATGTAAATGCCTAATGGAAATTTGACACACACAAATCTCATATAAAACAAAATGCAAAACCATTCAGCTATATTCCTATTCCTATTTGTATCTGTATCTGTATCTATCTCTGTCTCTGTGCATCTTTTTAGTGTCTATTCCGACGATCCGCCCGTTTGGCGTTACGTTTTGCGGCAGGCAAAATCGCATAAATCGCAATGTTGCCAAAATGGGATAACAACCTCGGATAAACATGACACCCAACTGTCAATAGATATTTCGCGGTTGTTTCCATTATGTTGCACACACACACACACACACACACACTGAAAAAATTTGAATGAGGATGAAAGGAGGATGAGCACAAATGGATGAGCGAGCATGCAGCTATTTGATTTATGTCAAAAATTCTAACGAGCAGCAGCAGCAGCAGCTACTCCTTTTTTTCTCCTTTTTTTGCGCTCATTTTAATATACCGACCGACCGACCGACCGACCTACCTACCTACCTTCCTATCTATCTACCGACATACTCCGAGTGCGATTCTTATCATTAATCAAGGCTTCGTCAATAAATGTCAAGCATTGTGAAATTTCAATTTCACACCCGACACAACAGCCAACTCGACATTGGCAATTGCCAAGTGTTGGCCTTATCGACAAAACGTTATCTCACACACATTCACCATCGAAAAAAAACCAAATATACAAAAGAGTGAAGAATAAGCCAATGTGTGTGAGGATTTGACATCTTTATTAACCAAGTCAATGACTAAAACTTCAGGATCAAAAAGAGCAAACGAAATTACCCACACACACACACACACAACTAAGGATCGCTTAACACATATGAACGGCAATATAATTTCCATTTTATATTTTAGAATATGTAAGGCTCTCGCAGTACTCGGTAGATGAGTTGTCTAATTATAAGTGGCCCAGTCAATTAGGATCCAGGTTCGAATCCCAGGCTAGTGTAGGGATGTAGACCTTAGTTGCCAGTGCTTGTAAAATATAGTTAGGTTGATAGTTTACAACTATATCCTATACTTATAATGATAATAATAATAATGTACAAGATTAAGTAGAACCATGCCCTACAACCCGACCAATCAGCGAGATGCATGAGCTTGACTGCTTTTCCGGGTAGTCCTCATTAAAAGTCACTTTGCCAACTAGCCAACTGTTCCATTATTGACTTCCTATACCTAGAGTAAGTTAATCATTGCTGACTTCACCGGAGAGGATAACTAGTATCAAGAGTGGCCACAGGAAAGAAATCAGTCTAAGTCTGGACTCAGAACCAAAAGTACAACGAAGTGATCAATAAACGATCAATTTATAGTAAACTAGAAACTTCTGTTTAATTAGTTTCATGGTAAACTAGAGGACAAAGGAAGAGTCTTGGGTGTCGTCCTACCATGTTCATCCGAAGGATCATGGTAAAACAACGGACCGACACGAAGACTCGTAACTATATTGTATATTATATTTTCTATTACGGCTAATTTAGTATATGATTAAAAATTTTATATGTCAAATAAATCAAAGTAAGTTAAATTTTTTTGGCAATTCATCACTAATAATTTACAACAAATTAAAGGCCTCCTGTTTATATCCTTTGAGAAAAAAGCTTCAATGTCAACATGGCTTAGAAAAAATCTGGGAATTGTGTGAGAATTTTGAACTTTGAAATTTTTTTTTCATAAATAAGAAATGTCAAGTTTTATTTGTAGGAATTGAGATTTTTGAATATTGACCTTGTTCTTCTGGGTCACTCACATGACTTTGTTCTTTCAATGCAGTTACAGAATTTTAGTATTTAAACAAAAAATATAATCAAAAATAATATGAAAAAAATCTATGAGATGATGAGTACTCAAGCACAAAAATTAAGAGAAATATCTATGAGGTGCATATACATAACTAATTTTAGCGACGAATTTAAGTAGATAAAGTCTACGGTAAGAGAACTTTTAAGGTGGCAAAATTACAGCTAACAATGTCTAACTAATTGTTCCTTAAAGACAAAAAAGATCACAAAGGTGAGGATATATCTTTAAGCAGGAATTATCTTAGTTGACCACCAAAACGGATGAGGGCCACGTGAAATATTTCGCTGATTTCAAGGGCTCAGCCTGTCCTGGAGCCTGACAAGGGACCTGGCGGTAATCTAAAACCACACTAAAACCCCTGGAAATAGCCTAGAGGATAAAGGGCGATGCGTAGATAACAATTTGAAACAGAAACCTTCACAAAACCAATGAAAGCAGAATCTACATAGGAGTCTCACCTATAATCCCAAATAATGAGGACCCTCCCTACTGCCAGAACTAGCTCCATTCAGCTAACACCGTATTAAAAGTAAAAATAAATCTGTGGCAATCGAAATTAAAAAAATATTCTTACAAAATAAATTCCTTGTGCCAAAAGTCAACCTGAAAGTCCTCTGCAAGGACTCGAAAGCAAACAAAGGATCGTTGGGTTTCGATTTATCGTTTCCAAGCGTGCTATATAAAATATTCCTATAATCCAGCTAAATTTTGAGAAATTTAAAAAAAGTGTAAACCATTTCTATAAAAACTTTTAAAGTTGGAAAAAATTGTCAAAACTCGAAATCGTTTTACTACATTTATATAGAGTAACCGACTATATTTATCTATTTAAAAACCATTTTATTTAGCAATACTTTTCTTTGAAAAGTCAAAAACTTTAACTAATTGCTTCTAATTAAATTTTAAAAATACTAGTAATGCCTCAGTACTTTGAAATCCAAAAGCCCTTTTAAATAGCAAATGATCAATATTTTGATAATTATAAAATTTATATTTTAATAGATTAAGGATCAAAAAAGTGATCCAAATCTATTTTTGGGCATTACATCTAAAGCCTATTTCTAACAGGTTATTCAAATAAAAGCTAATGTTGGAAAATCTTAAGATCTGGATAGTTTAAATATATGTATTGGAGTGAGATATACATATATCTGAAGTATTTTTGGTTTTAAATCTTTCTAGTTGCTTTCTATTATGAATAGAATAGAATATACATAGATTAGAAAAGAATGGCCAATTTTCAATAAAATTTATTTTTAACTTTAGCTAAAATATTTCAGCTACGGGAAATTCTATAGAAGATTGAATGAGTAAATGAATGAATGAATGGGTGCTTTTCTTGAGGAAATGGAAGTTCCAACAATTCATCAACTGCTTTTGACATTTCAATGGCCACACCCAAGGAAACAACATACTTATTTGCCTCCCGCTCCCCACTCCCCACATCACTTCTTATCCCACATACATGTATGTACACATCCCATTCCAAGAGTCACATTCAGTCACATACTGAAGCTCACATTATTGAACACACACAGGACATAGAAAAGCAGAACAGAGAAGAGCAGATACAGGGGCAGGGGCAGGAGCAGATCTGAGATGAGATGGTCTGGGCACCCCTTTTTCGCCTCATTCCCATGGCCCATTTCGGTTGTGGCACGTACCCATGAGCCACGTACCAGCTAGCCAGCGAACGAGCTGCGGCTTTGCAATTAGGAGGAGCTACGAAATCGTCGTCATCTTCATCGTCATCGTCATAGTCATCGTCATCGTCGTTGTCGTCCTTGTCGTCCTTGTCGTCCTTGTAGTCCTTGTTGTTGTCGTTCGGTCGTTGCCTAAGCAGTGTGCATATAACACATGAACATGGCCATGGCTGGCTATATACCATCATAGCTCGTACTTAACCATAAACTTTGCTCGCCAGCTAAAGCAGCTAACAGTTAAATTACCACACACATACACACACACACACACACATACATATATATTCATGCACACATGCCACGCCCATTGCCCAATTAAAAGCGGCATTAGCACACCGAAAAGGAGCGAACTCAAAAGTGCTCGAAGATCCGCCAAAAATTTTCCTGCACGTTAAGTGGCAAAAGAGGCGAGGCATATGCAAAATTTCCTAACCATAAATTTTGCCGAACCGAAAACTACAACAACTTTGTCCACACACACACACACACACACCCTAATGAATGTTGCACGAACGAATAAACCAATTGTATCTCTATACATGAGTAACTATTTTGCATACAAAAACTATTTGGAAATTAAACAGGCATATTTACAACTAGTTATATACAATATATGATACTATATATGTCTGTATATATTGCCATTTGCCACAACAAATGTGTCCAATCCGAACAATAGTAATTTCTAATTTGAAATTTATGAAATACAAAAGGGCTAAAACTACGAAAATATAAACAAAGGCTATTAAAAATTTTTAGATAAGGTTCCATGGTTGATAATTAGATGTTAACTTTCTTGCGAAATATTTGATACCTGTGAGACTTTAAATCCATTATCAACCTGACCTGAAATTAGTCCACATCTCCTGATTTTGGAGTTTTCTTTGCCTTGATTTCTCTTCCTTTAATTTTCATAGATGTGGCTACATTTTCAACCTTCAAGTTATCAATAACCAATTTTCCATCTTTTTCTCATTAATTTTAAAATTACTTCAATAACTGATCCAATAGGCACCTTAAACTGCCATAGAAAAGTCTCAAAAGTCTCAGCAAATAACAAATCTCTGACTTTTCCTTCTGTAGACTCGAGTTTAGCTAGAATTGAGCACTTGAGGATATTCACCATAAGATATCACCACTTTTCTCAAATAATCCTTAACTAACTTAACACATTTTGGATAGGCCTGAAAAAATGTTTGATTTTAAAATGCCAAGTGACTTTTTTAACTTTCTGTGTTTAAAAACAATCCATCTATTTCAGTTGAAGGTTCGTTCTATGTAATATGTATATTGCAAACGGTGTAATTTATTATTTTTTAAGATTTTTGATTACATTGGAGTATTTTGCACTATTTACAATATGATTTTGAATTAACACATAAACCCCCAAAAAATTAAAAGTGAGGGAAAAATAAATTTGTATCTTAAAAGTCATCAAATCAAACTAATTAACTGTATACTTCCCTTTGATTTAAATCAAATAAAATATAGAATATTTTAAAACATAATGTAATGGTTCAAAGTGGATTAATACTTATGAACAATTGGTCAAATGAAATCACTTTTAGGTAAATGCATCTTGGCCATAGGGAAATGTCTGGATAATCAAATTTAAATGAAATCAGCCAACTTGGAAATTAACAGAAAATTAAATTCATTTGAGAAAGAAATTCAACAATAGAAATTAAAAATTTTCAATTGCAATCAATAGCTAGTTGATTTTAAAATTAAAATTACAATTATAATGATACTGAAAATATAAAAAAGAAGGATTTCAACATATTTTTCTTTTAGTTGCTATTGAAAAATAAAATAATAAAATAAAACTAAAAAAAGCACTTTTTTGTAGATTTAGTTTGTCGTTAACAAAATTATATTTGGCCTAAGCAGTTTATCGTATGAACCTTTATATGTCCATAGTACACATGTGTAGGTAAGTCATGTCCAGGATAAGGCCAGAGAAGATGGCGTGATTCATATTGGACGCTGTCTGACCAACCAACCGACCAACCGACCACCCCTAATCGAGCCGAATCGAGCAAGCAACCCTAATCCTAACTACAACAAATACATTAGCCCACAATACAAATAAATAAACCAAACACATGCATACATATAGAAACTCCTATATGGCCATGGGATGTGTGTGTGAGTGTGCAAACACTCCCACACACACACACACATACGCAGAAAGACTGCTCACACATGCCCCTGCATCCATGGCCAACCTAAGCCCAAGTACGACGAAATTGAAAAGATAAACTTTGCAGCCCTCCACCCTGCACAACCCAACCGAATTCAACTCCAGCTTGCCGCCCTCACCTTTCTCTTAATGTACATACATACATACATAAGCGCGCATACACACACACACACAAACACTCACACATACATTCATGCATATGTATGTATTGATGCTGGCAATCGGTTCGCGTTGCGCGTGTGTTCAACTTGCTTTTGCAATGGCGCTGATAACGTGTCCCTCCATCACCCCAGCCACCACCCCCGGAACCAACCACCCACCCATGTGAGTAAGTGTGTGTGTGTGTGTGTGTGTGTGCCTATACCACATGATAAATGACAATGCGAGTGTAGAGAAGAGCATGCGAGAAGAAGACCAAAAGCAACAACTTCTGGCTGTCTGCCCCAACTACCCGGCAGCTAAATCATCACCCAAAAGGAACCCAACGACCAACTCCCCGGCCGCCCATCCACCCAACCCAACCACGAACCTCATGGTGGGTTCGCCCTTCTCCCTTGGCAACCCAACATTAATAAAACTTTGGCTGCCTTTCGTTTCGTTTCGGTCTTCTCGAACTCAGACACTAAACTGATACTCAATTATCCCACCCACATTTACTCGCATCCTCTTGTCCTCCCATAGAGAGGGAGAGAGAGAGAAAACCATTCAAGGGGGACAGGGAAAGAACGAGAAATGAAGTACTCTTCTCCATCAACTTCTTCTTCCTCTTTTGGCATAGAAAGAGAGCGAGATATAATCGTATATGCATGGGCCCAAGGGGGGGCGGACCCTTACCAACATAAAACACATTCATTTCCAATGCCAATTTTGATATTTTTTTTGGCGACAAGAATTTCTTAGTTCGAATTTGCAACTAGTTTCGGTTCTAGAAATTCCAACAAAATGAACAAATATTGAGAGACATTTTAACTCAAAATGCTAAAACTTTCACAATTAGTTTACATTCACAATTCTAAAAGTTTCTGATTGAAAAAGATTAACAATTTGCAAAATGTCACAAAATTGGTTTCATTAAACAGAAACTCCAAGAAAAAGGTCAGAAGATCCGGTTGGGGGTAAACATTAACGGAACACTCGCAATCGGTTGGATGGTCACCTTTTAGTCCCAATTAGATACTACATTACTTACTAACTACTACTTACTTACGACTAACTATTACTAACTTTTTACATACTATTTTCTCAACATAAAACTTACTTACTACTTACGTTCTGAATTACTAACTACTTAGTTACTACTTACCTTCTCAATTACTAACTTGTTAATTACTATTTACTTACCACTTAACTTCTAATTACTGACTACTTACTTACTTCTTAGTTACAGTAGTTAGTACTTGCTGGACTGACCACTTACCTTCTCAATTACTAACTACTTACCTTCTTAATTACTAACTATTTACTTACTTACTACTTACTTACTACTTACTTACTACTTACTTACTACTTACTTACTACTTACTTACTACTTACTTACTACTTACTTACTACTTACTTACTACTTACTTACTACTTACTTACTACTTACTTACTACTTACTTACTACTTACTTACTACTTACTTACTACTTACTTACTACTTACTTACTACTTACTTACTACTTACTTACTACTTACTTACTACTTACTTACTACTTACTTACTACTTCACTCTTACCACTTACTTACTCACTTACTTACTACTTACTTACTACTTACTTACTACTTACTTACTACTTCACTTACTACTTACTTACCACTTACTTACCACTTCACTTACCACTTCACTTACCACTTCACTTACCACTTACTTACTACTTACTTACTACTTACTTACTACTTACTTACTACTTCACTTACTACTTACGTACCACTTCACTACCACTTCACTTACCACTTCACTTACCACTTACTTACTACACTTACTTACCACTTCACTTACCACTTCACTTACCACTTACTCACCACTTCACTTACCACTTCACTTCACCACTCACTTACCACTTACTCTACCACTTCACTTACTACTTACTTACTACTTACTTACTACTTACTTACTACTTACTTACTACTTACTTACTACTTACTTACTACTTACTTACTACTTACTTACTACTTACTTACTACTTACTTACTTACTTATTTAGTAATTACTACCAATACCAAAACTCTTGAAAAACTGAAATATAACTTTATTTAGATTTCAAGTTAGATTTGAAAATTGCGTTCAACATTTTCCATTTGCCCATTAAAACAGATAGGTGTGCCTTCTCACTCTTCCCTCCTCCTCCTCAGCCTTTATCAATTATGCAACACATTCGTTCATATTCTTAGGAGGAGTGGGGGGAATGCTATTTATGCAAGAATCAATGGAATGATCCGCCTGCTTGGGAGCACGCACAGATTTCTTTTTTTTTATTTGGCAAAAGACATCGTGGCATCAACAATAACTAGGTAAAGCCAAGTGTCCTACCGGTTTATGGTTTCACTTCTCTTTTCGCCGTGTTCCCGGCTTTCATTTCTGGGTTGGCGTGAGCGAAAACATCTGCCCCGGTTTCGGTCCGTAGCTCGGCCTTAGGATTTCTTTTTTTTTCGGTTGTTTTGTTGTGTTGTTGGGTATATATGCAAATTAGATGGGCCCGCTTTATATTTATGAAGAATATTATGCGTAGATACATAAGTGAGAGTGTGTGTGTGTGTTTGCCAATCTGTGTATGCAGATGTATATATGTACATATGCATGTGTGTGTACACTCCATAATTGTGGCCGAACAGACAGACGAATGGCACATGAGTCGCTGGTCGTTGCTTTGGTTAACTCTTAAAGAAAAAACATTATTTTGCACAAGAATTTTACGGCAATAGCTAAAGAAAATAAACACATACATAGGAATATAATATCCAAACAGATTTCGCATATTCCGCATACGATAGGTGGGATTTTGTGTTTTTATAAAAAATTATAACAAGTTTAATCATTGAATCAACTAATTGTAAGTTTTTAATATTGAAATGCCGACGGCAAAAAATAAGTAACTAAGGTATGAGTATCATTACCCTGCAAAAAAAGTCTACTTCATATTCATTTAGACACTTCGATTTGTAGTTGTCGAAAACTATAAATCATACTCAAGAAATGCTTAGTTGAGACACTCTGACAGCTGTGACCCTTGGTCCCCTTGGTCCTTTTGGTCCCTGGTCCTTTGGTTGGTCACCAGTTGCGGTTGCCATATTCAAATTTGATGGGCACGAACTGAACACACGCGTAACCTTTGCCTTTGCCATATGGATGGAGTAAGTCATATGAGTATATAGACTAGTGTAAAGTCGTCAACTGGATTTGCCGACTTACCCTCTGGCCTCGTCGAAGACTGTGTGTGTGTGTGTGTGTGTATGTGTGTGTGGCTCTTCGGCTGATTTCGTGCAGTATTCGTTTCCCACCCCAAATTGCAGCTAGTGGACAAGGGTCACTTGTGGTATTAAATATTTTGAAGAGGGTCGCTCAAAACTCATTTTGTAACTTGATTTAGTGGACAGAAGAAACCTCTGTGGGCAGCATGTGTCACGCCCAGTACTCGAATCAGTTCATCAGTTGTCAAAAAAAAAAAAAAAACTATCAAGGGTTGTTTCTGACTCAAGAATATATTTTTGACAAAATGAAAGTGTCAGATTAAATGCCTGGTCAATTATATTGGCAACTATATACATATATTCTCCAGGATTCTGACCTCTATGAAGGAGTTTTAAATGTTTTTACTCTGTCTAGGGAGGGGAGTCTAGCATTTTTCTATTTTTGATTTGAGTTATCGAAGTCAGAAAGCCAAACTGCCTGACTTGGTATATATGTATATATCTCTTTTTGCATTTATTACACAGATTGTTATCGTTGTTGTTGTTTTATTTATTATTATTATTATTATGATTATTGTTGGCTCTGCTGTTCTGTTTCACCTGCCCTTCAGAAACTGCGTAATAGAAAAAATCAAAATACCTTCGTCGTCATCTTCTAGAGATATGAAAATTGCGCCAAAGCTAAAATCATTTTTATCGGTTTAGCCAAGCATGCAATGTGCCAGGCGTTCTGCCTTACAGGTATATATATATGTATATATATACATATATATACCTATATATTTATGTATATATACATTGTATATTCCCCATTGGATCCCTTTATTATTTTTTTGTGTTTATTTTCTGCTGCTGGGATTGGTGAGAGGGTATGTGCGTTGCGGGGGAGTGGGCAAGAGGGCAAAGGGCAAGTGTTTTTCTGCCCCATGTTGTTCGATGCTCAACGCACATCAATCAGCTCATAATGGCTTCAATATAATAGTCCTTGGTATATAGGTACATATGTACATGGTATATAAAGGTGAATTTGGATATTTCTTATTTGTTTTTTTTTTTTATTTTAATGTAGTTACCCACCAATTTATACTAGCTTAATCACTATTCGAATACTAGTTGCAAAGTTTTTAGTTTTTAGTCGATGATCTTGGTAAAATTATGTCAGACACCAGCCATCGTGGATCTCGTGGTAATGAAAAAAAATATATAAGATTATAAAGAATTATATTTTCATGTTAAAGTTAGAAATTGAATGACTATATTTACAGATACGGTTTTTATTTTTAAATATTTAAAACAAACCAATTTTTTGTGTTAATTCCCCTTCTTTTCAGACTGAATTTATTATTAATTAAATCGAAAAACCACACAAAATTACAATTTACGAATTCAAGATTGTGGAATATTTTTGAGAAATTCTGAACATAAATTTTAATTTACTTATTAACTTTAGACTGGCCAAATTCAAACCGATTTCAAATGGCATATTGTATATTTTAAAATGACCTTAAAGAATAGGATAATTGGGACAATTATTTTGATGCGATAAGAAAAAATATCATGATGTACATATATTAACAATATTTGCAAAAATTTGGAAAAAAAATTTAGTTCTCCAAGTTTTGATGCAGATTGAAAAAAATTATTCTAAATTGACATTAAAGATATGAATTTTTCAAGTACTCAAAAAATTAACTAAATTAGAGCTTCATGAAATTGAGGTTTATTGAAATAATTTCCAGTTACTTGACAATTCTTGGTTTCGTCTGGAAATATAACTTGATAATTAGCGTGACAGACATGCCATATTAAAAAAATTCATAAATTAATTAAAATTGATTAAAAATTGGCAAAGTTACAGTTTTTATTGGCTAAGAGTTTTTGAAATTTTTTCAAAATTAGATTTTTATTAATCTATCTATTTTTTTTTGAAGATGCACACTGAAAATTTTAAAATAATTAAAATGTACATATTTTTTGTTCTTCCGCTGTTTTTTAAGTATGTCCAGTCGACGAAACTAAGAAAGTATTCCTCTTAAAGTCTTACTCACTTCTAGTAAAATTATTTTATATATTTTTTAAATCAATTTTAAACAAATAAAAAATTTGGTTCTTTTTAATTGAAGAATTTTGTTCGGTTTCAAGTCTCAGTAAACAACAACTTTAAAAATATTATATAAAAGTTTTTTCAAATCACATACTACAAAATTTTTATGTTTTACTATACCCAAACGTTTAATATCTCATGGCCACAAACTTGATTTTATTCACTTTGATCTTGCAAAGCATCAAACCAAGTAAAGTGTTTAAGTATTTTAGTAAAAATATTTTAGAAAATTTATATGTCGAAGAAGGATAATATGTAATAACAAACATTTAAATTGGACAAAAAGTAAAAAGTAAAACTTTATCTGCCTGCTCACATATCCTTCCTTTCAATAAAAACAAATCAAACTTTAAGTGTTTTGGCCCTCAAAAGAGCCCTTACGGTATATATTTTCGAATGTCAAAACTTTAAATTTTCCCGCTTTTTCCGTTTACATCTCTAAATACTTTGCTGAATAATATCATTTCATTTGCCATTCACATTGTAATTTTTCAAAGACGAGTTTATTGAAATATTCTAGAAAACGAAAGGATACTTTGTTATTTGTGCAACCAGTTTTAACTTTTATTCTCTAACATACATATATGTATTAAATTTCAATATAACAGTTTTAATTTTGTTTCTTTGTATTTTTGGTGCGGTGTAAAGACGCCCAAAAGCATGCAACAGTTAAATACATTACGTACTTGCGATTCATTCAGCAAGGAGAAAAAAAGTAAAAGCAGCTAAAAGAAAAATTGCGGAACATGGGAGTGAGATGCAGATGGAAGAAAGAGGATGATGGGAAAGAGGTCTCTAGCTTGCAGCCACTGATGTCTGGTGACACGGTGCCAGGTGTGCTAGGTGCAAATGAGGCAAATTTCAAAGTCAAGTTTACACGCAGCAAATGCTTTGTGCTTCAACGCTCTCTCCCTGTTCCTCGTTTTTCCTCGGTTGTTATTTCTTCGACACTATGTTTTTTATGTCGGCCTCTCTCTCTCGCTCGCCTATCTTTTTCACTCACTCATTTGGGTGCATGCGCCAATTGTGAACTAAAGCTCAATGTGCAGTGCCGGACTAAGCCATAGTGGGGCCTATAGCAATCGTTTTTTACTTTACAAAATTAAACAAACAAATTTAAAAAACAACATTGTCAAATCCAATTTTCAATAACAATTATTATTATAATAATCAATGAAATTGTATTCCAAGATAAACAAAAGATGGGAGCTTAGAAACTTTAGTATTTTTGGAAATTTATAAAACTTTTTTAATACTAAAGAATTTTATGAAATTTACAAAACTTTTTAATTATGTCTTTGGGCAAAGTTCTAGTTTGACCAATTCATAACAGGCTTTAAAACGATTCACCTACTTTTAATTGAGCTTTAACGAATTTTAAAATAACTTCAACGGGATATTTGCAAAAAAAACAATGCAAATTGTCAAAAATATATGTTTCATATGTTAAAGTTAATCTTCTTTATGCTAGACCCAAAAATGCAAACTTCATAGTATTTGCCCTACCTGCTACGTAGGTAATCCGTCACTGTCTGGGGGCATTTCTTGGGCACACAAAAAATATATCTTTTACAATTCAGGTCATTTATTTAGTTACACTTGTAGTCTAACAATAAAAGCGAAGCTTACAAAACATTAAATTACTTATAGAATAGATCATTGTATAACACTATCGATTTACCGTTTGCAACGTAGGTGACAATTTGCCTTATGCGGCATTTGTATGAAAGTATTAAGTATTTGCTGAAGTTGGATAAGTAGGAAAGAAACATCTGAAAAGATTGAAAATATTGCTTCTTGTAGGAACGATAGTTTCAGAATGTCTCTCCTAATGTATTATACATTTGACTTTTCAAATGGAACTTTCCAAACCCCAAGTTGATTTGATATTGAATATAGTGCTTCTAAGTATGTATACCATATTGTATTTCTGCCCAGAAATGCATTTACTTATATGTATTTATGTACGTAGTATATACAGTTGTATGTACATGTGTATATATGTGTAGGTACATACATATAAAATACATTTTTCGACAGAGACTTTTCCTTCCGCCAATGCGCCCCCCCAAATGCGTTTTTTTTAGCAATTCCAGTATTTTTTTATTCGTTTTTGTTTTCATTTTGCGCGCGCGTTGCTCTTGAGACCTCCAACACATGGCCCGCTGCTTGTGGCTCCTTTTTTTCTTTATAGCCGGCGAAAAGGAAAAAAATTGCAAGAATTGTTCTAAATCTGCAGTGTGCGAAAGTGAAAGTGTGAAAGAGGCTCAGCAAAAAAAAACTGAAGATGATGATGATGATGGAAATAAGGATGAAGAGAGGTATGAAAAAAAACAGCTAAAATAAGTTTTGAGTGTTCGTCTCAGAGTTATAGAAAGTAGCCCGAAAAGGAGTAGAAGAAAGAGAGATGGGTAGCTGAAATAAGTACAGTCACCAACTGGTAAAGTTAGTTAGATTGTATGTACAAACATATGTAGGTACATATGTACATACATAGATGTAAAAGTTTCATTTGACTTTTTAGCAATTAGTTAACGAAGTAGAAACAACAACGAACATACAGAAATGAAACAGAAACAACAACAAAAACAACAAGGACTTAATTGTACACACATGATCTGCGCGTGTGCGTGCGAAATGCCGAAAAACTACACTATCGGGGATTCTGGTCGTGGTCCTGGTCTTGGTCTTGGTCCTGCTCTTGGTCCTCTTTTTGTAGTTACATATGAATCTACATATATGTATACATACATATATACATAACTGTTGGTCCACACATCGATACTCTTATATGTTCCTCACACACACACAAATGGGCTTTCCTCTTTCTCCTTCTCTCTTTTTCTGTCGCTCTCATATATATATAAGAGTTAACCGTTATACATATGTCACGTATACGTACCACACACACATACATATAAACGAAACGTGCATAGGGGTGAATACAAGCTAAAACCCAAAAAGGATATGTTTATACATACATGATCTGCGCGTGTGCGTGCGAAATGCCAGCAAACTACTCCACGCGTGTGTGTGTGCATGAGTGTGTTTATGTTTGTGCTACTCCTTTATGTCCACACACACATACATGGGACGCTCTCCCTCTCATCGTATGTGTTTGTGTTTGGCATTGACGACGACATCCCATTGGTCGAAAAAATTGGTTCGCCGCCACACAACGATTTATTATTAAATAACGGACGCTGTTTTCGCAAGAAGTGCAATCGGATGAAAACTAACTATAGGCACGCTAGCCAAATCATGCATGCTCACACACTTACTCTCTTACTCACTACCCGTTCCTTTCCTTACCCTTTTTCAATTAATCGCAAATTTCCTTTCCCTTTGCTCTGGTCCATCCGACTCTCAATGTCATCCTCATTTAATTAGAAGCTGATGTTATATTAAGCTTGATTATAATAATTTATACAAAAGCCATGTCCCAATATCTATATATGCATCTGAGTGCTTTGAAAGATGCGGGTCCTGTGATGAAAAGCTGTTACAAGCCGCTCAGTGTCGCCACCCAGTGTCGCCTGTGACCTATTGGCGCTAAAAAAAAAAAACTACCGCAATAGTATTAAAATACTGCACAATGTTGCCAGACTATATATATATATACTTTTAATATCAGTATGCGAATTTTTTAGTTTTAGCTCCATCATAAGATTAAGTATACGTCAAGAAGTACATGCCGGTTATCCTGTAATTTGGCCGAGTGAGACCAATGCGTCAAAAATAAGAAGAAGCTACAGAAGACTCCATGTTTTTAGAATCAAAAGTTGAACACTCATCCTGATCCTTGGAGTTCCTTGGCAAGTCGATTTTAAAAAACACAATTGGTCCACATTAACCTGATCCTAAGCAACCTTCCGGCAATTTTTCGAAAATTTAAATACATACAAAATCAAATGTTACGTAGCCTGACAGTCAAGGTTAGGCCAAATTGCCTAATCGAAACACCGAAATGGTGCATGCTGGGAAAACACACTCGTCGCTATGCCAGCGATCAGGAACCCAATCTCGAGCCGATAGTCATGAGCACAGATGTCTTCGATGGCCCTAAGTTGGATGTCACACAGCCGCCATTGATTACAATGCACGGACTCTTTGGATCAAAACAAAATTGGCGAGGCATAAGTAAAGCCTTGTCCCAGAAAACCAATCGTCGAGTAGGTAACTAACCTTGGCCTTGATTCTTGATAGACTTATGATATCATCTGCCCAGATCTACACGGTGGATGCCCGTAATCATGGCGAGAGTCCGCATACCACTGTTCACAGCTCTGCTTCAATGTCAGCGGATGTGATGGCATTTATGGAAGCCAGAAAACTGGAAAAAGCATGCCTAATGGGTCACAGTATGGGCGGTCGGACCATGATGTACTTTGCCCTAAAGTATGTACGTATATGTTAAGCATTCCCGTATCCCAACTTAATGTTCAATCATCTCGATTCGATTTAGCCCCAGTTGACGGATCGTTTAATTGTGGTCGATATATCGCCAATTGCTGTGCCCCGATCTACCAATGAAATGATACGCATATTTGATGCCATGATAAACATGACCGTTTCCCCATCCGTGTCCATGTCCGAGGGACGAAAACTAGTTCGAGAGCAGATCAAACAGGCCACTGATTCCAATGAAACGGTGGACTTTATAATGCTCAATCTGAGAAAGGATCCTAAGACGGGAGTGTAAGTATGAATCATAAGAGCCAAGAATCAATTAATCCATACCATCCCCACCTTGAATTTAGTTTCTCCTGGGCATGTAATGCACAATTGCTGCGCGATTTCCTTCCAAAATTTCAGCAATATGGCTCCAAACTTTCCGGCCTGCCACCATATATGGGGCCAACCACATTTATATGCGGCACTCATTCACCATATATGAAGTAAGAAAGCAAGTAAAGTGTAATCCCAATCCATTGACCAATTTGGCATCTCTTTGCAGGCGCGATCATTGGCCACAAATTTTGGAACTATTCCCCAATGCCAGCATTCATTGGCTCGAGACTGGACATTTAGTGCACTTTGAGCAACCGCAACAATTCTTAAGCCTTGTCGGAGATTTTATCAATCAGCCTTAATGCCAAATTTCAAATTAATTAAGTATAGCAAAAATTTTTAGTCATGATATTAGAATAATACATTTCAAGTTAAAAATCGGTACCATGGATTTTGATAAAATATAAATTTATCAATAAACTAAACCAACTATCGAGTACCTGGCAAATACAAACAATTTTTGAATTTAATTAGTTTTAGTTACCATGATTGTCACAGACACAAAAATGACTATTAAAGACTCGGAATGATCACAATTCGTGGTTGCAAAGCAAATTAACTTTTTTAATTCAAAGGGGATCAAGTCTCAATATTTCAACTTATGTCATGCCATTTTCTGCAATCTTAACAGAATCCGGTAATCCTTTGTTGAAAATTTAAGCCATACAGTTTTAAAAACTTAGCCTACATAAAAACAAAACTAATGCTTACTTTTCTTTCTTTTTGTTATGTACATTTAAAATGTAATTCCCTTTTGGTTTATTTTTCACTTGTCTTTTCTTTTTTTTCATATCAGTTGTCATCGTTTAAAGTACATTTTAGTTTTTCTTTGTTTTGGTTTTTTTCTTTCTTGTGGTTGTTTTATGTTTAAAAAATATATATACACAGATACATATACACAAAATTCATAAAGAAGCTGAATAAAAAGTTGTATGCCCAGCATATGTATATGCATAAGTGTGTTTTTGTGTGTGTGTGTGTGTGTTTAATATAAATATTTGTGTGTGTGTTGCTTAAAATTACGTATAAATAAATAAAAATTTAAAAAAAAATTGAGATACACAAGGGGAGGGGGATAAAGGTGGAATCACATTGCACTTATAAATTATATAGATATAAAATTGAAATAATTTCATTTAAAATTAAAGTGAACACAGTTTGCGTGTGGTGTGTGTGTGTGTGTGTGTGTGTGCGTGTGTGTGTAGTGTGTGTGAATGACTTTGCGTCATAAATACATTAAACAGGAATGGTGGGTAAAACGTTTGTGCTAAGGCTAAAATGGTTTACATTTCTTGATGTGTGTTGTTTGCATGTGTGTGTGTGTGTGTATGTGTGAAATAGTCATTAATTTGATCTCTCAACATTTCTTAAGGTTCATTTCTTTTGTTTTTGCTCTAGCTTTTTTCTTTTTTTTTTGGGTTTTATATATTGTATATATATATGTTGATTTCAATTTGGTTAGACTATAATGCCGCCATCGTATGCATAGTCGGCCTTGTTGTGCATAACAAGTCGATTTTCCACGAAGTAAAAGCTGTCCGAGCGCGTCTCAAATGGGCTCGATATCATTTCAGCAACTATAAGAAATATAAAGAACAACATTCTTAAGCTAATCTTTAAACTTATATATAGTACCATATTTTATACATCAAAAGCCTTGACTTAATTCAACAAATTTGATTCATACTCACCTAGGTCTGGTGGAAGATTAGGAAACTCGTATATGTGCTCGCAAGTGTTTTTCGAATATGGAATGCAATAGCCAAATTCAAAGTCGAATGTCTTTAGCAAACGATCACGGAAAAAATGACGTTCAATCATACGAAAATTGTTCACTGGCTGGCTGCCCACTGTAAATTCCACACTAAAATCAAAAAAAGAATAATAAAATAAAAGAATTTAATTAATATTATGTATACCAGGTCACTTACGTGGCTCCCACAGTTTTCAGATTGAGGAATGCTGGCGTAAATTGGTAACGCACATAACGTCCGGCATTCGGATCGGCAGTGTCTTCTAGTGATAGCTCCTCGGCGGCAGCCAGCATTGTGTCTTCAACGGATAGGCCATCGGGAAATTGTTCACTGGGCGGCTTGGCTATCTCAAAGAGTACCGCACCGCTCTCTAGATCACGGATTTTGAAGCGTGTAAAATCAATTTCGAACACATTGGCGTTTGCCGAGCAGAGATAATCATCGGTGATTTTAGTGAGATGGAGTACATCCTCGGGACTGACATTGGATTCCTCCAATGGCTTCCGTTTGCAATCAGCACCAGGTCCTACCAGTCCAGTGGCGGAAACCCCACCACCAACTCCAACACCGACACCGACAGCAGATGCAGCCACAGAGGAAGCGGAATTGTTGGCTTCATTTGCCGAGTTAGCGGTATTGCTTGAATTGGATGCGGAGGAGGCGTTTTGCACGGGATTCAGTTGCTTTCCAACGACAGACATGACCGACAGAGTGGACCGCGGGGCCGGGGGATAGGAAATGAAGGATGTGGATGATGAGATCCTTTCCTACCGTCTCCTGTCACCTATTTAATGACTATCTACACTGCTCTACACTGGAAAAAAATAATGGAGAAATAAGAAATGAGAGAACGAGAGAAAAAGGAAAAGTTTGTTAAACTTGAGCCAAACAACAACATCAACCCTTGACGACGCGACCCAATTTCTGCGCTCTGCTTTGGCACATCAGCCCCCTCCTCACCAGTGTCACCTACCGCTCTTCATCCCACACTTACACGCACACACACACACACACCCCCTACTCCTTTTCTGTCCATTGGCCGTGTCAATAATTTTTTTCTTTTTGAAACTTGCCTTTGTTTGTTTTGTTTATCGTGGCGCCCCACTTGGCTGCTGCTGCGGCTGCTCTTGTTAAATTATATGCATCGCTTACATGCACATTTAGTTAGCATGAGTTTATTTCAAATATTAGGCATTTGTTATTTAATTTAAATACAAATTCACTACAGCAACAACAACAACTTTTCTCCTCTAGTGTCAGTGGGTATAGACGGTGTCAGTGGGAATAGTTTACTTTTCTCACAACAATCGAAATGTGTAACTGCTTACGGTAATCGAGTCAGCTGTTTTGGCAATCGGTACCAGTGAGTCCGATTAAAACGTCAATCGAACGAACATGTTCGAGAGTAGTGTTGTTTTTCCATTCCGTACTTTTTCAATAGCAAAATTTCTCGTTTTGTTTATTTCGCTAATAGCATAAAAACGAAGAGACTGAGGGCAGTGTCTGCGTTTGCTATATTTAATTAATAATAGCAAACCAAATAGAGAAAACGTGAGGGGTGGTCAGACTGAAAGGGGGAGACCGAACCCCAAAACTAAAAACTGATGAGCCGGGATTTGCCTTCGCCAAAAGGGGAAAAAGGATATACTAATAGTTATAGTTTTTTCTAAGTGTGTGCGCGTATACAGATGTGTGTGCTCGATTGCATTGTGAGCGTGAGAAAGCTGACGCACTGTGCATTTAATTGCACAAGTCAAGTCAAGTGGTTGCAGAAGTAAACACGGCGAGATTGGCCGTGAACAATCCGCCCACCCCCTTAATACCACTGTAGCTGCTACCCTTACACCTACCCTTAACACCCCCACCGCCAGTACAATTCGCTAGCGTTCAGTCTTCGTCAACAAAAAGAAAAATCACAATCTGGCTGCAAAATTCGGTAGTGTAGTGTTGGTGTGTTCAGTCTTTGTCTTTGGGGGGCAAACGACAAACCTCCATTAATACACGGGAGAAAAAGAATACGAAGGAGTAGAAGGAGAAGGTGGAGAGACAGAAATGGATGTCCTAGAACTGTTGCGTGCGAGTGCCAATGGCTGTTACAACACAATATTCTCAGATGCCTGGAGTCAATATGTGTCTCAACAGATTACATCGTCGGTAAGTTTCCAAAAAAAAAAGTTCTAGTCAGATGATGAGTGTTGAGTGAGGAGTAGAAAAGGGGTGGTACATGATCACCCGCGCAAAATCAGTTGCAATTGGTTTATTGTTTAGGCTTATATATATATATAGTAGTAGTAACAATAGTAGTAGTATAGCCCCGCTTCCCCTCTCTCAACCACTTCCCTTCTTAGCTCATCCACCCACATACATAGATGCATATGTATGTTCATATTTACATACATACATATGTATTTCTACATCCATACATACATATGTGCGTGAGCAAGTGGCTTTGTTGCTCTCTCTCTCCCTTCCTCTTTCTATCTCTCCGTTAGATTAAAAACAGCTGCCTTTTACCTTGGCCATTGTTGTTATAGTTATCTCTTTTTATCATGGTGTGTTACACTTCCGTCAATAACAACAAGGAAGCATAAGAGAATAAAGTTCGTTGTGCAGTGTAACGACATGAAAATACACTATTCACACATACATACATATACATTTAGAATTAAATAGATTAAAATTTATATGTGTGCATGTGAGTTCTCCTTTTGTTTTCCAAAGATTTTTATTATATCTTAATGATAGCAAGCAAAAATAAATGTAGAATATTAAAAACAACTTTATCTAACATTATGCCCTAGATATATTAATAAAATTGTTTAGGTTAATATAGCCGACCTGTTAACACACTGCGACAGAGGTATACGTTACATTTAAAAATGTTTTCAACAGTGGAAAAATTTAAAACCTACATACATACATATATATGTGACTTAATCTTGAGAAAATACGGGGAATAGAAACCAGAAGACGAACAATCAAGCGATGAATGCATAAACTCATTCTACCCATGGCTTCTTATCAGAAAAAAAAAAACTTTTTATATGTACATACATATGTACATATGTATGTATGTATGTGTACAGATTTCTGTCATAAATTAATATATTTACATACGCTTAATGCAAGGTCAATTAATTTCCGTACGGTATAAACAAGAAAACAAGTCGACTTAAAGATACTTTACTCAAAAGAAGTTTACCGTTACAATATGCAAATTGTTTAATTACACAAATTCTCCACCCAAATCTTTTTATGTTTATTATTAACCAAAGAGAAATAACGTATTTTGGTTTTGGTTTCATGATCATCCTCCTGATCCGCCCTCGTTCTGTTAACCAATAATCCTTTGTTGAAACAGAAGGTACATACATACATACATACATACATATGTACATACAAGAATGATTCACATGCGCTTCAAATGACATTATGATGTATGTATGTACATATGTACATATGTATATACATACATATGTACATATGTACATACATACATACATATTTAAATGAATGATGTGAGTAATTTTAGGTCAATCAACGGATGATCAAACCGAAATAAAATATTCAAAAAGGGGTAACCTCTGTATGTATGTATGTATGTACATACATACATATGTACATATGTAAATCTTATATTCTTACGACTTACATAAAAAAGGAACGATCGAAAATACACATTTAAGCAGAGCCCCCAACACTCTTATCGCTAATTTATAAACTGATAATGATAATGAAACACTGACCCCGAAATATATAAAGAAAGAGCTCTCAAGCGTAGCTGATTTCTGTCTTAAATACAAAACAAACTACATACTGTACATATGTATGTACATATGTAACTATAGTAAGTATACATGAAGGTTCATGTTCATGTTCATGTTGTTTCGCTAATCACTAGCACGTGCAATTTCTTTTCTTTTTTTCTACCGTTTTGTTTAAATCATTTTGCCATAATTCAATTAACCCCTTGGGGCCAAATCAATTTAAATAGGCAACCCCCAACCCCAGTCACTTATGACTTTTTTTTTGGTTACTTAGACTTGAATTGTCTGTGATATCTAACTACATACATACATACATACATACATATGTACATAGATTGTATATTTATACCACTGCAAACAATAAATAGAGTAAATCGAATAAAAAATTAGCAAAGTATGACTGATTGTTCACACCTGCCTAGGGCGTTTTTTTTTTTTTTTGTTGTGCAAGGTAATCAGCAATGGCCTTTTGGAAAACTTAAACCACAAAACCATGTGCCTAATAATATGTGATCAGCAGACGACTTCCTCCCAAACACCCACCACCCACTTCTTAATATAAAATATACAAACATATGGAGTGGATTTAGAATGTTCGTAGTCATCTGATTTTCTTAATAATTAACACCCTAGGAAATAAAAATATAAAAAGCAACGTTCTCCCTTTAGTAGGGTATCCAAAATTCTTGCTGATGGAAGGATGTAATTTTAAATTCAAATGCAATTGCAATTGCTTTCAAAGTTCAATTTCAAGTTGATGATTAGAAGAAGATTGTTTAAATATACCCCTTTACATATGTTTTTATTCATTTGAATTGCAAATATCTGGCCAATTGATTCTATCTTGTTCTGCGCCATGTCTTCCATTCGGTTACAGTGGAGATCTACTTGTACATACATACATTCATGGGTGGCGTTTTTTCTTCATATAAAGTTATGTATAATTAAGGGGCATATCCCCTCGGAGATAATGGAAAAGAAGCTAGCTAAGCCTCCAAACTGCCAAACTAATTTGCTTCTCTCTAAGAATGGTAACCCCAAATTGGACAAAATTGGACTTTTGGGAAATTTCTCTCTCTCTCTCTTGCTCCTCTTGAAGGCTTTAAAATACTTAACCAACACTGTTGACAATGACAATATACCAAGTCTGAAGAATGTAATCAAACGTAATCTCGAACCTTTTTAATTTGTTTTTGTTTATGCAGTTGTACCTGTACATCGCCTTGGGCGTTTTAACCGTGCTCTTTGTGGCCTGGTTCATATATTTTAAACGTCTCGCACGTTTACGGCTGCGGGATGAAATCGCCAGATCACTGAACGCCGTCACATCTTCCTCTGGTGGGGATTTGCGCGGCTTGAGATTTCGCAAACGCGACAAAATGCTCTTTTATGGTCGGCGGATGTTGCGCAAAATGAAAAATGTCAGCGGACAGATGTATAGCAGCGGCAAGGGCTACAAGAGGCGGGCCGTAATGCGGTTCGCTCGGCGCATACTTCAGCTGCGACGTGAGAATATGCCGCTGGAGATGAGGACAGTGGAACCGCCAGCCGAATATCTCGAGGAGACGATCGAGGGCAGTGATCGTGTGCCACCGGATGCTCTATATATGCTTCAGAGCATACGCATTTTCGGGCACTTTGAGAAGCCAGTTTTTCTTAAATTATGCAAGCATACCCAGGTACTGGAGCTAATGGCTGGCGATTATCTATTCAAGATTACCGATGCCGATGACAGTGTCTATATTGTCCAGTCGGGCATGATAAATGTGTATATTTCGAATGCGGATGGCAGCACATTGTCTCTGAAGACAGTGCGTAAAGGAGAGTCGGTGACATCGCTGCTCAGTTTCATTGATGTGCTATCCGGTAATCCAAGTTACTATAAAACGGTTACGGCCAAAGCCATGGAGAAATCCGTCGTAATACGTTTGCCCATGCAGGTTAGATCATGTGCTGAAACTTTCGTTTTTTAAGCATAATTCATATACATTTCGTTTATCTTTTTTTTCAGGCATTTGAGGAGGTATTCCGTGAGAATCCCGACGTAATGATACGTGTTATTCAGGTCATTATGATTCGATTGCAGCGCGTTCTATTTACCGCTTTGCGCAATTATCTTGGCCTTAATGCTGAGCTTGTCCAGAATCATATGCGTAATAAGAGCATAACAATTTCCGGGCATCTCAACTCGCAATCTCAATCGTCGCAATCGATGCGGCAGCAGACGACAGCAACGGCAACTGGTGGAGCATCGGCTACCGCTATGGGTAGCCAACAATTGCAAGCCGCTGTTCCATCGTTGCCGTTGCAGCGACAACCGCCGCCGCCTACCATTGCGCCGCCTTTGCGTCACTCACGTGAAGAGCATACCCTGTCGGATCCGAATCCAAATAGTGGCAATAATGTTCCATTGCCTGAAGTGCATGGAGATGCACCAAACATTGATGTCTATCACCAGCAACAACATGGCGGTAGCGCCTCAACGGGCAATTTGTCTACGCGACGTGGCTCATTGGTTCAACCGTCAATAGGTGGAGGAGGAGGATCAACGAGTCAGGAAGCTGGTGCTCCAACTATAGATATGCGTCTTATTCAGTCATCGGCAGTGGAGAGTTTACGCAAAGAACTTGGTCTGCCCGAGGAGGATGCACATATAATTGAGCCATTTGTTGAGGTCCGTGAACTTGAACCCAATGTAACTCTCATAACGGAGGGCAATGCCGATGATGTTTGCATATGGTTTGTAATGACCGGCACCTTGGCGGTTTACCAGGGTGTTGCAGATGCCACACGATCCTCCACTGCCACCGCCAAATCGGATAAATCTGATTTGCTTATACATTTTGTCCATCCGGGTGAAATTGTTGGCGGCTTGGCCATGCTAACCGGCGAGGCTAGTGCCTACACTATTCGTTCGCGAAATAATAGTCGTGTAGCCTATATAAGACGTGCGGCCATTTATCTGTAAGTGATTTCATCCTGATTTCTTGAACAATCTCTCATCTCATATATTGTCTGTAGCATAATGCGACAGCGTCCTCGCATAGTTTTAGATCTGGGCAATGGTGTGGTGCGCCGTCTCTCCCCTTTGGTACGCCAATGTGATTATGCCTTGGACTGGATCTTTCTGGAGTCAGGGCGTGCCGTTTATCGCCAGGATGAGAGCAGTGATAGCACCTACATTGTATTGAGTGGACGTATGCGTTCAGTGATTACGAATCCGGGTGGGAAAAAGGAAATTGTCGGTGAATATGGCAAAGGAGATCTTGTGGGCATTGTTGAGATGATCACAGAGACATCGCGGACCACCACTGTTATGGCGGTCCGCGATTCCGAATTGGCGAAATTGCCAGAGGGCCTGTTTAATGCCATCAAATTGCGTTATCCAATTGTGGTTACAAAGCTAATTAGTTTTCTAAGTCATCGGTTTTTGGGTTCCATGCAGACACGCGGCAGCACAGGGGCACCAGGTGCGCCAGTTGAGGCTAATCCCGTTACGCACAAGTATTCAACAGTAGCTCTAGTCCCCATCACAGATGAAGTGCCGATCACGCCATTCACCTATGAGCTATATCATTCACTATGTGCCATAGGTAAACAGTATTTCTATCTCTCTCTCTCTCTCTCTTTATCTTTGTACACCTCTAAAGTATCTCTGCCAATTTCAGGCCCCGTTCTACGCCTCACCTCGGAGGTGGTACGCAAGCAGCTGGGTCTAAACATATTTGAGGCCGCAAATGAGTATCGTTTGACCTCATGGCTTGCCCAGCAAGAGGATCGTAACATTATAACACTATATCAGTGTGATAACTCGTTAAGTCCATGGACCCATCGTTGTATGCGTCAAGCGGATGTTATTCTAATTGTCGGCCTTGGAGATCGGTCACATTTGGTTGGGAAATTTGAACGTGAAATCGATCGTCTTGCCATGCGCACACAAAAGGAGCTGGTGCTCCTCTATCCTGAGACAACGAATGCCAAACCGGCCAATACACTCAGTTGGCTAAATGCTCGTCCCTGGGTAACTAAGCATCATCATGTGCTCTGTGTAAAGCGTATTTTTACCCGCAAAAGTCAATATCGAATTGTAAGCACTCGAAACATAAAAAAAAAAAAATATCAAAAAGCTAACATCGGCTGTGCCGAAATTTATATACCCTTGCAGTCCATGGCCATAATATTTTAACATGTTCCAAACTCTTTTTCTGTATCTCAATTCATTAATGCACAGAACCTTTCAAATATCATTTCAATTTCTTCTTCTTCTTCCCCATCCCCATATATATCAACTCAGCTTCTCATGCTGATCAAGAATATATATACTTTATAGGGTCGGAAACGTCTCCTTCTGTGCGTTACAAACATCTGACCAATTTTATAATACCCTCTGCAAGGGTATAAAAACAAAATTGCTTGCCTTCAATTCGTTTCTAAAATGATTTGCCTATTTCCTAGAATGATCTCTACAGTCGTGTCCTGCTATCGGAGCCAAATATGCATTCCGATTTCTCACGTTTGGCCCGTTGGCTAACGGGCAATTCCATTGGACTGGTACTGGGTGGTGGCGGTGCACGTGGTGCTGCCCATATTGGCATGCTGAAAGCCATACAAGAGGCGGGTATACCCATCGATATGGTTGGTGGCGTTAGCATTGGTGCCCTAATGGGTGCCCTCTGGTGCTCCGAGAGAAACATCACCACAGTAACGCAAAAGGCACGCCAATGGTCCAAAGTATGTAATGATTCAACAATATACATACGTATGTATGTATTGAACAAAGTTAAATGTTTTGTATTTTATTTTTTTTACCAAGAAAATGACAAAATGGTTCCTACAATTGCTGGATCTTACCTATCCCATTACTTCAATGTTCTCGGGCCGTGAATTCAACAAGACCATACATGATACATTTGGTGATGTGAGCATTGAGGATCTGTGGATACCCTATTTTACACTGACCACCGATATAACCGCCAGTTGCCATCGCATTCACACAAACGGTGAGTGAGTGTATTTCTTAGGTATAGTAGTGTAGATTGCTGTCGGATAACATTTGCTTCCATTTCTTCTACCAATCCCTACTATCTATGTATGTATCTATGTATTTTGTATTTGTACTTTTCTTTTGCTTTTTAAATACCCATGCAAATCAAAAATTTTTAAATAATAGACCTAGAACGTCTCTTTATATTTCAATAATTCTATTTTTTTCGATTTCTCCACACTTTGCTTTTATATTTTTAACGGTCTGCAAGGGTATCTAACTTTTGGGTATACCATAGTTTTATTTCTGTATGTTAATTTTGGGTTATTAACATTTTATTTGTTGTTGTGTTTTAATTATACTCGATCCTTTGACTTATTATACAAAACATATATTTCTACATACATACATGCATACATACAAAGTTATTTGGTTTTCTTGTAGTTTTTTTTTAAGCATTAATGCATGTCTGCCTGTTGTTTTCACCACAAAGTGTCTTACAAGGGAATTTCGGACAGATTAGATTTAAATTTCGATTACACTAAAATCATCGTTATCGTTCTTAACAGAGATCAAGTGTAATCGAATATAAGATCCTGGAAAAAATCTATACTCTGAAATTTCTCCCTATAAGCACAATGTTGTCTTTTTAACACTCGTGCACCCACAACACAACACAACCAAATACACACACATACATACATACACAGCTACTGTCGACCTACATATGTACATACATACATATACAATGCGTTCAGGTTAGTGGCAACATAAAACTGGCAAATTGTTTTTGTTGCTTTAAAATAAAAGTCACAATGAATTTGATGCTGTGCTTGATGTCTTAGCTAGAATCTAATCCTGCTAACTTTACCATGTCCAATACGGTGGTGCCCAATCTTGTATTCCTTACTTCCTAACCCCAAACCTAACCTTACAAAAAACAAAAAAATTACAAGAAAAATGTCGCCCATCGCTTAAAGCTGTTTCTCTCTCTCTCTTTCTCTTTTTTATCTTCCCAATACCAACAATTCAAACATACACGCACACCTGATTACAACAACAACAACTACTACTGGTCATATATCGTTACAAATCCAACTACCAATTGTCGTTGCCAATTCTCCTCCATCCATCCAACCAATCCAATCCTCAAAAACAAAAAAAAAAAAAAACTCTAAAACTAAATGCAGGATCTCTGTGGCGTTATGTACGCTCATCCATGTCGCTAAGCGGCTATATGCCACCACTCTGTGATCCAAAAGATGGACATCTTCTGCTGGATGGCGGCTATGTAAATAATTTGCCAGGTAAATAAAAAACAAAACCAAATTAGCAAAATCTAAACCTAGAGATACGAATCGAATTACCGTTAATTACATTTTTTTTGTTTTGTATAAAAAATCGGAGCTGGTTGGCGGCGCAGAGTGTTGGATAAAATCTATTAAATAAGTTAAAAATTATGTATTTGCGTGTATATATATATATATATATACTATATAGTATACAAACCCCATATATATATGTATATATATATATGTATACATGTGACCTGCAAAGTTTGTTAGTTTTTTTAAATTATTCTTAAAATCTTTTCGCGTTGCTATTTCTTTGTCCACTTCTATGTCGCTTTTTTGCAATGTGTTGGCAACTCTGCAAATTACTTTATCGCTTATCGATAACCTCGAGCGGTTCCAATGGAAATCCTTCGAAGTTCAAACAGCTGGGATTGTTGTCTGTCTTAAGTATTCCATCCACCCACTATCCCTACCACCCCCACCCCCAGTCCACCAACACACTCACACACACATAGTACACAAACAAAGAGTGCACACACACACACACCATTATATTTTCTTTACCTCCTGAATACATTTTCAAATTTCCCTTAAAATATAGTTTCTGTTTTGTATTATTATTCTTTGTTTTGTGTAATGTATAGTAACATTTTTGGCTTTTTTGATTTGTATGTGTAGAGTGTATTGTAAATTACTAAATCATAATTTCATTTGTAGTTAGTAAACCAAAACAAAAAAAAATCAAGCAAACCGAAACAAAACTGTAAATCGTTACTTGCAATCACAACAACGACGGTATAACATTTGTGTCTACCTCTCTCTCTCTTTCTTTCTTTCTCCTTTTGCCATTAAAATTTATCCTTTCACACAAACACATACACATCACACCCTTTCCTTTCCTCCCACATCACTGTGTGTGCTGTTGTTGTACCCCCCGCTATATGTAATACCAATCATCAGGTCACCTGTGGCGCTATTGTCGTGCCAGTATGTCCATTGCCGGTGTCTTTCCTCCCTTCTGTGATTATCGGGATGGCCATTTGCTGCTCGATGGCTGCTATACGAACAATGTGCCAGGTAAAACACAAAACAAAAAACACAAAGCAACAACCATCATAATTACAATAATATAAATTCGTATAATTCCAACGCTCTGTGCTCAAAAACCTGAAAACTCTCAACAAATTGCTTTATATTTATTTATAAGAATGTATACGTATGTGTCTTTTTTAGAAGTAACTGTATTTGTTTTCGCATTTGAGGGCTTAATTTATCTTGACCTGTTTTATTATAGTTTTTAAAATTGGGAAACTTAAAAACAAAAGTTTTTTAAGTTGTAATCATAATTTGGTTAACAATCAATTCAATAGATAAAACTAACTGTGCTTTTAGAAGAAAAAAATCCCTCCTTATAATTATTAGGAAATTTTACAAATTGTCAATGAAAAATAAATTGTGCGAAAAGAAGAAGAGAATATTTTACACTTTGAGGACTGAATTAATTTGGGTGAAATTGGAAAATATTTTAAGGCCCTTTTTAATTACTATACCCGTGAATATTATCCTGATTTTTTCTCCACAAAATGTGGGCAACACAGATCCAAACAGGGTTAACTGACTTCCATTGCCCGAATTAGTAGTGAAATTCTTACTACAAATAGCAATTTTTTTGAATGGTCATTTATGTACATATATGATCAAGTTAATAAAAACAGAACTAAGTTTTTAAGGAAATAGAACTAAGTTTTAGGAGGAATATAACCAAGAGTTAGGACATTCAATTTAAACCTTTTAAAATTAACAATTAGGACTATTCTGTGTCCGAAGCCTTTGTTTGTATACCAATTCTTTAAAAACTTTTTCTAACTAAATCAAACTCATATTGCATGATTCCGGCCTAAACAAAAACAAATACAAACAATTTGAATTGTTATGCCACTTGGAATGGCAATGGCATTAACATTAATTTAGCTGATGTGATGCACAATTTGGGAGCTGCTCATATAATTGCCATTGATGTGGGCTCTCAGGATGATACTGATCTAACAAATTATGGTGATGATCTAAGTGGCTGGTGGTTGCTCTATAAAAAATGGAATCCCTTTACCTCGCCAGTTAAGGTGCCCGATCTGCCCGACATACAATCTCGTCTGGCTTATGTGTCCTGTGTGCGACAGCTTGAAGTAAGTTGGTCTGATTTATTCTGAGATTTGTTATTCTCATTTCATGTTCGTATTTTTTTTAATCATTTAGGAGGTAAAAAATTCGGATTACTGCGAATATATTCGGCCACCTATTGACAAGTACAAGACATTGGCCTTTGGCAGCTTTGATGAGATACGCGATGTGGGCTATGTCTTTGGCAAAAACTATTTCGAGAGCATGGCCAAGGCGGGTCGATTGGGACGTTTCAATCAATGGTTCAATAAGGAGCCACCCAAGCGTGGTAATCACGCATCGCTCAATGAGTATACGTTTATCGATTTAGCTCAAATTGTCTGCAAATTACCCGAAACGTATGCTGTGAATACTGCAGAGATATTCAGTGAGGATGAGGACTGTGATGGTTATATATCGGAGCCAAGTACGCTAAATACGGTAAATATATACATACATATGCCAACTAAAAAGAACAAATGTATCTTTTAATTGAAACTTATCGCTTTCGCAACAGGATCGTCGCATTCAGGTGCCACGAGCTGGTAACTCATTATCGCTATCAGAGGCTGAAATGGATTCCGATGTGGAAATTGATTTCAGAAGCGATAGTAAAAAGGATAAATCAACTCAATCGTCACCGCCTGTTCCTAGCAAAGACAACGAAGATAAAACTGATGCGGATGCGGATAGAAAACCATTATCAACACTAGAGAAGCCATTGACTGACCAGCAGCAACAACAGCATTGCAACGAGACTGAAATGCAAAAGCCGCCGGTGATGAAAGATGGCACAAACACAATGACAACCCAAACGCCGTCACCCACAACGGATGCGGGTTTGGAATGGGCAGGCAGCGAGTCGGAGTTAGAAAAAGAGAACAAAAATGTCAATACCAAAAACTAACCATTAGATAATTATCTGGATATGTGTCGATACAACTCCTCCCTTCCACCCCCACCTCTCATTCATCCAAAAATCACCAGGCGAACGAAAGAAAAAAAAAAACATTAAATTAAATGAAATTTGTTATTCGTTCAAATTTAAAGTTAAATATTAATTTAGGCTCTAGTTTTACGTACACCTGTTTTTCCCATGTCCACGCCATCGAACCCAGATATAGAATATTAGAAATTTTGTATATGTATATAACTAGATATATATCTTTGCTGAAACATAACTTGCTCTCTCTATCTCTATTTATACCTGAACCACCTGCCGCATAAAAAAAAGTGCACATGACATCTATTTTATAGTTTTAGCTATATATATACAAATTGCTTGTTTTATGGACAGATTTTCTCTCAAATTTTTCCCTTTATTTTTGTAAAATAAACAATTGAAAGTACAATGGAAATCGTTTACTATCCTGGACTTAACACTTTAATGGTTATCTATATAGGGTCGTAAGGGGGATGACTAGACAAAATTTCTTATTATTTTGGAAAAGTGAATTTAAAGTTTTAGATATAGAGACCCTGTCTACATTTGTCAGGCTTTTAGTTCAATTAATCAATATGGCAGACACAAATTTGTAATGCAAAATTTTGGTGGGGGTGCAGAGGAATAAAATATTTTAATTTATGATGCAGACGGGAGGCAATCCATCTGAATATAGTCTTATATACTGTTTGTATATAACTCGATTTAAGTAAATTTAAGTAGCAAGCAAGTATGTAAATACTAAAATAAATTGAACAAAAGGCAAGTCAATAAATAATAATTAAATCGTGATACCAAAGATAATGTTTTTCTTAACTGGGTTAAATAGAAAACAAAAGAAGGCAAAAGTAAACCAAAGATTTAACGTCAATGATATAAAATCCGCAGTTCATACTTACGTCCAATATCCAACTTTAAATTTTTTCCAACAATGTTTTGAAGATTATTTCAAATTTTTTGTCTCAATAAGTTTTTTATCGTTTGTTTACTTGGGAGCATAAATCTTGGAATTACATTGTATAAACTTGTCCTTATTTATTTGTTTAATAAAAACTAATAACAAAATCTTCCATGCCCACCAAATGCATTCGAATTACAAAAAAAAAAATAAACAAGAAAAAATGAAGCTATTTCTAAGTAATTCACAATTTGCATTTTTTTCATATATGTGTATGTATATTTTTTATATTAACTACATAATTTTCGGTTGAATTTTTTTTTCAATTTTGTTTTTTATTTTTTACATGCACAAACTCATGAGGCCAAGTCGATTTTCCATCTTCGTTTTCCTAGTTAAACCTATATATATATATATGCGTGTATGTATATATATGTATGTAGATACATATATATATCGAGAGTAAAGACTATAGACTTAAATATAGGCAGAACGCAACTAGAGAAATCGGCGCGAATTAACACATGTTTTCTCTTTTTCCAATTAAATATAATAGGTATGCATATATGTTTTTAGTCGTATTTATAAGTCGTAGGTCAATTATAATGAACAAGAATTGTTTTTTTTTTCTTGGAGATTCACAAACAGGAAATGATCGATAGGCTATTTTGTTTATTATTATTTCATATATGTATGTATATATTGATTATACATATATCTAATTTCAATTGCAATTAAGTGAAGGTTTGATGTTGGAGGAGGCGTGCTAATTGGGTGTTCGGGTTTTGGGAAAGGTAGAAAGGGAGGAGAACAATGATAGCCCTGTGATGCATATTGCAACCCATCACCATCATCATTCTCCCCTTTGCCACCCCATCGCAAACACCCACAAAATGTCGAACCTTTTCCAATTACAACAATAATACACACATACGTACATACACACACACATACAGATAAGAGAGCAGTGAAAATGTTTCAGAATCGGAGGAAGCAGAAATGGTAGGTAGGTTTGGGGAATAGTTTAGTTAATTACTACACAGCACGCGACATGTGCGACGAAAAAACTGAATAATAATAATAATCATGTACAACATATATATATATATATATATACTTATATATGTATAAAAAAAAAACAATATGCTGAAAACATAAACAGAAAAGGCAGTTTTTCTTTTTTACTTTTTGAAGTGGTGAATGTGAATGCGGGGCGTGTGTTTCGACTAGGCGGCGGGCAGCGGGATATCTTGCTTCATATGGATCATCTCCTGCTATCATTCTCTTACGCTCCTTCTGTTCCTCTCTTTTGCTCTGTTACTCTCTGTCCTCTTTCTATATATATGTATATATATATATACATGTGTATGTTTATATATTTCTCTATATCTGACCAACCAGCTCCTGTATGCTGCGTAGTAAATCTTCCATATTTCACAAGAGATCGCGATGGAACACCCAGGTGTGTTTTGTGTGAGCAAATTTATGGGACAGCCATTGGGATTCCAGCAAATTGAAACGATCTTGACTCAAATATAAGGGTTTGCCGCGCCTATAAAGGGAAATGCAAAATTACAAATAGTTTAGTGCAACTCCATATTAAAATTCGTTTGCAGAGTTTACGCACTTTAGATCACGATCCTCTTCATCAAAATCATCCAGGTAAAGGGAGCCCCAGAGACAGGCTCGCCGTCCACGTATGACAATGATATATGTTGAGGTAACCACCAGAAAAATACCAATGCCGCCGCCACAGGATAAAGTGTGCTATAAACAAGAAAAACAATAACAGAAACAGAAAATGAATGTCTATACAGGTGGGGGAGATAGGAAAGAGGGAACCAAACACTTACCCGTACAGCCTCACAGCATTCATTTTCCGCACAACAGTTTTGCTTGAGACAAACTATTGCCCCGCACAGCAGGCAAATCGAACTCTCCTTGGGCACCTTATAGCAATTGAGACAGGGACGCTCATGATAATACTAGACAAACAAAGATATTCCAACTTCAGTTCAAGACAATGTTTAAAATTACTAAAGAGTCAATTTTACCGTAAATAGACGCTCATATTCCCTCGGCAGTTCCAAGAGTCGCGGCTGTTGCCACAACGAGTGCTGATTGACTAGCACCAATTCCCGCAACATATCTGGCGGTGGACTAACTTCCATTAGCTGCTTACACCAGAATTGTGGTAATGTTGTTTCAGTGCCCGGTATAAAGCACAGACCCTTTGATGCATTAAAACAATCCCAGTCCATGGAATCGGTAACAAGTTCAAGATAATAAACAAGACGCACAAATTCCAAGCCAGGTGCCGAAATTTCCGGCATGTCATGGCGATACAAATGCTGACGCAATAATGCCGCAATCCTTAGAAATGGCAGGCATAACGATTGTAATTGAAGCTCCATTGACTTGAGATTAACATCGGCTGTGGTTGTTCCTGTTCCTGTGCCAATAGCTGTCGTTGTGCCTGTGCCTGTGCCCAGCTGTGCAGCAGCTGCTGCAGCTGCTGCCGAACTGCTGGTGCTTGGTATACTATCTCTACGTAAATGTGACAAACGATTCGTTTCGTTAAGCACCAAGGCCATGGCTTGTCCTAGTTGACTGGAACTGCTGCTACCCGTTATTCCACTGTTGTTAACATGAACTCGATTACGTCCTCCTGTGCTGCTACTTGTGCTGGCGGTCGACGGCGGCGATCCAGACTGTTGCTGCTGCTGCTTATTTTGGCCATAATTGGCCAGAATATGATCACACTCGAGATCTGTCAGGCTGACGCAAAGTTGGACTACTATCTGATAGTATAGCAGATTATACATGACCTTAACCATGCAGGTGAAGTAATCTGCAAAAAACATACGAACATTGATTACCCAAGAGATTCAATGAGGAAAGAGGAGGAGTATTAACTTACCCTGATCCAAATGAAGTGGCGCCAAAAGTATAAACTTTAACAGTAAAGCTATTGGATCTGCCAACAGACTAGGTATCAGCTCTAGGCAATGAACTGGCAATGGCTCTGTCTCGCTAACAGGTAATCCGGCCAATGAGGCCCAACTACTCCACAATGGCCACTCCACCAATACCCGAACATGGACAGAAAGTACATGGAGCAGCGGCACTATGCAATCCCGTTTTGGTTTATAACGTGTCGCATTTGTCGAACAGAGCGAGCCACCGCGTTGTATGATCTCTGCCTCCAGATTGGTCCGGGCTATCGATGTCACAAATATGAAGAGCTTACGGAACGTTGTTGAAGCGCATTTCACCTTGCGTTGGGCTATATTCGTCATCACCTCCATGGCATGGCCCATGGCTTCAGTTAGCTTAGTAGGTTGCTGCGAATAGAAAATTGCAGAAAAGAGATGGTTGGTGATCACCAAAAATCTAATTTGACCGACTACTTTCTACTTACTGGTATCTTTTCGTTCTCTTTGATCAGATCGGTGAGATCGGCAACAAGTTGCTCAAATGGCTGATTACCCGAACGGACCAGATGCGTTGGCCTATCCAATTGTGGACTGAGCGGTAGCACTGAGTTGGACAATTGCCGGCATACCGGGCAATAGAACTCGCCGCGATCCTGCACAGGCTGGCGCTGTGTCGTATATAACGTCTTGAGGTATGCCTCAAGGCAGCTGAGATGCACATGATGACCGCAGGACTGCACATGAACGCCATTGTCGTAGGACATGTTATTCGACAGATACCATGACTCTTCGCCAAATTTCAAGCTTAACAGATCGGTACGTCGACTGAATTCGGTGGCTAATCTTGTAGTATGATTCAATCTAAACTCATCCTCCACACTCAATGGCAACGGCAGACGCTCTGATATACGCCGCCGATGACCCACAATGCCGCTGGACTCCACCAAGACCACCAGGCCAATGGGATTCGTTTCAGTGCTGGGCGTGGTGCAATTGCATATAATGCAATCGTATTCCTTCTCACGTGGCTGCTCCTCGTACACATCCTCGTCGTCCTCATCCTCGGCACCGTACACCATGTTGGTGGCAGCAGCTGCCGCCGATTGCATGAACTGTTTTTGCTTGTTCGCGAAATCCTGCATCATTTTCTGTTGACGCTCTCGGGCCTTCTTGCGACGCTCTTCCTTTTCTTTCGTTTCGCGGGCCTTGGCCTCGGCCTGTTTCTCGCGCTGATTGGGCCACAGACGGGCCCGAATGTCATCGATATTCTGTGCGCACAGCTCATCCTGTTTGGCTATTTTCCGCAACAGATTGCCAATAAAGAACGGGCCATCGCCGATTCTCGATGAGGAAACATGAATGTTATTATAGCTGCTCCGCTTCCTATCGCCTGTCGCACTTCTACGCTCCGCCAAGGCTGTACTCTCGGCCACAGCGGCAGCACTTGTGCTAGCCTCATTGCAATCCACCTCCATTGCCTGATCATTAAATGGCGTTTCACTTTCGCCTTCGTCATTCTCGGCATCGCTTAGCGAGAAACTGTCTAGAGTCCCGCTTAGCTGAGAGTGCAACTTGAGGAGAAGCGACAATATGCTCTCGTCCATGTGTAGCTCATCCTTGTTGTTGCCACCAATGGCCATGTCCACCGAACGCTTGCGTGCCCCACCCGCATCCCCGTAATTATGATGATGGTGATGGCGATGGCGTCCTCCGCTACCGATGAAACTACCAGCTCCAAGAACAATGTCCATGTTACTACTGCTGGGCACAGCAACGGGCTGGACACGCTGGAAGGGCAGCAACATTCCACCGCCGGTTGGAGTGGTTGGTGAAAACATTTCATTGGGAGCAGTTCCGCCGCCACTTCGCGTCGTAGTGCCGACAGCTCCAGTGCCTGGAGTACCAGCAGCATTTATGTTGCTAGCACTTGGACCAATAGCTTCTGCTCCTCCCCGCGCATCGTTGTTTGTCTCGGCCAGTAAGAGATCTCTGCGTATAGCCACTTCCATGCCACTCTCGGGTAATGTAATAGGCTGCATTGGGAAATGAAAATCAAGAGCAGCCGGGCTCATGTCCATGGCATTGTCATCGTCCCGCAACAGATCGTCCTCATTGCTATCCTGACGGATAACTACACCAGTTTCTGCTACAACGGAAAGATCTCGTGGCAGTGCCACTTCCATACCGGGCACTCGCATGGGCACCAAAGCTTGAGTGGCACCACGGCGACTCACAGTTGATCCTCCTCCACCTCCTCGTCCTCCTCCGGCTGTCGTCGTTCCACCACTAGCACCCTCATCCGTATCGGACTCGGACAAGCCAATGGCATAGCGCGTAGTTTGCTCCGCCGAATCTGTCTCAACATCAAAGTCCAGATCAGCGTAGAATGGATTGGAGCGGTAATTGGATGTGATAACCTGCGGATCACGCGATTTCAGGGATACACGTTTCACCACATGCCGCAAATTGCAACTGAGATTGTCCGTTGGATAGCACTGAAACAATTTAGGTGGCTCTTGCCTTCCCGAGCCATAGGAGTGATGGTAACCAGCACCGCCTACCATACCCGGTGACTCCACCATAGCGGCGACTGTTGCATTCCCAGCCGAAGGTCCCCCACTGGCATCGCCACTCGTCTCTACTGAGATCTCGAGCAGAAAGACGGCCAGGGCCAGCAGATGCTCAGAGACATCACGCGTGTGGACAGCGCGAAAGAATATCGATAATATGGTAGAGTGAAAGACGCGGGAATCGAGAATACGACAAGGATCACTGAAAGAGCTACCAGCTGGCAAAGATTGCGGTAGGCGAAACGGCGGCCAAAGGTTGCCACTGGCCGGCATTTTGCTTTTCGACTTGACATAGTTGGTGAAACGATCCAGTGAAGATTGGAAATCTCGACGGTGGACAGCTCGTAACAGGACATGCAACGGATCATAGTATTTCTCCCACACTTCGTCAATAGGCGTGAAGAGGCCCTGTTCTAAGTTCTCCGATCCACTGGATGGGGCCTTATAGACGGACAGTTTCTTCAGAAACGTTTCAAAATTTTTGGTGTGTACATTGCCCGATCGTTCCGGCATCAGTTCTAACAGCTGCGAATGTGTCTTATTCTCAGTGGCCAGGAGGGCGCTAATCTCAATGATGCACTGGGTGGCCTCATCATTGCCAAGATTCGTTCGACTCGTCACGAGGGTAGCAAGGAATGTCAGAAAGCCTTCCAACATGGATGACTGTTCCGCCTTCTGGGGCTGCTTCAGTGGCGCTGTCTCCAACCATTGCCCCACATCGAAGAGCTCAATGGTATTCTGTAGAAAGAAGTATTGTGGCAGGGTGGTGGCGCATATCTGAAGAAAAAAGAGATCCATATCTGCCATGGAGTTGCAAAAGTTTGCTTGAATGTAGGTCATGGCCTGTCCTTTGATTTGTAGGCCATTGCGAACCCATTTTCCAGCCAGAATTTCATAAAAGAAGCTCTGCAAAAAGAAGAAAATAAAAAAAAGGTCACATAGTTTTCAAATTCTTAAAAATTAACCGTTAGCAATTTTATTTTATCGACGTTTTACTTTTATCGATAACTGAGAAACTCTCTTCTCCACGGAAGACGATAAGTATATACTTAACAACAACAGCTGCTATGTTTCGTTCTCTTACTCGCTCTCACCTATGCTCAGACATGATATTTTTTGTTAAACAAAAAGAGCAAAGCAAAGACCACACACATACACACACGCACATAAGCTCAACTCAACTCTCTGTTGTCGCATTTACGTTTTGAATTTCATCGGGTGCAGCTGCGTGTCTGGCTCGGGTTGTGTTTTCATGTGTGTGTGTGATTCAGCCAACAATTTACATTCGTTTTTTGTTTTTGTATATTTGCCCCCCTCAAAAAAAACACGCACACACATTAGTACAATGTGCCAATATACAAATTATCAGCAACACACACAAATAAAGGCAGCTCCAAAATGCAAAAGGAAACCCTTCATTTTTATGCTATTTGCAGCATCTCTTTTGTTCCTAAGCCAACCAGTACCAACGAACGCTGTCATCGAAGATGTTTTGGATGTAATCCATGTGGTAAAAGAGGTCACCACTGGTATACTAAAAGCCTGGGATATTGTGCAATCCTCACCATTGGCGGCCAACATTGAGTTTCCCCTGATGCGAGAAAAACAACGAAAAGTCTTGCAGCGTCTCAAAGAAGTTAGCCGGCAAATTGACCAAACAGAGCAGCAGGTAAAAACAGTCGAAAATAGAAAAAAGAATCTATGTATGTATGTACATACATACAAATGTATCTTAACTTGTTTTATTCTCGTTTTGCTTTGTTTGTTTCTTTTTTTTTTAGCATGCTGAGTATGTAGCTTTGGCCATTGATTCTGTGACCAGTTATATGAATCAGAATGGACCGGTTATTGCCAAAATGAATGACATTACCGATACCATTAATCGCATCTCATCACGCTATGATCAAATGAAATCCTATGAGCCCCATCAGGATAAACTAGAAATGGCTACATTAATACAATTTGCAGAATGGACTGTCTCACCGAATGCCCATTCAGTTCAGCATCTAATGGATCGATTACATCTCACATTACTTGGAGGTGAAGACAAGATCAATACAAGTAGCAATTTGCTCTATCAATTGGCATCAAATTATGAGGTAAATATACATAAATGTAACACTAATAAGGATCACACAACAATTGAGGTTGTTGCTGTTTCCTAGAGATGATGAACATGAATGAATGAATCATCATTGATGTAAGTTGATGCTGATTCCCAGAATTAAACTCGACTTCCCTGTAGAAATTTGCCTCGCAGTATTATCATAATCGTTGTTGTTGACGTCGTCGTGGACGTTAATATGGCAAAACTTTCTTTTGCTGAATTGATAATGACGACGATGATGATGATGTTGATGGTGAGTCATATAAGCGAGGGAGCAGTGGTTGTTAATATTATGTTTAAACACAAAGAGACACTTAGGAATTTGTGTGTGCTAAAAATTCATCCCTTTGTTTGAGGTCAAAGGTCTTACATACAGATTCAGGAGGATACTCACTGCTTTCAGTAGAGCGCCCCCATGCAGAGACACAGAAACAGTTGTATAGGGTGAAATGTATACGAAAATATCTTTTGTTTACAACAACACTTTGATAGAGAGAGAGAAAAAGACGAAGAAGAGAGGAGAGGCCGACAGCTGCTTGCTTGCATATCGCTTCCTCGTTATCGATTGATCGCAAGAGCAAAAATGTATCGACCAATACAAATGTAGCGTACTAATAAGCCTTTCCGGCAGACCAAAACAAAGCTTTTTTTTTCTCACTCACACTCATCCACACACACTGTATGTGTTGGAATGTTTGCGCTCCTCAATGTCTGGATAATAAAACACAACAAAAACAACAGAAATTTCCAAAGTATAATATATAAAAAAAAAGCTTCAGTCAGTGATTCTTATTGTCGTTGCGTTGATATTTAAACACGAACAACACTCGAAAGCACGAAGTTGGAAAAAATATATGGCCAAGCGAGCAGCAGCAAGCGCGGCGAGTGAAAAAAATTATTCCAGTACGAGTACAACTACAGCAGCAACATCAACAGCAACCACAAAGCAAAAATAAAATGACGATTTAAAAAAAATAAATCGCAAAAAGACCAAAGTTTACAGAGATTAGGAGTATTTTTTATGTGCAAGTGACGGAAAAAGGGGAATAACACAAAAAGAAAAAAAAAAAGAACTGGGAGGAAACAGAAATTGCAAAAACGAAAACGAGCCAGTAAACTGTGCTCCGCTTTTGCCCCCCACCCACTTAGAATAGAGCTGTAGAGAAATAAGCAGAGCTTGTGCTAAGAACAAAAAAAAAAACGGTGCTTTAAGCTTGCCAAAGTAAAAACAGCAAAAGAACTGCAACATCAACACATTTCCCCCCACAAACACTTCGCGTGAATTGCGGGCACAATTCGCGCTTAAACCGAAAAATGACTACAATATATTTGGTTCTAATCCTTGGAATGGCGGCAGCCACTGTCGCCAGCTCCTCTAATCGGGCAATGATGCATTTACATCGCTCACCCTCCATGAATGTGGATGCCCTACGCACTGAATATTTCGCCTTGGAGAAATCATTGTGGGACTATTTGGATAAAACTAGCAACAAGGAGACACGTTTGCGTAAAGTCTATGACTCGCATATGAATTTCTCTGCCAAATGGCAATTCAACGGAGAATTTTATGAGAAAAAATATGATATTTTAAATCATTATGAATGGAAAATATTGGAACGTGATTTGGTGTATATCAATAAGCTATACGATACCTATAAGGTATGAACGAGAATGATTGAGCCTCTCTCACTTGATGGCATTCTCATTTATCTTCCTTTCTCACTCTTTCTCTTTCTATAGGATACATTTGTTCACCAGAATAATAGCGCTCTTTTAGAAGAACGCGCCGTATTGGATTTAGCTGAGCATGTGTTACGCAACGATAAAACCTTCTCAATGAGTCGCATATTTGAAGAAATTGAACATACCATGATCGGTCAATCACTTTACTATAGAGCCATGTTGGTTAGTTACAGTATTAGGAAATGAGAGTTAATTAAATTTGTATAACAGAACCCTCAGCTGCAGCTGTTGCTTAAACTAATTTCTATTACTCCCGCCGCTCACTCTCCTCCCTCTCTCTTTCCTATAGAAATTCTCGGATCAGATATGCCTGCCACAACAATCGGCTCAACAATTTATTTACTCTCTGTATGCGGATATTGCTTTAACCGAACTTAAAGGTTATACCATGATGGAATTCTCTTGGATGATGTTACGTGTATATGGCAAAGGAAACTATACCCAGGAAGCGGAATTGATGCGTCAGAATTATGAGAAACGCACTGAGCGCACCCTAAAACCACTGAGAGAGGTGATGCGGCGTGCCGATCGTATAGTATGGCGTTGCGATCCACCCAAACATAAGGCAGCAGTGACTTATGATGAGATAACACGACTCTTGCAAGGTTATATAGAGAACGAGGTCGATCTAAATACCGATGAAACATGCCGAGAGACTTGTTCATTTTATCAAGCAACTCGTTCGGAGGGTTGTTTCAAGGAATTATTTTGTGCCCGTCAACCCAAATGTTCGGGCAGATTGTTTGATTGTCAATTTGTTGATTCCGATATGTGGGTATGTCCGGCGGCACAGAATAGCACAAGGCGTTACGAGTATGTGGAATATGAGAATGGACGCGTATTGGGCCAAAGGGGACATTGTGTACGGGGCACCACAAAGGTTGACAGCTGGTGGCGTTATCTTTTCTGGCATTGCAGTTATTGCTTCTGCATGTGTGATGAGCAAGGACTAAAATCGGATCGATTCTTCAATTTACGTGAATCCCTGTCAGATGTCAAGCGCAATAGGTGAGTATAAATAAGGATACTGGATTAGGCGGTGGTAATAATCATTATTAAATCATTTGCTGTTTTCCTTTTTTTTTTGCAGAGTTGTTACTGGACTACGTTTTGTTAAATTAAATCGTATATTCCATCTCCAGATCCAAGAGGCCGAATTATTGCCACGTGGAGCCGTCAATGAGAGTACATTGGAGTGGCGAAAGATTGATACCTATAATATTTTTGATAGGGATGTCAAAAAGGGTATCGACTATCATACATTGAGCTATGAAAGTCGTTCCATTGATTTGGATGACATCTATACAGATGATAATAGTTATGTTGTGACGGGTGTACGTTTCCGTGTAGTCGGAGCTCATTTGAATTTAGAGGCACGTTTAAGTGAATTAGATTTTAGAACTGGTCAACTTATTCAGCCAGAAGTAAACAGTTTCTGGAAATCCAATGACAACACCGATGTCAGCGGCGATGATCGCAGGTGAGTGCGGAAATGTGAATAAGATAGGGAACACAAAAAAAATAATATAACATTTCTACGTTTTTACAGAAAAAAAATACCACTATCCAATGCGGATTTGCCGACACGCACTATAACAACATCCATACCGATATCACGTCATAATCAATACATCGATTTCACCCATTCGGGCATGGGCAAGGATGCTGCTCAAAGTACGGTGCCGTTTATTGATATTCAGGATGTTACATCGAAGCCCCCAGTGCCATTGTCCGGTATTGGCATCTATTATAAGGGACGGCAGGGTTATGGAGGTTTCTTGGCACCTAAGATTATAACATATGATTTTACGCCACATGTTATAGTGCCGACAAAGAACAAGTTCTAAACTAATTAAGAAAAAAGGACGAAGTATAAGAGAATACGAGGAGAGAGAGCCCGATCATCATCATCATCTCAGATATCTTATAGCTTTCTAGGATATTTTACATACATACAAAACTACATATAATTATTTTGCATTATATCTTGTCTAGATTTAAATTAGTCTATATATATATGTACACACAAACAAAAACAAAAATGCATTCAAAGGATGAACAAAGAAAGACAAGATAGAAATCCAATCCGAACAAAAATTAAATAATTAAAAATATTATCGAAATAGTTTAATTATAGCCCTTTCTACATATGTATATTCTCTGTGCTAATTCATTACAGAAAAAATTATTTAAATGCCTCATCAAAAAATTTAATGAACATTAACAGACAGAAACACGAATATTGGATGCTCAGTTTGTTTTTACTTCCTGCCTGAGTCTATAAATGATTAGACCCCCAATCTATCGTTAATCCAACTCACCTGTACACGCAGCGGATGAATCATTAGTAGAGGCAAGATATATGGACGATGGGGTAGCACATCATTCAAACTGATGCCCATTTTGGTTACAGCCTGACATATAAATGCAGCCAGATAACGATGTAACGGAAAATGAAAAGAGGCCTGCATCATTTCCTCCTAGAAAAAAAAAAAAATAGTATTAGCATATGCAACGGATTGAAATTATAAAAATCAAACTACACTCACCAATGGCATTTTAGGTTCCATGAAATATATTGAATCTAGCCATTCATGCAATGTAGTGACACAATAGTTAATTATCTTTTTGGCTAGATGAGCATGTGTACCATCTTGTAGATGTGATATTATCGACCACATGGGATACGCACTGGCTTCCAATTCACAAGAGAATGCCGCATAATAACTATTAGGTTCGAATTCCACATGTGACGCCGTCTCTCTAACATTCACATTCATGCCTTGTAGCATTTGTAAAAACTGAAACCACATATCTATGAGATTATCATCACGTAGAAATACCAAAGCCACAGATTCGTGCGATAGGACATTATTAAAATCAGAGACTAGTGGCCAATAGCAATGATCCTTCATCACTTGACGCGTACAATCAATGACAAAATGGAAATTTTTCGTCGAATCTGTGAGAGAAATAGGAATTAGAGCATTCAGAATGATATTTGAAAATTATGTGAAATGATAAGGCATTCGAGCTTACCATGCAATGTATTTTGTATGAGTATCTTGGACATCATTAACTTTAAACTAATTATCATCACATGAAGCAGCGACAATTCATTGACCATTTTAAGAGCCAGACTCTCGTTGGAGAATAGTTGAACGCTCATATGAACGACACGATTGCTTAGGGTGTCGGGATCGCGTGACATTTCCAGCACAGACGGTATGCGACTGTAGTGCATGACGAAGGTGCGGGTCAGGTGTTCCTGGAATGCATAGATCGACCATTTATACATAGGTAAGTAGCAATCAAATTCGATTCGCTTGGGCGGGCGCACTTACCTTATAGTCTTGATCGGGCAGCATATTGAGCAGAAAGCACACCAAAGTCTGCGGAAATTCAAACTTAAATGTCCAGAATATAAACTCCTCGAGTAGTGTGGTATGGACCAGTTTCTCCCCCAATGCTGGCAAATCGCGATATTCATCAGGTGGCTCGGGATTTGGAAAACGATTCACAGCATCCTCATATTTCTCACGATTTGCTTTGAGGAAACGTCCATTGGGTGTATCCTGGCATGGTGTTTCCATGAAATATGCATAGACCTCCGGATTGATCAATGTTCGAGTCATAACTTTGCGCATTATTTCACCCATATTATTCAATTGGATTAGCATATTGGCAAATTCCTCGCAAGAATACGAGGTCATTGCATGTACCTGCAACGCGGTATCACTATGTTCGCGAAAATGTTGCAAGAGACGAAATAATAGTTTGGGCATTATTGCCTCAGCCACAGCCAATAGATTATTAGGCACTGGATCACGATTGACGCGATTATTGATGCCATGATCAGAGCAAAAGCCTTCGGCTTTCATTACAGATGTATCCCCACAATCGCAGGCACCGCCCGCCTGTGACAAGAACATATTGAAATCATGATTTGTGTGATTTCCCTTCTTGAAGCAATCCCGACATATAGACATGCACGGCGATATGCCACAGGTGCGACAACGATATGCCACCACATGGGGTACCCAGACAAGTCCACATTTCGCATGGTTGTCATAACTCCGCACTGCAAATATATTTTGAAAAAAATGGTAAAATTAGTTTTTATTATTTCAAAAATTTTTGTATAATAGGAAAAACTTTTACAACAAATAGATTTAAAATCAATTTAATTAAACTGTTTGATGTATTTGTTAATCTGCTAAATCAGTGTGATACATACATATGTATATTTTGGCAAACATTTTGGGTAAAAGGTCTTTGGGGCTGACCTTTGAATGCGGAAAAAAAGAGTAAAGAAACGCATTGGGGAAATAAAATAGCAAAAAGACAACATAATTGGCGGTCATTGACAACAGTATTAAATTTAATTTAATTTTTAAAGATTCTTAGATTCTTAGTTTAAAAAATTTATGTACAGTTGCGGAGAAAAGTGTATGGATAAACCCTATTGAACAGAAGGAACTAAGAACATGGACACGCGTGGAAAAAGATCCTTTCTTAAAAAGGAAAGTTCCCGAAATGCTTCTTTGTATATTATGCTGCTTATTGTATTTAAACACAAACTTATAGAACAATATTGATCATACATACATATGTACATGTTTAATCACAGGACTAAAAAAGTAACTGCAGATGTACATACATTTGTACATATGTACATATATAATGTCAAATGGGGAAATATGCTTTTCAAAAGAATTGACTGCTGTTTTCTGTTTTGTTTTTTTTTTGTTTTTATGTTCAAAGGAAGTGGAAAGAACACAACAGTGTCGCCGCCTCCGCGGTGAGAAGAATAATTGACAAGGAAACTGCAAATTTTCACAGTGCTTGTGGGTGTGCGTCAACAAGTAACTAATAAGTAGGACAAGAACTATTTAACGCATGCCACTGAGCGTAAGAAAGAGAGAGAAAAAAGATGATTTGGCGACTCACGCAGCCTGGCACCTACTACTACCACTTAATAAAATGATAAGATGAGCATATTTTTCTTTTTTTGCAAATTGAGTAAAGTTAGCCAAGATCAAATTGTGTTAAAGTGCGTGCATATGCCTCCCTCACTCTCTCTTACTCCCTTTCACACTCATACTGTATGTGTGTGTGTGTGCGTTTGTGTGTTCTGTTGCCATGGCGCTGCACTCTCTTCACGCTGATTTGCACCTTGCGTGCCCTATAACCATTTTACACACACACACAAGCACACTTACACAGACTCATGCAAGCATACCCTCATTGAAATTGTTTTTAGGGGCAACGTACTTGCAGTGTGCAATCAGCTGACCGCCATTTACGATTAATACAACAACAATTACAATACAAAAAAAAAAACCAAATAAAATTTATCGAAATATGAAAATGAACGGTTTTTTATCAGTTAGCCTTACCAATTTTTACAAACTCCTGCGGCGTACGACCGCCTGCTATTAGCCAGCGTATCCATTCAATATTATCTGGATTATCAATAGCTGTGCCCGGATTGAACAATGTATCCATTATAGAATCCAGATCTGGTGTACCATTGCCACGACAGCATTCCGTATTGATCAGGGCAGCCACTTCCTTGCGACTGCGTAGACTAAATGAAGAGGCCCCAAAGAAGAAGCTGGGCTTGGCGCCTGATCCTGAATTACTAGTTTCATCGTTGGTGGAGCCTGTATCATCAGCTCCACCGTGGACATTTGATGAAGATTTGTTGCCACTCCCACCTCCCACTACACCAGCCGCACTACTACTCGCTCCAGCTCCAGCTGCAGCTGTACTGGCTGTGGCACTAGAATCCCAGTCATGAAATGGTGAATGTGAGTTGCCCCCTCCACTTCCGACTCCACCACTTGTACGACTTGCTGGAGTGGGAGCCGGATTGGTAGGAGCACTGCCTGAATTTACAGTCACATTTGTAGGCAGCACATAGACCGATAAGAGATCCATATCAGATTCCTGGGCTTCGGCAACATCAACTATATCATCATCATCGTCGTCGTCATCCTCATCATCCTCGTCTATCATGGCCTGGACCATGGCTCGGGTGCGTTCCTCTTCGTCATCTATGCTGATATCGGCATTTGATAGATTATCATCTTCATCCATTTTGTATAGTATTTTTTATTTAAATTTTTTTTTTTCTTTTTGATGACGTCGCTGCCGACGCTATCGACGACGACGTCCGCTGTCGCTGCCTATAGTCTAGTCTTCACCTGGGGGAAACGGGAATGATATACGACGGACAATGTCCGAGATCAACCAGCAAATCCACCAATCCACGCTTCTTCTTTGGGTCCGTCGTTTTCTTCTTCTGGATTTTGCTGTTTTCTGTTTCGGTTCTTTGAACAAAAAAAAATTTTTTTTCAAACAAGTTTTCTTTTTGGGTTCCGCTTCTTCTTCTGCTGCTGCTAACTGCTGATGGGGGCCGCCTTCGTGATTTGCTTTCTCGTTGTTATTTGACTTTGGTTTTTTGTCTTTGCTTGGGCCTTTTGTTATTTATTGTCGTTGCCGTTGCTGTTATTGGTAATGGAAAATTGAATTGAAAATTTTGATTTTTAGATTTAACTGGAGAAGAAACAGAGACGAAAAATTTCACAACAACAAACACTTGACTTTGACTCACACTCGCACTCACTCACTCGCTCGCTCGCTCGCTGGCTGGCCCAGCTCTCTTCTTGACGTTGCCTGCCCGACCTACTGCCGCCGCCTCCTGGTCTGGTGCTGCTGCTGTTGGTGGTCAATGAATGAGCAACTGCAGTAAAGATTTATCAAGAATAAGTATTTCCATTTTCCTCTATCCATAGGTCAAAATTTTCGTATCTTTTTTTTCTTCTCTTCGTTTCGTTTTCTTTTTTTTTTTGCAAATAAGGAATTCACATACACACACACACACAATTACACTAGTGCGCACACACACACAACACACACTTATCCACACGAATTATAACCAAATATATATTTCGAGCATTGAACTTCACAACTTGTGGTTATTTGTTCAACATTCAATTCATGTGGTAGACAATTTTAAGCACTGCCGATATTAATAATTCGTGAAGTTATAGTCATTAGAGTACTAATGTATACCCAAGAACGCGTTTTATTTCTGCAAAAATCCGACGTCTGTTGTAAGCAGCGTTGCCAGAAGTTAAATTTGGGATTCGTTAGGGGCGCTGCTATATTCCCCCTGGCTGTTCTCAACGAAAATCGATATAACAAAAATTCCATAGCTATCGATTGTATGATATTTCTATCGACATCGGCCAGATTGTCAGTAAACACTGGTAATCGGCTATCAACCAAAAACTCCACGAAAGGCGGCCGATATAACAAATATTGCGTACCCAATCCCCCCCTATGAGCAAAATGAATTAAAAATTACAATCTTCTCTCCATTTTGTATTACTACATTATTAGATGTAATTTATAGATATATACAAAATCAGCGCAACACATTTCATTGTTTCTGAACAGCAGAGAATCAAGCAAATCAGCAGCGGCGCACGCTTACAAACGGCGACCACGACGACCGCCCTTCCTGCGAGTAGAATCGGATGGGATGGGTGTGACATCCTCGATGCGACCGATCTTCATCGATGAACGAGCCAGGGCACGCAGAGCCGACTGGGCACCGGGTCCAGGGGTCTTTGTCTTATTGCCTCCGGTAGCGCGCAGCTTAATGTGAAGGGCTGTAATTCCAAGGGTCTTGCATTTCTCAGCAACATCCTAGAATTTAAAGCAATAGATTAATTTAGTTGAACACCTTTTTAAGCAAACAACGGTGCAGAATGATTCTTACCTGGGCAGCCAACATAGCGGCGTAGGGGGAAGCTTCATCACGATCAGCCTTCACCTTCATGCCTCCGGTGACACGGGCAATGGTTTCACGACCAGACAAATCGGTGACATGTACAAAAGTGTCGTTGAAGCTGGCATAGATGTGGGCAACTCCAAAGACGACCTCACCATCACGTACCTGTGGTCCCAGCTGGACCTGAACTTCTTCCTTGGGAGCTTTAGCCTTTCTGGGAGCCATTCTGTAGTTTATTGTCGATCAGCAAACTGTTTAAGGGCAAAAGAAGCACAAACTTCAGACACAATTTTTATTTCTTAAACAATCACACAACAAGAAAATAATATTGGCACCAAAACAAAAAAAAATCACAAAAGTAATTCAATGGAATCGGCAAAGTTCATTCACATATGATTTCTCAAAATTTCCATTCTTGTGGTAAATGAAATATACTACTCGTTGCATGTTTACGTTTGTGGCGTTTTGTTTTGGAAACCGTCTTATTTTCGCAAAAAAAAAATAAAGTTAGTCAAATTGAAACCAACCAATTGCATGAACCGGATACGAAAAAGAGAGCAAAAACAACTCAGTGCTGTAGCGATAACTTTTTGGCAGGGTTGTATTGAGATATCTACTCAGGGATGGAACGTTGTTATCGGTAAACAGATGTAGTAGCCGAGTGTGACTATACGACAACTCTATCGTACATATATTTTCCGAAAAATTCAATTTGGCAAATTAATTTTTCCTAAAATATTCTGCAAAACAGCTTTTGGACTGTCACTCTAAGTAAAAAAAAATGGGCGGCGACAACTAGCAAGACATAATATTAAGATTACTTAAGTTTTTCCAGTTTTATTTTTATGTTCTTATGCACATAAACAATAACTTTATTGTACATACATAAACATATGCAGTTTTCCTTCGGTTTATTTTTCTTGGCGCCTGCTGTTTACAAACGGCGACCACGACGACCGCCCTTCCTGCGAGTAGAATCGGATGGGATGGGTGTGACATCCTCGATGCGACCGATCTTCATCGATGAACGAGCCAAGGCACGCAGAGCCGACTGGGCACCGGGACCAGGGGTTTTTGTCTTGTTGCCTCCAGTAGCGCGCAGCTTAATGTGAAGGGCTGTAATTCCAAGGGTCTTGCATTTCTCAGCAACATCCTAGAATTTAAAGCAATAGATTAATTTAGTTGAACACCTTTTTAAGCAAACAACAGTGCAGAATGATTCTTACCTGAGCAGCCAACATAGCGGCGTAGGGGGAAGCTTCATCACGATCAGCCTTCACCTTCATGCCTCCTGTGACACGGGCAATGGTTTCACGACCAGACAAATCGGTGACATGTACAAAAGTGTCGTTGAAGCTGGCATAGATGTGGGCAACTCCAAAGACGACCTCACCGTCACGTACCTGTGGTCCCAGCTGGACTTGTACTTCTTCCTTCGGAGCTTTAGCCTTCCTAGGAGCCATTCTAATGTGATTAGAAGATCAACAACTGTTTGGGGGGAAAGAACGAGAATGTCAGAACACAAATGCTTATATCAACAAAAACAATAAAAACACAAATTAAAATTCGGCACAGAGCAAAGTAGATACATCCAATGTGAAAGATAGCTTCTTTTTGCATGAGGCTTTTGTTTTCTTCTAGACCGTTCATGTGTATGGCATTAAATGTATTTCACAAAATACTCATTTATAAAAAAAAAATATTAGGAGCTGTCGAAAACTAACCACTTGTGTGAACCGGAAATTAAAAAAGAAGGCTGAACTGGCTGTCAAACGAGCAGGGTTGCTTGATATGCAGCAAATAGCGATTTTCGCGTTATCGATAATTGTGATATCGATGTTACCCGATGTGGCAATCACAAGACACAAGAGTAAAATTATTTAATAGCAACAAAAGACGCCCAAGTGTTCTATTACAGGGTATTCAAGACGATGTCGTGGGTCTCTGACTACGAGTATACGTGGCTGGAGGGGACCATTATGCGCGCCCTGAGAGCTTGCGCCCACATTCCGCATCATGTAGCCTTTGTTATGGACGGCAACAGACGATTTGCCCTGTCACAGCACATTGATAAGATCGAAGGGCATTCCATGGGCTTTGCCAAATTAGCTGACTGTCTACGTTGGTGCCTAGATATCGGCATACGGGAGGTGACTACCTTTGCCTTCAGCATTGAGAACTTTAAACGCTCCAGCGAAGAGGTCGAGGGATTATTTAATTTGGCGCGCGAAAAGTTCTGCAAGCTTCTGGACGAGACGGATCGTTTAAATGAGCATGGCATTAGGATACGAGTGATTGGAAATATTGAGCTTTTGCCGCTGGATCTACAAAAACTAATTGCACTGGCAATGCTACGGACGGAGCACAACGACAAACTCTTTCTGAACGTGGCATTCTCGTACACATCCCGCGATGAGATCACACAAGCAGTAAAAATGGTTCTGGAGCTCGGTGAGGAGGGTCATCTCACCGGTAAGGATATCAGTGAGCGCTTACTGGAAGAGTGCATGTACACAAGACATTCTCCACCACCTGATTTAGTTTTTCGCACCTCCGGTGAATCTAGATTGAGTGACTTTATGATGTGGCAGGTAAGAAAATTACATCTAAATGAGTCTTGCATCAATTCTAATCATTCATATTTCGATCTATAGCTTAGCAATTCGGTCTTGTATTTCACCAATGTGCTGTGGCCACAGATCACAATTTGGAATTTCCTTGGCTCGATTTTGGCTTTCCAGCGTGATAGATATCAATTAAATGAACTCAAGAGATCGGAGCGTATAAATGCCTCACATTTGGCAAAATCCACAAATTTTTATAGCGAACGGGTGCAAGGTTTTCTGCAAAATATGGATACAAGACGTCGAGAACTGTTACTAAAATTGTCCGTCTCCACCTAATAGCCATCATCCATATTTCCTCCCACCAAGACCCACTTTAACTTAATAACGAAAAAAAAAAATGTTTATGTTGTTGTGATAAGTATAAAAGTCAATAAATGTTAATTGCAAATACATTGAAATATATACAGCAATTTATCAAATTTATGTTTGTAACATTCCGTATAGTTAACTTAGCCAACTAAGCCCCGAATTATTTAATAAAAATATCAAGTTGTCTGTAAAAATGTCGAAAGCAAACGGAATTCCAACTGTGAGATACATTTAATTAACTATTAATTAAGATTAAACTTTCTTAACTGAACAAAAGGAATTATACACTGTGAAAAGTATTTGACCAATTTGATCTTTCGTTCAGTCAATTGAAAAGTCCACTACGCCGTATATTGTTTTGCCGGAAGGTCACGTATGCAATTTTACATTATACATTTTTATGATATTTATCATCAAATGCAGAATTATATTCGATTAGATTTAGTTGCTTGATTTCGTTTAGATATTTAATATTGTAATATTTTGTGGGTTGAAAATTTCGAATATAGGGCGTTATATTAAAAATAGAAAAACATTAATGAATCAATAGATTCCACAGCTTAAAGTAGATGTCTAATTTTCAAATTAAAAATGTGTTAAATCTAAAAAAAAAATAAACACATTAACATTTTATTCTTCATGTTTTATTGTCAATGCAGCGCAATTTGTTTGAAAAGAAACAATATACGAAAATGTATATGTATAAAATGTTTTCTTCAATTTAACTCTTTTTTTACATCAAGTCGACTCAGGTGAAAATTCCGATTAAATGAAACAACTATATTCGATATTCGTTTAAATTCAAATTCGCCTAAATGTATTCATTCAAAGCATTGACTTTGTTTGAAACAAACTTGAATTTAGAATACTTTGAAAGTTTTTCAAAACAAATGCAAAACTTTACTCGGAACAGAAGATTAATGGAGTAATATTTTTCTTCTTTTTTTTTTTGTATTTTCCAAACAATATATTTATTAAAAATAAATCAATTTTCTTCTCTTTTATAGTTAATTTACAAAGCAACAAGAATAACAACAAAGGAAACGGAAATAATTTGTTTGTATAATTGTATAAGGAAGGAACCTGGTGTTTTATCCCTAATAACAGGCTAAAAAAATAGAGCTTATCTATATGTATATATATATACTACATGTGTACGTGTTGTTTATGTATACATATTGATATATACATATGTATATATAAATCTTGCATAAATGTGCATAAACATATATAATTCGTTATATACATGTGGGGTTCGCGATTTTGGTCTGAGTTGGACCAAGAGTTTGTTTTGTTTTTTCTAGTAGCTAGATGCACCAATCGTTTTACGTATTTGTTCAAAGGACAGCCAAAAAGTTAATGACCATGGGGCCATACGTATCCAGCAGGGAAGAAATCCCTTATAGAGGGCCACAAATCCTTCTTTGGCCACTGTTTGCCTCAAGCAATCCACTGAGCCGCGATAGAGTAGACCTCTGAAGAAGATTTAAATGCAAATATCAATTATATAAAATTGTATGGTTTATGTGTTGAGGACTTACCGTCCCAATTCATCGGTGGGTTGATTCATTATGCGGGTTTTCACCACATCCGCTGGCGTGCCCATTATGGCCGCCACAAAGCCAGCACAGATTGAGGCCAGGACATGAACTGTATGGCAATCGGGCATATTCAGGCGATGCATAATCAGATGCTTAATGGTATCATAAGTGGTTAAATCACCCAAATTGACCAATGCTGCACGCTGGACATTTGGTATGCTACCCTTCCACAGGCCTTTTATCCCGCCACGTTGGACAATCTCTTTGAATGCATGGCCAGCACCATGGACACGGGCCGGTTCGCCCATCAGTCGTCGGCGTCCCTCCATTTGGACTTGCACCTTAACAAGATCCGCCGGCGAGGCCAGCCATTGAGATACAGCGCCAGCTGTTACACCGCACAGAGCTGACTTCCATACGGGTAGGGCCTCTTTGCCGTTTTGGGTGAACTCCTTACGCATTAAATCGTAGCTACAGATGCGTACGCCACTATCGAGAGATATTGGATGGAGGATTTTTGGGATTAGAACTTGCATCTTGGATGTAAAGTCATTTCATGTTGCAGCAGCAGCTAGTTTGGTGGTCTAGGATGCCAGGCAAGGTGATATTTATATGTATATTATAGAGACGCATTAACTCTCATAGATTATACAATGATTAAGTAATTAATGTTGCTTTCAATTGATTTTCTTGCCTTTTTTTTTGGGGGTTTTAAAATAGGTTTTTTTTGTTTTGGTTTTTGTTTGCCCACCTATAGACGATGTGTCTGTAGAGCGCCGGCGTCACGCCCTGCCACAATTTGAGGGCGCCCTCCTCCCGTGCAATGCCGAATGCGGTGGCCATCATGCCGCGATATTGCATCTGGTAATGGGTAGGTAGTAGTAGGTTGATTTTATATATATACATACATATATATTGTACATACATATATATAAATATTCATGGCCAGAGAGATACACAACAGATTCACACACACACAAACAGACACACAGAAATGAGATGTGATAGCAACAGTTAGAGCCAGAACAGAAGGAAAAGGGATTTGGGGGTCGGGAGCCAGAAGCAGAAATACAAATTATAATGCAAAGGAGGCACATTTCAGAAGACAAGAAGGTATAGCAAGTTTATATCTTATATTCCTAATACTACAAGGGCGTAGCCAGATATGGACAGGGACTAGATCATTCAATTTAAGAAGAAATTTCGTTCTGGCTACGCTCTTCACTATTTACAACTATTTATTACGTACATATGTATGTACATACATATGTATTTTGATTTCAAGTAATCTTTAAGTTAGTTTTTTTTTACTACATTTTTGTTTAGTCAAAAAGGCATATTCAAATAGAATTAGAAAATGTCTATCTTAATTGAGCTTGAGAAACAAATGAAAGATGACTGATTTCATTAATTGATTGATTAATCACTGAATTGGATTTGGATCTCCAACTCCCAAAATAACATGCATTAATATTATATTACACACGTATGTACATACATATGTATTTAAAGAACAAAACATATTTTATATAGCGAGAGAAATGAAAGTCTGTTATCTTATCAGTTAGTTGATTTATTCGGAGAACCTGCCCCCCAGTCCGTCTGTGTGTGTGTGTATGTGCCGCTCCCCCAAATTAATCATGAAAGAAATCTACGAATTATATGACTGTAAGCAATGAAAAATAACAATATGAAACAAACGATAAGATGAAGATGGAAAGCTTGAGAAATGGCGGGAGGAGGAAAGAGTAGTCACCCTCCTTGTTATATTGAAGGAAAAGCGAGAAAGGGTAAAATATGAAATGGAATGAAGATCAAAGGGTAAACAATAAGTAACAAGACAACACACAAAACAGAGGCACATAGAGGCTACTCACATTGCTGGTGCTGGTGGCAGCACGGACCAGAGCAGCGCCCTCGCCTTGGATTTGCAGTCGTGTCTTTGTTAGATCTAATGGATATGTAACCAATTCGGCAATTGAAGCGGCCACAACGGATACTATGTAGGTGCAGGCAAATGAATCGGCATAATCATATTTAACAGGACGCAATTGATGCCTTCCACTGCTTGGATTTTTTTGATTTGTTGGACTTCTGCTACTACTATCACCAGCCGCATTACGTGCAGTGGCTGTCGGATTGGGACTTGGCCTAATAATTTCCGATGCGGCATCATCTGCAGGCTTAACCATCTTGGTTTAGTTTTGGGCTCAAACCTAGACCTTGACCTGGTAGGGGTCTGAAAATGGAAATAAAAACTAACCATTAAAACAACCAAAACCAAAAATAAAACAAGTATAGAATCAAAGATCAATCCTCAAAGTCCCCACCAAAAAAAAAAAAAAAAAAAAACACCAAATTCCAAAATTCCAATATTGACCAAGTGAAATCTGTTGAGATCGAATCTTCGGAGAGATCCAATGAATTTTTATTTTTTAGGCGACTGTGCTGCCGCAACGGTTCTGCTTTTGATTGCTCTCGATGTTGTTGTTCAATTTAAATTCAATTTTGTTATGGAATTTACATAATAACAACGACGAATGATGCCGATGTCTGGCAACGCTGACTCTAGGGATGGAGAAAACGTCGTAAAGCCGGAACTAGGAGAAATTGACTCTCTTCATGACTTTTGCTGCAGCGGCGAAATATCTCTCAGTTACGCGGCGAATTTAATTTAAAAATACAAAACTATGTTTCAAAGTATTTTCTATTTTACTTTTTTCTTAACATTGTTCTTATTCTCATTGAAATTACAATAATAAATATTTTGTAATCTTTTCATACATTGTACTTTAAGGGGATTTCAGCCCCTATAAATCTTCTTCATGTGGAAGCATAAGTAGTTTTTATATAATTCTTCGAAATCGTCTACAGACCCGGCATTACATAGGCTATATTATCGAGCGTTGTCGCCAGATTAGTCGACAATTGAGCTTTATTCTCGAGTCCTGGTATCTGAGTGGTCATACAGAGCAGTGGCCCCATAGAGCATAGAAGGCTATCGAGCAGTACCGATAAACTGCCCGATAGGGCCAATGGGCCATTGTGCTCTTTGAGTCGTTCTCCAATAACCGTCAAACTCTCGCCAAGCAATTTGAGGTGAGCCGCAGCATCGATTACCTCAATGCTGGTCGGTGGTGGTGTCTGATTTAGTTGGTGGCTGCTACTGCTGCTACCTGCTGCCTTCATGTCAATTAATTGTGAATTAGCAGCCACTGTACGTCGTGGTGTTAGAGTCGCCGCCCGGCCACTGCGTCTTTGTCTTGTATTGATGGGTGCATTAAAACCGCTGCTGCTCACCGTGGTAGCATCATCTGCAGTAGTTGCACCTGCCTCTGCAGGCTGTATGGCGGAGGAGGAGGAGATGGTAGTGGAGGGTTGTTGTCGTCGATCAGCCGCCAATTTTTTGGTACGACTTGTAGTGGCCCGATTGACAAAGTTATTGCTATCATTTGTCATGTGAGTTATTACTGGAGAAGCAGCAGTAGTAGTAGTAGTACCATTGCTGGCCATGGCGGTTGGTCCATTACGTTCCCTCGTTCGTGCCTTGGTGGCCTGGATTTTGGCTTTGCGACGCCACGCACTCTTCTCCTTGTTGGATACATTAGCCCACAACTCACTTAGGCGGCGAGCAGCTTGGGCAAAGTCTAAAAATAAAATTGCACATAGATGTTTCTATAATTTTTCTATTGGGACGAAAACTTACCCATATCCTGGAAATCTCTCTTACGCACTTCGCGTGCCCATAGACTGTAGGCCGTATAACGAGATTTACCCTTGTCCTTTCTTTGCGTCTTGGTAACAACTATTTTGCCATCTTTAATCACTTTCCGCTTGTTCGACTTTTCGCGCATATAAAGGCTTTGCCGCACTCGCGCATTATTGTTGGTGGCTTCCGCCTCTACACCTTCGACTAGATCCTGCACTAGTGTATCCAACTCTTCGTCCGAGTTCATCAGCAGGGCAGGTGTCTGTGCCGGTCCAGAGTGTTTGTGTGTGGTATGTATGTTTTCCGTTTCGGAGGTAATGCTCAATTCTTGCTCATCATAGGCCATAGAGAGATCCGCATCCAATTCCAGTGTTATATGTTGCTGTTGCTCGCGCTCCTTTAATGCATTTGGCGGTCTACCTCGACCCAAATATCGTGCTGGCTGCCTGGCATGGCCATGAATTCGTTTTGTTTTCCTCTCAATTTCCTCCGGAGACTCGAAATCCAAGAGTTTGGAGGATTTTTTACGTACACGTCCACTTCTTGAGACTCCAGCAACCTGGAAATCTGAACCCACAGAGTTACGATTGCCACTTTGATTCAATGCATTTGGCATACCTTTAGTCATTGGATCTAAAGTATCCATGGGATTCAATTTATTTTGTTGTTTTCGTTTTTCAATTCGCTGAGTATAAACAAATCCGTGACGTGAATTTTATTTTTTGAACTAGTTCACTAGTTGAACCAGTGAAAACGATTAACACGCCGAGTTTTATGGATTTGATTTATTTTGAAATTTTACATCAATTATTTTAAGCCAATCTCCAAATACATTTAAAAAACTGCGTTTAGTGCCATTAAGGTATTAAAAACTTGAAACTTAATTAAAATCAATCAATTCAAGCCAAGTTTTTATTTTCGATAACAGCGCTTACTGACAATTGTATGCGAGGGCTGTTTGAAAAATCCAGGAATATATTTTGCAATATGAAATCACTTTTTCCCATTCCATTCAAACTTCTTTTAAACAATATTTTGGACAAATTTAGCATCTGGTTCTAATTATATTAAAAAAATATTCTTTAAAACTAAAAAAAAATTGTTTAAGAATAAAAAAAAAAAAAAAATGTATGATACATATATGTATGTCCAATGCTTAGAGTAGCCTGGCCTGAGCTGCAAACGATGTCGATGGAGCATTCTGTGGCTTCCAGTGCAAACAATCCAGATCGATGGTTAATTTGGGCTGCTTGAATTGCGGCAATTGAAGATGATCGTTTATCATCTTTGATGTGACACAGATAACATTCTGACCCTTCCAGTACTTGATCATTTTCATAGATTGCAGTGTATATATGATATCATCCTGTGTAATGCCACTCATTTCGCTAAGTTCCTTAATAGTTGTCTGTTCGGGTGAGCAGCGAACCTTCATTAGTTCCAGCAACGAATAGGCCCAATAGCTGCGATAGCTAAGTCGCCCCAAGTCGGACAATGGTTTCTCTGGGCTTCCGATGACGCCTTCCTTGCGGGATAACTCATAGCTAAATGCGATGAGTAGTTTACCAAAACCCTTGCGCTGATGCGGTGGCAACACAAGAATACAAGCGACATTGTTATTCTCCTGCATCTTTTCCTTGGAGAAATAGCCGACAATATGGCTGCCCTCTTTATCAATTTCGCAGAGTACATAGAACAGAAAGGGATTCATGTCAAAGTACAGGACCTTGTGGTCCAGAAAGAGTTTTGCCATCAGGCACAGCAATTGACAGTAGAGCGGCTCTTCCTTTCCATTTACTTCAAAGATTGAAATATTACCCTTGCGATAGATCTCGTTACCAGGTGGATGACGACGCTTGCACTGATACTGATGATAACTGTAGCTCTTCCGTAATCGCATATACTTCAAACAGTATTCGCAGACATACAAAGTCCTCGCCTTGCCGTACTCTCCGGGAAATGGGCTAAAGTACCAGGTATCAATCTCGTAATTACCGAATTGAAGTTTGTCAATATATTTAATCATAGTTATAGACTCGTGCTCCTTCTCCAGTGCCGCTTGTGATGCAGTTAGCTCGGCATGGCTCTTTTGGACATGGTTGATCTCATCATAGCGACGCTTTTGATAACGTGTCATCTTGCGATCGCTATAATCGTAACGATTGTTCTCACAGGCCGACAGATAGTAATCCTTTTGGCCACGGCGCTTATGGCGATCAATAGTAGCATTACCGCCCATTGGATCAGCTTTGGTTGCAGCTGAGGACACTCCTCCAGATGCGGCGGCGGCGGCAGCTGCTTGCTGTTGTTGTAGATGATGACTGGTGCTTGGTTGATCGCTGCTAGGCGATATCACTGTAATGCCACCCAGATCGTCGGCATTATCTGAGATCCGATGTCGTCCCACCCAGCCGTCCAGGCGACGATTAAGGCCCACATAGTGGACATAATACTCGTTTGGGACTAATGATGACTGCTCGGTGCTGCGTGCCTGAAGAACATGGCCCGCATGAACGGTGCCATCGTCGCGTCTTATGTAGTAGATCTTGTCGGGATTCTCGTTGATATCAATCGTTTTAAGTAGGCCAGCACCCGTCCCAGAGTGTGGAGATGCTCTTGATGGCTTCTCTTGTTCAATCAGTATGACATCATCCTCATCATCGTCATCTTCGTCCTCCTCATCATCATCATCATCGTCGTCGTCATCGTCGTCCTCGTTGTCATCACCGCTGGAGCTATCAGCGGCTTCGCTGCTATCATCCGATATAGTTTCAATGTCTTCATTTAGCAAATTTCTCACTGTTGGTGGTGGTGGCTTTGGCGGCTTTGGTGCTGGTGGTGAAAATATTGATTGCACCGCATGCGGATGAGGCTGGGAATGTGTCTGAGGTAGAGGCGGCGGCATGTGCCTTTGTCGCGGATCGCGTGGTGCGAGTCTAGGTTGAATCATTTGCTGTTGGTGGTGGTGGTGGAGTTGTTGCTGTTGTTGTTGTTGCAGCTGCAGCTGTTCTTGTTGTTGATGATGATGATGTTGTTGTTGTTGATGATGTTGTTGTTGTTGATGATGCTGATGTTGCTGCTGCTGCCCACTATCATCTTGAAGATGGTGATGCATCGGTGGTTGAGCAAAGCGGGCTCGCATAAATGATGGAACTATTACGCCAACCTCCGCTTGTTCCTCATCAGTGGGAGATGCTGGTGTCTCTGGCACTTCTTCTGTTATTTTCGTTAAATCTTGCATGTTATCCATCGCCGTCTGCAGTTCATCGTGCTTCTCTGCCGGCTCCTGTATATTAGTGCCCTCCACTGGTGACGGACTACTAATGTCTTCACAGTGGCCCATATCCTCGACACAGACTACTGTTACAGGCGATGCTGGTGAAGGATATTCGGGGCAATCATCTTCGTTTTCCGTGGAATGGGAACTCGCGTCGGAACCAGATGAAGTTGAACTGCTGCCACTGTTGCTGCTTTCATCCTCAGAGATTGGACTGCAGTCGTCTCGCTTTTCTCGCTTTGCTGGGGGTTCTCCATCGCCATCGCCATCTCCATCACCATCTACATCTGGTTCACCATCCAAGTCTGCGTCCCCATCATGTTCAACATATACCTCACCTTCAGGATCTACATCTACCTCGCCTTCAGGTTCTACACATACATCGCCTTCAGGTTCTACATCTGCTTCGGCATCACCCTCCACACCAGCTTCGCCTTCACCGTCTACATCTGCTTCATTATCAGCTTCAACGTCAGCTTCGGCATCAGCCTCAACGTCTGCATCTGCATCGCCATCACCTTCTGCATCACCATCGCCCTCCACATCTGCCTCATCTATGCTCTCTTCCACATGGCTTTCCACTTCCATTGACTGATCTGCATCGGTGGTGGTGGTACCAGTACCATCCGAATGTTCGGTTGAACCACTTATATCCAAGCTTGCATTTAATTCATCCGCCACATCCTCAACCGGCGTGTGTGGAGATCGTGCTCTGTGCTCCAATTCATATTTATTGCTGTCAGACGGCTGTTCCTCATATTGATGCTGATCCGGATCCGGATCCTGATCCCCTTCAAAGCGCGTCTGCTCCAAGTCCGTTTCGGACATTACTTGCTTCTACTTTTTTTTGTTTTTTGGTTTTATGCTAAAAATGTGAAAGATGCTAACGCTTCTCGATGCTTCTTACATTCAGCCAAATCACAGAGTTGTCACTCTAAAGCGTGATATCGGACATCGATAGTCTAGGAATTTACCTAATTGACGTGGTGGCAACTCTAGAACCAACCACCAGCTGACCATTAATAATATTAATAAAGTGTTATTTTCAAAAGTTTTTATTAAAATGCATAAATGCCTCACATTGACACTTCCAGTTCGAAAACAAATATCTTCGTCTTTCATCAAAGTAAGTTTATGCCCGGTTTTAGCAAATATTAATGTAAATTTGTTTAAATCAAATTGTATTATAACAGCACTATGTAACAGCCGCACCACGGAAAAGGCCGAAAGTGGTACAGGGTGCTTTGGCCGAGCGTCCGGATCCACATAAGGTGGATTGTGATTATATAGGACCACCAGATAAATTATCAAATTTACGGCCGTATGTTCGTCACATTGATAAAAATGAAACGGAATTGGCCAAAAAGTTACGGTTAAAACGCATTGAAGTAGAAGCTTGGAACATGGATTTCTGGACGAGGCACAACAAACGTTTTTACGACGTAAGTGCGAATGAAAAAAACGAATAAACACACATGCATATTGATCTATTGCCATCTCTATCGCTTTCACAGGAAAAAGCCGATTTTATACGTTTACATAAAATTAATGTAAACGAAACGGATGATACTTACGCCGAACGAATGAGCATATTTTATAAATCATTTCTTGACAAAAATCGTCGACTTCATTTAATGTACAATATATCATGGTATTTGAAAAATTTCGATATGCTCGTTTTGGCATTTATGGTCAGTTGTCAAAAGCTGTTCGCCATTGTCAAGAGATATCGTGGGAAAAAAGGATAACCTTAGAGATGTACATACATATAATAATTTAAAACCAAACAAAAAAAACCCTAAACCTTGTATAAAATTGTTATTGTTTTATCTTTCGTATATCTACATTGTACTACATATACATACATACACATACATGTACAAACATTTATAGATTGTTAAATTTTTAATTAAACATTTTGTTTTTAATGTTCCATCCTGATCCTCTCTAATTATTAAATTTATTTATGTTTTGTAGGGGATAGAAGAGGAAGAACAGAAAACACAAGAAACGCAAGTGCAAATAAATAAAACAATATTAATTTATACAGAGAAAAACTTTCTTTTACTTAAAATTAGCGAGAAAAATACAGTTGATTGAATAGCAGTACATAATATGTATAATGTAATAATAAAACTATTAGATGATTTGCTTAAAAACTAAACAAAAGAACTAATATTGAAAAAACCTAGTTAAAAAATAAAATAAATTGAATGATTCACAAAAAAAATAAATTTAATAATAATTATAAATGTTAAGATGTAAACCTGCTGATTGCTTTGCTTATAATTTCTTCATGTTTTACTTCATTTTTGGGTCACACACGCACACACACACACACATTTGCTGAATAAAAGAAAATAATGGTTCATATAATTATAAACTAAAATTAAACAAAGGCACACACGCATACTCATGCACTCACACACACACACAGACTGGCACTGAAGAGTGTGCCCACGAATGAATTAATCAAAATAAAGTGTTTTTTACTTTTTAAATTGTTTTTTTTTTTTGTTTTTGTGTGGTGGACAGCAGATCGTCGTTAACTGTAGAAGGAGCAGGGAGAGTCTATTGTTTATTAATTATATAATTAATTAATAAAAATTATATATATAATTAAATTTTCTTTGCTTAGATAACTAACAGTATGTATATATATAAATATATATATTATATATATATAAATGAAGCTTGATCTTGATCGTAAATTTAAGCTATAAAAAAAAAACACTTGGCCTTCAGGCAATACAATGAGGGAGAGGGAGTGGGAGTAGGATCAAATTAGCTAAAATGGTTTCAAGGTTTTGGCCATTCGTGGGCACATTCTACATTAATTACAATATTATATATGTACATATATACATATACATACTGCTGCTCTTGCAGTACAAATTGAAATCTATGTATAAAATTGTCGTGTTTTCTTTTTTGATCAAGCTATAACAATTTTTGTTCACTGGGGTGGGGGGAGAATGATAGAAGGTTATCTTGGCAGGCGCACATGCTGGCTGGCTTTGATGATGCATTCTAGTTCATCCATTTACGGCAATTAGGCGCTCCACAGGCACATGGTATCTTATGTGCATCATCTTCAATATCAAATTTATAATCATACGAAAGCTGTAAAAGAATCCAAGAAAAATAAAAATATACAAAAAACATGTGGAGTTTTATTCGAACGTACCTCTTCTCCCCGATAGATTTTCCGTTTTGCAAATATTATAATACGCACATCACGATCAACTTCCACAATTTCGGTGACACAATTTGGATTGCACGAATGATTAATGTAACGAGCCAAACCGCCACTTAAAGTGGCATCAACAACTCGATCTTCATCAAGGCGAAACATGTAAATACCACGATTCTGCAGAGGAAGGACAACGAATGGGGAAAAATGGTGATTAACATCACGAGTTGGTATGTTAAGGAAGAGTTTTCCATTTTACCTTCGCCTCATATTGCTTTTCACGGATTTCAGATACCTCTGTGCGTATGACCTCGCCTATATACTCAATGATCATGGTATGCTTCTCAATATCCCTGGCCGCATACAAGCCCAGACCCTGAATCTTTGACCTAGAGAAAGAGATTAAATAATAATGAAATAATGTAAATTTTTTTTTTTCCCCCTTCCAGTTTGTGGGTTTACCTTGCCAAATAAACATTATTTCGCCATTCCTGTTTCATCTTCTTGTACTGCGAACTCTTGGAGTGAACAAACTGCTTACTATATGGACATGCCACCTCACCGGCAATGGCTGCCGAATTGGCCATACGTTGTGTACTACTACAGCTGCCGGCAGTGCGTTGCGTATGCGGTTTACGCCAAACCAAAAGCTGACGTTGTTTGGGCTCAGTTCGTGCCGCACCCGATGGATTGATGGCCAAGGGGAATTCCAATAGCGGATTACGTCCGTATTTAAATCTATAATCGGTTAGCGTCTCAATGCCAGGCAAACTCTCCAATATACGAACAATAGCCGGTTCGGTAAGACCAAACAGATCCTCTCCACTTATATGCTGCGGGAATAGTTGCAGCCATTTATGAATCTTACGCAAGCGCTGGATGGGCTGTAGAATCTGTTGCCACACGGCTGTCGGTGTGCTATCACGGAATTCACGATCCGGTTCAGCCTTGTCGCCAGTATCCTGGACCAAGATACGAAACTCGGGACGGCATCCGGCTTCCGCAATGCTGCAGATGTAGCGACATCGACGATTCGGTCGACGCAAACACCAATAATAGCGACTCTGGGTAATGAAATGAAAGTAGAGATAATCGACTAATTTTCTTTGGAACTGGAACTCATCTGAGATTACTTACCACCTTATAGCCAATGGGATATATATGATGGGGCGTATGAAAAGCTTCCAATTGATGCGGCAACAATTGTCCCACATTTAAGAAGGTCATGTTGCCCACACGCAATAGATTGCTTAGCTCCGAATAATGCATCACAGTGGCCACCTGACGATTTTCATCACGATCCACAAAGACCCGACGATGGACAATGAATGAGCTAAGCTCATTATCGGATGCGCCGCCACCTGTGGCCATAGCAGAACCCGATCCGCTTGAACCAGATACGGAGTTAGAGCCTGCACCGCCTGATGAACCACCGATGGATGATGCGGCGGCTGCATGGGCACTACAATGAACCGATTTATTCTTATAGAACATGCAGTCCTCCTTGATGGCGCAGGGTAAATGATATATGGCATTGCAGCGTGATTTAAAGCATTTAATGGTTGCCCCCAATAGATGACAGGCGCTGCAGGATTGATTAAGACCCGCCTGTAGAGCTATTTGGAAATTCATTAAGGCACCGGAAACAGTCTCATAGACACCGTTCGACCACAAGGCACAGTTCAAATGGACCTGAAATCAATCAATCAATAAGAGATCCACAGAAACGGAAATGCCACTTATGTATATACTTACCCACTTGTCCACATCAAAGTTGAGCAGACGCGATGGACCATCGGCCAGGCCATCGCCGCGTTGATTACAAAAGACACACTGACGTGTATCCTCCAGTTGTTGGCCAGAGTCTCCAGTCTCCCAGACTGTATTATTCGGTGCCACACCATTCTTACTCTCCTCCGCTGTGTCCGCTGTGGTTGGGGGTCCAAAGCAATCGGCACTGAAACACTTGACAATGCATTTCCGCGTAACCGCTGGCATCTCATTGATCCTCGACTGTTGCTGTTGCTCATCGGGCGAGGCGGAGGATGATAATTTCATTTTTGCCAATGTTGATGGTTTTGTCGCCGTTGTATCCGCTTGTTGGCCACCAGCACCACTTGAGCTTGCTGTGGACCATTTGTGTTTGGTCAGGCAGGTGCGGCTACAGAAATAGTCGTAAGCTGGCTGTGGGACATAGCCCGGCAATAGAGCCTGCAGTTGAGCCAAACGTGGCGATGGTTTATCCTCCGCTGATTGTTCATCTTTCGGGACACGAAGACCAGATGCCGCAATTGCGGAATCACAGCCACGGCAAATTTTACGTCTGCCCATGAGAATTTTTCTTAAATGACTTTGACTGATTCGTTCACGATTGCCTCCTTCAGTATCGTTGCCACCTCCATCTTCTGCTCCTGCTGCTGTTGCCTCTGGTGTCGCCTCCGTTGTCGTCTTCTCCAGCGTTGACTTATCATCAATAACGCGACAGCTTAATCCTGGAGATGGTGTCAAATGCAGAAGATTGGCCAGATCCCTCAAAACGCCAACTATATTATCTGAGGCGGATGAGTGCAGGGAGAGTATCACATTTTGGTTCTTCTGTTGATAGTTGTTATTATTATTGTTGCTGTTGATATGACTACCACCAGCAGGTCCACCCATCTCCAGATGCTGAGATTTACGCAATTCCTCGGCACAGGAACGCAAAACGGGTGAAATGGGCAATCTTAGGGTAGTAAAATCCTCCGACAAAGCCACCGGTGACATCCTGCCACCGGCAATGCCATGACAACGACTTGTGTTATTCAAGAGTATCAATCCCGGATAGCGTGTAAGCCGTGGCAAGGTGGCAACTAGCGGCTGTTGTTGCTCCACCAGCTCAATTGTCTCCGTTTGGCTATCTCGCACAGCACCAATATGACGGACGAGACGTTCACGAGGATTGCGCTCTAAATGCGTGGAGAACTCTTGATCGTAGAAATCGTTTTGTATAGTCGACAGGGATTTATTACCGCCCAAGGGTCCAGGTGGTGCCAGAGACTGTGGATAACCGCCAAAACGTTCGCTATCGTATAGAGATGGCAAACTGGGATGACGGACCTGACCGAATTTACAATTGGCTCCCAATTGCTCGGTATCATCGCCGCCACGCATCAGCAATGGCCAACCGCCACGTGAATAGGCTCCTCCACCACCGGAGGTGTTTCCTGATGTTGAACTCTTTGTCTTGCCACCTCCGCTGGCTCCTCCACTACCACTATTATTTGACACAGCTGGACCCAGATCGGAGCATCCAATAAGGAAATTACGATTTAACAACGGTTCAAGCACTTGAAGCGGTTGCATTTGCTTAATATGCGTCATTAGCTTCTCGGTGAAGGCATCGTGATCCTCCTCGACCTTTGAGTATTTACGCACGCGTTTCTTTAACATAGGCGATGATCCACTATTACCAATGCTGGCGGCAGCAGCGGCGGCGGCGGCAGCATTGGATACCATGCCAGGATGATGGGATGGATTTGGATGGGCACCCTGCATATAAGTGGTGCTTGTGTTGGCTCCTCCTACTCCACCAGTAGCCATTTGTACGACAGCGCCGGATGGCAGGGTTGTGGTACCCACAATGGTACCACCAGGCATTAGACCACCAATGGGAAAATCCTTAAGATTTGTACCACCCGCAGATGCTCCTAGACCGGTAGGTGTGCCAGCATTTAGATTACCACGACGAGACTTTTGAACATTTTCGCGTTTTCGCCGCTTACGCTGATCTCCCGGTTTGGCTGGTGGCTCCTGAGGATGATGGATAATTGCCTGTTGCTGCTGCTGCTGCAATTGATGGAGCTGCGCTACCGTTTGCTGCTGCTGATGATGGAGTGGCATATCCTGGGTGATCGATTGTTGTTGTTGATTAGATGCAGTCTTCTTCACATAACCAGCTATCAGTTGTACCTTCTCCTGGGATGATGGTGTCACTGGCGAAACTGGGTGATGTTGATGCTGCTGCTGCTGTGGCGGGGGCAAAAGTTGTTGCTGCTGCTGCTTCTCCTCAAGTGGCACTTGCATCGATAGCTTTCTTTTTTGGACCTCTACTCCTAAAATTTTGATAATATGATTGGGTTGTTGTTGTTGTTCCAAATGAACATTAGTCTGATGATTTAATTGCTCTGACAATTTCCATGACGTACTTGGATGTTGTTGTTGTGGCTGCTGTTTCTGTTGCTCCATGACGACCATCTGAGCATCAGTTGGCGGGACAGAATCACCTGCATGGGATGACTCACTCTCCGGGGCTTGATCGATTGCAATGGGCTTAGTTGATACAGATATGGTTACATTGGAAACTGGAGCCGATATGGTAGTGGAATTGGTCGATGATGATGAGGACGAGGTGGCCAATTCGTATGATGGCGGAGGTGGTAGTATTTGTTCCGTTTTGTTTGTAGAATCGATTAATGATGTTGTCACAGGAACAAGATGTGGTGTCGATATAAATGATGTCTCCTTGGAAACAATCTGAACAGATTGCTTCAATTGCATCTGCTGTTGGGATGACGATGCTGATACTGATGATGACGATGATGGGGGAGGAAGAGCAAGAGTCTGATGGGTATGGGATGGATGATGGGTTTGTGGCGTTGGCAGAGGCGGCGGTGGTGGTGGAGGACCTTGCGGTTGTTGCTGTTCCGTTTTAACCACCGCCGACTGCTGCTGCTGCTTTTGTTGCTCATTGGCCATGGGATTAACCGTAATTGAAGAAGCACCACTTTGATTAATGGTTGTGGCCGTTGTCGTCGTCGTTGTGGTGCTTGGTGTTGCCGTCGACGTAACAACTCCTCCGCCACTGTTATTGCTGCTGTTACTCACAGCTGCCGGTACTGGGGGAATAACTGGCCTGGCCAATTGGGCTTCCAGCGAGCTAACCAAACCCATGCTAGGAGCACGCACATTAATAACCTTGCGAGCCGAAAGTGAAGCAGTACTTGCTGCTCCACCTCCTGATGGCCCTGTGGCCGATACATGCGATGATGTTATACTAATCTGGCTGAGATTATGGCTACTAGAGGAGTTCTGGAGCAATTGCTTCAATAGAGCATTATTCGAGTCATCTACACGCTGTGCCTGCCCATTATTTGGCGGAGCGGTAGCAACAGGAGCAGTAACAGCGGCAGCTGGAGCAGGAGCAACAATTGTAACTGGTACTGCGTCATTATGGTGATCTTGCTGCTGTTCCTTGATGGTGGCATTGGTAGTGCCACCGCTACTGCTACTAGTGGTGGTGGTGGTGCTGGTGATGCTGCTGCTATTGCAGGCATTGGAATCTTGCACGCTCATCTGATTCTGTTGCTGTTGTTGCTGATGTTTTATAATCATTTTGGTTTTACTGTCAGCAGACAACTCCTGGCTAACATTTAGTTTGGTGGGCGTGGTAGTGGTTGTGGAGGCGGTGGCGGTGGCGGTGGCAGCGACGACTGTCGAGGATGTGGCTGTTAACGTTTGCGGAGCCAATTTAATCTGCATAGATGACTTTGCAGACTGATCTGATGATGTCTGATCAGACGTTTGCTGTTGCAGCGGCACCGTATGCATTTGTATGGTAGATCCAACCACAGACGCTCCGGATTGTGCAGTCACCATCTTTGCCTTTTGTTGGGCCATTGTCGATTTGGAGAGGACCAGAGAGATGTTTTTCTGTATGGAGATTATGGGACGACTACCACCACCAACGGCCGGACTATTTACGCATATAGTGGCTGGCGTTGACTTGGCCACTGCCACTTCATTTAGAATGGCCGACACCGAGACAGAAGTACTCGTTGTGGCGGCTCCGGAGGAGGATGCAGACGCAGAGGATGCTGAGGGCAATTCAACAGCTCCCGATGATGTGGATGACGTGACCACTGATGAATTAGACGCTGCTGAGGTCGCTTTGAATATATTAAAACCAGATCCACAATTCAATTGACTCTTGTCTAGTGGTTTAATCACCACACTATTAATATTGGTGAACTCCTCATTCGATCCACCACCCTCCAGAGATTTACTTTTATAAAGAATCTTTTGGATATTCTCGCTGTAAGTTGGTTTCTGTCGCGGATTCGTGTCCACGGCATCAACAGCATCGCCACCGGTTACTGGGTTAGCTACACCTCCTGTTGATTGCGTATCCTGCTGCTGCTGCTGCTGATGTGGCTGTTGTTGCACCATAGTGTAAGTCTGATTGGGATTTGTAGTGGTTATGGTCACTATGCTGCCCGTGGGTGGAGCTAAACTGCCAGTGGATTGCTGTTGCTGCTGTTGGATCTGAAGCTGCTGTTGTTGTTGCTGCTGCTGATGTTGCTGCTGGTATTGCAATGACATTTTTTTACTGACCACCTTGGCGGTCACAATCTTAGTATTGGCCGGCTTAATCTGCAGTCCCGAGAATGAGACAATTGTGGTGGGGTTTTTAGGTCCTCGCTTTAACAATTTGGTGTAGTTGATATGTTGTGTCTGTTGTTGTTGTTGCTGCTGCTGCGACTGTTGTGTCTGTTGTGATGGCCCAGTGGTTGTGGTTACTATCTGACCACCAATAGGCAATTGTTGTATTGGTTTACTCTCGACAATTGTGGCACCGCCGGCAGCGGATGCTGTAATCAATGGCTTAAGCAGCGGCACAGATATCGTTTTATTACCAATGGACACTTTGGCATTCATCATCATGGGCTGGCCTTTCAGCTTGGAATGCAGATTGACACGGTTAAGCAATGTCGGCGTTTGACTGGTGGCATTAAAGAGATTATAATTGGTCTGGCCAGGCTTTTGATTGGAGGTGGTGGTAGTCATAATAGTTCCATTGTTTGTATTAAGAATAATCGATGCACCCGATGCGGTTGTGGTAACATGCTCTAGTGGATCAAATTTGTTCGGTTGCTCGGGAGGATCTGTGCCAACTCCACCACCACCGGGTCCTCCACCTCCGCCGCCACCGCCAGTAGGCTCAATTGATATAACGGAGGCTGTCGACGACGATGATGATGATGACGAGGAGACGGCAGACGCAGTGACAGCAACAGATGATGCCGCTTCTTTTTTGGTAAAGCTGATAAAATCTGTTTAAAAAACAAAGGAAAAAAGATAAGCAAAAAATAGTTTTGTTTAATGGCGCGCATGACCATGTTTGTTATTTTATTATACTCACTTTGCTTCTGGTTGCCTTCGGCCACCTCTTCTTGTTTAATTGCACTCATCTCGGTGGTGTTGGTGGTGGTGGAGGAGCCAAAATTACACACTATAATCTGCTGCTGCTGCTCCTCTCGTGGCTGCTGTTGCTGATCCCACGCATCTTTGCTAGCAGTCTCCTCCTTGGCGCTGACGGATGTAGAGTTAGACCCAAGTGATGTGTGTACAGCACTAACTACACTAACTCCACCTGGTCCCCCTCGTTGATGTTGTTGTTTGGCGGGCGATGGACAGATAATGAGTTCCGTTTTCAGTTTTTTACGATTCAGATTCGAATCGTCACTCTGTTCACCACTATCCACGCTGGCACGCTTCTGCAGATTAATTGTCTGATAGCTAATGGTTGCTCCTCCAGTGCTGACACCTACTGCGCCAGTTGGTGCGCCTGTAGCTGCTGTTGTAGATGTTGCATTTACATTTACACGTTCAGGTTTTGCTTTTTCGGCGGCAGCGGCCGCAGCAGCAAGCGATGTTGTCACCTTCGATATATTCATAACAAGACGCCACGGCACACAGGCGAACACTGCAAATCGCTGGCCCAGCAAGTGTTTTGTGTTTGTCACTTATTTTTAATAGTGTTGGCTTAATATTTGTTTCGCTTATGCATTATTTCTAAGGATTTTTTATAAATTTCTATTAAAATTTATTTTCAGCTGGTGATGGGACTTGGGACGTGACCAGCGATGGTTAAAATATCGATAAAATACCAACAATCATCGATGAGAACAAAATTCGTGCAAAAATGTTTTTAACTTAAAATTGCAATTAACATGTCACAGGAAATGCAAGAAATCATTAAATATAACATAAACATATTTATTTAGCAGGTTTTTGAATTAGAAAAGTAGTTAATAAACAAAACCTATCGATATCTGTTTACAGATTCGCTGGGTGTGGGTCATCACTATTTTCAGTGTATATAAAAAGAAGAGAAACAGTGTTGCATTTCGATAAGCATAATGGGCACCTGCAACCAACTTTGAGTGTGACCACATACCAAAATCTAATTTGAATAAAGATCATTTTTATTTTTGCCAAGCAAAATATCTAATGTATTATTAATTAATTGTTGTCTGTTTTTATTGATTGAAAATTACAACTGGCGAATTCTTATGATAAATTAATTGCATTGCTATTTTTGTGTCACTGCTTCCAATCACGGCGGAAGTCAAGTCACAGTCACTGCTTAACGCAATCCGAGCATATCTGATTGGTTTTGATGTAACCTGCAGCAAGCAGCCGGTTATATTTATATTATTTTGTACATTATCTGAATGAAATAGACCATAAACAATGTGGAGCCTTAAAGCTGTAACTCAATTGTGCAAAAACACAGTGGCATGTAAGTGTGAATCGTCTACCAGTACCTTCCCCGACAAGTTTATATCTTCTTATCCTTCAACTTTAGCTGGAAACATTAGTGCCATAAGCACTGCGGGCCTCAAATACTTTGCTCCGCCTATAAAATATGAAAGTGAGTATTATCCGTTTCTCTAGCAGCTCTGAAATGAGCTTCATACAATTGACTTATCTCGAAATCCTTTTCAACCAGATATTGAGAAAGTCGAGCGTCCAAAGTTGCGCATAATGGAGCGCATGCCTCAGTATCCGCCCAATCTGCGGCCGCCCAAGATGCAGAAACGTCTACGCTACATGCGGGGCCCAGAACTTGTGCATAATACCCTGCTCCACAAACAGTATGCCATTGTGGCCACTGGCGGAGGTCGCTTACGTTGGGGCCACTACGAAATGATGCGTTTAACGATCGGTCGTAAAATGAATACCGACACCATGTTTGCCACATGGCGGATTCCCGCTCCCTGGCAACCCATTACCAAAAAGGGACAAGGTCAGCGCATGGGTGGCGGCAAAGGTGCCATAGATCATTATGTAACACCCATACGAGCGGGTCGCATCATTGTCGAGATTGCCGGCAGATGTGAATTCATTGAAGTGAAAGGATTCTTGACCCAGGTTGCCAATCAGTTGCCATTCAAGGCAACTGTTGTCTCCCAAGAGATGCTCGATCAGCAGCAAGTCGAGGAGGAGCTTAAAGAGCGCACTAATGAGAATCCTTTTACCATGAAATATGTCATACAGAACAATTTGAATGGCTGCCATCGATGGCTGTCGCCGTTCGATCATAAATGGTTTGGTAAACATCTGTAATAAGATTATGTCCTTGCCTTAGATGAGACGTTGTTGTTAGTTTATAATTCAATCTTATTTGTCTTTGTGTATATGCAAATAAATTTACAAGAATTCAAAACTTTTAACCGTCTTTTTGGAAAGTTATTTTTGTTGGCAGATTTACACACAATAACGTATACGCTTATTTGTGTGATAGCTAAACAAGTATGGAAAGTTAAAAAGTTTTCTTCAAATTTCATATATAACATAAAAGCACTAATCCGTCAAATGCAATTTGCTCTAAATTCAAATCTGCTGAGATAAGATCACTCAATGATCACCCGAACAATTATTCTAAAATACATTAGTTAAGCTTCATTGGTATATGTATATGTATAAGGGGAAAAAAAATGATCGCTCTTAAATAGAAACGACTCAAAAAATCGACATATGTAAGTCTAAAAATGCATTTAAATTCATTTCATTTCAAAATTCAATAAATTCGGATTTCTGTTGCAAACATTTTGTGTGTAATTTTACCATTTTTCTTTATATGGGTAGTAGTATATGTAATGCATTATATATTAAAGATAATTATAATTATGTATGTCGTCATCATCATCTTCCTCGTCATCGTCTACGTTCAATCTAACAGTCGGTATCGTACCAGGCAGCCAAGTTATTGTTGTCATTGGGTGGCGTCGGCATGGCATCCAAATCAAAATTTAATGCACCCGCATCAATTTCACCGACATCCATGTCCATCGAATATGGTGAAGTGGGTGCACCACTGGGCGGTGCCACAACAACCGATGGTCCACCGGCACCATTACCGGCACCGCCAGGGCCAGCAACACCGCTAGCACCACTACCGCCAACTGGGCTGCTGATCTCGAGACCTTGCATCGAATCTATTGGTAAAGTATCATATCCTGTGAAAGAGATAACAACAAAAATTACATTATTTATCGCCGCATCAAACAAAGTAAATAATAAAATAAAAAAAAATTACAGACAATTTTATCTAGATAAAGATGCAAAAACGAAAATATTTTCTTCTTTAAAATCAACAGAAAGAAATCAGCTGTAAATTAATAATATTATTGTCTTATAAATTATAAATTAATGTGCTAAACTATCTATGTATATGTATATATATTATTTTATAATCTATGCACATCAATTTCTGATTAAAAGTGGACAATTTCTATTATATTCCACAGATATGTCATGCATATATGTATTATATATGATTGATTTCTTTGACATGCATAAACAAAAAAAAAAAAAAAACCAAAGTGAACTAAGAAAAAAAAAAGAATTCGGAAGTAACAAAAAAAGAAACAAGGACAAAAAATCTCAAATAAAAATATACAAATTTGAATACTTTTTGTAAATATAACATTAGTAAAATGCTGTTTTCTTAGTCACCAAAATGAGGTCTATTTTTTTTTAATGAATCCTCTGCAGATCCTGCTGATTGCATTTTTGTTGTAGTCATGTGTATATAATGTTGTATAGATTATATAAAATTATTATTTTTTGTTGTGTGCCATGATCTTCTAAACTATATAAATATAAAGACCCGCATGTTAAGTTGTGCTCATGTGTGTGAGTAGTGTGTGTGTCTGTGCGTGTGTAGTTGTTCTTTTCTTATTAACACACTGTAAAAAAAGGGGGGTAAACATTTTGGTTAGAAGAAGCAAAGCTGCTCTGCATTCACCCAACTATGTATGTAGATCAGGTCAATATAAGAAATAAATATACTTTTTTAAACAATTTGATCTAACCGAGTCTAAGTTTCTCTTATTGGAAATGAGAGATTTATGTTTTGGATTTCGAATTTCATAAAACATTCTTTTGATATAGTTCCTAAAAGGTTCAAGTGAAAAACAAATAGGGAACTGTTTCTTATGGTAGTAGACTAAGAAAAAAAGCACTGCAATCCCTTTCCCATTTCAGAACTCTTATAAAATAGATCAAAGATAGCTCCAAAGAAAGAGCGAATATAAACAATACATTTTTTCAACTATTCTATGATATTCAATTTGCATATAAACCTAAATTAAACATAGAAAGTTTTATCTCTCCAGATTTTTAACGATTCCTAGTCAACTGTTTTGTATAATTAAGATCTTCTTACTAATGTTACTTCTTTTAAAACTTTATGTCTCAGTAATTAAATATTTTCTTTGGTTATTGTAATAAGCGTGCGTTAAGAAGAGGATTAAAAACCCAAAGAGTAATCTGAACAGGGGCAAATGGGGCGCGGGGTCTAAAAAACGTGTTGAGGGGGGTTTGGTTAGCGGGAAAGGGGTAACATTATTACATGCAACCAAATCTTGATTTTTTTTTTATTTTTTGGTGCTGAACGAATGGAATTTATGGAACAAAAAGGTTTAACAAGCAGGTAGAGAGTTTAGATCATTAGGGTAATAGGGGGTTAAGGGGGTCTAAGCGAGTTTAAATTATAGACACAAATAACGAGAGTAGTTCATAATGTGTTGTTTGGCGAGGGTCAAGGGTTCAAGGGGCACGGGTTACCCAATAATAATTGCCCAATAAAATTTGGCCAATTTGATTGTCCACAAAAATTTCTTCATTTAATTGGGAAGGGAAGTTAAGTGGCAAATGCTTGACTTTGGGTTTGGGGGGTCATCATTAATACGTACCTTGCTGATGGAATGCGCGACCTCCGTGCGAACTGTGCACACTGGGCGGACCTTGTCCGTAAAGGCCCTCATATGCTTCTTCGGGTCCAAGCATATCCTGTGATTGGTTGTTTTTCGATTGTTATGTGAAGTGATCATTTGTGTGTGAGTGTGTTTGTGTGTGAGTGTGATAGAATTTGATTTACGTTGTTTTTTTTTTTTTTTTTTTTTTTTTGATTTGTTTGATGGATGGAGAAGTAAAAGTTGTTAGGATAGAAATTACACGCAGCATACACCCACAACACGAGTAGGAGGTGTGTGTGTGTGCGAGCGATCGAGAGAAACACAGAGGACGATAGAAGTTTGTTGTTGTTGTGGTGCGTGGTTTTTTGGTGGTTTGGTGATTGGTTGATTTTTTGTTGTGGTATTTTCGGTGTTGATGTTGGTTTTGGTTGTTGTTTTTTTTTTTGCACACAAATCGTAATTATAATGAAAAAAGAAACAAAAATGTAAAAAACAATAAATAAAAATTTGTGAGTCAATTATAAAACAAAACAATAATAATCATAATAATAATAATAATAATTAGGAATAGGTATAAATTTAGAAAAAAAAAACCAAACACAAAATGAAATCATATAAAACAAATAACATAACACAAATTGTATAGATATCTATATACTTATATCTGTTTATGTTTATGTGGTATATATGTGGGTCTATATTATTTAGTATATAGTGTTTATATATAAATTATATTTTAAATTCGCCCCGAATGTCAGACGATATTTCTACAATCTCTATAAGCCTACGTTTATAATTTTACATCAAATTAAGAAAAAAAAATATAATAATAATAAAAGTATTTCAAATTAAATATATTCCAAGTGATATTCTAGAATAGTAAATTGTATATGTATATACAGCGAATATATATGTATTTATAATTGATAAGAATAAAATAGAATATAAGAATTTTCATATTTACAATTTCCTAGCATAAAAGAAACATAAAACATAAGGAAAGCCAACAAATATATAGTAGAAAAGAAAAAAAAACAAAACAAAGCCAAAGATTGAATTGGCCAAAAGATCGAGTGATTTATATAATACTACACTATCTATCCTACATCTGTTGCGGTATATACATATATCTACAAATATATATTTTTTTTACACAACACGCACCTGCAGATCAGGACCCATGCCTAGATCAGCATTGGCCCAAATATTGTTATCCTCGCGCAGCAGAGAGTTGGTCAACTCAATAGATAGGCGCTTTTTGTAGTCCTGCGGTTTGTCCTCGCTCATGCGGAAGAGCACAGCTGCGGCATAGGTTGCAACACCCTCGTTGCGTGAATGCAATAGATCGGTTAATGGCCCAGTTGCGCCCTCCTGTTCAATAATTTCGGCGCCTTCCTTATCGGCAGCCAATTCGCAAAGAACGCCAGCAGCAACGCGCTAAGGTGACAAAGAATTTAATAAGATAATGTCCTTTGGAGCGTCTTTTGAGTCCAACTTACCTGTATATTCTCGATTTCGTTGAATAGTAAACGCACAAATATCGGTATTACCGACTGTTGGCGTATTAGGGCACGATTATGCGATTCTCGTGCCAATATATGCAAGGCACCAACAGTACCCTCGACGATTTCCTCCATGCGAACACCATCGGCATAGGCTGATGGCTGCTGGGAGCCAGTAGTGGCAATCGATGAACGTTGCTAATCAAATGAAAAGATATTAATGTTGATGATGAAAAGGTGATGAAGAACATTTGATAAAGACTCACCCTTTCTGTGTCCTGGAAGGCGCGCATTAGCAGACGCACCAAATGATGTATAGCTCCATGCTCACGCAATGGTGCATGATTGGCCGGACAAAGAGCCAGATTGCGTATTAGCCCAATAACGGCCTTGATCAGGGGCCAACGTGATGGTGGATGCAATAACTTCACAATCACCGACAAACCATAATTAAGACGCACTGCATTTTGGGCCATCTCCGAGTCGACATGACGCGACGTTAGATGACGCAATGCACAAACGGCCGGCTCGGTGATCTCTTCACGATCACCGGCATTGATAATGGTGCGTACCAGAGCATCGACACCGCCCACCTGGCAGACAGTTGCCTTATTCCGTTGATTGTTGCACGTCAGATTCGAGAGTATGCCGGCCGCACAGGTCACCACATTGACATCGGTCGACCCGAGCACTTGGACCAGCGATTGGAGTAGAGCCTCTAAGCCCTCCACTTTGGTGGCCGCGTCCGATAGATTACGCAATGTCCAAAGGCAATTTTGAACGAGCCGTGGCGACATATTGCCCAAATGCATGGCCAAAGCCTGCATGCCACCGGCATCAACAATAGCCGGCTTATTGCTGGAGCACACCGAGAGTACTTTTAGTACCCGTGAGGTGGTCCATAGCAGCTTCTCGTAGTCATAGGAACGCATAATGCGTACCAATTCATTGGGACCACCTGAGGCAAGAATGATAAGTTTACTCTCTTGATTGCCATAGGCCAAGATCTGTAGACAATCGGTGACAATAGCCAAAAACTTGACATTATTTCTCTGGAGTAGAGTGACCATCTTTTGGAGGCCACCAGCCAGTCGTACGGCCATTTTGGAGCCATCCTGATGCAGTAGTAGATTATGCAGTGTGGTAATGGCATAGAATAAAACACTTTCCACCGGTGATGAGAGCAATTTCACCAGAGCCGGTATACCGCCGCTCTTAAAGATGGCCAACAATCCTTGACGATGATGCGACAAATTGTGCAGAGTACCCACAGCTGCCTTGGTACTCTCCAGATCGTTGCTATTCGATATGGCCCGCACCAAAGCGGCTACCATTTGGGGGCTATTCATAATGGCATGACGTGAGGCCTCCTTTTTGGACAATTGATGTACCATCATTGCTGCCTGCGATACCACCACCTGATCCTCATCGTTCAGAAGTTTAATTAACTCAGGAATGGCCCGTGTGGCCAATTCGGCATCATCCTGATAGTTAATCAAATTGACCACAGCGTGTTTCAACATCTGCGATGGTTCCGACAAACGTTGGACAGCAGTCGGTTGCTGAGGATCAAACTGAGTCGATGGTATCTCAATGCCCTCCTCCAGTGTTTCGGGAAACATGGCGGCACGGACACGTTGAGAGCGTGTCTGGCTTAGCTGTTGATTCATATCGTCCACCTGGTCTTGTGTGAAATTCTGGGGAAAACCAGTATCCAAATCAAACATAAGCGGATCACCATCCATCTCTTCATCCTCCTTGCCCGATAGCGATGGCACCTGAGTGACGGCACCCGAATGTATGCCCGAGTCACCCAGATATGAGTTTTGCTGCCACATAAGAGTCTGCTCCTTTGCCGACACCATGGGCGGTAGATCCGGCGGATTATATTGATTGTTATGGGACACTGCAAGTAATAGGTAAATAAGTACCAGACCAGTAGAATAATAAATGCCAATCTTAAAAATAACTACCACCATTGTTTCCCGCCCTCAGACCACCCCTCCCACCTTTATCTATCTCATTTTGGGGGGGGTGGTATTAATTATGCCATCTCATGTATAAATGTGCCATTGATTTCTTCATCATTTCAGACTTTCCTTTGTAGATTTTCAAGAGATCCCATTCAAATACTTCAAACAGAGATAATTTATGCAAAAAGGAGAGAAGAAAAGGAACCCCTTTTTGTTATAAAAAAAAAAAGTGCAATGCATGCAGAAGCACGCATTAATTGAGTTCTGATAAGGAGGAAAGGGTTAAAAAAAAAAAAAAAAAAACGCAGCCAAGTTGAAAATTAAATTGACGCAGCACATTTCGTGTAATTTCCCCCGCCCACAAGAATGCATGTATTTCCCCCCCATACTTCAAATGTGAGAAGTGACGCAACAAAAGTTCATATCTTCTGATTATAATATGTCTTTTCCTTAAATAAATATATTGTAGATTGATTGTCAACACTTTTCGTGAAATAAAAATCCACACTTTCATGAATTTCAATTCATTTTCAAAAGTTAATACATGGGCAAAATTTTAATCTTTTTGAAGTAAATTTTCCAATTTTTTGGGTTCGATAATAGGAGAGGGTAGTAATATTCTCTTTAATTCAAAATTATTTACTTACTGGTACGATTTTGGGCTGGCATGTAACTCATCTTGGTGATTGAGGCGATTTACACCACACCTAGAAAAGAAAAGAAATGAAATATTATAAACTAATTAAATGAAAACATTACTTCGTTATTTCTTTGTTGATTTCGAATAAAAACTATAGCGTATATTGCACAATTTTGATTACAATATGTTTAAGAACATTTTTGATTTATGTATGTATACACACATCACTTCAGGTAAAAGAAAAAAATGCATGGAAATTGTTGTACCTGCTTGTAAGAGTAAGTTTTAAATTTTAATTCTAAAATACTTTGAAGAGATTGTGGAGAAAGAAACAAACCAAACTATTTAATATGAATTTGTATGTACATATATACATATGTATGTACCTATATATTAACACGGAACTCTTTTTATTTCTTCTTTTGGTTCTGCTTCTTGCTGTACTTCGTTAAAAAAAAAGTGGGTATGTACTTGTTTTTTTTTTCAACTTTAGGAGCGGCAGCGTCTTAAAAATGCGACCGACCGAACAAACCGTTAAAGCGAAACAGAAGAGATACACAACGACATAAGCAGAGACAGAGCAGCGCAGCGCAGCAGCAGCAGAAGAAGTAGAAGCAGAACCAGCGCAATTGCAACAACAGTGCTGCATTTTTATATGGGAGGGAGAGAAATCAGGAATGGAGAGAGAGCGTGTGGGAGAGACAGAAAGAAAGAGAGAGAGAGAGAGAGAGAAAGTGGCAAGTGAGTTTCAACCAACTGCATTATGCTGCGCAGAGTTTGTGCCTTTTCACTTAGATTAAGCACACACACATATACATATATATACGCATACCACATAAATGTATATGTGTGTATGTTGCACACAGAACACACTTTGCAAAGAAAAACAAAAAAAAAATGAAGGTGGTTTGTGTTAAACATTTTGATTTTCTTTACATGCATTGTATAAACTTAATCGAATGAAACACAAACAATAAACCATAGAATAAAACATTTTGTTTGGCTTGTCTTTACGCGTCTGTATGTGCGTGTGTGTATACTTTGCAAGTGTACCACACCCCCGCTCCCATGTTCAACAACCTTCTCTTCACCCAAGAAACTGTTTTTTAATTTCTACAGCAAGATTCTTGCATCTACACCAATTGAAATTAAATAATTTTGCAACTTACCGCGTTTATAATTGATAACAACTGCTTGGAAGCAGACTAATTGTATTTTAAAACGCACTTTAAGTACAATTAAAATGAAGAAATATCCAGTTCACAAAAATTTTCCCCACTGAAAACTATGTATATGCTGACCAGTGTGACCGCTGGCAGTTAACTCGAGAATGTCTGCAACATATATCGATAGGTCGGACTGCCAACCTGCTTAGCTAATACCCTCTCATAAATGAGTTCGTTTCCGGTGTAAACAAATGTTATTTACATTTATTACAGATATTATGACTCACAAAATGCGTATTTAGTTAATTTAAGAGACACTTTTAAAATGCAATAAATAAAACTTGTTTCACTAAAAAAAAACAAACGAGTAGAGCTGATAGCTCTTAGCATGAAGGAATATCTGTATGTTTATTCTGGGTAAATTACAAATTCGTTCTTCTATTTGGTATCTGTGGGACAATTATGAATGTGTGTATTATTTATATATTTAAGCTCACAAGCCTTTAAAGTTTTTAATTCAAAACCAATGCAGGTTTTCTTTGTTTACGATGATCCTCACCCCTTGTTGCATTCTAGGAAGTAAAATCTTCAATCGATCTTACTTCAAAAACGCGTCTCTTCATATTGCATTTAATGTTACTTTTATAATTAAGGGAGACCGGAATTTGATAACCTAATTTGTTTAGATGTACTTATGTTTGCATCATTATTCAGATACATTTTCCGCTTGAAAATATTTACACAAATATGAGTATTGATACGTATAATCTGTTTTAGTTGGCATATTCTGCAACTGTAATATACTCCCCCGCTCCCTATCCCAACAACCTAGTCTCTTCATCATGGGGAAAATGTATTCTGCTTTCCAAATACCTTTCTATCAGTTTAACTTAGTGAAACTGGAGTATATTACTACTTACCGCGTCAGTAATTGTTAAAACTGCTTTGAAGCAGACTTTATATATTTAAAAACACACTTTAAATACAATTAAAATTAAGAAATATACACTCCACAAAAATGTTCCCCACTGAAAACTATGTATATGCTCACCAGTATGACCGCTTGCAGTTAAGTTAAAAAAGGTCAACTATTTATCGATAACTCGGGCTGCCAACCTGCTGATTAATACCTGTTTCTTGTGTTTATCCGATGTAAACAAATCCTTGGAAAATAAGAAAATTGTAATTTTTTCTTACATTTTGATAATTGTGCACTTTTATTATATCTTTTATTAATTTCCATACACCTTTGATATAATTTCTAAATTCATTGATTTGAGATTTCCCTTTTGATTAATGTACATGTTAATTGAATCTATGCAGCGGGATATGTTTCCTGATTGTCAATTATTCTTAATGCGTTTGCTTGCTGACTTGTTTTACATGATTTCGGCGGTTCATCGATAATCCTCATTAGGATATTTTTATTCCGTTCGATGTCAGCACCGTAGAGAGTATAGATTTTAGCTAGCCCAAAGTATGCAGCCAAAGTGACAATTCCTATTAAAGGAACAAGTATGGCCAGGCCGCCTATGCAGGCGACAAACATCACAGAAATAATAGTAAGAATGGTGCCTAGTTAAAAAATGAGTACATTAGAGCAATCTTAGGCATCAAAACGATGAGTTTTACCCTCTAGCATCAGGAGTCCTGTAAAGGCCATGACCATGGTCGCAATACCAAAGCCAAATATGATAAGAAACGGTAGAAGACAAACTATGCTGGCGGCAAGCAAAAATATGGCTAAATGAGGATTACGTGCACACCATAAAGCAATAGATTCAAATAGCTGATAGCCTCCTAATTCGGACATCACGAATGAGGCGAGCCGGCAAATCTGTTGCCCTAAAAAGACATTCGAGATATTTAGCATATAGAGAATATGAAACGATTTGATACTTACAAAATCTGTTGAAGTTCTGCATAAGGACATCAAGTAATTGTTCAGGATTCAGGGATAGCCATGTAAAACTGATATCGTTGTCCTCCTCTCCGGATTTGGCACTGGTGTTTTCGTTGCCATTGGTGCTGATATTGGGATTGGAATTATTGCTGTTGTGCATGGATTGTTTTTTCTTGGAATTTTCATTATGATGCTCAGCGGCATTCTTCTTTTTTGATTTATTTGAGTGATTTGCCTATGACAAAATTAATGTGCATAAAAGTCACAAAATTTAAAAATATTTGAACTTTGTCTTTAGTCCGGTTTCTCATGTTTTGCTTACCATTTTTCACCACATCACTCCCGCATTTCACCACAAGCCTCACTCTCACCACACTACCCCCATTAAAGCGATTTGTTTTCCTTGCCATCGACTATATTTACAAATTTATCATCACTAACGATTTTTGTTTGCTAAAATTTTCCAACACTACCTTGTTTATATTGTTATTTTTATTTTTTGTACCACGAGAACCTAATCATTCTTGGTTTTGTAATTATTTTTAAGATTAGCAAAGAAAATAGAAATAAATAATTCAAGATGGGGCGCCGCTCCATAAATACCACCAAAAGTGGTAAATACATGAATCCAACGGATCAGGCGCGTAAGTACATAGACATACGTTTGTATATATAAATATCCGGTACACAAGAGATCTATATTTTTCTGTGGATTGCAGGCAAGGAAGCGCGTAAAAAGGAGTTAAAAAAGAATAAAAGGCAACGCCAAATGGTACGGGCAGCAGTCCTAAAGAACAAGGATCCTTCCCAGATACTGGAAGAGATGGAAAAGATTGACGAGATGGGTAAGCGAGCGCCCAAACCCCCTTTATATCGAAACACCAATGATGCAGTTCATCTTTAATTTTGTTTTGCAGAGTACAATGTATTGCAGCCATCTCCATTGAATGAGAAAGTGCTGCGAGATAAACGAAAAAAGTTAAAGGAAACATTTGATCGCGTAATGCGACTCTATGTAAGCATTTATTCAATTCTTGACATAGATATATAGTTAACTCAATTCCTTCTCTGTTTTTCAGCATAATGATGAGCCCGAGCACTGGGCAGAATTAAAGCGTAAGGAGGTGGAGTATGAGAAGAAACGCCTGAAGAAACAACAATATTACGAAAGTGTCAAGCATGCCCAGAGTGTTCAGATTGATGAGATTCCCTTGCCGGCACCGGTCACACCGGGTACTTCTGTGCCCAGTAGTGGAGGTGGTGTTGGTAGTAATGCTGGTTCGAGTGCCCCAGGATTTGGGGCGCCAGGTGGCATAGGTGGTGCAACTGGCATACGTTTGCCACCGCCACCAATGACTATGGCCTTGCCCCCATTTGCACCGGGTGCTCCTCCAGGCGTAGCGGCCAAGAATATAGAGGCAGCTGCAGCTGCTGTCGGTGTTGGAGGGGATAGTGCTGGTGCGTCTGAAAGTCAACACTCTTCGGATAAGTCCAAGGATAACGATGACAAAGATTGGCGTGGTGTACCCCCAGGACCACCGCCAGATCTGTTTGCCATGCCCGAATTAGATTCCGATGCTGAGGGCAATACAGATTATGAGCCCGATGAAGAGGAACTGGCGCAAAAACAAAAAGATGAAGCCGAGCCAATCGGCCAGAATATTGATGAGTTCATGAAGGAAATGGAGCATGTACACAAGCGCAAGCATCGCAAGCTCCAAAAAGAGCAGCAGGAGAAGTCGGACGAAAAGAAAAAGGACACTAAAAGCAGCAGCGGTACGGACTCCAAGTCAAATTCGGCAAGTGATAGCGAGGACGATTATGATGAAGATGACGATGATGGGCCAAATGTTAAAGACGATGACGCCCATGATAATAATCATGATGCGGATGTGGATATGCCAGAGGCCAAGTCTCAGTCGTCGTCCAGCAAAGCAATGCCATCATTACCAGCCGCCCATCAGCTTACTGCACCATCAGTTCTAGCACCACCAACAGCACCACCCGCACTGCCAAGCATACCGCTGCCTCCCGCTAATACGGTCACACCAACCACTACAGTTCCAGCTCCACCGCAGATATCACAATTGCCCCCGCAATTGCATAACATAGCGCCACCGCCACCGGGTATTATGTATCGTCCGCCGCCCATGCGGCCGCCACATCATGGTCCTGGTTCAGGGTTTGGTTTGCGTATGCCACGTGGTCCTCCTCCGGGTTCGCGACCGCCACATGCTCTCGGTCCCATGCCACGTATGGGCATTAGAATGCCACCAGGGCCACCACCAGGATTGCCGCCACGAATGGCTCATCATAATAAACAAGGCGGTGGTGGTCCTGGTGGACCTGGTGGAGCAGTAGGAGGTCCAATAGCGCCAAAGGACTCTGCTAAAGGTGTTACGACTATTACAGCGAAACCACAAATCAGGTTGGTGCCCCACAATCCCATTCCTATGTTGCTTGTCTTATGCTAATGCCCATGGTTTTCCATTTCCATTTCCGTTTAGGAATCTAAGTGCCGATGTCACGCGCTTTGTGCCGTCCACATTGCGTGTTAAACGCGACAACGATCAACGTCATCGCACATCCAGGCCCAAACATGCTGCTGGCGGTGGCGCTGATCATCATGGCCATAATCCTAATGAGGCACATAGCAAACCACCCACCAAGGATGATGCCTACCTGCAGTTTATGAATGAAATGCAGGGTCTGCTGTAGCTAAAAAGGATAATGTACCTTAGATTAGTTTAGGTTTAGCCACCCACACCCACTACACACTACCCTCAGATACACAAGGAAGATCCCCAGATAAAAATAAAATTAAATATGCATTTTAGTTTGGAACCTCCTATTGAAGCTCCCGCTTAGAAACTTGGCAAGTTTAGAATTTGATTATTAATATTATTTTTACATGCTTTTTATTTATATATATATATATATATATATATACAGATACATACATGTATGTATGTATATATAGAAATCAAAAGTGCGTTCGTTTCAAGTGCCTGCTTCTGATCCTGCCGCTGTTGTTGTTGTCACTGCCTTTGTGTTCTTGTTCTTGTGAAATGGACGCAACTCAATGATATCCGATTTAAGGGCACGAAACGATTTACGCAATGTATCCGATACTTTTTTTGTATAACTTGTTGTATTGCTACATAACGATAATTTATCTTCACCATTATCCTGTCGTCCATTGGGACTTAGATCACTAGCCAATGGACGTAGCTCATCCTCTTGTTGCTGACCCTCGGTCCATGTATTACGCAAATATTTGCGATTAAAGTGCAATTGTGGAGTACCCCATTTACGTTCCAATTCCTGGCTAGCATTTTCATCGGCTGTGGAATCCGGAGTGGATGGCTCATTTTGAGCAGCTTGTTGAACCTCGGCAACAGCTTCTTTAAATGTGCGTGTGATGATCATAGAAGTTGGAATACTCTTGCCATTAACTCCAGCATTCTGCAATGGCTTATAATCCATATTCAAACTTTGACTTTGACGTGCCGGCTTGGTGACAATGCGACGTGGTGATTTAACCGCCAAAACGCCAACCCGATAATGAAGAACTTGCTACAAAAAAGAAAGAAAAAAGGAAAAGGAGCAGAAGAAAGGAAGTCCATTCAATTACATGGGACATTTCTTTGGCTAGCTGATGTTACCTTTTCGGGATCTATAAAGCGTGACAGCTCAGTGAGTCCAATGCTTACGCATGTGCCCTCCATCAAGATGTCGCGATCATATTCACTGTGCACCGGAAACTTTTGTGTCAGCGACAATGCCTCATTGTCCGGCTGCAATAGGGTCACCTCGTAGGCATAATTATATTTACTCTCCCGACGATTCGATGTGCATGTCATGGTAAATAGAATGCGTGTCTTATCAAAGATCTCATAGAAATTGAACATCTCATCGAAGGCCTCGAAGACATAGTAACCAGTTAATGGCTTTCGCCTCTGGGACATATTCCATAATAGATTGCTACTGGGTGAACGGAATAACTTATCCGTATGTTGTTTCTCTAGATGCTCTTTCCATTGAATTTCACGTCCCTGCCATTTGCAATCGCCCCACACACGGCCCATAAAACATTTCATTGGCTTGTATATACATTGCTGTTCATGCCATGGAAGCAAGGCCACGGGCATTCTCACCATGCAACCGCCGGGAGCATTATTGCAACGGAAATGGGCCTTAGCACAGAGGGCCTCCACGGTCAGAGAGCGAGAATTGGTAAACGATTCCTAAACATGAAAAAGAATAATTGAAAATTGAAATCTTTAAAAGAGTATTTTATATACATGGATAATCAAATGAAGATGTTTTGAACCCCAAGAGTATCCAATCCCCTGAGAATCCAACTCGTTATTCCCATGTCTGTCTGTTCCAATCAAATTTACTTCGTCAATTTAAAAGCTATGGGAATGATATTTGGAATTTAATCTTTTTATAACCTAAATAAGGTAAAGTATATAAAATCGACTGGATTGGACAACCATAATGTATGTACATACATACATATACATACCTTTCATATAAAGGATAGATCGGACTTTTCAAAACGTAAGACCTCTATAAAAGTAATTTATGATTTGCTCTGTCATTTTCTAGAAAATGGTCCCAAAAAATTCTCTCCAATCTCTCTCTATTCAAGAATCGGCTTCATTCCTCCTATCTGTTCATATTCTTTATAGATAGATAGATACATGCTTGGACTGTATGAAGTTTTCAAATTCAGTTACTAACGTCATGGGGCTGATAAGAATTGATAATAATCCCCCCTCACCGCTGACGTCAATGTGTGATTGTACTTTACCTTACACAGGGGACACATGAGTAGAATACGAGTGCATTGTTCACAGACACTATGACCGCTTTTACATAGTAAAACCGGTGCCTTCATGGCACCGGCACAGCCGGGACAACGTAACTCCTCGATAAGTCCTTCATAGTGACGGACAGAGATGGTTAAATTGGCATCGCTAACAACTTCCTCTTGTGTGGGCGTTGCCTCTGCTATGCTCTGGCGAAGTAATGTAGGTGAAGCCGAAGCTGAAGCTGTTATGCCGGCTGCGGTACCATTTCCATTGACCAATGGTGGTGTACGTCCATCACCAGATCCCGTACTCCGCGTACGACTTAACATCGGAGGTTTCGGTGGCGGAGGCGATAATGGTGAACGTAATGTGGTAGCTGTTGTGGGACTTGGAAGCGTGGCATATTTTACATTCAAGGCCAAAGTATTTGGTGGCGGCGGTTTTGCTGCTTTCTTTTCCTCTGTTGCCGTCTCCGTAGTTGTCTCAGGAGTTGGCGCTGGTGCTGGCGATGGCGGTGGCTTGACTTCTGCCTCTGGTTCAGGCTCTACTTTTGCCTCTGGTTGCACTTTCTCATTGTCCTCGGTAATGGTGCTATTGAGAAATATACGACGCTGTTCACTATTTATTTGCTCAATGGTCTTGAAGTGCCCTTGAATTTGTAACGGCTCCATAGACGCTATGGCTTTGGAGTTGCCAGATGTTACCGAACCGATCTCATTATCCTGCTGGCCACCATTGGCAGTGGCAGTGGCAATGGGAACAATCTTCTCCTCTTCGGTACTCATAATTTTGTCATCTACTATTTATTGTGTAATCACGGACAGTTGGTCTAGCTTCAGCATTAACGTTTTCTATAATAATATTTTCGCAGTTGTCGACAACGACGACGACGACAACGTCTTCTTTTTCGTCGGTCGTATCTTATCAGAAGAGACGCCTAACTAAACTAACTTTGCTGGCAATCGATTTAGATTCTTGATATTTGTTTATATATACAGTATATAAAATGTTGTATGTATGTATGTCTGTAGTACATATCAAATGTTTTTCTTTTTTTCAGTTCCCCTCTTGTCCTTTTCCAATTATCTTTATCTTTTCGGGCCACCTTTCACTCGCCGACTGAAAGAAAAAACCTGAAATTGAATTTGAATTATTGGACATTTGCGGTTTGGCCTCCATTCTTCTCCCCTTTATATCTTAGCTCTTTTCTATTTCCATTTTCCCCATTTGCTTTCTATACTATTGCATTTGCAATATGCTGTTGGAGCAGAAAGACAACTACGGCAGCGAAATCAATGTCAAGCCGTTGACAGCCCAAACATTTGGGGGTTGTTGTTATTTTTCTATATACCCACTAATATATATATATTGTGTTTGTGCATGTTAGAAACTATAAGCTCAAAAGGAAATTGGCAAAAAAAAGCAAGACACTGACAAATGTGTATTCGGATTTGAATTGCCATCGATCGATAATCAGCAGCTATAGCGATCAATTTAATCGAATAATTAATTGCGTAGTCTGGCATCGCTGTGTGCCAGCCGTTATATTTGTTGGTATTTAAATTTCCTGCCAGCATTAACGAAGGGAAAAGGGAAATTTGACCGTTATGTTGACAATTTGTTTGTTTATTGAAAAATAACAAATGTTTTCTATATAAAATGCATTATTGTATATATTATATATCTAAATAACAGCAAGTCAAATGACATGAATTTATAAGACACTGGCAAGAGGTGCATTCAAATGTAAACATAAACTAAAACTCGGAAATCAAAACCATTTACAACCTATCAAAAAAGATTTCTTATAGAATATTCTGTATATATTCCTTGGACGCAATTTCGAATTGATATTTCCTGGTATTTTTTTTTTTTGAATTGAAACTATTGCTCTTTCATTTCTTTTAGTTAATCAATGTTCAAAGTTTCACCGCAGATTAAATGAAATTCTTTGTCAGGCTCTAAGTTGGTCTCTTTATCTGTCAATCTTGTTATATATATGCCAAAACGCATTTTTCCCTTTTGCAGACGTGCTATAGTAGTAAGGGTTTCCGGTGATCTTTCTCCGGTTCGTTGATTAATGCAAATCATATCACAACGCTGGCAAGGACCCTCGACTTTAAAATGAATGCGACCAATGCTTAGGCTAGTATAATCCAATTCATCAAATGGTGCACCCGTATCGATGATCAAATTGGCTCGAAACCGATCGACTGTTTCATCCAGTGGCTCCTCAAATTGCAGGGATCGTACAGATGAACGATTCACCAATAGAAACTGAGCCTGATTCACAAGACTTAATTGATGAGTGCTTGAGCTGCGCTGGGTGGATTGACGCAAGAGACGTAGACCATCTAAGCCCAAATTCTGGTCAAGCCACTGGGCAACCTGATCGCCACAATCTGAACCCTCAATAGGTTGACGGCAGATCTTGCTGTGGCAACGGGCGGCCGCTTGTAAATCGTCGTCCGACAGGAATAGTGGCAATGAGATGGAGGAATTGGTATCACCATCGTAAGTTAGTATAAGATTATCCCTTTCAATGCTCGGTTGAATAAGGCACAGAGCCGTGCAGCGTTTCTGGGTCAAAGCTAAGCCATTTCTATCCACTATCATCCATTCGCGATCATATTTCAGACCCTGTGGGGTAAGTGGCCACTTTTTGGCCTTTAAAGCTGCACAGGATTTCACAGGAAAGATAGCCAGTTCCAAAAGTCGCGGTCGAAGGCTTTGAGCTCGTTGTTGCAATACTTTTGGTAACTGAGATGCCTGCTCTTCGATGAAACGCCAACGTTCTGGTGATCGTGATGATAGATAACTTTTCTCCAGCATTTCCACTAATTTTCGTACATCTGAAATGCGAGTCATGTAACCGAAGGAGACGCGTACAGCTCCAGTGGGTTGGCCATCGATAAGATCATTGTAATCACCACAAATGCGCCCGGATCGCTTATAAATCACATCCATCATTTGGTCGTCCAGCTGAAGATGACGTTGGCAGGCTCCCACATTGCAAAAGCATCCGGTACGCAGCAAAATCCCATGTAATGAAGCCACACAGGCTATTTCAGCGAATCCGACATAACCACCAGATTCAGTGCGAACATTAAAGGCCACAATGCCGCCTTGTCTGCTGCGCTCCTCATAGCCCTGATGATTGTAGAACTGAATCAATGGTTGCCCATTCGCATACTTTAGTTGCCTCAGTTGATTTTCCAAATACCTGGCCAAAGCAAAAACATGCCGTGAAACTCGCTCCATGGTTGAGATTCCGGAAATACTGTTGGTCGGTATCAATCTCTCCAAGCTGCGAAAACCCTCAAGTAACTCGACTATGGATAAAAAAGGCAGGGTGCCATCTTCAAAACGCTCATGAAGCGATGTATCCCTCAGCTTATAGTCAGTGGCGTGGGCATAGGCATAGTTGATGGTACCACCACCATAGAATTGACGCGGTCTACTTAATAGCTCTGCACCACGACGACTAACCAATAGGGCACCCACTCCAGTGGGATAACCAAATATCTTATAGAAACTTAGGCAAACGAAATCGGGATTATATTGTTGCAAGTCCAAGGGATTTGTCGCTGCATATGAGGCGGCATCGAGGCAAACATAATAGTTATAAGTAGTCCCATTGGTCCCATTGTCCTCCTGACCGGCAATAAGCTTTCCCAAATGAGGTAAGCCATCATCTTGAATTAGTTGCACTGTTTTCAGTGGCATTTTATAGCCACTGAAATTGCATTGAGCAGAGAAAACTACCAGCGAATTGCCAGTGCTAGATGAACCATTAGCCATAACCTGACGGACATGACCTTCTTTCAATTCACTGAGCTCCTCTCGTCGAAGCATGTATGTGCCATTAGCTTGGATCATTTGCCGCATTCCCAGAACTGAGGTATGATTCTCCTGGCAATAATGAAAATTGCCCTTGTCCCCAAAATCAAAATGCTCGGCCACCAAACGCAGGGCAGCCGATGCGTTTGCCGTAAAGATGACCTCATAATCCTCAGCCTTAGTATGGAAAAATTCTAAAATTCTGTAAAATAAGATGATGATGATGATAAGATGCAAGTGGTTGTCGGGAATAAATTGTTCACTCACTTGAAACGGACTTGATCTACATAGTCTCCGGTGGAGCGACTGGTATGCGGATTAGAGATCACATCCTGATGCAGTTGAACGGCTGCATGGGCCACTTGACTCTCGGCATACAGGGTGGTGCCAGCATGATCGAGGTAGGTGCTCTGGTTTCCTATCAAAACAATGACAATGACAATAACAAATTTTCTTATCTTCACAAAACACTATTTCACAATGTTCCAACTAGTTCCCACTCCCCTGTTAGGAAGGTGGTGATGGGGGCAGGTGCACTTTACTTACTTTCAAGTCTCGTAAACTCTTTGTCAATTAATTCCTGCTCGTTGGCTGAGAATTCCGGTGTTTCCATATCCAACTTGGACATGTTGTTGTCAAATGATGGAGAGACATTCAAAAGCAGCTATATTTATGGCAAGCCGGCAAAGCAGTAATACGAAATATAATGACAACGTAAGAGAGAGAGAGAGAGAGCGTGTGAGAGAGAGAGAGTGTGTAGAGTATTTGAAGGTATATGCCTAATTAGTCCATCAAGTTCAGAGAATTTTAACAGATCATATAAATCAATTGGCTGTATGTACAAAGTTCTAGATCTTTCCTTTTTTCAGTCTTTATATAAATAAAGACATATTTATATAAGAATTTCAATGCTCGCATTAGATTCTTTATAGATATAAGAGTATACACAAACCGCTCTATTAATTGCCTACTCGACTAGTGTGAAACAACTCCATTATATTCGGCCTTGGCTCTTTCTATTGTTCTATATATGTATGTAGAACATAGAGATGAGTTAACTGCCTAAACAAATAATGATAATTATATATTTCAAACTACCTACAAAACATATTAAATTAAAAACAATTGAACTAGAATAAAAACTGACAGAACTAGTTCCGAGCCCGAGCTAATTGAAAATTAAAAAAAAATTAGTTACCTTTGCTAGTTTAATATTTCTTTTAACACTAAAATCAGATTGTGAAAACCTCAGTCGTATTTCGTCTCGTGTTCATATATTTTCTACTTTGTCAGGAAACAAAAAAAAAATAAGTTATTTTGATAATTTTGAAAATCAATCGAATGCTCTTGCAACAACTTATCGATTGCATTGCAGTTGCGAAAACTATCGTGGTTTGTTTTGGTTTATTTGGCTTTAAAAGAGTTTCATTGGCTCTTCATTTATTTTTATATTAGTTTGATATTGGGGGTGGAATTGACGGCTAAAGATGTTGCCAAATCCCATAGGACATTTGACAAAGCGGCTAATTGATTTCTTTACCCAACCTTTGGACGCTGAGGCAAACGAATCTAAAGTCGTCCAACCTTTCCATCGTTGCGGAGATTTGGTGCACTTTCAAAATGATAGCCTTTCCGTGTGCGATGTTAGCATTATGGACCACAGAATCAACTGGGAATACTTTTGTCGCAAGAATCAATTGAAGATGCGCTGGGAGAAGAACGGTAACAACGAGGCTCAAGCGAAGTTGCTCTTCAATGAGGACTTGGTACAGAAGCTGCTAGAGGAGTCGAACGAACATTGGCTATTCCCATTGCTAAGTGTGTTGCCAATGCCTACAGAACGCATTGCTTTGCGTTTCCAACGTAAACCCATTATTCGTCATGTGCTCAACGCCATAATGGAACAGGGCGCCGATTACGGCAAGCACAAGGATTCGACAGTAGTTCGTCCACTCTCCATCACACTGCAGGCGGCTGATTGTGATGAGAAGGAACTGCGCTATTTTCGCCAATATCGATTGTACCATATATTGCTACGCTTGGTTGAGTATTCCGATTGGCGTTTAGTACCGGCTAGCGCGAAGACCGGTAATAAGATTTTGAATATGCGCATACAATCGCAGCGACCTGCAAAACAGAAGGAAAATAGTGGAACTATCGTTTGCGGCCCCGTTCTAGAGCCGGGTAAAAAAACGGCCACCAATTTAACCAGTGGCAGTTATATGGCGTAAGTAGATACATATGTAGATCCATGTGATGGAAACTTGAGATTATTCTAACTTGAACTCTCCCTCTCTTTCTATTTCATATAGACTCCGTTCCAATGATATGCTATTGATGGCCATTCATCGCAATGGATTACGCGATATAGGAAAAAATAAAAGAGATGCCATGTTAATGGAAAGCCTGGGCTCTGCTGCTGTTGTGGTTGATCTCTTTGAGGTGCGTCATGCCACGGCTGCAACTGTAGTACGCAACAGTAGCGGTTGCTCTAAGGGTGCTGCTTTTATTTTATACAATTCGGCACGTCTGGAAACTCTTTTACGCACATTCAATGCCCAAGTAGAGGCGGGTGTATATCAGCCATTGCCGCCACTAAATGAAATTGATCTCTCGCTCTTGGAAGATGATGTAAGAGTTGAATTCAAATATTCAAATGTGTATTCAAATAACATTTCTTTACCTTCCTTTTAGCTTGATTGGCAGCTCATCTATGGCTGTTTGTTGGCCTATCCACAGGTTGCCGAATCAACGTTGGTTCAATTGGAACAAGGACTATGCGGTGTGCATACTCTAGTGCATTTCATTGCCGACATGGCCAGTCACTTTAGTCGCTATTATCGCAACAAGCAAGTCCTTATGCAAAATCGCGAACAACTGACACCCGTTCTCCATGCTCGTATCTATCTAATCAAGGCTGTACGTGAGGTTCTTAATGCTGCTCTGGCCATCCTGGGCATTAAGCCAGTGGACTATATGTAATTGGAATCAAAATTAAAATATTTTTTTTATCAATAGTTTTAATGTATATAATTTATACATTATTATGTTTATATATGACTAAAATCTAAGACTTGTGCTTAATGCATAGAATGCTAAAGCTATTTACCACTATAAGTTTTGATTCAGTTAACTAACTTTATTATATAGGTAATACGTAAAAATGTTACTCTACGGGCTCTGCCTTAGAGGTAAGATGTCCATTGTCCAGCGACTACTAGTACTAGAGGAGGCTACATCATTTTTAAACATTTAATTAAACAAATTCTGAATGGAGTACATGGACATTACCTAAATTGTAAAGTTGAACTTTCTAACTAACTATATAAGTATCTCTCTTGGAAGGAGAACTTGTAGCACAAACACACAGAGACACACACACACACACACACAAAGCTACATAAAATACACATACAACTAATACTATTCCAAATGATTGGATCATCTAGCTTGTTGTTGCTGTTGCTGCAATTTCCTTCTATTGAATTCGACAATAAAATCTATATTGTCGGGATTATTGTGAAACAATTGCTCCATCAGTCGTGTACTACCCAAAGAATTGGCCTTTGTGCCGAGACACATATTATATTGCGGTGCATCCAATTGGGTGTCACAGCTAATATCATGATAGATGTGAACTAAAGTTGGATCGACTGCCCGGAACACGGTGAGACGACGCCATTGTTCCGCCTCTTGATTGTAATCAGCTGTGGGCATTTCAGCGGTATTTGTTAGAAAACCTCGTTGCCGTGTGCCAACTCGTACAATTTTCTCCAGAAATTTAACATCCTCAAGACCCCAGCCAGTGATATCCTTGTCAAAGCCATTGATATCCTCATCCAAAATATCCGATTTATATATGGCACAGATGCCAAAACCAAATTGCCGAAAATAACCATTCTCATCATTAATATCCGATGGATTGAAACCGCCACGGCCAGCCGATCTCTTTGGATCGTATTGACTGAAGACAATTGGTAGATAAACCTGTTGTCCGCGACGCGTATGCATACGGACCCGCTGTAAAGTCTCCACTTCAAAGACCATATCCACATCGATGAACAAGATAATATCATCGTGCTCTATATAAGAGGAGCGAGCGGCTATATCCAAGGCCACACCGCGGGAGAATTCACCACTACGTTGAATCGAATTGATTTGCTCGTAAATGTGTCGTGACCTCAATTCCTGCAACTGATTGAAATGCTCATTGAGATCCTCTGTTGAGGAACCAAAGATCACAACCAATAGGTCGCAATGTTGTTTCGCTTCAATGCAAATCAATTCGTAGGTCCGGAGGAAACGCTGGAAAGTAGCCAAGCGTCCGGATATGGGCAAAACAAAAACTATCTTGTCCAGAGTTGGAGGCAACAGGGCACTGGCAATGGTAAAATGACTGCTAAGGCGGGAAATACTATTCTGCAGCAGATTGCCAAAGAGACCTGCAAATATTGAGAATTCATTATCACTTTGATCTTGAGATTTAAACTTAAATGACCAAGGTGCTTACTTTGCTGTAATGTTACATTGTAAAAATCCTCGTCCATCTCCTTTACAAAGATGCCAGTGAAGGCACGTTGGACATATAAATGCCTACGCACTGGTACGGTCATCTTTTTGCCACGATATTTCTTATAGATCAATAGCAGATCCAATATCAAATCCTGTCCATGCAATGCATCCAGACGATGATAGCCATAAAGTAATTCACGAAATTCAATAACTCTGCCGCGTTGCCTTGAATAATTATTGATATTTTCCATAACTTCAGTGATAACATCCTCGAGTCCTTCCCTCATGGCAGAATCAATTTTTTGCTTTGGATTCGCTGATGTCGGTGAATAGAGACTACGTGCTATAAATGACCACTCCAGTAGATCATTTGTATTGCTTGGTATAAATTTATTCAATTCCGGACTGATGCCTGGCAAAAGATGTAAAAATCAATTGTGAAAAGAAACGCCATTGTATAAAACATTTTCTAGGTTAGGTTAAACATTTTCTAGGTTAGGGCATACAATTTTTGAGGTTAGGCCATCATACATACATACATACATATATTATTATTTATTTGTGACTAAATAACCAAAATAAACAAAATGTCATACTATTTATGAGTAATGTTCCCATTGGATTGACATTCATAAGCTATAAAGAACCCATAATTACGAACGACAATGACAAATGATCGTTTTGTAGAAGTGCAAGTTTTTTTTTCTGAAAGTCGTAAATTAAGTTCGGTTAAGAAGACTCATTGTCTGTTTGTTGCTTTTTTTCTTGTTGAGTTAATAGCTTATCGTTTGCTAAAAAGCACATAGCTTCACATGTGCTCATTACCAATCTGCACTTCCAGATGCCTCCTACGTGGAGTTGACACACTTCGATAACTACCTCAAAATAACAAAAAAAAAAATGAAACAAAAAATTAAGTAAAAAAAAATTCTAGTTGGCATTACTTTAAAAGCATTTCTATTAGATTTTCAATTCAGTTGGAACTTTAATGTCAAACGAACAACTAGACAGACAGGGACAGGAACAGAGACCTAGACCGAGACAGGAAGAAAAGTGAAGTGGGAGAGAGAGAGAGAGTGTGAGAGAGAGTGAGAGCGGAGCGAGAAAGCGAGAGAGACAGACACTATGTATTTCCATAATTTTTTACTATTTTCCATAACTTGGATGATCCTACTTCTTCTTTTTGGTGAACTCAATGGCACCCGTCTACGTCCTGAGCCTGTAACCCTGCTGAATGATGATCTGGGTCCATATTGGGAGGAGCGCAATGCCAGCTATTGGTTGCAACAGGCTCAAAATCAATTGAGCCAACGTTTGCAACGTTTCCGAAATGACCGAGGAAGTGGTGATGGGCCATTGGATAGTCGTGTGGCCAAGAATATCATATTATTCCTAGGCGATGGTCTATCGATGTCCACTTTGACTGCTGCTCGTATACTCAAGGGTCAGCGTGAGGGATTCAGTGGCGAGGAGTGTCAATTGGCAGTGGAACAATTCCCATTCTCCGGCTTGAGCAAGACGTACTGCATCAATAAACAGACAGCGGACTCGGCCTGTTCGGCGACTGCCTATTTAGCGGGAGTAAAGACAAGTGGCGGAACTGTCGGACAAAGTGGCGATGGCTTCAATGTGGAACCCATTACCCAATGGGCCCAACGTGAGGGCAAAGTCACGGGCGTGGTGACAACGACGCGCCTAACAGATGCCAGTCCAGCGGGCACCTATGCTCATGTCCAGAATCGTGCTGAAGAGTTGGAAATAGCTCGTCAACTGGTGGAAGAGGAGCCGGGCCGAGGCATGAAAGTCATTTTGGGTGAGAACAAATAATCGAAATATGAATAAAAAAAAGTTTGTAAATCTCTCTCCTTTCTTGTAGGCGGTGGCTTGGGCAAATTTGTTAGTGAACGTCGCGATGATCGCGATCTTTTGGAACAATGGCTAACAGCTAATCCAGACGGTTGTTTTGCACGTAACCTGGAGGATTTACGTGGCTGTCGTCATGGCAATGGCTCACTTTTGGGTGTATTTGGTGATAACCATTTGGACTATCATCTGGCTGCCAATAAAGAGCAGCCACGTCTCAGTGAGATGACTGCCATGGCCATTGAACGTTTATCTCAGCATCCCGCAGGGTATTTCGCTTTCATCGAAGGCGGACGCATCGATCATGGCCATCATGAGACACGTGCTGGTTATGCTCTGGATGAAATGCTTGAATTTGATGCGGCCATCGAAATGGCCACCAATATGACCGATCCACATGACACACTCATTGTGGTAACAGCGGATCATGCTCACACTTTGAGTCTATCTGGTTATGCCAGGCGTGGCACTTCCATCTTGGGCCTAGATAAAACCCAAACGGATGTGGATGGCGTACCCTATAGTATATTGAATTATGCCATTGGCAAATGGCAGAGTCTCAACAAGGATGGCAAACGTGAGAATCCGGCCAAGACATTAAGCAAAAGTAAGTAACCAAGTGATTAGTCATAAATCTGATTACAACTTAATATGTTGTATGTGCCAGGTTTAAAAATCTTATAGAATGAAAACTAGTCTAGCTCAGATCAGACCCCCCACTACATATATTATATAGATTCATAGTGGAGTGTATTTCTATATCAGTAGTTATAGAGATGGATCAGACCAATTTATCATCCTTTAATAATGAAGACCTACTGAGAAGAGCAGTTTTTTTTTAGTTCTTTGAATAAATAGTTATAAACTTTCTTCCATATTTAGCCGTATCAGACCACTACATCTTATTGATCTATAGTGAAAATTGTTCAAAAATTATAAGATAAATTTTCCAAATTACCCCACCCCAAATTACTCCTTGAATAAAAGTTGCCATATAAACTCTCTATCTATGACCAGTTCAGATTTCTATAAATTTCTATATCATAGATAAAATCCTCTAATTTGGACTTCTTTTACTTTCACTACTTTTAGCTTCATATTTTCCCAGCTATATACATGGTCGCAAGGGTGTACATTCTGGCGAGGATGTGGCCATATTTGCCCAAGGACCACAATCGCATCTTTTTAGCGGTGTCATGGAACAGAATTTATTGCCCCATCTAATGGGCTATGCGGCTTGTTTAGGTCGGGGTCTAACCTTATGCAGTGAGACTCCCGAAATGCCCGATTAAAACCGATTATAGGCCGCCAAAAATATTATATTGATAATTGAATAAAGAAATCGTATCATTCCGGACTCACCCAATATATTGTGATCCTCAAAGTGACGCTTATTGCTCGATGATGCAGCATCACTATCGGGCGAAACACTTGGCAGCATATAGGTACTTTCATCGGGTACTTCTAGGTATTTGGACATACGTTTGATATCGCGATGCAGCAATAGAGATTCCTGGCGTAGCTCTTCAGCTTTCAGACCCTGTTTTTTGGGGGGGGGGGAAAGTAAAGTTATGGAAAAGTAAAGCAATTGATTTATCGGTTAGCAGCTTAGCTTTTGGGTATATAGCAACCTGTATATAGGAATGTAGACGATACATAAGCGGTGCCTGCTTAATCGGATGCAATGTGATGGCATTATGTATCTCCTTTCGTTTCAGTTTTCCCGTATATGCATTACGTCCACTAGAATTATGACGCAAAATATATTGCATCTGAACGAGAGAGAAAGAGAGAGAGAAAGGGGAAGATTAATTAGATTTAAAAAACAATAATGCCAACTTACCTCGTAATTCCATGTGCAGGGTATGCCAGCAAATTTCTGTACACAACGACCTACTTCAACATCCTCATGTGTGCTATAGAGATTTTTCAGACAGGTGGGTATGTGTGGGGCAACTCGTCTCAAGGTCTCACTGCTTAATATCACGCCCGGACCACCCATGCAGAAATTCTCATCGAATTCTAATGAGAGTAGGCCAAACTCCTCGCTATTACCCTTACCAGCTTGTCCAATAAATTGCGGCTTTGAGCTATCGATTGAGCGTAGAAAACGTTCCAATTTGTCTGGCTCCATATAGACATCATCATCGGCCCGTATAAACCATTCAAAACGATCGATGTAATGCTCATACATATAGTAGAGCATCATGAAGGATTTCTTTTGCGGCGGATATCGATCATCGACATTCTTCAAGCCCACCACAGGCAAATCCTCCGAATAGCTACCCTCCGAGCTAAAGAACGCAATGCGTCCTGGCACTTCTCTGCCCCATGTATCATATACAGCTCTTGCTCTACCCTCTAGGAATCCTTTTGCTGTCATTACGCCCACAAATACCAAATTACGTTGTGAATTCTGTATCGTATCCTCATCGTTTAGTCCAATTATCTCATTGGGAGTCTTTAGATTAGTGGGTCTCAGATTGCAACGTTTCACAATTTCCAAAGCTCGATAGTTTTTGAGCACAGTGCCGATGCATAGGCCCAAAGCGATTCCAAAACAGGCTATGATCAGGGTCTTTCGCTTATTCATCGTATGTTGCAGCATCATGTTGATGATCTGTTTCTCTTGTTGAGGGGGCTTTGGGGGTCTGGATTATATTATAGTGGGGTCCGATTATCACGGCTGCTGTGGGGTAAGCAACAAATACAAGAAATGAAATGTTGGGGGAGATCCAATTTGATTGCTAAGTAAAAAAGTGGCACGCGTCTCATTGGCTCAGCCGAAGACCGCAATATACCAGAACCCATATGAAATTAAGGTAAATACTTTCAGATTTAGTCATAAACCAATTAAATTTAAGCGTAATTTCTACATTTTCGTTTTAAGTGATCTAAAATGATGTAAGATTGCAGTATGCAATCAAAAAAACCTTTTGTGTTTCAGGCTATTTTTAACATATTCAGAAAAAAAAACTTATTGAACTTCACAAAGTTTTTGAATGTCAGAAATCTTGTTTCTGGTTATTTTATTTTTTTGTTAGTTTAAAATTTATAGCTCTTTTTTAGTTCGTTTACCAATTTTCTTTTCGCCAAATAAATGGCCTTATGGGAGGAAAAGGAGGTTCGTTTCAGGGCCTCAAAAGATGAAAAAGCTTAGGGGAGACAAACATCAGATGAAGATAAATATAGTTAATTTTAAAGAAGATTTTATATAGATATTTAAGAATTTTGTTTAATTAATTTTAAGGCGTATTCTAGTTTGGAAGCTTGTTTGTTTTGGCTACCTTTTGTTTTAATTAAGGACGAATTTAAGTTAATAAAATAAAACTTTCTTTCTCGTCCTCCAAAATTGCCACAAAAAAAAGGATTCCTGCTGGAGGCAAGGATAACTCGACACAGGATCGTCTGAAATTTAAATTTAACTTGGCAATAGATTCAGCATAGATGCAATTCTGAATTTCACCTCATTTAAAATTTTACGATTTTTTTTTTGACAAAATGACGGTTGTTCAAAAATTAAAATGTGTTTTTAGCCCATTTTTTCTTGTTTAAATTCTCATTCTTAAATTCTGGATGAGGTAGGGACTACATTTGTGGCCACTTTGTGTCGATCTTCAAAAGTATTTAGAATTGGGAAATATTCTTATAAGACAATACTTTCAATACTCCAAAGAAAAACGTATGCTTAAAGAAAACCTTCAGAAAATGTTCCAACCAAGAATTTTAAGTGGGTCTTAAAAGTATCTCGGTCCCGGTGTACCATCGGATTTCTAAATCCCACCCTGTAAATAGGTCAAGTAACACAATATACTATAAAACAAGTTTAGCTTTATATAATTATTTACTATTACCAACTTGATTTCTAACTAAACTCACCTAACTGACCTCAGCTTACAAAAGTTGTTCAAGATGCAGGACTGGATTCACTGTGAATACTGATTGGGGGCACTGATAAATTTACTTACCCTTTTCTGCACTTTAAAAACATTCAAATCAATTTTGCCTCTTCCTGCCTTCTTTTTTTACAAAATTTTTGCAACTATTTGATTCCTATTTGATTATATCTTCTTCTATTTCGACTATACATCCTGATCTTATGAATGAGTTTTATTCAGTTCAGGAAGGACGGATTAATGGAATTTCTATAAAAACAATTTTCTCATTCATTTTGAAATTTATTGATTTTCAAAGGGGGGAAAACTTTTTGGAAAATTTGCTTCGAAAATAGTTTGTGTACTTTTTTTTTTCATATATACAAAAAAGGCAATACATATATACTTAGGCAAAGTTTTCTTTGGAATTGTTTGCCATTTGAGGCGCACACACATGGATAAGCACACACACACACACACACACACACACAGAGACACCCACAAACGCACATTTGAATATCTTTTTAGTGCACTTTAGGTAAAAGATCTCTCACTCTCTCTGTCTCACATAACGTAGCCCTTTCTCTCTCTAACTTTAGCACTTGCCACTTACGCTTTGTCTCTGTCTCTGTCTCTCGTTCACCCAGTTGTGTGTGATTACTTAAAGATACTTGAGCTGAGATTAAAATACTCATAAACTCGAGCTGGGGGCAAAGGCATCTAAATTTAGACACTGAAAATGCTGCCATGGACTGGGACTGGGACTGGGACTGGGACTGGGACTGAGACTGGGACTGAGACTAAGAGACTGGGGTAAATTGATCGTTGGACAAACATCAATTGGAAGCAAAAAAAAAAAGTGGTGTGGGTTGAAGTATCTCCAAAGATCTGACGTTACTTTTTGGCGAGTGAACTGAGCGAGCTCACATACATAAATGCTAATTAAATAAACAAACAGCTCAGAAAACTATTTAGCTATACACATAAACCTAAATACAAATCAAAGGCCGGTAAAAATTGGGTGAATATGGCAAAAGGGGGGTTGTTGGGAGCTAATGCCTTCTCGCTCTCTCTCTCTCTCTCTCTCTCTCTATTGTTTACTATCTCTGTTTCTCAAAGGTGTTTGGCCGACCTCAATGGGGTATTTTTTCTCTATCTCTCTATCGTTTATTCTCTTGCTCATTTTCTCTATGTATGCGTATCGGAATTATGCAACTGTTTATATCAGATAATAACTCAATTTCAATTTCTATTTTGTTTGTCTTACCTACTGGTCTCTCTCTATCTCTCTCTCCATCCCTCTCTCTTTTAGATAAGGTTTAGTTTTTGTTATAAATTAATATATACAAAAATTAACCCAAAAAGGAAACTATTCCATGTGAGATAATTATTTAATGCTCTTAACAATCAATTTGAATTGACCTTAGAAAAAATCTGATTGACTGAAATTTCTATACTATGTACATACATACATATCTACATACATACATATGAACATATGTATATAGAATTGTCGTTATCGTTATTACCGATACAAAAATTGTTCAACTCGCTTATATGTACATATATAAATTTGTTTATATGTATGAATAACGATTTTGGTCCAGTTCCAGATGATTATAATTTGCTTTTGTGTGTTTCATATTCAACAGAAATCGTTGATTAATCAAGCCAAAAATTATCAAGAATCATTATACCACAGAGACGGATCCAAATGAGGGGTCCAGGGTGTCCGGACCCCCCCCGAAATTTTAGAACCTGGCACAAAAACATTACAACTTGGCCAATTAAAATTTTGTTAAAAGCATTTCGCAATGGGACCCTCCCTCGGGTCACTGGATCCCTCCCTGTTATACCATGCTTAAATAGTGTTAAAAGGGTATATTAAATAAGTCAAAAATGAGGTAATAAACTACAAATAATATAATAAAAGAATACATATATATATGTACATATGTAGTTTTGATCAGCATTAAGTGACGATTCAAGTAAAATGATTAATTAATTAATTTGATAGTGAAAAAAGGAGAGAGATGGCTGTTTTTTTTTTTTTTTTACATATGAATTTTATATGCTTAGCTTTTTCCAATTTGATGCAGAGTTAATGAATCACATTACTTTATTATTATTCAGTTTTCCATTATTATGATTCTTATCTTTGTTTGATCGTCAGCTGATCTTAAACACAATCAATTGACTTAATTTATTGAACTCTACAGAAATCTCTTAATTATAAAATTACTTAAAACATAATATATTATAATAGTTTGATATTTAAACATGAAATGCAAGATCAACCGAAATGTCCTTATATACATATGTACCTATTCTATATACTAAGACAACATTTGATCTGCATATTATTAAATCATTCCGAAGCACACAACAAACAAATTATAAAGAACAATCAATACAAGTATTTAAATTTGCTGGTTATTCTGGGTTTGTCTTGGATAAATCACGATTTCGTTATATTTCCAGGTTGTCAATTTTACAAATAATGCATTAATGATTCCCAAATGATTCCTTAGTGTTTTCTTAATGATACCTTAATGATTCATTAATGATTCATTGATATTTTTTAATGATTCCATAATGATTTGAGCACCTGATCTAGTTTATATCCAAAATTTAGTTTAAATGCCCCTAAAATTGTATTTGATCCTTTTTAATTAATTACTCTCTGGGGAAAAGTGAATCAAGATTTTCTATAGAAAACCATGTAAAAAGGAAAGAAAGTTTCCAGGACTACGAAAATACTAGTTTTTGAAATATAAATTGAACGAAGTAAAAATTCAAAGAACAAACATTATTTATTACATTCCTAAAAGAACAGTGAAAAAATGGGAGAAAAATTCCAATTAAACAAAATAAACTATTCAAGTATTTTGTGAAATATAAAATTAAAACTATCTCTTATTTACAAAAAATTGGTCCAACGTTTTCTGAACAGCTTTTTTTTTTAATTTGAAATTAATTTCTTTGTAACAACACTCCTTAAAAACTCCTTCCACTGTCAGGATCGTTTTTTTTTAAACTATCCTTAGCTTCATCAATCAAACACATAGTTTTGGAAATTTGATTGGAGGTTAAATTTTCTTTTTTAAAAAAGCAGAGAAAGGGAGTTTCGATAGTATGACGCAATTTGAAGCAAAAGTGGGTAAATGATAATTGAATTGATGTTAATGCTAACAATTTAAAAAGCATTAATTGACTTAAACCCAAAACAACGCAACTTAAAAAAAAACGCAAAAGGCAACGACGCAAATCGAGACAAAATTAAGACAAAATCTTTTGAAATTTAATAGAATCCATCATATAGAAATTCCAGATGTCTGGTTTTCTTAAGTCTTTTGAAATTTAATAGAATAATATAGAAATTCCAGATGTCTGGTTTTCTTTTCAAGTTTTTCTACAGTATTTCATACTTATAAGCTTAGATCTAACACTTATTATTTGATTCGAAAATGTCACGTGGCCAGGAATATGGTTAAGGGTATCAAAGTTAATTCACTTTGCCTCGTCGAAAAATTTCTGTTTCTTAACACTTGAGATTCTTATTGGTTTTCTATAAGCAAATAAAAAATCTTTTCAAGTACCCTATGGGATGGTTAATATTTCAAAACTTATTTTACATGGCTCTTCTTCAGATTTGGATGCTTTGAAAATGGGTTTTTACGTAAAAACACCGAAATTTCGTTAGATTCTTTCGGTTTCTTTCCATTTAAAGTCAATTTGGTAAGGGCATGAAAATTTTGCTTGCCTTTCTTTGCAACTCACCTGTTATTTCCGTGCACGTTTTTTGTTTCTGTTTTTTTTTTTTGCTGTTGTTTGATGAATGATTGCAGAGTAAGTTATTATTCGATTTTATGTGTGCTTGCGTCAAGTTGTTAATATGTTGTTATATTGTGTTATTTAATTTGTTGTCGCACGCAACAATGATGCGATCAAGTGATGTCTGATGACTGTATAGGAAACTATATCATGTATGTACATACATATATAAGATACCATACAGAGTTTTGCATTTATTCTTGTTGCTCTTTGATGTTTCTTAACAAAAAACAAAGCGTTTTACTTGTTATCGTTGCCGTTTGAGGCAATTAACTTTGCCTGGTCTATTGGATGGGCATGGGACGAGACAGCACACTCACACACACAAACACAAATACTGAGTGTATGTACACGCACACACACTCAAAGAACCGCACAGTCATAAACGACGACTTCAGTCCATGCTCTTTAATTGTCATATGTATGTCGCTTGTCTGTTGTTACGACAATAATAGTAAAACAAAAAAAAATTCCAAAAAAGTTTGCTGCTTTTTTTATTTAAATTTTTTGCAAAGGTCGGTTCGTTGTCGATTCACAAGTTTTTCACAATTTCACTTTTTATTAACAATATAAAATATTCTTCTTTTTGTTTTTGTCATAGTATCATTTTACTTGGTGGTCTGATTATGTTCCCTTAAAAACCCGAAAAGACAACAACAAGAAACTACATGCAAAAAACCGTAAAACACACACAAAAAAAAGAAAATAATAATAATAAAGAAGGGAAATAAAACCACGTTGAATTCGGTTGAAGAACTAACCCGAGAATGAGCGGCAAGACAGCGGCACAGGCAAGGCGGCTACCCAAACTGTAGCCCAACTTGTTGCTCACCGACATATGTACATTATACCAACTGAGAGCACATACATCGATCCAGAGAGGGAGAGATGGAGAATGAGAGACACAGAGTGAGAGCACATGGCGGCTACGCACACAATATGACCGGCCAACCCATGCCAAACCAAAAACCAAACCGACCAGCTCGGTCTACCTTTGCGCTGAGAAAGTATCTCTCAGATACGCGTCTAGTAAACTCACTCTCTGAAGCAGCTGTTTGTGTTTGCCCATTCTAGGGATGAGAGACATTTGGTCTCACGCGTGATGGGACTAGATCGCCGGCGATCATAAAGGTGAGATATATATTTATATATGTATTTATGTATATAGAGGTGTTTCTATATTCGAAACAGGTTCTTAAAACTCAGACTTTGGTAGAAGGTAAATTAACAATTTTGTCTCACAATATATTATGATGAAGTTATTTTTAACAATTTTCTTACCGTTTACTGATATTATTTAAGAATTAAACAACAATAATCCCAACAAATATTCAATTTCGATTCTCAATTGAAACGGCTCAATTCTGCCTTGGCTAACTTATAATTGGTGGTTTATGTCTTGGCTAAATCATGTATAAGTTTCTATAAAAAATATGTGGCATCTTTTAGGCGCACTATTTGACAGGTTGTAAACTACTTTGGTATTAATTGAATAATACACCGAGATTATCATCGTTATACTTAAGTTGGAAATAAATGACAAATTTTTAATTATTTACACATAATATATTACATAAATAATGGACATACTTTTGTTGAAGTCGAACATTTTACCTTTTAAAAGTATTTAAAATCTAAGAAAAACTAAAATCTTTTCAAAATTTAAGGTCTCCAAGATTTTTTTTTCTGGCCAAAGCCGAGAACATGTATACAACATTTAAGCAGGCCCGACGTAAGGATTTATTAAGGTTTAATTAAGGAACAACATTTTATAATCGATTAAAAATTGATTAAAATAAAAATGTAAAATTTTCAAAACATATCAAAAATTATTTTAAAAAATCCCAACTTTGAAAATCTGTTTTTCTGTCTTATTTTCCTTGATTTTAAAAGGTCACGTCATTATTTTCTCATTGGAAAGTGGTCTTTTAATTTCCATAAGAACCTCAAAACCTATTTTAATTAATCATTTTTCCCCTGAATTTGGATTCCCAGGGGATCGGTGAAGTAAACCAGAATGCTTTTACAAAAACAAACGTATCGACATCTGCTTCATACATATTTAAAAATTGCAGAATTTTTCACAACTTTTTAACAAGGGAACTCTTTGAGGAAGGAATTATGGAAATTGCACCCCTAAAGTATGCAATGGATAGGCTTTAGGGGTCCTAAATCAATAATTCCCTTCGCTATTTTTATAACAGTGCATAAGATATACAAGACTTTATCTAAATTTCGTTTTAGTTTACAAAACAAAAAAAACGGATTTTTCATCTCTTTTGCATGCTTTAGGGGGCATATTTTTTACATTCCTGGATCCGCCACTGTAATATATATATCTCTTAATAAATATAGCAGACGTTGTTCTATTCTCCTGCACCTTGTTAGAAATGTATTCGAAAAATGTTAGCAATAAATAAATAAATGTGTTTAAATTAAAAACGGCAGCAACAAATAATTAATTATGCAAATATGTGTGTGTGTGTTGATGTTATGCTTCGTGTAAATTACAACTAACACTATAAATTTCCCCCTCTTTTTTTATTTTGCATTTTACAATTTGTTGTTGTTGTTGTTGTTGTTGTGGTTGTTGCTGCCAATTGGCAATTGTCATTTGGCCATTATTTGCCATTAGCTAAATGCCATCAATAAATTTTCAAATGGGCCAATAAATACATTAGATACATTGAGTGGGCTTACAAATTCCACAGAAAAAGGGGGCGTGACCCAATAGGAAGATAACGAGAGAGAGGGGCGAAAGGGGCCAGTAAAACTCATTGAATTTCAAAAATATATAAAAATTGCAACTAAAGTGAGAAAAGCTTTCAAATGATTTTAAATGTGAAAAGTTGATATGCAAATTGAATTTGTTTTGGTTTCCGATGTTGTTTAATTTATTTATTATTTATTTATCTATTTATCTATCCATTTTGTTGTCTGGTTATGGGCTTGTTGTTGTTGTTCTTGTTGCTGTTGTTACTGCAAAGGGGAACATTTAGCCGGCAGCAAAAACAACCCACAAGTCAAATGACATTGCATTTGGCAATAAGTAAAGGTCTTAAAGTCGCATAAAACTGACACTATTAAATGCACATTAATCACTTGAACTAGCCATCTCTCTCACTTCATCTCCCTCTCCCTCTCACTAGTCTACATCTTTGTTTTACTTTGCTAAGTAGCTCTTATCAGATCCTTCTTGAATAAATGAGTACATATATCTATCTATAAACAACATTATTATTACCTGCTTCATGCATGTCAGATAAACAGCAAAGACAAACACTTTCAATCACTGATTCTGACTCTAAGCTAAAGACCTATTAATCAAATACAATTTTAATTTTTAATTGAATTGAACCAGTTTTGCTATCCCCTTCTTCCATAGGTAATACAATTTGTACTCTTTTCTTAAGCTAAACATTCCCAAATTAAGCTAAATAGCCGTTCAAAACTTGAATATGAAAGTCCTGGTTTTTAATATTAGAAATATTCAAAGTAATTTTCTAAAATGGTATTCAAATCCTTTGTTTACAATACAACCAATATTGAGATCTTAATTAGCATAAAAAACCATTTGGATGAATTCATGTCCGTCTGTATAAGTGGATCATTCTCTTTGAACTTAAGAACTATTGGAATAAAACTTAAGATTTACGTTTGTCATAATTTTAGGTAGCTTAAGTTTTTAGTATTTTCATATCGGACCATTATAGTGGGATTATATATCATATGGCTTTCATACAGGGCCGCATTAAGCAAGGCCTGTGGCAAAGAAAGAACAAAATAAAAGTTTACATGGCTTTAATTTAAATTAGAAGATAACTTTTTTACATAAAACTTAGAAAATAAACAAGAAATTAGTTAAAGACTCGCATTACAGACTCGCAACAATATTAACCCCCTTTTTTCTTTTTTAACTGTATTTAATATTGTATTTTTAATACTGTATTTTTTCCAATTTTTAATAATTTTCAAAATGTTAAATTAAATCGTAATTCAGTAAATTATTCAAATGACACAATTCCAAATCCCCAAAGTTTACGGATTTGGATTATTTTTAAGTATTTTTCAACATAAACTCGAAGTCAATCGGCCTTTTTTTCATTGGCTGTATTTTCATAAATTTTTTGCCGATTTTAAATACTTCAAATATATATCAGTCTTTAAAATTCAGGAAAAAATTTCTACTCGACTTAAAAAAAAAAATCATGATTTATTGCAAAAATTGGCATAAAATTTGGTTGTCGAGATTTTACTACAGATTTAAAGACATTATTCTAACTTGAAAATAGAGACATGAATTTTTTAATCCAAAAATACTCAATTAAAGTTTGACAAAATTAAGGTTTATTCGAATATTTGGTATTTATTGGCATTTTGTGTCTCGCTTGAAAAGCTAACTTGATAATTTGTTGTGACTAATATTTAAAACTGAATTTAAAAACCTAAAAAAAAGAGAAGTCCCTTATCGAGGAGAATTTAGGAGTTTTGAGAATATTTTTCGAAGCTCCCAACAAACAATTTTCCTCAGGCTGTGTTTTCATTAATTTTTAGCCGATTATGAAAAGTTGTATTTTAATGAAATTGAAATTTAGCACTGTTTAAATTGGCATCAAACACTTGGGTATTTAAAAAAACTAATTTTAACCCGATTTAAAAAAAGAAACCATTACGAAATTTTGCGAAAATTTGAAAAAAACTAGTTCTCCAAATTTTAATGCAGATTGAAAAACATTGCTCTAAATTGAAAAAAAAGTCTTGAACTTCATTAAGCTTTAAATCGGTCAATTCTTAAAGTATTTTAAAAATGAATTTCTAAATTGAAACTAAAGATATGAATTTATAAAATACTTAAATAATTGATTCTTAAGTATTTTAAAAATGAATTTCTAAATTGAAAGTAAAGATATGTTCTTTGGCATTTATAACTGGATAATTAGCATGGCTAATATTTAATATTTAAGCATTAAGAACCTTTTGAAAATCGCTTGCACAAAGTTAAGAGTTTTTTTTTTTCATAATTTTTCTGAATTGTTATATTTTAAATAGGTAAAATATTTTGCTGAGAACTGAAATAAAAAAATTAATTAACCTTTTAGTAATAAGAAAATCTTTTGAAAGTGCTATCTAATAACATGGGGCCGCTTAAGTAGCGCCTGTTCCATGACTAATCCGGAACTGCTTCCAATAGAACGATCGGTCCAAATCAGGAGCTTTATTATCGATACATGAATCGGATGACATAATCGAATGACATTTTTAGCTAGATTTGGCGCTCTACTATGATCTGTTTGATGCGGTTGTTTTTTTAAGGAAGCAATTAAGGCAACATTTTTGTTCGAAGTGTCCACCTATTTATTTTCAGTCAAAATATGCAAAAGCACTCGACTCTAACACTCCCCACGCTCCGTTTGGTATTGACTCCCACTTTTTTCGCCTTTTGGTCTCTTGGCATGCATTTTGAGTTGATTTGCCACTGTTTGTCGTTTGGCTGCTTCTCTTTGGGTCTTGATTGAATTGTTTCAATTGTAAATGTTGCTTGCAATTTGTCAACTCCAAGTGGCATGTATGTGGTTTGCTTTTGTTGTTGTTGTTGTTGGCGCGTGGCCGTTGCAAATTAAAAACGAAAAAATAACAAACAAACAGAAAGACAGACAACCAACCCAAATTGCCAATTTCTGTGCAACTTTTTTTATTCTCGTTATGCTCCTTTTCAAAAACCACTCACGTTTAATGAAAATCAACACAAGAAAACATTTTTGAGGTCGATTACGTACCCCAAACCCCTGTTAAGTGTAAGATGTGTGTGTGTGTGTGTGTGTGTGTGATATTGGGGCGCCCCCGCATTAGCAGCTGCTGCTGCTTGCTGCCTCTGATTGACATGGGCACGGCCAAAAGAAACAATCGAAGCCGCTTGTTGGAGTCGTCGACACCGGAGCTGGAGCTGGAACTGGAGCTAGAGTAAAACCAACTGCCCTCATTTGGTCAGCCAAAACCGATGGAGCTGAAGCTGTGTGGCTCCAGCTCTGACTGCATCTAAGGCTAGCCATAATTTAGTTAAATGTCGTGCCGTTGACGACGTGTGGCCAAAGTCAAACTAAATTTGATATTCGCTTTTCAGTTACTCTCAAGAAAATTATGTAAATAGGATCAAAATCAATTAAAGACAACTGAAATTATAATTAGAATTTGGAAGAGTTGTAATGCAGTTTGCTTCATCTAAAGTAAAATTCTAAAATTCTAAAGTTTGTTTGATCTTAGCTAAAGTGTGATATCTAAAGCAGTGTAACATCTAAAGCAGTGTGACATCGAAAGCAGTATGATATCGAAAGCAGTGTGATATGTAAAGCAGTAAATAGCACAGTTACAGCAACATCTACATAGTCTTGTTATGACAAATTGTACATGGACTTGGCACGGCAGTGTATTTCTGCATTCTGTTGTATTGTGTTCCCTTATGTTATTAACTTTTGATTTTGTTACCTGGCCCCGCCTGACGTTTTACAGTTTACTTAATTTTCCGGCTGCGCCTTGGTTAGTATTGCCCCACCAGCAAATACTCCATCCAACTGACACAGCCTTACCTCTTTTGTGGATAATGTGTAACTATTACATACTAATTGACGTACCTATTTATTAAGTGGCTTAAACTACAACCGAATGGGCTAAAAGTAAGAGAAAGTTAGGAAGTCGCTGAAATAGAACTGGAATGGAAATTTAATTTGAAGGAAAAGTCTATTTAAATGATGATTGTAACTGATGTGACCTCTACTAATAACGAAAGATTTATCGACTGTTATCGGCAAGTCAGAAAAGAGGAAGAAGAAGCATTTTAGTGAGGAGATAACGTTTAATCAATTATTAATAACACTGTGTTCGATATGCCGTGACTTTTGTATCTTTCGCTAACAAGTTATAAGATTTTGCCTAATTCCTAACCATATTTTTTGTTTTAAATTAATTTTAAAATTATTATTCCCCTAAAAAATAGTTATAAATTAAAAATACTCCAAAACAACTCTAGAAAATGGCTTAAGTGTAATTTTTTTTTTGAAAACTATAGCTGAACATGGCATTTTGGGTTATGTAAAATTCATGAATTGAATTTATTTAAGCATTAACAATATTTCTACAATAAATAAGGAAGATTTAGATCCGATGCATAAAGAAGGAATCGATATAAAAGTCATATTCAGCTTATATGACAAACCAAAAATTAACCTCAAAATTTAAAATTGCAACTTGCTATAAAAAAAACGAGCTAACTTTAAAAAAAACGAGATAGGGTTTTGCTATTCAAAAAATGTACTTTCAGAAAAAAATGTCCGGTTCGGTTTGATTTCAACAACCTTCAATTTGTCGCATAGTGTAATACATAAATCTTAACTAGAGTGAGCCAACTTATGTTTTAATTGTATCTTCTGTTAGTTAAAAAGTTTAAACTACTTGTTGCAATTTGCATTCGATCCTTTTTCAAAACGCTAATTTACTGTCTCTCTCTCTCTCTTTATCGATATGCTATATATTTATAGCAATTAATGACTCAGTGAGGTAATCAATTTGTAATTTAATTTACAATTCTATTTACATAGCAATTGATTTTGATTGTTGTGTTACAATTATCAAGACTTGAAGTTAGATGTGAGTGTGTGTGTGTGTGTAAGAGAGGTAAATAGAGAGAGGGAGAGAGAGTCCATAGGCAGTAGTCGTCATCGGATTAAAATCAAATCGAGACACAAGATTTGAACAAACCAGACAATGTTTCTATAGTCTCGACTTGCATACGATTTGCATGCAATTGCCCGGACTCAGAGCGGAACATGTTTTCTTGATTTTGTTGGGGGATCATAAATAACAAATAACAGCAACAACAACAACAATAACAACCAAATGGCATAGAAAATAGATGAAATTCCTGAGATGGAGATGTTGTTGTTGTTGTTGTTGTTGCTGTTCAGAAGGTGTTAAATGGCAAGCCAGCAGCTTTACAATTTACATCATCGATTTTATTAGATACCACCCCCCGCCGCCTCTCCCCGCTGCTCCTTAACGCCCGCACAACGTTTATAATTCAATTAAATTGCAATAATTCAATTTCAAGTTCATTTTCAATTTCAATTTTAGTTGACAGTACCGATTTGATTACCATTTCGATATTGTTTGAATTTATTAATGTATTTTTTTTTTAAGAACATCCCATTTACATTGATTTGTAATCAGAGATTACTTTTTTACTGCAATTAATAATTTAATTTTATTTTTAATTTTATGTCAATTCCATTACGATTTTTTTTTTTCCAATTTGACTTTAATTTTACAACAGTTTACTTATATTTTATTTGAGTTCCATTTTAATTTTATTTCAATTTTTGTTAATTGCATTTCAATCCATTTTAATTTTATTTAAATTTAATTTCAATTTGTTTAAATTTGTTATTTGACCAGTTTTAATAACTTTTTTCTATCTATCCATTTGTGGGTAAAATTTTACAAGATAAGAAATTTCTTAAAGATTTTTTTCACACATTAAAAACAAAAGTCAGGAGTCTAATCTAACCCACATTATTTGTAGAGATCAAAAAAAGAAAAGTTGAAAAGTTCGGAGTGAATATCGTTTTCTACTATAAATAGAAAAAAAATAATAAAATAAGAGCATTTTTAAAATTTGTTAGACGAAAATTACATCCATACTCTAGCCTGGGAGCCATTCAAGACTGATCTTTAACAATTTTATTTTTTACTTAAAAATTATCTTTAATTTTGCTAAAATCCTTTCTTATGCAAAAAAAGGTTTCTGTTTATTTTTTTCGTGCGAATATCGTCATATTTTACAAAATTAAAAAAACTACAGCTTACATTCTCTAGAGTTTAAAATAAAGTTCTCCACAAGAGACATGTTATGAAGTAAATTATTATTTAAAAAGCACTGTGTTCAAACTTTTTGTTTTTATTTTAAAAAATCCTTAAATTTTATTTAATTTCATTATAATTTTATTTCACTTTCATTTTGATAGCAATTGCATTTCGATATAATCAAAATTGTATTCGAGAAATAATAATTATTTTCTGTTCCTGGCTTTTAAATTATATATCGAAATTATTTAACTTTCAATTTCATTTCAATATCATCTAATTTTCATTTAAGTTTGAATTCCAATTTATTTAAATTTTGTTTCAATTTCACTTTGAATTTACCTAAATTTTATTTTCAAATGATTTAAATATCATTTGGTTTCAGATTAAATTTTTTTTCGGAAATCATTTAAATATCATTTTCTTTTCCATTTTATTTCGAAGTCATTCAAGGAGCATTTTATGTGCATTTCATTCCGAAAATAATTTCATTTACGGTTTATTTCAATTACAATTTCGAATTTATTTAAATTTAATTTCAATTCCAAAGCCAAACGCTTTCAAAATCAATTGGGTGGCCATTTAATAATGTTTCAATTTGATTTTCATTTTCTATTTGAATTTGAAACCAAAGCAAATCGGTGGCCGTTTAATTGGCGCATTTTGTTGATGTTTATTGAATATTATTATGATGTTTATGGCTTTTGGCTGTTCATTGTTCATGCTGACAAATTAGTTTCACACTTTGCAAATCGCCAGCCAACGCCGCCGTTGCCGTTGCCGCTGCCGCTGCCGCCAACGCGTTAGCCATAGCCAAAAGCCATAGGTGGCTGGCCGCCCACGCATCGAAACGGAGAGCAAAGACTTAGACTTACCACTTCCACTTGGCTTTCATTCATGATCAGCCAAACGGACCACTTCTCTTCCGCTCTTCTCAGCCAGCTTTCCGATTCCACCCCCACGCCCATTTCATGCCGCCTTTTGTGCCTCGACGCCCACTTTTTCATTCTCCCCCCACTCTTGAGTTGTTGTTATGGTTGGTTTCTGCTGCTTTTTTTTATTTTTTTTATTTTTTATCTTTCTTGCATTTCAATTTCGCCGACAATTTGGCGCTGAAATGAGTCCCGGTGCCCGGTTTTAGTGTTTTTTTTTCAGTTTCGGTCTCGCTCCCGCCTGCATTTATAATTAGCTCCAAATTTGTCGACACCGAAAAAAGATTTGTTGGCTTTTGCTGGTTGTGAGCTTGAGTTATTTTTTTTTTTATTTTTTACTTTATTTTATTTTATGGCTATGGCCATGTCCATGTCCAGTTTCGCCCATAAAGTTAGCAACAACAAACAGCAACAACAATGCCAAATTTGCTATTCAATTCATAAAAAAAGAAGAAAAAATTTGCAACAGAAAAATATTTATTTTTGTTATCTATTTCTCTCGAATACCCTGTAAAACGCAACTTGGGTATATAAAGCATCTACGAAACTCTAAGAAACTCTTCTATCGTTACATTGAAATTGGGAATCCTTTTCTAAATTTTTATGGTCAAAGCATATGAAGCTGCTTAGTTAATTTAAAGTAAGTTTCGTTATGAACTTAACCGATTTTTAGGCGTTTTGGCAATTAAAAAAAATTGAATTGCTTTCCAAGCAAATTTCCCAAACGATTGCATATCTTAGACCAATTTTCTATAATCTGGGAAACGTCAAAAGATATGGTAAGCAATTTTAAAACTAAATTCTTCCTTTTCTTCCTTTAGTAATGGATCTAATTGAATAAAGCTATTTCAATTCTTTGTCGATTTAAGCAAGGGTCGGAAGATTGAGGGAGTTCCAACTCTTGAATATTATATTAAAATTCATCTTCTTTTGAAAAGTTTGCAAATATTTACAATGGACACACAGTGCGTATGCGCAATGCCAAGTTTATACTTTGAATGATAGCATATAATTTTATTCCTTATGAATATACATCAACTATAGAGGCCTTAATAAATATATTTTATATGCCAACGAAATGAATACATTCGAATATTATCAGATTTAAAGCAACACGCATATGTATGAGTTCGAGTAATCAAATAATTGGACAAATTCTAAAGGCTTTTTGACTTGAGAATTGGACAAATGAGTTGATAGATAATAAAGTTATATAGTTAAAAGTAAGGCCAAAGTTACACGAATGATTCGAATGACATTTCGAATACTCAATTGTTGCTGAATTGTTCCCCTTTTAGACATCATTCTTGTTCAATTTCGCTCTACTCGATACGAATATTTTGCAATGGAAATGCAACATTGATTAGAGTACTTTGAGCTTCTTTATTTCTAATCATTCAATTTGTTATTTTCCATTTTGAATATACCCATAAAGACCGCTGATTATTTAGTAGTAATAACTGATTAGCAGTTATTAATTTGTTCTCTAATTGAAACTGTTAAGATAATGTTAAGATAAGGTATAGTTAAGTTGACCTTTTTTTATTTCTAAATCCCAGTACTTACTTAAAAGAATGAAGAATAGAGAGTCTATTGACCTTCTGAATTAAGTAAACTAAATATATCAAAATCATATATTTACAGTATTTTTTTTTTAAGGGGGGCTTATAATTCCTTTTTCTGTGCAAGGCTACTTACCAGGGACATCTACTACTACTATGAAGAGGACTCTTATAACTTTTTTTTAATCTGAAGTCTGACACTCCTTTTTTTGTACCCTGCCCTGTGCAATGTTACTCGTCCATGTTAAAAAGAACAACAAAAAAAGTGTTCATTCCACTTAAAGCAATTTGCTGTAGTTGTTGTTGTTGTTGTTGTTGTTGCAGTTGAGAGCTAAGCTTGTTGGAGCAATTAGCCAGCTACATGAGTGTCAACATGATTTGACCCTTTTTGTCCGGCATTTGCAATGCAATCAGTTAACAAACAACTTCAGAGGATCACTGCTTGTTGATGATTATGATCATTTTGAATGATGATGATGATGATGATGATTGTCATCGTCGCTAAATGCCAAGTGGCCACAAGAGACAAGGGGAATGGGGAGCAGCAGGGGGGAAGGGGTAAATGATTATAGAATTTGCATTGCATTTCATTTCATTTAGCAAACATTTTTCAGTTTGTCAGTTGATTGAAGGTATCAAAATACACTGCGCAAAAATTAACTAGCTGGACCAAACAATGACTAAGACAGCAGGGCGTATGCGTAATCTTAAAATTATTTGAAATGAAAGTTCCTTACATATATAATTTTATTTCAAAATATTTGTTAAAAAGTCATCAATGAATTTTCTACTTATATTTGTTTACAGTTTGAGTAGGTATAACCGAATAAATGAGGTTGTTTAATCGATTGAATGAATGAGTGAATAATTTTAAAGCTCAATTGCAGTCAAGTAAATTCAATATTTTAAGAAATGTTAAACTTAAATGCTTCTTCTTTAAGTTTATACTTATCTTTTACCAATTTAAAAATAATTTAAAGAATACTTTATTGATTTAACTCGAACTATATAGAACATTCTGAGCTCTTTACCATTTCAACAAGTTTCCTCGTAATAATAGGCCTTTTAAAAAGTTTAAAGGACAAAGTAATCGGTTGTCCCTTATAAATCGATGTTACATTAACCAAATTGATTCAAACAATAAATAAATTCGAATATGCCTTATTTATTCGTTTTAAATGCCTTTCAAGCCAAGGATCAGATCTATTAGTAAAATGAAACATAAAAAAAAGTAATTAGTAATTCATTTTGTATATCATAGGCAAAGAAAAAACTCCCCATATTCTCCTCTCCAACGAGGAATTTGCCTTCAGAAATCCTTCAAGATTCACTGTCGTAAATTAAATAGGGCATCTAAAACCATTCTAGTCTTCAATTCTAGCCAAAATAAATCAGTGTTTTTTATAGACCAAAATAAATCAGTTCTTAGGGTTTAAAACGATCGATTCAATCAAAGCGTTCCCAGTGGACTGTGGATTGGATAGGAAAATATCGAAATATCTAAATCTTATGGATTTGTCTGACATGGGATGTCAATTTGGGTTTTCAAATTCAATCTTTAAAATAAAATATTGAAAAACTTATATAGAGTTAATTTCTATTATAAGCCACCTGTATCTAATACACATCTAATGTAATTTTTTATTGCCAACTCTTTTTTGCTAGTATATTCAAGTTATTGGAGGTATTCTTGGTGGGCAAAAATTTGTTTTTTATATTCTTTGTTTAGCTTAAAATATTCCTTATAGTATTGGGAATATTGTCCCTAAAGGATTATTCGAAATTTGAAATATTTTAGGAGATATGCCGTTTTTTGTGAGGCAATGTTCTCGTCAAGTGTGGCAAACTTCAAAAGCGTTTGTCTTAAAAGTTAAAGCCAACTTATTCTTTAAATCGGCGCAAGGATACAGGCCATAATTCGGAACCGATTTTAATGAAATAAAGACGCAGAATAGCCATAATTCTAATGTTCAACCTCAATCATAATTTTGGAATTTTTTTTTTTACATTAAACAAGAAAAAAATAGGCTAAAAACATATTTTCATTTTTGAACGTCAAAAAAAATCTAAAATTATTATCGACTTTATATCTATGCTGAATCTAGCGTTTTCTTAAATTTAAATTTTAGGAGCGTTCCTACGTAGAGTTATCCTTGCTGCCAGCAGGAGAATTTCTTGAACAGCCGTCTTACTGGGAAAAACTGTTGTTTTTTTTAGCTTTAATCTGTTCTTAATTTAAAAATATAAACATAGTTCCTAAAACTCTTTTCCTTTTTAATTGGCAATTTTTTAAATTTTTTAATGTCCCCAATGAAGAATACCCCCTTGCATTAATTTTTTCGCTCAGTGTTGCTTAGAAGGTTTATGAAGGAACTGACAGCTGCAATCACAACAATGTTTAAAGAGAGTCATAGCCAACTGGCTGACTACCTACTGACTACTGACTACTAACATTTATTCGCATTGTATATCAATAAACTTTACACATGCTTTGCATATTTGTTGTGCGAATTGCCCCCAATCGAGACAGGGAGAGAGAGAGAGAGAGAGAGGGAGAAATAGTGATAAAAGTTAAAGGAGTTTACAGATAATTGATGATTATGACTCTGGTTCTCTTTCTGATTCTGGTTGGTCTTTGTTTGTTTTTGTTGTTTTAGAGGGGAGAATGGGGTTGGGGGAGGGCCTGGTTAAATGTCGTGAGGTGACACATAAGCAAATGAATTGTGAATTGAAATTGAGGTGGGTAAATAAATTGCTGATAGTTGTGAGGTAGACAGAGCCAGAGAGGTAGAGGGCAGAGACAGGTGCAAAGGTTTGGCCAATTCAATTAATTGATGGCCGCTTAAGCGTTTCTTGATTTCACTGATAGCCAATATGACTTTGATTCTCAACCAAAAATGCAAATGGCAAATACAAATATATATTGAATTTGTAGATAATGTCGCGCATATTGCCATATAAGAGATTCCATCATCCCGATACCTGTCAACACGACAAAACGCCAACGCCAACGCCGCGCCAAGCTAAGCCAAGGTAATGGAAATGGCAAGAGACTGGAGAAGGCGAGTAAGTGAGTGAGTGAGTGAGTGAGTGAGTGAGTGAGTGAGTGAGTCTATGTTTGGAGCGGCTGGCGGCCTGAGATTGCCATCTCTTTTGGCGACATCTTTGTGGCTCCCACTGGCAGGCGTTTGTCTCTATGATTTTGTATAATACTCTCACTAAAATGCAGTAGCTGCAATGCCACACCCACTCAACCGCCTCCCTGCAGGCTCTCGCTCTCTCTCTCTCCCTCCCATCACCAAAAATTGTCGTGCTGCAACATGAGACGCGCCCATTCTACACTAAAGACCGCGCCCCTTTCTATGGTAGTGGGGGAGGTGAAGGCGTTTATATTGCTGGGGTCAGGTGAATAAATGGGGGCGGGGGGTTGGGGTATGCTGCGGTGGGTGTAGTAAAAAAGAGAAGGCAAATGGCGACGTATTTATTTGTTTGCCAATCAGGCTGTCAATAATTGTCAACAAGGTGTGACTATGCCAATATTTAATTATTCGATTTCATTTGCTTTGACTTTGACTAGACACACACACACACACACAAACTGATGGTTGAGGGGCAACAAGTTGGTGCAGGGGCAGAGGCAGGGTATGTCAATTAGGCGGCCTTCTTTCACAAAAATTTTGCTAAGAAACCAAATGGTTCCTAGTTTAGACCAACTTTAAACAATTCCTTTTAGCCATTTAAATTAATGTTCAGCCCCGCCCTCTCTTTCTACACAATTTATTGCATTCCCCCGTTAGAACACATATTCCATTCTATTCATTCTATGTATAAAACTTTTAATAAAATACAAACCCTAAAACGAATAAAGGTATACAAATTACGTATACGCAATGTGAGTCAGTTTGTCATTGTTGTGATTGCATTTCATGACTTTCTATCTGAATATATTTTCTAATTGAGAATAAATATATAACTAATAAAGAATATCTGTTTTTAAGGCAGTTTAAATATTGGCAATCTGAAAAGTTTTGAAACATTTTAAGGACGCAAAACTTTTCTAGGGAATCACCTGAAGATAATTTTTGAAACTGCCACTAACTCAAGAGGAATCAAAGTAAGCATCACTTTCAACATTTCTTTTCAAATAAATTTTGGGAATTAATTAAATTTAATTGGGATCTCATATTGGCCAAATTATTGTGAGTGTGAATGTGATTTCTACTGGATTGCCTCGTTCGTTTCGTTTTTGGCTTTCTGGTTGACTTGTGTGCTGCTTCTTCTAGTTATTATTCTTCTTGTTCGTCATTTTTTTTTGTTTTATAATTTCCTTAATTAATTCCAAGATTTTATGATACGAACCGGAAATTTAAAAATCTGTGCTGGATGGAGATGGGGTGGCATGGGAGTGGCCTGGGGGTAAAGGGGGGGCCGGAACTAATCAAATATCCAATCTACAAGGTAAGACAAGTCACAAAAACAAACAAATTTTTCGTAAATTGGCTGTAAAATCATAAAAGAAACCCAAAAAAAAAAAATATTAAAAATGCAATTTCTGTATGTGTTGTTTAAATATTTTTTGTATTTTTTTTTTGTTTTTTATGTATATATATATATATATATAGATTTTGTTTGTTCTTTTTGTTAGACTGCAAGAAAAAAAATTGTTGTTGTTTTTGTTGTTGGTAGAGGCGTATAAATAATAATAATAATAAAAGCTTTCTAAATTTCTGTCTTCTTCATCATCATCTTCATTCATTCATAAAGTTTTGTAGTTATTGTTGTTGATTTTTTTTTCAGTTAATTGTTATTATGATTTTATTGTGTGATTTTTGTTGTTGCGGGTTTTTGTTGGTTGTTTTCTTTTGTTGGTGTTTTTGTTTTTTTTTTTTGCAAAATTTAAAATTATTAGTACATGTTGTTGTTTTGAAATTAATTAATTAAAATTAATTAATTCTTATAAATATATATATGTATATATATAGATATATATAATGTATAATTTATATAAACTACAAAAAAATAAACCTAAAAAATAATAAAAAATAATTTAATAGAATAAAAATTAATACAATTTCATTTTTTTTGTTTTTGTTTATTTTTTTTTTTTTTTCGTTTTTCAAAGGTGTTTGCAATTTTTTTGTGTGTTTAATTTTGTTTTTGTTTTTTTTTTAGATATAGATTTAAAATTTTTGTATTTTTTGTTGTTTTTGCGTGTTTATTAATGATTATGGTTCCTTTTGTTTGTGTGTGGGTGTGTCTGTGTGTGTGTGTATAAATATTTGTGCATGGCATTTTGTTGCTATAGTTTTCTTTTGTTTAAATTTAAAAAAAATATAAGTATAATTTCTTTTAAAACAAATTTTGTACATAATTATTGACAAAAACAAAAAATTTTCTTTTTCCAAAAAATTAAACATTTCAATGTATGTGTGTGTGTGTGTGTGTGTGTATGTAAGTAACAATTAGTACAAAATAATTTCACATTGAAAAGTTTCGTATAATATGTATGTATTTCTTCTCTCTTTCTTTTTTTCTCTCATCTCATCTCTTTCACGTTGCTTTCCCTATTTCCAGAAAAAAAGAATCGCCTTAAAACTAGATATATATGTATGTATATATATAGATTTTTTTTGTTTTGTTTTTTGTTTTAACATATTTTTGCCATTCAGTCAATCAGTCGAAACTTTTGGTTCTCCTTATCTATCGATAAAGATCTATCGATAACAACACTTTTGTTTTTTTGTTTTGTTTTGTTTTTTTGCTTTCTGCGCCAAATGCGTTTCCCACTGCATTTTGTTTCTCATAAATAATATATATATATATTATATATATATATTGTATGTATGTGTGTATGTTTATTGCTTTTGTAGGTTGTGAGAGGGGGTGGGGGGGTTGTTGGTATATGCTTGTGTGTGTGTGAAAAGAAACAAAAAAATGTTTATATATATGTACATATAACCAAGTATATGTATGTATATATATTTTTATGTATGTATGTATGTATGTATATGCATATGACAAATAATAATAATAAAAAAAAACTAAAAAAACACAGCACAGTTTTGGGTTTTCGAATTCTTGCAATAAAAAAAACACAAAAAGAAAAAAAATTTCATTTTTTTAAAAAAGAAATTCAGAAAATGCTTACTATATAAATTCTAAGCTGGAGAATTTAACGCAACTGCACTGGTTTTTCTCTCTCTCTCTCTCGCTCGCGCTGGGTGAATTGTTTTAACTACAATACCCTCTCTCTCTCTCTCTTTCTGACGCTCTTTCACTCTCTGTCTGCAATTCTTTCACTGTGTATGCTTGTTGTTGTAAATTTCCCATTTTGTTGTTGTTGTTGTTGATATATAATACAAGTTTACATTTGCTATAAGCTAGCATATGCATGATGTGTGTGGTTAAGTGTGTGTGTGTGTGTATGTATTTGTGTGTGCGTACATAGAGCGGCTCGTGGCCAAAAAAGTCCCGTTGGAAGCCTCGCTGACTATGCTGCTCGCTCAGCTGCTGCTGCTGCTGCTGCTCGATGTTAACCGTTGTTGCTGCTGCTGCTGATGATGCGGCTGACGCTTGTGATGACGACGCGAACGTCGGCATTGCGTCGAGCAGCATTCATCGATGGGCGCTCCGGACCCACCCGCTGCTGATCCATCATTACCGTTGCCTGGCTTTTCGAAGAGACGCCGTTTGCTCGAGACTCGCGTTTGCTGGCAAGTGGAACGTGAGCATCGCTTGCGATCGCAATTCACTTTGGAGTCCTGAGACAAGAAAAATAGAAATGGCGAAAAGAAAGGGAATTTAATTAGTTTTGCATATTTTTGGGGGGGGCACATTGCAAAAAAATTATATGAATTTTTCAGTGTTTTTTTTATGCTTACCTTGCAACGACATTTGATGCATTTTTGTTCGCCATGGGACATCAATATGGGATGCCATTCACGTCCGTTCTCATAGATCTTATTGACCACTTTGCAACCACCGGCTGCTAGGATCTCCTCAGCAGTATGTCCTGGTGTCCGTGGCATGGCCTGATCGTGCAGCACATTTGGATTATTTGGCATCGATTTGTCGCTATTCGAGCTACTCTGTTTACCCTCAGGACAGACTTTGCAGCAGGCCTTCTTATCGGGGCGATAGGCCAATTTCTCGCTACACTGCAATGGTGGGCACACCATGCGAGGACAACGCACTTCCAGGGTCAATGGATCACAACTACAGGTGGTGCATGTATCAAAGCCATTGGGTGGCAAAAACGGATGCCAACTGGCGCCAGCCGGATGGAATTGATCACCCAGACGACAGCCACGACCACTCTCGGAAGCGAGGGCAGATGGCTCCCGCTTTGGCATACAACTGGGACAGCATTCACCATCACGTTGAATCAATTGTTCGTTAGGTGATTTGCATTTAAGTGCCGGACACTTGATAATCTCACAATTGGCTTGTCCTCGCAGACATGCGCACATCTGACACGTATCCTGGGCACTGCGCCACTGTTCCGATTCATTGTAGAAGCGTCCCGAATGGAAGCACTTGGTTTCTGTGTTAATCAAATGATTATCATTCTGATCGCCCGGCACTGGGACATTGTTGTCCGTGTAGATGGGGAAGCAGTGTGCCGGAACTTTGGTGCTCTTCAATTTGCCACGCAATAGCAATTGTTTCGAATGCTTCGATTGCAGCTCCAAATAGCAGACACTTGTCTCCAGTTTGATTAGCTCCGCCGATGGCATGCCGAGGCCAAAACCCTCCATATACGAGCTATTGAATTCCTCGAGCAATTTACGTGTAACCGGTGCTCCAATTGCCTCAATTGGTTTCTCCTCGAGATACAATTGCATATCCTGCGACGGCAGGCCACTCAATGTCAGTTCGTAGTGGAGATTGCATTCATTGTCAATCGACATCCAGGCCATGCCCATGGAGTGTTCTCCCCCACTTGGCGAATGGTCGGGCCTCTTTAGCAATATGGGTTCCGCCGAGTCACGAGCATCGGCCACAGGACGTGGCACAAGGCGACCGCGTATTAGGCTAGTATCATGCTCGGTGGCCACATTGACAACCAATTCACCGCCGTAGAGGGATTCCAAGACCTTGGGACCGAGTTTCTCCACACTACCGATGGCCTGATTGAAATTAAAACTTGGTGTCAGATCCTCCAATTTGGCTTTACGTTTGCCCTCCTCAATTAGACTGATGTTCGGTCTATCCTTGGTATTGACATGATCCGTTTCAATGTTATAGGCCAACGAACCATCCGTATTCAGATAGACCCAGGCCAAGCCACTGCTCCGACTATTGCTTGCCAAGGCGGTTGTCTCCGTGCTACCACTTCCCGAGGCATGGGGAGCCAATAGAGTTTGGAAAATCTCACAGCTAGCTCTGGTCACAATATGTCCTTGAATGCGCAATTGAGGATATTTCTTTGATTCGACAATTAACAACAATTTGCCACGGGACATGAGACGTAAATTCTGTATGGATATGGGAGAGGATACTTCCACCACATTAATCTCAGCAGATGGTTTGTGTACACGAGGCACATCGTCGAGTATCATCTCTTTCCGTTCGGGCAACTCAATGCGTACACTCAATGCGGCATCGGCAAATTCCTCAGAACCAAAGACACCGTTGAATACCAAGGTTAGATGCACGGACGAGGCTGTTCCACTGCTTATCGACACAATGGCAGTGCCACCAGCTCCGGCCAATTGGGAATCTTGGATATTCGATGGCTCCAGCAATGAGCTAAACAATTCCGTTTGCAATGCCGTATACTTAGCTATTTTACCAGCCAATGCCAATTCGGATTGATGCTTATTGCCCCACAATAGAACCACATGGAGCCGATCGTCACGTAAAATGCGTTTATAATCCCGTGGTACACGTCGCCAAACACCACAAATTTTACCCGTTGCATTCTGATAGACACTCAGAGTGCCCGTTAATGTGGTTTCCAACTGATGTTCCTCCAATATAACACCGCCGTCATCCACAAATTGTATGGCCCGGGGACGACCCACTTTCGATGAGGTGTAGAATGAGTAATACAAGTTTTTCTTATGGAACAAAAAACGTGCGGTGGCCACCACATTCTGTGGATTGTAGGTGGTATACATGGACTTCATTTCCTCACCCTTAAGGAAATATGATGTGCGTCCGGTTAGCAGCGCAGCGTAATCTAAAAATTGAAGCGAAATAACAAAAACACAAATGGGAAAGGGAAATAATTTAAATTGAGTCAAGATTTTAAAGACAAGACAAAATGGAATAGTCTTTCAAATTATCAATCCTACTTACGTTTCATGTTGCGCTCCTCTTCCTCATTGGGCACTGGCACATCTGAAGCCACATCCGTATCTACAAAGAGAGAGAGAAAAAGATAAAAGATGATTATAAGTAAAGAGACTGAAAGATAAGATCGACCTTAAATGGAATTTAGATTTAGACCTTCAAAGATCTTTAACCGCCTTCTAACGTCTCCCGCCATCTATGAATGGGAATGCGCATGAATGGAGTTGAAAAACAAAAAATCAGGTAAAGATATGATGAGCCCTACACAACTGCCCAGGTGGCATTCATTAATCGTGCATAAATTTGTAGGGCAGGTAGCTACTACTATCACTACGACTACGACTACTACTTCCAGGAATCCATGACACGCTCATTTGGTTTCATTTTTGTTTTTGGTATTTCATTTTGTTTTTTTTCTTGTTTTTTTTTGGCGTGAAAGTAGGTGGACACATTTCCGGGCTCAACAGGGGACTTGATTGACAGAGACCAAAAGGCACACACACAAAAACACAGAGGCCACATAAATCACAGTCAACGCCATCAAAAGCGAGGTTCGTTAGAAGTCGCAGGCAGCCAGGCAAACAGGCCAGGCCAAGCCCGACCAAGCCCCGGCCCAGGCCACTAACATAAAGAACAAGCCAGAACGAGAGAGAGACAGAGAGAGAGAGAGAGAGAGAGCCAAAAGCTGATTAAAAACAAGAACAAAACAAAACGGCACTAGTTCTCTTTCCCTTTTTTGCATACTTATTCTTTGAAATACCCATAAAAATGTTTTTTTTTTGTTTTGTTTTTCCTTTCACAAAATTTTTCTTAAATTTTCTTTTGGCAAATCATTAACTTTCCATATATCTTTACATGGATAGAATTTCATTGAATTTCGTTCGACACAAACTTCAGCACGTTCATAAAAATACTTATGGAACGCTCTTTAAAGTTTTTGCCACATTGGAATTTCGATTATTTTAAGCCAACTCCGTCTCCAACTCCAACTCCAACTCCAGCTCCAACTTCAATACCAATTCCGATTCCAATTCTGTTACCAACCAACTCACCCCCAACGTCATGATCATGAAATGATCATCATTATTCTCCTTCGACTTTAAGCCGCCAGAGATCGCATAATGAAGGGCGACAAATCTGACACCTTGTATAGCATTTTATTGAGACTCGGCCCTGGCCCTGGCCTTTCTGTCTCTATCTCTCTCTCGCTCTCTCTCTCTGTCTCTGTTTCTGTCTCTGGTTTGTGTGGGTCTTCTTATGGGCTGCGGCTGCTGTCCGATCTTATCGCCTGATCTTAATACGAGCCACTTCTGACCGGGGCCAGGTTTTTTTGTTGTTGTTGCTGTTACTGCCTTTTGCTCTTCGCTTCTCACATTTTTTTTGTTCGTTTTCAATTTGATGCGTTGTCCTCTTCTGTGGGTCTGTGGCGAGGCCTCTGCATTCTTGGCTTATTGGCAGATCTCAGGCTGCTGCTGCCCTTGACTCGCGCTGCTGCCTGCAGATGAATGAATTTTTTTTTTTTTAAGTTCTATCTCTGTCTTTTCTTTCGTGGTTTGGGGGTGGGAGGGGGAAGTCTTCTCGTTTCTCGTTTCATTTCGTTTCGTTTGGTTTGTAAGCCCAAGATAAATGAGTTTTGGTGAGCACAAAGACGACGACGACGACGACGTCGACGATGATGCCGACAAAGCCAAGTGGAGAGACAAACGACACCTTGGCATTGACTCAATGCTTTGGTATGTGGGCTCAACTCAATTGAATTCAAGAAAAAAAAAAAGAATATCTCAAAAAAAAGCCGAAATAGAAAACAAAAAAAAACAAAAATTCTCAACTCATTATGAAAATGTCGATAGGAATTCCAGCGCCCTAACAAACTAAAGCCTCCCAAGCAGTGCAAGCAGTGCAAATAGTGCTCTCCCTCCCTCTAACTCCTTTTTTTTTGTTTTTGCCTCACTCTAACTCTATCTCACGCTATATTTCTTTGCATTGATCCCATTTAAAACTATTTTTATTATGTCTCTTTCGTTTGCCTTATCGATATCAACAATCTACAAAGAAAGAAAGAAAGAATGAAGGAAAGAGAAAAAGAAAAAAAAACGTGCCCAACCTAACAATTTTTAATAGACAGTTCCGTTTTGATGATGGCCCGCAAGCGATAAAGTTAAAGATTTTATTGTTCGAGCGAAACACGAAAGAGACCAACAAAAAAAAAAAAAAAACGAAACTCTAGTGATAAAAATCAGTTTCTGCTATCCTTTTTTGGGGTAAAAGAGGGAACCAAACAAACGACCACAAGAAGATGTCATCAAGTGGAATTGTCAACGCTTAATGGTATCTGAAAACCTGGATGGAACCTGGTACCCAATCGATGGAAATCGCCCATCACCCAAAAAACATTAACTTTTATTGTGTCTACCTGTTGATAATGATGATCATTTTCGAACTGGTAAATGGTAACTGCTAAACTGGAGGACCGCCCGCTGTTTCTTTCTACATTGCTGTTTCCTCTTTGGGTTTCTTATTTTTTTTTTTGTGTAGCGGCGGCAAATGAGATAATTTAATAAGCGTTAAAATGCTCGAGTTATGTCATTATAAAAAATAACGAAAAACTGCATAAATTAACAAAGACAGAGATGATAAAAGAGAGGTGGAAGGTGGCGGTTAGGATGGGAAGATGGAAGAGCTGGGCAGCCGCAGCTAGGAACCCAAAATGGGCATTTAACGCAAGGCAAGGCAAGGCAAGGCAATTGTGTTGGGATGTTGATTATATGGCCATGTCAAGAGAATCAAGCTTCAAGCCACTGACAACAACTAAACAACAGGCAAGCCAAAAAGGAACCCAAAGTTCTTCAAAACTACAGTGAGGCCCAAGATATAAGAGAAGAGTGTCATCTAATAAAAACCTTTTGGGTTCATTGTATGCTAAGCTTCACTGTCTCAGTGGTTTGTGGAAAAATGTATATGACAAAAGCTGCTGGCGGCAGCGTAGAAGCAAAAAAAAAAAAAAAATCCAAGTTAGGCAAAAAATAACTTTGGTAACGATCGTTGGTCCGTCATCAGTTGATGGTTGTGGCAAAAATATTTTTACAATGGCCTCAGAAGACTGCGTGAGAAAGAGGGAGAGAGAGAGAGAGAGAGAGAGAGAGAGAGAGAGAGAAGGGGGGGAGCCTACCCCTCCACTCCACACCCATTTCCCCATCTCTTTAAAACTCCTTGCGTCTCTTTTGCTCTGGCAATGGCCAAGTCAAGAGCCGCGCCCGTATGCGCCAGCCTTCTAACTATTTATGGCAAACGAGTTGGTCTTGGCTTTGGGAAGTTGGTAAGTTGGCAATTGACGTGGCAGTTTTTCATAGCCCCCCCCTCCCTACAGCAACCCCCATTCACCCCTTTTAAATGCAACGCCCTGGTCTTGCTACTCTGGCTATGAATAAAAGTGAAAATTTTTGTTTGGCCTTTTCTTTTGGGTGGAGAAAAGGTCAATGGTTGTTTTGTTTCTGCTTTTTTTTTTGTCTATAATTTTTCATGAAAGTAAAGGAAAAATGAAAAATTGCCACAAAACGGAAACTAATGATGTGATGCAGCAGCAGCAGCAGCAGGCTGTCCGGTCTCCTGCCCCTCCCTCCCACCACACGACCCCTTTGGACGTGCTCCTTCTGTTACCCCATTACCATTCCCGTTTCCTTTGGCCAAAACAAGTTTCGCATTTTCAGACATGCCACACAGAGACTCAGAGACGAAGTTGGAGTCGGATACAAAGTCTCCAAGTCTCAGGCTACCTCTTTTCCCTATACTCTCCTTCTCTCTCTCTGTCACTCGTTCTCTTTCTAACTAAAGGGGATTGGAATTCAGGCAGCACTTGGCTGATTATGTGAAAAATGTCACACATACACACAGGGAGAAAGACAGAGAGATAAAGAAGAAAGAGAGAAAGAGAGGGAGACTATTTTTTTTTTTTTATTTCTAATTGTGAATTCAATTCATGCAGAAAATTAGCCAAAGCCAAAAGCATTTGGCAGTGATTCAGTTTGTTGGTTATGCTTTTCGGCTATATAGGCATAATAAATAACATATATAGCCATAAAGAAATATATAGAAATGAAATTTATTTGAACACCAGAAAGAACAAAAAACAGAGAGAAAAAAAAAACAAAACAAACCAAAAAGATATAGACAAACAAACAAATAGACAGACAGACAGATACATAGAACGAAATGTGACAGCTGCTTGCAAATGGTTAACAATTCTTCTAAACCTATCGATCTATCGATAAATGCAACGATTATTGTAATTATGTTGAAAATTGTAGAGTTTGTTGGGTGAAAATATGCATTAACAAAGAATTGAAATTGTGGTTAATTAAATGTTTTACTCTAAAAATATTTGATGAATTAAACGATTTGAAACTCTTGAATTTTGATCCTTTTTTCTTTAGCAGAAGCTAAAGAATCTATAGAATTTGAATTGTTAATTCAATTGATTCGATTAATTTCATTTATCGTTCTACGTAGAAATACTTTGAATATAATACGACCTTTTGGTCATGCATATTTATGTATAGTAATTACTTTCTTATTTTTATTTAGTTGCGGCAAAAAGTTTACTCATTTAAGTGCGGGCACGTGTGTGCCCCCAATGGGAGACCTTTTTGGTTGAAAATGAAAGAAAAACTAAACTAAAACAAGACATAGAGAACAAAAAAAAAAAAAAAACTCTAGGCGCCGTTCAGGCGATATCAAAATCAAATTGAAAATAAAATACACCAGAAACAGAAACAAAAACAGAAAACTAGTAGTAGTAGTAGGTAGTAGTCGTAGTAGTAGTATGAGGAGAAGAAGAGCCAACCAAAATATACAATAAATAAATGCAAAAGTGGCAAAATGAACGAACATACATAAAAATATATGCTAGAGATACCAATTTTTCTGGTATCTAGGGATAGGATATAGATATACCCACATACATACATACATATACATATGTATATATGTATGTATATCGCTTTGGCGGCGACAAAAGACAGACAGACAGACAGAGACATAAAAAAGAAATATAAATTGCGTAGCGTTGACCTTCATTTCTGGCCAAGTAATTTTTCATAAACAATTTACGCGTTTCACAGGGGACGACACACACATATACACCCCCCAGCCCCCCCAGCCCCCCCATCCTCGACATTTTGCACCACACACTCAACAGAAAACTATGTATCAAAAGCAAACAAAAAAAAAAAAATGGATATTGGGGGCCATCTTGTTCGCATTTTGTTCTTGTTGGTTATGTAGCAGCTGCTGAGTATGCTATGCTTAATTATTCATCATGGTCTATATGCTGATGATGATCGTAATAGTACTTAATATTAAAACAACAAGAAATGATCAAATGGTTTTAAGCACTCACCGTTATTCCTATCGCCAGGACATGTTTTGCAGCATTTGCCAGGCAATGAGATGGGATCATCACATTTAGCTGGCGGACATTCGTTTTTAATATTCCGACACTGTACACGGGCAACAATTCGCCGCTTTTTGGGCATCTGGAAAAGGAGAAAAATTATTCATAAGTATATTACATACATAAATATACGTATAGTATAGATAATATTTAGATCAAATGTTTTGTATGCTTGCTTTCCATTTTCTTCTTTATGTAATGTTGAGGTTTAAAAACCAAAAAGTGATGTAAATGACAAATTTGCTAACAAAGTTTTTTTTCCTATGATTCGATATATATTTGTATATATAACTTAACCTCTCTAGGATAAAAAGAAGTTTAAATGCCAAGTTTTATAGCCAAAGTTCTCAAGCTAAGAGTAAAACCTTTCACTGATACAGTGCGAACAGATAATTATAATTCCCAACTAGTTTTGGCAATGCAATTAATGAGGGACTAGCGTAGTCTGTTGATAATAAAAGTTGATAGACTTTATATTAGATGACCACTAGCTTGCTTAGATCTAAAGATAAAAAAAGATCCTATTTAAATTTTTTTGTTTGTTGTTCTGTTAATCTGCTTTTGCTTGAATACCCTTAATATACATATGTTTTGGTTTCATATGTATGTATGTATATCTCTCATACATCTGTCAGTTTTCACGAAAATCCATTATGCTATTTTATTTATTTATTTTGTTAGCCACAAAAATTAATTAGCGCCGCCATTTGGCATAAAAAATAAAAACTGCAATTTGGTTCTAAATTGTTTCAGAATTCTTAGATTTTCCCCTTCACACACACACACACACATACATCAATATGTATTTATATATAGTAGATAAATATATAAATATAGACATTTATATGTATTTATTTATATGTCTTTCTCTCTTACTCCTTCTCTCTCTGTCTCTGTCTGCATGTGTGTGTGTGTGTGTGCTTTTTATTTTTATTAATTCGCCGCCTGGCCACTTTTTGTGTTTTTTTTTTTTTTTGATGTTCTTAAAGTTGAGCATGTTTTAAATAATTTTATGAGTTGATATAAATTTGAATTAATTAATCGAAAACTGACTTTTATGCAAGCGACATTAAAAAATTAATAATAATAATAAAAATTATGAAATGAAGTCAGTTTAAAAAAAAATTGCCAAAAGAAAGGTAGAAAGAAAGAATCTAGCACTTAAAGGCCTAATTAAATGGCCAATTCAGTTTCATATTGCTCAATATACATTCTTTTTTTTTTCCTATATCTACCTATATATGCATATACATATATATGTATATATATATATGTTCTGTTTTTTTTTTTTTTGGGGGGGTTTTTGAACTGTCTGGTTGATGGCAGACTAACAATAACAACAACAACAACAAGAGAAATAAGAAAAAAAAAGAGAGAGAGAAAGAGAAAAGACTTTATGGCATTAATTAATATTTCAGCTTATATGTATGTATATGTATGCAAGCATTCCCACTGATTTATCAGTAATTTGTATATATATGTATGTATATACTGGTCTGCCTATCGAGGACACGAAGAATTGAAAAAATTGAATTGAAATTTGTTGGTGTTTTTTTTTGTTTTTCATTTCATGCATTTTGGCAATGCAAATTCTTTCGATTTGTTTTATTTTGCGTAATTCGATGAAACAACAACAACAACACACTATTGTGGATTTGGCAAGGCTGCCGCCTGTCAACTCCTCTAAACACCAAAACCCTCCCCCGCCGCCCTTCTAACCCCTAACCACACCTCACTCTACATCATAATCTAGCATAAAAAACAAGGCAGAGCCTTAAAATCAATATTAATCATGCGTAGAAATGCCATAAATTATGCTCATCTAACTTGGGAATAAGAAAAAAAAAAAACATATATAGAAATATATAGATATAACTATATACATATATATGTATATATGTATATGTACAGGGTATATGGGTGCGTTGGTACATACAAAATTATTTTCGCATCGCAATTTTTTTGCTTCTCTTTTTTTCGCAGCATTTTTGGCAGCATTTTTGGCAAGACGTTTGGCTTGTAGCAAATGTCGACGGTCATTAGTCAATTGGTTAGTTGCCGGCCCCGCCCATTTTAGACTTAATTTGTTTCTCATGCTGGTTTTTTTTGTTGTTATTGTTGATCATATTCATGTTTATAGCTTAGCAAAGTGCTTTATTAGTTGCCATCTTGATGGGTATATTAAGCTCATTCAGACTAAACTCTTTGATCTATTTAGAAATTTGCGTCTAAAAGTCAGTAAATCGTGTCGACTTTGATATACCATGCATATATTTCAAATTCACAAGGCAAAATGATGCTTAAAAAGCACGAATTATTTCTCTTCTTACCAAACGCTGAACTTTGCTCTATTTTCCTTTGAATAGCTAAAAAATCATGGCTATTTCTCATTGGATTTTTATAAAATTTGGTGTGCTAATAGATTTTGTTAAGAATTATTAGAGCATAAAATTTTAATAAATACTGTATATAATATATAACAAATTTGGAGGCTTTAGCTTGCAAAGTTTTCGAATAAAACTATTTAGTTCAAATTAGTTAAGCTTAATATTTGATATAAACTCAATCCTCATATATACTATACAAGCTTATATACCAGATTCTGCTACATTCTGAATATGAATAAATTTAACCTTTTTCAATTTGGGTATCTTTAAGTCGTTAACTTCTTGGAAATTTATTTGATTATTTTTGATGTTTAAATTTGGCAAACGATAAAATAATAATAAAATAAAGTGCATAAAATGAACTTGCAGGCGATTTATTTTTTATTCTGTTTTTACGGAACTAGTTTGTCCACAATTTGTATAGTCTGAATCAAGATTTTATTATATTTAAAACAAGTTGAAAAAAAATGTTTCTTTTTTTCTGTTGTTGTTGTTGTTGTTGGCTATTACTTAAGTCAATGATTTTGTTTAAAAACTCAACTATTAAATGCATTGAAAAGTTGTCAAAGTCTTGTGACTTGTGAGTTGATTAATTTTACAAGGACTTTGGCTTAGGCCTTAAAACTTTTTGGTTTATTTTATTGTGAAGTTTTGAAATAATTTCCTCTAATATTCCAAGAAAATCTTGCCTATATTAAATTCAGATAGTGATTGACTTACCGCAACACATTCACATTTGATGCAATACATAACACCAAATGGAGGACCAAGATCCGCATACCATGTCGAGCCCAATTCACGTAAAACTTTACCGAATTGACATTCCGTAACTGCAAAACATAAAAAAAAGAGAAAATTTTAATTAAATGATTAACACAAAAATAAAAAAAAACTAAATAATAATTGGAAAAGCTTTTTATTTTGTCTTGTAGACTGTATATTGAAGTTGTTGTTGTTCCTATTTGCATTGTTTTTCCTGAATTGCTATACTAGCTAAATATATCTATATAAATATATATAGACATATCGTAGATATATTGCATTTGTCAGGCCACTGGCGCCAGTCCGCAAAATGCAATTGCAATTGCCCATATATACAATTAGTTGTAGTTGTTGTTGTTTGGGGCAAAAAGCTAGTTTTTTGTTGTTGTAATTTGTTTGTTTGTAATTTAATGATATATACTTAAAAGCCATAAACTAAATGGGCAAACGCCCACAACAATAACAACAGCACCAAAAATCAAAAAATAAAACAAAAATAATACCAATTTAGGGGAGGGAAGAAAGAATAAACAGAGGGCAAAGTTAACTTAAGTCATGCCAAAGTTAATATACCCTAGCATATTTCTTTTTAATGAAATTAGCTAGAATTTTTAATAAATCTATAAAATGATTAGATCTATAATTTTAAAAGAATTGCTTGGAAAACAAAAAAATTTTGAAGCTAATGATAATATTGATCTCGACAGGGCGAGACATAAAAACTTTAGAAGGCCTACATTGAAATTTCAGAATCTATATATACATATATATATATACATATGTATATTTTTTTAAGATGGTCATATATACACTTTTTTTTTTGCAAAGGGTATAGAAAAAAAGGTTTAGTTAATTTTTTTTTTAAGATGAAAAGATGCAAAGATATTGCATTTCCTACTCAGTAATATTTTGTTGTTGCTTATATATTTTTCGGGTGGGTAGAGGATCATGATGAACATCGTTTGTATCTCTCTCTCTCTCTCTGACTCTCGCACTGTCTCTCTATCTCTCTTTTTCTCTGTGTGCTGTGTTTGCTGTCGTTTTTGCAATTCTCATTCGTTTTGCAATCTTAGATCGTTTTGCCAACTTGTGGCGCCAGTTTGTACGTTTTTTTTTTTTTTTGAGAGAGGCGTTGAGCGCTTCCGGCAGCGTTTTCAATTACAAATGCAAAAAGGCAACAACAGCAACAGTAACAACAACAACAACAACGACGACGACGGCAGCAACATTGAAGAAGCAGCAGCAGCAGCAGCAACAACTCTCGATGGGGCGCTGCTGCTTGGCGCCAACAAGTGTCAAATTTGTGGGGTAAATAAAGACGAGGGGTTAAGTGAAATAGAGGGATGGGGAGGGGCAGCAGCAGCATCCAATTTTAAGATAGTCTCAATTTCATTAGCAACATTTTGCCTTTTTGTTAATTGGATGCGCGCGCGCGCTCTCAGGCTTGGCCAAGTTTCATTTTGGTTGTTTTTGCTTGCTGAGCGGCTCTCGTAGTATGCAAATTAAAGTGGCAACGCGTTAAATTATTAATATATTTTAATTACCAAACAAGACGATACAAACACACACACACACACACACATCAATAGAATCGAAAATTATGCTAAAACTTTTGGCGCCAGTCATAAAAACAAAATAAATGTAAAGCTCAGCAGCAACAAAATATCAAAACCAAAAATGGGAATATACATAAATATATTTATGTGTATGTGTGTGAGTGTGTGTGTATTTTTAAATCTAATATAAAAATCAACTCATAAAATACAAATTAGAGACTCATTGTTATATAAGGTAAAACGAAACGTAATAAAAACTTAATAAAAGTAGATCACTTTTTATCTTTAAACTTTAGGCAGAAAGAGAGAGAGAGAGAGAGAGAGAGAGGGGGGGGTAGAGGGTAAGAGAGAGTCAAATTTTTGGACAAAATTTCTACAACAAATGATTAAATTCCAAGGAATAAATTTGTTGTTTTTTTCCCCACCCTCTTATAATTTTTTTGTCGTTCATTTAACACCTGTTGAGGAGTAGACAGGTGGTTAAGTGGGTGTATTTTCGGGTGGTGGTTGAGTGGATGAATACAAAATAGAAAAAAAAAATCTATGCTTTAATATAAAAAGAGGCTGAAGGCTAGAGGCAGACAATTATTTGCTATTGTTGTTGCTGCTGTTTGAGCTGACCGCCCTGGCGTATACGTGATAAGTGGCGCTAACGATTCGCTGCTACGTTTATCAAGTGGACGTTGTAGCATTGTTCTTGTTGTTGTTGCTGCTCTTGTCATTGGCGCCAGTTTTATTTGCGTGCGAAAACAAAATCACAAAAAAGTAAAATAAAATTGTACAATACAATCAACTAAAAGAGACAGAGAAAGAAACAGAGAAAATAAAAAAAAAAAACAAAACAATGAGTATATAGTACTCATAAGGCGATAATCCAAGCCATGACCGATAATGGGCTATGCGTTTGCAAATTTTTTTTTTTTTTTTTGTGTGGGGTGTGTGGTATGCGGTGTGGGGAGGTGTGAATGTATACAAAATGCATCCGAAATAGAAAAGGAAATATTTTTCACCCAATTTTTTGAACAAAACAAAAGCGAAACAATTCTGTTTTGGTCTAGACAATTTTGATTTATGGACCTGAACTGACTGAGAATATATTTTTGCAATCAAATTGCTTGGAATTCAATTTAGTTGCCTTTAGTTGTTATTGTTGCAGTTTGCAATTATTATTATTATTGAATGTTTATTGATTTTTGAGATTCATTGATTCATTCCAATTGCAATGAATAATTTCTCTGACAAGCAAAACGTGTGCAACAAGTAAAAATTTGAATTGAAAACGAAATATCAAAAATGTCTAAAGAAAAGCTTAGCAAACATATACAAATATCTATATAGAATTTATATAGGAGGATTGTTCAAATTGGTTGTGCTGATATTTTTAACTTTAATTTAAGACGAAATGTCTAGAAATAAATTTTGGGTGTGCTTTATTTTTATTTGCGTTTTTTTTTTTCTTTTGGCTTTCGTTTTGCAGTGCATTGACTCACACATCACGCAGAGAGAGAGAGAGAGAGAGACAGAAGGAGAAAGAGAGGCAGAGACATTAGGTAGATAGGTAAGGAGATGAGGTGCGCGCAGGGAGGGGAGGCAGTGGGAGGGTTTCAAAAAATTTGCAACAAATTATGTGTATAAAAGTTAAAAGTGTCTGTGGGGACAAACATTTAAATTTGGCCAAAAAAGCACAAGTCAAAAAAGAAAAAAAAACGAATCATTAGCAAACAAATGTGAAAAATATTTATAATCATCTTTTATGTTGGTCTATATGTATATATGACATGTAAATGCATATATGCATCTGTATTTGTATTTTTAAAAAGGTTTTCATTTTGGCAATAAATTAAGAATTTGAAAACGTTTCAATGTTTTGATTTTTTGTTTCAACCACTTTTAGCCGTAACTTTAGAGGACTGCTAGAACTAGTTCCAATTAAGTTGACTAATTAGTTTAGATAATTGTGTATTTTTGTTAAATTTTAAATCAAATGTTTTGCTGAAAATTTTGCAAATTTAGTTGATAATTTCACATAAAACTAGTTCCAATGAGTTTGCAGATTTTGTTGGCATCTAAAACTATTTGTTTTAAAAGTTTTGGTAATTGTTGTTTTCTTTTAACTATTAAAAATTTAACTTAAATTGTTTGGGCTAAGCATTGCTAACTTGTTGAAGTTCAAAATGTTTGTTTTTACAACTACAACTAGTTCCCTTGGGGAAAGGTTTTGTGTTGTAGTTAAAAATTTAGCATTTGGAACTAATTCACTAATTAATGAAATGATAAAAACTACTTATTTTAGACACCTGTGAGCAGGGGGTAGGGTGGGGTGCAAATTGTGGGCCATAATCCCACTTAAATGGGCTAACAAAATTTCATTCTCTTATCTCTTCCGTTTTTTCCCCACCCCCTACAATGTGCTAATTACACACTCAACAACTACAACAACAACAAGAGGAAAGCTTGACGCCAAACACCAACGACACGTGGATACCCAAGTTGCCTTTGGTCTTTCTCTGTGGTCATTTGTTATTGCCGCAAAGAACAACAACAAGTCGTACGAAAAAAAAAAAAAAAAAGTATCTTATGGCTGGCAAATTTGTGATTTCGCATTCGCCTGTTGCCTCTTGCCTGTTGCCACTGCTGTCATTGTTGCTGCTGCTGACTCACATGACGCAGAAAGCGACGCAGACAACGACGACGACGACGACGACGACGACGACGACGACGACGGCGGCAACTTGGCGCAGCGATTTTACCCCCAATTTCTTTCTTATTTCGCTTTTCATTTTTTTTTTTTGTTTCTTTGGCTGCCTTTGAAAATGTTCGCCGTTGACGATTTTTCTTATTTGTGTGTTGCGTACGCGCTTTTAATTGAGTTAAAAGATCAGATCAGGTCCATATATATACTATAGATATATGTACATATACATGTATAGACATATGTATGTATATATAGTGAGGGATATTATATAGAGCAGCAACCGAAATACGTTTATCTTTTCACATTTTCGTCTTTTGGCTTGTCTCTTGTTTAATGTTTTATTTTTGTGTGTTTTCGTTTCTTGTTGTTGGTTTTTATTTTAATTGCTGCAAAAATAATTAGCGCAAAAGTTAAAGCTCAACATTGAAAATCATAAAAATTCAGAACGAAATGGAAACTTATGGTTATACATATACTATATACATATGTATGTTTGTATGTATGTATATAGTACAAGGTATTAAAGGGTGCGGTGTAGTGGGCTGAGGTCTCTCTCTGTGGGTGCGGGGAGAAGGTTGTACAAATTGAGGTGATTTGTTGTTGTGGGTGTAACCATTCGATATATTCGACTGGGTGGTTTTTTTTTCATTCTATTTTTAATTTTATGATTATGTTTATTGTTTAGTTGCCCTTGTTGTTGCTTTTTATTTGCTTTTTGGTTAAATTTGACAGCTACGAGTGTTGAACTGTCAATCAGTCAGTATATCGGTTAATCAATCAATCAGCCAATCGATGAATGAACTGAACTCAACTCAACTAAATGGGTCTACACACCCATCAAAACCCTTTGAGTTTGGGGGCGGCATACAATAAAGAGAAAAACACAAACACACACAGAAAGATAGAGAGAGAGAGATACAAAGTCAAGTGGAAGGGGGGGAGTGAGGCAAAGTAGGATAGGGCTATCAAGGTGAACATCAAGATAATTGATGAAAGTTAAAGATCATAAAAAAAGAAAATGAATTGTACATAAATATTTCTTTTTTTTTTACTGAACTTTTGAGAAAATTAATTACAAGGTGTTCATATAAATGAACTTATACAACACTTGCCAATGAACTAGTTCGCAAGGCTCAACGGAAATTAAACTAGCTGCATTAATATGGCAAAAGATTAGATGGAACTAGTTGGAATCAGTGATGGAACTAGCAGATCATTTTGGTATGGGAAACAAGTTTTAGATCGCTTCTTTTCATTTTCAAATTTGCACTTTATTTTACTAAATGAAAAATTATACAAAATATATTTCTGACAACAATTCAAAAAAAGAAAAGAGTTCTAAGATTAAAATTTTCTAACTCACTAATAACTAATTTATAATAATTTGAGTTTTTTTTGTAAATATATTTTTAAAGCTATTTTTAAAGGAGACACAATTTACTCTGTGAAAAAACTTTTGGTATATTCACAAAAAATAGAAGAAATATATGCCCTTTTCTCAGCAATTTTTTTTTCAAAGAAACTTTTTCGTATTTTCTTAAAAAAATAATTGCCCTTTGTCTGAATACATTTTCTAAGCAATTTCACCAAATGAATAGTAGAAAACTTCTTAAAAATTGATGTATTCCATAGGGTCTTCTTTTTTTGGGTGGGTTGTTGGTTTTATAAGCAATTAAATTATTTAAGTGCAATGCAAACAAAGAAATAAAATGAAGGGGCAGCAACTTTATTTTCTCGACACTTTCCCTACACCCAAAAAAAAAGAAGAAGAAGAAAACGCCCAAGTTTCAATGCACTTTTTGGGGACATGCCAGGTCTAATGAAGATTTCTAATGACTGATTAACGTGCGGCACAGCAACAACAAGCACAACAACAACAACAAGTTGTCCGGCTGGGAGTTGATAATTTATGACAGCTGGATTGGAACCGACCAAACGGACAGACAGACAAGAGACTTCGTCGGCTTGGCCACAAAGCAAATAAAAAGCAAACCAACCGATGGACAAATACAAATGTAAACAGAGAAACCAAATACAACCGATGCCAAGATGCCGCTTCTGATTAACTGAAAAAAAAAAAGAAAAAAAAACTGCAACGCCTCCAACGAACCACCAACAGGCACCACCATTAGCAGCACCACCATCAGCAGTAGTTGTAGTTGTAAAAAAGAAAAGTTCAAAAGTAGAAAAGCCGCAAGTCAAACACACACAGAGTGAAAGAGGGAGGGAGAGAGACTTGAGTGAGAAGAGATGAGAAACAGAAGATTCAAGTCGAAATTTCTTTTGCTTTTACTTAATTCGATATGGATTATGAATGGCAAATTGAAATCTAAACATAGCAAATTAATCTATGTATATAATTTCATCTTCTTTTCATCTTCTTTTTATTCAAACATTTGTTTGCAATGTGTATGGAAAATTGTAATTATTGTTTTGTTTTTTTTTTTTTTTTTTTTTTTGGGGGGGTATTTTTTGCGCTCTGTTTTTGGCTATTTTGGAATAGGCCGCTGTGTATATATATACACAGATATTTGTATATATATACTATAACACCGTTGAACGTCGAAGTCATCGTAAACATTTTCAATGACTATTTTTATTTTTGGTTTTAGTTTTGCATTTTGGTTTTATTTTTGCTCCCCATTTACAAACCAAATCACGCGACTCAGCGACTAACTGACTGACTGTGTGTCGTTGGGTGTGTGTCGGTGTGTGTGTGTGTGTGTGTGTGTGTGTGTGTGTATCGGTGTGTGTTTGCCCCGCCACAGATGTCGGCAAAAGTTCAGCAGGCAAGACACTACCAGAAAAAGCAGCAGCAGCAGACTACAAAAACAATTGTAAATACGTTGGCGGTTTGCTGGCTAATTTTAAATGCGCTGATAAGTTGCACAAATATGCTGAGGATGTATATATAATTTTTGTGCTTTTCTTTTGCTTTTACTTTGGTGTGTGTGTGTGTTTTTTGTGTTTGTTGTTGTTTTCTTTTTTTGGTTTTTTTCTTTTTTTTTTTGGGTAGAATGGTGCAATGAATGTGGTGAGGGGGAGGGGACAGCAATCAAGTCAATCGCGTCATATGCAGCAGCACGCGATTTCAGTTCAGCTAAAAGAACTCAAACTGAAGGCTAATTAAAAAAAAAAATAAAATTAAATAACTTCAAACAAATCAATTGAAAATGATCATCAAGAGACAAATTTGTAACTTCTTTGGTCAAAGATTTGCTTGAAGGGAAACTCTGAATGAAATTAAGCATTGCTAAAACTTTTTCAATTTGGCCAAGAAAAGTTGTTAAAATATATCACACAAAAAATATGAAAAGTAAAGCTCTAGGATAAATGTTTTAATTCAAGTTTGTTTGAATTTAATATTAAAAGAAACAAAACTCTTCGAACAAAATATACAAAATTCAAAAAAAACCTAAAGCCACTTGTTTTAAAAAGATTTCACTTAAATTTTTGAGATTTGAATGTCTAATATTCTATTTTCTAAAAATATGTTCCAATAAGCTTTTTAGAATAGAAAGAAAAACTCTTCTTTTTTTTAACATTTAAAACTTGAACATTTTCTTTCACGGTCAAAAACATTTTATAGAATTATAGAATTTATAAAAAATTGTTTAAACACCTTTATAGAAGAGAATAGAACATTTATTTTTCTTTTAATTTGAATCTCGAAATTTTTTCAAAAACCGTATTAGAATTGAATGAAAAACTTTTTTGGGTAACAAATAAAAGTTTAAAATCTTTTCCAGAAACATCTACAAAAACTTTTTAGAGTTGAATGAAAACTAATGTTTTTCTAAAACATTTTAAACTTGAAAATGTTTTCTAGAGAATTGTTAAAAATTTTTTTTTTTTTTTTTTTACATTTTAAACTTTTCAATTCAAAATTTGAATGTTAAGCTTAGGTTTTTGTTTTTTAAATTAAACTAAAAATTTTCTCTCTGCAAACTTTTTCAAAAATTATTGAATTCAGCTTTGAGCAAAGTTTTTTTTCGGAAAATAGTTAAATCATTTGAGTTTTAGATGAAAATATTGCGAACAAATTATAAATTAAATTTTGAACAAAAAAGTTTGCTTCAGTTTCAGATTTGAGTATAAAACTCATTTTAAAAGTAAATTATTTAAACAAAGTTAGTAAGGGACATTAGAGGAGCTAAAATTTTAGCAAACACACATTAAAAATTAAAAGGAAACGAATAATTATAAGAATTTGAAAGAATGACAAAATATTAAATAAATTTTTCATTAAACGGGATATAGGTAGGCAAAGATACATATACATATATGTAGATATGTATATATATGTGTTTTTCTGAATAGTAGTAGCTATGTGTCGGCATATTCTTAAGCCATATCAGCGATGTACAATTTAGATGATGCGTAGAAATTAAATTTCACATGCATCTGCAGATGAGTTGTTTGGCTTGCTTAATGCTGATTGCATTCCCTTGATAATTAGAATGCGTAGAAAGAATGCTAATGCTGATGCTGATGATGATGATGATGATGATGATGATGATGATGATGATGATGATGTTGCCGGCATGTGCTAATGAAAGGCCCAGACAAGAGATGGAGATGGCGCCCCAATAAACTGTTATTAGCTGCCAAATTGCACTGACAGACAGACAGACAGACAGACAGACATACAAAACTAGACAGATGAAGTTATATCGGAACGGAAACGGTTAACAACTGACAAAAACCTACGAATTCTTTATAATAATCTGTTGAGGATATGGGGCGGTCATCATTTGGTGGGCTGTTTTCTGTGTGTGTGTGTGTGAGTGTTTTTGGTAGGAGTGGGAGGGGTATGGGGGGTTTGATTACTTATATCGAACAGTAGGTTTAATGCCTACACAGAGAGACCCAACCAACCAACCAACTTTATTTGGTGTTTTTGTTTTCTGAGGGTGGGCGAAGAAGTTTTTCGTTTTTTCGTTGCAATTTGACACCTTGTGGGCATTAAGTGCTTCCTCTGCCTACTCAAAATAAAAAAACCAAAAAAAAAAAAAAATCCGAGACGAGAAACCCAAAATAAGAAAAACCAAAAACGAAAAATGAAAAAAAGAGGCCTTAAGCCAAGCGAAGAGCACATGCACATGACGATGGTTGGCGACGCCTCGTCTCCAAACCAAAAAAGGCTGGAAAAAAACAAACCAAAAAAGAAAAAAAAAAGAAAAAAAAAAGGAAAAAAAATCATGTTGCAATGGCAACAAATTGGTTGCATTTCGTTCGTTTGCCTCTCGTTTTGGGAGGCTGTCGCGACGACGACGACGACGACGCAAAGAAACAAACAAAAAAACCAAAGCATACAATTGGGGGTAGACGACTATAATAATACCCTCTAGACAATTTTGATCAAATGGTTAATAGAGGGGCTCAAATATAGGAAAAATACTCATTATGAAATTGAAATTTATGAGATTTCTATATTACCCATTTTGGTTTGGTTTTTTTTTTTGTTTTAAAGGGTATACTAAATGTGGAGTCAATGAATGAAGTAAAAGAGATGGGGTGGGGAGGGAAATATACATATGTATGTATATGTATATGTGTATGTATATGTATATGTTGCCGTCTGACAGACGTTAACGTATTTTCGTTTCATGATACGAAAATATGCTTTGCCCGCCGCCGGCTCGTTTGCTGCTTTACGTAGGCACATCTTGATTTTTTGTTTTGTTGTTGTTTTTTTTACACGCATTCATTAAAAATAAGTTAACAACTTTTTAACACCTAACTGGGCGGCAGACAGTTGTATAAATGAATTATGCTGACGCATAGCGGGGAGCTGAGATGGATAGAGATAGATAGATAGAGCGAGAAAGAGAGAGCTAGTCAACTCTAGCTTGTTAATCAGTTAAATTAAATGCGAAATGAACAAAACGAATTGCTTGACTGTTTTCTGTTGTTGCTAGTAGTTTGTAGTTGGCCGAACTACAAAAACCTACATTAACATGGTTTGCGAGAGGTGAGGGGTGTGTGAGGGGTGTGAGGTGTGGGGAGGTGGGCTCAACATTTTTTTTTTTGTGATTAACTGCCTTCGTTCATTCATTCATTAAAAAAATATCATCATCAACAACAACAACATCATCTTCATAATGCATTAAATTAGAGTTTTGGTTTAAAAAGATTATTTCTTTTAATTGTGATAGAAAAATATTTGTATTTAAATTTGCAATTCAAAAAAATATGTAAGTAAGTATTTAAGTCCTATACAATTTCAGCTGGCATTGTAAGACGAGAAACGGCTCAAAGTCGTTGGTAATAAAAATAGTTAGAACAAAAATAAAAAATAAACTAACCGCAAGCTGTTTTTTTTTTTCTTTTCAAATATAAGCTAACTAGTATTGTGACTAGAAAATTACCCTACTAGGTAATCAATAACTAAAGGAAATACGAGTGGCCCTAACAAAGAAGCAAATAGATAAAACCGAGAGACTGCAGGGAGAGAGAAAATACAACTAGAATAGTAGCAAATTATGGCAAAAGGATGTCAGGCAGTATGAGAGAGGGAGAAAGAGAGATAATAACTCTGGAAACAGGAAATGCGGCTAATCAAGCGTATGGGTTTAGAACAAATTGTTTGTTGTGTGGCTAGAGTGGGAAAAACTAGTAAAATGGTTGCAACTGCCACCGCCTTTGCCGTTGCCGTCGTCGCTGCCGCCGCCGCCGCCGCGTCTAGGCAGGCCAGGCCAGGCCAATCGGGCCTCTGATCAGGTCGAGCGGAAGGGAATTCCCGTTTTCCGGATTAGGGAAAACCCCCCGCACCACCTAACACACACAAAAAGCAAGAGGGATTAAGCTGGGTGCGAGCAGCACCTCTTAGTTGTGCACAACAATAAATGGGATGTGAGTGTGTGTTTTATTTTGCTACCTGCTTTACTGAGAGGGAAAAACCCATCATCCATTGCACCTAGACAACTGGGCGTATACTTAACTTATGCAATACTAGCAAAATATAGAAATAAATACTTAAAAACATATTGAATATCACTTACCGGCTGGTCTATTGGAACGTCGTCCCGTATCCGACTCCTCGAACATGAGTGGAGCATGACGGCGACCCAACACTGGTTGGCTGAAGCATGCAACAACAAGAAATATGGCCAAAATGAGCAGGTGACGGGGTTGGCAAAAGCATCTACCGGCTGTGATTGTTGTTGCTGATGTTGTTTCTGTTGCTGCTGATGTTTCCATTGGTGGTGATGTGATTCGGCTTTGTTTTACTGTTTTGGCGGGGATGTTGTTGTTGGTGTTGCTGATGTTGCAATTGCTGCTTTCGTTTGTCACTGTTGCATGTGTTTTCCAAATTTGCACTGTTCCCGAGGCTGTATTGGCCCAGTCGGCATTTTCGTTAAGCATATTTTCCCGTTTGTTATACATAATTTTTCACCGAATTTTTTATTTTCTTATCGTTGCAACTTGATGCAAGTAAATGGAAAAGTATGATAGGAACGTATAGACACACACTTTTCAATTAATTAAACAACAACAAACAAAATAAAAAAAAAAGAAAATACAATTATATATATATATTAGAATATATATTAAATTGATATAGATTTTTGTTTTTTTTTTGTTTCTCTTTTATTTTTGCGTAGCGCGATCAACCGACGGTTTTTTTTTTGTTTGTTGTATTTTGTTTGCAGATTAGATAACACACGCGACTTTTTTTTCTATATTTTATTTCTTCGTAATTTTTTTCTTTTCTGATTGTATGAGTGTGTGTATGTTTGTGTGTGGCTTTTTCTATGATTTTTTTTTGTTTTAGTTTAGTTTTTTTATTTTTTTTTTGTCGTTGAAGAACTTATATTTGTTTTGTTTAATTTTAATTTCTGAAATTTTGCACCTTTTTCACACTTAAAAAAAAAAAATTCAAAATTTTTGCACAACCAACTCAAAATGTGTAAGTAAAGAGTTTTCTTCCTTTTTTTTGATTTAATAGATTATTTGCACTTTTCTTTTGCGTTCGAATGAACGAACGATCAAACGATTTGATTTTTTCTTTTGGTGTGTAACTTTTTTCTGTTTTTGTTTTTGTCGAACGAAACGTTTCTCAAAGTTGTGTTGTGTCGGCGAGTTTTTATCTACTAGATAGTTCACGGGGCGCACACGCCGTGTATATTGATGCGACGGCTGCTGCGCGTTCTACATATATATATGTATGTATAGATATATATGAATGACGCTGACTGCGCGCAAGAGAGAGAGACTAATAATATGTGTGTGTGTGTGTGTGTGTTGTCTCTCAACGAAGTGTGTCGGTGTGTTGTGCGGTTGCGAACGTTTCGGAAAATAATGTCCACACACGGTATCGGTCGGTTGAATAAATAAACTAAAGCCCAACAAGCGCTGACGGCAGGCAGCAGCAGAGGCAGAGCAGGCAGCGACAGCGACAACAGCAGCAGCACCAATGCCGGCATAAGTGTGAGAGAGAGAGCGCGAAAGAGAGCTGGCAGGAGAGCATTGAGCAAGAGAAAGAGAGGAAGAGTGGTAGAGAAAAAGAGAGACAGAGAGAGATAGAGAGAGAGGGCTAAGACGTAAAGCAGGCAACAGGCAGGCCAAGCCAGGGCCAGACCAGGCCGGTATAGACAGACAGTCAGGCAGGCGACAGCAACAACAACAACAGCAAAGAGAGCAACATAGTTGTATGTTGCCTTGCCTTCTTCGTGTGTTGCTGCTGCTGCTGCTGTCGATCGGGCTTTTTGGGCAGAAGCAACATCAGCAACATTGGCAGCGACAGCAGCAGCAGCAGCTTGCAATTTTCTTTTTGCTGTTGCTATTGTTTGCATTTTTTCGTCTTGGCTTGAAAACTTTGCGCATAATTCTTGCGCTAATGTGAGTGTGTGTGTGTGTGTGTGTGTGTGCGTGCGAGCAAGTCGCGTGTCACCGAAGATGCTTGCCCGATGACGAACGAGCGCTGCTTCCTAAGCATGCAAAGTTGAATGAGCGCAACAACATTGCGAAATGTTGTTGTTGTTGTTGTTTTCGTTGTTGTCAGGGTGGGCGCATGCGTGGCCGCCGCTGCTGGGCCCTCTCTCGCTTGCCCAAGCAACATGTTGCGGTCATTGATAGCAACATGTTGCCAACCTAAAAGGTTGTGCAAAAAATTCGCTGTTTTCTGATGCGTGGGCAATGGGCGTGAGCTGAGATGAGCCTCTGAGCACATCATTTATGACCTGCTGCCGTTGCTGCTGCTGGACCAATCATGGACTAGCAAATCAAAAAAAAAAAACGAAGGGATTTTACAGATCCGCCATAGTCCGAGTTAAGTTATAGGATTTCTCCCATTAAAGATTTGAAAGGCGTTGAAAATTCACACAACATTCGATGCAATCTACAAAAGTATCTTTTAGAAAACAAAAAAATCTCTCATCTTTGATTAGAAGAACATTTGGCAATGTTTAAAATTATAAAGACATGAATGAAAATCGATAATGTTTTTTTTATAGTTTCCAAAAATACATTTTTGTTTCAGACAATTCGCCAATTTCCAATCGATTTAAAATAATTATATCTCTCTTAAAACAAAATTTAGTATATTTTAAAATGGCATTCAACACTTTGTTAATAATTTTAACCCGATTTAAAAAAAAATAATAATCTACATACTATGTGTGTATGAATATTTTGCAAAATGTAGTTTTCGAGATTTGAATGCAGATTAAAAAACATTATTTAAAGTTAGAAATAAAGACATGAGTTTTTCAAATACTTGAAAAATTTACTAATTTAGAACTTTATGAAATTAAGGTTAATGGAATAATTTGGTATTTGTTGGCATTATGGTAAGATAATTAGTTTGACTAACATTTCATACAAAATTGACTTTAAATACATTAAAATAGGATATCACTTTCGAAAATCGGTTAAAATTTGGCAATGTTACATATTCTCAAAGTTAAGAGTTTTAAAGAATTTTTAGAATTTTTCAAATTACATTTTTAACTTTTAAATAAAGACTATCTAACTTGATCTCGATACCTTTGAAAATTTCCAGCTTCCAAATGAAGTATCCGATCCTTGTCAAATAAATCCGCATATGATTATATGAGCAAAACTATTGGACATCTGGGATAGAATTAAATCGATTTCTTGTTGGTTTGGCCAATTAGCTAAATTTAATGATCGAAATAGAGTTGACCATGCCCAATATAAACTCTTCAATGTCATTACTTACAATTCTTAATTATAATCCTTTGATTATATGTACACCAAAAAATATTTAGATCTATTACGAAATGCATTGCAACCATATGCCAGTTGGAAAATGCCTATAAAAGGCATTTCAACAGCATAACGATCCGAAACATATTAGGAAGCTCGCGAAAAAGTCCCCAGATCTTAATTCGAACGAGGACTTATGTGGAGATGTTAAGCGGGTTGTGGCAACATCAAATCCATCAAAAAAAGCTGAGCCAAAAAAGTATTGAGTATTTAAAAAAAGGCTACACCACAAAATATTAAACGTTATTGAGTAAGAAGAACTCAAAAAATCATTTTTGAATTAAATTAATCTGCCTTTTTTCTGTATTTTGCAAAAATCATTAAAAAATTAGAAAAACCGATGAAAAACAAATCGTTATTTTCATCTTTGTATCCTATTCTTGGTAAAATATTCAAAATCAGCTACTATATTTTTAAACACAATTGTATGTTCATTTGTATAAGTTGTACTAGTTACTATAGAATCTAAAATCTCATCATCTAATCAAATGACTAATTCATAACAAAAAAGTTGATTGGAATTTGTATTAAAAGTCTAAAACTATTAAAAATTTACCAAAACTATTGAAAGATTTTTTATTTTAATTAGTGTTCTTTCAGACTTCTGTTAAGAATGACACATAACGGAGTCCAAGGGATGCCACCCCCCACCCACCACCTCGTGTAGAGTGTTTCAAAGTTGGCATTTTTGACTTGCGCTTAGCCATTCATTGCTATGGCTTTTTGGTATTTTTCTTGTTTTTTTTTTCTTACTTTTTGGTTTTTGTGTTTTTCATATTCTGGCTGGCGACAAATCCCTTTATGGCTGACGATATATCATCCAAAAGCCATAATACATACACATATTTATGTTCTTTGGCTGCGTCCAGGGGCACGTGTGAGCGCAATTAAATATACAAAAAAAAAATACACACACACACATACAGGCAAAATGAAAGAAAAAACCGCAAAAAATTAATGAAGCCAGCAACGAGAAATATATTAAGTATTAGTAATAAATAATGTGAGAAAATATGACAAAAGTGAAACCAAAATAAATAAAAAAAAAAAAAATCAAGGATCAGCCTAGCTTCGGTTGTGCCGAAGTTTGTATACTCTTACAAGTTTTTATGTAAGGGCAAGAGTACCCTATCCTAAAATATCGGCTGTGAGAGAAGACATTTCTCTCATTGTTCCTCCAAGCATCCGCCATAACATATTTTGATGAAAACTAAAGATAGAGTGATTCGATTTTTATGAGATTTGACACAGTCATTAATAAATGCCTTAAATTCATAAATATTAAATTTAAAAAGAATTGATTAGAAAAGAACACAGTTATTGACCTAAATCTGAAATGAAGATGTAAAACAACCTTAAAACGGGGGCAAATCGGACATTTTGAAGTTTGAATAGTGAAAAGACACACAGATGAACTTTTTCAGCAAATGTTTTCTTGTTATATGTAGGGCATATGTGATTTAAAATGTATATATACCCTCTTTGTAAGGGTATTAAAAATAAAAAGAAGCAAAACGTAACAAAAAATTTTATGTAGAATTGAAAATGGAATTTTGCAACAAGATTTTTTCATGTTATGTTGGCCATTTGGAGGGGGCGTTTGGTTAATTCATTTGTTTGCTTTCGATTTCGATTTCATTATCAAGCGGTTGACACATACATATACACACAGACACACAAAAACATACAGTCACACACACACACACACACATAGGCAGACATCGCGCGATATCGTTAACAATAATTTCTGTCACATTTCAAATAAAAATAAAACAAATTAAAATAGTTTTCTCTGCTCTTCTCATACACAAACACACACACACACACAGTGAAAATATATATATATATGATATAATATAGACCAAAATAGTCAGCAGCAACAATAGCAACAACAACAACAACACAATTTGGCTTTTAACCGCATTTCCATTTCCATTTCTTTTTGTAAATTATTTATTTATTTATTTATTATGTTTGTCTTTGTTGTTAGGTTTTCTGTTTTGTTTTTTTTTTGTCAGCCTCATTTAATGCTCGACGTTTGTCTGCAATTTCAAATATTCCTATAAATGTTTTGGCCTCATGGCCCCGTCGCCAAAGCCACCAAAGAAATTTTGTTTGCCTCTGCCTCTCACATTCTCTTTTAAATAATATATACATATATACATACACATACATATATAAAGATATATGTACATACATATGTAGAACAGAGAGATGTATGATATCTGTCTCCTGTCTATATGAAACGAAAGATATGTTAAATGTCTAAAACATGCGTACAAAATGCCATTGCAAAGCAAAAAGCAATCAACAACACAATCAACGCAAGGCGACCACACAAAACAGATCAGAACAGACCAAACCAGACCCATAACCATAACCAGAGCCAAAGCTCCATCATCATTCGACCAGAACATATAATAGAATTGAGAAATCTCTATTAGAACAAATAAGGTTTCTACCCCATTCCCATCCCCATCCCCTTTAAAAACGCGAATAGTAGTTACCCTAGATTCAATATAAAGGTTTTTAGACAAGTCAGCATGATCAATTACTAAAGTACTAACTAAATTTGTATGAACAAAATACTAAAATCAATCACTTTTTCAGTAAGTAATTAATAAATGTCTCTAGAAAATATCACAAAAGTAAATACATACATAGATAAATAAACTATATCAGTGACACAAATGAATGAAAGCTAATTAGATGCAATTAAAAACTTTTCCATTTCAAGGCCAAATAGGCAAATAGTTAAATATGTCATTTGGCCAACATAAAATCTTGGCTGTATCAAAAGTCAATTGAATAAAGAAATATATGATATTAAAACCATAAAATGTTATCATTGAAGATATTCAATGCTTAAACAAGTTGAGAGTTACAACTAAGTAAAGTGAAAAATGTCAGGCCAAGTTTACAACGAGAGCTTACAACTTAAAACTAGCTGAGAATTATAAATAAATAAAGAGTGTATAAAACTTGGAGCCGTTTTTATAAATTCAATGCTAAAACTAGTTAGGAATTACAAATAAATAAAGCTTGGAAAGGTCTATATTCATGCCATAACATCAGTGCGAAAACTAGTTGAGAATTACAAACGTATGAAGTGTAAAAGACATATAAAGCTACAACTAGTTGAGAATTATAAAAAAATGAAATAAAAATAGACAGATAAACAAAGCCAATGCTAATACTAGTTGAAAATTATAAAGAAATTAAGAATATAGGAAAAACTTTATACTTATTTACAAAATATATACTGCAAATGGCTATTATTACTTTTTACACTGCTTTGACCCTACTCGACAAAAAGAGACAGAAAGTGATCAGAGAGAGAGAGAGAGAGAGAGATAGAGAGAGCGAGAGAGACAGACAATGAAAGATGATGTAATGCTTTGCTTTACCTGGTCATATGTGGGTTGTCTGATAACTAGCTAAGTTAGTCTGTAATCCGAGTAGAGAACTAGAGAACTAGAGAACCCCTCATCTCTCAGACAGTAGTTAATAGACACAAGTGTTTGCCACAAACAGTGTGAACTTTACTGACACTGCCTCGTCTCTGTCTCTGTCCATAATCAACCACTGCCTCCTCCGTCTATTTCGATTGCTGCTGCTGCCTCCGCTCATCAACTCGTCAAGGTGTCAAAATGCTGTTGAAGAGAAACCGCAAAACCAACTAAAAAAAATCAACTCAAAAAATATAAAAAAAAAGACGAGGAACTACGTAAATCAAGACGTTGGCTCATAAATTCGAATGACAATTGTTCTCTATTGAATCGAAGACTATAATTCTATCTCTCTCTCTCTTTCCCAGTCTCTATGTATGTGTGTGTGTGTGTGTAAATTATTTAATAGCTTGATTGACAGCTGTGAGTTGGCTGACTGACTGACTGACTGGTGGACTGTTCTAATATATGTAAGTATCTGAAATAATCGTGATATCTAAACGAGAGGTCGTTTCGCTCTCTCTCTCTCTCTATCACTCGCCATTTTGCGGTAGGCCCCAAAATAAAATTCAACCAAAACAAAAAAAAAACCATGCCAAATGCTGACGATCGTTCATTGAGTTTGGTCGTTGAAACGTTTGTAACTGTCAATCATAAATTAGATGCCAATCAAAGTGAATCACAACAACAGCAACAAATGATTTAAATAGCTGCAGACCAACGAAAGAGCCAGAGATATACACATAGAGCGAGAAAGCAAATACAAATTTAGATGAGTAACCAAAGTGGACTCTGAGTTTAAGACTTCAAGATCAAGTTCGAGAGAGTAGCGAACGGAAATATAGAACAGGCCAAGCGAACTGAGAGATAGAGAAAAGGCTAAGCTAAAGCAATAAAAATTAAGAACAAACTGCAAATGCAATTAGCTATTACATCATTTAATGGCAGCTAAAAGTTCATTTATTTGATTTATTCTACTAAAAACGATTCGAATGTGTTTTTCATTAATGAAATGTTGTATTTTGGCGGTTAAGAGAGCGTGATTATCTAGGATGTGAGGGAGAGGTCCTTGATGAGAAAAATCAAATATTAGTAAGGCAGGTGATAGAAATATTGTATTATTTTCTCATAATCATAATGGAAATTTCGTTTTGTGTCAAACTTTTCTTTCACATATAACGTATACGACATGTGTTCTGTGATGAGAAAAAAAGTTCAGCAATTTGTATGGTTTTTTGTTTAGGAAAGTGAGGTAGGGGAACTCTTTTATAAGTAGTTTTCAAATAGTCATCGCCTTGTATGAATATTTATTTATTTTTTTTTTTACCAAACTGGCAACTGGCAACAACTGGCCAAGAGTCATTAACTGTTCAATCGATCGATCGAACGGTTTGGTCAACGAACCAACCGACCGATCGACCGACTGACTGACTGACTGATAGATCGATCAATCGAACGAACAAATGTTCGGCCTTTCGATGGGAGTTTGGCACTAGTCAGAAACAGAAACGGCCAAACAGAAACTCATTTGTGGTTATGCCAAATCATGCAACTAAATGCGTTTGCACTTTGGAATGCTGGAATGCTTCTTCCCTCCTCCCCTCTCTCTCTCTCTCTCTCTCTCTCTCTCGCTCTATTTGGCATCTCTTCCCCAAAGCAATTTAGTTGCCACGCCCCATTTTAGGCTGTGGCTCAACACTCCATACGAAATTGAATTGTAAATTGCGCTTGGGCTATTGAAAATGCTGTGTGAGCCAATTTCATCACAATCGATCGTACGATCGATCGATCGATCGAACGTTGGTTGGATTGATCTATTACCTCCCTTCCTTCAGCACCTTCTCACCTTCCATCATCATCATCATCATTCCGTATATATACATAAGTTTGATTGATTTTGGGTTAATTCTTTTTGGGTCGCCCTTTTTTTTATTTTTTTGTATCATTTCTGTTTTTGCTAAACATAGTAATAAAACAGATAAGAAATTACCTTTATTGTTGGTTTTTTTTTTTACCCATTTGTGGGTGTGGGCTAAATACTAGCCTGAAATTTTACCATGGAATTGCATTGGCATTACTTTTTGTGGAATGTACCTAAATAGACCAATTACAGTGAGAAGAGCCTTAAGAATTTATTTGGCTTTTGTTTCTGACTGAAATTACTTTCAGTTTCTTCTTAGATTTTTTCTTATTCCATAACCTAAGTATAATATTTTTAATTTACGTCAAGTTTAGTTAACGTATTAATAGTTTTTCATACAATTTTCTTATTTTAGTTAAGGATAAGTCGTGTGTTGCCTTTCCACGTTCCAATAAATGTATGTATATCCAATAGTTTCATTTGTAATTGCTCACACACACACACAAACACAGACACACAATGTATCTGTATGTATTTCTATTGATCACTCACATTTCGAAAAACAAAAAAAAATAAGTCAAAGAAAATTCATCACACACACATGGACAAAAATAAAATGTTCGTTTCGTTTTGCGTCGCTGCGCGCGCGAATTGAAAAATCTGTTTTATTGATCGTATTGATTTTATTTCAGAACCCCCCAAAAAAACACGAAGTAGAAACAGCAATTTCCACAGGACGAAAGCATGAGGAAAATTATATATTTTAAATGGCGTTTTCGCTGTCTTTTCTCTAGTTATTTCGTATAATTTTGACGGGGGGAGAAGAAAAATCGCGCGCGCGTTTCGTTTTCTTTTTTTTTTTTTTAGCGGCGTTCGTTCGGTTGGCGCGATCTTGGACAAACTGAAGTTTACTTTAACACTGGCGACATGCCGGCACTTTTCTGTCAGCAACAGCAGCAGCAGCAGTAGCAGCGGCAGTAGCAGCGATGCCAGCAGAGGAGGGGAACCCCCACGCCCCCCTATTTGCCATTTGCCGTATTGCTCACTCGCTCTCTCTCTCCCGCATGGCACCAAGATACTGGTCATAGAGAAATAATAGACACTAGACACGACCTCCAGAGAGTGTTGTCAACTCGACAAACGATTAGCACTAGAAAACAAAAGAAATAAAGAAAATTTGATCAACAAAAAGAAAGAAAACATTTCAGGGAAAATTTACAACACATTTGAAACGATTAGCCCTGAAATGTGACCAATTAACATCGGGAAAGAAGTTAGAACAGAAGCTTAATCTTCATATTTATTTTAATTATTTGAACTTTTAGTTGAAAGATATTGTTATAACATAATCAACTTGACCTTATCTTACGATTCTTAGCAAAAGTCATTCAATGCTTTCAATTTTCTATCAAAAATGATTAAGCCTAAACTTATTAGATGACCTAAGCTTATATAACCTTATTCAATAGGCTGAATTCAGCAACAAAATGAACCTTGGCAAGAAAGTCTAACTTTACCATAAACCTTCTGAAATAGGCTGAACTTGGCCACGAACTAAACCTTACCAAAAAGCCTAAAGACTAACCTTACCAAACAGCCATAAGCTTAGCATATCCTAGACTAAACTTACTTTTAAACCTAACCTTATCAAGAAACCCAAGACTTTAGCTTACCAAAAACAATAATCTTATAAATTCGGGTGGACTAACCTTACCATCAACTAACGAATAAACTTACAAAAACAAATACGGCTTTTATACAGGGGACTTAATTTAATAGATAGCCTAAAATAACCCGCTAGGCTAAACATAGCAAGAAGACCAATTTTACATAGAAGCCTAGCATAGTTTAACTAAGAAGACTTATGGCTATGCCTACCAAAAAGCCTAAACTTACTTTGCATAGTTTAATTTTATATTTAAGGCGAGTGATAAGTAATTTTTTAAAGACCAAAAAACCTAACCTTAAAGTAAGGGTTATTTTTAATTAAAGAGCAATTAAAAAGTCTTCTGATTAGGCTGTTAATGAGCCTAAACCTGGCCAAGTAACTGATGAATATTTCATTCATAAGTATAGAAGTAAAGTCTTCACTAGACATAATTTTTGGCTTTTTTTGTTTCCTCTGTGCTTGGCTATTTAATTGCTAAATGCTCAACGCTGATTTTTGATACTGCCTTGGCGTTCTTTTGTTGTTGAGCTTTTTTTTCTTTCGCTCTTTTTTATTTATTTTGTTTTTTTTTTCTTTGTGTCAACATGCGCTGCTCACTGGATTTCTGGCATTATTGTTGTAGCTTTTAGCTTTATGGTGGATTTTTAATTTCTTTTCGTATACCCATTAGCTAATGTCTTGGGGGTATATAGGACCACCGGACAGTCGATCTAGCCACCAATGTAAAGAGAGACTGTAGAGAGACTCTGCATATTCTATGAATCGAGGTAAAAGACTTGGCATGAGTTCTTGGAACATTTTAGAGGGTATCTGGTGGTCGTTGGTTTTCGATTTAGTTATAGGGATTTTTATTATTTGTTATGTTATTGTTGTTACTGCTGCTAATGCTTATTTTATATTGTTTTTTGTTGTCTTTGGCCTGTTGCTGATATCTATTAACCTAATGTGCTGCCCGCTGCCGTGCCCAGTTTAGGCCAGCTATGCCCCCTCCACCCCCTCCACCCCCCTTCCACCACTTGTTTGCTGCTTATTGAAGCGTGCGACTGACTGACTGCCCCTCCCTTGAAATTTGTAAAGCAAATAGAAATAAGTATTAAATGCAGCAACAGCATGAGTACAGTAAACACTGTTCAGGGGCAACACTAACCTAGGACAGTTTGCCAGGCATTGACGTAAGCACAAAATCGTTCACCTCTCTCCCCACCCAACCAATGTTCCCCCTATGTAATTCGAGCATGAATTGTGCGTAATAATAATGCAAAAATATTTCAAATATTTTTACAAATATTTTACTAGTTGTTTGGGTGTTTTCCCTCTCGCTCTCTCTCTCTCTCTCTCTCTCTCTCTCTCTCTCTCTCTCGTGGTCTATTATAAAATGCACCCATTTCTTTTAGTTTAAGGCTTACGTCATATGTACATAGACGAGATGATCCATCATCTACATCATCATCATCATTATCATTATCAAACACATCATAATGGCCAAGGCGCGGGTGTTTAAGCATTCTCAACATTTTAGATTTTTTTTATCTTAACACAAAAAGGCAGTCACTTAGTGTAAATGTTAGTCAAGTTGCTCAACTTGCTAATACAGAGTGTGACAGAGACAGAGATAGAGGGTAATTCTAAAAATAAATTGTTACTAAAGGTTTTCTCATGGAATGCAGTGAAGTGGGAAAAACTTTAATCTGGTTTCCCTTTCTATTCATATTCCGTCACGATCCGTTGTTGTCGCTGTCATCTATTTTGTATGTAGTTACATAGTTTTGCCCCGAAAGCTTAAAATATCTGGTAAATAATTTTTTTTTTCTCATTTTCTTTTTGCATTGAACGTGATTTTCATGGAATATACTATACACATAAGCCATAAATTCATACATATATGTATGTATATTTTCTTATTTTCAATGTAATTCTGGGGTCAATAGCTTTGATAAATCATATGACAAATCAATTCATTTGAAAATCCTGTCATAAAAAATATAAAAATAAAATAATGACATTTAAAATTAATTCTAAACAATAACCAAAAAAAATTGCTTAATGTTATTATTAATAATAATAATAAGAATAATTCTTTAAATTGTTGATTTTATTGCTTTAAAATCTATTGGAAAAATATAGAAATATTTTTCACTTTAGCAAACTTTTTTAAGCTTGACTAATAATATTTAAAACAAAATATATGCTATTCACATTTTTTTTATTATTGTTATTAATTGAAAAACCAAAACTCCATGAAAATTTTATGAACACTTAAGACAAAAATTTCTAAAATTTCATACAAATTATCTTAAAGACTTTAAAAACCTCAATAAATTCCAAGAAAATATTTTCTTAAACTAAGCCCAACAAACAATAAATTTTAAGTTTCAGTTAATCACTTGAAAAATAACAAATTTAATATTTGAAATATTCTAACGATTTAAAACTGACTGTTTAGCTTAAGACCTTTTTGAGAATTAAATCAAATCTTCTCTAAGTCAAAAATCTATTTTAATATAAATTTACTTAAATAATTAAAAGAAAATGATTTAAATGTTCATTAAGTTAGTCAATAAACATTTTTTTTGCACTAGAATTGTCGACATAATTTACTTAAAATCTCTAGTTAAGTTTAGTTTACTTTGATTTTTTTTTTAGTTTTGTTGCATTTTGTAAGTAAACAAGTTGCAATCTTTTTGTTTTGCATTTTTTTTTTTTTTTTGTTAAATGAAATTTATTTGTTTACCATATTTTTGCTATTTACCAGCCACTTAGCGCCAAATCAGCTGCTCCTCTATATTCTAAACCTTTTCGATAGCCGCTGCCCGCATCAATTAGCGTAGCAACAAAGAAGAAATGATTGTGGAATAAGCCAAGTTATTTATACCCTTAGAATGACGACTTTCACAAGAAAAGTCAGGTTAGTCTTTATCTATTTGGCAGGGCCAAGGAAAGTTCATTTTTTGTGATAAGTTTTGGTTTAAAAATCTTAAGAAACGAGTTTTATTTCACTTGATTTTGATGTTGAAATATCAAATTTCATTTCAAAAGCTTTTAAGCCAAGATAGAATAGACGGTTTGAAATTTGACCTGAGGGCAGTTGGAATCAAACATCTAAACATATTTATATTACCCTTTGAAAGGGTATTAAGAGAAATACTCTATTATAAATTAAATGGCACGTGCATCTGATGATTTTTGTTATTGGTGGTTTTAGTAGTTAGTCCCGAGATAAGCATAAATTAGGCTTAGATAAAGGCATCTAATGATGCATTTATCCAAACAAATAGTTCAGATACCTAGTAACTAAAGTGGGAAAAGGGGGAAACAAATACTGTACAACATTATTTTTTTGTGTTTTTTGTTTCTTTCCGTTTTTTTTTTTTTTATCAGCGATCAGTGAGGCGCGTGATCTTGTGTGAGAGAAGGAAAGAAGAGATGAAAAAAAATTGAAAAAAACAAGATACGAAATTTTCTGGTGACGTTGATGATGCTGCCGATGCTGTTAAGGGGCCATGGGAACAGAATATATGTGGATATATATATATATATATGTACGAATACGAAAAAAAAAAAAAACATTTTCATTTTTGGGGAATAGATGTCGATGACAACGGCAACGGCAAAGACGATGGCGATGGCGATGAGTCAAGCCAATGCGATGGGACAGCAACTGTCTAGCGATAGATAGATAGTCATGCCCATGAGCATCAGCACCCAGAACAGAATAGAACAGAAATAATAGAATGGCATAGAGCAGGCCAGCTCAGAGCAAAGTATCGCAGAAACAGAAATCGTACCGAAGCGAATAGAATCCCGCACATAATTAAGACAATAGTGAGACATAGACACAGACAGAGATGTGAAAGCGAGAGAGAGAGAGAGAGAGAGAGAGAGAGGGAGCGAAGGGGAGATAGAGGGAGATACACACACAAACACACAGAGAAATAAAAGATACTCACTCATAGATAAGAAAGCAAAACTGGCACACACGAAGGCGGTTGAGGCAGAGCAGGCCCAATCATTGATCGAAATCATTTTGCAGACAGCGCAAATTGTTGGGCAATTATTTATGTGTAGGCAGCATAGTAAGTACAACACGATAAAGATCGAGAGAGAGAGAGAGAAAGAGAGGTAGCATTTTAGTGCTACATACATTGCGTATACTTAATATTAGCAGCTAGCTCAACTAATACTGCTTAACATGACGTATACGTAATATGCTAATTGATATTTAACATTGAAGACTATTCAGAAACGCATTCAAAATCACTTTTCTCAATGGAATTTTTGGAACGTGCGAGGGACTCTGTCAGAATGATCAATTTTGTATATTTTTTTTCTATTTTTTTGACCATGTTTTTGTGTCGCCCGCTGCTATTGGGCTGCTGGTCTCTGGCACAGAGCCACAAATTGCCATCAGTCGTCGCACTAGTATCGCAGTCACAATCACAATCACAGTCACAGTCAAAGTCCATTAAAAATTCGATATGTTAACGTGATTTCTTCTCAATCATGTTTTATTCGTATGATTTTCTTAACCAAAAATGTTGGCTGAAGTAAATAAAGAAATAAAAGGAAATTAAAAATTTAATCAAAGGGCAGAGAATAAGGGGAAAATCCTTTTCATTATCCCCCTTTCAAGCATTGTTTCAGCGGGGGGAAACCCCCCGTAGTTCGGACGCAACAGAATTATACATTTTAGACAGGGAGAACGAATTGAATTTTTACCCAAAAGCAAATCTAGAAAAAAAAAACAAATAAAGCAAAGTGATCGAAGATCAGTTTTTAACAAACCGTTTAGTGCCCAGTTTACCCCAATTTGAATTTCTGAATCTAATATAAAGTTTAAGAATTTGACCAACTTTTCTGAACACTTCATACTAAGCGCCTTTAGCGCTAAAACTAGTTAAGAATTACAACAAAATGATGCTCAAAAATAATAACAAAACTTCTTACTTGTATAATTTTTAAGAAATATAACTATTTCGACTAAATGCTTATATTTTGAGTATTAAAAAAAATTATATTCGTCTATTACTTTAGTTTGCTTTTAAATTTGGTGTTTGCTGATCAGTTGGCTTTATCTTGAGGTTGTTTTTGAAATATCTTTAAAGTTTGTGATTATTCAAGTTTTCTTTAATATTATATTTACTCTAAGATCAGTAGAGGATATACGACTTCATTTTCTGAGAGAAAAACAATCATCTAGGGGTTTTTATGATGACTGAAATACCTAAAAAGCAGTTCCAAGTTTTTTCCAATTGATGTTTAGTGACAGATCTAGCTTATGATTTTGGTGGGGAAAATCAGGCATCTTGGTTACATAAATGTGATCAGTTTGATTTTCCCTCCTATAAGGATGATATACAAGTCCCATCCAAGTTGAACTGATTGAATTAATGATACAATTGAGCCTTGATCCCACTAACAATTCGTTGATCACGACTCATCTCAGTTTTCCCAGAGTCTCCGTCCTGATCCTGTCTTAAAATGCATTTGTTGTCTCATCTCCTGTTTGCGTGATCGGTCTATTGGGCACGTATGTATGTACATACAATTCGACACAGACCATTGTGTGTAAGTGTGTGGGTGTTTGGGTGTTTAGGTGTGTGTCTATGTCGAGTTGTGGTTGTGCGTGACACAGACCAAGGAGAACAACACCGAAACGAAACGAAACGAAAAACGTTTCGAGAAGAATAAAGAAAGAAAGCAAAATCTAGGGAGAAATGTTTGGCAAGAGTGCGAAAATAATTGATGGATGAATTGATGAACTGGAAATGGTAATGAAACTGAAAACGGAAGTGAATAGTCACGTTCAAATACACCCACACACACGAACACACACACACACACACAGGCACAAACAGACACTTAAAGTGCGAAATTTAAACAAATTTGTGATTTTTCTCACACCTACAACAGAATGATAGAGATAAATCTAATATATAGGCACCATATATACATATATATATATACATTTTGCACGTAGAAAGAAGAAACTGAGGAGTTTTTTTTTGTTGTAGACTCAAGATTATTGACATGCCAACATGTTGCTACTCTCTCAGATGTTGCTTAGGTTTCTTTTTTTTTTTTTAGCTTGCATGTGAGAACTTTACTACGAAAATTGCATAGTTTGCAAAGCGGTTTGACAAGCTTTTGGGCCAACATGGAGAGATGATGTAGAGAGATGGAAGAATCTACTCGTACTACATATATCTGACTTGTTGCATCTCTTGTAGTCAGCTCAGTGTGTGTGTGTGTGTGTGTGTGTGTGTGTGTGTGTGTGTCTTGGCTATTAGAAAGGCATGTGAAATGTTCCCTAATTGTTGGAATGTTAATACACGACATTTACTGACTGACGCTGTTGCTCTAGCTAAGGCTAGCTAAGGCTGTACCACAAAAGACTAACTGACTGACTAACTGAGATGCTGCAATGCTCCCGAAAGAGTAGCAGCAGCTTCTCAACGTTATGCTAAGGGAAGGGCAGGCAAACTCTAACTGGCCATGTCACTCTTGACTGCCTCTTGACTTTGCCTGGCCTGGCTGGGCTCCTTGCTCTACTCCACTTCACTTCACTTCACTTTACTCCACACACACGCCACAAACTCCACAGACTCCACAGATTCTCTGGTTATGGTCTCCAATCGGCACTCTTGACTCTGTCAAGCGATTAACTTGGTTTAGCCTTCGGGGGGCTTACACATCTTGGACTTGGGCGCTGTCCAAATGCTTATCATCGTAGGTCGTCTTTCTGCCACTAAGTACTCAATTAGTGTAGGCAACTAACTTAAATCGAGACGATTTTAATGGGCGGCGTTTCGGTAGGGGAACTAACTCTAGAGAATAGAGTTTTAATTCATTTGTACATCATTTTGATTTGGAATATTTAATGAATTTTATATTTCTATTAATAATTGAAAATCAAACTTGGCCCTCGCTTAAGACGGGGGTTACGTTCCTAGAAATCCTCGTGTTAAACGAAATCGTGTTAAGCGAAACATGGGTTCAGTACAAAATTCAAAATTGGCAGAAAAAAAATTTGTTATTATTCAAGTTTGGTCTGTTTTTATTAAAGTTTCAAACATTGTTTCAAAATTAACCAAAAGTTATTATGTATATGCCTTTAATAAATGCATAACATTCATATTTTCCAAATTAAAAGTTGGTATTAATTAAAAAAAGGTGCTTCATATAATTAATTAACATGTTAAACTTTATAGAAACTTAAAAATTTTAAAAAGTAAGGACATCATATGTTTCAATTCATATCAAATTTGAAATGCATTTGGTAGCAGTTATAGTTTAAGCCAGTTTCTTTCAAAATAAGATATATATCGATATTTTGCATTCGTGTAAGAACGAGGTTTTTAGCGTGTTAAAATGGGATGGGAGCAAATTTGTAACCGTGTAAGACCGAGTTCGTGCTAAAAGAGTCCGTGTTACATACAATGGGATACGATTTTATAATTTTCTCAATTGAAAAGAATATATACGTAAATTGACTAGTTGAAAATTATTCCAAAATTAGTTTTTAATGTTTATCTCATTGGTTTTTAAAAAATCAAAGAAACTAGCTTCGTCTTAGCCAATATTTAAAGTCCTTAACAACAATTGATAAGCTTAGACTTGACTACTGCCCGATAGATCTGATTTTGACAAATTCCCGATAGATCTGATGACCAAATTCGCATTGAAACAAACAAAACTATCTAAAATTGTATACTTCCTTTTTTAGACATTTTATATAAACTTATGTAATAAAAAAATACTCAAAACGAGGTTTTAGCCGACTTGAGGTCAATAAATCTTACTAATTTTTAATCATAATATAAAATAGAACATATACTACAATTTGATTTTCTTTTAAAAATACATTTTATTTATTTATTTATTTAGACTATGATTAGTAGGTAATTATAAATTACATCTAATCTGCAGTCCTCGGTAGATGAGTTGTCTAAGTGGCCCAGTCAATTAGGTAACTGAACAACGAGGATCCGGGTTCGAATCCCAGGCTAGTGTATGGATGTAGTTTTCGTCTTGCCAGTGCTTGTAAAATATAGTTAGGTTGATAGTTTACAACTATATCCTATACTTATAATAATAAAATAATAATAAACCTCTAATCTACATATGTGCTAGCTATAACTTCTATGGTCGTAAGCTAGTTGTAAAATATGTATATACAGTATAATTAATAATTATTTACATTTCTTTTGTTAGCCTATATTTACATGAGTTTGGGTAATATTTTACAATAGGTGGTATAGGTTTATATCTTTAAAGAATTGGGGTTGTTTTTTGAATATGAATTCGTGGGTAAGTTTTGTGTGTCCGAATCGCATTCTTAGAAATTTGGTGATGTCTGTTCGTTTAACGTTGTTGTCTATTTTTATTTGTGAGTCTCTTATCGAGGTTCGGTTCATATTAGTCGTCCTGTAGTGGTCTGATGAATTCCTCCAAACTTTGCTTTTGTATTTTTTAAGGATGATGTCCTTTATGTACTTTGTTGTGTCTTTGTGGTTAATGTTTTGCTCAACTATATATGGGACACCTTCATTTTCAGAATACCACCTTAGACATCAAACTATAAATAATCAGGCCTGTTCTTGTTTCAAACTTGAAATAAGTAAGTCCTCTCGCCGACTTAGGTATACACCAATAAAACAAATATATATTTAAAATTTATAATAATAATTGCATTTATGTATTTATAAAAAATGCTGTTCACATTCTTTTTACAATAAACATCTCAGTATCTCACTCACTCAAGCATATGAGCACCCTAGCGCCCCCACCAGCCAACGGCCAACTCCGGACTCATCATAACTCGGCTATTTTCAGTCCGATTTTATTCAAATTTAGTATGTTGCTTTATATTAATATCAAATTTAAGCATGCCAAATTTGATTGTATGGGGTTAAAAATTGCGGTTGAAAATTTAGTTTTTTTAAATTACGAGGGCGGAAGGTGTCGTGGCAATATTTGTACACATACAAAATCTGCACCTTTATTTTAAATCGAATTATGTCAATTAATTAATTTGGATATCGAAGTAATACAACATATATATATTTAATTTTGATTCCGACCAACTTATTCGGAATCGAAAATGGGAACAGGCCTGAAATAATACATGATTTTTAATGGGTAAAGGGTATTAATAATTTGCATTAAAATAATTCAAAATACAACGAAATGAAGGAGAAAATTCTAGTTAGATGCTTATCAAAGTAAACAAACTACTCTTAGAGGGTAAAGATTAAAGCGTTGAAATTTCAAGAGATCTTCTATATACTTAGTAGGCATTGTATATATCAGAATCTATATATCATATAGTAGTCCCTCCAAAGGAACAATTGGTAGAAAAAGTAATTACCATCCTTTGGTGTAAAGTAGAAGTAGAAACTTGTGTTTCTTCATGACTCCATGGCAATTTGTCTTGGGGAAATCACTTGGACTTGGCGATGACTCCAGTTGGTCTGCTCTGATTTGCTCTGGTTTAGCCATCTAACTGACAACAAGTCACCGCCCCCCCGTCAGTTCGCCCACCTCTCTCTTTAGAATGAGGACTAAACTTGCTACTATGTGACATCGTGTAACAATGCGAGTGATTAGTACGCGCCGGCGTTCAATGAAAGGAAAGACTTCCCTCCACTTTTTGCTTGAGTTGTTTTTTTTATTTTTATGTTAGTGGCCTTTGGTCTGTCCGTCTGTCAGTCTGTCTGTCTGTTCTGCCGGCCTGGATGTCTGTCAGTGTCCGCCTGTTTGGCATTGCAGCATGTGCCTTCTGGTGGTAGAGTGGAAGAGTGAAATGATTTAGTGTGATTTATCTGCAAATTCCTTCTTTCAATCTCTTCTCACGCCACAACACAGTGAGACAGAGATAGAGTGAGAGAGAGAGAGAGGGGGGGGGAGGGAGAGAGAGACCGGCAGAGGGCAAAAAGGGACCCAGAGGGCTAAACTTCAACTCCAACTCCTCCAACTTTGACTTTAGCTTTAGCTTCAACTGCGATTTCAACTCAACTGAATCAGAGATCTGGGCTTAAATGCTGGTTCAACTTATACCCAACTCGGCCACGCCCCATTGACGCGTCGTCTGTGGCTTTGGACTGTTGCATCGACTGTTGCCCGTTGCCGTTGTCGTTGCCGTTGCCGTTGCCTGTTGTGCCTCTTGTTGAAGGTGTTATAAAAACGATAATAAAAAATTATAAGCTATGCCCCATAAATAGGCATTTAATAGTTGAAATTTACACTGAATTGACAGCAACTAAAGCGACTCCAAAAATCTGCTATGAAAAATGGGGACCCAGACCCAGGACACACAGAAACAGAACGAGAGAGCCTTAGCCTTATGGTGTATGGCTTATGGGTTTCATACATACATACTTATATATATATGTATGTGTATGTATGCTCCACCCGCTGCCTATCCCACATCTACAGCAACTGAGTATGAGGCTGAGGCAGGGATATGGTGAGGGGGAGGCGGGTTAGTGCCAACGCCTTGGGTGCATTTTCTGCAATTTATGATGCATCATTATGAGCAGTTTTATTTCTTCTCCCTCTGCGTCCTCTCGTTTCCTCTTACCCCCTGCTTTGCGTTTTTTTCTTTTGTCTTTTTTGGTTTCTTCTTTTTTTTTTCTTTCGGATCTTATCAGTGAAAATCAACTTTAAGTTGCCCTAATTATCATCATCTTCATTTGGCCCTCTTGCAATCACTCATCAGAATTCATCGAGCATTTTTTTTTTTTGTCTCATATATGACAACTAAGTGAAAAATTTTCCTAAATCACTTAGATCACAACTAACCAAATGTTATATATTCAATTTTAGTCAATGTCATTAAAGAGAGCTTTGATCATTTAATTATAATCAAAGTTTCAGAACGTTTTTCTAATTAACACGATCTTTGCTTAATGTTATATATTTTATTCTAGGATTTTTCGGTGTATAAAATACTTTTCAAAATTTTTAAATGGTTAACTAAAAATCAAAGAAATCTACACGAAAAAATTTCAGAAATTTTAAGAGCAAAGAATTTCTCTCATACCATTTAAATCATTCATAATAATCGACTTCATTAACGTCAATTCTTATCTAGACCTAAACAAATAATTCTGTTTGACTACTTTAATTTCGGTACTAAAACTGACTGCTTTTAACTTGTTAATAACATTAAAATTGGCTTTTTGAACTCTTAGATTATTTTTCAATAATTTCAATAAAACGAGATACAATTATTTAATATTCTGTCATGACAAAAAACAAATCAATGGGAATCCAAAAAATAAAAAAAAGATGACGAAGGCAAAACCCACAGGTAGTAGATATAACTACCTATTTTTCCGAGACCACAAAGTCGATCTTTTGTATTCGATTTTTATAAATAATATCTCATTTGACGGACATTCAATTCACTTTTTTTTATAGGTCAACAAAAATAACATTTTTGCATAAATTAGTATCGTAAATCTCCGCCAACTTGAACGACCCAAAAAACCCATACAAAATGAAAACTTTGAAGTGGCTTTAAATTGGATTCTAGAGCTAAATTTAAATTTGTAGTAAATCTTTTTAGTCTTAGTTTGACTAGACCTATAACTTTGTCAAAGGGTTCAAAGGTCAATATTGCCCGTTTGGATTGCTGGACTAAAATTCGATAATGCTCAAAGTGGATAATGCTAAGCTCACAAAACTTACGGTACATTATATTAATACAATGACCAACTAAACGCTGTAAATAGACACTATCAATCTGTTTAATAACTTCTAAATTATATATATATTTAATAAAATAAAATCAAAGTTAAGAAACGAAAACCCGATAATGAACTTAGAAGTTCGCTTACTTTGTTAACCGCTTTAAAAATACTTAAACCCGTTGGGAATTACAACTAGCCAAAGCAAAAAAAAAAAAAGAAGTGCAAAGCGTGAACTAAATATTATTAAGTAATATAAATTTAAACTTGTTGTTTGCTCGAGGTCGATGAAGAGAAACAAAAGATTCTTTTTTCTTATTTGGTTTTTTCAATATTTTTCAATGTCCTTCAGAGGATATTATTCTTAATTGACTTTAAGCAGGCAAACAAAAAGGTTTAAGTCGAAATTAAATAATCAGCAAAAAATGAATCAGATGAGTGAAATATTTATGAAACAAATCTTCTTGAACTAAATATTATTAAGTAATATAAATTTAAACTTGTTGTTTGCTCGAGGTCGATGAAGAGAAACAAAAGATTCTTTTTTCTTATTTGGTTTTTTCAATATTTTTCAATGTCCTTCAGAGGATATTATTCTTAATTGACTTTAAGCAGGCAAACAAAAAGGTTTAAGTCGAAATTAAATAATCAGCAAAAAATGAATCAGATGAGTGAAATATTTATGAAACAAATCTTCTTAATTGGCTTACTTATTATTTAAAAGTTCCCTAAGTTCATTATGTCATTTTCGAATTTGCAACAATGTGGAAAGCAAACTTCTCGAACACACCTCGTATAGTTGTTGGCTTTGAAATGTCTTTTGCGTTTGCTTTAAATTTTCATTAGGTTTTGGCCCCGAAAAGCGTTAATACTTCTTATCAATTGATGGCCTAATGGATGAGAAGTTTTCCTTTGTTGGTTTTTGGGCTTTTTTTTTAATATTTTTTTTTGTTTACCAAAGTCGGCAAGGCCAACAAAATGATGTCTGGCCATGAACTAATTTCACCCTGTTGGTTATATGTATGTGTTTGTGTGTAGATACTTTTTAAATATATCTCAATATATACAAATCAAGTTCAAAAGTTGAAGGTTGATTTTGTGTGTGCTGCGAGTAATTTTTTTTTTTTTGCTTTTTTTTTAATGATTCGCCCTTCTTCCTGCGCCAAGATTCTACTGCAAAAGCCGAAAAAAGCGTCTCCACCCCCCCCTAAGAACATATATATCCATATGTGAGCATACATTAGCAGATTTATGGCCAACAACAACTACAACAAAGATGCGACATGCCGCTAAAGAGCTAATGACTTGGATAATGATTTTGATTTCGTTCATTTCATTTGCCATGTTAATGTTATGGCTTTTTGTTGCGTTTGTTGTCGTTTTTGTTTTTTCCCCTTCTGTTTTTTTTTTTTTGTCTATTGTTGTTGTCTGAAAAATTCAATTTTCAATTTTCCTTTTTGTCTATGTATGTATGTGTGTTAGTGTGTGTGTGGCTATTGCGGATTCGTGCGTCAATAATTAGATCATCTCTGTGTTCGGTTTTTCTTTTTTGCCTTTTTGTTGACGATTAGCGAAATCAAAAGGCATCATCCCACAAAAGAGGCCACAAAGAAAGCGACCGACACACACACACACATACACACACACAAACATAATTAAATTTGTTTTCCTTTTTGTTATATTTTGTTTTTCTTTCAAAAGCTACAGGAAAATTTAAGAAAATCAAATGCTTTGATTTATAAAATACAAAATACAAAAAATTAACGAAAAAAAGGTAAAAAAAAAAACTATTCTCCCAACCGACTTTATAATACTCTAAAATTTCTAAGTCATATGATAAATGAAAGCAATATCGAAATAAATCTGCACATGAAAATATATTTGTTAAAGATGAAAGAGAGATGAAATAAAAAATTGCCAATTTTTCATTCTCAGTAATTATCTTATAAGTATATACTTAAACAATTTGTAATTTAGTTAGAATATTCAAGGTAACGAAGCTAAAATATTATTCTAAAAGGGTATAATCCCCATATTAAGTACATAGCATTTAGTATACATCTTAATTTTTGCAACAAAATCAAAACTCATTTCATTTTGTTGTATTTTAATGGTTACACTTATTATTTCAAAATCATATTTGTAGACGAAAAAGTTTAAAAATCTTCCATTCGTTTCTCAACTCAAAATTATATATGGCCAAATCGAGTAAATCTAATCTATTTTTCATATAACCAACTTATCTATAAGTGTCTCTCTCTCCTTTTTATTAGGAGGAAAAAAGTAACACAAAAAATGAAAGGGTATATATTTAGTAGGGCAGATCAACTTCTAAGGAGCCAAAAAGAACATACTAAGCGTATCGGAAAGTCGGATTTACAAAAAGACAATTTTATAATTATATTCTGATTCGTTTCAGTTCGAAAAAGAATATTGGTAAGTAACTTTCAACTGTTAATTTTTAAGGGATTATTCTTGATCGGGAGCGTATTTTTTGGACCCTATTTAAAAAAAATATCATTTAAAAACGGAAAGATTTATTGGTATTAATTTTTTTTTTCTTAAATGATAACAAATTAGAGTTGAAAAAAAAATTTTTTTTTAAACGAGGGCTGTTCAACAAGTTCTCTGCCTGCAAAGTTAACCTAAAAAAAATTACAAGATATCCTGCTGCCAGCAAGGATAACTCGATGAAGGGTCGTATGAAATTTAAATTTAACCCGGCATTATATTCAGCAAAGATGTAATTCTGATTCCTATTTCAATCATAATTTTAGAAAAGTTTTTTTTTTTTGAAAAAATGGAAAACTGAATGTGAAAAATGTGTTTTTAGCCTTGTTTAATGTTAAGAAAAAAGTGCTAAAAATTATGATTGAGATCAGGACCAAAATTATGGTCCTATTCTGCATCAATTGCACTTTGTTAAAAAATTAAAATTAAAAAAAAAATTGGTTTCAAGAAAAACGCTTTTGAAGTTTGCCTCACAGTGCCTCACAAAAAACGTCGTAACTCCTAAAATATTTCGAATTTCCAAAAACTCTTTTAGAACGATATTTCCAATAGTGCAAGAAATAATGTAAGCTAAAAAAAAATATCGAAAAATATTTCCAAGAATACCTTCTTTAGAAAAAAGCAAAATAATGTTTTAGTTCAAAGAAAATGGAAAACAATCCAAGAAAGTGTAAACCAAACGAATAAACCCGATTTTCTTGATGATTATAAAAGCTAAAGCTATTCAAATTTGGAATATGGACCGTGATATATGTAAGCAAATCAGAAGTGTTTTAGTTTTGTTGTCAATTTAAAAGAGTGAACATAATATTTCTCCTTTTAACGATTGAAGGACATGAAGAATTGCAACTCTTAGATTTTTCTTGACAAATCCTTTGATAATACTACATGAGAATTGTTATTCCATTTTGCTGTATGCTCGATGTTGCTTTAATTTTAATAAAAAGAATAAAAATAAGAGAGATAAACTATGTTCTTATCCTATATTATAAGAAACCTTGCCTTGGTATTTCGTGTATTTTTTGAGATACTGTCCATGGCAAAAACTAGAAATCGATCAATATTGATCAATCAAATTAATGTACCCCAAAATGTTATCCTTTTCCATTTATGCTCGAATGGGAGACTGGTATAATTATTATTATTTTTATTATTATTATTTCTAGCCAAATGCAAAGAGTCTATTGGCTCTTGAGGCTTTAATGAATCATTGTGAGCACGTCAGGTGCTGGGATGAGATGATGTTGGCCAGATTATAATAATTTTGATGTGGGCAGTCAGTTTCACCCTTTCTCTCCCCTCTATCACTTTTTTTTTGCAGTGGTTGGCAACCGTTTTTGGTTTTATTTTTTTTTTTTATAAGCAGCCAAACAAATTATATTTGCTTTATGGCCAGACAGACATGGCATTAATGGCATTTCCATGCCCCCATCCCCATTCCTGATTCCCATACCGAAATTCCCAGGTTCGCAAAGCAAAAAAAAAAAAAAAAACAATAAGAAATGAAAAGAAGAATTCATTAATTAATATCCGTCCCATAAGTCGTAAATGTAGTCGCAACAAATGCAGAAACGGATAAAGTAAATCGCATTAATTGGATGAACCCGAGAGCCATTAAAACAAAGCAACAAAATAAATTCAACAATAAACAAATGGGAAATGCGCTCTAGCTTTTTGCTTCTTAACTTGCCTGGTTAAAAATTTTGTTTTTTGGTTTTGTGTGTTTTGTGTTTTTTAATGCCCGTCTGGCGCCGAAATTGCCGACAATTTTTCTCAATAGCCCTCCCCCTACCCCCCCAAAAAAAAAAAAAAACCATACAAAAATGTTTCTTTTTTGTTGTTGCTATTTTTCTTTTGGTGTGTGCGTTTGCTGTGATACCGACACAAAATGTCGCTCAAAAGTGGCATAAAATTGACGACCCTGACGGCGCCGGCGCCAAGCAGCTTTAAGTAAAAAGCACGACAAGTGCCCCTATCTGGGGCATACAGAGAGTGGGGGAGGGGGGAACAACAGACTTGCAGACTTGATCACTTTCAAGTGCCTCACACATACAAACGTATCTAAATATTTTGCGAGTAGGTGGAGGTTTGATCGAAATATCGAAAATTCGATGGCAAAGGCAGCGGGAAATGGCAAACGAAAATTGGTTTTTCAAATTTCCTAAAAAAATACAACATCATTTTGCTCAGGAATTTTAGATCGATTGATTTACATAGATCATCTAACCAAGTTTATTTCAGACATAATTTTAGCGTAATTGAAGATATATAAAAATAGAAATGATCTTGAATCAATTGATGAGATTCTAATTAAAGTAAAAACTACTTTAATGATCCTTAAGCATTCACATAAATCCTGTGAATGTGAATCATAAGATAAAATGAGATGGAAGGCATTGTATAATGTTTCAGATAAAATCATTATATATCAACTTTAAAGGTAAGAATTAAATATTTTTCGGTAGAAGTAGAGTGAAAGAAAAAATAATTGTAATCGAATTTGAGTTTGTATTCATCATGCACTTCTATTTCTTGAAAATATTTAGAGTTTCTCTACCTAAATTCATTATTTAAATTAGGTATTTGCATTTGTAATGACTAAAATTGTGTATGCACTGGAAAAAATGTCGTGTGAATGACCCAGATAAATCCTTTCTAAACAAAAAGGACCAGGCCAATATGGCAAAATCTTATATCCTACAAATAAAGCTAGGCATTTCTTTTTTATGCAAAAAATAGTTCAAAATTTAAAAATTCTTCGCAGAGTTTAAAGATTTTTAACAATGTTGACTAAAGCCATGTAGACATTAAAACTTTTTCCTCAAAAGATATAAAAAGGAGCTACTTTATTTTTTATATACGATTGTGAGTACTTTAAAAATACTTAAAAAAATTATTAGTGATGAATTTACTTTGATTTCTTACACATATGAGATTATATTTTTTTTTCTACTTCCGAAAGTCGTGCACGGGATTCTCTTTGTGGTCTCCTTCCCACCCCCCTCTACCACTTCTTTTTTACAAATAAAGTACTTAGAATAAAAGTGTTAATCACACACATGTGGATCTTCAGTTTTAGTGACATTTATTTTACAACTTTATAGAATAAATCAAATTTTTTTTAAAAATCATATAATAACTGAATCAGAATGGAATTGTCAATGTAAAACATAAAAATTTCACAAATATATAACCCCTCCGTGATAAGAAAGGCCAGTCTAGCTCCTTTTGATTGGTATTTAAAAAAGGTCTTTAATTCCTTCAAACAAAGAATTAATTCACTGATCCTTTTAACTAAATTCTATTAGACTCATTAATCGATTGTTAATTTGTTCTAGTTATTGTTGTGATTTCAATTATATACTTATTATTATGCAAACTGATTATTATTCAACAGAATCCAGTCAAGGATTCGTATGAAACAGGTAAACGGCAATTGACAGCCTTTTCGTAAATCCGTGCAAATGATAAGGACAAATGAAAAACGGAAATTCCCATCATACATACGTAGATTTGAGAGACGTAAACAGATGCCGCTCGTCGACCTCATAAAAGGGGCACAATTCAGCGTGGGAAAAGCCCAAACAAGTCTGGCCAACCTGTGCGGTTGGCGCATATTGGTCCTTGTGCAAGGACCAACCACTACCACCCACCCATCAGGTTGGAAAGCCTGAGACAACGCAAAAAAGTAAACTGCGAAAAAAGGTTCCAAATTTTGAGAGGTCATAAAATGAGATTGCTTTTGTTTATGCTGCTTATTTAAATTGGCTTCTTGGCGCGACCTGCAAAACCGAGAACCTAAAATAGAATTTGAACCAGAATTTGAACCACGACCTGAATAATCTGACAACCCACAACCCGCCTACCTGTTGATCTGTGTCTTTGCTGGCGGGAATTTCCGTTTTTTTTTTCTTCCCTCATCTTAACCCATATGGCCTTTCATATATGTATATATATCGGAGGTCTGCGTGAGAATTCATTTTGTAGATCATCATTGCCGAAACAATGTCACGTTATTGTTCGTGAGATCTTTCATGCGAAATCCTTTTGGAACTGCTGGGTTTTCCCAATGTGTCATCTGGTTATGGTGTGGTTGCACTCTCTCTCTATCTCTATTTCTGTCTCTTTCTCTTTCTATGTGTGTTGTCAAAAGTCAGACTTTCAAGCTCAAACTTAAGCCACATTCGAATTACAAGAACGCCAAATCTCTAAAATAAACTCAAGTTTTTGATTTAACAAAACAAAAAAAATATTGATTGATTTATATGCAGAGGTGGTGGGGGTTTTGGGTAGAAGGGAAATACTTATAATTGTATATGTATGTATGTAGAAATTGTTCATTGCATTTTGCCATATTACGTGGCCATTGTCTGATTTTGATTTATTTCAATCGTTCAACAATGTTGATGATGATGATTAATTGCCTTGGTGAATGTCAATTGTCGCCATATCAACTTTTATCTGTGAACACCTTATCCCTCCGCCTCACCTTTGTCTCCATCGACATGCAACCCAGCCCTTGACCAGTCATTCAGACCACACCCACATCATGGCTAATACTAAATCGTTTCCGTTCTCCATCTCTCTCTCTCTTTCTCTCATAGTAGTAAGTAGAGATGCAAGAAAAATTCTCTTTGATTAAATTAAGAATAAAAATCTTCATTTTTTTTGCAATAAAGGATTTTTATATATAAATAATGTAATTATGATTCAGTTAGCTAATAAAATTTAAAATTTATCATAATTTTTCTTCAATCAAAGGAAAATAACTAAGAGACTAAAATAACACTTATTGTTTTTACACATGCTGTAAACCCTCTTTTTTAAATACTAAACAATAATTTTTAAATACTAATTAGAACATATTACATATAACCAAAATAAATAAGCGTGACGGTTAGTTTACACTAATTCTGATGATGCCCAAGTTAGAATCTGCATTTGCAAGCTTTGCCATTCATTTTTCGCTTCATGTAGTTAGAATTCCCAACTACTTTTAGCGTTGAAGATATGGTATGGCCATTACAACTCTAGATTCTTTAGCAAAGTCTGCTGATGATAGAACTTAGTGGTTCTTGAAATGGCTATACAGACAACCTGCTCACCTTTTGTGCTGTCTATGATTAAAATCTTATAAAATAGTGAGATTTAAACCCAGTTTTTTCTAATAAAGAACATAAAAAACCGATTTGACAGTATTTGAATTTCGACTGCAATCGTTGGAAAAGAATGTTTCACTATATAGAAAATATGATGATCTCAAAATCCAACAAGACATTCAAAACGTTTCAATTGCAGTTGTTTCAAAAAATGTAAAAATTTCTTAAATTAAGTAATGATTTAAGAAGAGTAGTATCGAATTGAATTGAATTCGATCATATTAAGAATCAAATGATCTATTAGAAAAAAAGTCCATTGAATCTTATAAAGTATATTTTACTAAAGATTTGGAAAGCTTTAGAGAAATACCAAAAGTATATTGAAACTATTTTAATAAATGTAATTCAGTGTGATTTTTCATAATATATATTTTTATTTATGTACATACATACTTTTCAAAGATTTTAAAATGTTGTTTATTTTAAATTTTCAAATGTTGTTCATTTAATTACAAGTGCATAAATTTCTTGGCCTAATGTAATGGAATTTGTTGATATGATTGATAAATGATCAATCAATATGAATATCAATAAATTTGGAAATGAATTAGCATTGACCTTGGCTAAATACATTGCCGATACAAATTGTTTTCCGCCTGGTTTTTGGCATTATTGGCGAGGAGAGAGAAAGAGTGAGAGTGAGAGAGAGAGAGAGAGAGAGAGATCAAATGCATTGCATAATCTCTTTCTCTCATTGCCTGTTGACAGCTCATTTTTCACAAATCACATTCAATTGTATTTCCCCCTTTCTTCCCTCTAACAGAACTCTGTCTCTATCTCTCTCTCTTTTGCCCCTTTACCCTCTCCCTTTCGCTGTCTTTGGTGTTTTTTTTTTTTTTTTTTTTTTTTGGCGTCAGTGCCAATGACGCCAATGATGCCCGCCGAGTGACTGAGTTCAGTTCAAGTCCCAGAGAGACACACCCACCCTTTGGCCAATTACGTGTGCAGAACCCCCCTTTAACCAGACCCCCCTTTTACCCACCCCGCAGCCAACCACTTCCTTCTCTTAATGTCTTTCCCATTGTCCACCATTTAGTCTTTATATACCTAATAGCACTGTGACTAACGAGCATATTAAGATCATGAAAGAGAAAGTGAAGAGCCAATGATATATATTTGTATATAGATTCTTGTTCAACATCTGTAAAAAAGGTTCATTTGAATTGAAAAGATAGCAAAATGATTATGGAGAAGACTTCCCCATTATTTAAATCTATCAGTCTAATGACCTATCGTTATCGATGATCCATTAATTTCGATAACATGGAATATAGTTAATTCTTTGGCTTGGGTCTTTAAACTAAAATCAATTAGAGGCATCTTTCTCTCTTTAGTATAGGGTATTTCTTGGTCGGTGACTTGACTCTGATTAGCGGTGTTGTTTTCTGTTTTCTGTTTTTTTTTTCCTTTTGCTTTGTATATTTGTTTTTGTTTGTTTTGTTCCATTTCAATTAATCAAAATTCGCGCTTCCGTTTCAATTTTCTACTCTTCCCCTGCCGATCACCATACAGATATCCCCTCGACGAAACGATTCACACCCATGTTTTGGCTCGTGCTAAAGGAAGACACAAAGATATGTGGTGTTGATATGAGGGCGGGTAGGGGGGGTAGATCGGCGCCTTGCTCATAAATTGCCTAGCTTCGTTTTGTGCAAAATGCATTTTTATTCAATAAATTACAAAACCATTTTGCAATCGGGCGCCGTGTGGAAATGAAGCAAATAGTTACACTGCTTGATCGTTACCCCCTTCGATTCGTTTTGGGCGCCTCTGCACTTGGTCACTATTTATTGAAATTTACGATATGCAAAAAGTGTCCCCTCTTTACCCTTCCCCTGTCCCACCACAACAATGAAGCCTATGAAGATTTATTGTCTTCATTTGAGAAATGACCAGCATTTGCACCTCAAAAACGTTTGATGTTTACCCGCCACCCTTCAATCTCCTCCATCTTTACCACCATCATCTTTCTCTCTCTCTCTCTCTCTCTCTGTCTATCTGTCTTTTGCTTTGCATTGTGCTCGCTTTTATTTATTTGACATTAATTTAGGTTGGGTCCCTCAGTCTGTAGAACAATTTGATCGATAGATGATTGCCAATTGCCAATAGCAATTGAAATTGCAATTGCACTTTGCCTAGTGCCTGAGTGCATAAATTATGTGTTCGGCGGGGTTCATGACAGGCACTTGGCCAAATACTGAAATGACCTAGCACGATATCACGTACGCTGCCAATCAGGGTCCCCACCTCAGCCCCCAACCCCCCTTATCCCACTGACAGCGCCCCAAATAGAAGACGTAGTATGTGAATGGATATGGAAAAGCCATCGAAGCTAAAAATCGGCAGATGCCGATCGATCGGCAAAGCCAATTTCACATATATATTTATAGAATCTATAATGCTGTCTGAATCACGGCCAGAGAGAAGGCATAGGACGAATAGATGGAGAGAACTAATATTTGTCAATAAACAAAAATTTGTGCAAAAATATTTTGACAAGCTGCAAAATGCAAAAGTGATGAAAACAACAACGGAATTTGCTATGCAAAATAAATGTATGAAAACTATTGCAATCTATTGCATTTTTCCCATTAGAAATAATGAATTTTCTTCAATATTATTGAGTAAAAAAATTTAAGCAATTCTCAGAACACAAAACAAAAAATTAAATTGGCTTTCTAGAAGTGAAAACAATTCATATAGAACAAGTCCCAGGAGATGATGAACTCTGATTTCTGGGCTGTTCATCGATCAGTCAAATTAATAGGAAAAATATATGAGAAAAAATAAAACCTAAGACTAATTTCACGCACATTTGTGCACCCCTTGAGAAAAAGTTTCGAAAAGGAAAAAACTTCCCTCTGAGAATTATCAATTTCGAGAAGGAAACCAAAATAAATAAAATATCAAAGCAGCTAACATCGGCTAAGCCGAACTTTATATACCCTTCAAGTCTTTGGCAATAATATTCGCTTTCACGTTTGCTATACCCGCCCTTCTCCACCTCCTTTGCATGTGTATGTGTGTGTGCCCTGCTGATTTTGAGCAATGACGGCAGCGTTTGAGCAGAGCCGATGTATAACGAGTATAACTTGTGTTCTACTTATCCGATCTTTTTTAAATTTTGGGATATGATGTTTTACTTGCAAAACTATCTCTTTAGTGAATTTGGTAAAGATATTCCCACTCCTTCACCGATTTTTCGCATAGCACTTAATGATAAAGTGGTCCGATCCGAAAGATTTTCATACTACATCTCATCGAGATTATGAATTGCCTAAATTTAACGGAGAGACGATCAGAGCTATATCGACTCAGATTTCCATGCTGATCAAGAATATATATACTTTATAGAGTCGAAAACATCTCCTTCTAACCAGTTTTATAATATTTACTGCAAGGACATAAAAAGTTCGTTCGATTTAGTGCAATAAGTCTAACAATTTTTTTTGAATACATAAGAAATAAAAATGTAAATAAAATTCTTTTCCACTCACTCTTATAAGCTCTTACCTACATAAGAGCCTCCAATGCCCAAAATTATGCGCTTCTGATTCATACATTAAACAACAAACATTTATACGCATAATTTATCTATTTCTTAATCGTTTTTTATGAAAATATATAGATATAATACTTAAATGTCAATGTAATTATTCACATTAATTTTGCGTAGGCAAAAGTGAGCAAATATTTAAAACAAAATTGATTTAAGGAGTCTACCTACCAAAATTCTGCTCAGACTTCGAGATCTAGAGACAAAATCGCCTCGGCTTTTGATGCTGTTTTCAAAAAATTAATATTTCATCCATGATCAAGAAAATATAAACTTTATTAATATAGAACGAGAACTTTTAATTCTCCAGGTCATTAAGTAGAAATATTACAATATTCCAACCACAAATCCAGCAGACAAATATTAGAATAATAGAAACGCAGCAGTTTAGCTACAATAAATCCCATTTCAAGGACAAATTTCGAATAAATTCAAGTTAATTTAAATATTATAGGCTTTTTCAAAATGACCCATTCTATTATTCTTACACTAACTTGTCAGTGGCGAATTTAAATTTAGTAAAGTAAACAGATGTTTTAGAGAAAGAATATAATTTTAGGAGTGAAAATTATCTCCTTTCCTTTGCTAGGAGATATATCAAGGCACTTTGTAAACATTTAATGTGAATGTTTATTTTTGATAGTTTAGTTTAGTCCAGTCTTTTAGTTGCCACAAAAAAATGATTGCTTCAACTCAATGCTGCCAGTTGCTGATTGACTAACTGACATTGCAACAAAGTCATTTCAATTTCCATTGCAATTCAAATGGTCATTATCAGTCGCATCATCAGCTGAGTGAGTTTGTTTCGCCTTCATCGGCATCATGATGATCATCTTGAGCTTTATATCTTTAGTATTAAACTTTGCAGTTGATGCGTCTGAATAATAAATTCCAATAAAAAGAAAAAGAAACAAGAAAAGGAAACATGAAACAGTAGAAGAAATTGACCCATTCAGACAATTCTCAATGATCGTCCTCAGACAATCCCTTACCCTGGCGCTGGCCCTTGCCCTGTTTCAATGTTTTTGTTCGCCTCATTCAATTTGCTAATTTGTATTGTGTATCGTTTTTGTTTTCTGCCCATTCCATTCCATAACGATTGCAGCGAGTTCAGCGACTGTTGATGGGGCTGTTTAACTTCAATGAAGTTGCATTTATTACATGCGGCAAGTTGTTGGCAACATTCAACGGAATGTGTTCGTGGGCTAAGAAAATGCTCGATCATCTTCCGCGTTCCAAGAGCAGAAGCAACAGAGGCAACAGCAGCACGTGTGGTCCTCCTTCCCTGTTATTCTTAAGTTTTTCTTTCATTTTGTAATTAGCTTCAATTAATTTGCCTGCCACAATGTTTGCCGATTTTGCTGTTTATTTGTTTTTATGGCTCATAAAACAAAACGTTGCATTTGCATAATAATTGTTGTTGCTGTTGTTGCCATTGCGTGTCATATATCACACATCATCAAAAACGCATAAAAAAGAATGAAGAAAGAGGGAGAGAGAGCCAATTTGCAATGCCAGAGACCGAGAGAGATAGCCATAAAGTCGTTTAGTCTTAAGCGTTTTATGACTTTTCGTAATGTTGGACAACGTGTCGTATGAGTAATCGGACTATAATTATTATTATACGGAGTGCGTGCATGTGCGGGCGTATCGATCGAAAGGGGTGTGTGTGATGGCAAGCATAAACATTCAATTTTTATTTTGATTGAGTCTAAACACTCACATAATGACGTCCATACATGTAGGTAGACATCATTACCCACAATTCAATACGCAGCGGGAATGAGTGCGTAATTGAATTTTCACATTTTCTTCACTAATTTGAATTTCACTGCACATTAGCTGAGTCGCTTAGTTGGTAATACAATAAGAGGGAAGAGTAATTGATTTCTTCTCCTAAACTGTATTCACTTTTTCTAATCTCTATTACCATTCATTTCAACTTCTAGAGTGATTTGGTGTTTGGTGATTCTATTTATCAAACAATTGTCAAAATGCATTTCTTTTTGTTTTGTGGATCTTAAAAGAACTTTATCGATAGTTTCAATTCAAAGAGCTTGGAAAAAATTGTGCTCGAGGATAACAATAATTTTCTCAGCATTCCATAAATCGATAAAACGACTCTTAAAAATATCGATAAACATCAAGTCATATGCCTATCGTCATTTTTCCATCACTATTATGTGACTTCGGTCACTTTAAATTGTCAACGAGGGGAATTATAATATTTTCCAGATTCAATAATCGATAAGTCGACACTTCAAAATATCGATAAGCATACTACTCATCACTATTATGTGACTTCGCTCACTTTCAAGTTTGTCCATCACTCTTTCACATCCTTTTGGCATGGATATATTTTGTTTTTTTTAACAGTTAAGTTGGACAAACATTTACATTGCCAATGATTATAAAATTTGCAGATTGAAATCGGAAAAGAAATAAGAAAGTAATTTAAACTAGAGTTTTTCTCCAAAGACCCCTAATCTCGTATATTTTCTGTGTCTTGTGGTTTCATTGCCTTGATTGTGTAGAAACAGTTTTTAACATTTTGTGACTTTTTTTCAAGAGTTCGTTCAAACTGTCGTAACATCTTTGTTTACCATTAATCCATAAATCCATTTATCGCCCCGACTTAATGCATTTACATATATGGTGAAAAGTCCTTGCAGAGTATCTCTTAGTCTTTATGCTTCTTTGGCCAATAGCCAGGGGCTGCTTATCGGATAAACATACTACCCACTGACATGAAGGAGGCCTCATCATTGAAATTTCCACCGGAGGCAATGGCAATAATGGTAATAAGTGTTTATAAGGTGGGTGTCAGTTCAAAATTAGCGGCAATCAGCTGGCAACGGACATAATGCGAGCCCATTTCAAGATGATTAACACAAAAACAAAAAAAAAACAAAAAGCACATGGAAAATAAATAAAATAAAAAATAAGCAACAGAAAAAAAAACCGGCATTTCCCATTGATTAATTAACATGGTGGATAGCGGCGCAAAACTTTATGGCCTGATGGTTAATTAAACAGAGTCCAATGAGATGACCCCCCCTCAAATACCCTTTCAACTGGACAGCTGGCGACACCGCGTCTATTACTGATGAAATTCCTGATAAAAAAAAAAGCACCCATCACCACCCCTAATAGTCCGTCCTAATACAACACCCGTTTGAAATATCTCTCAATGTTAATTTTTCAATGCAATTTTCCATTGTAGTGTATATACATACATATGTATAAAAACTACTTACATACATATGTACTTTTAGTTTGGAGTATATAGTACTTTAGAACGTTTTGTTCATTGTTGATTCATGGCATGGCATTTCATTGTTCATTTTATTGTTGTATTTATTAGGTCATTCATGCGATCGATTTCATTTTCAAATGGTTTGCCTCCCTCCCTGCCAGCCAGATGATGATCGTGATGATTATGATGATGATGGCTATGATGATGTCATGCTGATCTCTGGATAAGATACCTATTCGCACTTACTTTACAATTGCCTCTATGAATGAGCAATGGGGAAAAACTTTTGCGTAAACTTTTGGTTTATCTTCAATACAATAGATAGGAATAGAACAGAATATAATGGAAAATTGTATCTAGCAGTTTATAGTTTATTGAACAAGCCATTAAATCAAAAAGGGAAAATAACTGTAAACTTAATGAGGTGGCAATTAATTGAAGCTCATAAATTTTTTAAGTTGTCAGAAATTTACGCCAAAATGATATATGTATGTATGTATGAACATATACTAAGCGAGAGGGGCGAATTGAGGGATATGGCCAATCAGGCGTGGGCATGCAATAAAAATGTGATTTCCAGAAATAATCAATTATAAATCAATTTTATTTCCAGTTAACTGTTGCCAAGGACTGAATCATTAAAATAGCAAACACTGGAATATGTTATTCATTTGCTAAAACTAACAGAGAAAGCCGGCTAAAGCAAACACCAAGGGGCCTTTTTAAAAATGTGTCCACTTTATGCCCGATTTAGATTTAGTCATTTTTGGCTTGTACCAACAATAATTAAACATAATACTCCGATCCAAGGCATTAGGAAAACGAATCAAAAACTTTTTAAATTGGATCTTTGCTTATACCATATACACTCACTGTATGTATAGTTTAATTAAATGAATTACAGTAGATGCCGGTTATAACGATACTCAAGGGGCGTCCTTTTTGCAGACGGAATTAAAGAAACACATTTTTTTTCTTTTATTTCATCGTATTTTCTTTGTTAGGGACCACAAAATTTGTAATTTTTGATTGCGTTAGAGAACGAGATTTTTTTCCATAAATCGAATTCTGCACAGCATTGCCTAAGTTATTCGTCATTTTGATCAATCACATGAATAGGCTGAAGTCAAAAAAAAGTATAAGAAGTCGAAACGAAGTAACTCTCTCGCAAATACATTAAAAATAGTTTTTGACTCTCTTTCTTATCGTTATAATGTTATAAAACCAAACGAAATATACAAAAAAAAACAACAATATAGGCAAAATATCGTAGTCACTGGCATCTGCTGAAATTCATTCATTACTTAGTTTCGTATTGGCGTATTTATTAACCACATTTGTTAAAAGAATTTCATATTTTGATTTTTTCAAGAATGGGACCACTTTATTATTAGTCCTATATGAAGAAAAATCCATGTTTTCAAACAATATGTGTGAATTTAGTTTTTCATTTTGATAGAAGAACTCTATTCAAATAAGATTGTAATTTCTTGTTTAATATATTTGAATAATTGAAACCTAAGAGTATGCTAAGCATTTATAATTTCATTCAAAAATAACGGACTCGCTTAAGTAAAAGCTGTTTTAACAGAGCACTGTAGACTGAAAGCTGTTGGTTAACAGAGTCCTAAGTTGCTACCAGTATTTTAACCCCCTGTTATGTTTTTGAATTTGCCGCAAGTTATGCTACATATAATTTTCCAGCGATTTACCATCTCTAGGAGTACTAACTGTTGGGCGGTTCTGGATTTTTTTGTTTAAATTTTCAAAGCTGGTCAAACGGTCTGTTAAATTTAGCATTTTCTCTTGCTTAAGACCTGGTCACATCATTTTTAGTTGTTGATTTTTTTTTGGTCGAGGCGGGCGAGCAGTGCGCGGTCGCGTTTTCGGTGAAAACTGAATAAAAAAAATACGTTAAGCCCAATCAATTTTAAATTTGTTATTTATCAGATAAAGTAAATAGCGTTAACAATAAAACAAATACTCAACTCAACATGATATAAATTACAAGAAATCACAATGTTGAGTGCGGCTTAAAGGCGGTTTTCGTTTTTGATTGTTCTTTTTTTTTTTTTGGTTGTTTTTGTAAAAAAGTTAAGCTGAATCGGTGCAACAACAACAACAGCCAACAAAAGAATATTCCATTTGTTGGTCAAAAGTTTTGTGTGTGTGTAAGAGTGCTTGTTTTATTTTTTTAACGTGTGTTTTATTTTCGGGAGTGGGAGTGCATCTGTATATGTATATGTGTGTGTGTGTGCCACAATTTTGCTGGAGTTGTAAATAAAAATACAAAAATAAAACGCACACACACAATCTATATGCATGTATCTATATATAAAAGACACAGATTTATATACACATGTATATGCATACATAAAGTTTTTCTGGTTTTGGAATAATAATAATAAAACAACAACAAAAAGCAGAGAAAAAATACAAAAAATAAAAACCAATATGCGGCCGGCCTTCATGGCAGAATATTAACCCAGAGCCGAGCATCGACGTCGCTGCTTCTGCCTCGTCTGTTGCCCGCTACCGCTGTCGCTGCTGCTGCTCTCTCAGCTGTTTGAGGCCAAAAACAATAAATGGAGATAAATCAGTTATAGTTAAGCCAACAAAATTAACGAATGAACACAGAAAAAAACCAAATAAAAAGGCAAAAAAAAGTATATCGTGAAACGGAATCGATGCCAAAGCTAACAAATAACAAAAAAAAAACAACAACTCGTTGTTGTATTTGTTTTTAATCAGTTTTGTCTTTCATTTAAACAATAAATAAAACAGCAAAATCAATATTCAAATTAGACAGCAGCAACACTCAACGACAACAACAACAACAAAACGTCATCAATTCGATAAGTTTGGACGATAACCATTAAGAGAGAGAGAGAGTGACACCAAAGGATAGCGGGAGAGTGTGAGAGAGCAGCATCCACCCACAGCTAGATACATACTAGCCCTTTGCACCCCTCACACATATATACATACACACACATACACACGGACCTGCTCATCATCATCGTCATCAACGGTTGTTGTCATCGTCAACAGGATGGGACGTCGCACATATCTAAATCGATCCTATGCCATATCCTATCCCAGTCGCATTGAGGGCTGGCTGGATGTTTGCGGTGAGTACCCCACAAGCCCCTCCCCCGACAAATAAAAATTAACTTAGCTTTGGGAACGAGACAGAGAGAGCGAGAGAAACAGAGCGTTTGATGATGGATACCGGATGCAGCTTCTTTGCCCATCTCTCATATGTCTGTCTTTCCTCTTCTCTCCTGTCTCGCTTTGCGTTACTGCCCACCTGTTCAAACTGTTCTGATATGGGAAAATTATTTTAGTTTTTCCTCTTCTTCGTCTTTGTCATCTCGGACTTCTTCTTCTTGTTTTTCAGCAAGAACATAAAGTGTAGTGTAAAGGGACAGCAGGTTCATGCCTATTTAACCGTTATCTTGCTACTTTTGCTTCTTCCTCTTTTTTTTTTGTTTTAGCATTAGCATTTTTACCTGTAGCTCATTTATTTGTTTGTTGCTGTTTGAGTTGTGAGTGGTTGATGGCCCGGCAAGGTAAAACCTAAATGCAAATACAAATAGAAACGGACACGCAGACACATGAAACGTACGTACATACATACATATATCTACACACACACGCGGCTAAAAATGAACCCTCAGCAAGGCTCGTGTACCCCACAAAAATGCAAAGAACTTAGTTTTGTATAGGCAAAATGAAGCAAGTGAAACAGACAATTTTGTGACCTGTATGTAGATAGTTATTTCTTGTTGGAGTGGGGAGGGAAGGAAGGTGAGGGCATGCCGATAAGTGGGACAGAACAATAAACGAAAAGGCTAACCAAGGCAAATGGCCTAGCCACTTCTTCTTCTTCCGTTCTTCCTCACCATCTCTCTCTCCTGGACTTTGCAGAGACTTATTACCCATATTTGTATTTTGTTTTGTGCGCGGTTTTTTGTTGTTTTGTTACGGTTTAAGAAGGAAGGTGTGTTTAGTGTATTGAAAGGTTTGTCTCTCCCTCTCATATATGTATATATATGTGTGTATGTGTGTGTGTGTCAAGGTCATTTATGACATTTGAAAGCAGCCTTTTGTGTTGCCCACACACACACACACGGCACATCCGATACGCACACTCACACAGGTTCGATACATGTTTGACATCATTTCCCTGTCATGTTTTTTCGTGCTGTATTCTTACCCCCCTCCACACCGACCACCTGCCCTTGCCATCGTCTTTGTTTTCTTTTCTTGGCTTTTGCATGTCACTTGGCCATGTTTAAATGTCGTTTTGGCGTGTTGTCTTTGGTTTTTAATACCCTTTACACAACAAAGTCAAAAGGGTAGCGGATTTACTGTGCATTATGTCTTAATACAATTTAATGATCGATCAATGAAACCAAAAATATCATTTTGAGGTTATACCTAATGAAGTGTAAATAAGGTTATGTATGTTGTATGTATGTACATATGTATGTATGTTAAGTATTGGTAAGATTTGGTTAAATTGTTAAAGTCCCCTTTTCTATCTGCTGTCGATCACAAGGTATTCCCCAGTCGACAATCGAATTTTTAACGCTTAACGTTTTTTTTGTCGTTCTGGGTTTAGAAATTGTTCGTTATGAGGTCACAAAAAGCGTTAAAAGGAAGACAGACAGACAGTGAGTGAGCGAACGAATGTGGCAGAGGAAGAGATAGAGAGAGAGAGATAATAACAACAACAAAACTGAAGAAGAGAAATCGTTTGGCATAGTTTTTATAAGTCACTTTGCCCGCTGTCGCATCACCTGTCCGTCTTTTGGAACGGTCGATCGGTCCCTCGATCGTTTTTGGGTTTTTTTTTTGGGCCGCCGCAGATGCAGTTAAAGTTCGTTCACATTTGATTATGTTGTTTTTGGCAAAACAAAAGGAAAATTTCTTCAATTGGGATCTACTAGAAAGTGAAGGGGAATCTCCCTCTCTGTCTCTCTCTCTCTCTGAGAAGGAGCCTAGATATATACATACATACGTTGTAAGGGGGAGGGAGGAAAACATGCAGCGTAAAGGAGGGTGGGGGAGTGTGGTGGCTAGGGGGGATTCACAATTTTCTATTTTCAAGTATTGACTGGCTGCCGGTTCGTCGTTGTCGTCATAAATGTTGCTCAACAACTTTCTATGAAAAAATTCACTTTTTCCTCACCATGTTGTGTGTGTGTGTTAGAGTGTGTGTTGTTGTTATTGGTTTGGGTTTTTTCTTATATTTTTTGGGACTTGTTCCGTGCCCAAGCTGAAGCCGGGTTTTAGCAAATCGAATCTCCAGTAGATTAACACCAAAAAAAAACACAACAAAAAAAGGAAACTTAGTGTAAGTCATAAAATTAAAAGTTGAGCGGAATAGAAAAAGTGATTAGTCCACACTCTCTGCATTACCATAACGACTAAAATATACTCTACCATTTAGTTCAAACAAATGCAAAAAAACTCTTTAACTTTCTAGATTAGAGGCAAAACTCTGATAGATAAACTTGTCGATGAAACTTACATATATATCTACATATCTATGTAAATATGTATGTTAGATGCTTAATAGAAACTTTGTACCCTAGGGTAGAGGGTAACGAAAAAAAAACACCCAAACCCGTTTGACTACACCTGAAATTGCAACAACAACAACGACAAGAAACAAACAAACAAACAACATTGTGGAAGACCAGGTCCAGGTCTCGGCTTAGTGATTGAATAATTGTCATCAGCAAATAATACACATAAAGAGTAAAAGAAAAAATTTTGTACCGCAAATAAACCAAATGATTTTCAAGACAACAACTTAGAGTTACCCTATACATGTATGACCAATATACAAAATATCAATATAACTGTAATTGATGCAAATAATCATTATAATTAGTTTAAAGAACTTATGTAAAATCAAAGTATAAATATATACAAAATAATCAAAATTCAATGGTCTCAGCAAAAAATTAATTTCGAATGAGCCTGAGTACATACATATACCGCATTTATTACAGGGTACACAAAACACACTTGTTAATTATATTTGTCAATTGGTGGAATGAGAAAATGAATTCATCTCAAACCAAAGGAAAAAATCTTGACAAAAGCCGCCAATTTAGGCTAAATGCGTGCATATCAATACAAATAGCAAATAAGTATTACATAATACTAGTGGAAACAACTTTTACACAATAAAGAATTGATTAAACAAGATTTTTTTTTTGTTTTTGGCTGTGAGAAGAGAAAGGTAACAAAGAAGAATTATACATTTTGTGTGGTTTGATAAATATGCGTAACTAATAGAAGGCTATATGAATACATTCAAAATTGTCGTTTATTCGAAGTACTCGTCAATAAATACTCATATTCGAATAACAAAAATGAGTTGGTTGTATGTTTAGAAATTTTAAACAATTGAAAGCTTATCAAGGAATCTGTGTAACCGAATAAATGAATTATTACTTTTATAGATCAACGAATAAAAAGTATGAATTATACGAAATTTTTAAGGAACTTTGACTATTCATAGTATTTCTAAAGTATCGGTATATTGAATCTATCTACTAGCACAAACTACGCTCGAGGGATAGATGTTACATATGTTAATTTTTGAATATTTTATTCGGACTATAATATTCTTTTATTGTAAGCCCAAATTTGATACCGGCTTACAATGAAATGAGTAAAATGTTAAGGACTATATGTAATAAAATTATACAATTTTAAGGGTCATTTGGTTTTTTGAGTATACTCACAACAATTTGAGAAATTTTTAATAGTTGTTGCTTAATTCGGTACTCTATGTTTTATTTGAGTATACTTATTGAGTATTGAGTTCATTTAAACATTGAACAAATGAATGAATTCGAGTACTTTACTTGTATTTATTATTATTTATTTACTTGTATTTATTCAATACTTTTCAGTTTTTAGCCTCTTTTATACTGTCTTTAATATAATAATCTGAATGATTTTATATGTAGTATGTGTTTCTTTAAACATTCATTCAAAAAAGTTTAATTTATTTAAGATCTCATCAGAGCCCCCTTTTTGGTAATTTTCTCAAACGCTACTGACTCCAAATGTGTGAAACAACAATAGGAACCAAAAAGAAAGAAATATATTTATATATATGGATATAAATATATAGGTATATATATATATATATTTGTATGTATGCGCATAGTATTTGTCTATAAATGAATTGACAAATCAAATGTGGCCATTGGGTTGTGTTCGTGTTGTGTGTTGGGTTGGGTTTTAGCTATTACATGATGAGAAAATCCCTGTTATGCTATAAATTCTGCATTGTCTGGTCTCGACCATTGATTCCTACACCCCTGGGTCTTTCTCATTCTCTCTCTCTCTCTCTCAAAGAGTACATTAACTTTGGCAAGATGTTTGCATTGAAACTGTCTTTTTACTTCGTATAAGATATTGAATTAGCTCTGATTAGTGTGAGGCTTGAATCGGCTGAACTAAAATCTAAAATTCAAATGATCTTAATCTTAGCTAACTCTCCATTTGCTATAAAAAAAACAACTCTTGTGTGTATGTGTGTGTCTGTTGTTTGTTTGCTGTTTTCTTGGATTCTTTTCAATTTGAACATTTCGCATTTTTCCCATAAACCTAATTAAATGCGTTTTGCTTTTTATGTTTACATAACTTCTGCGCCTGTGTGTATGTGTGAGAGTGTTGGCGTGTTTGTTTTATGCATTTGGATCAACAATATAATATATATATATGCATGTATGTATATGAATATGCATAATTACATACATATATATTAATGAGGGCTGGCCTAAAAGTTTTCAAAGGAAACTCCGACAAATGTAAATTTTCCTAAGAATTCTAATTTTATTCATAAGTTTCCTGAATCTACACATGGAAAATGTATGCAAAAAAACATCGAGTTCGGGCTGTATTTAACTATCAATCAGATGGATTAAAAAATTGTGATCTTACCTTTTTCTTTTACTATTCATTAATATTGAGAAAATTCCATCGATCTAATTCACGACTGATGGAAATCCATTGATAGCATTACCATACCTTGATAACTTTTCACTTAGCCCTCGTACCCTTGCCCTTTTTTCGCCCTCTTCCACAACTCCCGCCACCATTCGAGAGAGACAAATGCAACATGTCGTTGCTATTGTTGTCATTGTACGCCCACAACAGAGAAGTCTTTAAAGATGAAGAAAGGAGTGGGGAGGAGGGGGAAGAGACAGCTGTCTACCATGCGGAAGCACAAAAAAAAAACGCTCACCCACCAATTGGGAGTGTAAGTGAGTGTGTGTGTGTGTGTGTGTGTGGCTGAGTGTAAAATGAGGCTGACTAGGCCAGAGTGAATGCTGGAGCGGAACGGAGAGGAGTGGAGAATGGTGGGGGGTAGAGAGAGGAGAAATAGTGGCACTGACTGGTCTATAGGGGCTGGAACTTGAACTGGAGCCGGCGCCTGACGCGACACGAAACAAAACACACATTTCTTTTTTTTTTTGTTTTGTTTTTGTGGTTTGTCGGCGACACAAGAAGTGGAAGGAAGAGGAAGAGAGAGAGGGAGGGATATGAGACGGAGCATGGATGGAGGAGTAGTGAAAGAAACAGCTTAGCCAACAGAACCAGACGTTGATCTTTCCCACCCCAAAATTCACATTCATTCTGCTATTCTGCTATAAAACCACACTTCACCCAGAGCAACATCAACACCAACACCAACACCCACACACACACACACACATTTATATGACGCATAGCATAAATTATTTTAAATTACTTTTAATTGGCAATGTCGTATCTCTCTGTCTCTGTTTTCCTTATCTTTGTGTTTTTGGGGCTGCTCTTTAACATTTTTATAATTTAATTTTCAAGTCCACACACACACACAAAAAAAAGAGAAAGAAACCGTTAACAATTAACGGAAATTGCATGAAATTGTTACAAAATCATAAAATGTTCTTTAAAAGAAAGTAAGAAAGACCAGTTCATCTCCTCATTAGGGATAAAGGATTGTAAAGGTAATAAAGTAGTGAGCAGAGACATTTTAGCGGATTGAGAGAGGATCCGCCATTGTTCTCAATCAGTCAATTTTCGCAGATAAAAACCAAACGGTTGTCCCCGTATATCTTTAATCCAATACTAAAAATCTCCAACACCCATGCTTCAAAATTTTCCGAACACGACTCAACATGGTGCAGCACGAAATTTGTCACTTGGTTTTTATACCTTTGCAAAAAGGGTATATGTATTAATTTTGGTCAGAAGTGCGCAACGCATAGAACGAAGTATCTCCGATCATACATATAATATATATTCTTGATCAGCACGACGAGACGAGTTCCTATAGCCATGTCCGTCCGTCCGTCTATATCGACGCGAACTCCTCCTAGACCATAAGAGCTACATAGTTGAAATTTCACATGTAGGCTTGTATATACTGCACAGTTTGTATACTTCGGGTTAAGCCGGATCGGACCACTATATCGTATAGCTCCTATACAAACGGCAAAGTCACGAACAGTGACTTTTTGCAATAATATCCTTATTTTTTGATCTCCTGTCGTGAAATTTAATATTGGTGAGTCTATTATACTTATGAACAACTGTGCCAAGTTTGATCGAGATCGGATGACTATATCATATTGATCCCATAGGAACGATTGGTCGAAAACAGTGACTTTTATCAATAACTTGGTTAGTTTTCACGCAATTGACATAAAAGTTAATATTTATCACTTTAATATACTTATCAATGACTGTGCCAATTTTATAGAAGATCGGGTTACTAAATCATATAGCTCCCATAGAAACGATCGGTGAGTTAGTGACTCCTGTTGTATTTTTTACTACAATTAAAGTTAAAGAAATTTGGTATGTATAAAGTTGCAAGGGTATACAAACTTCGGCACGGTCGAAGTTAGCCCCGGCTCTCTGGTTTTATTTTACAGTTTTTAACATTTTATTATATTTCTACATTTTCGCGTTACTTTTTTATATTTATAACATAATAATTATTACTGTTCACTCATTTTTATATAAAAATAGTAATTTGTATAGGTTTGAGCTGGAAAGTCGAGATAACGACGTTCATTTAAAATGTCTTTAGAGGTGGACAAAAATCTGATCACTCGAATAAGTTTGCTGGTATACTTAATATCTTTCTGGCTAGTTTCTAAAGACCTTTTTCTTGGATTTCATATTGAATGCTGTGTCAGATATGTGGGAGATATTTTAGTAAATTTAATTGCGATTTTGAGTCAAACAGCGCTTATCACGACGTGATACGAAGAATTCCCAGCCCACGCCCATCTCTAGTGTAAAGTGTATCAGCTTAGAAGTCTCCAATCCTTACTCGGACTCTAAATATAAAATAGCGACATACTTCTCTGACACTTTTTGTGTATCTAAATGTTTTTAAAATGTGAAATATGTATGTAAAAAGTTTACAACTTCTATTATAATTATTAGAGCATTATCCTGAATGTTTTGAGTTGAATTACCATACTGTGCGTATACGTTATTATGTATACGTTAACGAAATGATAAAAGACTCAAAGTAGCAAACCGTCACTGAAAATGCCTGCTTTAATTCTAATTTCGATATACTGCAGCCTTAAAATTTTGTCTGTAAATTTAAATGCATAATAAATCAAATAAAAAACGAAACAAAAAAAATACAGACGAAATTCGCATACAAACAAATGTCTGTCTATTTCTGATCAGTTGAGTTCAAAGAACTTTCATGTATTGCTCCGCGTCGATGGCTTCCTGCAGTTCAAAATGTCAATTAGAAAATTTAGAAATTTCAATTCATCAAAACAGAAAAATAATTAGAAAACTTAATCAAGTTAATCACTTGAATGTATTGATGCTTATTTTTTCTTTCTGTTCAATGTTTTAGGGTTATTTTATTTTGTTAATGAACTGTTGAATGCATGTCGAATGAAATGAAATAATTATTCTAATCGATTGGTCTTTCTCTTATGTCATTCATACTTATTATTAAATGAAGCCAGATGAAATGGAATGTCAAGTGTTTGAATGAATGATAAGACGACCCCATGAACAACCGAAAAAGCAAAACGAATTATTAAGAATTTTTCTGAATGTAAAAATTATTTTTTTAATTCCCCATTCTTCGGCTCTTGCTGCTCTTCCTTTATCTCTCTCTGTCTCTTTCTCAGTCTATCTCTTCTTATTCATGGTTATGTGGCTGGCATTGGTTTTTGTGTGATGAAAAGATATCTTATCATTTTTATTATTTTTTCTTGTTCTCAATGAGATAATTATGAAAAATTATTGACATTGTTTTGTCGTAAATATGTACATATATACAGAATGTATATTTACTTGTATTCATATATATTCTTGATAAATTCAAAGTGATGGGAATAATGAGAACTTCTGGAACTTGAGATCATATTTATGTGCGATAAGCTACTGTTGTACCTGTTAGTTTGGATTATACACACACACACACACATGTCTACTTAGATTCTTCCAAAGTCTTTACCTAAGCAAAAAAAGAAAAGAAAAGAAAAACCGCTGACCAAGTGCATTGAACCCGAGAACTTCAAAGCGAGAAATTCTTATGCAAAAAAAAAAAAAAAAAAAATAAAACTGAAAATGAAAGAAAGAAAAAGAGAGAGAGAAAATGTGAAAAATAAAGTAAAAGAAGAAAATGAGCAAACGTTTCAAAAAGATCTGCACATCATATTAACAACTCAACGACTATCCAATACTCTACATCAAGTTAAATACTCTGCAAGTCCAGGCAAATTGAGATGGCAAAAGATATTGGCCCGATTGTTAAATATCCGTAGATTTTCCAAATGCCTATTCAAATTATAAGCCAATTGTTAGTTAGGGTATACAAATTAAATGCAAACTTGCTAAGCAACGTTATGCGATTCGGCTATGGCGATGATGATGACGTCGTCGTCATGGTTGTTGTTCCCGTTGTTGTTGTTGCTGTTGCTGTTGCTGCTGCTGCTGCTGCTGCTGTTGTTGTTAGTTAGTTGCCTCTTACAATTACTTACAATATTTATGTTAAATGTTAAATGGGCAGTCGACGGCGCCGTCGACTCGAAAAATTGTGTACCTACTTATGTATTTACACATACATGAAAAATGTATGTATGTATGTATCTAAAAGACCTACAAACAATTTAAGTGCCTTAGATAGAAATACATAATCATCATTACAGTTGGTTTTTATTTTTTTTCTTTGGTTATTGCTGCTTGTTGTAATGTGCATTAGTTTTTGCTATTATCTCAGCAAAATATCCATCAATTGAGATTTAAAGCAAGTCTGCGAGTGAGTGAATAGTATTTTCCACAATTAGTACCTTTTATTAGGTCAAACAGAGTGCTTTTAATTATAAAAGCAAAGTCCATAAATCTGATGGGCTGCCTAATTGAGTGGCATGCCTTAACCGTATTAACGGTTTGCAATAGTTCTTAAGGAGTCCTTTTCCTCACCGCTTAAAGCAAATCCAAGAAGTTTCAAATCGGATAATTCAATGCTATGAAATGCTATGTTTTAGATTCATTTTCCACCAACACATATAAGTAAATACAACTACAACATCTTTTAAAAAAAACCTTAAAGTTTTTAAATCTGTTAAGGCAGAAGATGCTTGAGGCATGTACACACAATTATTTGACCTTAAATTCTGATTTCATGCAATTTTTATTTAACGTTAGTGATGTTCCGTAAAGTTTGTAGAAATTCCCTAACGGTTTTTGTAGTGAATTTTGAAGGAAAGCTCCAAATTTGGACTCGGCAGAAAAAAACCACATTAAACAAATTTTTTAAATTAACCCTATACATTTGATCCCTAAGAAAAAGTTGTAGGTCTAGCAAAACCAAGATAAATTGTAGACCTCAAATTTTAATCCAATTTGAAGTAAATTGAAAAATGAAATTTGTTTGGCATCATTTTCAATGCTTCAACTTCCCCTTATTTCCTGAAAAGAAGTCTGCACAGTTCAGAGTGATTGGTAAATAAATTATTGAGTTGTAAAAATTAATTTTTTTTTTTTCAAAAAAATGCGCTTAGAGTTTGAATTTAATATATTTGTACATCGTATGGTATATAAAAAAATCATCTTTAAATCAAAATTTCAACCAACATAGACCCAATTTAAGATATTATATAAAGTGTTAATAATAAAAACAAAGCTCGCTTAACGATGATCCCTGTTTTAACAGTTTGGCTTATTTGACATCGTAAATTTTGGTAGATACTTTTAAAAGATAGATTAATTAAACGATTGAAGTAAGGAATAATATAAATTTTAAGTAAAGTTCAATAAGTACATACACAGATAACCTCTTAAATGGATGAAGTACAACATAATCTAAGAAAAATATATTCGTTGTTGTTGTTGTTGGTAGTGCTGCAATTTTGTGGCTTTTGTTGTATTGTGTTATCTCATGCTATTAAATGAAGACAGAGATAGAGTTAGAAAGAGAAAAAGCATGTCTGACATGTGACGAACGAAATGAGATGTTTGAGAACCTTTCCGTTGGCATTGCTTGCACGCAACACACTGAGATTGGATTGAATCAATCATCAACAACAATAACAACATAAGTAAGTAAGGTGGGTGTTGGGTGTTGGACGGGTAGAGAGTTGGTATGGATGGGCAGTTAGTTCAACTTGGCTAACCATTGCCATTATTATTATTATTATTATTATTGTTGTTGTTAGTGCTGCTGCTGCTGCTGAATGCATACAATTTTCACATTAGAAATAAAATTGCACCAGAGAGAACCAAACAAGACCCAGACACAGCCACAGCCTGAGATGCCGTCAGTCATTCAGTTCACTCAGCCAGTGAGTCTTCTACTTAGTTGCAAGATACATTTATAATTTCCTTTCTTCATTTGTGCACGCAGCGGCATTAGCAGCAGCGACCCAAAAACAAAATTCTCATATACATACATACATAAATATGCATATTTTTAGCTAGCTTATACGAATCTATGTAAATGGTTCTAAATCTAGATTTTGATTATCGAAACATTGTCGTAGAAGCATGCTATTTAATTGTGATAGGGCGTTGGGTCTTATCCCGGAAATTAAACTGATCTTAGGTACTCTAAAAGCATATGAAGACAATGTAGAATATATAAAAATTCTTTAACGAAAGGTTTGTAAAAAAACATTGGATACATTTTTATACCATACACCCATAGGGTGAAATGGTATATTAAAGTCGCCAAAATGTATGTAACAGGCAGAAGGAAGCTTTTCCGACCCCATAAAGTATATATATTCTTGATCAGCATCAACAGTCGAGACGATCTAGCCATGTCCGTCCGTCCGTCCGTATGAACACCTAGATCTCGGAGACTATAAGAGCTAGTGTCTCCAAATTTGGTATGTAGTCTCGTAGTAGGTACAATTATCGAATTAGTTGCAAATTTTTGCTACGCCCCCTACCGCCCCCACAAATTAAATAAAACCGATTATCTCAAAAACTATTCTACCTAGAGACACCATAGTTGGTATGTATATTTGCTTTATGTGTAAAGATTTTGGCTCCCGTAATTTGGAAAAACTCGATTATCTCCCGTAATTTTCTACCTTGTGCAATAAAATTTAGTATCCAGCAAAACACCAAATTTGATCAAAATCGGAATAAAAATAGCCAAGTTATGCATATAAACGTTTTTCCATATGGCCGGAGTTGGCCGTTGGCTGGTGGGGGCGCTAGGGTGCTCGTATGCTTGAGTGAGCGATATACTAAGATATACTTGTAAAAACCATGTGAACAGAATTTTTTAAAAATACGAATTCGTTTTACTTGTATATGGTATACCTAAATCGGCGTGACGACTTACTCACTTCATTTATATTAATAATCGTAAAAAATAATTCTTGACTAAAACTTGGCCCCTAAAGTACGCAATATTTAAATCTTTCTAAAACGTCATTTTTCATATTAGACGCATTAAATGTTTGTGAAAAAGTTGATTGGAGTAGAAGTAAGTAGTAATGTTTAATTAAATGTTCATAAAAGAAGTTACTTCACTGCATATTGCATACTTATGGGGGCCGATTTCTTCTCTTCGCTTCTATTAAAATTAATGAAATTGAGATTAAGCAATATTCACTATTCTTTTGAATCCAAGTTCCAAAATTATTGATCAAGATCAGATAAGTATAACGTATAGATAGGTAGCATAGCTTAAAAAAGTAAACAGCAAACCTACCCAAGAATTGATACCAGAAAATGTATTTTTTTTATTAATACCCCAAGAATTATGCAATAAATTTACATTTTGTTCAAGAATATTTTGAATGCTGACTAAAAGTAGGCAATATTTTTAGATTAAAAACATTTTTATTGTGCGACTCTAAGGCGAAATTTGTTATACTAATTTGAACGTATATTTCGGCTCTTTTTACTTTTATAGAAACGGAAGGCGAACTGACACGTTTAATTAAAACATTACCATGGGGCCCACTTTATTGTGTCCTTCAGCAGGATGATCAAACATTTACAGCCTATTGCAGTGAGGAGATATCGGTAAGTGATGCTTACTTTTCTTTATGTACAAATGTACGTATAAACTGATGTAATTATCCACTGCTAATTGTAACTGTAACAACAACTTAATCACTTATCTCGTCTGCATATTTGTGTATCTCTTCATCTATTTTCTTATACACTTGCACAAACAAACAAAAAAATACCAATCCATAACAATCTGCTACTAACCTGTGTAGATATTCCCGGCTACACCTAAAAAAGAGGTGGGTAACCAGAGGCTTTAGTATATACATACATACATATATATAACTTTGAGTGTACCTCAAAAATTAAATAAAACTATAATAAAATTAATCCAAAATATGTTTTTAACTGTCTCATTAGCTGGGCGATGTTTGCTATGAGGATATACCACGCGTTCGTCTCGATCGTGTACGTCGTCCGGCCAAAGCTCTCTGGGATGGTCCGCCTACCCTGGCTGAGGAGAATGAAGATTCCGATGGCGGCGGCGGTGGTGGCTTCAGTGGAATGAGCGGCATCAATGATATTGTTCTAAATACAACACTCTACAATGATCTAGGTAAGCTTAATACTTACTTGTTTATTTAACTATTTAGAAATCTTTGAGAAGGTTTTACCCTCACTCCCTTTTCAAAATTAGTTGGCTTACTTTTGTTATGCAATTCTTTCGATTCATACATCAACATCAACCATCAACGAGTTGGCAATTCGAGTTCACTTCAGAGTTCGTGCGGTCAAGCGGCGCTTAAATTGAGACAGACAGAGAGAGAAAGAGACAGACAGACAGCGACAGTGCTCATCACGGTAATTGCAGTTGCCGCTCTTCTTCTTTATGTTGTTGTTATTATTATTTTGTAGGTTTGTAACACTTTTCGATCATATCACAAAAACAAACCAACATGCATCGGCTCATGGATTGATCCATGGGGGGGTTTCAATGGCGGGGGCTCTGGACACCCCTCAAAATGTCGATCCCTCAAAAAATTTTCGACTTCTTTGCCCTCGACTTAAAGTGATCGTATAAATTTTAAATGCTTCATTTTTTGATAGGACACCCTCTGAAAATATTTTCTAGCTCTGTCCATGCGTAGAGTGAATCGTCCGCTCATTCACTCCACAGTTTGAGTTCAGTTCAGTTTAGTTCAGGAAAGGAAAAATTTGTATCGTATCGTTGTTCGTCACGCATGCCAAAACATTCGGCACAATAGCAGGCAGGCACTGGTCGGTCGATGGGTGAATGAGTGGTTGAGTGGGTGGGTGGATGGGTTTGTTCGCCGGTGGTGTTGGTGGAATTAGCAGACTTCTTTCTTACCTGAAAGTATGAAAATAAAAATTTTGAATACCTTTAAGTTTATTTATTCCTTCTTCATCTTATAGGTTATTAATTCTAGTTTTATTAATTTTCTAATTCTGGCTCAAACGATCCCTACTATGATCAGGGTCCCTAACTATCTCAGTGTCTAATTGGAATCAGCAATTAATAATATCTACTTTTTCAATTAGTGATCAACCTAATTTCACTTTGGTAAGGGTATCGAAAATTCGATCTCTGGCTTGTCTCTGGTTTTGAATTTAAAGTTAGAAACTGTTCTACCACTTTTGTTTCACTTTCCAAAACGTTTCATCAATGAAAACTGCAGCCAGGTGAGCGAGCACTCCAGAGAGAGAGAGACATTGTTTACGTTTCAGGGTGGGAGATTCGGAGGGGATAACGCCATCAAGAGCAAGAGAGACTTGCAACCAGCTGACACAATGCTGCTGAGTGACCTTTTGACGCAGAGTTTGCGCTTCGTTTCCGTTTCGTTTCGTTTCACGCCACCGTTTTTTTTTTTTTCTTTTCCATTTTCTTTTTATTGCTGTCTTTTTGGGGCTGCTGAGAGACACTTGGGGAAACGAAGACAGAGACAGAGACACTCTGCTGCTGCTACTGCTGCTGCTGACGATGGCGCTGCTGTCTGTGCCTTTTCGTGTTTCATTTTCAGTCTACTTTAAGCTTCCGGCGCAGGCGGTTCGTCGTCTGCTGTGGTGCGTTTCGTTGTCGGTAAACAAATCAACAACAACAAAAAGAGAAAAAAAATTATGGAAAATAAAATTGGCAACAATTTCCATTTTCCACGTTCATTTCTACGTTCCTATGTTCGCTAAAAACGTTCGTTCGTTCGTTCACAGCTGAGTGGCTAACTGGCTAAGCCTTTGCAGTTTTTTTTTCGTCTGTTGTTGTTGTGTTTTTTGGGAGTTTTCTTTAAGTTTTCTCAAACAAATTTTTGTTGTTTTTTTTTGTATTTTGTTCTTGTATTATTTTTTTTTTTTGTGTGAGAAAATCAAGTATACGTATAAATGGAAAACTATGCGTTGCGAATTTGAAAATGATTCTAAAAATAGATGCAAACAAAAACAAATTCTGTGTCTCTGTGTCTGTGTTTGTGTGTGTGTGAAAATGAAAAACGCGCCTCAATGAGAACGCACAAAAACGAAAAACTACATACCAAAAACCCCAAAACAGAACCCCTGCTTCCCCCTCTCAACTCGCCCCACAAACGCCGCCGACATCAGCTCATCATCTGACTATAAATTTAGCAAAAATCAGAAAAACTAGCCAAAAGCAACGCCCACCAAAGCGACGCACTAGAATTTAAATAAAGCACTAAAACTGAATACAATATACTAAATAGCTAAATACAACAAACAAATTGAATTGAGGCTTATATTAGGAAACCAAGTTTCTAGATACCCTAGAATATTTATCTAAGAAGCAATGCAAAATTGTCGACTTTCACAAACGTTTTTTGTATTTCAAACGATCTCTAAATATTTTCTGGCTTAAATAATGCGGAAGATATTTTGTATTAACCGTGGGAAAACAATTCTTATATACTTACATCCAAACATATATACATACTATAGTTTTTGCTATGCAGATTGACTTGCTGACATTCTTTATATACCTACCTATATAGTATTTCTTGTGGCCTCATCTTGATAGGGTCAGGGGGAGCCGCGGCAGAGGTATGACAAAAAAAAGTAAACTAAATTAGGGAAATAAGTGCTTGACACCGTTTTGTTTTATGTTGGTGGTGGTGCATAGCAAGAAAAGAGACACCGGAAAGCCGTTTACGGCCATAATCGTATCCGGATTAGCCGTCAACAAATGACGACAAACATACCAAGTGTGTGTGTGTGTGTGGGTCAGACAGAAGGGAGTATGTGGTCAGAAGGAAGTCAAGAGGCATGACATACATATTTATATACAACGGTATAGGTACACTTTGTATATACATATATATATTTGTGTGTATGTGTATTTAAATCAAAGATTTTAAGCCCGGCTTACTGTAAACTGGCTTCCGTTTTTCTTTTGTTGTTGTTTTTCAACACAACAACAACAAAATGGAAAGAAACTAAAAACAAAACTAAACAACGCCAAACAGAACAAAAAAAAAAAAAAAAAAAAAAGAAAAGAAAAACCAGCCGCCAATTGACACCAATTAAATAATTTGATGCACATGACCCACATTTTATTTATATTTACATTAAATGAGTGTGCAGCAGCAACAACAACAACAACAACAACAGTAACAACAATCAACAGTTTGGTGAAAATGCTAAAAATATTAATACAAACATTAAGTATAAGGCAAAAAACAAGAAAAGAAACTGCCGATTGTTAATACAAAAATCTGTTTAAAATTTGTCTTGAGGACTTACTGACTGATAATTTTTTTTTGTTTTTTGTAACTCGAGTGAATCAAGTCAGAAGCCAACACAACTAGTTTGAAGCCAACTTTATTTGTAGATGCAAAACATCTGATGGCAAAAGCTGTTTTTTAGTCAAAGTAATTTAATATACATATCAATTGCTTGCAAATTATTATCATTTGCGAATGTAAAGAAGAAAAAAAAAAAAGTAATTTAGTTCGATTTCTCCATCTCTCTTTCTCTATATATGTAGATAGTTTCAATATGATTTGCATATGTATACCATAATGAGTTGCCTCTCCATTTTTAGTCTATGTAGGCTCAGTTCAGTTTCGATCGTTAATATTGTTAGAGTTCATGGCAACAGCAACAATAAATAAATAGGTACTAAAAAAGAAGGCCTTTGCCAGTTTTAAACAATGAGACGTTTTTGTTGTACATGTCACATTATGAGATTGTTGTTGTTGTTGCTGTTGTTGTTTTTTTTTCTTTTTTTTTTTTGAGTTATTATGGAACAACAAAGATACACATCTCATTGTTGCGGGTGAAATTGACTGCTAACAACTAACTTAATTAGATCCAACGACTTGTAAATACTCTATATTAATTGGGCTTTTATCCGTTCTATAGGCTATGCCATAAGCCAAGCTTATACCACAAGAGTGAGAGAGAATTTGAAATTGTATATACCCTTTACTACTTGCCTGTCTACAGGGTAAAACAACAAAAACAAAGTGAATAACTGACAATGCAGTGCCTCGATCTGTTTTTTTTCCCCTGTCTTTTTTTTTTTTTTTTTTTGTTTTTGCTGCTGCTGTTAATTATATGCGCAAATAGTTAAAGTTGAATTAAAAATGCAATGCAATGAGGCTTGGCTTTTAGCTTGGCTTGTGTGTGGCTTTTTTTTTTTTTTTTGTTTTTGATGCTGTTCTTCCTCTCAGTAAAGTTTATTAACTATTATACACAGCAAACAAATTAATTACATAAAATGTGTGTGTAAAAGGCAGTTGGAAAACATTTTCATAGCTTAGAATAAATATTCTCATGATCGAAAACCATATCAATTGACTATCTTAGGAACTGTTTTGGTTATATATATATAGAAGCTGATTCAAAATGCCTTCCAAAGTCAAGAAAAAGGCATTTTCTTTTGCGATAATGTATTTAAATTTACTTTCTCAAATTATATATTCAATATTTTTACTACTTTACTTAAGTATCATACGAATCTGTATACAAAATATAACGATTTAGATGTAAAATAGTTCTAAACTGGCCGCTAGGTGTGCTCTTTTTTGCTTTTAATTAAATTAGCTTATGAATTTAACAGTAATTATTCCAATAGCTTCCTTTATTATATCCTTGCAAAAGATATATTCAAATTAGACAAGTTTTTAAGGCATTTCGATTTCAAGTTGTTATTTTTAAGTATTGTCTGCTAATACAATTGTCAAAATTGGCTCGATCGGACAACTATAAAACTTATATAATGGAAAATATATTTCTAGGCTTTAATGGAAAAAGTATTGAAAAGACCAATATGTATATATATGTATAGTTGAATGTGAAATTTCCGTTAGTTTTTAAAGTTGTTTGCCAGCGTTGCTGCTATTTGATTGCTAAGTTAAATAATTTGTTCCAACAGCAGTAATAATAACAACAACAACAGTAATAACAATTAGCAGCGTAATATTCATATTCATATGTCATAAATTTATTTGTCAGTCACTCACTCACTCATTCATACAGTCAGTCAGTCAGTCAGTCAGCCACATACAAACAGATACATATCCATCTACAGATGTTGTTGTTCATTCGCACTTGCCACGATGTCGTCATCATCGTCATCATCATCATCTTTGTCGTTGTTGTTGTTGTTGTTGTTGTCGTTATGTCCCGGTCCCGCCCCAATATATGTATGTATGTATTATATGTATCTATATGGCAATTGTTTCCACTACCAAATTAAGTCGAATAAAAACTTGTCTCTTTTCTTGCCTCTTAATCGTTGTCATTTCTAGATACAACAACAATAATAGAGAGGAAGTTAGCATAGATTAAGCAAACTTTTACTCAGTTTTGGCATAGCTAATCTCTATAAACCATATCCATATCGATCTAGATCATAATCACCCACACATCTAATGAAACAAAGAGCTGTTTTAACCAAATTTAGGATCATAGAAAGATGATCAATGGATATTGATAAATTGCGTTGGTGTTTTGTATTTGATTCACTTGGGATGAGAGTGAGTGAGAGAGAGAGAGAGAGACAGAGTCAGGTGTGTGGATTGAGCGAGTTTAAAACCAAATTCGCTTCCTATTTTTTTGAGACATTCTTCCTGGTTTGGCGTGTGAAAGGTTTTTGTTTTTTGTGTTCCAAGTGAAGACTTTCAAGAGCTTCGGAGTTTATCTCTCATCCCTTTTTTTTGTGTTTTTTGTCTTCTTCTTACTTTCTCCTCCAGCATATTGTGTTGGCGCTCTGTAAACAAAAACACAAAACCAACAAAAAAAAAAAATAAAATTCATGTGTTTTTTTTTCGTTTCGTTCGTTTTTAACTTATTGTTTACATTAGCCAACAACCAGAAACAATTTCTCGGACTGGCTACAATTGAGGGTGTGAGGCTGAGGGTGGTTGGCGGTTATAGCCAGAGATCGGAGACGATTTGGACGGAAAGGGAACTGAGGATCTGGGACTGTAGAGGGCGAAAATTTTGTCTTGGATCGTTGAGATCGTTTGATTTGTTTACACGAATGTTTATCACACCTTGAAGATGATGCGTTTGAAATCATTTCCAAAAATAAAATTCCAATGCCTCTCTCTCTCTCTTAGTCTTTCTCTCTCTCTCTCGTCTTTTCCTAGTCGATTATTCTGTTTAGTGGCTGCTGCGAATTTCGATAAATTTAGCAATAAGAAATACTTTGAAGGCAAAACAGGGCAGCAGCAGCAGAGGGCAACATGAGGCAAGTTCACATACAGCTCTGGCATTACGCTCAAGATGTGCCTGTGTCTATTCCAGCGGAAGTTTAAGCTTTACAGCACCGACATTTCTATGCCCTCTCTCGGCATGGGTTGCCACATTACAGCTAACCTACGTATGGATTGACCCCGAGTAGCAAACTTGTTAACAAAGCCCATGTGCTCCTTGTGTGTGCTTTGTTAGGGTATTGAGGCATAAAACGGTTAAATTGCTTTATGAGTTGTATTTCAACATTTTCCACATTGTTTTTGAGGGCTCCATTGGGGGCTACTTGCAACCAAACAGCAGTTGTATCTAGTAATAGTTCATTGCTTTGCTTTTGGCTTTGCTTTGCTTTGGCTTTGGCCTGGCTCTGCTCATTTTCTACTGTTTTTCGCCCTGCAAAATAATTTACATAATATGGGCAACAGGCGTTGACACGAATAACACTAGCAGAGGGCCAACTCTGGGGGCCCAACTGGTGCTGCTGCCGCCGCTTCATTTCATCGTGTGAAAATTGCGTTTGGTAACAGTCGGTAAGAGGCGGGAGCAAAAAAAAAAAACAAAACAAAACACAAAGTTGAAAATGGGTTTAAGTAGGAAAGTGGCCCAATGATGATTATGATGAGTAGTCTACTCATTCATTCGGGGAACGACTGGGGACGACGACTAACGATCATCCAGTGTTGGCTGGTTGTGTGATGCGATCTCGTATGATGACTTCTAACGGGAAATTAGTTTTATTTTTTCCAGCATAAAACGAATTGACTAACTGTTGGACAGTTTTTATTTTTTTTTTCTACCTTTTCTAAATCTGCACCATAATCTCTTCTATCGATGAATCTTTCTTCTTCGTTTTTTTATCAGATAACAACGATTGAAGTGATGCGCGTGTGTGTTTGTGTGTAGCAAAGGTTATTGAGTTTAAGTTTAACTACCCTTGCCCCCACTTTGCCCCTCTGGATATCGCTGTTTCATCCTTCCTTTTGACCGCAAATATCCGTCGTGGGGTTTTGAGGGGTAGGGGGGCAAAGAAATAAAAATGCTAAAACGTGCCAACTTCAATGACAACCGGACACAACTACCCAAAACAACAATTTCACTTTTTGTTGTTGCTGTTTTGGGTTGTTAATTTAATTTGACTGTGGCCAAGAAACGATCAACGACCACAAATCTCTACGTATTTCTCACTGACTGTCTTTATGTCTCTCTGTCCCTTTACTCAACTAGGTTCAGACCCGAAATACCCGACCCGCCCTCACTCATTCCTCATGCTTTTATTTGCAATCATCATTGTTCTGAATGAATCACATACACACAGACATAGCAAAAAAGACAGAAAGGGAGAAAGAACAAAAAAAAAAGACACGTTTATGTCTGAACCACGTCTTGGCCAGATCTCTCTCCACCCCACCGACCCGAAACCCGCTAGCTGTACTTCATTCCATGTGCATGGGATACAAAGTGTTATTATTGTATTTCTTTTCTGTCATACACTGTACGAAAAGTTTACGAATTTGTTAGATTTTACAAAACTTTTTGTTTAAACCAGTTGAGAATTACAAGTCAATAAAGCGGGGAAAAAAGAAAGCTTTACTGACTTAATTTTTTCTGGCTCAGATCTTCTTTTTGGCCAGTTTACACTTGTCAGGAGTATAATGTGGCAAGAGTTTCCATAATCTAAAAAAGTTGACTCAGTCAAGTTTATTGCCCTGATGGATTCTTTATTCTCTTTATATGATTAATTGTTTGTTTATAGTTCTCTGAACTTTATCAAAATCGTCGTTGTCATCTCAGTAGTCTCAGTATTAAATTTAATGGTAAACGTTTTCAAGACTCATAGACTAGTCTCACAATACGAATAGGATAGTAGTTCAGATGACCTTACATAATTTGTATAAAATGTTTTTAAGATATAGAATTATAACACTCTAGGGAATAATGGCGTTAATTCAGATATATCGCATATTTAACTTGTTTATTTTATTTATAATTTGATATTCTTTCTTTGTTTACCCTGATGTTAATTGATATAAGGATTAGGTAGTCTCAGGACCTTCTCTTGTAAGAGAAATTCTATAATTTGTTCATCGAAACCTTTTTCTGAACCAGTTATAATTTGGTAGCCCATTTTTATTTTCAGTGCACCACGATATATATATAGATAATTTTCTTATGATTATTTTCTCTGGTCTTCTGCCGTCGCCTGCCTGCCCACTTTTATCATTTCTCTACCTCTCCCTCTTTATCTCTCTCTTTCTCTCACTGTGTGTCTCTGCGCCAGTGCGTGGCTTCTCTTTTATGTATGTCGCGCAATTATCGCACCACAATCATCATCCTCATCATGATCATGATGATCATGATCATCGTGGTCCATTTTGATCTCATCACCAACATCAATTACAATTCGCGAAAAAAGGCCATATGAAAATAGGAAAAGAATGAAACAAAATTGTGTAGATACAAACAGGCGAGAGAGAAAACTTGTGGACGCGACCCGTAATAGAAAAATCTCAGTTTGATCTTGCCAAGGCAATGACCCGCGACTGACTACTGGGCCTTGTAGGTTTTGAGGTGGGGATGGGTTAAGGGGAAAGGGTATTACGGGCCTTAAACCCAGCCCAGTCTCACAGCCCTGTGACCATTCGCCGCTTGCATAACTTCGTCACATTGCGGCGATCTTTTCTTTCTTCTCCCTCGATCTACCTCTACCTCGACCCGTCCCTCTATTATCTCTTTTTGCCATCCCAATGTTGCGCTCCGTTGACGTTTTATTGTTGTTCTAGACAGGGTGATGGTTATACAATACGTCAACTATATATACATACATACTTATATATATAGTATACAACACAATTTTCCCACGTCCCGATGATTCCGAATAGTTATTATTATTATTATAATGCCCATTATAAAACTTATTGTATTAAAACCTTTAAAAAAGAAACCAGCTAACTAACAAACTAATGAGCTTAGTTAAAAATGTTTTTGTTTTTTTTTTTTGTGCTAACAGAACAAAAACCTTTAATTTAAATGCTATAGAACGAATCAGCTGTTGTAGACAACATAGTTGTCCTTCCTTTTGCATACCCTGTAATCGGTTTTAAACTGTTGGTGTCAGCACTTTCAGCCCCTAAGTGTATATTCCTGATCAGCATAGACAGCAGTTGAGTATTAAATATCATGATGAAGAATATTTGTTTTCTATATATCAGATAAGATATGATATGATCTGATATGTGTGTGTAGCCAAAAAAGCGTGTGAAACAAAGGGTATTTATGATCTCCTAACGTTGCTTGTTTTAAAATAAAAGTCGCCAAAATATTGAAAATATATCATAAATTTCATAACCCTCTCAGAAGCTAATAGCCTTCTAATATAGGTTTTTTAAGGGTGTACACTAACCCTTTCAAGACCAAAATAAAATAAGGGAACTACAAAATATTTAATAGAATATTCAAACAAAAATAATTCTGAGGTCCTATGCATCCTGGTTTGCCTTTCACAAAATGTTGTCCATAGGCAAAGGTCCATACAATCAATTAGCAATTCTCTGACACGAGAGGAATATAATTTAGGAATGTTGGATCCTCAATCCAGAACTGTTAAAATGATGGGATAAAGAAAAGTTAAATCCTCGATCCAGATGTGTCATGAAGATCAGGTAAAAATGAAGCAAGTAAGTCGTCTCGCCGACTTGGGTATACCATACCCCAGTAAAACAAATATTTCAAATTTATAATAACAAATGCATTTTCGTATTTAAAATGAAGTAAGTAAGTCGTCTCGCCGACTTGGATATACCATACACCAGTAAAACAAATATTTTAAATTTATAATAACCAATGCATTTTCGTATTTTTAAAAAAATCTGTTTGCATGCTTTTTAGAAGCATATCTTAGTATTTCGCTCACTCAAGCATTTGAGCACGCTAGCGCCCCCACCAGCCAACGGCCACTTCCGGCCATATGGAAAAACGTTTATATGCATAACTTGGCTATTTTTATTCCGATCAAATTTGGTGTTTTGCTGGATATTAGTATCAAATTTAAGTGTGCTAAATTTGATTGCACAAGGTAAAAAATTACGGGAGATAATCGACTTTTTTCAAATTACGGGGGCGGAAAGGGGCGTGGCAAAATCTTTACACATAAAAAATGTGCGCAATTACTAAGCAAAGATTTATACCAACTATGGTGGCTCTAGCTAAAATAGTTTTTGAGAAAATCGGTTTTGATTGATTTGCGGGGGCGGTAGGGGGCGTGGCAAATTTTTTATAAATACAAAATGTGCGCGTTTACTAAGCAAATATACATACCAAATTTTGTGTCTCTAGTTGCTATGGTGTTTAAGAAAATCGGTTTTATATCATTTGCGGGGGCGGTAGGGGGCGTGGCAAAAATTTGAAACAAACTCGATAAGCGTACATATGACACGAGTCTACATACCAAATTTGGTGGCTCTAGCTCTTATAGTCTCCGAGATCTAGGTGTTCATACGGACGGACGGACGGACGGACGGACGGACGGACGGACGGACGGACGGACGGACAGACGGACATGGCTAGATCGTCTCGGCTGTTGATGCTGATCAAGAATATATATACTTTATGGGGTCGGAAAAGCTTCCTTCTGCCTGTTACATACATTTTAGCGACTTTAATATACCATTTTCACCCTATGGGTGTATGGTATAAAAATATGCCCTTTTGTCTTTGGGTTTCCTGAAGAAAATATTCCAATTGAATGTCCTGTAAGCGAATATTTTGACAAAAAGAAACATACCGGCTCTTTTAAGCATATTTTACTCTTTTCTTCTACACCTGTCTATACAACGATTTTGCTAAAAAAAAAAAAAAAAGATTGGGCCCCAGGACTTAAGACCCTGCCTCGACCTAAGATACTTGTTGTTGATCCAAACCGAGATACTTTTAAGGATATTTGCTAAATGATTTGCCATTCCCCGAAATGAGTTTTATCAAGCGCTAAGTCCGTTTGTCTGAGATGCTTGCTCATGACAGAGTATAGCCAAGTCGGGGTCACACGTCAACTATACTTATTTATTTTAAAGTATGGCTAAATCGTTGCTTCAACACCTGACGCACTAATTTTTTGCTTTTGATAGTCATGATCATCATCTCTCATCATGATCATCATCGGAGCACTGACAACGTGCAAATATGCAATTTTTTTCTGTTTTTTTTTTCTTTTTGCCAAATTATTCATTATGCGGGGGACATCCGCAACAGAAACTCGAAACAACAACAACAATCAAACAATGGGACGACGCCAACGCCAACGCCTTTTGTTGTTTGGTTTGTTTGGGGTTTTTTTTTTTTTCACTGCATTAATCAGGCAGTGAAGAGAGTTCCTTTATATGGCTCTCAACTGGCATCCGTTGCAGTTTTTTTTTTCTGCTGTTGTTTAAGTTTTTCCCATTTTGTGTATGTGTGTGTGTGTGTGTGTGTGTTGATTCTCTGACCATTTGTGGCCATTGGCTTGCACTTCCGCCGTTGTTGTAAGAGTGAGAGTATGAGCCCGAGTCCTATTGCTGGGACTCTGGCTCACAGGTGCCCCGTTTGCCCCGATGCACGCTTGGCTAATTCTCAGTTAGTAAGTTGCCACATAGTGTGGCGACACATTATGAGAACAGCTGCGTGTCTGTCTGTCTGTCTGAGAGAGAGAAAGTAAAGCGCCCGAGACAACGGCGAAATTTATGTTTATCGCTAGCCTGCTCCTAGGTTAGTCTACATATGTTTGTATGTACATACATATGTATGAGCAGTACCAGTTTTCTTTTCTCGTCTCTCTCTCTCTCTCTCTCTCTCTCTCTATCTCTCTGACTCTGGCAGTGTCTCTGTGTTTTGTTTTTGAAGAGTATATAAGCCAAAGCCGCCACACGCACAGCTGAAAACTTATTATGGAAAAATTTCATGGCGAAACGCACGCAAACGCAAGTTGTGGCCCCAAAAATAACCAATTTACACACACACACACACAAATGCAAAGAAAAACCAGTGGGGGAAACCCAACAAACCACAAAAACGAGGCCTAGAATTTAAATTTTATGCAAGAAATGGTGTATGAAGTAGCTTTAAAATTGGAGATGTGTAAATTAAATGAAATCGAACAACCCAATTTTAAAACACCAGGAAAACCTTTTTTAAATTGAAGCAGAAAGATCTTCGATTGTTAGTTTCAATTGTTATCGATCTGTTTCATTACCATTTCATTCTCATTGAGGAATTGGAGATTATTTTCAATAGGATGCATTTCTAAAAAAAAAAAAACAATGTTCCATATGCCATTTTTCATTTCATTACCATTTCGTTCCTTAATGTTTTTCCGCTTGGCACAAAGCCAACGAGCGTGAAATTTTTACAAGTTAAAAGGAAATTTTCAAGCCAAGAATTATTGCTGGCTATGGGCAAATGAGTAGGAAGGAACATGTGTAAACGTGATGAGAGGGTGAGGGCGAGGATGAGGGTGGGTGTGTGTGAGGTGTGCGCAGTCGCGCGTGTGCGCATAGAGCTAAGGCAAAAATCCACTCAGGAAAAATTAGTTTAAAATAATATTTAGTTGGTTTTTTTTGTTGTGTTTTTTGGTGGTGGTATGGCTACGACTACGGCTTAGGGCAACCAACACGCCATGACCATAAATCTTAATTGTTGGCTCAGGCAACCGAAACAGTAGTAGCATTAGTAACAACAACAACAACAACAACAACTGGAAAAAGTCGTCAGTCAGTCAGTCACTCAGTTAGTGACTCTCAAACGAAATGTCGTACGCAAGTTTGTCAATCTAATGTCCCATCATTCATACAGGAAACCATGCCAAGGCTAACAGAAACGTAATTAACAAAAACTATAAGAAACTCAAAATATTAAAATAATACCAAAAAAGAAAACAACAAAAAACAATACCAAAAACCAAAATACAAAGAATCACAAATAAAAAACAAAAAACAAAAATGAACTGTGGTGCTATACGCACAGCCAGCGATGAGATGCAGCATCATCCGCAGCTAAATAAAATGCACTCCATGCCTCGCTCGTCGAACCCATCGATGATCACCAACAATAACACACAAACAAGAGCTGCAGCAGCAGCACCAGCTCCTCCATCAATGATACCCATCCACACCAGCTCGAGTGCAGTGTCCACTCTCAGAACACGAAGTACAATGCCTCGGGGACGAGGATTGGCCTCGTGTTTGCGTGGCGAACGGGATGATGCACCCACGCCGCCCATTCATGAGGTCCATTGCGATATGCAGCAATTGCAGATGCTTCACCAGCAACAACTACAAATGGAACAACAACAACATCAAGAACGCATCTCCATTAGTTCATCTACTGGCAATGCGTCACTGGATCAAACTGGAACATCATCATCATCAGCAGCAGCAGCAGCCGCAACGGGCAGCAGGAGTAGTAAGTATTTTCCCATTCAACGAGTGATGACATCATAGTCATCATTATCATCATCATCATCATCATCATCATGATGAAGCGGATATTCCGCTTTGATGTCTTGGCCCATTACTGGCAATGGCGACAAATATCATTTATACAGTTATATTCACTAACTATACGGATGCCCGTAACCACTAAACAATGACAATGATAAAGATAAAAATGAAAATTCCATTTTTTCCCGTTCTTATTCACAAAAATTATTCTTAACGTGCGTGAGATAATGTTCAATGATAAAGCATTATAAGTTTCTGCATTTATTGAAAGAAAGAAAAGATTGAAAGGCAAATCTTGATAAAAATTCTTAAACTCAAAACAATTCACAATTAAATATACAACAAATAAATATTGTCAACGAATATTACAGGAGTTTCTACCAAAGTTTAGAAATTTTTTTTTCATTATGTTTAATTATATTTTAAAAGATTATGAAAACTTACTTTGCCGATTTATTTAAAATACTCACTTCTGGTATATACATATACATATATACATACATACATATATAAACTGACTTCATTTATTTACACTTATGGACAAATTAATAGGATTCGAGAACTGCCTGAAAACTGATTCCCAATTATTAGTGACAGTATCATAAGTAAACTAAGTCATTGCCAGAAATAATTACTCTTGGTGTTTAAAATAAACACAAATAAGTGTTTTAGGCGCAAAAAAAAAAAAAATATTGACGAATGGACACTGTTTCAGTGTTAGAAAGAACACTTTTACTTTAAAAAGTAGCTCAAGTTTCAAAAAGCCAAACGAGAAATAGAAGCAACAATTTTAAAAGAAAATTGAAATAAATATAACCAAAGACTTTAGCAAGCAGTAAGTTCTTTAAAATAAAAGCAAATGTTATTGTGCTGAATTTTTTCAGTGTTGGAAAACATTATTTTACTTTAGATAGTAGCTGTACCTCGAATTGCTTAACCAAAACTATAGCAAAACCTTGAAAGAAACATTTAAGTTAATATAATTAAAGGTCACAGTAGTTAGTTCCTATATCTAGTTCTACACTTAATAAATACAAATGTTATTGATAAATTTTTCAATATTGTATATTTTCATTTCATTTAAATCTAGTTACCTAGCAAAGGAAGGGAAAACGTAGATCTCCACTTTGCCAACGACTTTGCAATATTGAGCCGATTCACCATGGGGGATAAACAAATTTTAAATTATTCTAAATGTTGCATGTTATCTATAAAGAATGATCTTGTGTCTCACATACAATTGGATCGGTTCCATATTGAACTGATGTATAGTTGTTCCACATTTTATTTTTTTGCTCAGTTTGGGGCTTAGTTTTGAGTTGTTGTGTTATTCACACGTGCCACACACAAACACACACACGCACACGGACACGCACACACAAAGAAAGAAACTGTTTTCACTTTTCCCCCGCAGATGTTGCCAGATGTGGCTACTTTTTGTATTTTTTGTTGTTTTCCCCCCACATTCTGTGCGTGTGTGTGTGTGTGTGTATTTATCTTAAGAGAGCTGAATGTGTCTTTGTTGCGACACATTTAGCTCACTTTAGCGCTGAATTTGCGCATTTTATGTATCATTGCTTGGAGCTTTTGTCTATACCTTGTATATGTGTGTGACCAAAAAAAAAAAAGGTCAAAGGGTATATTAGCACCAAGCAAAAATTATGCACAACAGAAAACAAAACAAAGTGAATTTCCATTGCCATTGTGTATGACAATTTGAGTTTAAAAATTCTTTGGGGGGTATCCAGAAGTCGAAGCATTGGTGATCTTTTATTTATTTATCATATTTTTGCACATTAATTGAAATGAATTCATAACAAGTTGCTGGCAAATATCATCGTATACCAAACACCAAAGGTCAACACAATATGTAGATCTAAATGGGTCGTCGAATTTTTAACTAATTCTCTGTATTTTGTTTCTTTTTATTCTCTTTTTTAGGTGAGTACAAATCGAAGACATTGCCTCGCATTCATTTTGATACGGCGCTAAATGATACGTCATTAAATGAAGGTAAAATACCTACATATATATCCCTAAAACCCTTGACAATGACGTGACTATGAAACCATATAAAAATATTTACATACATACATAGGTACATATACGATACTTATGTGTATGTATAACAAACGTGCAAAAAACCAAAAACAAAAAAAAAAAAAAAACGCAAATGTGCCAATAGTGAAAAATGTAGATTTCTTTAGATTTTTTTGTCAGCTCAGCGCAATGTGATAAGTCATGAACGTTCAGTTCTTTTGTATTCATATGCATCTCCTCTTCAGATGTCAGTTGGAAAAAGAAAACAAAAGAAAAATTTTAATACTGTTAGTAAGTGAAGAATACCTACCACAAATTTATCAGAACTCTGCAATAAAAGCAAATTTTTTGTGAATTAACTTTATTTTTTGATTTCGCACACTTTTATTGTTGATTAAGTGATTTGTTTTCCCCACAGACTGTTTTTTGATTGCTTTTAGCATATTTACAATGTATTTCGAGTAGGAGTACAATATATTTGCATACTTTTAGGCTTCGTCGTTTGCGACTGTTTGCTTAAAAGTGATTTCTGCATACTTCTGGGCTGTAAATTAAAATAAATAACAGGATTTTAATTGGTTTAAATTTGGTCAAATAAATGTGTGAATCCTAGAGGACCAAGTTTCGTTTTTAGTTATAATTTCTTGAATTTTCAAATTAGTAATCAAAATTTCCACTTTTTCTTCTTTCATAAACTTTTTTCAATAGTGGAACGCATGTATATAATTTTGTAAAATAAAAAAAAAAAAAAACAATTGACTCTTGGACCATTGTGTGGTGTCTGGTGAAGGCAAGACAAAAGCAAAAAAAAACACACACACTCACAAGTAACAGTTCATTGTGCTGTGTGGTACAATATGCAAATAGCATTTCTACTACTTATAGGAGGGCAGCCTAAAGTAGTTTTTTGGTTCCGTTAAAGGTAATGCCAAGCCAAAAGCAATAGAAAGGAGGCAAACGAACGTGTCGCATAAAAACACCAAAGTCACGCACTTCCGCAGCCCGCAGGGCAAGGCAGGGCAGGGCAGGGCAGGGCATGGCACACATATTTAGTGGCAAAGGGAAAAGACGCCAACAGCAAGCCAAGCCAGCAGAGCGTTGCAAGAAGGGGTGACAAAGAAGACGTATCTAATACTTACCCCAGTAGCAAGTAGGGGCAAGAGAGAAACAAAGGAACAGGGCTTATTATGCGCTGCTGCCCAGACTGTTCAAGTAGTTTATAGTACCCAGCTGGAAATGTGCGTCATTGCATCACTGCGATTCTCGGTCCAAGTTTAGTAATTGCCATAGCCAAAGAAGTTACCCGATATTCCCCTGGTGATTTGAAGATTTATCCAATTATTTAGATGAGCTGTAATCCTAGATGTCATCTTGACATTTTAGGGTCGATCAGTAGCCTAATGTCATTTCGCACAGGGTAGCTTCACGCACACCTGGTCTCAATTAGATCAATTAGGTAGCACATTTTACGCCCTCGTGTGCTGCTTTTACTTTCATAAGTCAGGCAAAACATACAAATGCGACACAAATACACAACATGTTTGAATATTAATATATACATATAAGAATACAGATTTTTAACAAATACAGTTACGGGTAAATAAAATTAAGAAAAAAAATATATAAAATTTTAATCTTTTAGTTTTCAACCTAATTTGAATTTTAAATATACAATCTATTTGGGGGAAAAAAGGGCATCAGAATAGTCGCTAGAATTGAAACTCTGTTTAATAATGTTTGTTTGCTATCTCTGTTTGGCCGCATTTCTTATTCTGTCTCTCTCTTTTGATCTGGTGTTCTCTCTTGCTCCCTATTGTTAGCTCTCTCTCAGCTGCTGTTGCTGCTGCTCTGTGTGTCGCTTGTAATTCAGGGCCGGACAAGAGGAAAAAAATGTCCATGTACTGCCAGTTACATTCAAAGATCACACATGCATACATAGGAATTTTTTTCCTTGTGCTCTCTTTCCTCTTGCCCCCGACATCTTCCGGTGCTTGACGCTCTCCCTCTCCCTCTCTCTTTCTCTCTGAGACATTTAATGATCACTTAACAGTGCTGCCATTTTTACTGTTTCGCGTCAGAATTTGGCTACATTTACGCCTGATGGCGGGTAAATTTCAAAAACAGCGGTAAAGGGAATTCTGGCTTTTTTGTGGGAAAATATTTTTCGCTTATTTTTATATTTATTTAATATTAAGGAAAGATTTTCACGAACCTAAAGACATGCCAGCTAGTGCTCTATTGTATAATCGGTTGAAAATTAAATTTGTTAACTTATTAACTTTAGTTTTCATTTTCAACCTGTTTAAGAAATAAGTATTTGTTAAATGCTTGGCTACGACAAATAATGAATTTAGTCATTAACAAGATAAACTCAGAAAGATATATTTGGTTAAGCAGTCTACATTTAGATTTGACTCACGCATAATATTTCTAGCCTTTTTTTGGTTTGCCATAGCAGCAGAAAAAAATGGCCAAATCAACCAATACAGATTTGGCCATTTTTTTCTGCTGCTATGGCAACACTGATCATTTCGGCAACAGCAACAGCAGCTAGGCTTGTGTGTATAATTATACCCTTCTAAAAAGAGTATATTAATTTATTCAGAAGTGTGAAATGCATAAAAAAGCATCTTCGATCATCGGCTCTCCGTTCGTCTGAATGAACACAAACATCTCCTTTTCTCCATAACTTTGTTATTTTATAACAATTTTCATCTGATAATTTCTGTGCAAAAATTTAGTCCTAATCGGGCGACTCCATTATATAGCTTCCAAAGGAACGATCGGTCGAAAACAGTGACTTTTAGCAATAACTTTGTTATTTTTAACGCAATTGTAGTATAAATTAATATTTGTCTGTTAATAAATATGCAAAATCTCACAAAGATCTGATGACAATATTATAATATTATATGCTACATGTGACGCATTGCTCTTTATTACTCGAAAAAACGTTTTCTCACTTTGATGCCTTTAGGTAAGGGAACAGTTGCAAGGGTATACGAACTTCGGCACAGCCGAAGTTAGCCTCGGCCCTCCGGTTTTATTTTGTTGTTTGTCTCTCTCACTTCATTGTCGAATCGAAGCGGGAAGACGACAGTCGCGCCTCGCGAACGCGGACGCGTGTGTTTTTTTTTCTTTCCCCGTTCTTTGGCTTGTTTTTTTTCTTGTTTGGTGTTGTTTTTTTTTTTTATATTTTACTTTGCATTGTTGTTGTTTAATAATTTGTGTGCGGCGAAGTTGTGAGTGTGTTTCAAATTTGTGAAAAATTATATATACGTATATATGTATGTGGAACAGCATCTGTTTATTTACTATGTGAAGCGAGGCGACAAGCAAATTTAATTTATCTGCAACTTGCAAACGCGGAAATGCAACGACAACAACAATAATAACAATAACTGAAAATGCATTAACCAAAGCAGAACCAAGAATAGGCAGAAATTGCTTGTCAGCGAAAAAAAAAACACAAGAAGAAGAAGAAGTGGAAAAATATATATATATGTATATACAAACATATTGCATATCTTACCTGCTGCCTGTCACCCGTATTCTGTCTCTCTTTCTATCTCTCGCTCTGTCTGTGCCATGATCAGCAACAACAACAAAAGCAGCAGCCAGCCGTGCCACAGCAAGTAGAGAAGAACACACACACACATATATATATATATATTTATATATATATATATACACTCCAAAAATGTTGCAGGCAGCTAACGAAGCCAGCCAAAGCAACAACAACAACAATAACTACACAGAAAGCAGCATCAGTAGTTGTAGTAATAGTGCCGCTGCCACGCCCACACAAGAGGAAAAGACGCAACGGCGTCGTTCCACATTTTATGTGCCTCTTGTCATAGAAGACGAAGATCCTGCTGCCCCACCTGCCGCCATCAACGATCACATTAGCATTAGTGATAGTAACTCCAGTTTAAGTAGTGGCGATCAAAAATCAAAAAAATCAACCAAGAAAAGCAGTGTGGCCAAGGTTAGTGCATTATTTGAGCGTAAAAGTGGTGGACAAGCCAATAAAATGTCACCACCGCCGCCGCCACCGCCATGTGGCTTCAATTGGAGCATTAGTGGTAATGAGAATAATGTACACTATTCCGATACCGATGAGGATGATGAACATTCCATAGAGGCCATGAATCGTCAACAATTGCTAAAGACATTGCCACAGGCTGCTGCCAATTCTTCGCCATCGAATTCAAAATTGAAGCGCTATGGCATAGTCCTAAATGTGATCAGTTTGAATGGCAGTAGCGAGGGAGGAGGAGAGGGTGGAGAGGCAGCTGCTGCACCGCCAACTGCTGCACCTCGCACACATTTTAATGAGGATCATGATATTGTAATGGCCACACCACCCAAACAGCAGGCCCTCTCCACACACACGCACACACGTCGACACAATGATGACGACAACAACCACGACGTCGGCGCCGGCGTTATCGGCGACGACAACAACGGTAACGCTGCCGCTGCCGCTGTCGCTGCCGTTGATGATGATGATGACTCAGAGATAAGCCGCATGCAGACCAACACCTCGACACCCATCAAGTTAATGAAATCGCGTTCGCGTACCAATATTTTGGCCGTACCCCTGCCCAGTATAGAACACGGTCTGGCAACGGCAACAACGTCAGTGTCGTCCGCATCAACAACTACAACAACAACGACAACAGCAACAATAACACTGCGTGCCAAATCAAAAACTTTGCCACAAAATCTATCACCATCATTGGCTTTGGCAGCAGCAGCGGCGGCAGCCAATGATCATCCACAACAACATCCAGTGCATACATCATCATCGCAACGTCAATTATTTACCGGTTCATCATCATTTACATCATCATCATCATCGCCGTATAAAATCCAGGGCAGTGCCTCAACCACCTGCATACTTACTCATAAATTTCCACCCAAATTTTCTGCCCTATTGAAATCAACGCCCAAATTGACACCAGCAGATTTGGCGCTACCTCCCGGCGCCACCGCCGCCGCTCCACTGCCTCAAGCGATTATATCGCCACCAAAGAAATCACTAAGTTTCATACGTCGTGCTCATTCCACCAAAGTGTCACGTAGCAATTCCTTGCTCAAGAATATTGCACATAACGGTGGAGGTGTCGGTGGGGCAGGAGGAGGAGCCATACAGGGAGGCAGCGGTACATCACTAGCAGCCGATCATTATCATCAATTGCATCATATGCATCATCATCAGGGTAGCTCCTCTGCTACATCCTCCTCGTCCAGCTATGGACTCGATTATGGCATCGGCAGTTGGGGCAAACATTTTTTCCTCAACTATGATGTTTGCCCCCTAAGTTTGGATGAATTGAGCAGTTATTTTCAAACGGATCATTGTGAAGAATTGATACGTGAGCGCTTTAAGATCAAAGATCTAAATTTATATGGACCAGATGATAGAACAACAACAACAACAGCAACAGGAGAGATATTAGATGACACCACCAACAATACAACAAAGACATCGACAACAACACGAACGGAAGATGATGCGGGACATCATTCGGGTAGGTCTTCTTCCTACGTATACATATACATAACTACCTCTGCCCACATACATACATTTTCCGGTGGTTGAAAATACATTGTATTTCCCTCGTCTCGATCGATTTGTGAAAAAGAAACAAAAATAAAAGGGGAAAGACAAATTAAGAAAGAGTGTGTGTGTGTGAGGGAGAGAGAGAGCCAGTAAAGAGTCTTGATAAGATAAGGTTCTCCCTTTTCTCCTTCCCCCCTCTTTTCTTGGCTTTTATTAAAGCCTTCCTGTGTTCAGTTCAGTTTAGTTTGTTTTTTTTTTTTCTCTGTCAGCTACTTTATTTACACTCGTTCATTGCGTCGTCGCTTTTGCTCGATCGTGCGTGTTATATCTTTCGGGGTAGGAGGACAACATTGCCATTGGAGGAGGAGGCGGCGGAGTAGGGCAAGTCGCCAGCCAGCCAACCGACGCCGCCGCACAATGGGTGATCGAACAACAGCAAATACCAAGCGTACTTAACTACACACACAATCACACACACACAAACACACACATATATTGTGTGTGTTTTGTATACATTCGAAAAGTTACATTACGTCTTGATTTCGTATTCCAAGAACGATTCTCTCTTCAGTCTTTTGATATTTTTTTTTTTTTTTGGGGGCGTTTGTCCGTTCTGTTTGTATCAAATGTTTTTTATACCAAGAATTTCTTTTGGTTTTAATGAGAAAAAAATTACTGTTCGATTTTATAATGAATACATTTAATAGAAAATTAGAGAAATCAATCCATATACATATGTACATACATACATAAATTCTTGGTAATCCAATAATAAATACACTATAGTGATTGTCACTGACATTCGCACACTTATTATTAAAGTAAATAATGGTTTCTTTTGTTTAATACAAAGCGTAGGGTAAGCGAAAGAGGTAAAGGTAGAGACATTTCCGTTTATTTCCCGTAAAGGGTGCTCTCCGATCTGAAGACACTTATAAAAATTGGAGTAGATTTCAGTAATGGATGGTAAAGAATCTTCATAAAAAAGTCATACATACATATGTACATATGTATGTATGTATATATTAACTTAATTTAACGTAACTTAGCAGATAAATACTAAATGAAATCTACTCTAAATTGTATAAACATAACATCTTTAATGAGTAGTTTTATCTTTGATCCTTAAGGTTTTTGTTAAAAAATAATCTGGATATATAGAAAGCATTTTTTTTGGGGGGTCCAAATAAAACACCAAAAAGATCTTTCATTCATTTTATACTCTATGTAAGAATCATGTTTGATTTATTTATATCGATATTATGATAATATTATTATCTTGTTATTGTTTTTAAATAATTGGCAATTTTTAAAAAATAAAATAAACCCAAATACATTTGATGTAAATAAAGGTAATAAGGAAAGAGATAGCCCAGGAGCGTAGAGAGATAGGGAGAAAGGGAGGTTGGGTGTTCTCAGACCGGGCTTAAAGCTTTTAAAGCACCCCAGAGTTTTAGGTTTTTTTTATATTTAGACTCGAATATTCTCTCTATGGGCCAAATATGAATACTCTATCTACAAACGTGTAAGAGTCTATTGTATAAGCAACTCGTTACTTGGCCAATCATTCTATATATTTCCTACGTATTTATTTAAAATTTGTGTACAGTAAGTACTTAAAGTAATTTGCAAATTAGCCTAAGGCTCGTTTGGCTTGAATATTTTCTCTAAACCTGAAAGAGTCTATTGTTTACATTAACTCGTAATCATTCTTCCTATTTTGTACTTATTGATTTAAAATTCGTACTCATTAAGTACTTAAAGTAATTTGCAAATTAGCCCAGAAGGTCTTTTGGTGTTCTCTCAGTACAATACATGTAATTTTGAATTACTTACATACATAATTCTCTTTTCCAATTACATATGTGTATGAATAATTATGTAAATTAATAATTTGCAAGTAATTTGTAACAAAGCTAAGTCTGTTTGGTCAATTTAAATTGATAAAAGAAATATTCGGACCCCAAAAGACTGTATTGTAAAAATACTTCGATTAAATTCTAATTCCAAACGGATATGGAAATGAACTTACACACATACAAATACATACCTACATATATATGTATATGTACCTAATTAGAGTTGGACGATATAATTTTATTATTTACATGTACATACATATGTATGTATACAGCAGAAATATATACATACATACATTTGTATATGGCCCGATCGGTCAATATTTGTGTATGTATGTATGCATTTACATACATTGTATGTTAGTGTGTTTGTATGTACAGTTATGACTCGATTAGCAGACATTTCTCGATGGATGGACACTCTTTTATATGCAATTTTGATGCATTTTTGATAAGGAGCTGTCCAACGAAAAGGAGTTTTTACTGTATATGTATGTATGTATGTATGTATGTATCTGCCTGCATATATATGTGTGTGTGTATAGGAGCAACAACACTTTTGCTGTTTGCCAGACTCTTGTTGTAGTTGTTGTTTTTTGTCTTGTGGCTTTTGTTGTTGTGTCGCTGGTTTGGTTTTCTTTCCATTGGTTTTATTTTAGCTTGTTGTTTAGTCGTGACTCTTTTCTCTCTCTCTCTCACAGTCTCTGTCTCTGCTCTCTGTATCTTTTGGCTACAATTTCAATTTCATTGCGTTTTATTATGATTCACACACACACACAGCGAGAGAAAGAGCGAGAGAGGGATAAGGAGAGCAAAGGGGAGAGGTACACACACCCGCACCAGAAAACCAGTTTTTGTTAGCAAGGAGCGAGAAACGGGAACTACATACAACAACAAGAAGTACTGGAGAAACTGAAAGAGACACTCGCACATACACACACACACAGCACAGTATGATAGAGAGATAGATACAGTAAGAGAGCAAAGTGCCTTCAAAAACTTAAAAATTTTGCTGCCATAACAAACACACATCATAGACGGAGAGAGAGCCAGAGAGGGAGTGGTAGGGGAGAGCGAGGATAGAATCGTACATGCAGTTGCATTTCATTTGAAATTTGATAAGACAAAAATACACACATTGATGGACTGGCTGACTCTCTGGTGCTGCGCTCAGTACAGATGCGTGCGGAGCGGTGGGGGGTAGGTCTAGTTTTTGGTTAGTTGATAAACCCAACTCCATACATACATACATACAAAAATAAATAAATAAATAAACGGGCAAACAAAAAAAAACAAACTAAAATAAATGAAAAAGACAAAGATGTGGAGACTATGTTACTATAATATTTATATATTTATGTACATACACACATATGTATGTATGTATTTATTGATCGACTTAACTCTTATCTAGCCCAATGATTGACACACGCACGCACATTGAGACACACACATGTACATATGTACATATGTATGTATGTATGCATGTATTTGAGAGATTTGTTTACCCTGCATTCCACACTAAAAATGTTATATTCGGAGTATTATTAGTGAAATTTGACCGAAAATGTTGAACCTTAATAGATCTCATATTAGAGAGCTGCATGAATGCAATCAAACTGAGATTTTCAATCCCCGATACACACAAACACCTTGCTAGATTGATAATAACTTAAGAGTACTTAAATAGTGAGTACTCTATGAATATTGTACTCTTGAAATATTGTTAATAATAATGAGTATTTTGAGTTTTTGAACGATCTGGATATTCATTTATTTGATAATGTATGAAAACTTGAAATATTTTAATCCTTAAAGTTTTCAAATACGTCAATTATGTATTCATTCAGTAAAGAATAAATTTGTATATTCATTTTTTCATATGTACATATACAACATATGTATATTCTTAAATGAGTCGGTTATTTATTTATTCACTTGTTTATTTACTCAGTATTACGTTTATTTATATCAGTAATACATATATAAAGTCTCAAATTTTGAGCACTTTTGGTGCTCTAAGGATTTTAAATAATTTGAAATAAATAAAAACTCAAAATACTGTGAATATTTAGAGATTTTAAACGACTTGATCGCTTATAGAGTTTGATTTTTAGAATGATTCAGCTATTCCATTGATGATGTTCAAAGTACTTGAAATACTTTAAGGTAATAACCAAATACTGTGAATACTCAAACAATTGAAACAACTTGATCATTTATAGAGTTTGATTTTTTGAGTAATTTAGACTTTTATTAAATCGATCATTTTCAAAATGCACAACATCCTCTGATATTATTATTCTTCCATTCGTACAACTTCTAATCTTTATACATTTCAATTCTCAATATTTATATAAAAATTATGGGAATTAATTACACCTTTTAGTTATAACAATACATTTATTTTTTCACATCATATTATCAGCTATATATATAATTCTTTACTGAATCACTCATTCTTGGTTTCCCCTTGTTCTAAAAGGGTCAAATTTGATTTAAGACTATAATTCTCATGTTATAAATCAAATTTTTTAATTGTCCCGAGTGGATATATTCGAAAATTTGGTGATATATTGATGTTGAAACAAATCGCGGATATTGTATATACGGAAAGAATAAAATTAATTAGCTAAAAGCGTTTTTGTATTAACATCTTCGATTAATGCGTTTGAAATTTTAAAAAATTAGAGAGAAAGAGAGAGAGAGAGAAGTTTGGTTAAGGCCACAATAAATGGGTACAATAATGTCGATAACATTTTCTTTTGTTCACAATATAATTTTTTAATTTACTTTTTATTTATTCCTTTCTTCTTCTCCCAAAAAATTTATCTGTCTTCGACGATCATTTATTATCAGACAAGCAAACACTTGACTGACTAACTGACTGATCGTGAGACCCGACTCCCAAGCGACCCCAAGTCGGGAGATATACAAACATATACATATGTATTATAGACTATGTCTATATATGTATGTATGTATATGTATAATAAATTTGTTTAACGCGCTGATAATTGAGTTGACCTTATCATGGCACAATTTTGTTTCGAGAGACAGAGTGAAAGAAAGAGATAGCGAGTAACAGTAAATCTAGAAAGATGTGGCGAGAGACAGAGAAAAAAAATCAACAAATGGCACATCTAATCGATTTCAATTTCGATACGACAAGAAGACATTCTTTAACGCTTTCTCTTCTTTCCCCCACCGACCGTAGAGAATTTGTTTTGAAAAACTAAATTGAGTCAATATGTGAATTTCGTATAACCTGCTCTTGATCCCTATAACTTTGGCCGGCCCCAGACATTAGCATTAGCTCATCACAGACAAAGCCATAAAAACCAAAAACAGAAACAAAAAAAAATTATTACAAATGTGATATTTCCAAATCTGGCCTGGACCAGCTCACATCATCATCTCACCTCACCGTACGAGCCTCAAGTTGATCTCTCTGAAACTGAAATTGGCACACTCACTTACCTAAGATTTGTTTTTTAAACGGAGTGTCGTCATCTTGGCTCAGTACCATTTATTCTTATGCCTAACTTATTTAGATTTAATATATTTATATTGAGATAACTATCAAGTTGCATGAGACACAAGGGCATTCCATTAAGATGCGGGGGAGGGAAAAACTTATCATCAATCAGTTAATTAATTGAGAGAAATTCTTACAATTGATGTCTATTCAGTGATTTTTCGTATAATGCCATTGGCGTAGTCATACATATTGTAAATATATACATTTTAATATGGTATATAATAGATTTAATTGTTTAATTTATAAGTATAATCACATGAGGTCGCTTAAATAACAACATCAACAAATCGACATAATTTGCAATGTGCTTGGTTTTTCCTTAACTCAAACTACAAGATTTTTTTTACTTGGGTCGCTAATTTGTCTAAAAAAACAAAGAAAAAACTACATTTGTATATACCAATACTTTATTCAATAAACTATTTATTTTTTTCAGTACAGTTTCACTACAGATTCCTAATTAAGATATGGGTTTTACAAAAAAAAAAAAAAAAAGCAAAAACACTTGACTATTTGGAACGGTGTTTAACATTGTGTGGGAAATGAATTCGTTACATGCATAGGAACTTTAATTAGCGAAATCTCAAATATCAATAGTTCCTAAAAGAAAAACCTAAAAAAAATTCTTAAAAAATAAAAATCCTATATAATACCCAAATCCCCTGGGAATGGTTAAACGATGGTTTATAAGGCTTTCGTTTCATTTCAATTCGTTTCAAATAATTAAAATTGTTGTTACAGAGAGAATAAGCAATTTGTTTGATACTAGCAGTTTTCCTTTTAAGCGAAACGGTGAGATAGAAACATTTACAGTATATGGTGGAATGAATGGAATTAGAAGTTGCTGGGTGAAAACAAATAAAACGACTTACAAATTTAAATTAATGTCATTCGATTAAATGGAGAACTACAATTATAAAGAAACTGTATTAGTTTTCCAATTATGCGAAAGTCCGATTAGTTAGATTAAATTTGCGAGTTTCTTCAAATTTATTGTTAAAACAGATTGCCAAAATAAAAAGAGAAACCCTTTAATCTTCATACAAATTCTGTGTTTTATTTCATAATTTGTATCTTAATCTAATTTATTTGAATCTTTTCTTGTTATTAATCGAATAAGATAATTAAAGTCCTACTGTAGAGTCTTAGTGTTGAGAACAAATTGACATTAATAGATATTAACCCATGTTTTTAAACTAGGGAAACAAATGATTTTTCTATGACGAACCTTTTTTTCTGTTGTTGTTGTTGATGAAAACATAATAAATATGCATAGGGGGGGGTTTTCCTGCTGAGTTTTCCCTTTCAGTAGGCTGGCCCTAAGCACACCTACTAATTTATTCCATTCATTTGCCCTCTCTAATCATAATCTCTTTGTGTTGGGTGTGTCACCATCATCATCATTATCATCATCATGGTGGATACATATATGTACATAGATATCTCTTTTGTGGGCGGTTGGTTGGGTTAGATGGTGGAGGATTGGTCGATAGGTGGGCGTAGGCTCTACTTGGGCAAAAATTAAAAAAAAAAAATCTTGCCATTTTTGATAAAGATGATGATACAGTTGCTCATCATCAACGAGTTTTGATCTTATATAGAAATGTTTCATTTTGGTTTTGGTTTAAATAGAAGTTGTTGTCGTTGTTGTTGTTGTTGGGTTTGTTTTTTATACCATCTGTGATGGAATAAACATGACACAATTTCTTAGCTTCTTCGTTTGTTGGCTAGTTCCTTCCCCTGCGTAGTTTTTCTTACATGGCATGATGACAAATCGTGCTCACATCTGCTGCAAATTCAAAAGATTTTGTAAAATGAATCAACTTTGATGCGGAAGAGATGACCAGATTTTTTCCCTCTACCCCCTGGCTTAGGGCCTTTTTCTTTTGAATACAAAACGGCGAAATTATGTTTGCACTTTTTTCTTTTTCAAATGAGTCAAATGTGTTCCTAGTGAAAGAAAGACAAAGAGAGAGAGAGAGAGAGAGAGAGAGAGAAAGAGAGAGAGACCTAATCTAACATACATAGATGAGATGGTCGTGCCTCGGCATACCCGTATCATCTGCTGTTGCTGCTGGTCCCTGTCTACCTTCGACAAGGTCGAGCAGCGAGGGCGGCAAATACCACAAGATGGTTGAATGGATGGTTAGATGGGATTGGGAAACCAGTTTTCCATACTTTACCTCCTCCTTCTCTTCCTCCTCATCCCTTGGCACAAACACTCCCCCAACATTTGTCTTGTTGTACGCGTTCTCTTTTTCTTTTGGCTTGATTCTTTTCTTTTGGGTAATGAGGCACATGATGAATCATGATGATACGTACAAGAGTGGAAGAAGAGTACCTGCTATGCCTCCTCCACCTCCGCATCCACCTCCGACGACAGGCAGCAGCAGTCGGGGCAGGTGATGTGCAGCAGCTGCTGCTGCTCTCAACTCAACTGGCTCCTTATTGTGTATGATGTGTGTGTGTCTTTGTGTCTCTGTGTGTATTAAACCGGTTTGGGTTTTGGGTTGTTGTTCTTCTTGTTGTTGTTGTTGTTGTTGTTATTGTGCCGTAATCGCACAAAAACCCGAAACCGATTCATGCAAAAGTTTCAACAACTGGACAGCAAAGAGGATGATGTGGATATGAGAAGAATATATCGAAGACGTACGCCGAGATGAAAATGAATGCTGTTAAATTGCTCAGGAGAAAGAGAAAGAAATGAAAATTCAATTTTGAATCATCTGGTTTCTAGAGAAATGCGTCCCCAAAGTATTTTGAATCATCACAATGTTTGAAAGTTGTAAAAAAAGTAAACTATGAAACGTTTTAAAAGGAACCTCTATATTAAGTCTTTGAAACGTTGACAAAGGAACCTCTTTTTTTCCGCCTAAAACGTTAGAAAAGTAATTTCTATATTTTCCTAATTAAAGGAATTTTTTCCTGTAATCTAGAAACGTTGAGAAAGAAACTAATTCTAAACTAGTTTCCTCTGGGACGTTGAGAAAGAACATCTTTATTCTATTTCATTCTCTCCCAGAAGTGGGAGAGGGAATCTCTTATCTGTTAATAACTTTTCACTTCTTTCTTAAAAGAGGAGAAAGTAATTTATTTTGAATCTTTTTTTTTCTTTTTCCCTAATTAAGTGTCGTCAGGGTATTCATTCTTTGGCATAATAATAAGTAGGTTCCGAAAGGTTTTTGCGTCTCAACTTGCTAATTAATATTCAGTTAATTAATATTTTTGTTGTTATTGTTGATCATTTGCAGATACTTCATATGAGAAGGCCTGTCGTCGCGGTTCAGCGCCTACCACGCCCATTTTGGGCAGTAAACAACATCAGCCGGAGCATAATGCCACCTCACGTTTCACAAATTTCTTTTCAAAAAAGTGAGTTTAATTGAAAACATTTTTAGTTCAGACTTTCCACTAACCATATGTCTTTATATAGATCTAATCCCCTGAAACGTACGAAATCGGTTACCAAATTGGAACGAACAAAACGGGGAACTGGCGGTTTACGTGGTTCACGCTCTCATGAGAGTCTTCTATCCAGTCATGCGGTGATGTCAACCATTGGTGAGTCTTCCTGAGATTGCTGTTCATGTTTACTTATGGATATTAATGCCTGCGAATTACTTTTGCAGATTTGTCGTGTTCTGGCGCTGTGGGCGTGGCTCCTGTCCATCAATCGGTGCTGGGTCGTCGACACTGTTTCCAGGTGCGCGGCGGGCCGCGCGGTGAACGTTACTATTCGTGTGGGTCGAGGCAGGAGCGTGATCTGTGGATCTATTCGTTACGTAAATCGATAGCTCCAAATGCCGAGCATACACGTCGCACGGATAATTCGTTAAAATTATGGGTATACGAGGCAAAGAATTTGCCTGCCAAAAAGAAATATTTCTGTGAATTGCAATTGGATAAAACACTCTACGGACGGACGAGTGTTAAATTACAAACCGATTTATTATTTTGGGGTGAATACTTTGATTTTCCCGATATACCGGAAATCAATGTGATTACGGTCAATGTATTCCGTGAGGTGGACAAAAAGAAGAAGCGCGATAAATATCAATTTGTTGGCTCGGTTAAAATACCCGTACACGAGGTGACATCACGTGTAATCTGTGAGGATTGGTATCCCATATTAAGTGACAAGGCCGGCGATAGTTTGGGACGTCAATCGGGCGGTGGCAGTGGCAAGGATAAAGATCGCGAACAATTGCCCACGTTGCGAATCAAATGCCGCTTCCAGAGTACGGATATATTGCCCATTCAAGTGTACGGCAATTTCCTGGCCTATCTCAAGGAGAACTACAAGCGAGTTTGCGAAACTCTCGAACCGGTGATCGGGGTGAAAGCCAAAGAGGATATTGGCCAGGCATTGGTGTTGCTAATGCACGCCCAGGGACTGGCCGGGGCCTTCCTCACCGATGTGGTGGCCCTGGATCTGTTGCGTGTGGGCGACCAGAGATTGACATTTCGTGGCAATTCGCTGGCCACCAAGAGCATGGAGGCATTTCTCAAACTCACCGGGGAACAGTATTTACAGGATACCCTGTCGGCTCCCATTAACGAGCTCATCCAATCGGAACGTGACTGTGAAGTGGATCCCACAAAGACGAGTGGTTCGTCGGCGGGTTCGCTGCAGCGGCAGCAGGCGACTCTCCGCCAGGCAGTGCGCAATGCCTGGCAGTGTATCTACGAGTCGCATAAACATTTTCCACCACAGCTGCGTGCCTGCTTCGCCACATTCCGTGAGCGACTGCAGCAGCTGGGGCGCCAGGATATGGCCGACAATTTGATCTCTGCGAGCATCTTTTTGCGCTTCCTTTGCCCGGCGATATTGTCGCCGTCGTTGTTTAACATCACCAGCGAATTGCCATCGGCACGGGCCACACGCAATTTGACTTTGGTCGCAAAGACATTACAAACTTTGGCGAATTTCACCCGTTTTCAGGGTAAAGAGAATTTCATGGAATTTCTCAATGACTTCCTTGAACAGGAGGCATCACGTATGCAGCAATTTCTGGAGATTATATCGACAAGGCCCGAGCATCCGGCCCCCGATTCCATACTCGATTGGGCTGGCTACATTGATCAGGGCAAACAATTGTCCATTTTGCATAGTTTGCTCAGTGAGAGTTTGTCCAAATTGCCGGAGGCGCGTCAACATGAATTGGATCCATTGCAGCATATACTGGACGAGATAACAAAAGCCAAGGAGATGAGCACGACGGGTTTGGGTGGCGGTTATCTGCCCACTGTGATGTCATCGTCGCACTCCATAGCCAGTGAGAATCAAGAGAATCGCAATCCTGGCATGACTGTGGCCACCAGCAGCACTGCCATCAACAACACAAGCGGCAGCACCAGCAGCAACAACAATCCTGGCCAGATGCTGCCACAGCAGCAGGCCCAATTGGCACAGCCACAGCATGCGGTGGTCAGTAAGCCGGCCGAGAGGGGTATAATGCGTGGTGTTTTAACGCCCAGTTCGTTGGAGAAGAATATATTCCGATACAATGATCCCACAGTGAATGGCCTACTCCAGCAGCAACAGCAACAGCAACAGCAGCAACAACAACAACAACAACAACTTCATCCCCATCATCATCCAATGCAGATGCTCTCTAACTCCCAGAGTTCCATTGTTGGCCTTCAGCATGCCCAATCTCAGAGCTCAATGGCCTCATCATCATTGAATGGCAGCAGTAGCAATTTACTAATGCCCCATCATCCCGCCCAGCATTTGCATCCGGCACAACTGCACTGCCCCACGGCGGCGCCACAAACGAGCGCTGCCAGCACCATAGAGCGCATGGAACGCCAGACGTATCCATATATGTGTAATGGCAATGATTATGATGCCAATACCTCGTCGTCGGCATGCTCGAATCGATCTCGCACATTGCCACGCAATGCGGCTGCTGTTAATGGCAATGAGGAGTTGCCTGGTGAATTTATACAAATCTCTGGCCTGGACACGAGCAGCGCCTTTGTGCGTAAGTCGCCCACCCCCATGATGAAGTCGGGCGGTGGGGGGCCACAGCGTAATCATAAACTTAATTTGGGTATACCCGATCACTCGAATGGCGGGGGCGGCTCAACTGGCAGTTATCCTCGTCAACTTAATCCCAATTCGAATATGCCCAAGAATCTGGAGGATCTGGATGATTTATTCAAATATGCCGAGGAGCATGATGTGGGGGAGATACATCACATGGCGGGCAATCATCAGCATCAGCATCAGCATAATAATCATCAATTGAAGGTGGCGTCGCAAGCTGGGAAAGAGCAACTATCGGCCAAGAGTAGCCATTGCAGTTCGGGTTATCAGAGTATCTCGACCAATCCGTCGCCCTCACAGTCCTCCAGTCCAGTGGAGAGCCAGCTGAAGGCGGCCATCTCCGTCGGTGGTAATGGTGGTGCTGGTGGTGGACATCATCCCGTAACGCCATTGGCCTTTAAGAATCCTTCTTATCAACTGCAGCAGCAGCAGCAGCAGCAGCAGCAGCAGCAGCAGCAACAGCAGCAACAACAACAACAGAGTGGACCATGTGGTCAACGTTGTCCCCTACCATCATCATCCTCCTCATCGATTACGGCCACGCCACGTGCCAAGCCCATTGGCGGTGGCCTTGTGGCGGCTCGAGCTGCATTCCTCAATAATGGCGGAAACTTGGATACGGCCACTTTGACACCCAGCTCGTCGGATGAGCAACTATCGGCGGATAACTATTTCAGTTATGCAGCTGCAGCAGCAGCCGGAGCTAATCTAACATCCACATCGAAGCTGGAGGCACAGCGTTCTCTCAGTGGCGGCAGCAGTTCATCCAATTCGATGGGGAAATCCTCATCAGCCGCCTATGGGCGACTCAACGGGCCACTAAAGCGAGAAGATGTCTATGGCAGTGCTGGGGGAGGCATAGCCTATGCTCTGGCCACACCGGGCAATGCTGGTCCACCATCAGCAGGAGGACATCATCTGCATCAGCAGCAGCATCCACATCACCATTCACATCATCATCACTTGAAGCAGGAGCAAATGAAGCAATTTGGAGGCAATAATGGAAGTGGAAACGGTCCCTCGACATCGGCCCAGCGACGTCTTAGCCTGGACTCGGCAAGGACTCTCTCCGACAGCAGCACGGACACGGAAGGTGAGTAAAGGATAACAAATTTTCATGTCATTGGGCAACTCTAATGAATTTTCCCTCTTTTCCCTTTTTTTTTTAGGTAACTGCCAGCAGCTACAGGAGGGCAAGAGACGACGCCAATTGCGCAGTAGTGGAGGCCTTGGCGCTGGCCACGAATCTTCCTCGTTGAGCAAAGGCTATGATCAGAATGGTGAGATTCAGCTATTGCAGGAGACACTGGACACACTGCGGCACACACTGGATCGCGATGAGGCGGAGTTACGCGACTCTAGCGATGAATTGTTTGCCCTCCAACGTCCAGGTGGCAGTGCCGGAGGCGGCAGTAATGGCTCGAATAATCTTAGCCTGCAATCGGAGTCCACCATGCGCAGCATAATCGATAGGTAGGCCTACTACTCTCAATGATTTGCAAACAATAGAAGTTCAATATCCCCCTCTCCCTCTAGGCTCATCACCATGGAAGAAGAGCTACGACGTGAGCAGCTGAAGATGTCCTTGGCCTTGTCCCATAAGCAGCGTGTCATCGAGGAGCAGGGACAACAGATAGCTGCTCTGGATGCGGCCAATAGCCGACTATTGAGTGCCCTTACCGCCCTGCGTCAGCGTTACGAGACCCAACAGCAACAACAACAGCAGCAGCAACAACAACAACAGCAGCAGCAGCACCCAGCACCACCAAAGAATCAGAAGCCACAGTGAGCAAAAACAGGAGGAAGAATATGATTTGGATAAGAATTAAGCAGAGAAGAAGAAGATGGAGGAGAGGAAGCTTAAATGCTTGGACGTCGACGTGTTTATGTCTTAAGGATAATTTTTGTTTATTTTTTTAGCTCTTTTTTTTGTATGCTATATAAATTATATACTACTTGTTTAATATATATACATATATATAAATATATACATATATGTATGTATACACACACAAACACACCCCTCTACCCCCACAACACACATACACATACATAAATATTATAAATAATTTCTCAATCTATGTTTAAAAAAAGAAGAAGAAGATAACCACAACAACTATTATGGGGAAGCAAAAAAAAAATGGGATCTATCCTTCCCCAGTGTCGTGTCGTGAGAGCATGAAACAAACAAAAACAAAAACAAGTTAAGTTATAATGAAATAAAAAAAAACCAAAGTTAGAAAAAATTATTTGTAAAGTTGATTAAATGTCTTTTTTCTCTTTTGGTTTTGTGCATTATCTTGTCCTGATGCCCACAAAATATATTCGAACAAGATTTTGAACGAATGTCAATTTGAAATTGTAACGTCTTGGTTTGAAACTTGACTTAAATGGCCCGTAGCAAAAAAAATAGTGGCGCCATCTCTGGCTCGAGGTGTCTAGTGTCAAAAGGCTAAACCAATCTTCAAACACGGAGGGCGCCTGTGAGCAAACTCAAAATTAAAAAACGGGTTTTTAATTTTTTTATTTTTATTATTATTATTTAATTTTTAACACCCACCCACACCAGTTCCCGCATATAAAATAAAGACCAATTATGTAGTTTTGTTTTTTTTTTATTATCTTTTCTTCAAGCTTAAGTTATTTGCCAAATTGATTAGCATAAACATAATGCTTTTATAATTGACATTCGTTTTAATATTAATATGTATTATTAAAATGGCTTGTCAAAAATTACAATTTACTGCTGAACAATTTTTCAATTTTCACCAGCCGCGAAAATTGAAAAAAAAATTAATATTCAATTAATTTAGTTCTCAAATATCTTTTACTATTTTTATTTGATAATCAAATAATTGCTTTAAAAGGTTTTTTTACTTCAGCTTTCTTATTAAATTCGATACGACAGTTGTTGCTCCACTTCTCCCACTCGCTCTCCCTCTCTTTAGTTCTTTTTAGTTTTAATTAACCGCTCGCCAGGTTTGTTTGTTGCTGGTAATCGAATATTTAGTTTGTTTTTTTTTGAGCGAAAAAACTTTAAAAAGTGGTTAATAATTAGATCCACATAAAGTTCTTGAAATTATCTTTCAAATGGTTATATTCGCATGCAAGTCGGTTTGGTGGTTCTTGTGTTTTTTTTTTGTTGTGTTAAAAATAATGAAAAGTTGCTCAAGGAAGAGGAAGAAGAGAGGAATAGGCAAAGCAGCAAGCAAGAGAGAGATAAATTTGTATGTTTGCTTCTATGTACATATATATGTATGTGTGCGTGTGCAAAAGTGATCAAGTTGCGTTTTTTGTGATTTTTTTTCATGTGTGTGTGTAAAATAAAAGAAAGTAAAGGAATGAGTAAAGAAAAGAGAGTGCAAATTTGAAATAAATTGGCATGGTAAGTGGCATTTTTTATGTTTATTATCTTATTTATTGTTTAATGAGTTACTAAAGAGATGCATACATACATACATACATACATGCATTTGTATATGTATGTGTATGTAAGTTTTTATGAAACTTATTTGCATACCGATTAAAAAATTACTGAAAGTTAGTTCCTTCGGGGATAATGAAAAGGATTGATTATGCATTTACATACAGTTAACTTAAATGTTAGAAAAGTGACAATAAAACCGTTACCTACCACACTGTAAACGGTAAATACCAAAAATAAATATACATAAGTATGGATATAACTAGAATTGAGGTTAGGATACAACTCTCTATGAAGGACCTGCAATACATACATATGTACATATGTATGTATGTAGGTCTTAATTTAAATGGAAAAATCATATTTCTAAAATTATCTAAATCTATCTAACTAGCTTAGAAAATCGGCATATCAACATTTTTACTATTTTCAGATGAAAAATGTGAATCTTAACAAGCAAATTTCCCTTATTTTCTAAGATTTTTATCAATAAGCTCTCTTATGTGCTTATATTCTAGTTCTTGATTTTTGGGGAGTAAAATAAGTTATTTTATGGAAAACACGCGAACTTAATTAATAATTTAGCAGCTTTAGATATAAAATATCGTTTTTGGTAGAGAAAGTGTCTTTCATATTCCCACTCAAAGATCTGTCGCTCTTATATCTATTAGAAACGAATAGCATATGTTTTATAAAATTGGGTTTCTATTTTTTTCTGGTGTGGTACTTAATTTTCAACAGTTTTCAACTATTTCAGTTTAAGGAACATCTTGAATGCAGCTAAATGAATTAGGTAATCCTTGGCGCCAGGGATTAGCCAGGTAAGAGACTTAAATCCGCTAAAAAGGCATTACGCAATAATAAAAACTGTCACCCAAAATACAATAATCATATATAGGTAGGTAATAATCCCTTTTTTGTGTATAATGTTGCGTTCAATTCACAATGAAGGGAAATTCCGGGGGATTTCCATTGCTGTGAGCCATTCATGAAACCTCCGACAGGGACAGAGACAGAGAGAGATGAACCCTTTCACACGTGTTTGTCAATTACCAGGTAGTAGTCCAGGTAGGTTTTTCTCAATGGATCCCAGGTTCAGTTAGTTAGTTTAGGTAGACTGGGACTTTCCATACAATTGATGAATGGGATGAATGAGAATAGACGAATATATAAGGCAGTGGCCAAGCAGCAAGGACAATTAGAAGCCAACAAAACGTCAAGCGAGTAACAACACACACACCTAAACCAAATCGTCTGTAAGAAATATCGAAAAAGGAATCAAAGTAAAAACCAACACCATGCCAAGGAATCTCTCTGGTCTGTCTTGGATCTGTCTAGCGTGTCTGGCGATCATGACTGGCAATGCGCTGGGCGCCGCCATCCCCAAAAGCCATCAATATCATCCGCTTCAGTTGAGAATTGCCGAGTGCCGGCAGCTTTGCTATCGTCAAACCGCCGTGGACACCACTCTCTGTCGCACTTGGCCGGATTGCTTTATGTGCCATGATTATTGCCGTGTTCTGGCATTGGCCGAATCGACTAGCTTGGCCATTTCCATGTGCTCGGATCCTGTATTCTGTACCCACGGTTGTCGCATTGCTTGTTCCTATCATCGACTGAGCGACACAACAAAAACGAATGAGATCAGCAGCAATGCTGTATCAAAGGATTTGACTGACTGAAAACAACAACAACTTCATATAAATTTTGTGTATATATTTTACCTAATCTTAGTATAATTTTAATTTAAAATCTAATTGTTAATAAATGTATGATAAATGAAAGATATAATTTTCTTCTTTCTCTCTGTGTGTGTGTGTGTGAGAGTGTATTCTCTCAGAAGACTTTTGTGCTCGCCCTTTTTTTTTGTTTTTGGTGTGGGAATTCGCTAAGGAGGAGGCCAGCTGTTGAGCCCTGCACGAAATAATTTAAGTTTGCCGAGAAGCAAACAACAAAATATATATGTATATAAAAATGGGCAACAACAAAAAAAAAATTAAATTAAAAATTTGTGCAATTTTTGTAGGAAAAGGCGACATAAGGAATACCCTGTAAGAAAATCAGGCTTTAAGTCAGAAACATTTAACGAACCAGGACCTTGTCGATATTTGACAGGACTGAATGAATTGACAGTAGCAGAGAAGAAAATATCAAGCATTTATATATATATTTACCCAGAAAGTAAAGATAATAGGCTGAATTTTTAATTAATTAATTTGTCGAGGAGGCATTTCGTCAGTTTGAGGATTCATCGAAATTTTCCAACTACTTAGAAGACTTACTAGTTGGGCAGGGGTGGACGGATACCCCTGGATCCGTCTGTAGTTTAACCCCATTCTGTTCTCCCCGATTCCAAGTTTCCAAAAGTATATGTAAATAGCTCTTAAATCTTAAATAAATTCAATGTTATCATTAAGTTACAAAGTTTATTATCAGCAGGCAATCAGAAAATTGAAATTACCACGAAATAGAATTGATGTAAAGTTGAACTCTGATTATCCGGACTAGAGTCGAAAATCCTGGTAAATCTAGAGTAAAATATTGACGTATTATTTCTTAAAAAATAAAGAAAAAAATATTTGTAATCAAATTTTAGTCGCTAAATAAGGACGGATGCGGAATCATCAATCTCGGTTAACCGAGACAAGTGAGCAAACTCAACTTCAATCTGAATAATAGTTCTCAATCGAAATGTTTAAACAATATTTTCTATTTGATTTCCAAAATTGAATTTGATTTTTAACTTTTATCTAAAAATGTAAATAAATTTAATTTCAGTCATTAGGATTGGAATCTATTTAGTTGTGAAAACCATTGTAATTTTTTATTTCCAACATATGACTTTGTGCACGATAATTTTTCATATATCATTCACAATCCGCCGATAATTCGATCCAAGTTTGCAAAATTTGCAATTTCTTTGCCAATTTCCAATTTATTGGCACTAAAAATATGATTAAACTTTTGCTAAAATTTGCCTAAAGGGTATCAAAAGCGCAGGGCCCCATAGAACAAAAAAAAAAAAGAAAGAAAAAAAAAACTGAAGAGGCAAAGCAACAGGTGGCCGGATATTGGATTGGGTTTGCTTGGGTCAGTCATAGCCATATGGCGCATATGATGTCCATGAAGTCCTCCCTTCCGCCTTACTCCTTCTTCCATACTTCATCCTTCATTGCCATCGCCTTCATCTTCATCATTTTCATTGATAAGCAAAACATAATTTACCTAACGGGTTAACTTAAAAAAAAAAAATTATGTTGTCTGCCTTAACACCTTCATATATTAATTGCATAATTCCATTTCAAAAACAAAAAATGCCTCTTGGACTCTGATCTAAACTACATATACAAATGTATATACATACATAATGTATGCATGTCTGTGTGTGTGTGTGTGTACCACCCGTTGACCGGTTGAAATGTCATCATAAAGTAGCTGCAACATGTCTCCCAGTCCAGTTCAAGCCACATAAAAAGCCCAGCAATGATCGTAAAAAAATCGATTTGAAGTCTATAAAAATCATATCATACAAATTTTTATATGCACACATTTAACAAATTATAAAGAAAGACAGCTCAGAATGAGACAAAAAAAAAAACGACAGAGAAAGAAAGGCAACAACAAAAAATGTCAAGCCATCTCGAAAAATGTTTTTGAGAGAAAACAAAGCCACTAGTCGATGAAGAGAGGGAAAAGTGTGAAGTGCGGGTTGAAAACAGTTTTTTTAGTGTTCGTAAAACGCCCAGCGAATACTCTCTGTTTCGAAAAATCAACATCATTTATGAAAAAACAGGAAGAGGACTCCATTTATAAGGAGTCTAAAGTTTTATTTAGTTAAGTATTACTAAAATTTGAGATATTCACAATCTGAATGGAGTTTATGTAATATTCCAAATAGGCTTGAGAGGAAATTGTATTTTTCTCAAGTATTTGTCATTCTTGCTGTAAACCAAATTCTGTTCTTTTCGAAGAGTAAGGATTACACACAATGTTGCACTATTTTTTGAACAAAATTTATATTATTTTGGAAACAAAAAATAAATATAAAAAAAACCCTCGAAACATGTTGAAAATTTTCCTTAATGTAATATAAAGGTTAGGAAATGGAAAACGGAGAGGGCTAACCGAGAATCATGAATGGATATTTCAAATTTTAAGCTTTCAAAAGGTATGTAAATGTACTTACATATATATAAATAAATATATATACATATGTAGGTACATATGTGGAGGGCTTGGCGATGCAGTCGTATTACCATGAGATATATCATGATATAGTATGTCCGGTGTTATAGTTTTATTTATGAAAGAATATAAGATAAATATTAAATAAACTTCTGTTTTTTTCCTCATAAAATTGCTTTAATCTACATTGTTTTGCTATTCTTGACAATGCCAATTTTGGGTATTTTCGACAAAATCAGCTACAGCTTTTTAACGGTAAATCCCATGTAAATGTGTCCTTGAACAAAAGTTACACAATGAATTAACCCTTGTTTCAAGTGCTCAAAGATATGTGTTCCAAGACAGGATATATAGACGAATTAGCCCCAACCTATATTTATAAGTATTGCTCGTTTTCGATGTGACTCAACCTACTCATTTTGTTCAGTTGCTCACTTGCTCATTTGTTTCTCACTTATTCAGTTGCCCAGCATAAGCATCCTGAACTTTAATTTGATAATTACATAGATTTTTCTTAAATATTATTAATGAGAAATTATGATTTTTAGTAAGTGAACAAAAATAAACAATTGAAAAAGAACATGTTCAGTTGCTCAGTGTAGTGAACAATTCTTTTTTGTATCCTGACTTATGAGCAACCCAACACTAATATTAAAAATGGAATACTACTTACTAATTCTTAAGATTTTTAATCATAGGCAGCACAAAATATATGGTAATAATATTTTTCCCCATTTGAAATTCTAGTTCAACCAAGAGATTAGCTTGAGAGATTATCTTTTGATTGTTTCTAGTGAGCTACATATTATAACTATTCTAACACATTGATTGATGACTTCAAATATTAAAAATTAGAATAAGCTTTAGTTGTTAGGGGAAAATGTTTTAAATCTTCTTGATTTTTGAAATGTACTATATTCTAGGACCTAAGCTCTAATATTTAATTGCAATTCACTTGACCTTTGACTTTATGGGAAAGAGTATCCCTTGGGCACTACACACATAAATCTAATAACAGATGGAGGAGGAGGAGGGGTATACTAAAGCTAGTTAGGCTTAAGCAAACGTGTTGTTTTGTTCTCTTTTTCCATTTTCATTTCCCCGTTTTTTTTTTCCATCCATTTTCAAAAACCAAATTAAATGGCATAAGAAAAATGACAAATAAATTTAACTCAAACCCAAAGTGGCCAACAGGTGGCGGCGGTAACGGCGGCTTATTAACCCGGATGACAAGTGTGTGCGCTGCCAGCTCCACAATCCAGAAGTTTATTTCGAGAGGAATTGAAAAGTTTTTCCATAGTTTTTCCTTCGATGATGCAATAAATTCACAGATAAATTTTTTGTTGTTGTTTACGAGAAGATGGTACGAGAAAGATGGAACGATAGGTTGTTGGTTTCGATGGGTGTGTAAGGGGAAGGTGTGATGGAGAGAGGAGAGGGAAGAGAGATCATGTAGCCAGGCTGTCTAGCTGAGTTTTCTCGTGGTCAGTTTATTGAAATGTTCTTTTACATTCCTCATTTTATATTTCTCTGATTTGTTGTTGTGTGCAAATCACGACCAACAAGGTGAATGTGTGTGTTTCTCTGTATATATATGTGTGTGTGTGTGTGTGTATATTAATTAAATATAAAGCATAAAGGTATAGAAGGCAGATGTAGTCCAGGAGACCCCATCCTCAATCCTTCTCAGTCATAACGTGCACGAAGGTGAGAAATCAATTTTCAGTATCTCGCTTTGTGGTTTTTTTTTTCCTTTTTTTCTTTTGTTTTTTAATATTTTTTTCCAGTGAAATGCCACGATGACGACGACGACGACGACGAGGATGATGATGAGCCTGGACTGGACTGGGACTGGGACTGGGACTAGTCTCTGGGACTGACTTGGCCTCGGACTTTGCTGCTCCATAGCAGTGCCTGCGGCCTTAACAGACAGGCCAAAAGTTGTTCCAGAGCTGCCGCTGCCGCTGCTTCTGCTGCTGCTGCTCCTCTTCTTGGGGCACGTAAATTAGGATAACAACGTGAAACATAATTATTACTTTGGACAGATATGGCAAACTTCTCAAGCGCGTTCCCTCACCCTCTCTCTCTCTTTCTCTCACTCACTGGCCTTTGGGTTTTGTTTTGTGGCCCAAATAAATGTATTAAAGTTGGTTAACGCCTTCATTTCGGTTCCTTTCTGCTGTTGTCTCCCTTTTCCCCTCTCTCGCTCACAAAAACAAAACCAAAAAATAAAAACAGTTTCAGGTGTAATAAAAAATATGAATTGTTGTTGTATTAAGCCGCCTTCCACACACACACACACACACACACTCACTCATACAGTTCACCCACACAGCTTCACCGCGACTCCCTCTCTCGCCTAAATTAGGAGGCCAACATAAAAGATCATTCAGGTTATTTTATTACCCAAAGTTTGGATCCAACTTGGACTTGAGCAACAGGAGAGGATTGTAGTTAATTGCAGGGCTCATCCGAGGAATGGTTGACCCCATTTTTGGCTCCATTCCGCTCCTGAAGTGTGCGCCAAATTGAAATTGAATGCAAATGAATTCGAACAAACATTTTGCAGATTTTGAGTTAATTTCTTTTCCTTTTTCAACTAATTGATACATTTCGAGATACAAAATAGATAACACACAGAAACCTTTGTGTAAAGACCTCATCAGCTAATTAACAATTCTCATCCAGCTGCGTTTCTTCCAGGGGGAGACACAGAGAGGAAAGTGGAAAGGAGAAGCCCACCCGCTGGTGGGCAAGGACAGAAGAGACCAGACAAGAGCACAAAGAAATGCCACGGAATGGAAAATGCAAAACGAAATTGCCAACTGACAGAGAGAGAAAGAAAAAGAAAGAGAGAGAGAGAGAGAGTGAGAGGGGGGGAGAGTGTAGAGGAGGGAAAACGGTGGGGACGGAAACGTATGCCGTGCGTAATGAAGACGTTTAGCTTCGAGTTGAAGTTGGATTTAAAGCTGCCAGGCATAAGTCCAACTTCCAAGACCCAACTTCATCCTTTTGCATACCCTTTAAACCAAAAATGTTGAAAGAGTATATTAAGTTAATGCATACACTTTTCTCACAAAATAGTTTCTCAATTTCACTAAATTCTTAAGGAAATCATCATTTGAGAACGAAATTGTGTCAAAACCTTGGCTCTAACAGCTGCAAAATGTGTTCTAAAGTCGATATCGTTACTCATGTGTCCAATATATTGGGACACGATTTATTCTAGAGCCGCTATCTTGGGTCATGTGTTCAATACCTTGACTTCTACAGTAGCTAAAGAAACAGGATGTGTTTTGGTGCTGATATTAAGTGAAAGGGAAAGATTTTGTAGTTGCATTTAATTGAAGGTCGTCCATGAAATTTTCAAAATTTCACTAAAAAATTTACATACTCTATCTCCCCCTTTTTCTCTATTTGTCTTTCTTTCGAAACTCTTGGAAATTCACAATTTAAACGATGCCATTGTTACGTAGGGCCATTTCTATCCGCATTTTTTGGGAACTCGAACTTGTGTGTCATAAAGTTTCAAATCGAAACTGAAACAAATGAAATTATAAATTACTCATGATGTATTCTTTTTGCATTCACATGTCGTTTACTTAGGGTAAAGAAGATGTCGATCGAGGGCAAAAACCACAATACGTATATGAGAGATTCTTGGCCCTGTAGGTGCGTAACATTTTGTTTTCTTTTTTTTTTTGCGGCTCGTTTTGGTTCCGCTTGCATGTTAACTGAAAATTCGTATGAAGGCGAGAAATTAATGAATCATTCACACCTGCATGACGGATTGTCTGCATTACTTACTCTCCAGCTTGCTCAGGGTCCCTTTTCCACTCTCTCTCTTTCTCTGTCTCTCTGCAGGTCTTGGGACCCTGGAGAAACAGTGATGACCCGAAAGAAAAAAACAAAAAAAGGGTGGGCGCGGCATGCCTGACGCTTCTGCCGAAGGAGTTGCCTTCTAATTTATTTGCCTGATGTGTGTATTACATTTGTTTGAGTCCGTGTTGCAGTTGCAGTTCTCTTCATTTGGTTTCTGTTTCTGTAGGTGCTGCCCTCCTACCCTCCCCCCACTCCAGGTCCAGCCATAGCCTCAGAGTCAGAGTCAGCCTCTGTTTTGTTTTGCCAAAATTGCCTTTCAGCCTTCTAGTGCACTGATGATTCGTTCAACGGAATGTTTGTTGGATGTTTTTTGTATGCTTGCATGGGCGTAGACAGGATCTCTTAATTAAGAAGAGATCAAGAATCACAAGCAAATATGTATATATCACTTATTTCAATATTAGATAGAATTGTATAATCAAATATTTCAAATGGATTAAAGGATTCATATTTCGTTTATAACCTTGATTAAACCGGTTAAATGATTTGTTTAAAGTTTCCATTCTCTCGCTTGAGAGAAAGCTTAAACATTTCTCAGTATCGACGATGCCCTTTTGCATTTGCGTGATGCGTGTGAACTTGATGGATGATGCAGTGCGTCTCCGCATCCGCCTCCTTATTTTCTCTTGCTGAGTGAGTGAGTGAAGAGGCCAGAGGCGGCCCACTTCTTGGCTGTGCAATTAAAATGGAATTCCATATGGAAAAACCCGCCCAAAGAACAAAAACTAAAAACTTTGCCGGCCATTCATCTCTCGTTTTGCGTTCTATTTAGATTTTTATCGAAATTGTCATACAAATCGAAATTGTTTTAACTCTCTGTTATGTGCCCAGCAGCGATTCAATGCTAAATGAGGAATTATAATGAGATTTTGTGGGACGTGGAGCCACATTAGTTTCCGTTGGCAATTGATGGGCTGCATAGCTTTCCCTTTGGTTCGTTTTGCTCATCATTGATCCGTGATCTAGACTATCCGTATTGCCCACCACATCGACAATGATTTCCTCTTGCTGGTCCTCCGTATAATCTTGACTATGTGCGGCCAAATAGTCAGCCTTCAATTGAGTCATGTTTACTTTGATGCCTTTTAAACGTAATTTTCGAGCCTGTCGCTCGATTGCCTTTGTCAAACGTTTACTGCGCTGAGCTCTAGTTTAGAAAAAAAGAAAGAGATACTATATGTACATATATGTATACAGATTTTCATCTGGGGATTACTTACCGCTCTCGTGCTTGGAGTTCAATCAGTGGAATAGGCGCTCCACTACAACTCTGCGGCTGGGCATTGTGTGCTGGCCGACCGGGGCCCTTTTTTGTGTGCTCCTTCTTACGCCATTTGGCGCGACGATTTTGAAACCAAACCTGTAAGCAATTTCAATTTCGATAAAGACAAAATATATTAAATAAGTTAGCGTTTCAGCGGGACCTACTTATATTACTGAAGTTATCTTCGTCGTACCTTATTTTGAACAGGAGTATATACTGTATTTATTTTTGGCTATAAAAAGGTCTTATTCTCTCGATTATAAACATCTGACCAATTTAAAAAAACATTTTCTACAAGGGTATAAAAAAGTCAACATTCAAAGGCTTGGACTTTAGGACTTTAGGTCGCTTGACAAAATAATTTCTCTGTATAACTCATCTGTTTCTTATTCGATTCTTAAGAAATTTGGTGTAACAATAGATAAAATTAACATTATTGGTTGAATTAAATTTAAGAACTTTATGTTAATTATTATAAGTAAAAATCATATATTTTAGAACTGGCCTACAAATTAAAAGATGTTTTTAACCGAATCGGTTTATTTCCTAGGAATTGAGCTAAAGTATCTGAGCCAATGGCATAAATATATTTTAACGTTTACTTAGAGAACTCATTCTAACCTCAAAGTAAAATAATTTGGATTGATTTAGGTTTTTTTTTTCACAAGTTTTCTATTGTCATTGTTGTGGTTGTGCTGCTGTTGTTGTTGTGGGAGTTATGAGAGAAAAAACAAAATGGCGTCACTAATTGAGAAGCAGTTTACCAAACGACTCAAGCGCAACGACTTTTGTGGTGAAGGTGGGGCATATGTCGCATGGCGGTGACAGTCAAGCCATGACACAGGGCAAGAGAAGGTGATGGAGGGAAGGAGTGCGATAGAGATAGAGCTAGCTTCTAATGGGTGTGTGTGTGTGTGTGTCAATTTGAAGTCATTTGCATGTGCATTGTGCATTTTTTTCTCTCTGTATTTATTTTTTTTTGTTTTTAATGTGCAACAAATTGTTTTTGAGCAGGTTCAATGCAATGAACACGACAACTGGGTAACTGCGTCGTCGATTGGCCCTTCTTCTTCTTCTTCTTAAAATTTTAACAAGGCCTAAGGCCCAACTGAGCCACCTGACTGAAACATAGATGGACTGACTGACTGTCTCTCTCTCTCTCTCTGTGTGTCTCTTTCTTTGTCTCGCTCGATGTCTGTCTGTCGTTTGCATTGACAAATTGATATGTCATGTCAAGAAACAATTTCAGACAAAGCGTAGCCGTAGACGTAGTCATAGCCATTGCCATAGACCGGAATGTCCCAGTCGGAGACGGAGCTACAATGATAATCACACGCCTGACATGCAAAGTCAGCAAAAAAAAAAAAACAAAAACAAAAAACACAAAGGGTTCTGTTTGGGTTTACATTTTACTTATGGTCTTATTTGGTTTTTTTTGGGGTATATTCTTCTAGACTAGATCAAAAATGGAATGGAATATCTAATCTTAACTTTAATTGAACATCTAGAAGTTGAAGCCTCTAACTTTTAACAAGTGAAAACTGACCATTTTGTTTTAAGAACACCAAAAGAGAATTAATTTAGAGTTTTGAAAGATTAAATCAAATGAATGAAAAATTTTTAAGAAGTTTCTATATAATTTTTTTTACTATTCACCACGGGAAATTCGAATCGTTTCTGTTCTATCAATGGAAGCTGTGTAAAAGCAAACAAAGAGGGGGGCTAAAGGGTCATAAAATGAGGTCAATATCTATTTCGCAGGGTATGTGCCTAGTCGTTGCTTAACTTCTGATAATTGTCATATGCAATTGAAATCATTACAACAACAAGCGACACGAAACGCAATTGGAAATGAAATGAAAATGAATTATAATGAATAAAAATAGTCAGGTAATTGGTTTTATTGAGTAATTGAGTTGCAGTTGCCACCAAATTGTTTTACCCATGCCCAATTTGGCACGCAAACGACACGAGCAAGTAAGAAGTGGTGTGGGTAAAGGGTGAAGCGGTAGGGGACACAAGAGCAGAAGCAGTCTAGATGGACACCTTATTGTTTAATAGTTATGAATGTTTAAGAAAACTTACCGCTATGCGACCCTCCCTTAAATCAAGACGCATGGCCAATGCCTCGCGCATATATATATCAGGATAATGGCTATGATGAAAGGATAATTCCAATTGCTCCAATTGCCATGAATTGAAATTTGTGCGGCATCTACGACGTTTGGCTAAATCGCATTCAGTTTCCAATTCCATATCGGATTCACTCTGTTGATCTTTGTCCTTTTCCCTCTTTTGCTTCTGTCGATCGATTTCATTGTCATCCTCATCCTCATCCTCATTCTCAGTATCATCATGGTGGGTCGTGCTGGTTGTCACATTGGTGTTAATGGTGGTATTGGTCGATGTGGAGGAGTCTGCCAAACATACAAAATACAAAACAAACAACTCTGATAGCGGGCAAAACAGGAAATGAATGAACGAACGAACCAAACAACTAGCAGGCATAATTAACTGGCTTGAAAAAAGGAAGAGTTTGGCTTCGGTTTCAGTTTTGTGTTTTTGGCCTCCCCCTAGTTGGTTAGCATTATAATTGCAAACAATTAAAGTCTATTTATGCAAATTTCCAAGATATGCAAGCAAAACCGCAACCGACATACACCCACACCCACACCCACACCCACACACACACACACACACGCACACACACACACATACATATGTAGATAGTCATAGGACACGCCCCTAAAACTGTGCAAAAAGGGAAATCGGAGACAGAGACGTAGACATAGACGGAGCCGTAGTCCTAGTCGTCGTTTGTCTTTCTAATTTATAGCAGTGCAAATTGGTTTTCACAATTAGGAAGTGGTGGGTGTTGTCTAAGCGGACTGCAAGAGGGTTGTTGGAGGGGGTGGGGGATGGGGAGGGGCGCCAAACGAGGGGCGTTCTATGTTTAAAACGGAAGTAAATTAGCCATACGCTTAAATGGAATAAAGGAATCGTTGATCTTTCAACATTCCTTCCTTTGGCTGCTCCGTCGTTGTTGCATTTTAGTTAGTTTGCAGTTTTTAAGTGAAATTTAATTGCAAAATTTTGCACTGACAATGAGTAACTTTTTAGTTACAAATTATATGAGAAGAGAGACAATGAAAAGACTGAGGGGAAAAGGGGTTCGGGTGGTTAACCACAAGACATCAACAAGACAACGGGCGGTGCTATAAAATGCGCATCAGTCCTCCTCATCCCCACCTTTCCCTCTGCTGTGTCTTTCTCTCTCACTCGTTATAATGACAATAAAGTTAAGATAACGATATGTCGCTTATACCACCCTTGGACTTGGACTCAAAGTCGCTTCTACCCGTGACTTTTGCTACGTGATTTTCATATATGCCTGATAGAAATGCACACAGATTTTCACAATTTATAAACACATCTGCTAGAAAATTGAAGGAGAAAACCACTTGCAACTACCCTCAATTGACACGGCATTCGATTGTTGTTGTTGATGACAATGTCGATAATATAAACGACTTGGTAGATACCCTGTGGGTTAAACAAAACGTCATTGCTTAGTACTTAAGTTTGAATTTAAACATTTTAGTTATACGAATACTATTTGAATGGGTACATATTTAAAAGAAATTGAAATGAATTACCCATGCAAAATGTACTCAGAGTATAAACTGCAGACAACAAAACCCAAAAGAATAATTTTTAAATATTTTTCTATGTACTCTCAATATTTGCTTTTAGTACTTCTTTATAGTTCATCTAATTACTGAATCGATCAAAAATCGTTGAAGGTCACCTTCAGGTTGCCTTAAAGATGGTTAGGGTGCCTTAAGGTCGCTCTAAGGTCGCGTTAAGGTCGTCTTAAAGTTGAATTAGGGTTGCCTTTCCTCGTATTCGTTTCTTCATTAATTTGCTTGATTGAATGAATGAAAGTATTCAATTAGTATGTTTTTGTTCTCATTCACTTTATTCATAGTGTTGAATACATATCTCTGATGCCGTTTTGAATGCATTATCTTTAGTTTTGTAGTAAATATTTTATTCTTATGTCTATTCTTTGCTGTTTTCGGCAATATACCCTGTTTTTGGTTTGTTACATTTAGAGGGTGTCTAACAGGAGGCAGGTTCTTTTCCTGCTGTCTTTGTCTCGCTCTCATACTCTTTCTCTCTCTCTCTCCCTTTCTGTGTCTCTGCAGTGCGTTCCGGGGCTCAGTGGCCTCATCATCACACTTGAAAGAGTAAATAAAATATAATTCCTCAAGGGTGTTATAAATAAAATTATCTGAATTATGGTTTTCTGTTGACTCTCTCTGACTTTTGTCTTGTTAGTGTTTGTGTGTTTAAGTTGTTCTTGTTGTTGTGGCATAGTTTTTATTTGGACTCCTTTTGGGGTTTGTTGCTTCTCTAATTTGACCCTAGATTGAAAACTGACAAAAAAAAAAAATAAATAAAAATGGGTAACTGCTGGCAGAAAGAACTCGAACTGAAATCGATAGTTAAATATGTTACAAAAACGTTTGAATCTAAAAACTAACTTAGATGTAGTCAACCGGGAAGAAAAGAATTTTTGAATTAAAAAGTGAGTTCGAGACGAACAGAAACATTTTCCAGTTGATCCTTTATGGCATATTTATTCTAAATCGTGCTAAGAGAAAATTCTTATTCTTGAATAAACTTTTCTCATCACAAAAATGGCCAATTATGAATTTCTTTCACTCCCCTGTCTCTCCGTCTCCCTTTGTGATTCGCATTAGGGCATAATTTTAATTAGGCCAGCAAATGACAATAACAAAAAACAAAAAAAAAAGGCCTTGATACACAAAATTTGCATATAAACTGTATAAATTTTTGTGTCTCGCCTAGTGTCATTGTCTACCACTAGCCTCATCTTCCTCCTCCTCGTTATCACAACTGAAGCAACCCCCTTTGTTGTTGTTGTTTTTGTTGTTGGAGTTTTTTGGGATGCGATCGAATTCCTGCCCAGCCATTGCCCCTTAGTTGTGCCTAATTTCAAAGGTCGTTAAACAAACAAACTCAAGTGGAACAAAATGCACATGCCATACACACAGAGAACAGAGACTATATTTCGAGGCCCCTCTGGGACAGGAACGGGAAGAGCATAAACAGGGACAAGGACAAGTCGTCGCACAGTCTCCGCTCACAGGAAAAAAAAAAAAAAAAACAAACTACATACAAAAACTACCCGTTTACATTGCGGGCCATCATGTCATCATCTAGCAAAAAGCCAAACAGAAATCTCTTTGACCCAAACGACCCACAAAACACGCCCGTAAAAATCTATAAAAACCAAAAAAAAAAACAACGTTTACCTAGGAAAAAAAATTGGAAAAAAAACGTCGGGGTGTCAGCAGTCCCTCATTAGCATTTATAGGCCACACAAATGTCGGTGGATATTGTGCATTTTGGTTGCCAGCCAACTAACTTTCTGAGGTTCATTAGAAGCTTGTCACATGATTTGATTTGCCTGACTTTTTTTGTCTCACTCTCTTTTCATGTTAATGCCAAACGTGTGTCATACCAAAAACAACAAAAAAATTATACAAATTAAACAAAAATAAAAAAAAATACAAAACAAAAAAAGAAATGGTCGTCGTTATATCAGAAATTTTAGCTAACGCATATTTTATATCATTTAATTTTCTTAATTTTTAATGTACCTAAAAGTTGGCTATTTAAATTATACAGTTTAGATTTATTTTTAATTTTTAATTTGAATTATGTTTGAACATTAAATGGCAGAACAAAGTGTTTAAAAATCATTAGAAGAAACGAAGAAAGTAGTTGATTTCAATCCCTAAAAAAATCAAGCATCTTATTTAATTCAATTAAAGTAAATGAATTAGTAATAACAAAAAATTAAAGAAATCTTATATCAAATTGAATGAGTTCTTCAAGAAATTTGTAAAATTGAACGCTCTAAGGGGGGCAGCTGTCCTCTCCTGCTCATCCCTGGCTACGCCCTTTGTAGAAACCTTTTTCGTGGCAAAGTTTTTGAAATTGTGTTTATATTTTTAATCAAAAGATTCCGTTCAGTTTGTGATGTGTAATGTAAAAATGTCACTAAAATTTAAAGTTGAATTGCATCTTAAAAATAAATCTTAATCTTGAAGAAATTCATTCGAATATCGTTTTTAAATATTAAAATATCACAGCTAATGATTCATAAGTAGAATAACGATTTTCCTCTTTCTGTGTCTCTAGTCTTTATCCAAAAAAAAAAAAAACCAAAAAGGAACAAAATGTTACTATTTTGGCTTGCTAATTATGTAACCCTCATCGTTTGAATCTCCCCACAGGATCATCTGCACGGGAAGAAAAAAACAACACACACGTTCTATGCCACGCGCCTGTGACTTGTTTTTTTTATTTTTATTTTTTTTGCTGTTTCGGTTTTTTGTTTCTCTTCTGTGTGTGTTTTTGTAACCCCTTTTTTTTTTAAATGCATAGCTGCTTGTCAAAAGTTGTCGTTGTTGTTTTTTTTTTTGTTTGGTGTTCTTTTTTTTTTGTTTTGTTACATTGATGAATTGTCTTTGCCAGATTGAAAGTTTGAGTGTGTTAAATTGTTTGTATACCGCGTGCTAAATGTCACAGTAACGCCTTTTTTTGCCTGTTTGGCTAATGGTTAACTACATTTGACCAACGAATGTGGGAATTGTTAGTTCCCTAACTAAATCTGTTGAGAAAAGTAACTATGTATATACACACACAGATAAATATATAGTATTTAAATTTGTTGAAATTTGAATTATTTCTGTGAGATTTACTTTAAAATTGTTTAAATAACAATTAAATAAATCGACAAATTAATATCTTGTAAATTAATTTAAATCTAAAAGTTAAAAGCTTATAAAAGTATAACTCGAAGACGAATTAAATTCTCTCTTCCGTTTCCAAAAAAAAAAAACAATTTCCACTTGATTTATTATGATTTTAATTCCCCTTTTAACAAGTTGATTAAATTTGGAAATTTTTTTGAATACAAGATGAAAGGACTACTAGTCATTTTAAACATATTTGAAAAAAATTTTTAAGCTCTAATTAACCGATTCATTTAAAAATTTTTATACAAATTTCATAAAAGTATTTCTCTATTCCATTATTCATTTTAAAACTATACGTTTTAACACAAAGAACACAAATTGAAGTATATTAAATTTATTTGAAACTTAAGAGAAACTAATTATTTTTCATTCCTAATGGATTTCGATTAGTCTAATTACAATTCTTTTTTTATAATCTTAAGTAAAGGGCATTGGCGGCTTTAGATCCCATTGAGATATTATAACGAATTTTAATATAATGAAACAAAAACTGTGAAAAAAATGCACAAAATATATCACTTAAGGGAATTTTTTTTTTTAAACTAATTAAAACCTAGATTTACCTAGTAAATCACAGGTAAATATTATAGATAATTTCTCGTAATACATACGTTTAAATTTGAGGTGTGTAGCCAAGTAATTTTCCTTTCGTCCCCCTTCCTAGGCCTGTCTCGGTAACCATTTGCTGTCTATGAATTAAAATCTGTTTTTCAGTCAGTCGGCGGGGTATTCTTATAATGACACTCTGGTAGTAATTTGCCTAGTAAACACAGACGCCGCCATTCATCTTGATCCAAAGCCAGACTTGGGTTTCCAGCCCAGGTGCAATAATAACCACAATTCAACAGATCGGCTCAGACTCTTCTTGGGACTTGGGACTCTCCCTTGACTCGTAAAACGTTAAGAGGGGCCCGCACAGTGGGCCACAAATGTGTGGCACTTAATTTAATGAATTTCTTTGCACTTGGCAATTTGAAACTGAAACTGAATTCTTCTTCCTTGGACTCTTGACTCTGACACTGACCCAAGACGAAATGGCCGGCTGGCTAACTTGGCCAACACTTGGCACATGAATTTATATGAGTTGTTTGCATTAAAATGAATTGATCGACACGAAGAATTTTTGAACCAAAACTAAACTAAACCGAAGCAAATACATACAAGAGAGGTGAGGTGGGGTGAGGTGGGTGAGGAGCAGAAGAGAAAGAAGAATATGCAACAGACGGGTCATTGCTCATCTGCCAGGCCAGGCACGTCAACGCGGCAAATTACTTGCCGCTCTCTTGCCGGATTCGAAAAATTGAAAATTCAAGTTGGTTAAGTTGGCAACAAGCCTCGTACTCCTTCGACGACTCCTCGGACATCTCTTTAGCCATCAAAGTGAGGGATCGTCTTCAGACTCTTTTGCTATTGGGGATCGTTGTGGTGCATGTTATGATTAAATTTTGATAGCCAACAACAATCAAGTCAGGGAAAATCAATAATTTTTACGCATCTTGTTACCCCAAAAGAGGTAAGGCCCCCGTTTTCCCACCACCACCAGTCAGCCAGGCCAGCCGAGCCATCCAAGCATCCATCCATCCATCCATCCATCGGTCTCCACCTTTTATACGCCATGACGAAAAGTTGCCTCTCAACATGATCTTTCTACTGCGATCGAGACACACACACACTTACACACACATACACAGCAACAAAGCGGCGCATAAATGTTTTGTTGTTTTAATGAAGACGTCGGCCCCAAAACGTTAAGACTGAAACGTCTCGCACGGGTTTGAGAGAGTGAGAGAGAGAGAGGGCGAGAGGGGCAGATATGGTAGAGAAGAAGAAGACATCAAGGCGTTGCATGCAACCGGGCCTGGCAACATTTTCTCATTCCATTCTTCTGGTTTTTTTTTTTTGTGTTTTATTTTTTGCCAAGGAGGAGATCGAGGGCGCGTCAGCGTCTGCAAAAGTCTGCACGCCGCCTTAGGAAGGAGCGATCATCTTTCTTCTCTCTCTAACCGCTTTGGGATTTCTTACATCTCGCTATCTCTATCTGTTATGTTTGGCTCTCTCTCTCTATCCTTGTCGCGCCGCTGGTCGCTTTGCTTATTATTACGAATAGGGTCTAATTATTGTGGCAAGCCCCTGAGCTATAATTTGCCTGATTGATTTACATAACGATCGAAAATGATCAAGACATTAATTTCTTATTAACGTCGTTCGTCGTTCCTCTGTCCTTCTCGGCGAGGAGAGGAGAGAGAAGAGAGGAGAGGATCTGGGAGAACTGTGTAGAGACAGAGCCACAAATGCCGAACCTGTCTGGGGCGTAACTCTGGACAGGGGCAATGTTAGCTTCTTGGTTTGATAGTTCTCCTTGCCTTCCCTAGTTATTTCTCTGCATTGCCGCCGTTCATCATCATCATCATCATCATTATCATCATCATCAACATGATCATGATCATTATGATCAGCTGCTCACTCTCAATCGTCCTCTTCCTCTTAGTGGCCTTTGTCTTGGCAGATTCTTAAGAATTTCTTCAAGTGTTTTTTCTAATCAATGTGGACAAGGCGTTTCACATGGTAGAACATGAATTTTTAGAACTTTCTATGTTTTGCTTGGGCTATCAGTGACTACAAATCCATACGCTAGAGGCGCCACTGGGTAGCACATTTTCTCGCTCTCTCCTTCTCTCTATCTCGAAATCTGCCCAATTTGTGAACTTCCTTCTTTCGGTCCTTTTTTTTTGTGTTTTTTTTTTTTTTTTTTATTTTTTCGTTCGTTTGTTCTTCTTCTTCTCCTTGGTTTGGCTGGTCGCTCGATCGTTTTGTTCGTTTCGGACATAATTAATGTTAGTTTTAACGCTGCTTGAAAATGTTATTTCCCTTGATTATAGGAGGGCGCAACATACCACGGCTGCCGTCTGCGGCATTGATCGTTCTCTCTCTTTCGTGCCATCTCTCTCCATCTCTGTCTCTGTCTGTTTTGTGGCCCGTTTACTGCCGCTGATTGTTGGGTGCCATTGAGCAAGGGCGTAGACCTAAGGATTTTCATTCAAGGGGGACCCCATTGGCTTGACTCCCCTCAACCACGACCATGTCACAGGGAGGTTTGGTGTTGGAGTTGGAGTTGGAGGACGGAGGGCTGTTTGCTGTTGCTGTTTGCTGGTGTCTGGCTGTAGGCAGTCATGGGGAAACATTTTATGACGATTACTGTAATTCGTTGCCGCAAACAATAATTACTTTCCATTACGAAAATGGCGGGCATATTATCACCTGAATATCACACACACACACACACACACACTGAGAGAAAGAGAGGCAGAATGAGAGAGAGAGCGACACACACAGGTGTTAAAAGTCTTTTGGAGAGTCTTCTCAACTGCGATCTCAATTCGCCATGGCAAATTCGCTGCGGTTGCCGTTGCCGTTGCCCCGTTTGACTCTGGTCTAAAATTTTCGGTAATAAAATATGACAACTCAATCAAGGCCCATAAAAGGCCCCAACCTGATCAGGGGCGGATCTGGTCGAGCAAAAGCTACATAATTTTCGTTTCTGCTTGCTGTAAGAGAGTACGGGCAGAGGAGGGGTTTTGGGAGGGTATAGCGGGGTATTTTAACAAAAGACGATCAAAATTTACGATCATTTTGTTTTCAAAATCAATTTAGAAAGGAAGCGCGGCAAAGATCAGCCAAGAGCACACGACAGATAGCACAGAACGAGAGAGAGATAGAGATAGAGTGAGAGGGGGACAGAGAAAAAGAATGCAAGAGCGAGATAAAAGAAGACACAAATTGAGTTCTTAAGTTGTTGTCTGAATGGAGCGTGGGAGAGGTGAAGGGGAATGGCGTGAGAGGGGGGGTGCTTAAGAATTGCTCAGTTCGCGGACTAAAGATTTTTTGTTTTTATACCGATGCTCGCTTACTTGATGTATCATCATCTCTCTCCTCCCTCTCTCTCCGTCTCTCTACCTTTCTCTGACTCGGACTTAAATACGGACTGATAGTTGAAGAGGGGGGCGACTCATTCCTCCCCCCCTCCACCATTCTCACAAATGCTCGCTTCCTAACTCATACCTGCGCCTGTTTGTAGAGGGTTTTCGACAGTTATTAGCCTGGCTAAAACACGAGTCTTGCACATTTGAGAGCTTGTAATTTACTTAATTTGATTATGGACCGCATGGCGATCCTCCTTTACTTTTTTCTTCTTCTACATCTAAGACACAGCTGGGGGAATGAGAGATCGGAGGTGAAGGAGGCAGTAAGGTGCCAGTTTAAGGTATTTGAAACCAAGTTACAAAGTTGCAAAAATTAAAATAAATTACTCATTCAAGAATTTCCCTTTTTATTTATAGAACGAAACGTTTTTTTATACCATACACCCATAGGGTGAAATGGTATATTAAAGTCGCTAAAATGTATGTAACAGGCAGAAGGAAGCTTTTCCGACCCCATAAAGTATATATATTCTTGATCAGCATCAACAGCCGAGACGATCTAGCCATGTCCGTCTGTCCGTCCGTCCGTCCGTCCGTCCGTCCGTCCGTCCGTCCGTCTGTATGAACGCCTAGATCTCGGAGACTATAAGAGCTAGAGCCACCAAATTTGGTATGTAGACTCGTGTCATATGTACGCTTATCGAGTTTGTTTCAAATGTTTGCCACGCCCCCTACCGCCCCCGCAAATGATATAAAACCGATTTTCTTAAACACTATAGCAACTAGAGACACAAAATTTGGTATGTATATTTGCTTTGTAAATGCGCACATTTTGTATCTGTAAAAATTTTGCCACGCCCCCTACCGCCCCCGCAAATTAAATAAAACCGATTTTCTCAAAAACTATTTCAACTAGAGACACCATAGTTAGTATAAATATTTGCTTAGTAATTGCGCACATTTTTGATGTGTAAAGATTTTGCCACGCCCCCCTCCGCCCCCGTAATTTGAAAAAACTCGATTATCTCCCGTAATTTTCTACCGTGTGCAATCAAATTTAGCACACTTAAGTTTGATATTAATGTTCAGCAAAATACCAAATTTGATCAAAATCGGACTAAAAATAGCCAAGTTATGCATATAAACGTTTTTCCATATGGCCGGAGTTGGCCGTTGGCTGGTGGGGGCGCTAGGGTGCTCGAATGCTTGAGTGAGCGAAATACTAAGATATGCTTCTAAAAAGCATGCAAACAGATTTTTTTAAAAATACGAAAATGCATTGGTTATTATAAATTTAAAATATTTGTTTTACTGGTGTATGGTATATCCAAGTCGGCGAGACGACTTACTTACTTCATTTTTACTGAGTTTTAAGTTATATATGTACAAAGAGAATGGAAGACGAATTTGTTGACTTTGAGTTCTACTGATATATCATTTTTTTAAGGTCCAGTCATCGGTAGATGACTTGTCTAAGTGGCAGCTAAACAACCAGGATCCGGGTTCGAGTGCCATGGATGTAGTTTTTGGTCTAAGCCAAATGCTTAAATTGCCAGTGCTTGTAAAACTAAGTCAGGTTGATAATTTACAACTATATCCTATACTGAGAATAAAAATAATAATAATAAAAGCTCCACTAATTTCTATCACTATGACAAAACCCTTGCGAAAGGACTATCAGGCAATACTATATAGATAAAGTGAAAGATTATAAATGTTTTAAATATCAAATTGTTTATGCCACTCGAGACGGATACAATGGAATCTCTCTCTCTCTCTCTGTTTGAAATTAATTAGTTTCTGCTTTTGTTTTAAATTATAATTAATTGTACAAACATGAAATCATAAAAATCGATTAATTCAACAATAGTTTATTAATTGAAAGTTCTATCTGACAAGAGAGATAGATAGAGACAGAATGAGAGATAGATAGATACAAAGAGAGAGAGAGAGAGGGAGAGAGAGATGGAAAGTGGGATCAAAAATTGATTTCTGCTGCTGCTGCTTTAATGAACAACAACAAACCGAGCAAACACCACCAAGAACAACAACAACAGCAACAACACAATCTCAATCAATTTCAAGTCGCACATCACATCAAAACAAATTACCAGGGAATTAATTTGCCATCAGAATCACGCAAGCGCAGAGAGACGACTCCGAGCCAAAAGACTCCAGAGCAGCGCGGGGATGGTGGAGGGGGAGGGGTCTGGAGAGTAGCCTTAGAGTCCCCACAGGATGGAGCAGAGAACGAGACACGAGACTGAAGACAATTGTGACGAAGAGGATAGAGGGGAATCCAACGAGTTTTTGTTTTCGCGGTACGCGATGGCGATTAATAGAAAGACGGGCAGACCGGGGGGATGGGCTGAGGCTTGCGGGGGTGTGCGAGGTGGGGAAGGGGTGGGGGCAGTGTGGGGCACAATGTAGGTGCCGTGATTAATACATGAGGATTTAATTAACTTGGCCACATATAATGCTATCTCATTCGCTCTGGTTTCTTTTTTTTTATGTTTTCTCTTTGTTTTTTTTCATCCTCTGCCACCATCTCTTCCCCATCTTCCCCATTCCATCCATCGATCTGCTTCTCATTCTTCTTGTTCTTCTCTTCTTCATCAATAACAACATTTTGGCCCGTTCTGCTGGACTGCACAAACTATGGCGACCATGAACAGGCGATGTGATGCCAACCTAAATGTGCGAATGAGAGGCAAATAGCGTTGGCAACTTGTTGTTGTGTGTGTGTGTGTGTGTGTGTGTGTGTGTAATTGAAACGTGTTTTGTTGTTGTTATTGCTGTTCGCTATTCGTTGGCAGAGAATGCTCTGTCGCCTGGTGAACGCCTGCAGCGCGAAAATCGGTGGCATGTATAATTTTTATCACCTTTAATTAACTTTTCAATTAATAAAAAAAAATGTAGCAACAACAACAACAATAACAACAACGGCAGCAACAACATAAACAAGACACATTGACCGCATGTTAAGCGGAAAAGTCGCAAACAGCTGCCAGACAAATTTGCCGACGGCAAATTTTTTTATGCTTCTCTTGAATTTTTATCGTGGCAAAACCAAAGGGATCAAAAAGAGAATATATGCACATACATATATATGGCCCAACAATATTCACAGAGCTCAAATTGAAATGTCGATAACAAGAAAATCGATCGAATGATGCGAACAAGAACCCTCCAAATGCGCCTAAAAGTAGTCTATACTTTAATGTAATTCATTATAAGATCCTTTTCATTCAGAAATGTCAATGTATGTAAATGTTGCTTCCTAAAGCCATTGGCATAGGATTTATTTATTGAAAATATAAAATCTAAAGCTATAAAAAAGTGTAAAAAAGGCAGAAAAATTTTCTACAAAACTAAATTTTGGACAAACTATTTTCTATTGACACTAAAAACAAATAAACTAAATTAAATAAATCTTTGAGAGGCATAAATACAAAGAAGAAAGTGCAGTAAAAATTCGATATTTACTTTGCATTTTATATGCAATTTATTAATTTTGGTCAGAAGTATATATATTCTGTATATATTCTTGATCTCGATCTCTCCCAGACAGAACTGAAATTTTTCATGTGTATAGTGCAGGGGTTGTATATCTCCGATTCAGCCGGATTGCATATATATCATAATATATCATATAGCTCCCATACAAATGCGAAGTACATTCTTATTTTCTAGGCTATTGTTAGGTGTTATTCACTGTACAAGATCAGATCGCTATATCATATACCCCTTAAAGAAAGGATCGGTCCGTGACTTTCAACAATAACTTCGTTACTTTTGAAGAGATTTTCAATTAATATGTGTCAGTTTAACAAAATTTGAAAAAAATCGAATAACTACATATAGTATATAGCCGACATATAAACGATAACATATCATGCTACATACCCAGATTGCTCCAGCCTAAGTAGGCGCTTCTTTTGCAAAAAAAAAGTATTTTAAAAAGCTTTCAAATGAAAATTGAATTCTGAATGTACTTGGAAAGTAAAATAACCACGAAGCTGAAAACTAAACAAATATCAACAAATTAAGAAATAACCAAAAAAAAAAAAACTAAAAAACTTTAACTAGTTGAGAATTACAACTATGGGAAGTGCAATGCAAGGCGAAGCTTACAATACCAAAGTCAGATAAAGCTTTTAGTATAATGATTTCATGTCTTTCTATCTATATGATTTCTACAAATCTGTCACCTCATTCAGGCAGAGCAGTGTCAGTGAGTTCAAAACAACTCCATAGACTGTAAAACCGACAATGAAAGAAAAAAATCCGTCAAAAGTTGATTAAAAAGTCACACACACACTCACACTCGCACAGATAAACATACACATCTAGGCTGCTAGAGTAAAGGAGCAGCAAACGGAAACGGAAATGGCTTCAAGAGTCAGCTAAAAGTGGCATTACAAAAGGAAAAACGAAACCCAAATAGCAAAGTAAAAACTTTCAGGGACACAAACACACACAGAGAGAGAGTGAGAGAGAGAGAGAGACATGGCTCAATTCAATTTTATCGTTTCAATATTAACCCAAAACAACCCCACAATATTGCCTTCATTTAAGGTTTATTAGATACAAACGACAAAACGTTGGGCGATGGCGGCCCAAAATATATTCGTGTCGGTGGTGGTGGAGAAAGGGCAACGACGGGAGAGAGGGGGTTCGGCAAGAAACACAGGAGTAAACCAACGAGCGGAACGCTCCAACTTTTGACGTTGGATACAAAGAAATATGTATAGAACCAAATATTCATATGTGTTTTATCGTAAATATTTTCGAATCTTTAAATACCCTTTAAAACTATTTATAGTGAAAGAATTTTTGCAAGAATATCAACGGATTTTGGCTTGTAATTAAAGTAAATTTTCTTTTCTGACTCCTCTAATGAAAATATCTTTTTGAAGCAAAGTGTATGGATTGATTTGGATTTTCTCGTGGTTTGTAAGGGAAAATTGTAAATGAATATATTACATCCATTGATATATTTTATAAGATTAAGTTAATGGAAAATGAGTTGGTCGGAAAATGAAGAAATTATGCGAAATATTCGATTCTATTTGTTTCAAAATTGAGCAACGAAGTTTTATGACGATAGTTTTATGGAATTCTTCCTAGATTACGATTTTCAAAATAAAATATATATAATAAAGAATTCGTTTGCCTTCAAGTAAGGCCATACCCCCAAGAGACATTCAGCCCAATATGCCAGCCATTTTGAAATATCTTCAAAGAGTATCAAGTAGCATATTGGCTGTGGGAGTATATGTACATACATATATAGATATATATATATCCCCGATGCATATGTACTACATACATAAACATATAGGCAAAAGGCAGAAATTTTCCAATTTACAAACGGCCAACAACAAAAACAACACCAGCAGCAGCAACAACAACAAAAAGAAAGAACTAAACAACGATGAGAAAACGCTTAGACGAGAGAGTCCGAAGGCATAGGCCATGGCGCAGGCAACACACACACACATACACACACACACATACACATACACACACAAAGGAAAAAATACAGAAATAATACAGGAAGGAAGGAAGGAACGACCTCAACAACAACAACACGGGGGCGTGTAACAAGGATAAATGCCTCCGTGTGTGCTTGTGTTAGTGTGTGTGTGTGTGTGTGTGTGTGTAATGGCATAAACATTGATCCAACCGTAAAACTGGCTGACAATCGAGGCTAAGAGACAGACAGACCTGAGCAACAGAGAGAGAGAAGGCAAGCAACAGCACTGAAGGGAAGGAAGAGCCAGTGTGCGAGAGAAAGAAAGAGAGAGAGAGAGAAAGAGAGAGGGAAAGAGGAATAGAGGGACGGAGAGAATAAACAAGAGAATCCTGCCAAACTTGCCCCCTGGTCCACTGGCACTGAGCCAAACCGAAATGACGCCAAGCCAAGTGTATAAATTGTATTAGCCCCGAAGTGTCGTGCGGCTTTTTTTTTCCTTCTTTCCTTTTTTTTTTGTTTTTGTTGGTATTGCAAAAGAAAAGGGACACGGTAAAGGGGACGATGGGGAGGCGTTGTCGTTGCCGGGGGTAGGCAATTGCTCGTCCTGCTGCTGGTGGTTGATGCGCATCGTCGTCGTCGTTGTCCTCGTCCTCGTCGTCGCACGCACGCACGCACCATAGACACAACCACGTGCTGGGAGCTGGAGCTGGTCTGAGTCTGGGAATATGGCCGCCATTGCCTTCCCTCGCTACGCCTCGCCTTGCCAAGCAGTAAACTCCATAGATAGAGAGAGAGACAGAGACGGGCTGTAGGGGGCCAGGATCTGCCTTACTCCTTCTGCGTCTGTAGTGCTTCTGGCTCACAACGAGTGTCATTTGCAGCAAATTGCAAACCGCAACAATTTCACAAAGGACAACTACGAAACAAGCGACTGGCAAAGGCATTTCGGAGGGGAGGGAGTGTCGGCAAGGGAGCAGGAATAGCGAAGCAATCTGTTTCAATATAAACGCACATGAGGCATTTACGAGCGCAAACAAGCGCCATGGGTTATGTTGGGGATATTCTTGGCTCTATATACATACATATACATATATGGGGATATATATATTTACGGATAGCTTTTTGTGTGTCTGTGTAAGCGAGGGTGTGGCTGTATATGTATGTATGTGTGTGTGTGTGTGTGCGGTTAGTAGATGCCACTTAAATGCTTCCCATATATGGTTTGTTTCTTGTAACTGAAAACAAATGAAGATATTTGACATATTTCGAAACACTTTGTTTCGACAATCGATTTTAGTATAGTAAATCCTCCCCCCAACACCCTCTTTGCAATAAAAAACAAGAGAAAAGTTAATCGTTAAAGACACTCAAAATAATTAAAATCAATAAAAATTACAATTATCGTGTCAGATAGTTCGCATTTAAAATTAATCTTATTGATTTAAACTGTTTCCATTTTGCAGAAAACTTGTTTATAATTTTTTCTTTTCGCTTCCTAATAAATTTGTTTTGATTATATCGTTTTTAAACCTTTGTTTTTGTAGTCATTATACATATTATCTTAAAAGTATATTAATTTCAAAAATTTAATTCAACAAACGATTCCAAAATAAAACCGATTAAAGTTTAAAAATGATTCGAAAATAAGAAATGGGTCTGTAAATGAGAATTTGTTAATGTAGAATAAAGTTTCAGGATTAAAAGTGCTTACGAATGAATTGTCGGTTGGTCGTTTTTTGATGGGGATACGTTTTGTGGTCCTTTTTTGTAGTAAATACAAATTTCGACTAAACCTTTTCACTCACTCTCTCTCTTTTTTCCTTTCCCTTACATTTTATATGTGTTGTTACAGATCCAGCATATCCTTCTCTACCCTCTTCTAGCTTCCCTTATCCTTTGCTCTGAATGTTTGTTTTTGCACACACACACACACACACACAAACACACATCTTTTGGTCCCTTGGGTGTCATAATTTCTTGACGAGCTCATCTTTTACTTAAGTTTTACATAATTTTCATGTCGTTGCTTCTCTGAACACACACACACACCCAGGAGAGAGAGAGAGAGAGGGAGAGGAGTTTGAGAGAAAAACAGACGCTTGTTGGGCTTAAGTCCATGGAGATAACATGAAATCGAAGCGTGTGTGTGGGCGGAGTGTGTGTGTGCTTCAAGGGGGCGTGAAGGGTATTTTAGCTTTAGGTTTTTGCGGTAAAACGCTCAAGTCTACGTGTTTGCGGCTTTGCCGCTTAGATTTTCTCTAGTGAATATTATTGGGTTTTTTTTCTTCCTTCCCTCTTTTTTTGCTGCTTTTCCTTTTCCAAAGGGGCGGCGAATTGGTCATGTAATGCCATGTAATTGCCTTGATTTTTAGACACTTGTCAGCACAGTGATTGTCAATCGAGATACTTTTGGCTTCTCTTGGGTGTGTGTTTGTGTGTGTGTATTTGACTCTATATATTAACCGGGGATCCCTTTCAGTATGCCTAATTGCAAAATTTTTAAACAACAAATAGATAAATTAAATAAAATGAATCCTTAGTCAAGATTTTGGCGAAAATTTGTGGGCCATTTGTAAGTTGTTTTGTGTTTAAAATGGGCGTTCTGGTGGGCGTGTCATTTGTAATGATATTAAAAAAAAAAAAAAAGAAAACACAAATTTTAACTGCCTGAAAACTGTAAATGGCCTAAACAAAAAAAAAAAAAAAACAAGTCAAGTACCCGAATTGTTGTTGTTGTGTTTTTTTTTTGGCAATTTTTTGGTGTGGCTTATCTAGAGCCGCCATCTTTTGTGCTAAACGGTAGACAGTGTAGAATGGGCGGCGTTTTTTTTATTTTCTCCCCATTCTTCATACCCTAAGTCCACTTACCGCCAGAAATGGTAGATTAACTTGGAGCAAATGTAAATTTCCATGTGCTGAAATTTTCTTAAAAGTTAATATTATTTGATAAAACATCGGGGTCACCAATTCGTAAATAGTATTCGCTCCTAGCGTGTGTCCCCATTGAACATACATATATACATAGATATATATGTATATGAATATAACCATAGTCAAAGATTGCAAAAAAACGGGGTCACCATTAGCTAAATACTAAATATGTACATAGATTAGTTGTACATTAATTAAGAGCAAATCTAACAAATCAAATATAGACTAACATTAAGAAATACAAAGTAAGTTTCATTGGCCTAACATTATTTATTCGAAAAACGTCGGGGTCACCATTTGAAAAAATTGGTTTTAGCGCAACAGGCAACAGGAACTAGTAATACTTTCACATTTAGTTAGGTTCTTTATTCGTTGTATGCCTCTACTGGATACTTGGAAGGTCGACCCTAAATATTTTTAGAATACAAATTTCGGGTTTTTGGTTGTTTTTTTTTTTTTTTGTGTATTGTTTAAGCCAAATCCGCCCCTTGAAGTGTTTATCCTTTTGTTGTTGTTCCTAAAGTGTTTTCAATTTAAGTTTAGAGAACAAACCGCCTTTTGATTTTTATTAGCTGGTTTTTTTTTATCATTCCAACCCTCCTTTTTCCCCTCGGCTCGCTCGTTTATGTTCTTTATTCATTTGGCTGTTGCCAAAAAAAAAAACCAAAAAAAAATTGTGCATTGTGTAGGAAATGTTGCGTTTGGCCGTCATCCAACTACACAAATTGTGTAAATTTATGGGGCTGTCGCCCTCGTCGCCCTCAGACCCTCTCCAGCAGTAGTAGTCGGCATTGTAGTAGTAGTAATAGTCCTTGTGTTCTCCAAAGTCTTGTGCTTAAGCCCAGCCACTTGCTTGGCACTCTTGTAATTTATGCAAATGCTCAGACTCTATGGGTGTGGGTGGTTCTCTAAATTATTATAGTGGGATGGCGGGCTGGCGGAGGGCGGCGTTAAACCCTTGTTTCTGTGTATGTACCTATATATTTTTGGCACAGCCTAAATGAGAACCACTTAAATAATTATCATTTCCCGAGCCAACAAAACACAAAAAAAAAAAACAAGAAGAAAAAGAAGACCAACAAATATGCTCGTCAAAAGCTCATTTGGCCTCTGCTCGACGATCGACCAATTAGTCAACGAGATGAATGAGCAAGCGAGCCAGCAAACAGGCAACCAAACGAGCGAGTCTCACTCCAGCTCCAAAAAGGCAGGCAGGCGTCTTATTAATTAAGGGAAAATCAGTGGAAATCATAGACGAAATTGGATGGATGGATAGATGGATGGAATAGAGTTAGAAACACGCATTAGCCGTTGATGTTGATGGCCAGTTGGGCTTCCAGTCTTGAGTTCTATTCATTTGGGCCACTTTTCCTCAATTGTTGAGAGGTTAATTGACCAAAAGGAGGGGGGGGACTTATGACGACTCTCTTATAAAAGAAGATTGAGTGGCATCAACAAAAAGAATGAAAGAAAGAAAAAAGGTCTTGCATATAGGAATGCCCAATCCTAAAAGATTTGTGCCACGTTGAACGATCATATAAAAATGTAAATTCCTTCGCTATTTGAACTAAGCTAATTGCAATAAACTTTTTTTAAAATATCTTTGTGAGAGCTTAAACAAAGAAGGAAGTGCATTAAAACTTCGATCTTTACTTTGCCTTTCAATGTTATTTTTTTTAATCTAAACTGCCGAACATCACCATCTCTCATCTCTCTTCTCTCATCTGTGGCCAACCAACACAATCACAATTAATCTATGGTCTATGGACTAGACCATTTCTCGCCCCCAACTCTCTTACTTGACTTCATCCCATCGAATCTAACTAGAAATTATGGCAATTACCGGGCATGGTCGCGGTCGGTGCGGTCTAATGAGCACAAGTAAAAGAGATCAGCAGATCGGAGGCATTCGAGCTGAAGCTCAATTCATTCATCATTGATGATGATCAGCCAGCCCCCGAGTACCAAGTAACCCAAAAAATCCAAAAAAAAAGAAATACAGACTTAAAGAACTAAAAACTGAAAAACATTTTCGGGGCGTGCCAATGGCGTTCTTATTAATTTGCTCAATTTCCACAAGGAAAGAAACATAACAAAAAAAAAAAAGAAAAGAAAATGAGAAGAAAACCAAAGGAAAGTCAGGGAAAAAAGGGCAAATAGGCTGCAAGAGAGAGAGAGAGGGAGGTAGAGAGAGAGAAAAACTTAATTAAAATGTCGTAAACGAAAATTGTATGTTTTGCCTTTTCGTCAAATGGAATGAGGAGGAGAAGCAAAAGGTGGTGGTGGTGGGAGGGGTAGCTCCCAAAATAATTAAGACATTTCACTTCAACTTCGGACCTTCGGCCAAAATGGGAAAAATTGTTACTACAAATTGTTTGTTGCCCAATTTCGAGTGTTTCATGTTTTTTATCTCTCTGTATTCGTCTTTTGTGTTCTCTCTCTGTGTTGTTGTTGTTTTTTTTTTGTTTTGCTTTTACTTCTTGTCGGAGTGAAAACAATAAAAATGACTAATGGCAGCTAATTTCCCGTCTTCTTTTTGAGAAGGAGGGACAGGAGAGAGAGAAAGAGAGAGAGAGACAGGGAGACTTAGACGGATAGACGGACTAACAGTTTTCACATTGTGAATTGTAGTTGGCTTTTTGAAAATTGGATGCGGCTGAAAACAAATTTATATTTAGTTCATTGATGCTCAATGGACTGAGGCGAAGGAAAAGGCGTTTGCAATATGAAAAACTGTGGGCGGACAACCAGTGATAACTCTATAGGAAGACGGAACGCTTTGATGGGGAAAATTCATTTACAGACAGGATAACTTTTGATTGGTTCAAAATATGGTAATAGAAGCTGACTCTTCTTTTAGTCATAATATGCCTTTGTCTGACTATCTGTATTCGCGTTGGATAATAGATGGATGGATAATTTTGAGTCAAAGTATAGAAAGAAATTCGACAAATTAATTTTTCAAAAAGGTATAATATTCTATTTGGCTTTGTCAAAAAACTTATTATTGTTGCCTTAATATCAATACGAACGAATACTGTCCAAAATATTGGTCCAAAAGGAATCGCCAAGGAACATTTCTTTTTTCCCTAGGCAAACCCCCAACGAAAATCTTTTAATGATATTTCCTAAGGAATTTTGTACGGAGATATCTTAAGTAATTTCGAACTGAATCCCTTAACGTTTTCTATTATTCTTTTTCTATTCTATATATGAATAACGATATATATTTTTAAAATATGGAAACTAATTAAATATGAATAGCGTTTAAACATTCGTTTTCCGAACTAGGGGTATAAAAGTGGATAACTGACTGACTAAATTTGATTGCAATTTTCAATTTTAGAAACAATTTTTAGACTGAATTTGTTTTGAGTTGACGAAAATTTGTTTTCAATAGTTTTTAATACACCAGGAAGATATCTAAACTTTATATTTATCCTTTTTTTTTTGAGAATTTCCTATCTTTACACTTGTTAAAATTTAATAAGAAATCAGACATTTTTTTTTCGAGGACTTTTGCGCTTGAAATTCTTGTTTTCGAATTTGGATTAATTTCCAAATCGTTTTCGAATTCAAAGTTCAAATTAAAACGAAAAGGGGAATACCAGTTTCGGTTTCTATTTGAATTAAGAAACAAATTCTAATTATTTCACTCGATTGAAACTTTCCTTTTTTTTTGTTAATGCAGAAGAAAATGACCACAGAGTAATGTATAAATTTCTAATTGGAACATTTTGTTGTGGGTTTTCTGTTTATTTTTTTTTTTCGACTGCAAACTAATTTTTTGCACTATGTTCAAAATGGATAAAATTGTTTGCCAAATTTAATTACGTGCATAATCAATAAGCCAGCTGCGGCAACAACAATTACACCCACCAGACAGGCAACAACTACAACACACACCTACACTTACACACACACACACATAAATATACTCATACACATATACGTAAAACGACCGCTGGCGGCTGTGGCAAAAATTTTGTTGCTGGCTGATTAAAAATTGATCAAAAAACATAACAACAAGCAAATTATGCATATGGACACACACAGAGATGTTCATATGTGTGGTGTGTGTGTGTGTGTGTGTGTAAATACATGTTGTCGTAGCGAATTGATTAAAAAGAGCAATTCGATTGAAATTTTATTGGTAAATTGAATAAAGTGCGCGGCTTGTATACCAACTGCCAACCTCCCCCCTTTTAGCGCCACCCCCGTCCAGCCAGTCCCCTTTAGCCAAATGAGAAAACTTGTTTTTTTTATTATTTTGCTTTTACTACCAGACAAATTAATGTGGCTGCTGCTGACGGGAGAATGTGCCATAATTTCAGTTATAAAATTAATGAACGAATTGTTGTAATGCTGTGTAATGTGGAAGGAACTAAAGTGAAAGCTAATTTGGAAATACCCTTGAATAACTGCAGGATGATAGAGATTGAGATTGAAATTCCGTCACTCGATGCACCTGTTTCTAGATGAAATTATGGTCTAGTCTATTTGAAACATTGGTTTCAATTTTACACAGTCTATCAATCCAAGTAATCCTTCTTTCGAATATGTAATAAGACTATCCATAAGGACTAAAACTAGACATAATAGATTAGGAAGAAAAATTCTTCCTTCAACTATGTATATATGTAAGTATGTAAATTATTATCAAATAAATAAAATTATAAATTATAAATTATGTAGAATAACATAAAAGAAGTTGATGAAGTGGGAGTAAAATTTGGATTTGGATACAGATTTGGCGATGAGAAATCGGTTATAAACGTCAAAACTTTAGTAGTTCGAAAGGTCAAATCGCGTTAAAGGGTATCTGCAGGTCGTTAATTTCATTCGATCAGAAGTTTATTTGTATATCGTTATGAATAAACCAATGAACTGAAGTGTCAGGTAAATAAATTAAAGCTGTTTTTTTTTTTAACTGCCAATTTTAAAACACTCAACATAATTGAAAAGCCATAAACCAATGAAAGTCCTTTCAGGTTATTTTCCCTCCCTTTGAAGGTCCTTTCTTTTAATTCTAAACTTTAATTGCATTTAGCGGAGGGGGGCTCTTACCTTCATTGAGTGAACGCTGATCCGTTTGAATAGTTTCTAATTCTTCAATCTTCACTTGGTGCTGCTGCTGCTGTTGATCATCTTTATCCTTTTGTTGATCCTTGAATTGTTGTTGCAGGGCAGCGGCAGCAGCCACCGCATTGGCGGTTTGCATTAAGGCCATTTGACGCAACAATTGCACCGAACTGAGTGATGAGGCCGTATTGGAGGCCGAGGAGGAGCAACTGGAACCGGTTGAGCCCAATTGGAATGAACTGCTGTTGGTCCAGGGTCTAGGTATACGCATATTGGCCAAATACATTTGCAATGCGGAATGCGGATGTGAATGAGGATGTGCTTGCGGATGTGGACGGGTTTGTGTTTGCGCCTGCGCAACAGCTGCCAATTGCAGATGTTTAATCAGCTGATCCATGATCGAGCAATAACAACAATTCACACAATTCACATAAACAATTAAAAAAAAACAAACAAAATAAAAGGAACAAAAAATTACACCAAAAAAATTTGTGTCAATTTGAAAGTTAAAACACCACAAAAAGGATATGCGATCTAAGGATCCTTAAAGGATCCCCAAAGGATTGATGATGGTTAGGGACTATTGGAGATGCCCACTGTGCTGGGGCCGCGGCGGCGACAAACAAATTGATTCGAATTAAAATTACTGAGAGTCGGAGTCTCGGACTATGAGCGAAGCGTGTGCGAATGAGATAGAGCGAGGAACACGAAGGTGTCTTCGTGTTTGTTTAATAATTGCAACGGTATGTTGTGTTGTCTCTGTGTGTGCAAATCTCGCGAGCGCTCTCTCTCTCTCTCTCTCTCTCTCTGTGTTTGTAAAAATGTCACCGCAGCGACAGCAACGACGACGACGACGACTGCGGCGGCAGTTTTTAAAAAGTGAGATGGCAAAACGCGCGACACCTGCAAAAGGCAGCAACAACAACAACAATCAAACTCATTTTCAACACTTGGTGGTCAGCTGGCAGAGCAGTCAGCTGCGCGACAGCAGCAGCAGCAGCAGCAACAACAACAACAGCAGCAAAAAATCATTAACGTTTGAAATTTATGTGCGCCAAAGCGAGAAATAACAAAACGCCCGGGCCCGGGCCCAGGCCAAGCCAGGCCAAGTCTCCGCTGGCCGTTTTCTGACATGGGCAGAGAGCGAAGCGTTCTGTGTGTTGCGCGTCGCCGCTGTCGCCAATAAAAAGAAAAATGGTTTCACTTAACAAACACACCAAGGCGCCCTCTACCCACACCCACATCCCATTCCCACACCCGAACACCCGCACCCCCTCTCCGACAGCTACTACTACTACCCAAAAGCCTTAATAATGGTATTTTTCTGCTTCAGTAAAAGGGCAAGAGCAAGAGTGAGCGAGCCCACAAGAACTAAAAGACATGGCGCAAGAGAGAAAGAGAGAGAGAGTGAGCGAGAGCGAGTGATAAGAGCATGCAAGAGCGAGAGCGAGAGAGCAATGCGCAACAGTCGTCGTCGTCGTCGTTGTCGTCGTCGTTGACGTCGTTGTGAAAATGAAATGAAAAACGCCAAAAAAATTGATTTAAAGTGAATTTGTGTGTGTGAATAAAGAGGTAGAAAGAGAGAGCGAAAGACAGAAAGGGAGAGAGAGAGAGAGTGAGAGCGCTTTATTCAAAGAGCGTAAGAGAGCAAGAGGGAGATTCAAACATCAAATATGTCATCAACAATATGTGCGAGTGAGTTAGATATACACAGTAGAGTAGGCGTGGCCTAAGAAATACAGGGAAATTTTCAACTCTAATGGAATACCAGCAAAGCAGCAGAAGCATCAGCAACAGCAACTGCACAAGGAGAACCAAACAAGAAGAAGAGGAAAAACAATATAAAGAAAATGAAAACGAAGAAAAAGAAAAGAAGGCAGCGAACTGAGGCAGCAGCGAGAGCTGACATTTTATTGATTGTTTTATGCGATTATAATGTAATAATGTCTTAAATGTGCTATGGTCGGAGGACCGTAAGCTCGGGCTTTTCAAACACCCCCTCCCACCAGCACCACCCAGGCACCCCCCCTTCTGCCCCATTGCCAAAAACCCAGGACACTCTTAACTCATAACTTCAGTGCGCAGCTGCTGTATTGAGTGTGTGTGTGTGTTTGTGTGTGTGGTGTGCCTTATAGGGAAAATGAATTATGTATGAATGAGAGAGACATAAAGACAGAGACAGGCAGACAGAGAGAAAGAGAAGAGCATATGAAAAGTACTTCTTGCTTGTGATTGGTAAAGGAAAAACGCAGAAATTTCATATCCAATTTCTGTTATGGTCTAGGCCAAAAGCGCCCACCACTGCCCACCCTCAACGCCTATCTACCACCAACCTCTCCATCGTACCACACCGTCCTTCACCCACCCAACCACCCACCACACACACACACACACACACATTCCGTTATCATCCAGCAGAAATCTATAAACGAGGCAGCGCAGCGGCTCTGCACTCAACTCAATTCAATTAATTTTCACTTGATTTTTCCACACACAAACAAATTTTCATTTAATTTGCTGCGGGGCGTTGGATTTTCCTTATTTTTTCCCCCGCCTCCCGCCGTCTCCTCTTTCTCTTTAGCTTTGGTTTTTCATTTTTCGTTTGTGCATGGCTTTTCATCTTGTTCTTCCACTGCTCTAAGCTTTATCTTATCAGACGCCATTTTTTGGTCTTTTCTTTTTCTTTTATTTTTTTTTTTGTGTTCATTTTCTTGCACTTGATTTTCCATTAGATTTTCATTTTCTGAAAACTCTTTGACTGTCTGTCTGACTGACTGCTAATTGGTTGAGATTGAGGTTAGTATCCTTCTTTTACAAATGATGAAAACATATTGCCATTTAATTATTATTAAATTTGCCAATAAATATTATGATAAAGGCATTTGAAAAAATCAATTTCAAATTAAAGTTACAAAAAAAATATAGGAGACAAATTAAAATTATGAATTTGAAATATTTAAAATTTTAGAAATCAATTTCAAACAAAAATGTGTATGTAATGTGGTTTAATATTTTCATTTGAAATAATATTTAAAAATATTTTTTTAGTATTTATAAGAAGTTCTTATTTAGGACTGAAACTTTTAAAGATTCAAGTTTGTTACACCTAAGAATATGTAAAATTTATTCCATGAAACTTTGGTCATTAGATTTGTTGACAAAATTTGTAAATCTAAAAAATAAAAAGAACTTTTAATGAAAAATATTTCAACAATATTTTGAATCAATCATTAATACTTGTACTGAAAAAATACGATTAAGCAGGTTGTCTTTTGTCAGTTGTTCAAGAGCATAATTTGCTCTGCAATGTACTTCTAGCATTTTAACGCTAAAACGAGTTGGGAATCATAACTAGATAAAGCGAAAAATGGATAGCTTAGGTTACTTAACTCCAAATCTTAGCAAATCTCATGTTTATTTATAATCTATAATTATAATGGAAAATCTTGATGAATATCAGTAAAAGTAAAATCAAAACAGTTCAACCTTGGAGATATATATTTTAATTGCAATTTAAAAATCTTTTTGTTTTGTAAATAATACACAAAAATATAATATTTACTATGTCTGTATCTATATATATACATGTGTATCTTCTCATAGCCTTGGATACACATGAATACACACAATTCCCTATGTTCTCCCCACATTTCATTCTCAACTCTCGGTCATTTCGATTAATTTGTTATTTGGCTTTTCGCTTCATTTACTTAGTTTATCAAATTGTTGCAATCGCAAATCAATTATTATTAAAAGCGCATTAAAAACAATAAAAATGTCATTGCAGGCAGAACACAAAAAGGAAAGAGAGAGAGAGAGAGAGAGAGAGAGATAGAGAGAGAGAGGGAGAGAGGTAGAAAGGACAGACAGTCAACAACAGAATGCGAGCAAATAAACTAAATGAATATTAAGTTTTAATCATTTCGCGTTCGATTAAACAAAATCAAGTTGCGTTCCATTGCTGCTTATCGCTTCAATATCGACAAAGTGTCTACCCCCCACCCACCTTCATCCCCTCACCACCCCTTTAACCCTGCACCCCCATCCATCTGTTTACACAACCCTTGAGCGACATGAGCAGTTGTGATTTTTATTACACTTTATTATTATTTACCTACTGTCGACTAATTTGTTTTTAATTTGTGCTGATAAAATGTATGAATAAATAATATGGACAGAGCGAGCAAATAACAAAATTAATAAGTGACGCCTACCAGACACATTGGATGGATGAAATGGCGGATGGGGAGGGCTTTGGGGAGGTTTGGGGTAATGAATGACATTAGTAGTCCCCGATTGATTTGTCAAATCATAAATATTGGAGTTACGTTTGTCAGACTAAAAAGAGTGCCACTGCGTGGGAGAGAGAGAGAGAGGGAGGTGGTTAGAGGTGGATAGGAGAAGTGGAGGTCATAACTTTGAGCATTGGGCCACATGTACAATTAGAGACCCTACAATGAACTGAAAACCCATCCTAAACGATTCTTTGTTTGTCTTTTCATTCGAGTATTCACTCGATTTAAACTTTTATCAAAGTTTTAAAATTTTAAGTTTATTTTATAAGCATTTAGTAAGTTAGTTTAGTCAGTTCTATCAGACAATGTTTGAATTACTCTAGAAAAATAACTTTCCAATAAATACGTTACAAAATTTTCAAATAGAAATGGATTATCTTATTAAAAAATTGTTTTTCTTACGAAAGGTTCTGGATCATATCCACTATGCCCTAATTTTATTTTGTAGAGCCCAAAATTGGTATATATGAACTCCCTTTACCTTTACTAATAACTTGCAATATAACTTCATTAGTTACTTTTTTTTTTTTTTTTTTTGGTAGGACATTACTTCATATAAATGTCACCTGACACAATGAGATTTCCTTTGCGGGCAATGAATCAAACAAATCGATTTGATATCGAAAACGGAATCAATGTCGCGGACCTTCAGGTGTCTGTGGCGTCGCGTTGCACTGCCTTGGTTAGGCCGAGATGAGGTGTGGTAACGGGAGGGGAGGGAAGGTGAGCTGGTTGGCTGGTAGAAAGGGAGGGTGTTGATTTGTTTTGGTTGATAAGCACTTAAATTAAGTCTTAATGCTAATGCCGCTTGTGGCACACGTGTCGTCAATGGAAAAAAAAGGGGGAATGGAATTGGGTACGCCTATGGGTCTCTATGGGCAGGGGCAGAAACGGGGGCAGGGAGTATTTTTTGTGGATTTTCGGGGTCTCGACATTGACGTTGGCTGTGAAATGGACATTTAATTATTTTGGCTGTGATTAAACAACACACACACACAGGCAGAGAGAGAGAGAGGGACAAAGCAAATGAGAGCAGAGATAGAGACTGGAACAAAGTCAGACCGAGACCCAGACACAGCCACCAATTTTTACCCCCCTCACTCCCCCTCAAATAACAGCCCTCTTATTTCTCATTGATCACAAAACCGTCCTCCAGTTTCTGGTCGAGCCACGTCACATGTCGCTTGTCGTGTGTCGAGTTTTTCGAAAACTGGAGGGGTACGGTAAAGGGGGGAGGACGGCGGGTGGACGATTTGTGCGGGCAACCAATTCAGATTTCAGATTGTGACATTATGGGTACACGGCCAGCCTCATATTCCAATTATTTATCTTATCAGCAGTATCTTGCATTTTGTAAATAGTTGCAGAGAAACCAAGTTTTAGCACTTTCTATGTCCCAACCCTTGGCCCTTTTTCCAACGCCCATCGCCCCCTTTGACAGTTGCATCTCTGTATCATATGTATCTATGTATCTATATGTAAGTATGATTTTCCATGCATCATTGTATTATGCATTTTATTGTGAAAATATTTATCTTTCCCAGGCCAAGCAGGGCGGGATATTTGAGCATCTCTTTCGTGGCGTGAAGTGCGCGATGAAGTGTGCCAGACCAGGCCAAGACCAGTTTTCTTGTCAAATTAATGAGATTTTCGGTTTTGATTTCTGATCGATTGACGTTTGAGATTACGGATACATATCTAAATGGCAAATGAAAGGACAGCATAAAAGTAGGGAAAGAGAAAAGCATAAAAGTAGAATGAGAGAGAGAGAGCGACAAGAACCAATTTATGAAATTTGATAGCGAAAAATTATGAATTTGATTGAATGTTTAGAAAGAGCAAAACTTGCTGCTAGAATGTTTATTAAATTTCTTAAGTAAACTAATTTGATAAAGACAAACAGTTTGCAAATGCTTCTATTAAAATTCTAGTTGTAGTTCAAGTTGGTTCAAACCTTTTACAATAAGTTCGAATAACCTTTTTAACACTCCACAATTCCTAATATTGAGGTGGAGTTGGAGTTGGAGGCGATTGGAACCTCTTAATATGTAAATTTATATTTCTATGCATGGTAAATACAATTCTAGATACGGTCCTTTACTCCTCCTTGACACTTGACACCGCCTTATTCTTATTCTCAGAGGGGATGGACAAAAGAAAGCAAAAAAAAAAAAAAGTGAGACAATCATAACACAAGTGTAAAAATTGCCACAACTTGGAGACAAATATATATGTATATATGTATTTCTAAGTATATGTTAGGTAGCTACAAAACCAAAAACGAAACTCAAATTGACTTCTAAAAGCAGCAAAATCAGCAAAAAATTTGCATTTCAATAAACGATTATCGTAACTTTTGTATACGGTTTTTGGTTACGCTTTACGCTTTACGGGTTACGGGTTACGGTTATCCCCATCTTTTGGGGGCCATCGGGGTTACCCCATATTATTTTGTGTATTTGTGTGTGTGTGTGTGTGAGTATGCGTGGGCGTCGTTTTACGGCAAATTGTTGTTGTAAAAGTCAAATGTGGAAAATTTATTTTATATATATTTGTATTGGCGTTTAAATTAAATAAACTTTTCTACTTTTATATACCCTGTACGAAATGTGTGGTGCAAAAAAATGAGTTTATCTGCACTCAAAGACAAAATGCACTCCCTAAACTATGCAATAGGCAGTCTAAGTATCAATTTTGAAGCGTTTGCTTTAGTTTTACCTGCAGGGGACTCCCAAGAAGTTACTTCAGGGGGAAAATTTAATAAATTTAACATACCCAGAGACTGCGCACTTATATTCACTTAATCTTATTTCACTTAATTTTCCTAAAAATAATGTTTTGAATTGAAATGAGCTTAGAATATTATAGGACATCTCATTGTCGATTCTTTTGTATGGATTTACCTTTTGTTTTCGTTTTGAGTGGTGATTTTTTGTTTGTTTCTGTTTTGTAGGTCTGTCGCCGATTTTATTTGCATTTGGCATGTTGTCACCTTCTGCTCTTTAGCACTTTCCGTCTCTCTCTCTGTCTCTTGCTCTACCTTTCTCGCTCTCTCTCTCTGTCTGTCTGTCTCCTCTTACCCATTCGCAGGACACTCACAGCAAGGACTACTCGAAATTTCTACTCACGTTTGCTTATTTTGAGATTTGTTCTTTGACTTTTTATTTTGTTGTTTGGCTGCGTTTTTGTTTTATTGTTTAGGCCTTTTTACGGGTGGTTAAAAGGGGGGAAATCGTACACGATGCTGGGGCAAAGGTGGGGCAAGGAGGCAAAGTGATGGCACCCACAAATCACGGACAAAGAGTCTCTCACGTACATCGCTTAAATATGGCCGCTCGTTTCATGTCCGTTTTCCGTGTCCGGCAAAACGTAGGAAAAATAATAATAATAATAATAGCAAGAGGAACTGAAGCTGGTGCTGGTCCAGGAGCTGAAACGAGAAACTGAAGCTGGTGGGTAAGGGAGTAGAATGGACACAGGAGACTCTAGACAGTAGCAATTCGTCCATTTTGCATGCAACGCAATTTGATAACGAGCGAACGTATTAATATCATTGAGCTCCATTATTTCACTGCACACACACACACATTCCCTTCGATTCGCACCCCGCCCCACAAATATACACACACACACACTCTACTCCACTTGGCCAAATGGGGAAAAATGACGTTCATTTAGCTTTTGCCCCTCTCAAAAGAAAAACACAAATGAAATAAGAAAATGGAAAAATGCTAAAATAAATATCTAGTCCATTATTTAATACTCTTAACTGAACAATAAAATGCAGTTACCACAAAATCTTAATGTTCCCCTCAAAGTATTGCCAAGAGATGTGTTGCCCCATGACAAAGTCGCTCGATCAAGAATTTTTCCCCAAGAATGTGTAAAAACCAAGTGTACTCTATAGTTGGTTACCGTGTTCTGGATCTTGTTTGGATTTTTGTTTTTGATGTCTAGAAGTCAAAGAAATTCACTTTGAATCAGTTAAAGTTGTTTTTAATTTCATCAAGCAAGTTTTACCTTTAAGATTTCATAATCGACAATTTGCAATTGCAATTGCAGCAATAAAGTTCAAATTAATTTATTTCCATATTGAAAGACAATGAATTTCTTAACAATCTGTTATCAATTATCTTTTACCTAAATGAGACTTATAAGTGTCTCGTTATTCCATCATTAACTTGTATTGTTGGGTCAAGCAGCTAATTTTGATCCACTATTTAGTTCACATTTTGAAAAGTGAACAAGTTCTTTTACTCAGACGTTCATTGACTCACTCCTTTTGTCAGTTAACTAGTGCTTAATTAAAAGATTAAATTAACAAAAGGGAACAGTTTGGCACTTATGTAGAAGCATCTCCGACTATATAAAGATAACATTATTTGCAGTGAGTGAACAAATGAAGATGTGAAACAGAAAGTGAGTCAGTGAACAAGTGAGTAAGTGAACAAGAGAATGATTGAATCGGTGACTGAAAAAAGGAAATCGGTGTCAATAAATATAAAAAGCCCTCAACTTAACGAATCTTAACTTTTTGAATCTGTAAGTTCATGTTTTTTCTTTTTTATTGGAAAGTAAAATTTTAATGTGCATTAAAAATTCAAACACTTATAATTTTACAAAAAAAATCGTCAACATGACTTTTTTATAAGATCGGCTTAATTTTTTTTTTTTTTTTAATTTTCAAGTTGATGCCATTTTAAACTGTGATAAATTTCGATTGTTAAAAATTAATCAAAATACAGCCAGAGGAAATTTGGTAGATTGTCTTCTTGAGCACTTCGGAAATATTTTTAAAATCCTAAACTGCCAAATTTTAACCGATTTTCGAAAGGAATATCTCTTTTTAATGTTTGTAAATTAAATTTTAAATTGAAATATTAGTCACACATATTGTAATATTATCATTTCAAGCAACAACACATACCAAACTATTCAAATAAACCTTAAATCGAGTCGAATTTTTAAATTGCCTAAATAATTATGTTATGTAATTCTCAAAAATTCTGCACAATCCATAGCTTTTGCGAATCTGTTACTAAGCCTATTTTATATTTTTTTGTAAAAAAAAATACTCTCACTCTCTCTTTCCCATTTTCTTTCGTTCTGATTCGAATGGATCATTTTTCGTACGCATTGAAAATGCTTTTCAATATTTCTCAAGCGTCACATTGGCCATGTTACCGATTGGCCAATCATTTTGGTATATGCCAACCAAAATGTAAAAGTCCTGCATGGAGTCCTGAGAGTGTGTGTGGTAACGGGGAGGGAGGATTGGAGGTGGGAGGACTTATCGGAACGCGTGTGCAACATTTTCCTCTTCTCCCCAACTGCCCCGTTGGCCTCCTTCTATCCAGACATTCGCAATTGTGACTGATGGCCAATAAATTTTTACAGTTGCAATGGACACAGGGACTTGTAGGAAGGGGGGGGATAGGGGCGAGAACATGGACATGAAATTTGGGTAGTGGGCTGGTATTTTCTTTTTCTCTTTTTCTATGGATAAGTCGATTTCATGCCAGTCAGGCGGCTACTCTTTCTCATCCTTCGTTTCTTCATTGGTTTTAAATTAAAAAAAAAAGAAACAGATTTCCTCCTCCTATTCCCCTCTTTTTTTCCTTTGGAGAAGGAAAGAGTACAAATATTTCAAAATCTTTGGCTATGATAATACTGGGCGGGAGCGGGGGCGGAATGGTAAGGGTAAGGGTTAGGGCAGCCAGCCACTTGTCATTGCCAGTGAGCTTGTCATTGAGGGCACATAAATTCATGTTCCAATTATCTCATTTGTCTACGCAGCAGCACAGCCTTTTGACATAACGGAAATGTGAGACAACACGCGGACATGGAGCAACAAGAAGAGATGGAGAGAACCCATGGGGAGCCGAGAGAGAAAAAGAGAGAGGGAGAGAGAGCGAGCGAGGAAAGGAGGGATGGGAAGGCGATATTCTATTGGTAATAAAGAGAGAGTACACCAAGAAGAAAAATAAAAATTGTCATCGATCCTCACAAACATTTCAATTCATTTCAATCTGTTTTACGAGTTCAAAGATGCTCCTAGGTCGCTACCCCGCAGACCCTTCCCCCCACCTCCCCTCTAGCAATTGCTAACAAGAATTCATGTTTGTGCTCCTTCTTCTTCTTCGTCTTCATCTACTTCTCATCGTTTCTTATCAAGGCAAGAAAGAAAAAATGTCAGTAAAGCATAAAATGTATGCAACCAAGTTGATAATGCCCGACTCGGTTGTTGGTGAGGCTTGGTGGGGGGGTGGCATCGGTCTAAGAGGGCCTGGGGGCGGGTAGACAAGTACTACAACAATCGCGACGTCTCAAGTCGAGAATCAAGAATCGAATCTTTTGAATCTCAAATCTCTCTTGCTCACCCACTCACTCTCAATCTTGACAAGCCTCGGCGCTATTCCTCTACTGGGCCTTCAATAATAATTTGCCCATGACTAATTGGATTTATTGGAATCGAATTTATTATGTTATGCTTATTTAATATTAAATTTATGCGCTGTTTATTTTTCGTGTTTATTTTTCTGTTTTTTTGTCTTTTATTAATGGTAATCGAAAACCGATTTCGATTTCGAATCAAAACGAATTTGCGATTAGACCTAATCCGGTTGGACGAATGATATAACTAAATCAATATTTTTAAAAGAAAGCTTAGATGTCTGAGCTAAAGTGTTGAAAAGTTCTAAAGAAGTTTTTAAATTCTGTCAAATTCTCTCTGATGAGAGCAGAGCTTTTAGAAGTGTTGGAAAGTTTTTTTAAATATAACGGAGAAAAAAGTGTTGGAAAGAGTATTACATTACTTAGCTTATAAAGGTTATCGTTTGAAGAATAAATAAGAAGCCACTTTGAAATTATGAGTTGGTAAAAATATGGCATTTTGTTCAGTATTATTAAGACAGAGGCACATTAGCGCACCTATCGATCAAACTTACTGATCCCTTGTATGTTTTACTCGTTAACTTTTGTTCCATTTCCTGCGAATTTTGAAGGACTTTTAGAAATTGTTTATATAAGTCGATTTATAACTTTACTTTGAATGTACCAAGTGTCCATAATTTATGTAAATTTTTTTCACATTTTTTTAAATCATTTCTTTGAATGGTAATAGAAAATTTTACGAATTTCTTTATGAAAATAGCTCTATAGATTGAAAAATTGCCATTAAAACAATGAGATTTTGCATAGTGTTTCTACTTATGAAGGAGCATGGCGTATTGAGTCTATTTTGTAGATGAAAGATATTTGTTCTGTCTAGAAAGTTGCCTTTTGGCTTCCCGACATTGAGACGAGCCAAGAGCCAAGTGGGAAGTGGGTCGTACATCGAGGCGCCGCTAATGACCCTAATAAACAGTTTTGTGGGCGCTACGCATACTAATGAGACAAACGGAACTAGCTGAGAGGAAAGCGGAAGTGGAGGCATTCAATCCAAATACAACCACCACAACTCATTGCCCTTCGCTTCCCCCTCCCGCCACTGTCTTGCTAACGATAAAATGCAAAATGTGGCGCAAAGTGCACAGACAACGGAACGTCAACACCTTGTTCTTCTTCTAGGAAAGGGAGGAGGAGGACAAGGAGCTACCCACCATAAGCCGGTGAAAGAGAGCGAGGACGGAGAAAAGCATCTTCTTGAGCAGACCATAATGAGCAATCCATCTGGAAAACACCCGCACGTAGTTTAGTGAAATTTGTTCATTCTTTTAGTTCATCCTGACACCTTCACCCTTCTCTGCCCTTAACACCCCCTCTGCCTTATCATATTGGCCTGGACCTGCCCGAGTCCAGCATGTGTGGCTCGTCGTCGTCCTTGTCGGGGCTTAATAAATTGTTTGCCATTAATAACAATAAAAATAGATAATCTCCGTATAACAAATTAATGATGTGCCCAGCAAAATAGAGAAAAACAGAAAGAGAGAGAGACAAATAGTTGTGCCATAAGTAGAAAAGGGATGCAGCTAAATTGTTAGAAGGGTGGCAAAAATATGAATACACTTTCATCACTACACTAGCCAACAAGAAAATATTTCAATAAGTTTTGTTCCACCAAGGGTTCACAAGTATAAATAGTCTAACTATTTAAAAACGGAATTTAAAACGTGAAATTTAAATTGTATTATTTTTTCGAAATAATTAGCACACTTTTATTTACTTGCAATAAATAAACCCTTTTTTGTAATTTAGGTAATTTAGAGGTGTGAAAAAGAAAAGCAATGTATATCATAATAAAATAAAAAGTGTGTATTAAATTTTTTAATAATAACAATTATATTGGCGGCTCATTGTCATACTCATAAAGTAACAATAAGCAAAGCTATACTAATCATTGGGGCTTGATGCTAAGTTGATTAGAGACAAGCCTTCTACACTGAAAAGTATTTCCTCGAAATGTTTGCTTTTTACACACAATTGTCACAATTTAGCTTTTTGATCACGTATACGCCATGTTGTCAGTGTAAACTTAACATTTTGTTGAAATTTTTTATTAGTATATTTGAGTAAAATGAAAAATTTGCTTACGATTGCCATGTTGTTTAGTGTTATACCGGAACTTGATGTTTTGGTGGTTGATGCCAAGTCAAAAGTCGAGCGGAGTCGAGTCGAGTCGAGTCGAATCGAGTCGCGTCTCGTTACTAAATATGGAAGTGGCACTTGCCACACCAGCAACAACTCCCCCAGGAGTCATGTAGTTGAGTACGGATTTGAAGTAAATTAAAAGTCACTCACACCAGCTCGCCTTTGTTGCCGCTACCACCCAGTCACCCGCCCGACCAGCCAGCCAGCCACCCATCTACCCCTCCACTTCTCCAACCCCATCTCCCTTTACAACAGTTTCTGTTTTGCACTTGAGTTCATTATTATGATATTTGGTGTCAGCGCCCAAATGTCTGCCCAGCCCAGGCCGCATATTCTCATAGGGGCGTGGCAGCAGCCCACAAAACTCAATTATAACAATATGCTCTGATTTTCCTCTTCGCACACACACAGAAAAAGAAACACGCACACACAGACAGGCAAAACGAGAGATTTTTCAATTTGTTAGCTGCTACCTGCCCAACCTGTATTACTCCGGGGTACGGGACAGCATCTCATCTGTTCATCACTCATAAACTATGGCCAATAACCATAACTATGAACTAATAAGGCTGATCAGAGGGAAGCATAGAATAGAAAACTGAATATCAAAACAAAGAAAGTGGAGCAATCTCTCGGAACAACAGAAGAAAAAAAAAAAACCAATAAAATACCCGAACATCCCAAGGAAAATCATCAAAAGATGAAGAAAATAAAAAATAAAAAAAAGAAATGCTGCTAATCATCGCACAATGAAATAAATTACAAACATTGTTGCTCCAATCCGGCGGACTATACAAGTTACAATTCCCTAACCTGCTGTGAAAATTGAAAAGCGTTCGAAAGCAAATAGAAAACGTAGGTTCAGGGCGCAAAGATTAACACCAACAAGAAACCCAAAAACCGCTCTCACTGCTCTACTGCTCCCGCTCCCTAGTACTCCCTCCTGCTGCTTGGTATAAACCATTTTGAGTGTGAATAAATTAAGGCATCAAAAATCATAATACAAACGATCGGGCCACGATAAACACTTTGATTAGCAATGGACAACTGGGCAAACTCGATGGGGCTCCCGCTGCGAAATTGAAATGGAAGCGGCAGCATCATCATCAGCAGCAGAAGCAAAAGCAGCGGCAGCACACCTTCAATACAGAATCGAGTTTCATATGGAATGACCGACCTTAAGATACCCTCAATCTGTATACCTTTCGATCTGTTGGCAAACTATGTAGGTCTAATGCCCCACTTTTTTGTAAGAGTACAAAATCCATAGTGAAGAGCAGCGGCAGCGGCAGCAAACAACACCAAAATGCCCATAATTATGACAATCATCTCTTTTTCTCGGTTCAACTTCAACTCAACTCGATTGAGTTTCGTGGATGTTGTTGTTGTTGTTATTGTTGGGACCCTGTTTATGATGAAGCGTTAATCCCCATTGTTCGGCTCGTTTTGTGTGTTGGCTTAAGAATCTGTTACAGAAAACTTAAAAGCGTCGCTTTAATAACTTTATTGATTTCGATTAAGCGCTATAATGTAGGGTGAAACCATCCTATTGACTATATTGATGAATGCCAGCAACACAAAAAGGAAACAGGGCATTTCGATTTTCAAAGTCATTTCGATCCCGATAAATAAAAGCTTTAACTAAAAGTTATAACTGAAGAAAGACCAAAAAGAAAAAGACCTATCTATTAAATAGTTTTAGTTAGTAACAAATAGTAAATTCCTTTGAGGGGCAAAATCAACTCTTATTAAATATAATTTTGTATTCATTTTCTATTCAGGGCTGTTTCCGTTTCGGAATCATATTTTCTTTTAAATTTTAATTTCAAGTCTTTTATACTCGAAGATATTTAAATTTCTGTTTCTGATTCCAAAATAATTTGAAATGAAACTGTTTTACGTTTGAAAAGAATTCGGAAACATGAACCTAGAAAGCTAAAAGATTTAAAATGAGAAACTCTTATACCGATTTTGCGACATTTTACAACAATATAAATCAATGAATGGGAGCAACAGAAAGCAAATTTAGTGCAACGAAGAATGAGAATAAAAACTGAGAACTTTCAAATATATCTATTTTATGAAACCTAGGCAAAAATCTAAAACATCTTTGGTTCTATTTTGCTTTAGCCATATATCCAAGCAGCACAGAATTTAATGATTTATTCACTAAAATAGTAGAGAGGAAGGAGTGTTTTATAAAAGCGTTTGATTTGGAAATAGATATTTTTGTCATAGTAGCGCTCTGGCAAGTCGACCAAATGCAGTCAAATTTGAGCCCAAAAGGGGAAATGAAGCAAAGAGAACTAGCCTAACAATAAACAATCAGAACACAAAGAATATGCTTAACAACATTATATTTTTTCGTCTGATCTATGAAATAAAAGCTCATTTTGGTCAGTTGAGTTGGGGTTGTTGCCAAAGGGGGGGCGAAGGGAAATCCGTAAAATGATGAAACAAATCAACGAATTTTGTCTGGTCGAGAATAACAACGGCAACAACAATGGGCAGCAACAAATGAAAATGAAATATTTAATGAAAAACGTGTGAAGAATAGTTAAAAGCGGCCAATTTGATTTGCATCGAAAAGTAATTGAGCCACAAGAAAGTTATGAACGCGACGGGGGCACGAGTTTTGGAGTTAAAAGACAGGTCCGGACTAAGGAAAACTCGAAATGGAATAATGTTGTACAATTTGAGATATCATTAAAGAATTTAAAAATTCTATGCAGCAGAAATATGCCTTTCGACTATGCAATTTTGAGTTCAAAAAGACACTTAAACTGATGAACGAATTTCAAAAATTTAACATGTCCATAGAATCACTTGTCTTGAATTCATGCTCTAGGTAATTTATATTAATCCGCTCCTGGATGTGTGTGTTTTTGATTGTTTTTTTCTCCCCCTTTTTTCAGTTTTAGGTTCGTCGAGTTCGAGTTCAAATTCGAGAAAGAAATCTCCCAAATCATGCCACAATTATTAAAATACATAATCGTAATAATCATATCAACAGAGGCAAACGCGGAAGAGGCAAAAGGCAACACCAAAGCGCGAACACTGAAAAAATTAATAAGCAATAAAATTGCCATGAAATGAACTCGAAAAAAAAAAAACAGAAAAATTCCCATGAAAGGCATCAAGAGATCGCTTCGTTCGTTCAGTTGAGATCAACACAAGGGGACGGCACGCTGTGCAGTCATGGAGGAATCGGAGTCGGAGTTGGAGTTGGAGTTGGAGTTGGAAATGAAGTGGAGACCTGGACAACCACCAGTTGATGTTACCGGCTTAAAAAGTTTGAAACGGTTATTTGTAGTCGTCTGACGATGAGTTGGAATTCGAAATGGGGAAATGCAAATTCAATTGACACTTGTCTGGCCTTCTGTTTCACTCTGTTGAAGGCACGCGTATGCCACAATGCAAACTATTCCTACAAAGATCATGTTTAAATCATTAATGTTATCCTTTTTTATATGTATTCATTGCCTAAAAATTGGGAGAGACTGAGAGAGAGAGAGAGACCGAGTAGTTTTCTTTGAAAAGGTAGTTTGAGTGGGAATTAATACCGGTTTTTCATTTCCTATTTAGTTATTTTCATCTTCAAATGCGTATGGAATGGAAAAGGTGAAGTTCAAAACCTCTATAACTGATTAATAAGGATTAAGTTTCTATTATACCACATATATTAAAATTCTAGTTGTTCTGATTCAGCTTTGTATTCACTTTTTAGTGGTTGAGGACTCTTTTTCCTTATAATTCCCAACCAGTTGTCGTTAGAAGTGAGATTTAAGCTTATACAATGTATTTTGTGCGCCAATAATGACCAATAAAATCAGCAGGACATCTTGTTTACTGTTTTTTTATTGATGAATTTTCATAATGGTTTCTAAAAATGTTGCCAATGTCTTTTTTTTTTTGTGTGCTACATTTTAACGCAATTTCATTTGCCATGAATCCATTTCGAATTTTACAACTGCCAATTGATTTGTTTATTAGATTGTTGATATGGTTGACGTTGCATATTATTTTTAATAACCTTTATACATATGTAAACCCAAACATTTGCCCATCGATTAACTGCCCATAAGGAAAAACATATTTTGTTGTTCAATTTATGTGTTTATATATTTTTCATGTCATTTTCATATGTTTTTTTTTTCGTTTTCTTTTTTTTTTATATATTTTTTGTGTATTTTTCCTTTTTTTCTGTTTGCTCTTTTATTGAATTTGTCTTTTGTTTCATATTCTTGTTGGACAATAATTTGTTGTAAATACAATTGAATTTATGCAACTGGTTTCGATTTGTTTTTCTTTGCATTCTATAATTAATATTTTTGTTTTATCAAATATTCATTGTTTCATATTTTATTAGATTTTTACAGCATGGGACAAAAAAAAAAACGTTTTGCTTACTTAGGAATATATTTATTGGTTGTGTTTTGTTGTTGTTTGTTTTTCTTTCTTTCTCTCTTTTTTGCTAAATTAAATTACATTTTATACACACACACTCACATACTCCAACGCACTCATACATGCACACACACACACACACACATAAAAAAAACAGATTGACAAAAAAAACCTTAGTCCATATTTATTATTACATATTTATTCATTGCCACACACACACAGACACACATAAAATAGTAATTAATTAAAAATAACTCTAATTTAGTCTCTCTTGGAACAATGTTTGCAAAAAAAAAAATGTTAATTTGTATAATAAATAATAATAATCACTTAGGAATATTTATAAAGTTTTAAATTGAGCAACAGCAACAAAAATAATTCAAGAGAAGAGTGCAAAGAGAACAAAAGTTATAGAGAAAAAGACAGAGAAAAAGGGAGAGAAATGCACCAAAATAGAGATACAATTAAAGATAGAGAGAGCTAAGTGGATTTATAAATTAAACAGATGCAAAATGACAAAAAAAATACCCCTTAAAGTATGCAATAGAAAGTCCAATATTTCGATTTTATGATTTTTTAAACATACAAAAAAACAAAAAATCCTCTTTACTGAAAAACATTTTTTATAAACTATTTTTTAGCTACCAAAAGCTTTAAATTTTGTATATTTATCAATTTATGGCATACGATTTTTTATGCTTTGAAATTAAGACAAAAAGTGAAAATAAGATGTATGTAGGTAAGATATAGGAATTGGCTCAATCTGGACAAACTAACATCTGAATTAAGGAACCTTACAAAGATTGCTAGATGGAAAACCCCTTAAAGGAATCAGCGTGGATAGAACTTTGGTAGGGATCTAAATGGAAAAATTAAATCAAATTCGGTTGATTTTCCGAGTTTCTCGCCCTCATCCTGACTCCCCTATACTCCGTCTCTCTTCCACTTGTTGTTCTTGTAGTAATGCTGAGCAATATCAAACTAGGAACCCAAAGTAAAAACCAACCACAATAATCACAAAAAAAAAAAAAAAAAGAAGTAACTCACAACGTACAAATAGTATATAAGGGTAAGGACCCTTCTCTCACACCCACATTGCAAGCAAATGCAATGTCTTTGTTTGATATATGTATGTATATATGTTTTAGTATATATACTATATAGATATATTTATATATATATATAGTCGTGTATGTGTTTGTTTAACCCTGAACACTGGAGAGAGCGAATACCTACTAATTCGAGGGCATCCCTCACGTATTGTTAAAGAGAAGCGATTCAATGCTAAAGGGATTGCTCCGCCGCATGCTGATCGGCGAGGTTGTCTGATGGACAAGATTTGCGGCTGCCGCAGCAGCCACAGCCGCCGCCTGATGATGATGATGATGATGATGCTGACTGCTCTGCAGGTTGAGTTGATGGAAAGCTTTGGCGGGGAATAGCAGAGATTTCGGCGATGCAGCCGCCGCAGCAGCAGCAGCCGCAGCGGCAACGGCAGCCGTAACTGATGTTTCCTGTTGCTGTCCACCGCCGCCGCCACCAGTGCCATTTCCGTTTGGGCCGCCTTGCTGCTCCGCATCCGGATCACCATTGGTCAGCAAACCAGCAGCGGCTGCCACTGCTGCTGCCGCTGCTGCTGATGCCGATGCCGCTGCCGATGCTGTTGGTGGTTGTTGTCCACCAGCTGCTGTCGAGGAATTGGGACTACCGAGACTACCGCCCCCACCTATATAGCTACCGGCCCGTGAACTATCACCATCGGCATCATGGAGGCCGCCGCCGTGAAGCGACGATGATGATAAACCATGTTGACCACCGCCACCTAGACGCGATGATGGACTCACTGCATCACTGTCCATTTCGTCATCACTGTCGGTACCGCCGACCACATCGATCTGTATGCCATCATCCTCGAGATCTGAATCCGAGAAGGTTCCATTCGCTTTATGCTGTGATATGTATTCGGCCTTGAGAGCCTCCAAGTCCACAGTGATGCCCTTTGCCTGAAGTTTGCGCGCCTGCCTATCGATGGCCTTGGCCAGTTTCTTTCGTCGACGCGCTCTGCACGATGCAACCAGACACCCAAAGAGAAAGGAATGAAAATGAAGTGGAAAAACATTAATTAAAACTCCTTCCATCTGACTTGTAAGATCGACAGAAAAAAAAATTGTCAAAACTAAATGGAAACACCAATATCTTGGAATTCTTTTGTATGTATATAAATCCTTGATTCAATTTCTTATATCTCTAAGCAAACGCACCTCTCTTTGGCCTTCAGTTCGTTGGGCGGTATGGGTTCGCCGCTGCATGTCTGCGGCTGGGCATTATGAGCTGGTCGTCCTGGTCCCTTTTTGGTATGCTCACGCTTCCGCACTTTGGCACGTCGATTCTGGAACCATACCTATCTGGAACAAAGCGTATAATCTCAGCAAAAGTGCAGGCAAAGAAACAAATTTTCAATTCCCCCGTGCCCCAAATCAAATGTGCAGTTTCTGTCAATTGCAACTAAACTCACCGCAACTCGTGATTCTTTTAAATCCAAACGCATGGCAAGTGCCTCACGCATGAATATATCCGGATAATGACTGGCCGAGAAGGCTCGCTCCAATTCCTCCAGTTGCCATGAATTGAAATTGGTGCGGGAACGTCGACGTTTTGCCGCGCTGCTATCATCGTCCCCATCGCCAGGAAAACCTATAGAACAAAAAAAAAGAAGGATGTTGTGGTCGGGTGAGAAAAATGAAGTTATTAAAACAAATTAAGGCCAAGATAAAGGCAATAAAATACAAAAAAATTATACAAAAACTAAACTAAACACAAAACCCTCACACACACAACATACACTCAGGGGAATGTTGAAAGTAAAGGGCAGGGGGAGCCCATTATAGTATTAGATATTTTTTTGGGCCCAAAATGCTAAAAACGCTTTGTTCTCCTCTCCTCTACTCTACTCTAAAAAGCCCATAATTAAGTGTTGGTAAATTATTGAAATTAACATTCGTACATTCATTTACACACACATACAAACATACATAAAAAAACATAAATATTCATAATCATATATTTCAATTACACACCAAACGAGTAGCCAGCAACGCCCCCTCACCCTCATCCCCATACCGATACCCATTCCCATTTGCCCTTTCCAAAATTTTAGGCCGGTTCTTTGGTCCCAAACAATTTAATTACATTTCTATTTGTGCCCTTGTCCATGTCCATGTCCATGTCCCAGGATGCAGACGCAAAACCTCTGCATGTGTACATATATAGTTTTCTATATTTAACTTATACCGCCATAAAAAGGGGCGTGGCATAGCACACACACACAGACATTTATACACAAAGGAATGTTGTATGCAAAAGCCGAGCAATTTATCAAATTAACTCCGATCAAAAAACCACAGAAAAGAAAAGGAATCGAGGCAGGCAAAAGGTGTTGGATATTAGACCATGAGAGAAGGAGTAGAGACATGGCCAAAGGGGGATAAAGGTATCATTCAGTGTGAAGGGAGAGAATGGGCGGATGAATAGAAGACAAGGGCATAAGGCTAAAGTGCCAAAACAGTGCTGGTCATTTTGTTAGATACAAATAAAATACATATATACATTATGTACGTCGATGGGTCGATCAATAACTGATCTACAATTGTGTCCATATTATCATGAACAAAATCTTTGTGAACTTATTCACTTTCACTTCATACACATTTCAATTTAATTTGCTTACACTTTTTGTACGAAAGCTTTCATTGAATACACTTACTCACAGTTAATGTGTAATTTGTTTGGCGACACCTAAAATTGAATATGACTACAATTTTTGGCCACATGTACACACATACATACGTACATTCTCATGTAATGCTAATCATATACAGTTAATCACTGACAATTGGTCATGCCCTGTTTCGTCCCTGGTCTCAAAAGTCACTCTACTCCACCTCCTTGACGTGTAATGAATGGTTTAAGTGTACCTAATTATGTGTACAGCGGTGTAATGCTTTTGAGCAACACATAAAAAACTCGTTTGTTACCCACCAAAAAGGTAAAGCGGAGATCGGAGAGCGGAGGCTCTGTGTGTGCGAGTGTGTGTGTTAATAACTCAATAACAACACCAAATACACAACAATAATAGAGACATTAAATGCAAAGCGACAAACGGCAAATAGCAAACAAAATGCAGGGCCAAGCCAAACGCAGTTCCAGTATTATTCATTGTTGCCGCATTTCAGTCGAGTCTGTGTGTTTGTGCAGCGTGGGCGTAGACCTGCACACACACACACACAGACGTAGAGATACATACACACAAAGTGCATTCAAATGACTTAATAATAATAGACCAATGTCCACCACATGGCGACGGCGACGGCGGCGGCGGCGACTGTGACTGCAACTGCAACTGCATCTGCCACTGACCACTCACTGACTGTCTGCCTGCCTGCCATGCCACACATAATTCATGTTTCTTTTCATTTTTACCATTTTTAGGTATTGCTTTTTTCTGTTTTTTCCAAGATAATTGAAATTTATTATGATTATTGCCACAGAGAGTGCAATGAGAGGCCCCCAAATCACTTAATGCAATTTGGCAACATTGCAAAAAAATGTCTTCTAACCTTAAAAAAAAAAAAGGAAAAAGGAGAATACAATGAAAGCAAGGGACAAGTCTGTATGCAGGGTGAAGCGGGAGGTGGGCTGAAATCACAGGAAAATGAAAACGACTTGTGTGCATGCCACACAAAATATATCAAACAAAAAAAAAAAAGAATCCACATTCCATGGCATGTTAGTTTCATTTATATCGGGCGTCAGACGGGCAATATAACAGCACCCTATCCCCAAACCAACACAACCCTATCCCAATCCTAGCCCTACCCCTACCCCAACTCTAACCCAACAAACTCAAGTCAACATTAAACTGCTCACGTAAGCCTTTACTGAAAGCCAAGGGTGAGAGCCAAGGTGGTTTTGGTTGGTGGTGGTGCCACTTAAGTCATAAAAATCAAGTCGAGTCGCAACATGAACACAAGCCAAATGGTGGACATAAAAACAAAAAGAAGGTTTGGGTTATTGGCCCAGGTTAAACCATAATCCGTAAACTCTTTGTTAATTGACCGACGGCCGGAAGTAAGGAAACTTGGAGAAACTTTAGAGATTTATGAATCATCCATCTATAACAGCATTCATCCATTCATTCATTTATTGATCGATCATCGAAACTTAAATAATAGCTAGTTTCAGGAAAATCACATATCCGTTTTAATTCACATCAAATGCATTAGGAATTTCATTCACCCTGAACTGAACTCTATTCGAAAATCTCATTAGCAAACGGAAATACTTTTTTAAAAACTGTTGATAAGACCAACAAATTCTATTTGCCAACGATTCATCCATCATCCTCATCCTCATCATCATCATCATCAGCATCAGATATTTGTGATACTCTCCATCAATATGGGAGATCTACTTCCGTTTCATAAGGCGGAAACACACTTTATACTCCATCCACCCAACTCTCCACCACCCAAATATCTTGCATCTCCCTTCAGCCTCTTCAACTTTGATAAATTCATTAAAGAACGAAAAAACAAAAAACAACAATTGCCTAAAGGTGGCAGGAGTAGGAGTAGTTGGAGTTGAGGAGTAGAAAATTTCAAAATGGCTACCAAAAAAGTCAGAAAATAAAGAATGAAAATCGCATGATAAATGATTTCGATCGCTTTATGACAGTTTCTTCATTTCCGGCATGAAATGAGCAAAAAAGAAAAAATAACCAAGACAAGGAAAACGTACCACAACGACGATAATGATAATAATGTTGATGATGATGATGATGATGTACCCACCCACCCTAGCTCCAGCTCCAACACTCAGGAAGCCCCTCCTCTAGCCACCATTACAGCCGAAAAGGCGAATGAAGAGTTGAGCTTGCAACACTGTTGAGTTACATGTCAACCGCGCTGCAGCAAAATGATTAATGACATTGTGTGTGTGCCCCTCTCTGTTTGCCCCTTTCCTACACCCACACACACACACACACACACACACTTATATACACAATCTTCCATCTGCCATCTCTCTAATCAAATTGAATCAAATCAAAATTAATAATTACTTTTGGAAAATGGCGCAGAGTGAAACGATTCAGACGAGGGTCGGGCTTACCTCGTTTTGTTTGCCGTTTTATAATTATGAAAATAAAAACCGCATTTTGAGCGCTCTAAGGCAAAATTAAATGCTAAATTTATTTTTTAGAGAGTTTAAGCAACTTAAATGTAAGACCTAATATACCCACACACAGGAAAGGGGTATAGAAAAACAGAGATGAAAAAAAAGGAAGTAGGCGCGTTTTTCTCCTTCAACCTATTGCCAATTAATTAAACTGTTTGCCGCACTTTATGTCGCTGGCTCAAGAAAGGAGGATGGCAGAGCAAAAGGCCACGCCCACAGGCATACGCCCCAAGACGTAGAACTCGATATATGTACATACATATATGCATTATGGCCATTATAATTACAACTCAACTAGCCATCATTTGTTAATGTTAATTGGTCAATGAGCTACACGCTGGTTGGTTGCCACTTACTCGCTCTTTCTCTCTCTCTCTCTCTCTCGGACTCAATCTGAATGTGCCACAAAGAGTGGCAATTGCGGCTCGAAAATGATAAGTCATCAATTTTCTTTTTGCTTTTACCAACTTGATATTTAGCAGTGCAGACGACTGACTCAAAAAGGATGAGCAATCATCAAAGATGACCAAAATACGCACTTCAAGAAGAAAGGAGTAATCTCGACGTGGACGTGGCCCATTTTATGTAAAATCGAAATTATAATTCAGAGATTGAGTTATTAATCCTCCATTGAGAAGATATCGATTTCGGTTACAAAAAATTTTCTAAAAGAACTTGAAGATCAGAAAAGAATTCGAGGCACGAGAGAAATTATAAAAATGTCCCACCCCCATATTGATATTTTATCTCTTAAAATTGTTAAAATTTATCACCACCAGAATCAACACTTATATCTAACATTATTTAAAGAACTGGAGAAGCCTATTGAATACAAGAACTTATACAAATTGATATAGTCCTTGTAAAATATTATTCTTCTTCTGATTCTTCTATAGGAATATTTTATAATCTATAAAACTTTTCCAATTGGCAATTGTATTCTTAAGGACAATGTATAGTTCGAATTATTCTATATGATTGTTGGAGGCAAAGCCTTAATGTTTTACAATCTAGACATTGTAATGAATAGAGCCCAAAGGAAAATATATATACTCAACTAATGAGAAAGCCATTAAAACGCTATTAACTTGAAGCTTATATTAATTGGCATTTAAAAAAAAATTTCATAAAATATTATTAGTAATTAAGACAGGATTTCATCAAATTTGATGTTTAGTTGGCAGCTAGCCCTATCGCAAATTAGTTGTTGGTTTTATTAAAGTTTTCGCATGCTTTGATCTTATTGTTCACCTTGCACTGATTAGCTGCCAATATTTCACCTATTTATTGGGATTATCTACAAAAATTCGAATGATTTGTATGATTGTTTGTCATAAGATCATATTCCAGACCTTCGATTCTAATATCGACCTTCAGACATAATTTCAATAATGTCCACGAACAGAAGTCACAGCAGGTGGCCCCTCTTCAGCTTCTCTTTTATTCTTTTTTTTTGCTTTAAGTTTGTTTAAATCATTTTGCTCCCCATTCACAATTCTCTCGCAACTCAAACTACTTTGTATGCAAAAAAAAAAAAAAAACAACACAAACAAAACAAAAAACAATCGATTTTCTGTGTTTGCATGTATATATACCCATAGATTTTTTTCTTTTATACATAATAATCGTTTACTGATTAGCTAAATCAATAAATATGTTTTGTAGGTAGCAAAAGTCAGAGGCAAAAAACGTAAAAAAAAAAAACACCAACCAAATCCATTTAGTATGGGGCTAATTGAATGAATTAGCATATATTGACTACTTATATGTGTGTGACTATATAGATAACGATGCCAGGCAGGAAGAATAGAAATCAGACGTATGTACATACGTGTATGGCTTGTAAGTAGCCAATGATGGCGCTGACCTCCATCATCATCATCATCATCATCATCAGCAGCAGCAGGAGTAGCCCCATTACCCATCCCCTCATGATGCTGCAACAGCATTCGCCTCTTCATCACTATTGACTGACGCCACTAAAATGCGAAATATGAAATGCGGCGCGTGTTTCGTGTAGGTTGAATCGAGATAATTCATTTTTCAAAAAAACGTAGAGAAAATGCCAAGCGAAAGCTAGCGAGCAAATTGATTTCATGGGAAATATATGCTGCGAATATTATGAATTTGATGAGAGTTCAATGGTGGCGGAGGAGGATGATGATGATGATGATGATTACAACATACTAAATATTAGGTAATGGTAATGCACGTGTTGACGATTAACAATCGACAAGTTGAAACAAGTGGAAACGAATTGCAAGTGCATTCCATGCAAATTCTAATTAACAATTTTCATTAAATGAGACATAGTTAATCAATTGGAAAGTAATTTACGAGTCAATTGAATCAGTTAATTCTATATACATAAGTGATTTCTCCCATCTCTATTAACTAATCAAACTGATCAAACGAAGTCATCAAAGTCAAATTGAATCCTGATCTAGTTAAAGAAAAAGTTCTCTGGAAAGGAAACTATTTATTTTGGTTTAGAAATTCAGATAAAAACGATTAATCTTAATTGGTGACCCCGACTCAAATGTTTCAATTCATTCCTTCCGATTGGCTTTCAAACTTACCTCCATCCTCATTAGATCCCTCGCTGGGCGGTCCTGCTGGTGGCAAACTCTGACGATTTCCAATCATCAGACGATGCTGAATCGTTGCCACCGTGCTGGCCACAGCGGCCGCCGCTGTTGTTTGGACAGCGCTAACATTTCTCAATGCCGCCGCACTTAATCCCGTTAGATTGGCGAAGGCATTGCTAGCATTGACCGCCGCCATTTGTGTGGCAGCGGCTGCAGCTGCCGCTGTTGTCGCGGGATGACCACCGCTCGTACCACCAGCCGTAGCCTCGAATCTCGGACGTCCCAGAAATGGACCGTTGGGTCCAAAAACGCCGGGCACACCGAATTGCAGGAATGGTCCCCATGGCGGTACACGTACTCCGCCCGGTGCCAATTGGGCAGCGGCGGCATATAACTGCAAAGCAGCCGTCGGATGTAGACCCTCTGACGGCATTGCCGGCGATGATGAGGAGGCGGATGAGCTTAAAGAACGTTGTTGTTGCTGCTGATGCTGCTGTTGATGATGATGATGCGGCGGCAGCTGCGGGGGTGTGGCGGGTGATGCCAAATGTGGATTGTCCTCGTTATGGTTTTGGTTGTTTTGATTATTATTATTATTAGTATTAGTTTTGTTGTTGTTGTTGTTGTTGTTGCTGCTGCTGCTGTTGTTGCTGTTGCTATTATTATTATTAATATTATTGAATTGAAACTTTTTGCTATCCGCTGGTGGAGTTGATGTGCTTGATCTTGTTGATTTTTCCGCTAATTGTTGCTCCAAAACCATTATGGCTCCATGGAATTGTTGTATTTTGTTGTCACACACAGCACATTAACACACAGACACACACACAGCACCACAGCACATATACACACACACAACACACATGCACAAAAAGGCTCTCACAACTCGTTTCCGATAAGAGTAATGACCAAAAAAAAATAGATATATTGTCAAGAAGATTAATTTACAGTTAAAGTTCTTCTTCTGTTTCTTAAGCGTTTGTTTTAGGTTCTGCCGTCGGCCGGCTTTCTGGACTAAATGTTAACTAACTAACTGTTTGGTAGTCAGTAGTAGTCAGGAATAGTCATCGTCGTCGTCGTCGTCGTCGTTCTCGTCGTTCTCGTTGTTGTTGTTGTTGTTGTTGTCGTGTGATGGTGGCAGCGAGGAGGTGAGCTGCTGAGAGGGAGAGCGAAAGCCGCGCGCAGCAGACGCAAAGATACACGCTAGCGTTCGCAATGAAAATTCAATTTGAACTGAGCCAACATTGACGACTCGCCAAGCGAGGAAACCGAAATAAACCGAATAAACCGAAATTAAAAAAACTGCAGCAAGCGGGAGATGGCAGAGACAGAGCGAGAGAGCAAACGTCGTCGCAAACATAAAGCAAGAGAGCGAGCAAGCGAGAGAGAGAGCGCGCTCGAATGACCGCAGCAGCAGCAGCGGCAGCAAGCAACCACCTTAACATGATAGCAGCAGCTAGCAGCAGGCAGGCAGCAGCAGCAGTTGCTGCCGAGGGTTTGATCGTGTGTGAGAGAGAGCGAGTGGGAAATTCATCAAAAAGCAACAACCACTTAATTTTTATATGCGCTGTTTCAATTTTGATCAACTGAGTAATTCATTTGAGCGGTCTCTCTCTCTCCGCTCTGTCACCGACTGCCGCTGTTTGTGTGCGTGTGGGTCTGTTGAGTGTTTGGCCATTTTCATAATGGTGTCTGGCTGTTAGAGCGAGACAACTATCTAACTGTTGTCCACTTTCATTGGCTTTGAAGGAATACTGGGAATTTTGTTTGTTTTCAAGCGCCATTGCAAAAAAAAGACAAAAAAAAAAGAAGACAAAAGTAGCAGAGGAAAATCAACTTGAAGAATATTTCAATTTTCTTTCACATAAGGAGTTTGGAGTTTCTTTCTCCTTGGGGCGGAGTTAATGTTTGGTAATTTTTGGGCAAATCTACGTTAACAATTGTTTAAATTAATTAAAATTGATTTCGGCAATGGTTAACGAAATTGCATTTAATTTGTTAAACATAAACGTCTCGATTTCTTCTTCAATTCCTGCGCATGAATCATTTACATCATTAGCAGCGACGGCAGCGGCGAGGAGAATCTCTGATGACGACGACGGCGACGATGGCGCTGCTCGTGGCAGCATATCCGTTTAACCCATTTACACAGCATCCTCTGCCCCCGTATAAATACGTACATATATACTCCCACACTTGGCTGGCAGAGCAATCAATGTCATTGTCCATAAAACAAACAAACCCCATGCCATGCCATGTGCCATCCCTTCCGCCAACGCTTTGGCAGGTTACTTAATTGCTCTGTCCTCGTTCTCTCTCTCTCTCTTCCCTAGACTCGCTTGGTCTCCTATTTTGGGTGCTTTCGTCTACTCTTTCTCTCCCTCTCTCACTCACTCCTTTGCTCTTTGTTGCTCCTCCTGTTGTCACATGTGCTTCATGTCTTCCACTGTTGTGTCCCGGTGTTAATTTTATTAATGACATACAACAGCCACTGGCCGAAGCACTGCATACGTCCTACAACCATATTGCCGACCACCCATACACACACACACACACACACACACATACAGTTTTCATCCATCCAACTTGTTAATCAAATTTCCATGCATACTCGTAAACCCCCAAAACTTAATTAATTCTGGGCTACAGTCTGTGGATAAAGTTTCCATACCTTTTGCTCCATCGAGAGGAAAAAAAAGAAATCAAAATGGCTGCCCTGCGGTGGCTAAAGAGAAACCACCACCACCTGCTTTCCTTCGCCCACTTCACCTGGCCTAATACACATTCTTACCCACCTGCCACCTCCACCTATTCTATCAGTTATACTCCTGTCACCCACTATCGTTGTCTTCCTTGTGCCTTTTTCTACTTTTCCTTCGTTTTTCCTGCAAATCAAATGAATGAATTTTAATTATTTTTCCTTTTCTCTTTTTACTTTCTTTTTACAGGTAAGTACATACGTACATACACTTATATTCATGCATATACACATATGTACATACATACATAGGAAGGAAAACTTCATCAAGGGGGAATTCATCTACAGGCGGAAATAATTTGAGCAACAACTTGGCAGTTTTGCACAACTTTTCTTTGGGGAGCACCAAAGGAGAATGAGACGCAATGCACACTCAGATGTGTGTGTGTGTGTGTGTGTGTATGTACTTGTCATGTGTGGTGTGGGAGGCTTTTGGGATTTACATTTCGCATATAAAAGATGCATATAGTGAGCAGTGAGGGGAAGAAGGGTAAGTAAGAGACAAAGAGGACAGATTGTTTCTACCAAGTTTCCTTAATACTTAATTTAGGAAAGCGAATTTTAAAATATGAATAACTTTTTTGTTAAAACATCCTTAGAAAGGGCCCAATAAAGAATACCTCTCATAAGCAGAAGATTATTCCATGAAAGGAACGATAGACAGAAGTAAATTAAAATTCTTAGTCCTTTTTTACAAATAAATATTTAAGTCACATAATTAGTTTACTTATGTCTCTAATATATATCTGTGCCATCTGTCATAAGCTAATCCAAATGCTTGAGATTTAGTATGAAGACTAAGATGAAATTATGCCTTGTAGACGTTTTTTTGATAGATGGATTATTTTAGTAAAAATAAACGTATAAGAATCTTTATTGTACCCAATAAGTTGAGCGGGTTTTTAACTATGCATAATTCATAATTTATTTAAGAAACGACATTTCATCAATAATTTAATTCAATAATTTATTACATTTCATTTATTTATGCAGCAAATAAAATATAAAATTATTTTCAAATTGAAAATATCCCAGTTAGGAGCAGGGAAATATAGTTTATACAGGGAAATTTTTTTTGGACTAACAAACTCAAGTGGGTGGGTAAAATTTCAGTTGCCCAGAGACAGAGAGACAAGTCGAAAAGTATTCAAAGTGGTCTTGGACAAAATGGCTGTTTGGCTGTTTGTCTGTTTGATTTTCTTGTCAAATGTCAGTAAGAAACGGCACAGAAAGAGATAGAGCGAGAGGACAAGAGTTGGAGATAGAGGGGGAAAGAATCAAAGAGATGGGGAGAAATAGATAAATAATTGCTGAAATTTAATAAAACAAGAAATTCAAATACATATACACCAATCATATTTAGTAAACTAATCCAATAATTTCTTATTCATAATGTTAAACTATTCCATATTCTTAACGCATCATTCATTTACTTAAATTTTGAACAGTTGTGGAATGTATTAAGAGTCGCGAACCTCGAACCATAAACCTCAACTAATCGAACCATTTAATGACCATGTTAATTGCCCATCAGACAGACAGATAGACCATAACCATAATGTCAACCGCAACTCATCACATGATTGTTTTGCATCACCACCACCATCACTGCCACGCCCACATTTCTATGTGTGTGTGTCGATCGATTCATTTATTTATTTATTCACTGATTCATTCATTCATTCATTCAGTCATTTAGATCAACAGATGCACCGCATCCTTGCCTTAATTTGTCCCAACACATGTAACAACTACATGTGTTGCTAATTTCTGCCAGGCACGCCCACTTTTTTGGGTATCCTCCTCACTCCTCCCTCCGAACATTCCAACTACTGATGAAGTGAACCACCAGCAGCAGCAACGACAACAGAAACAGCAACCCTGGCTGGGCTGCTTCCCATTCCATCCCATTCATGCGGCGCAAAGTCAAGTTATATGAAAATTATGGCAATTACGTTAAGCAGCCATTTATTTTTATGAGCCCCCACGAATTATGAATAATTGCGCCTGTTGTGGCAAAAAAAAAAAAATAATAATATGAAGAAGAAAAAATAAAACAGAAATACAAGAAAATATCCAAAACAAAAATTTCTCTATTTCCCATGTCAAGGCATTTGCTTTACCCTGTATCTCTACCAAGTTGGTAGACCCCACACCTCCCCCTAAAGTTGGATGCTTCATTTTACCTACACTTTGCTTTCGATAAAGTTTTCATATCTGTTTTTCATAGTCATCAATGACATAATGATGAAATCGTATCGAAAGAACTTTCTCTTATACCCCCGTTCCCTTTCCTCTTGAAGTTCCTCAATCTCTTTGGCATTAGTTGTGGGTGCCTAAATTTGTCATTTGGCTAATAAAATTGCCATGACTTGGCACGCATCGAGCAATACACAAAATGAAACCACTATTACGCACTTTTCTATACCCATTACCCTAGGAATATAATATGAATACATTTCTTCTTAAGGAGAAATTCAATTTTCAAGGACGAAACAAATTAACTAAATTTATTAGAGTCGATTTTTAATAGAATCTGCAAGATTGTTAACTTCCGTTTCCGTTTCAATTATGATTGTTCGTTTAGTTTTATATGGCGCTTACCAACACTAACAATAAAATAATTTGCAGTAGAGTATTAAGAGAAATAGTTTGCTTAAGCAAATAATAATTAATATTTACTTATTTTTAAAAAGTGTACTAAAAAAACGAATAAACAAGAAATTTACTGAAACTATTGTCATTTCAAAAAGGTTTTTCAGAAGCTTAGTATATGTGAAATATCTGTACATTTGGATCAGCTTGCGAGATCTTTATAGTCAGTAGAGATCCAAATCCAAAAGAATGCAATACAATTTTGGACCAATTGGCATACCTAAAACTATAATAAAGGGTAGCACAAAGTCACCACTCTGAAGTCTTTTTTATGTGCGGAATTTGTTCGTTTTGTTTTCCTTATTTTTTTTTTTTTTTGGCAAGCGCAGACAGCAGCACAAGGATGAAAACAAGACCAATTGACATTCATTGGCTAGTTTGATGGCCTCCTTTGTCTGCCGAACAACAACGCCTTGTCCCCTTACCCCCTAAGCCCCCCTCACTTACTTGCCTGCGTCTGTACCCCGTCTGGGATATACCCACAATCGATGATGCTGCTGCTGCTCTTTTGGTCCTTTTCTTAGCCGTTTCGATTGATTTTTCTCTTAGCATCAACTTTTGGCTTGTGGCTTCTGGCTTTTTGGCACCCCTCTTAACAATGGGTGGTGTCCTTGTTGTTATTTGGTTTGGCGGCAAATAAATTACATTGTAATTTGTGTGTGTGTGTGTGTCTGAGTTGGCGTCGATATCCCCCCCCTCATCATCATCATCACCGCTTCAGTTTTTGCTTCTGGTCCAATCTCTGGCTAGACCGACTGAGGGCCAACCCTCAGCTGGCAGGTTTTGTTATAAGCTCGTAATTTGATTTCGAGTGGCTTTTCTTTTTGTCGGCCCACCGCTCTACGCCCACCGTTTTGGCCGGTCCTTACCCTCTACCTCTACCCCCAACCCCTTGCCAACCAACCAACCCACCCACCCTGTCTGTCTGTTCTGTCTCTAGGCCAGCTAGCTAGCTCATTTAAAGTTGATGGTGTGTGAAAAAATGTGAACAGATTGTTATGTAATTGAGTTTTTAGGCAGCCGTTTTGAGGTCGCCTTTTGTGGCCGCCAAACATCTCTCATCCTCGCCTCCCCTCCCAGCGCCAAAACCTCATGCCTCTGCTGACTCTGTGGTAATTCTAGTGGGCATGTCCTTGCCAAAATTTCAGTTGTTGTCGCATTTTGTTACATTTATTTGTCGCTTGATTTGATTTCCTTCTTTTTTTTTCTTTTTCTTCGTCTTCTTTGTGCCCTCCTCTCCTTTGTGGTTTCTATTTGCCATATGAATTCCATTGCCAAGAAGGGAAGACGATGGATGGATGGATGGATGGGGGGTTGGGCCAGTGGGAGTGGCAATAAGACGGCCGATTTGTGTGGTTCACGATGTTAGCAAGGTTATGAGGTTGCTGCTCAATGGTGGTGAGTTGCCAAGGATCATTGATTTAATATGTTGTAATTAAGGTAATCAAAACCGAAAGTCAAATGTTGACCACATTTTATCCTGCTGCGAGAAAGAAATTAGATGGGTCGGGATGGAGTGGGGTGGGATGGGGTTGGGGATAAATGCAAACTAATATTGGAGTATCATTTCACTCCCCAAATGATACTTTTGGAAGAGAACCTATACATGTTCTTATCTATCTTCTAGCTACTATGTTCCCTATTAATCCCTGAGTATGAAAGTATCTTCTTCATAAAATATAATAATAATTGGCGGCATTTTTTTCAAAGACCCGACATATTTGTTTTAACAAAGTTTTATATTTTAAGCCTAATCTTCCCTTTGATTTGCGCTCCTTCAGTTGTAATTCTCAACTTTTTTGCTGCCTAAAAACGTTTAAGATTTCATTAAGGATATATTCTGCTTAAGAACCTTTCGCATTACACGCATTGTTTCTTCTATTTGTTTTCTTTAAATCTTTTTTTATATAAGAAAATTAATTGTAGACACATTTGATTGTGATTTAAGATGACGATGAGATGCAGTTTTATTTTTTGTTTTCGTATTTGGCCAAATCATCGAGATCATCAATGTGTGAACCAAGCCGACTGGTTATGCCACATTGGCTACGCCTTTTCATTGAACTGATAGTTGATGTACGGTTCTGTTTTTGTCTTTTTGGAGTTTGGTTACAAGATCTGAAGATCTGTGAGATGGTTGAGCTTGGTAATCCTCCATCCACGTTCTTGACTTGTACTGCTTCTTATTAGGCTTGCATTAAAACCCAGCAGGGTTTTCACACCTTTTGCGCCCCACTGCGCTGCGTATACCTCTGTGGAAATGCCGACAGAAGGGAGAGACGCACGCAGAAGGAGGTAAAGTAGAGTCACTGTCAGAAACCGAGTCAGAGTCAGAGTCGGAGTCAGAGTCGGAGTCGGAGTTGGATTCAGAGTCAGAGTCATGGTCGGAGTTGAAGTCAGCGCACGCGCGGCACAATCAAATTCAAATCACTTTGCATCTTTGAGATCTCAATAAAAATATCTCTTACCTACACAATTCCCCTACCATTTTACTTCCATTCCATGGGCCTGGTCGGTTGCCGTTGACTTTAATTGTTGCCGCAGGAGCATTGCTCAAATATTAATTGGTTTTTGTCTGGAGAATTGGGAGAAAGAGGGAGAGAGAGAGAGAGAGCATGGTGGACCGAGAATTCAGGATTTCTGACTAAAAGGTAACACGGAACGAACGTTGTTGAGTGTTTTGTTGTTGTTGGTGCTGCAAAAATTAATTACGATATCATGATTTACAAAATTAGCCGCAAATGGCGCGCGGCCTTTTTTTACCTTCTCCTTGGGGTCTTTTTTTTTTGTCGATTTTTCTTTCTGATTTTGTATTTTGTTTTGGCTTTTTTTTATATTTTTTGCGTAGGGGCTTAGGCGTGGCAACAGCCCACATATTATTTTTCTTTCTTTTGTTTTTCCAAATTCTCAGTTTTTTAATTTTTTTGTTTTTCGTTTGCTGATTAAGTCGACAAATGGGCGTGTCTTAGGCACAGACAGGAAGGACACCAAATCGAAAAAGGCAAGTAGACAAAATTTCATCTGCGGTGCAATTAGGGTCACAAATTAGGATGGCAAATGGCAGTAGCTAGAAAAGGAAGTAGGATAGTTTTAAATACAAAAACTTAAAATCATTATTAGGTACAGCTCTCTGACCTCATTAGGATGCAACAGGGCAATCGAGTGACTGAACGAAACGAATCCCCCAACAATTCTCATAAAAATCTCATCTTCATCTCATCCGGGGCAGGCAACAATAATGGCAATTAATGCCACCTGATCGGCCTTGGGGCATCATGCGTTTCCGTACTCTGATGCTCCACATGCAACAACAGTAGTTGAATTCCACATTGTCCACCACGCCCACAGAGGAGGCTGCAGGCATTGCCACTGTTACAATTTTTGTCGCTTTTGTCGGTTTGGTTTGCTTCAGTCGAGGTAATTAACTTGGTTTGGTTTGGCTGTTGTTTTTTTTTTTCTCTCTCGGTTTTGCCCCGGTAGACTTTATGTTTTTGCATATGTTGGGTCTTTGTATTACGTTTATTAATGTCATCAACGCCCTAACCCCCAGTACCAGCCACGCCCCATGACTCCCTTAAGCTTGGCCACATGGAGGTTGACAACTCAATTCGTCGTCTTCTTCGTTGCTCGTCATCAGCGACATCAATTAAAACGATTTTTTCTGTTCCCACCTAACAGTAAGCAAGCAAAAAAAAACAAAAAAAAAACAAATTCCATTTAATACATCGAGGTGACGACATTGTGATATCCTGGATCATTGAGCATATAATCAATTTCTCTGTGTCCTGTATCATGTTTAAGATGTACTTTGATTCCAAAAGGATATAACCTTTAAATGAGTTTTAGGGTTTAGAAAATTTGTTTAAATATTCTCAATAATTTTGTGTTGCCCTAATATTATTTGTTTAGAATATCCTGTAAAATTTTCATTTTCATGAAATTTAACTCAATAATTTTTTTATAATAATTTCTAAATGAAGACAATGCTTTTCGAATTCTTTCTGAAATTTAAGATAGTTTTCAATTGTTTAGACTCGACATCTGCAATCAATCAAAAGAAATCCTCCCCATGGCAAAATAGCTTTTTAATTCCAAAGGGTCATAGGATATGAGCTAACAATTTCTAGATTTTTAAATATATACTAATATAAACTTCAAAGAATGAACAAAAAATTATTGTTTAGCCCCTGAAACTATGGGATAATCGATCCCCCTTCAACCATAGATACTTACAGGGTATACAAATTGGAGCTAATTTGATTAATAAGCTTAAGCAAAGATAGTATTAGCGTAAAGCGAGGAAGTTAATGGAATGAGAGCGAATAAGAGAGGAGGAAGGGATGGAGATGAAGATGCTACCTAATGATGGGAAATGCAAAACGCATTTTGGCTCTCAAGATGGCCAACGGAATTCGAACGAACAATACACAAGTGTAATTGCAAAAGTAATTAGTGCAAAATGACAAAAATAAAAAAACACAAAGAAAATGTAGCAAACAAAAAAAATAAATAAATAACGTGTTTTTAAAAACGTAGACAATAATATAATCTACTGCCTATTCAGGCCTGGGTAGTCTCTAATGATCTGGTTCAGAAAACTTAGCCCAAGGGGCTAAAACTGTAAGAAATTTCGATTTGTAAACGATTGTTTTAAGTTAAATTGATGCTTTGTGCAGTTTACCTGCTCTTGAATTAAAAAAAAAAACAGTTAAGTTGGGCTCAATAAAGCAAAAAGAGGAACTGGAGCCCTTATCAGGTCTAAAGTCATCCATTTAATCTTCCTGTTTGATACTGCTCATCAGTGATGGATCTAGGAATGCAAATTTGCCCCTTGAAGTATGCAAAAGGCATTTGAAAAATTTGTTTTTTGAAAGAATCAAGCAATATTTAAAATAACTTGTGTCAAATAGTTATTGGTGTAACGTAGATAATAATGTAGATTATATATAGCTTATAGAATAGTTTCTAACTATTAAAAGTTCTGTGAAATTTTTGATAGCTTCTTGCCTGCTTAAAGGGTCCGAATTACCCCAATTCCACATACCAGAATCTATCTTTACCACTCATTGGCCTAGCATCATCAATTTTGCTTTGCATCTGATCTGATTAGTGTGTATCTGTGTACTCCTGCTCCAGTAATCCTTCTTCCCACGCGCTTACCAAACAAGGACCAACTATTAGCCGGCCACTTTACAAGCAACCGAAATTGTAGCCGCTGCTCGTGCCCTAATCCTTGACGATTGCTCACTTTAATGCCAACCTCATCCTCCAACTGGTAGCTTCTCTCTCCACCTCTCTCCCCCTCTCTTCTATTTCTCAGTATTTATGTCATGTTGTACAATGTTAAGCCGACAAATCGGTTGCGATTGATTAAAGTGCGTCCACGTTCTAGGCTTGCGTTTGCTTTTCTCAGTGTCATCCCTTCATCCCTGTTGATGGTTATCAAGAAGTTCATTTCCGAATTTGGTATTTGTTTTCTTTTTTTCAAAAAATTTTGAAATCTGCCAAAAGGTAAGCCGCTGACGACGTCCACCTTGACTACAAACGACTCCAGAAGCTCTTGCTCCTCCTCCTGCAAATAATTTTGGTGGGTTGCTTGCTTGCTTGTTGTCCTTACAAGCTAAGCGCGTGAAATTTGTCATATCCTTATCAGCCTGGCGTTGCCTCTTCATTGTGGTGGTTAGTTTTACCAAAAACGAGAAGAAAAAAAACACGCAAAAAAGAGGCGTGAAATATGCTTCAGCATACGGCATACGCTCGCGCCTGGCAAGGATTTACACTCCCAGTGGACTCCTTCTGTGTATGTGTGTGGAATGTGGTTAGGTTTCGCCAGCCTGGCCATGAAATCGATGCAGACGCCCAGGGATTAAAGTCCTGTGGCACAGCGAATTGCCACACAGGATTGACTAAGCTTTGGTATTATTTTTCAGATAGGACTAAATAATACTGCCATATACAAGACTTTCCAGCGTACTCATAAATTATATATAGATGCTGGGATCAGCATCTGTCCTCGGGGAAAAAAAAACTGAAGAGAAATTTTACCAAAATGGGACTATTCCTACTTTCTACTGGCCGCCAGGTGCGCTAGAGAGCTTTCTTATTCAAAATCAATAGATCTCTCTCTATTAGTTTATCAATTCATGCCGATTTTCGATTGTCTTCCCATATATAATTGTTCTGTTCTTCTGTGACAAATAGGATGATAGTATAACAATTTATAAAGCGCTAATCGGATAATGGCTATAAAAAGAAAAACACAGAGAGAGAGTAAGAAAGAGAGAGAGAGAGATAAGCCAAGGGGAGACTCTCTGGTGACTTGAGAGTCACCCTTGTCTGTCTGTCGTTTGTTTTAGACCCTTGACAATGGCTCTATTTTTGATGAGATTTACTTGTTTTGATAAACCATTCGACATTCTGACAGTCAAATGACACCCAGACAAAATTCCCCTCAGGCCGCAAAAGCAAAAGCTATACTAGCTGCTGGAAATAATTTGAAAATTACTTTTAACCATGGGCAGAGGGGTGAAAGAGAAAGGGGGAGCGGTTGCAAGGGTCAGCCAAATATTTTTATGAAGGTCGCGTGCGGTTTGATCGCTGCGATAGAGCTAACAAAGTATAAATCATAGACAGGGAAAGAGCAAGAGAAAGAGAGAGAGAAAAAGAGTCGAAAATCTACATAAGGCTTGGGATTTCCCCTTTCTAGTTGTTGTTTTATTGTTTGATAAGTATTTCGATAATATTTACAAAAGACACACAAAGGGGATGATGCTTCTTGGTCCTGATTTTGATTTTAGAGTGAGGGCTGCTGCTCATCATTAAATTGAGATTTATGCAAAAGTTAACAACATTCTCTGTTTCCTTTTGGTTTTTAGGCATCGTAAAATGTTTTACTTCCTGGCAACAGAATCAGGAATTAAACCCAAAGAAAGAGGGAGAGAGAGGCAGGAGAACCTACCTGCCTACCTTTTGGTATGCCAAATGAAAATGACAACCTGCTGCCTGCCCCACCCTACAAAATACAAAAAAAAAAAAAATAACGAAAAAAACCTTTGAACAAATTGGATTACTTCATTCTCAGTCGGCTGGCGGTTAACATCTAAAAACAAGAAACACCAAAGCTTTAGCCGACTTTATATTACCTCTTGAGTTGCTCTTATCTCTGCTTATTTCGTACAGAGACCTGAAACGTTGCCAAAACTTTGCAAGTTAGTCTAAAAAGTTGTAGTTTTCTGAGATTTTAATGCAAATTAAATGATTCAAATAAGAAAATAAAGTCATGGGTTTTGCAAATTAACCAAAAAGTGACAACAATGTCACGAATGTTAAAAACTAAGACAGTTGAGTTTTTTTTATAACGACAAAGTCTAGCGATTTCCAAAAGAATACATAAATAAATTATTTAAATCGTTAAAAAAGTAGCGTGGCACACAATTTAAGGTTTTGGAGAGTTGTTAAGAATTTCTCAAAATAAATTTTTAGTCAATCTGTCTATTTTCCTCATCAAATATTAACCGATTTAAAAAAAATTGCCTTAATTTAATCGCGATTTGAAATATATTATAATGGTATCGGACACTTTATAATTCGTAAAAACAAAAAAAAAATTGTCGAATTTTAAGAATATTATCATAATTTTTTACGAAAATTGCCAATATTTGTATCTATTAAGATTTTAATGCAGATTAAAAGTCATTATTATAACTTGAAAATAAAGAATTGCGTTTTTCAAATACACAAAAAATTATCTTAATTAATGCTTTATAATATAAAAGTTTGTAAAGATAACTTGATAATTTGTGTGACTAAGATTCCGATTAAATATTAAATTTAATAATTTTCGTAAATTGGTAAAAATTTTACAAAGTAATAGATCCGTAAAGTTTTCGATTTTTAAAAAAATTTTGCGAAGTTCTTAACATAAATTTCAAGTCAATCTGCCTGTAGTGTGATTAATTTTTAACAGATTTTAAAAAGGTAAATCTCAATCTAGAATGACAGTAAACACTTGGAAATTAAAATAAAAATAATAATTTTGAGCTGACTTAAAAAAACAAACAAAAATTTACAAAAATTTGAGTTTTTAAAATTGAAATGCAAGACCAATTTCCAATAAGAAGAAAATTAGCTTTGAAAAGAAAATTCCAAAAAAATAAGAGAGTTGCAGATCCAAAGTTTATGGTTTTGGAGAATTTGTACAAAACAGAAAATATAATAAGCCAGGTTAACAAAATCTTTTGAAACTTAAATATATTATATAACTATATTTTTTTCTGCTTTAATGATTTATTTTGTGCAACAGACCAGAAAATGTTATAAACTTGGTCAACCTTGTCAAGGTCGTTTGAAAAAATTGGTAACTGATTTACTAAAACTAGAACACAGCTCTATATTATTGAAAACTTATAGTCTTTCTGACGAGACAATGCTTTAGAAATTATGCTAAATATAGAAAAATTCAGGGATCCTACAACTGATAGATTAATTTTGGAGCAAACAATCAATTAGATATAAGGCAATTCTCTACTGACATTTATAGGCATTAAAAAAAAAAACGAAAAATTTGTCAAAACAGTTTTAATTTAAAAACAAGCTTCCAAGAAAATCAGATAAAACCAAGTGATTCGCGCGATACAAATACAGAAGTCGATTTCAAAAGGAACAGTTCAAATACCAAAGCCTGAGGAAATATTTGAATGCGGTTTTTGTTTAAATATTTGGATTTCATGGACATAAATTATTTTTTTTTATTCAAAAATCTGTAGCAGATTTTTAAATTGAATCTTAAAATCTTTTGCATGTGACAATTTCTTCATCACACACTTAAAAAAACTAAACATACATAAGATGTTTATCAGTGATTTTCAATTTATTCATGATAGATATTTTCAAATCAACGTTGAATTACTCTAACAAAAATTATACCCATGACTTCAGACAACTGAGGCGACCTTAAACTTGGAGCATCTTCATGATTTCTGCAACAATATTGTTTTACCATCACTGAAAATATTAAAAACAAAAAAAGATTTTAATTATTTTGATGTGTTACTTTTTATATATTTTATCCTAAAAATGTCGCAAGCTACGAACTAATGCCGCGCAAGCGATTGAATATTTTTGAACCAAATATTTTTAGTTTTATTTTCAGTACAAATTTCGGTTTGGGTAAATAATTTGGTTCATTTAGCACAAATAGTTTTAGCTCAAATTTAAATGAAAGATGCTGTCAATCAAAGCGAAGTATTACTGTAACTGACAACTACATATATTGGTTCTAATACATTTTTTATATATTATCCAAATATAAAGCGATACTTAAAATAGCAAAAGTTCTCATTAAGAGTAATAATTAAAACAAAAAAAGCATTAGAAACGAAAAAATACAACTCTTTTACTTGTTTGACTTTGAATGCAAATATTTCAAAACAGGTTATGGATAAATGCAAAATTTATTTGTATGTGTTAGTTAAATTTGATGGATTCATTAATTTACCTTTGAAATTTTTGCTCTCGGTTGACTTTTCTGGAGAATTGCCCATATACTTATCAAAGTTGAAATAAAAACTAACAGTTTAGATGGAAAGTAAAGAATATACGAAAGGCTATTTTACAAGAATCTAGAATCTAAAAAGGTTTAAAATACACACCTTATAAAGCAAAAGGATAATCATTTTGAACTCCAAAAATATTTTCAGAATCAACTTAAGTTAAAAGGCAAACAAAAGTGAGAATTCATATCATTTTCTTCTTCTGAATAACCCCTTTTTAACCGAGATTTGCCGATTTGATTGAGCCATTTTGGTCGATTGATTTCCTTCTGACGCTCCGCACTGGATCTGAATCTGTAAATAGAGTGGTTTCTGTGGACTCGGGGCCGGCCAAATTGCTGCATATTTGTTGAGTAATTACGCCTTTTAACTTGTAATAAAGAAGACAAACAATAAAATGAGTTAGCCAGCCAAGAACAAGAACAACAAGCAAACCATTGAATCCTTTTATCCACACCTAACCGTCCCCATCCCCACACCCCTCTGACTGATGTTGAATGCTGCCCGCAGGAGGAATCTCCTTCACATGGTCAAAAGTGTGGGACCATCTGGCGGCGTGTTCTCAATTGAAAAGCGTGAATAACAACAAACGTGAAAACCGGGAACGGAACCACAAAAACGCGCAAATTGGCTAAAGAAACGAGTCAAAGTTAAAAAAAAAACAAAAAAAACTTGAAAATGAATTTAGGTTTATGCGATTTTCTCAATAACGTGAATTGTAGATCGCTCCTCAAACAGTCTTCCTTCTCGCTTACTCTAGCAGACAAATCAGTACCCGAACATTTGAATGAATATATCGAATTAGAATTACTTTGCATTAAGAAATCAAATACTTTCTTCTTGGTTAATCGGACTTAATGACTGTCAGGTAGTTGAGAAGAATCTTTTTTAGAAATCAATTGATATCTAATTTTAATTTCGAGAATAGTTTTATCGCATAAACGTTAACCTGTGCGAAAAGCGATTTACTCTTAGTGCCAGGTTTCCGATTCGTTGACTTATTTGTTCTCTCTCTCTCTGTCTCTCTCTCTTTGTCGTTTTGTCTCTTGGAGTTAACCATAAAACAAATCTTTACACTAAGCAGCCCCAGTCAAGCCACAGAGTTTAATTTACGCGAAAAGCGCAAACAAAAAAGTAGAGAAAGAGAGAGAGAGAGAGATAGAGAGAGAGAGCGAGACTGGACAACTTTTTAGGAGATTGAGGGTATAGAGGATATGTAAGGGGTATAGTAGCCGGGATACTGTGGTCGAATCCGAGTTGAAGTTGGAGTCAGAGTCACTCGCAGTCAAAGTCACTCGACTCTGGCTAAAACCATAAAATGCATTATTATGCTAAATGACTATAAAAATCACGTTTACAATCCATTTATGCCTGGGATAATAACCCATCTCTTTTGAACTGCGGCTTTTGGCAGGCGGCGCAACGAAGAAGCTGCAAACGGCCTCAAGCGGGTAGAGGGTAGCGGGTAAAGGAAGGAAAGCGAATGGACATAGAAAGAGAGAGAGGGAGTGAGAGAGGGGATAGGTATGGGGAGGGGAATAGAAGGTTTGCGCTGCCTGAAAGGCAGCATTTGTTTACGCCGCGAATAATTGAGTTATCTGATCCTCAAGCTAGCCACAAGACAAGAGCCAATGCCACGACGACTTCTTAGAGCTCCGATTCCGAATCGAGTTGCCAGCCATTGGTATGGCGTGTGTAAACGAGGCTGAGCAGAGCAGCCTAGGGGAGGCAGCAGAAGCAGCAGCAGCAGCAGCAGCTACGGCACGGGCACCGGCACAGGTAGGTGTGGTCGCTACAGCCTACATAGTAAATTGTTTGACGGGGCTAGCTGGATCGGGTGGGGTGGAACTCTCCTCTCCTGGATACAGCCACACTGAAAGAAACTATCAAAGGACTTAGAGTAAAGCATATGCATGGTATTCTCAGGTTATCTCTCTCAGTGTAGGAGACATGAACATGACTACATCCATGACCATGGCCCATGTCCAAGTCCATGTCCATGTCCATGTCTATTGGTAATGACTTTATTTGGTTGCCACGTTAATGGGGTGTAGTCTTCATTCTACTTGAGACCCAACCCCCACCCATCCTCCCTGCTCCCGGCATTCTCAAGCAATACAGCTGCTATTCGTTCTCGTTCTCATTCTCCCCTCACTTATTCCAACTCCTTTGGCACTTCATCTTCTTAGGCAGCGCAAATTGAAAGCGCATTTCAAAATTTTTCACACCTGAAAATTGTTTCGTTGTTATTCAAGAAGGTTGACTGACTGACTGACGCACTCACAACAGGAGGCCACGGAGAGGGAGCGGTAGAGGGTGAGGGAGAGATGTGTCGGCGGCAAGTGCAGCAAATTCCAATTCCACTTTTCACGTAGCGCCGCCGCTGCTGCTGCTGTCCTCGTCTCTCTATATCCTCACATCATTTGAGGCAAAAAAAAAAAAAACAAAAAAACATAAAAAAAGAAGGTGCCGACCGGCGGCTGCAATTAATCAAAATTTAATTTCAAAAAACGACGTTGACGTCGGCTGCATTACCATTACCAGCCGACATGGCCAGCAAAAGCCACAGAAATTGAAAACGAAATATAAAAAAAATAAAGGCTAAAGAGAAAACTGGCAAAAGAAAATGTAATTAATCACAAGACGGTTTTCGGTTTTCGGGAAACAAATACACACAAAAAAAAAAGAAAAGCCACCAAACCAATAGCAACAAACAAAGGAAAATATGAAACACACACACACATAAAAGCGGCGTCAAAACTCGACTAAAGACGACTCAATCTTGCCTAGCGCCCCTTCTCCAACCTCCAATCCCTCCTCCCCCCATTATGTCGTTTGAATGAGGAGTCATATATAACACCGACAAAAACCGTTACAATTTCGAATATGTTGTTTATCGCATCTTAAAATAATGCCTCAAATTATGCGAGGCATACTTGTCAAATATCAAATTTCCATTAAAAAAGAAAATTATACCCCAAAAACGACAAATTAGAATCATGATCATCATAAACATTTTAAACTAAGAAATTGGCAAGAGAGCGACAATTTAAAATTCGAATTCTAAGTGGAAATTTCGTTTAACAGGTTCTTCAAAGACAGATTGAAATAATAGTCCGATCTTAAGGAGTCTTTGATGATTTTTGAGATTTTTCTATAAGTAGGTACATATTTAACATAGAATTTATCAAATTAATTATTTCCATTTAAAAATTATTGAAGAAAAATTATAAGACAACAAAGAGCAATAATAAAATTTCTTCAGAAATCTTTGAAAAATATCACAAATTATCAAGGGCTTTCTACAATAATATTTTACCTCAAATAAAAAATATTGACTAATTCGCTGCCTAAGAGAACAGCCAAAAAAACATAAATGTATCTTCACTTTTTATAGTCGAACAAAAGCTGAAACTCAAAAACAAGGTATTTTTGAGAAATATTAAAAATTACCAATGGCTTTTGAAAGAATATTATTGAAGGCAAAAAATATTTTTTGATTGTTTTGCGATTTTGATGCTGGATATTTTAGAAAAAAAAATTAATTTGAAGCAAACGAATTGCCAGTTTACAATTTACATCTAAAGTATTTCAAATTTTGAATAGGGAAAACAGGATAAAAATATTCTTTAGTTATATTTGCTTATCCTGCACTGTGGTCTTGGCTTCTCTTTAGATAATTTGCGAATGAACTTACTAAAACAAAGTGTTCTTATGAGCATATATACCCTGTTATAACTATGCGTACAGGGTACGTCGTCGCATAATGATAATGATTAACTTACTAAATCTTGTTGTTCATTCAGTTGACAAAGCCCTCTGAGCAGCTAATGAATGGGTTCGTCTCCCATGGTTACATCTATATACATATATAATTTACCTATTTTAATATGTGCTTTTAAAGTTCAACTTTAATCACTACTCTAAATAATAGACAGGGAAACAAAGTATGTATTGTTGTTTTATTTTTCTACAAGATGGTAAAAAAGAAGACGGAGGAGGAGAAGATTTCTCCTCGTTCGATGAATCGAAATAATAGTTTCGTAACAGTATCAATTGTATTTTCATTTATTGCAAAGGATTTTTCCCAATTTTAAATTGATCTTTCACAATTGGTTGGAAAAGTTTTCAACCATCAACTGTGAATTTGTTTTCAAGCATAGAGGGCAGTAACATTTTTCGAGTGGCTCCATCAGTTGTTCAATTAACACAACCAAGGAGCGGCAGTATAAAAATGTCCTTTGCACCTCTGGACATTTCAATAGGAAATTGACTGAAAACAGGTTTTTTTTAGATTCTGTACTAATCAAATTGGGAAACAATGGGACTGAAGTTTATATCTGGATTTCATCAAGGTAAAATGGTAAATGAAAGTCTCCGAAATGGCTTTAAGAAGTGTGGGAAGCATTTCAGATCCCATAAAGTATATGTATATACATATGTATTCCTTATCAGTATCAACCTAGGCTAAAGCTAAAGCCTTTAGGATTCGTAAATCGACTCGATTGCAACCGCAATCCGATAAAATGATTTTAATAACAATAATAGATCCAAAAAAAAGTATAGGTGTCAAATTAGATACTCTAACATTTCTTATTAATCGGAATACCAAATTTCATAAAAATCTTTTGAAAAGCAATCAAGTTATGTGTATAACGGTAAGCCAAACGAGCGGCTTTGCCCGTGTGTGCCCAAGGCCTCATTAGCTTCTAAGAGTGAGCGAGACGGCCTATGCAAAACAATTAAAATATGTAGATAATAACTTCATATAGTTGGCACAAAGCAACTTACATAATTTAACTGAAAATGAATCATTTAATTTGAAAAACAAAAAAAAAAAAATAGAGAGACAAATTGTTTAATTTCTGTTTTATTATTAAAAATGTACTGTATATTGCCATTTTGAGTGTTTTTCATTTGCGCTTTTTGACCAGTTTCGTCGTTTTTTTGTTTTTGCATTTGCATCTGTTTTGTTTGCTGCTTCTCTGTTTTATACGTTTCATTTGTTATTAGTTTTGTTTTATTGCTAATAATTTATAGACAAATATTGTTTGTTTCTTTTGCTTTGTTATTGATGGTTTTCGGTTTTCAGTTTTTGTTCTTTTCGGTTAATTGGCTGAGAAGGAAACATTTGGCCAGATTGGCCAAATTGGTTACGGGAATTATTTTCTTTTTGAGATATAGCATAATATCGTATACATATAACACATTTTCATTTATATATATATAAATATATAATTATCAAAAACTAAAAAAAAATAAATACATTTAATACAAATTAGAAAACAAACTGGAATATACAGATATATATATTAAAAAAAAAAAAAAGATTACACAGGAAAAAAGGGTAAACTAACTTCGGCACACCGAAATTTTAAATATCCTTGCAGTGACTTTTGTTGCCCGCATCTACAAAAGAGATGTTAAGTTCTATTAACTTTTTATCTAAAGTCAATGAAATCGATAATAGTTATATATATATATAGGTATATAATTGTCGTAGTTACTGCAAAGATATAAAAAAATCTATATATATATATACATATATAGCTTAAAACATAATAACAAATATGACAAAGAAAAAAAAATATGAAAACAAAAAAATTGGTCAACAATTCAAATGGATTTAGAGTTATCTTTCGGATTCCTCTAGACTTCAACTCATTTCTTCTACCTTGCTTTAGGTGCATAAGTACAATTAAATGATAAACATTAATCATAATACTCTAATTATTGTATAATAAATTACACATTTTTCATTATTATAATTGCTGCCAAAATATTGGGTTGCTGGATGGGTAATTGTCATCGTTTGTTTGAATTTTCTTCGGGAGTCCTTTTGGGCACGTCGTTGAAACATCGGGAAATGTCGGGATCTCTATCGATCGATGTTCGTTTCTTTCTTTTCTTCCACCTTTGGCTCTCTCTCTCTCTCTCTGTCTCTCTCTTCCCTCGCTTTCTATATCAATCACAGTAAAAAAGGCAAGCATGAAAAATGTCTTACAGAACTTCGTGCCCAAAATATGTTTGATCATGTGTTCGGATCTGTGGTTTTGGTTTTTCATTTTCCTTTTTCTCGTGGAACTGGCTCAAACAGGCGGCGGCATGCGTTATGTACAATATGTTTGTTATTTACTTGACTACGCATAATTAATTTACGGTATATATAATAATAATCATAATAATATTTGTTTGCTTTGCTTTGCTCTCTCCTTTCCCTGCCTTGCCTCTCCACTGCACACTTCTCCAAATTCTCATCGTTCTCCTCTTATTTTCCATCTCCTTTTCATTAAGTAGTCAATATTTATAGTATAGCACCGAGTACAAAAATCAATCAATAAACAGAGTTTTTTTTTCGAATTTTCGCTTTTTGCTTTTCGTTTAGGCGTTTACGCATTTACGTTTTGCTTATCTTCTTATCCTTTTGTTTTTTTTCCGTTAAATTCTACTACTTATTTAAGGTAATAATTTCTGTTGCTTTCGTGTTCCGTTGCTGCTGCTGCATGTATTTTACATGGAGCCATCGCCCGATATCTATAAAATGAATGAAAAGTATAGCAATCACTATAAAGCTCTTTTGAAGGTATACATGAGATCCTTCTTCACATACCTGCGAGTGGGAACTATCGCTCTCAACCTGCTCGGAATAGCAATGCTTATAGTTAAGATAGTCTAAAAGTCTTCTTGGTAATGGCAATGTCTGTATTAGATCCTTTCGTATAACCGCCTTTAGTATAACAAATCTGAAATATTTTCACAAGTTTTTGTTAATTAGATTAGAAATTGATTTAAACTGAAACATGCGTTTAATTTATATTACTAACCTGCACATATGCTGCAGACTTTGTACATGCTTAAATCTAGATACTGGATTGGTTAATTGCACACGCATTGGTCCATGTTCCGGCCGACGATGCAGAAAGAATAAATATCTAAACAATAAATGAAAACAAACATACAACATTTTAAAGTTTCTCTATCAAGTCCTATCAGTTACAGGATTCATTTTATCCGTTGCATACCTGCCGCTACGTGAATGTTCAACAGCCTTCTCAATGAACTCGGTTATAGTTTGGGATTTAAATTTGGCATATGAACCAAATGAGAATGTGCCTGAAAATAAGATAAGATTTTCATTAGAAATCTTTAGCTCTCTCGCTCGATTCTATTTGCAGTTCTCAGAACTCACCCTGATCTTGTTCAATGCGCACATGACGCACACAATTGTTCAGCTTGAAGCTCAGCGAGAATATATAATGATCATCGGAGCTATCGCGTACTATAAATGAGCCATCTGGTTCATTTGAGAGCACTTTCTCGGCTGCCTCACTAGACAAGGGTCCCCAGTACCAGCCATACTATATAAAAATAAAAGAACAAAGAAAATATATACACCAATAAGTGATGGAAGCGAGGGGACGGGGCCATGTCAGACTTACGTCTTTGACCTTCTCAATGCTTGAGGTAAATTGCAATGCTCTTGGCTCTTGTAGACCACTAGCAGCCATATTCCCACTGGCACTGGCACTGACAATGGCATTAGTGTTTTTCTTTAGCTGATCCTGTTCTGACTCGGTTGATATAGCATCTATAGAATAGGCTGTTGCTGTTGATAAAGAGAATAGAAATGTATTAGGGGACATGATCAATTAGGTATAATAGGTATACTTTTTACCTTTCTTTGGTAAGGGCGGCAGGGCACGCGACTGAAACTTTTTACGCAAATCTGCATTTAGTTCGCCGCCGCGATTTAGGCAATTGTGGGTGGAATCCTCTGTCGAGTCCAAGATGCTGTTGGAGGAGTTTATGCCGTTGCCATTGCCACCGTTGATGGCAATGTTTGTTGCCGCTGCTGCTGCTGCGGTTGATGATGATGATGTTTGTTGCAATTGTCCGACGACTCCAGCATTGCCACCATTATTTCCAGCAGTTGAAGCCTGGAGAAGAATTGTGCCTGTGGTAGCTGCAGATGATGATGATGATGATGTTGTTGTTGTTGTTGTTGCTCCGGTTGAAGCTGATGCTGCTGCTGATGCCGTCGCTGCTGCTGTTGTTGCTGCTGCTGCTGCTGCCGCTGTTGCTGCTGCTGCAGCTGCTGCGGCACGATACCGATGATTGTTGCGACGAAAACGAAAAATGCTACAAAATTTCTGTTTAAAATTTAAAGTAAATTGTGATTTCTTCTCCGTATGCAGGACATGTTTATTATTTGGCAGATGCTGTAAGTTATTCTCTTGTTGCTGCTGCTGCTGCTGCGGCGTTATGGTTGTTGTTGTTGTTGTCGTTGTCATTTGTTGCTGCTGTTGTTGCTGGGGTGCTGCATTATTAATGCTATTATTGTTATTATTAAGTTTATCATTATCCAAATTATGTTTGCTTTGTTTGCTTAAATATTTGCCCTCTGAACCACCAGCAGAACCAGATCCAGAACCTGGAGTACCTGCTAACCGATTATTGCTATTACGCATACGTGTTGTTGTCACACTGGTAGCATTGGTGGATACACTCCAAATGGTCTCATTACTTGATTTGGTTATCTTTCCAGACGCTGCTCCAGCTCCACCACCACCACCACCATGCATCGATGGGGCCGAGGAGGAGCCAGATTTGTGACCTGCATCCGAATAGAGCGTGTGATATAATTGCTTCACCTCATCCAGCGTCATGTGAAGAGGTTCCGTTTCGACAATGGGCAAACGATATTTACCATGTTTCCCCTCATCGCTGGTACTCGTCATCGTTGTGGTGTTGGTGGTTGTTGTCGTATCAGTGGCATTATATCGTTGCTGCTTGCGTTTATTTCGTTTATTTCTACGCCCACTTTTATGATATGTGGGATTGCTGCTGCTCGTGGTGGTGCTGGTGGTGATGGTGGTGGTGCTGGTGGTGTTGTTGGCGGTTGCACTGCTGGTAGGGGTGGCCAACGGTTGCTCAATCATATCAACCGGAAATGCATATATATCCGAATCAATTGGCACATTATAAAAATCCGATATTTCACGTGTGAATAGTGCATCATGGGACATGGCCTGCGTTATGAATATGGAGTCATCTGGCTTATTCGATGATGATACATTGAGGGAATTGTGTGAGCTGCTTAGACGGCTATTTAGCGAATTCCTGGAATTGGGTCGCTGATACGCATGATGATTGCCATGATGATGGTGATGATGATGATGAGGATGATGATGATGGTGAGGATGATGGTGATGATTGTGGTGGGGTGGAGGATGATGATGATAATGGCAATGACTGGTATGACCCAATGGACTGTATAACATTTGTCTACGCTGAAGGCTACTGCTATTATCCGTTGTGTTGGTGGTCGTGGTCGTCATTTGCCTTCTGGCTCCATAATATAGATCATAGTCATGAATCTCCGAGAGTCCAGCCACATTGAAACGTTGTTGAGCGACAGCTGCTGCTGCCTTGGCACTGGCTATGCTATCCTGCTCTGTGGGTATGGCCTTGAAATAACGCGTATGATCCTGATAATAGGGGCATAGGGTTTGTTTTATCTTAATCAACGAAACTGGCGGCGGCGGCGACGGCAAGGGTGAGCAACTGCTTTGACTCTGATCGGAGGAGGCTGCCCGACACTGCTCCTCATCATCTTCATCCAGCTCATCCATTAGGTCAACGCTATTGCCCAGGGAGCTGCTTATTATATTATTTGGCTCATCATAGATATTATCCGTATGGCTATTCAATATGGAATCACTTGAATATAGATGCTTATTGGTGGCATATGACTCCTTGAGGGTTAATCCACCCAATCCGGTCAAACCGGACAGTGTTTGCATATCTAATGCATTTGCATCAATTGATGCAGCAGCTGCCACGCCCATGCCCACGCCCACAGCTGACGTTGTTGTCGTTGTCGTTGGCAGTGCCGTCGATGTGGTCAAGGTGATTGTGGCATCATCTTTAAGATGCTCAAACGATGACTGCGATGAGGTCCAACGTCTTAGACTATTGACAATATTCTTTGATATGGAACGCACTAGAGTTGTCTGAGGGGAATCTTGAAATTCCGGCGGCGGATCTATCGGAGCCAATGGACCCTTTTTCAATGTATTGAAATTCTCGGCACTCATCCCACCCTCCGAGCAATTGTCAAGTGAATCAAATTGTGATACCTCGCCATCGCTTTCGACCATCTGTAAAATGTGAAACGATTAATTATGGGTTTTCAGTGGGATTGGGAGTGGACATTGGCTGAGGGGACTCACCTCAATTTCGAATTTACACATGCCAATGCGATAGGAATCTCCGCTAGATATGGAGCTATTCGTAGTCAATGGCACTCCACTGTCATCGCTGAGGGATGCAGCCGCATTTAGTTCAATGCTATTCGCACTGACCAATTCATGACCACCATGTGGAGGTGGCATAATGCTGAAACTATCGCTGCTACAGATGCTACTCGATATGCCACCACCACCACCAACACCTCCTCCTCCTCCTACTACTACAACACCAATAGATGTGGCATTATTATTGTTGGAATTTGTGTTGTTATTGGGTATGATGATGGTGGTATCCTTTAGTTTAATGCCTCCAGAGGATGAGTCCATTTTGCGTGCCAAGTAGGATTAGTAGGTGCCCGGTTGCCGTTGCCGGCGCCGATGCAGGAAGATTAAGAGTAGCAATTGGCGGCGGCAATGCACCAAAAAAAAAGCTCTGTGAAATAGAAGACAGAAGGGAAAAAATTTTTATTATTGTCACACTTGAATTGAACTAATTGATTAGATATACATATATGATATATGACACACATCTGCAAATCTGCCGCGCGCGAATTTTGCAATCAGATCCAACCTATGACCTTTGGGTGCGGCGGCGCCGTCTCCGTCGTTAGCTTGCAGCTTGCAACCGAATGCAATTGAAGGTCAATGACAGTTGCGTGCGCCGTTTGCCACCCAAACGACCACCCACCCACTCCCTTCCTTCTTCATTGCACCTCACCAACCAACCAAACACCCACCCACTCACGAGTCATCATCCCACCTTCTCTTTGCTTACTGTTAACACCTTTTTCTCGGATTCTCGGTTTTTTTTTTTTTTTTTTTGGTTTCTCTCATCGGATTCTACTTGTGCGCAGAAATCGAAGAATTTCCATTTGTTTTTGAAATGTACAGAGATTTATGTTGTTGTTTTTTTTTTTGGCAAGTGTGTGTGTGTGTAACTGTTTCCACAAATTTAATTATAGTTTTATAGTTGTTGTTGTTTTTGTTTTTTGTGTAAAGTGCGTAAAAACAAAAAACGTTGATGCGCCGTTATAGTACGCATACACACACGCCCACCACCGCCCTAGCCGGAAAAATCCACTCAGTGAGCCATCATCATCATTTGCACCCCCACCCGCACCTTTCCTCCCACTCTTCCAACCTCAACGCCTCTGCACCACTTAGTTTAGAGTCTCTCTCTTTCTCACTCTCTCCCCTCCTATACATCTGCTGCTGCTGCTTCTTGTGTCCTGGTCGTCGTTTTTGTCGTCGTTTCTCGTAGTACGTCGTGAGCGCTCTCTAGTATTTTTTTTTTTTTTTTGTGAACTTTTTCATGGTTATTTCGTTTTTGGAGTTTTTTTTTCTTTTAAGGAATGCTACAACCCACCAAGAGGGAGATGGAGGATACTGGTCAAAATGTCACTGTGTGCAGCCACGAAAGCTGCATTATTTGTACTAGACCCGGTATCTTGGGTCGTGTGTCCGATACCTTGGCTTCTCGAGCCGTGAATTAACCATTTTGAAGCAAATATTGTTAGCCCTCTGTCGAAAACCATATCTCCATCGGCCTTGAATTGTGCATTGGGCGTTCTAGAGCGGCTACCTTAGGTCCTGGGAACGACACCTTCACTTCTACAGCCATGAAAGCTGCATTATTTGTACTAGACCCGGTATCTTGGGTCGTGTGTCCGATACGTTGGCTTCTCGAAGAAGATTAGCAGGCAGCGATAACAAAAAATTCTTATAAGAATTTTTGTCACTTTGTATACACACAACTCTCATACAAAAATACACACACACACACATACGCACACTCACTCACTCACATGCATGCAATCACTCACTCACTCATACACACACAAACGTAAATGCATTCCTTGGCCAAGGTGTGGGAGTGAAGGGATATAGAAGAAATCAACTTTTGCTTTAACATTTTTAACACATCGTTCTTTGTCAGTTACGCACTTTTAATTTCTGCACATTGCGGTGGCTTGGTTTATTTAAACAATTTTTAAAATGATTTCAGTTTTTTTCCCATTTACAAACGCTTTGCTCAATAATGTCGATAACGATAGGTTTGCTCAATAGTGTCGATAACGATATGTTTGCTCCGATAATGTCGATAACGATAGATTTGCTCCAATAAAGTCGATAACTATAGGTTTGCTCCGATACTGTCGATGACGATATGTTTGCTCCGATAATTATTCGATTAACGATTTAGCTATCGATAACAACCAAAGCATTTGGCGCTTTAATTCAATTGAGATTTGTAAGATGTGTGGTTTGCCATTTAGTTTTTCTTTCCTCCTTTTTTGTTTTGTATGTGTACTAATTCTTTTGTCATTAGCGTGTTTTATTTATTTTTTTTCAACTCTCATTAATTGATAAAATCATTGGTAAATGCTGAAAGCAGATTAACTTTAACATCATTCACACGCTCTCTGCAGGTCTTTCATATTTCTCCAACTACTGTGTAGGTCAATACCGAAAAGCAATGCGACACGACGTTTTCGGCTTTTGACCGTCGCGGTCATCACCTGGTACTTTCACTTGAAACACGTTTTCTTTTGCCATCCAAAGAGAGACAAACAAACAAGACAATGCAAAGTTTTTATTAAGAGGGCTCGCAAGCTCGGGGTCCGGGGCTTGGGTTTGGGTATGGGATTGGGCTTGGGCTTGGGCTTGGGCTTGGGCCCCGTCGCTTACCAATAATCGCATAAATTAGCAATTCCGTGTGCTGCAGTCGTCGTCGTTGTTGTTGTCAGTATTTCTATATGTAGTAGTCCAACGGAAGTCTTTCTTTTCCTTTCCTTTAACCATTTCACTTGACGTGCCACAGCTCTCACTTTCATTTAACGGCTGTCAAATATTTAATAATTTGTGCTAAAATGTTGAATTAAATGCTATATGTATGTAATACATATGTGTATGGCATATATGATGAAAAATACATTGTTGTAGATTGGAATGTCGATTTGGTATGCGAAAATCAGATATATGTACATATTTACATACATACAAAAAATGGAAATATGTACCTACCTACTATACCATATCAAACCAAACCACACCATATGTTTATTTGTATGCATAAATGTTCAAGTTGTTTTTCTTTTTTTTTTTGACAATTTCGCCTTGATCTGACCCAATCGGATGCGATACAACAATCCGATCATATTACATAGGAGGGCAATTCTAGTTATTTCCACATAGCCACTTAGAAGAAAAATGGTAAATATATTCATACATACATACAAATGTACATATATATGTACATACATACATATGTGTATATGTTTGTAGGTATGTGCATATAATGCAATTGAGAAAAACCCACGCCTGGCCAGGCCTGGCCATAAAACAAACAAAGCAAACAGATAAACAAGAAAACCCAAAAATAGACAAAAACTCAAAACGGATGGAATGGAAAATCAACTGCAGCCAACAATCCACAACAAAGTCGACACAAAACAAGATGCCAATGCCGCACACACACACACACACACACAGAGATATGTTTGTGTGTATGCACTGCCACTTGCTGATTTACCTGCAACCACCGCGCAGCATCTCCCTAACACGCATCTTGTTGCAGTCCACACACTTGAAAAAATCTTCCATGGAGTTTGATTTGACCAAAAATCCATAAAAAAAAGTAGAATACAATTTCAATACCATAACATAACAAGATCAGTTTCTAATATACTTATTACTTGGGATATCTAATCATTTAATGCTGCTTCAATTTTCATTCAATTAGAAATTTAAGCCAATTTCCAATTCATTTGAATTAATTTGCTTATCAACTTACTTCTACCTCAATAAACAAATTAAAATAAACTATCATATAACCAGCAACTTCTGTTTGCAACAGACATTTAAGCGAAACTTTGTTGATTCACAATATGCAAAGTAACTAATACAGCGAAAAATGGCAAATTATAAAACAAAAAAATCACAAAAATAAATTGACTTAGATTTTAATAATTATTTTCAATCTAGAAATCAATCAGAAAATACAAGTTTTTAGGGGTATCCAGACAACATAGCTTTCAGCAAATATAAAATTAAGACTTAAACCTAACAAAGAAGAGTTAAAGTAGTTTTTTAAAGCTGTCAATCTTCCGTTTTTGGCGCAAAATTTAATTAATTTTGAAAATACTTTCTGACTAGCTTCATATTCAAAGGATGTTTTTTTGTCCCAAAGGATTAAGTTTTTAAAAGTGAGTGTCTTTGTTAGTTTTACTTCAATTTATTTAACATTTTTAAACCAATATACTAAACGCTTATATTAATAGATATAGAAAATCTAGTCCTAGATACAGGACTATAGTTTCTTTTTGTGTATATAAATACATATACATCCATGTATGTAGCGCATGAATCTTAACTGTTGACTTGAAAATGTGCCTAGAAGTCGACGGAAGAAAGGTCCTAGAAGAATTATATAAAGCCTAGAACAAACCATCCCAAACAGTCGTTATCTTTGGAACCTAGGCTTTACCTAAGATTCTCCCCCAAGATGGCAAAACTTCCTTCCTTCTTTCCCCCCCAATTGCCAGCCTACCTGTCTTGCTTGTTGTGTCCATTACCATCATCATACTGCGCATTCCAAACAACCAGCCCAACGCAAAACGAGATAAATACTATACAGGCTTTTAGAAAACAACAACAAAATGCCACACCGACTACACAATGCCCTCGATTAAATAGTAGAGAGAAAACATCAGCACTTTCAGAGCAAACACACAAATAAATAAATATGTATGTTGTTTCGGTTACATTTCATTTCTTTTTACTGATTTTCGAACGATAAAAGGACATCGATTGTCGGGCACCGCCATTGAGTGATTTTTGTTTGCTTTGCCAGCAAACCAAATTCTCCAGCCCAGTTCCAGTCTCAGTCTCAGTCGGGGACAAAGTCACACTGGTATAAAGCGATTTGTTTATCTTGTAATTTCTTAAACTGTTTGAAGCAAAAAAAAAATATTGTTACAACTTTCAGAAAAAGTTTGAATTATTAAATTAGTAGTAAAATTAAAAATATCTAAAAAATTACATACATTTTTCTCGAGAATCTTTATCAAACTATTTTTCACACATTTATTTAATTTCAAATTTTACGAACTTCTCAAGGATTATACTCAACTAGATAGCAGGACGCCACGGAATATCTGTCTTAGGCGGAACGCTGTAAAAATTTGCGCTTTACTTTGCGGATCTGTAACTTTGTTAAATTTTAAATGATTTTCAAAAGAAACACCTCTTTTTAATCCATTTGTATTCAATTTTAAATTAGTTACACGAGTTATAAACTTATTGTTTTAGACGACACGAAAAATAACCTAGAACTAGGAAATATTTAAAAAAAATCTTCATTTCATTAAGCTCTAATTTGGTCACTTTTGAAAATTCATGTTTTTATTTTCAAGTTAAAATAAGGTCTTTCAATCTTTCAATTTAAAATCTCAAGAACTAAATTTTTTAAAATTTTTGCCCAAAAAACGAGCCAAAATAAATCTTTTATTTAAAATATACTGAATTCCCATTTAATCGATAAATAATTTTTTAAAATCGGTTAAAATTTGGCCAAAGTACAGTCTAAAGAAAGGGGCAGATATTTTTTAAAAGCATTCTCAGCGAATCTGTAAATATGCTAGTTTTTGACCAGTTCCGCCAGTATTAATATCTTAGTTTTAAAGAAGATTTAGTTCCTGAAGTTGAAACAATCTATATAGAATCAAAATCTAAATGCATTTGCATTCTAAATGCAGAAAACATCTTTGGAATGGGCATATAATTTATTGGAACAAAGCAGAATAAGTTAAGTACGCTTAAACTATTTGGGAATCACAATTCAACGAAGCCAAAAAGAGATAAATATTGAAATATAAGCGCGGGTTTTTAATAAAATGAATTTATTAAATCTGAATGCTAAGGCCCAGTGTGCATTAAGCCGCAGACTTGACTCTGACGTTCAGTTGCATTTTGTTGTATTTTTTTGTTTGTTAACTGAGAGCCAAAGCCAAAACCGAAAGACAGGCAGGCAGGCGGGCCCAAGATTTAGACTTCGATTTCGAGCTCGACTCGGGCCGGGCCAGGCCGGTCTACACCGGGCCGATCTGATCCGGGGCTCAATGTGAATTTGGTTTTCAGTCCGCAAACGAACGTTGTCTTGAGCACAACAACGTCTTGAACGTCTCTCAGTCTTAGCGTCTCTGTCTCTGCCTCTGTCACCGATCGCGTCGTGCTTCGCTCTCTCTCTCATCTCTCTCCTGTCTACCGCACATGAGTGTGTGTGTGTGTTAGTGTGTTACCTGTGCTGCTGCTGCTGTCGGCCCGTTGCTAAATTATTATTCTTGTTTTTTTTTTTCGTTCGAATATAAGTTTTTTTTCTGTGCCGTTGCCACTGGAAACTGGTTGGCTCTAACTGTGTGTGTGTGTATCTGTGTTTGTGTGTGTATCTGTGTGCAGCAGCAACAAAAGCTAGCTGAAAAAAGCAGCAGAAAAAGAAGAGGAAAAGGAAGAATAAGCACTCAATACAGAACAAGAAACTACGAAACGGAACAACAGTTTCTAACTTCCCTCCCCCACCCAAAAAACGCTTTTTCCCCCTCTAAAATCTCTCATTCATTTCGTGAGATTTTTCGAAAAGTTCAACCGTAATTCAAGTCAAAAACAAAATTAATTTTCTTAATTCTTAACAAAATGCCCTGTTCGGCCGTTACATTATCAATAGCCACAATTTGTGCAATTATAGCCACAGCCTTACTGGCGATTGCCTTCTCCACAGACAATTGGCTTCACTATGATGTCAGACGCAATCAGATACAGGTGAGTACTCTCCAACTCTTTAAACTACATATCTAATAGATATCTATTGCAATAACAACAGCAACAACATACATATATGTATAAACAACATAATAAAGATCTCATTATACAATCATCAAGAATTGTTACAACTTCAATACAAACGTACATAAGTACAATGCAATACAATACAAACAAAACAAAAAGGTGTAGAAATTCATTATTTTGAAATTCAAGGGTCCAGTTTAATATTCTAATGAATTAAAGTTAAATGAATTAAAGTTAAATGAATTAAAGTTTAATAACTTTCTGTCATTTTAAAGATAATTTCATTACACCTAAACAACTCTCTCATATCTACATATATCTATCTCTACGATTTTGGCTAAAACTCTTTTACCAATACTAAAATCCTTTCCTATCGACAGTTCAAAGTGTTAGTAAGAAATCATCAAATTATTTTCATAATTTTCCTCTCTTAACTGGACGTCCGTTGCTTTTGGTAACCAAAAAACATTTTTTACCCTTTTAACTGGTAAATTTAAGAGGGGGATAATGACAAAATATAATCTATATTCGATCCGAAATGGTTTTAAATAATAACAATAATGGATATAATATGGTAGGAATTAATCAGTTTAATGAGCTCTTAAAAATAGAAATTTTCTATTTCTTAAAAAAAGGGCAACAGATTTTTTAAACAATTTGAGTTTAGATCTAGGCCATTCCCATTTCCCACTTTAAATTTAAAATTTCTTTATCAATCTCTATAAGAAAACTCCAATGCCATTTTGACTTAAGGCGAAAAATTTTGCCTTCTTGCCAACCAAATTTTGTCATTAATCACTTAATTATGAAAAATACCATCTATAGGAACATTTAATTTTAGAACTACAAAACCAATGCTAAACATTTAAATGTTTATTTTATTTCCTTGACCTTAATAGCTAAAGATCTGCCAAAACAGACTTTGTAAAAATTTGAAAGATTCTTCCCGAATCTCTTCTCTATTTTGAATTACATTTCGTAAACATTATTAAATATTTTTCACAATATTTTAGTTTTTCAATCCCAATTGTTTTGGCTTACATTTTATAAACTAGATTATTTTGGTGTTTCAATTTTTTACCGATCATTTTACAGCTTTGAAAGCAATTTACTGGGATCTACAGTAATATATTTGTACAGAGAAAGAGCGAGAGGGAGACAGGTACTACTGGGTACCCAGAGTCCAGTGTACTAACGAAAAAAAAATAATAAGGGCATGCCTTCTCTCAGTGTGAGTGAGAAGAAAGGTCGAAAGCAAGCGAACAACAACAACAAAGGCAACAGGTAGATAAGCAAGAGCAGAATGGTGAAGGAGGCGTGGAATGGTGTGGCGAGGAGTGAAGGGGAGGGGAGGGGAGGGGGAGGGGTTTCTGAAGAGGCCATGGCAAGGTAGCGGGAGAGATGGGTATGGGCAAATGGCCGTTAACGTTAAAACTTTCTACACCAGCGAGCAGCTCACAGCTTAACCAAGCCAAACGCATAGACAGCAACAACAACAACAACAACAACAACAACAACACCATCGCAACGAAGAAGCAACTGTAGATTGAGTAGAAAAGGTAGAAGAAGAAACGACAGCTATATACACCGACTTTGCTGCTTGCTGCCTGGCATTATCGCCGACAACAAATTTGAAATTTTCCTATTTTTGCATGTAATACATATACATACACACATACCTCTTGACTCCATTGTGTGTGTGTGTGTGTGTGGTATGTGGCTGTAATTGTTGTTGTAGTAGGTGCAACAACTCAACTGGAATGCCAATTGAGCGAAAAGACACATTCCAAGCGCCCAGTTGGCTCTCTCTCTCTCTCTCTCCCTCTCTTTCTCACACTCAGGTGCGACCCCAAAAAATAAAAGATTTGCTTTTTGGCACGTTTTGGCTTTAATCAAGAAAATCATTGGTAACGACTTTGCGCATATCCTGTATTAACTTGTTTTCACAAAGTGAGTTAACATGCATATAGACCTCAATCTAGGGCTAAAGGGTATCAAAACAAAGGTTAGATGAGGCCAAAAGTTGCTGCTGATGAAGATGATGAGCATTTATAAAGCCATTAGAACCGATTAAATTGCCTTGGCCTGTGACTATGTGTGAGTGTGTGTGTGTGTGTGTGTGTGTTTGGGTCAAATGTATCAGCTAAGTCGAAAGGAACACAACTTATCGAATCGATTGTTTCCACTTGAAAATTACTTTCTACACATATGAATTGCTGGTAATTAGTGTTCTAGGGCCCATAACTAATTAAAGTGCCTACCTAACGACCTACCTGTCCTCTCCTTTTCTCTCCTGGCCTGGCCTGTCCCTCATGGAGTCCATCTACCTGCTGGCAGGAAGTGTTAGCAATAGAAAAGCAAAATTGAAGAAGATCTAGAAGCCCTTTTGAGACCAAAATGTGTGAAAAATAACATTATTTCAGTTTAATGAATTTTGAATTTTTTATTTAATTAAAGTATTAATCAAGTGTAGGGGGAAATAATAAGATAACCATTTCGAATACGTTCATTGCGTACATTTCTAAAATAAATCAGTGGTCCTTTTGACAAAAACTTTATAAACTCTTCAAAATTTAAACAATTTTTGATTGAAAACGTTTCAAGAACAGAAATTCAGAATTGGAATAATGAAATAAAATTAAAAAGTTTTGATATTTTTTCCCAAACTGTTTGCACTTGACTTTGATTTAAAATTCTTTTTCTTCTGTCTTTATCCTGGAAGAGTAATAATCTTTTGGTAGATATGTATAATCTCCCTCTTTCTTATCTCTGTCTATCCCTTTCTCTCTCTTACTCTTTTACTCTTATGCAGTTCTTGATTCTCTAGTAATCTTTGGCTTTAACGCAAAAGTTCAAGCGATTTTCCAACTAAAGCCAAAGCCAACTAAACACGCCTATGTACACACACACACACACACACACATATATACATACATACTTCCACATTGCCTGGCCAAAACAGGTTTTTGAGTTTTCACTCGTTTCACGTTTTCATTTTTGTTGTCGTTGTTCGAGGAGCTCGAAAAAAACAAAATTGGTATGCGGCTTGGGGCAACAACTGGCAACTGGTGTCGGGCCCTAAGTCTTAGTTGTTGTTGCCATATGTATTGAGATTCAGTGACAGCCAAGATATGTGTGCAGAGGGGGGCGGGGATGCCTAAGAGGCCACAGCAACTCTCAAAATACAACAAATTACCCAGTTCTCTAGGTTCAAAATATCCTTTAAGGAAAACTGACCAGAAAACTCTTCTCTCTACAATTTAGTATTGCTTAAAAGAGAAACCTAACTAACAATTGCTTACCTTGGCTTAGAGAAGAAATAATTGTCACTTAATCTCAAATTGAATCCTCTTGAATGCGCCTCTGGCTAAATTTTCTGTGTCTTGGCTAAAGCCAGTAAAGCTAAAAGCCAAGCCGGGCCAAGTCCAAGCCACGACAAGTCAAGTCAAGTCGAATCGAGTCGAGTCGCGTCCGATTCCAAGTCCAAGATGTGATCCAAAGCCAAAAACCGATCGAAGGCACCCAAGTGCCAAGAGCCAATTGAAGTCGGGCTAAAACAAAATAAAAAAAAAGAGAAAACCCTTCCTGGCATTTATTTTGTGATTTTCTATAGTTTTTCCTTACCCCCGCTCCTCTCCAGCCGCCAATCTTTTTGGGCAATAAAATGCCATAGCTGCTTTTTCTCATTTCTCTTGATAAGAAAAGTTGGCTTTACCTTTTCCATTTTTTTTTTTTTTTTTTGGTTTGTTTTCAATGAATGAATTTCGTGTTGTAGTTTTACGCTTAGTAAGCGCTTTGATTTGTCAAGGGAGGGGGGAAACCAACAGCGGTCTTTGAGTGAGGAGTAGAGAGGGGAGGAGAGGAGACCATGTAAGCCGAAACACATGTTAATTTGCAATGTGAAAATTAATTAAGCTTTAGCTTTAAATTACTCAGCTCCAGCGGGATAAGCAAAAAACAAAAAATAAATAAAAAATGGAATTAAAAGTTTTCTTTTTTCTTCATATTTTTGTAGGGTGTACATATACATACACCCCTTTCTTCCTTCCCTTCTTAAGTCCAAGGTACCATGACTTTTTGTGATTTACTGTTTCTGTCGCCTCATGTTTCTTTCATTGTGTCTGATTATTGTTTTTTTTTTATTTTTTTCTTTGTGTTTTGTTTTCATCATTTTGCAATTATAGATATTGACGCTTCAGTCAACTCACATCACGATTAGGTAGCTTATTTTCATATTTATTCGTTTTTGTCGTTAGCTGACATCATGTGAAATTCCAAATCTGTAAATCACTTGATATATGTATGTATGTATATAGGTATTCTCTATAGAGAAAAGGAGAAAGAGAGAGAGAGAGAATCACATCACAATCATAGACAAGCAACTAATACAACCCTTTAATAAATTATAAATAATACTGAAACTGAAATTCCTTACTCATTCCAACCCATAAGACTCCTTAGATGGCATTCCACATATTTAATTAGAATTTACCCGAAATCCGGACCTGTTTATAACAATTTAACTATCTATATACTGTTTCTGTTTCTAAGTTTGCATAAAGACTTAACGTATCAATAGAATGTCTAAAAATTTGCATAAAGTGAATTGCATTGACTAATGGCAAAAATGTGCTGAGAATTCAGGTTGGGCAAAAGAAAAGACAGAATGTAAACGTGCTTGATTTCCATGGGTTATATAAGTAGGTAAACAAATCAAACCCTTTAAGGATCTAGGATAAGTCTATTTATATATAGATTTTGAAGGATGAAATCCACACTCACTTCCTCCTGGCTTTCTAGAGTCCTTCACTGCCTTTAAGAGACTTTTGTCAGGTGCTTGATAAAGGAACAAAAAAATTTACTTCCCACGCTTATATCTTTCTGTCTTATTAAAAGTCTTCGATTGAATAATGACAAATGAATTCTTCAGAAATCATTGCCACATTCTTGTTTATACTCTATATCAAAGGGGGCATCAAATAGGTGGCTAAGTAGAGAACTACTCAATCTATTATAGTCAACAGGGGCTTCCCTTTCCGTTGTGAGTTTCAACGATTCAAACTACTCTAAATCTAAACAGAGATGAGGGCATTAGTTATTCGTTAACTATGTAAAATTTCATTTAATTGTTTCAATATTCAATAGTTCCGCATGTGGGCATAGACATCTCCGAATTTGATATAAGTAATTTCCGTAACTACTTATCCCTCCATTTTAAACACACACACACACACACACATGCATAGTCATTAACGATCTGATCATCATCATCATCAGATCCATCAGACGCTCACCTTACATACGCAATTAGTAATATTTAAGGTAGAAACAGAAATAAATAAAAAATAACAAAAAAAATGAAGAGATTTAAAGTTGGCATATGAACACGTTTCATGGTTTTATTTTGATGATGATCTGTACTGAACTGAGTTAAACTTGGCTAGCTGAGCTGAGCTTATTTACAAATTCAAGGTTTTTTGCTTGGGAAATGCTTACAATTGACACCTTTTTGGCCATCTAGAAAGAGTGCGAGGGGGAGAGAGAGTGCCTTGAACTTACGCCCATATCATATGGCAAATAATTTAATTCTGCGAATCTATTTTTATAATTTAACCAATTGAAGGTCTTAGCTTACTTTTCTAAGATTACTTGAAGAGGAATAACAAATGAAATAATTCAGTACACAGCTGAAATATAAAAATTCTCTTTTTACATCTGATATTAGTCATCGAATTAATGATAAAATAATCTCTCAATGAAATAGATAGCCACGTAAAGTGGACAATGTTTTTTTTTGTTTTGGGTTTCTTTTGGGAAATTTCACACTTCCAAATGTTATCACGTTCCACACGTTCTTTCCTTCTTCTTGTACAAAGGGAGAGAGGTGTAAAATGTTAATCACCTTTTTGCAATAAAAAGAAGAGTTTTTCACTTCATAAGATTTTCGTGTCGAGTTTTTCTCATAAGGTGTCATTTCTGAACGTGTTTTATATGATGTGTGTGTGTGTGTGTGTGGGTAGAGGAGGGGTTGTGGGGAGGTTAAGAAAATGCATACCATTTTTGTTTTTGTCGATATCGGAACCTTTCAGTTTAGTTGACTTGTTTTTTGGCTTATGTAAATTTGACTACTTCCCCATTCCCCATTTTATTACATAACGCCCAACAAATTCAGAAGGTGGGTTTGAAGGGGGGCTTACTCAAAAAAAAAGAAAAAAAGGGATTGGGAGAGGAGCAGACAGTGGCACTGGTTCCCAACTAGTTGTCTTATGAAATGGTTTCAGCTTCGCTGGGTTCAACTTGTTTCGTTTGGGTCTTTTGTCTTTGTCTTTGCTTTTTGTTTTTTTAGCGCTTAATTTTGTAACTTTCTTATGAAAGTTTGTCGGTAGTTAAGGGCCTCTTCGCCCCACTCCACACGATCCCCTCCCCATCTCTCTGTCTCTTTCCCATTCATTTGTTTGATTCATATAATCAATGAATTGCATTGAACTATAAAATTTCATGAAATTAGCTTAAGCTCTGCTCTCCAGTGCATCGTTTAATAAGTAGCTGTGATTAAGCATAGTTAGTCAGTGGAGAATTACGCATGATGAACTAGTAATCAATGCTTTAAGCAGAGTTTGCCCTCAGACATTAGTTAGGCCATTTTTTTTCTTTATATAAGCCAGAGATTGATTTATACCCTCCATTGGGTGGATTTTCCTGTTTGCTGCTATCAAAAGTTGGTTTCGGGCGGGGGATTGAGGCGGGAAAGCTGCAACGGAATCAAAGAAATATAGATACCTATATATACACACATTTTTTGTATTAAGTAAACCACAAATATTTTTATGACAAAGCGCAAAAAAAACGAGTTTATCAAGCATGTTGCTAGTTTTCTACCCCCCTCTTTCGATTCCAATCCCAAAACCCCCTTCTCCCCATCATCGTCTAGACTCTTGAGTATGATTATGATTAGCCAATCGAACAAACTGGATCTCAGGTTCTGCTATATGTATATATACATACATGTGTGTCTATCTATCTATCTTTCATCTCTTTGTGCGTGTGAGGAGGATGTCAAGCAAGCTCCAAGGCCGTATTAAAGGTCCGCACCCAAAATTTCAATTTAGTTAGGCTATAAAATACTCTTTTCTATACAATTGGCTTAGATTTGAAAAAAAGCTAATGGGAAGATATTGAAAAATCAAAAGTTTCTTTAATTTCAAACCTTAAATTCCTCTCTTTGTAATTAATAAGAAATAAAACAATTTGCCATACAAAAATTTAAATTGATCAAATGATATACTGAAAATATTCAAGTTTTGTGTTTTTAAATTGAATTATCCTCCAATTCCTTCTTCTTCGAAAAAAAGAAAAATGATTTCCCGACCTCCTAAAACTTAGACCTAGATCCAGTACTGATTCCTTCCCCATCAAGTGGTTGATTAAAACAAATACATATCTATCGTGTCTTCCTCTTCAGGAATTTTTCTATTTAACTTCAGTTAATGAATAATTCATTTGACTTGAAATGCACATAAAAAACCAAAAAACAAAAAAAAAAAAAACCAAAGCTTATGTCAATTTAATTCACAGTATCTGGTCGTGGGAGAGCGACATTGAAATTGTCAATGCCTTGATGACTTCGAGTTCGATTTCGATATGGAAAATGTGTTTGTTTGGGTTTGGGTTTGTGTTTGAATTGAAATACTCGCAATGTTGATTATTATTATTATTATAGGCAAAAACTATTTTGACACACGGAAGTCGCATTGATATGTGAATAAAAAAATGAAATAAACGTTCAAACTTTAATCTTGAGAGCAATGATGAGAATCGACATGGAGTTTAATAACGAAAACAACAATTGGCCATACAATTTTGTATGTGTGTTTATTTTTCAATTGGTGTAGGAAGCGAAAGCGTTTCAATTGAACGCTCAAATGGTCAAGAGAAGCGTCTAAACAAAATTCCAGCAAGATCCATCACAAGATTCATTATCATCCATCCATCCATCCATCCACATGTACTTATGTACATACATATATACACTTACTATACTTTACTATACATAGATAGTTGGGTTTATGGCGTGCAGTTAATTAGTTAAATAAATGGGAAACAGGGCATTAAGTAGAACTTCAATTTAATGAAAATGAACTAAGAAGATCGCACAGCATAGCATTGGAGGAAGTGAAAAGAGTTACTACAATCAAACAAATGTATTTCAAATTGTCTTTAACTCAAAAGCACATTAGCGCACCTGTCGGATAAATGTTTCTAACTGTAACACTTTTAAAGTGTTTAAGATTTTGAAAAAGTTTGGTAAACTAATAGATTGCTGGAATTAGACTAAGAAAACCTAAGTTCCGGGAAGGCTAATCATATCTTTAGAGTTTAGAATCGAAGTGGGTTTAGGACTAGTTTACTAGATCTCAATGTTAATACAGAGAATAGTTTCAGTTACACGTTTTGACCTAAATGTTTGGGATCTATGAAATGTATTGAGTTTTAAGTAATAATTTTCACATTACAAGAAAATGCATAAGACATACTTATTTTAAGGAATAATTACAAATTTTAATTGTTTGCTTCTTTGGTTGTTTATCTTGTATTTTTTCAGGCCTTTGCTGCCAAACATTCGGATGCGGAATCCCTACTCCATAATATGAATGTAAAGTATTATTATTATACAAGGACCCGTGGTCTGTTCCGCATCTGTTATCCAAAAGAGAGACCGCCAGCTACAGCAGGTAAAGTCTCAATACGCCAATGGGTGGAAATGGAATTTTTGTTTGGAAATTAATTGTATTTACTTATTTACAGTGCCCACATATTTATCGCCAATTGAGACACACTGTTCGAATATTGATTACTTCCCTCAAGTGGAGGATGACAAGATTTCTAATGAGGATGCCACTTCCCGCTTGCATTTGGCTCGCTCATGCATTGCCCTGTTCATCATTAGTTTCGTGACAATATTCTGTGCATTCTGGACAGGTTTATCGGGTTGCTGGAAACGTTCATCGGGAGCCATAACGGCTACATCGATATTATTGCTCGTCACCTGTCTATTGGCGGCGGGAGCCATGGGTCTTTGGCATACAGTGGAATTCTTTGAAAAGGAGAAAGTTGTGGGCGAAGACTATTTCCAGCAATGGAATACGGTATGAGAAATTTCGAAATTTCGATACGTTTTCTACATACTAAATATGCCATTTAATTTTTAGGTTCTACGAGATAATACGAAAATCGTCTACGATTGGTCCTATATTGTCGCATGGGCTGGCATTGGAACTTGTCTTTTATCTGCCATTCTACTATCGGGAGCTGCTGTCTGCTTGCGCAATGAACGCGAAAAGGAGGAACAATTGAATCTGCAATATTTGATGCCCGGTAAAGAATTGAAGAGAACCCTTCCAACAAACTTGCAATGTGACTAATTTTTGTTCTGTTTTTTTTTTTTCAGTGTACTCACAAAAGCAGCCACCTTATCCTCCCTATGCCAATTATGCTCAACCTCAGATCTATCCAGGACCCTATTATCATGGCTCTCAATATGGACCCTACAACTACTAACAAAAGAGCTCCCAGAAGGACCAGGAGCAGCAAGTGGTGTATTAGAAGAAAAAGGAGGTGTTCCCCCAGTTAAAAAAAAAGAGAAAAAAAAAACAAAAAGAAAGGAGAAACAAATTAAAAACAAAAAAGACATTTAGAGACATATTTCCCTCTTTTTTTTTGCGTCGTTTCTGAGTTTAGTTAATAGGCAGACACAAATAAAATAGATATAGATATATATATATATCTCTATATATCGATTTTCGAAAGGGACTTGAGTCAAATATTAAAAAAAAAAAAAAAAAAAAATTTAAGTTGCGTCAATTCGGGTGCAACTTGCTACTCTACTTATCACTATATTATATATATATATATATATATATATGTATATATATATATATGTAGTATGTGTATGTGGACAAAAGAAAAGACAATAAAGATTTAATTTATTGTAGCATATTACGTACATATAGCCTTATTTTTATTACAATATATAATTAATAATTACGTATGTATCCATTAAGCTCTGTCAATCCGTTCTTTTTTTTTTTGTATAATTTAAAATGATGAGAATTTTTGTCTTCCACGTTTTGTATGTAGTCGATTTGAATATATAATTGTATGTTTAAATAAATAACAAATAAAACAGTTTTCACATTAAAGAAAAATACATAAAAAACTGATGAAATTTTTAAATTTATTTAAATGGTTATAAGGGAGAATTTAACGGATTTTTCAAAATGCTTTGCTAAAAATTAATTCCAGCTTTAAAAACGAAATGAGATAAAAATATAGAACTTGTTATGGAATGGGCTAAAATATTGCAATCGGGCTTATTGTAAGCTACCCTATATGATTATTTCCCTCACAGATCTTAAGCTACATATAATTGGTGTATTTTGATTTTCGTTTAACGAATAGTGAACATTTCTTAGCTTAAAGAGACTTGTTGGTTACAAACTTTGCTCTCAAAGAAAGTGCATAACAATTACTAGTAACTGGGACACAATTTCTTTATCACTTTGTGGATCTTGGAGACAAAGAGTAACGTAACGAATAAACTCTTGAACTATCTAAATCTATTTGACGATTTTGTTGATAATAAAAGTAAAAATTCTAGTTCACACTAAAATATAGAAAAGTTCTACTGTATTTATTACATTAAATCATTTTTGGGGAAATTCACTAGAAGAAGGAGAACAAGATTCACGACTGTCACCAAGAACCAATTAATTCGTGGTTACAGTGGCATTTGTTTTTCCCAAAAACGATGGCACTTTGTTGGCTTTTATTTTAATATTTTTGATACAAACTTTTAACATGAGCTTTGGGGGTCAACCATAGATCTTGTCGTTTAGGGGCATTGTAGGTCACTTTTTTGACCAAGTCGTTAAACAATGTGTTGGCATTTTCTTAACCATTGACCCCATAGTTGAGCTGTGGCGGAGCCCTTGTTGAAATAAAAGTTTAGGCTCAAAATTTTGAAATGAAATGGATCTTTATCGAAGATGAATGTATCCGAATTTAAAAAACATGAAATGGTAATAATCAATTATTTTATACATATTGCTGAAACATGGATTTTTAAATGTTCCACGCAATATTAGTGGAAAAAACTTTGTGTAAAAATTTAAATTTAAAAAAGAAAGTAAACGAATATACTGGGAACTACCAACACTCAGAGTGTTGGGAAATTTTTTTGTTCCACATAATAACCAGCCTTATGCAACACTGCAGAGACTATGAAATTCTGGCAACCCTCATGCAGTAAGCAACAAAATAATTAAATGTTTTTTTTATGAAAAATGAATAGTGAAAAATCTAAAGTCAATGCACAAGTGAAACATGTGCCCAAGGATGCCCAGGTGATAATGTCCATACTTAAGGAGCTCAATGTACAAGAGTATGAGCCGCGCGTGGTCAATCAAATGCTGGAATTCACTTTTCGTAAGATGCAAACCAAACAATGAGAAAGAGAAAAAACATACTTAAAAGTATTTTATTTTAGGGTACGTTACTTGCATATTGGACGATGCCAAAGTCTATGCAAATCATGCACGGAAAAAGACCATCGATCTGGAAGATGTTCGCCTGGCCACTGAAATGACATTGGACAAAAGTTTTACCGGGCCGCCATCGCGTCACATTTTGGCCAAAGTGGCTGAGATACGCAATGCAATGCCCTTGCCTCCCATTAAGCCCCAATGTGGTCTACGTTTGCCGCCAGATCGTTATTGCCTGACCGGTGTCAATTATAAGCTGAGGGCCACAAATCAGCCAAAGAAAATGACCAAATCCGCCCTAGAGGGAGGACGCACATTGAAAACTGTGGTAAAGCCCGTCTCCAGTGCCAATGGCCCAAAACGACCACATTCGGTTGTGTCCAAACAACAGGTGGTGACCATACCCAAGCCCGTGATCAAATTTACCACCACAACCAGCAGTAAATCCAATGCGGCATCCTCCTCAGTTCCCTCTGCATCCGCATCTGCAGCAGCCGCCGCTGCTGTTGAAGTGAAACATGACACGGTGGGTGACATGAAAATGGAGGTGGATACCGATGCAGTGGCTGTGGGCAGTATTGCAAGCTCTGTTGGTGGTGCTAATTCTGGAGGTGGTGGGGTGGGCACGGCAGTTAAACGGGAACGCGAAGAGGAAGAATTTGAATTTGCAGCGAATTGAGATGAGACATTTTTGGTTTATTATAAATGGAAAAAAAAGAAGAAAATTTAATAAATATCTCCAAATTTTTTAACACACATTTGGCGCAAGAAGGAATGCTATTTCAGAGCCAATATGGTTTCACAGCCTAGATCCATAATTTGCAGATATTCCGAGCCGCCATCCTGCAGACGATAACAACATTCTCCAAGTTTGTCGCAAATCCTAGCCTTTTGTGGATCCGTCAAGTTCGCATTCAGCACAACGAACTCAACAAATTGCTCCAACATTTGCCCGACACTGTAGGCCGAATAACCAATTTCCCTTACGAAATCCTCGAGACGTTTATAATTTCCTGAACGGCAAACTTCCAAATAGTCATCCAGATAGTAATCGGGTATAATGCCAGACATTTCAAACAAATCCTGCGTGTTGATGATATGCTCTGGCCCCTTGAGGCGATAGCAAGACTGGAGAGTGGTTATGGCACGTCGCATGTCACCACCAGAGATGCGCACAATCGATTTATATGATTCCTCACCGTCCATTTGGACACCTTCGGCCTGGCAGATGAGTTTCAATCGCTCAATAATCTGCTCCTCACCCAAACTTTTGAAACGGAACTTGGTGCAACGCGAAGTGATTGGCACAATAATGCGCGACACGTAATTACAAATCAAACAGAATCTTGTACTTCGGCTCTCCTTCTCCATGGTGCGACGCAAAGCCGCTTGGGCTGCATGTGTCATTGAATCGGCCTCGTCCAGAATGATGATCTTGAATGGTGGACATGGGCGGCCATCGGGTCGGATATTGCTGGCGGAAAGTTGGGCAAAATTCTTGATTTTAGTTCGCACTACATTAATACCACGCTCATCGGATGCATTCAGCTCTAGTATTCGATCCCGGTACATGTCGCCAAAGATCTGTCGGCCAGCGGCAAGAATTGTGCTCGTTTTGCCGGTACCGGGTGGGCCATAGAGCAGCATATTTGGTAGATCGGCACCTTCTACGCATTTCTTAAGGACGGCCACCACCTCAGATTGCTCCACGACATCTTCGACGCTTCGTGGTCGACTGGGAATCAGGAAAAACAATAACAAATTAGTGGCATGTGGGTGATTTGCGCCAAATTGTTTGCTTACTATTTCTCAACCCATGGGGCAGGTGGCTTACGGCGCTCTACTGGCGCACCTGTTGCCTTATCCTGATTTGTAGACGTTGACGATTTGCCGGTTTTGAGAAATGCCTGCATTATTTCGGTCTAATCAGGATTAATTTCCTTAATTTTTGGCGGCAATATTTACACTGCCGAAGCGATAACAACTTAAAAATTGCGATTACCAATCGATAACTATTTCGAATGAGCAATAATCGATAGATTTTTAGCAACTCTATAGCGCTAAGCGAAAATATTTAGTATGGCAGAGCGAATATTCATTTTGGCTGAGCGAGTTGACGTTTTTTGTTGTTTTTTTGTTTCACACTTATTACACTTTGTTAAATTAAATCAAAATGATTAAGGTAGGTGAAAGCGATAAAGAAAAAGAGTAATAAACCAAGATTTGGACTTTTGCTGGGTTGTGACGTTGATGGCAAAGCTGGGGGCAAAGTCCAATCGGAGATCAGACTCCCCAATCGTATAGTCTAAGAATAACTGTATTCCTGCCCTTTGTACCCATTGTCTGTCGAAGTGAATCTTATCTAACATAAATGAAATGTTGTTTTCTTCATATAGAACGTCGTCTCTCTGGTTACTGGTGGAGCCTCTGGCCTGGGTCGTGCCACAGTAGAGCGCTTGGCTAAACAAGGGGCCAGCGTTGTCCTTGCCGATTTGCCTTCCTCGCAGGGCAACGAAGTGGCCAAAGAGCTGGGCGACAAAGTTGTCTTTGTCCCTGTCGATGTTAGCTCTGAAAAGGATGTGACTGCCGCTGTTCAGACTGCCAAGGATAAGTTCGGCCGCCTAGATTTGACTGTGAACTGTGCCGGTACTGCAACCGCTGTAAAGACCTACAATTTCAACAAGAATGTGGCTCACAGATTAGAGGATTTCCAGCGTGTCATTAATGTGAACACTGTGGGCACCTTCAATGTGATTCGCCTGTCGGCTGGCCTGATGGGCGCCAACGAGCCCAATCAGGATGGTCAACGTGGCGTCATTGTAAACACCGCCTCGGTGGCTGCATTCGATGGCCAAATCGGTCAGGCCGCCTACTCCGCCTCAAAGGCAGCCGTTGTGGGCATGACTCTGCCAATTGCCCGCGACTTGAGCACTCAGGGTATTCGCATTTGCACTATTGCGCCCGGTCTCTTCAATACCCCCATGTTGGCTGCTTTGCCTGAAAAGGTGCGCACCTTCCTGGCGAAATCCATACCGTTCCCCCAGCGTCTGGGCGAGCCCAGCGAATATGCTCAACTGGTGCAGGCAATCTATGAAAATCCATTGCTTAATGGCGAGGTTATTCGTCTGGATGGTGCTCTCCGCATGATGCCCTAAGCGAGGAAGGGAATCTAATTCCACCCAATCAGTTCAGTGCATTTATCCAAAAGTCACACAAGTTGTTTCCAATCTTCAAGGCAAATAGTAAATAAGTTAAAAAGTGTTGAAATTATGTTATTCAAAAAAATAATATTTTTGCTAAATAAATTATCATAAACTTTTAATTGTCTGTTGCATAACATCATAAAAGCATCGTTTCATTCTGAAAAGGTAATAAGACATCAAATTCATTTTAGAAAAGATTTAAATTGCAAGCTATGAAAGATTCAAAGTTCATAACTTGTCCCAATTTTTCCCCCTGATCACTTAAGATTCAATTAAAACTAGAATTTTGCAAAAATGTATCAAAAGCATATATATATAATATGTTGTTATTATTTATATGAGGATAAAAAAATACATTCATTTTTCACATTTTTTTGTCTTCTGTTATTTTCGCTGAATTCTCTTTTTCTGGTTCTCTATAATAATAATTCTTCTTTTGCTTTGTTTTTAGAGGAAGAGATGCTTGAGCAATAGGCAGCAGCATGCAGAGGGCTCGGCTGGGCGGCAGTGGCTCAATTAGTCAACATTATTAAACAATAAAAAAAAAACAAGCAAACAAAATACAAAAATCTTACCAATTAATCAGCGGTGAATTCGAGCGACAAGATAATCAGAGTTAAAAATGGAATTATAACATACAATACATAATGATTGGGCTGTGAATACATTCATAGATATACATATGTAGATAGATAATAGCTTTAGGTTTTTCTTAAATAACTAGATACAAAAGTGTACTTAATATCGATTTTGAGTTGAATTGAGTTACATATGTATATGTATGTATATATAATAGGAATACAGTTGTTCTTATTTGTTGGTTTTTCTTCGAGGAGTGAGGAGAGAATTTATGATATGAATTTAGTTTGTGTATGTGGATGTGTGTGTGGGTGTGTGCGAGCAATTGAATTGCTTGATACATAAAATATATATCTTTATATTTATATATAAATGTGTGTATATAAGTTTAAGCAAATGGAGAACAAAATCAAGTAGTTTATCAGTTTTAGCGCCCTTCGATTTCTGAATGAGAGATTAAAGTGTGCCAGTTTGAATGAAAATACAAATCGGCATATAAAGTATAATATATATATGTGAATATATCTATTGCACAAATAAGTGCTGTTTTTTTTTTTTTTTTTTTTTTTTGAGTGTTTCTCTTTTATTTCTGTGCCTGCATGCGTGCCTGCATTTGGGCTAACATTTCCTGCATACGTCTTAGTTCGGCTTCCTTTTCCTGCAGTATGCGATCCTTTTCAGTTAGAACACTATTGACACCCACTTGACTGGGCACATGGCTATCACGTTCGGGTTTCAGGCCATTCTCTTTGCCACCCTTGATGCCCTTGCCCAAGTGTTCGCTGCGATAGTTTTCATAGTGCACCTCATGGGTGACCTCCTGCAGATCTTGCATGTGGGTTCTGTAATACAAGAGATTCAATATGGTTAGGCTAATGTTTTGTTTTATTATCAATTTAGAACTCACATCAACATGGTGCGCAGCTTGATGAAATCACAATGATCTGGATTCTCCACTTCGACCACACCCCATGGATATAAACGGCCGCGGACTTTTTTGCCCTTGACCTCGAGCAGGGTATTGGCACCGCAAACGGCAAAAGGCACAGCTTCCTTCAATTGTTTCACTTGCTCTTTATATTCCTCATCCTCATCGGAATCACAGTCGGGCAATGGATATATTTTAATGCCATGGAATTCAATCTCCTGCATTATCCGGCATTTCAAACGTAATATTTCCTTCTTTGTCAGACAATCGGCCTTGGCTATCACAGGCACAATATTGATTTTTGAATGCAATTTCTTCATGAATTCCAAATCCAATGGTTTGAGTCCATGGCCAAATGGTGATATGAAGTAGAAACAACAGTGTATACGATTATCAACAATATTCCGCCGATTCAGGCCACTTTCGTCATGGAGAAATCGTTCATATTGCTGATCGATGTACTCTAGGATAGCACCAAAACTATTCGAATTATCAATGGCATCCCCGAATCCGGGTGTATCGACAACAGTTAAACGTAACTTTACCCCGCGTTCCTCAATTTCTACTGTGGATGCATCCAGTTTAACTGTTTGCTTTTGTTTCTCTAAAAATTAAATGAATTTTCAAATATTACTGGGCAAACGTCATGGGATATCATTTATGCATACCAATGGCATCGGGTATAATGCGTTCAGGATATAGATCGGTTAGAAAGAGACTATTAACTAATGTTGATTTGCCCAATCCGGATTCACCGACAACCATTAGGGTGAATTCGAAACCCTTTTTCACAGATTTTCGATGAACTTGATTTGGTAAATTTGCAAATCCCACATATCCGGGGGTCTCAACGCTGGAAAACTGCAAAACAAAACATTAAGAAAGAAAATGATCATCATGGAAATGAAAGTGTTGTTGTTTTTGCAATTGTTTTGATTATCTTTTGGGGTTAATTAAATATGTACTGTCTACATGATAATGATGATGTTCATGATGGTTTTTGCATGCGAGTCACGTTCGTTTGAAGAAAAAATTTCTCTGGCTTAAAGAAGACTTACATACATACATGTGTATGTATGAACGTATTTTCTGCATTCCGACTTAACATACACACCCATAAATTAATGTAAATATATACATATGTTTGTGTGTGTGTCTATGTTGGGGGTGGGGTATGCATTTATGTAGGTCAAAGGAAACAGACAAAAGAGAGGGGTAAAAGCATAATGATAGCAAAGACCCAGCCCAACAAAAGAAACAAGAACATCCTAAACAAAGGAGAATGGCCGCCGCTGCCGCCACTGCAGACTGCAACAGCGACGCCGCGCCGGCATGTGTTGTACAATTCCTGATGATTCACTTGCCCACGCCCCGACACTCCCGCACTCCTTAACTTTTTTTAATTGGTGCAGGTGCAGCGCGTTTGTTTAATTAGTTTATTTTATTAGTAATTGTTTAGTTTAGCTACTTACGCCCCGAGTATCAGCCATAGTTGGTTTTTTTTTTGTTAAAATAAACGACAACGAACACAAACACAAATGCAAAAATAATTGCTTTTGCTAGGGATGGGGGTTAAAGTGGAAATGGTAACTTGTAATCGACACATTTCAGCATCGGGCTAGAGGGCGCCACATAGCACACATCAATAAAGCGCAAGGGGGCGCTTAGACTGTTAATATGAAAAATTTTAAATTAAAAAATTGTCTTTAGGAAGAGGCAAGAGAATATTTTTCCTAACTTATTGTACAAAGAAATAAAATTGTCCTTGGTCTGATAAAGAAGGCTTAAGTTTATTTATAAGATTATTTCAGCCTTTAGAGATCAAAACTGATATTAAATTAACTAGCTATTAAATAAACTAGACCTTGAGTTAGTCAAACCAGGCAATAAAGTCAGGAAACGTGATGAATAAATTGAAATCTCTGCTCGAGTCCAGTAGTTATTGGTCCCATTACATTCATATAGTCCATAAGTGCATCTAAATCGAGAGGTCCCAATCTGCATTTGGAAAAAGTAGTAATATAAACACTGAACAAAGATATACAATACAAACTCGAGATCCTCGGCATTGTCACTAATCAAACTGTGACTATTCTTGCCATTGGCCAGATAATCCATAACAACTATACGATAATTCTTGCTGAGATCCAATGGCAAATATTCCGGCACCTGGCAATCCGAACATCTAGCGTGAACACTAACCACTCGTTGGCCATTATTTAAATATAGATCGTACTTAATGCGTAGACCCGATACTTGCAATAAACGTGACGATCTGGGCGCCAAGGCACTTGCATTCATGGGGGCCACACAATCCTCCAAAAGGTCCCATAAATACTGACCGCGCAATGTTAAGGCGACTAAATGATTTTCCCATGGACACATGGCCACCAGTTGATTGTATGTAATGTCTAATAATTGACGAAATGTTAATAAATTTTTCACTAAATGGACAGCAATTAAAAAACTTACTACCAGCTGGAATGGGAACACGGAAATTTCCCTGAGTGGTCAATGCAATGGTGACATTACTCCAATTTTTTTCCCCACTCGATGCATACTTGATAAACTATCAGCAGGACAAAATGTGGGAATAAATCTTTCGATTAATTGTATCCTTAACTTACGGCATACAGCATGGCATCCGTGTAAAAGTTACCCAAATTGCATTCACCTCGTGAGCATTCAGCTTGCTGCAAATACACAAGACTCTCGCCCACAGGACTATTGGCTATGTCCTTAAGTTCATCCTGCCAGGATTGAAGTGCACTGAGTATCTCCTCATCTTGAAACAAAAAAACGAAAAAAATGTGGCAATTAGTTTAAAAAATCAGGCACAGAAAGTTTCTTGACTAGTTTCCCATTTAATCACAAGGTAAACCCCTTGAACTAGCGACTAATCGTTAACTACATACATACATACGTACACATATGTATATATAGAATCCACTTTTCCATATAGAAAGCAAAACAATTGTGTTATGTGGTTGAATACAAATTTTATTTTAAAAAGAGGTTTCTCGGCAAACTGAGTAAAAATCTGAATTTTTACTGCATTTGATTTGACTTCCTTCTTAGCACTACAAAAATTTTAAAAATCTCTCAATTCAATACAGTGATACGTCCATCGAGACCCGTATATATGGGTTCAATATTGGCCGCATACGAGATTAAAGCATCAATATCGGTAACAGAAGGTCTGAAAAATTGATTAATTGAAATTAAAATTGATAATTGATTTTATCACTTACTCGACATCGGTGCCCTCGGCCAGCATAGTGAAACCATCGCCACCTTGTTGCAGGAAGTTTGGTGAGGCAATGCGATATAATTTATCATCCTCCAGAGCCTCATAGATGGGAACCTCGCAGTCGGCGCAACGGACACGAACCGAAATAACGCGCGAGTTGACGGGCTTGGTGAAGTCATAGTTAACCCTTATGCCAGCGACTTGTAGATTGTAGTATGAACTGGTCACTCCGTTCTCGAGATCCACTTTGCTAACACCATATTCCAGAGCTTCCACAATTTTGCTGCCTGGCAAATTGTAGGCCACCAATGTGTTCTCGAACGGTGACATGCTGACCATGTGGGCATAGGTAAGTTCTGCAAGTTAGCCAAGAAAGAAGTCAGAAACTGGCAGCGACACAGAGAGTGGAACAGAGAGTGAAACTTACCTCCACGATTGAGGGGCACACGCAGAGCTCCGACATTGATAAGACCAATGGAGACATTTGTCCAAGGCTTCTGACCAAATGGCGCTAGGCCAGTAAACTTCAAACGAAACAAGAAGAGAGTGAAACTATGATGGACCATTACATGTGCGAGAGATTCACTTACCGAATGAACCATGGCATCGCAAAAGAAATTACCCAAATTACATTCACCGGCACTGCAATCATCCTTGGTCAGATCAACTTTGGTGTTACCAATAACAACCTTGCCCTGCTCATCGATCACTTCCTTCCAGGGCTGCAAAGCTGCCACCACTTCCTCATCTAGGATGAGAGCACACAAAACGCACGTAAGCATAGAGAGACGATCACGATGCGACGAATCCTTTTACACATTGGAACTTACCCTCTGGCACGTCCAGACCCATATAGAGAGGGGCTCCCTCATAATCCAAGACATCGCCGTTATCATCGAAATAGACCGTTATATTGCCCACATATCTGGCATAGGCTGATGCCTGAACAATGAGCACTCGATGTCCCGAACTGTGTATAACTTCGGTGGGATAATCACCGGCTGGTCTCTCCGGTCCTGGCGCTTCACCCGTATAAAGGAAGGTATGCGAATGTGATCCAACTATCACATCAATCCATTCCCCAGCATTGGCAGCAATCTCTTTATCGACATCATAGCCACAATGCGAGATAACAATAATGATATTAGCTCCTTGAGCTTTCAGCAATTGCGCCTCCTCTTTAATGGCATCGCTTTCATTACGAAAGATTAATTTGCCCGTATTGGCCAAATCCTGTTGGCGCAATTTCGAGTTATTTTCTGTAATTGGTTTTGATTTCTTTCAACTTACATAGGTTGTCTCCAGAATAACACCGATTAGACCAATTTTGCGACCGTCTCGCTCAATGATTGTTGACTTCTCGTATAGACCATCCATGGTGGGCTCCAAACTGCAATCCATATTGGCCACCAACATGGTGGTATTGATATGTTCCAGAAACGGAACGACACCAGCCACACCATGATCGAACTCATGATTGCCCAGGGTCTGCAGAGTATTTAGAGTTCAGGATGAAATACTTGTGTTAGTCGAGTGACTAATCATCGAGAAGTTCAACTGCCATTTCCCTCACAATTTAAAGCTAACGATTTACAAACATTCGAAAGATTAATTCGATTCTCTTGAAATTTGTTTTGCCGATAGATACTGATATCAAATATTGATATGGGATCAGTTTAGTTTTTTCGCGTTCAAACTGAAATCACACAAATTTCATGGATCTGGCTGAGATCTCGATAGATCGATAGACAGATAAATCGCATCGGCCGATATCGTTGTCAATTTATAGATACATAATATTATGATGAGTGCATAATACTTGCCATAACGTCCGCTGGAAGCATATTAAGAAACTCCTGAGTAACATTCCATCGTCCAATATTGTACCAGAGTGTGCCCTGGAAGCTATCGCCGGCATTTATGTAAATGGGATTGTAATCCTTTTGCTCATTAAGCAAACGCTTCACTGTATAAACAGTTCGGGCATATCCGCCAATGCATTGATCTTCATTGCCACAGGTACCGCCGCTGGTGTCCGTGGCCTCGAATCTGAAATGAAATGAAAGAATAGATGGCAATCTAATCAGAAGTCAAATCAAATGGTAGTCATCGACGACGTGGTCTGCAATGCCCCTTTCCCTACTCCTCCTCCGCTCTGCGGGAAATACATGTGTTTTTCAGCGCACGGGTATTAACAAGTGTGTACGGGTAAGTTGAATGAATAGGTGGGTAGGTGCTGGGTATGTGGGCCTGATAAGAACCATGATTTTGATTGCGTTTACGACCATGGTTTGGCCCATTATAAACATAAGCTTGATAACTAAACCATATTTTAATAATAATGATCACTACCGAATGATCATCTAATCCCCCCCCAACTACATACCTGGCATGGAAATCATTGATGTGTATTATGCTCAAAGGAAAACCATTCTCGGCAGCTGTCGTTATACCGATCAATATTCCTAATGCTATCAGACACTTAATGACCATCATGACGTCCAATGAATCTTATTGACAAGCACCACCACTTGAGAGCCAAAAAGAAAACACAACAAGAACACACAAAAAAAAAAAGACAAAATAAAATTCGAATTATTTTTTTGTTGGTTCTTTTTTTCCTGCGCCTAATCCGCGCGCCGACGATAAAGCAACTGAACTAAACGGTTTTTGGGGCCTCAACAAGTTTTAGTCAGCCTAAAAGCTATCGAATATATAGTATCAATATATATACATATGTAAGAGAGTATACAGAGAGTGTGCACGTATATTAATGGGATCGAAATCGCTCTGATAACTAAATGCAAACAAAAAAAAGAAGGTACTTACAGATACAATTGCCGATACAGTTACAGATACAGATACAGTTGCAATAATTTATACAAAAACACACGGCACGTTCTCTAACTCCCCTCTTTGCCATAACTAACTGAACGGGTTTAGTTATTTATGGGCCCAATAATACTCATTTTAAGCTATATACGTGTATTAGATATGCATCCAAGTTTTACATGGCCTAGTCATCCATATCCGTATCCGTATCGTGTTATCTGATAGGCTTACTTTAGCTTTTGTCATTTATGGTATTTTTGTTACGAAAACCATTTCAACTTGAAGTTAGTTTGTACACGTAATTAAAGTTTAATACAATTATCATAAAATAATCCTTCTAGATATGGCATAAACCTCAGATCAAGAAAAAAAGTTTTTTTCTTAGCTTTTCATTTAACTATTTTCTATACAATTCAATAATACATAACAAATTCAAATATCGTTTCATTTAGCATTGAAAAGTTGAATGACATTAAAGATTTCAATCATTTTTTTTATATGCTAAATGCAACTTGTGAGGCAGAAAGTAAAAGCTTTCATTTTAAAGCTTTTAATCTAACAAGTTTTTGATTTGAAAATGGCGAACATGTCGTATGCGTGATATTGGTAATTTCAAAAATGTGTTTAAATATAAATAATTTGCAGAAATTTATCCCACCCACTAATTGATTGGAAACAAGGATTTATTTTTAGAGCATTTGATTTGAGCGATTCTTTTTACTTAATTGCATTTTTATTGACAATAGAATTTAGAGCTCGGATTTTATCGGATTACCGTAGGTATAAAGCACACTATGTATGTATGTGTATATTGTATATATATGTATGTGAATGTCTCGCAAGTATATATTGTATATAAATATAATGTATATATGTATGTATATTATGTATATATATGTATAAGATGTATGCAAGTATATTAATTGCTTAGCTTAAAGCACATAGAATTTTGATATGAGAATGGTATTAAGAACGAGTTCTACATTCAATCTGAGATCTGAGATCATAATATGGGTATGGGCGATGGCCGATGGAGCGATGTCCTAATGGAGGCAGGGTGGAAGTATAGGGGGTAAGGTTAAGGGATTTAAAACATAAAACGTGAGGCAACAATGTGATGCAAGTGCAAACGATAAAAACGAGGCACACACACACAAATGACTAGAAAATATATATATGTTATGTATATATATTGTATATGTATGTATATGATGACATTGAGCCGGAACTCCCTGATCGTTGAGCTTGTTGAGTAGTGGAGGTCACACAGTATCATAATCAAATATGTATAATGTAGAATGGTCTTAGACTGTTGATGATGGATTCTGTTAGTGGAACACATCCATAAATGGGAAATATGCCTGCTCCGGTTCGAGAAGATCCACCAAATAGCAAACTGTGCCAGCCACTCCCTCGTACAGGCTGTGCGGACGATCCGGGACACGTGCCCGTTGCTTGAACTCCGAATTGGTTAAAAGTTCCATGAATTTATGTGCCCTATACAGGTACTTCATTTCGTTGGTCAGTCGGTATAGGAGGAGAAACACATAACCATTGCCGGCGACACCATGGCAGATGCCCGGCCCCTTGCGTAAGAATCCACGTTTCCATACCAAATCAGCGCAACGGCGCAAGGACAATAGGTATTTATCCTCTTTAAAAATTAAATATGCTTTGGCCAGCATGTAGACAGCGCCAGGTGCTCCATGGCACCAGTGTACCAAGCGTTTATCCCGTCCCGAACGTAAATCCTCTAGAGCGACAGGAAAATTGCCCTGATTATCCTGCAGCTCGAGAAAATAATCAATGGATCGCTTAATGTCGCGTAATTCGGCAGCCGGTGCTGAAATGGGTACTGTGCGGAACCAGGGACTATCCAGCAGCATGTGGAGAATGGCGCAAAGCCCATGGGCAGCACCCAGATACTCAGTGCCATGGTATTGATACATCAGCGGCAATGGAGAGTTATTTATTTTGCTATATTCCCGTCCGCTGGTCACAATTAGCTGGCAAATGGATACCAGATCGTCGTCAGTGATTTTTTTCTCCGGCAGGATATCGTTTAGCCAATAGCAACCCGATAGATAACCAGCACGGCCAACTAGAACCTCATCGCATCCGTATTTGGTGTGCATGAACTCTTTGCTGGATGGGATGCCCGATTTGAAATTGGCCAAATCATTGGAGAGCTCTTCGGTGTCTTTGACAGCTTGAGAGATGGCAGCAGAGACGGCATATATGCCAGCATTGCCGCACAGAAACGAATATCGTTCGGCGGAGCGTTTCTTATAGCGTTTGGCATTGGCCTTGGCATTGCGTATGAAGGCCGAACCGTGCTCCAGTGCCGGATATAGTTCACGGGTCTGTTCGCAGCTGGCCAGTTTCCAGAACATGAAGGCAATTCCCGCATTGCCCACATATAAATCACCACGATTATCCTCCTCATCGTTATTGGGATGACAGTGCTCCAATATGGCATCCACATAGGTGCAAATTAGGTTCTTGATGTGTTCCTCATCGCTGGCAAATGGCGTGTTCTCGCCCCCGGTGAAATCCGGAAACGGATTCTTTAAGTACCGCCGCTCCATGTCGTCGTCTCTGTCGGTGTTGTTGTCGTCGTCTGTCTGGGGCGACAACGGACCCTTCTGTGCCACGTTTCTTGAGGCAAGATTATGCGCAATTGTGCCTGGCCAAAAATAAAATAGATAGATAAGCCAATTACATCCTTACGTTTTGCCGGCATTTAGAAATCTTTTTTTTCTGGGTGCGGCCTCTTATTTGCTTACCTGTTTCAGGTGTAGCGGCGGCGAATTGGCCCCTGTTGAATATGTCCTTCGAGTCTGCAATGCGTTTACTAATTTTAGAATTATTCCTGATCAATTCCCAATATTATTATTGCACCGGCTTTTAGTCTATTATAAATATACAATTTCCTACTGCCCGACAAAACTTCAATTCAAATAAAGCAACAACAAAATAATTGACAACTAAGGTAAAGGATGATGTAGTGATGCGAAATCCATCAACGACGGCGGTGATGCTAAAAGTCCGAAGTAAAAAATGCTAGATTTGAGAGAAAGATTGCTAAAATATGCCTTTGTAGTTCATACCCGTTAGAATACTCGAATTCATATTTAATTTATAAGAATATAAACCAAAATTTTCACAAATTTTGCTAAAGAAATTTTAAAATAAGATCTTTAAAGTTCTTTAAAAATGGCTAGATCTAGCAATATAATTGCTAAACTGACAGAACTGCCTTTCACGACCGCACGAAAAATCGAGCAAAGGGGCGAAAAATCGAGCAAAGATTAAAATATCGAGCAAAGTTGGGAAAAATTCAGAAAAAGAGAGAGACGGAAAGAAAGGTAGCAAAAAAACGTGATAAAACGAAAGGTACGTCACGGGCATGCTATATATTTTCTTTGATTTAAACTAAAATAAAATTTTTCTACTGTAGCTGTAGAAGGACAACACTTGCAATCATGTCTGGTCGTGAGGGAGGCAAAAAGAAGCCACTAAAAGCGCCCAAAAAGGACGCCAAGGATTTGGACGACGATGATATGGCATTCAAGCAAAAACAAAAGGAACAGCAGAAGGCCCTCGATGCTGCCAAGGCGAATGCCGCCAAAAAGGGTCCACTTGTCGGTGGTGGCATCAAAAAATCGGGCAAGAAATGATCAGAAAGACCCAATCATTATATCACATCCATGGACTGCGTACAATTGATCAGAGTTTTGGAGATTTTGTAATTTTCACAAAAACAGACGAAACACACTCACACCCCTACACACACACATACAAATTCGCACCGAAGTGAGCAACATACATTTATAGTTTTTCTGTTTTTTACTTACGATTTATAAATAAATATAAAAAAAAACCCTGATTTGTCTGCTGGAAGATTTTAAGATATATACTTTAAAATATATACTTGATATATCTCGTTCTTAAGCCCAATCAACTTATCCTACTCAGTTGGATCCTTCGAGGCAACGGGCGTAGCCAATTCGATTTATTATACATACGTTATTGCAGGTCTTTACCACATTTATTGGGAAAAATAAAAAAATTGTGCACTTTAAGTAGATATCATTTAATAATCGTCATTGATAATGCCGCGTTGTCGTATGCGTATGCGTGGTGCGTGGACGTGGATGCTGTTTACGACGTCGTGGCATATGGAAAACTAGCTTGGGTTCCAGGCAGTTGAACTGATTGAGAGGCCACTGCACAGGCAGCGGCAATATGCTCGCCCAGCGAGCGCTTCGAATATCTGGCCAAATTATGGGCCAGGGCCCCTATAAAGGCATCACCAGCACCAGTGGTGTCCACTACTTTATTGGCAGGTACTTGTGGGGCAGGAATATGTTCAAATTTTGTTGGCGTTTCTTTGTGACCAAAGACGGCACCCAATTTACCCAAGGTAATGATTACCGTATTTGCCCCCATCTTATAGAGACGAGCTATGGCTGCTTCTGCTTGCCTGTAAGAATGAATAGATAAAAAATTTGTCCCTTCTACTAGGTGGGGGGTACTCACTTAATATCAATGATACTGTCAACTTGCGTCATAAGGGCCGCTTCGCTTTCGTTGACACAAAATATGCTGGCCAATTCTAATAGCTCTTTGGGTGTCTGATCCATGGCAGGAGCTGCATTCACTATAGACACTCCATGTCGAAATGCCTTAAGGGCTGTGATTGTGGCTGCCAGCGGTGTCTCCAACTGACAGACCAACACCTTAGCCTCCTTGAACACATTTCTGGCAAGGGACACATCATCAGAGCCAAGCTGATTGTTGGCACCCACAACGATAATGATATTATTTTCACCACCATCAGAGACGGCGATCTGGGCGATGCCCGTGGTATGGTTCTCAAGCAGATTCACATGGCTAACATTGACGCCTTCCTTTCGTAATTGCTGTAGATAATCAGTGCCGAAAGTGTCATCGCCCAGTTTGGCTATCAATGCAGTTCGAGAGCCTTGACGGGCGGCGGCAACACATTGATTGGCTCCTTTCCCACCGTATCCCTTTTGGAATTTATGACCATGCAGCGTCTCACCGGGTCGCGGCAGTCGTGGAGTGTAGCTAAGGGAAATAGAGGATCGAATAAGATTCGGTTCATCCAAATCTTCGTGAAACTTACCATATGAAATCAATTATGGCTGAGCCAAATACCAGAACTTCTACCGTGGAATCGCTCATTATTATGTATGTTTATGTATGTATGTATGTATATTGATTTGTTGTTAAGCTATATTTTATTTGATTTGTTTCCCTTTTTTACGTATGTATGTATGTAGATTTACAGGTTTTGCATTCGCTTTGAACTGCGCCGGAATTTGTTATTGAATGACATTTACGTGTGTATTTTCTTATCGTTTTATGGCAAATAAATAAAATGAGTTTGACATTTTGCAATAGTGTGGGCGTCAGAGAGAAAGAGAGAGGGGAAGTGCTTGCCTTATCAGTTTTGATTTTCAGCTGTTTCGGAGATCCATTCGCATTTGGGGTATTCGTATGCAACATGATTCAAAAATACCCTAGCGCGTTTCGGAGTTTTCTTTTAAACATAAATGGTTCATCAACAGTCATTAGAACTATCGCGCCTCTTGCGGCCAATTTCGCAAGTTATAAAAAACGTGTAAACGGATAACTTGGCTATTGCGAAACCGATTTGGCAGTTCTGATATACTGTAAGAGCTACGTGTTCATATAGACAGACGGAGAAGGCTATATCCAATCGTCTAATGATCTATAATATAAACTATATAGGATGGGAAACGCTTTCTTGTGCCTGTAACATACATTTTGGCGATGTAACCAGCATGATTTGAAAAACAAACTAACTAGACAAATATCTATTGATTTCACATAAGTTAAAATTTTTATTTAGAAGATATCATGGACGAATCTAAAAAAATAATATATTCAGGTTGGGTCTGATCAATGATTCCAGATTTTCGGATTGGAAATTTCGATATTTTTCCATGAAGTCATAATTTTCCAGGCATTTTGTCATTATAAGGATTATCAAAATTGAGGTAATCAAGAATTGGAAAAAGTAAAAAATGATTCGAAATATTGACATTTCGAAGCGCGTCCAGGCCCCACCGAATGATTGATAAAATGATATAGCCATGTACATATGTCCCGTAGAAGAAAAACAAAGGGAAAAGAAAACAATTTTCTCGTATTTTCGTATTCAAAATTAACAATTTTGAAATCCCATGTTTTACAAAAACCGTTGTTCCACTCATGCTTACATCAGTTTTATTTGATATCCTGCAAATAAAACAACCTTTTTTTAAATCACCCTTGAAAATTGAAAATCAAAGTTGGTTGATGTTTGTTTGTAATTAATTCATAATAAAAGTTTCTATTTTTCGGTTCTGACGCTTAGCTAATATATATTTATTATCCATATATATAAATATATATATACGTATATATATCTACAGTAGTTATTAGCATTATCATTATTAAACTGTTTTGTTTTAGCATTTGCTGTTTTTTTTTCTCTTAACTTTTTTGTTTTTTTTTTTTTTTTTAGACATATTAAAATTAAAAACTCAAAATTACACTTAAATATGCGTGTTAGGTTTTTCCTTTGTCCTCAATTTTTCTTAATCGTTTCTTTTATTCTTTGCAATTGGCATTTGCAAATTTGTTTTAGTTTTATTTCTTTGTTTTATACTTCGCTGCTTAAACAACAGAAAAAATTAATTCATATACATTATTGTGTATATTTATGTAAGATGTAAAGTATGCGTATGCGTAAAAAAAAACAAGTGTATGCAATTTGAAATTTTCGAAAAAATAAATACAAAATTTTGTTGTATAAACTAAAAAAAAAAAATTTATAATAATAATAAAAACAAAAGTAAGCACAATTAACTAAAGCGGCGAAATAAACAACTCTATGGATAAATGAGACAATTTGTTTTGTTTATAATTCTTTTTTTTTGATTGGTTGGCTGACACATGAGACAATAAAAGAGAGAAGATGCGGAGCGCAAGAAAATAAAATCAATCTAACAATCAATTATTTTCCTTGATTGCCAACCCGTTTTTAATGCCTCGAAAACTTTCTTTGGAGGCTCAAAGCGCGTGTTCAATTTAGTTAGAAATTGTTAATATCTTCTTGACATCTGCTAGAGAGCTATATGACTATATCGATTTATGCCATTTCTGAATGACTGAACAATTAGAGGTGCACTGTGTGTAAACTTCGGCTAGGCCGTAGTTTCTGTTTATATCATTGCGAATTTGTTGTTCCCTATATGATATGATCTGCATTATGAAGACCAAAATTTTCTGTAATCGGATAAAGTTTGTCAAACAATAAAAAAAAAAAAAAACGTTTCACAGGCAATGGATTCGGATAGACCTCAAAATTATATCAATTTAGCCAAGGTTGTTCAAAATAACCTAAGTTAATTCTTGAAATATCTTCAATTAGCTTAACAGTCGTTGATGATTGATAACATTCTAATAATTTGTTAAAAAAATTAAGAACTCTTAAAGTCGACTGAGGAAAAATGAAGAATTTCATTGTATAACATCGAAATTAATTCGAAATTCCAGTATTGGAAAAATAAATGAGGACAATACATTCGCTGCTATTACAATATCCACTTGGATTGATTGAACAATTCAATGGTTTATCTCTCCTTCTCAATTTGTAAATATACAATTTGTCTTCACATATACTATATGTCTTATATAGCATTTACTTTCCATTTTGAGTATACTATGTTGACTTGACTTTGTGTGTGTTGGTTTTTGTTATTTGTTTTTTGTTTTTGTCGATTCGTTATGATGAGGCATTATCCATAATGCTTCTGCGTTGTGTGTTGGCTTCTATTGGTTACTCTCTTGTTTGCCAGTCATCTATGTATGTATATTTTCAATTGGGGTTTTAGCTTGTTCTTTTATTGGTTTATGTGTGTTGGTGTTTTTCTCATTTTTCTTCTCATTTTGCTGTATTTGTATTTGCCGCTTTTGCTTCTTGCTTATGTTTTAGTTGTTATTTTGTAGTGTTTTTGTTTTTCTGTGTTTTTTTTTTCTCTTCCTTTGTTTCGTTTTTATGTTGAATTATGCTTTGCTAATTATTATAAATTATGTTTTTAGTTTCTCTCTTTTTTTTTTCGTTTTCCTTTCACTCCGATTTTGTTGAACATCCGAGTATGTATTTGTATATATATATATATACGTGTGTGTGTATGTGTGTTGGTGTATGTGTGTGTGTTTGTGTTCTTTTTTGTTGCATCCTGTTGTCTAATCATTGGCCCTCATTTTAATGGATTGGATATATCCAGAAAGGGGCCAAGTGGGGACAAGAACATGAAGATTGAATGCAACCCGATGAAGCTGGAGGAGCAGGCGCAGAGTTGTGTCGGAACGAGTGCAAGTTGAATGAGCAGCAGGTCACATGCTGCACGTTTATGTTGTGGCTTGATTAATCGATTGATGTCATTTGCTGCTAGCGAATCAATCAACCAATCAATCAATCACTCAACATTATCATCATCAGCTGCGCCAGAATATGCTCTTTTTGAGCCTAACTGACAGCTTACGATGAATGCGCAGCCTAACCTGCTCCTGATCCTAAGTATCGTCCGACATGAAAGCGTTCTGAGTCTTCGACTCCTCAATACGGCGAATTTGTTGGCGCAGATACATAATTCTATAAACAAAAATATGTCATTAATATTAATTTGATATAAATAATATAATTATGCATACTTCTGTTCCTGTAGTGTGGCATTGATCTCTGTGCTGCGCACCAAACTGCGTGCGCATTTTAATTCAGCACAGATTCTGGTGCAATTGAGGTCTCCAAATATATGCGTGTCCTCGCAGCACTTTTGCGCCTATTGAAGGAGAAATTTGTGTAATTAATGCTTTAGTTTATATTCAAAGCGAATAGCCAATTTAAGGCAATCTAACCAAAACAAGTAGCGCGGTATGGGCCATTAATAAGTCGTTAAATGGTTAGTCAAGAGTGAATATTGGTTTAAGGTTGGGTTAGTCATATTGTATGTCTACTGCTCGGAATATTCAAATCATTGAAATTCCTTCTATCGGGTTAACATATTAGTTTGCATAACGGTTAGATTCCCTGATGGGGATTACAAATTCAAATCCTACCTCAAAGCCTACCTGACGCTCTAATATCTCTGCCTGCCAATTGGTTACATGTGCAATCAGATCAGCACGAAAGTATTTAGCCAGTTTTGGTGATATTTCGGGTCCACGGAGATTGGCAGCCTGCACGGAAGATGCCACACAACTTTGCAGTGAACTGATTGTACCAGAAGCGACGCCATCCACTGAAATGGGATTAGGAAAGGGTGTGAAGAGGATGTGCATGAAAGAGTGTTAAGCGATTGAACTTACGTTTCCTTTGCTGTTGAGCCTGTTGCGCCGCTGCCACCTGCTGTTGCTGTTGGACCGAAACTTGGGCAGCTGCTAGAGCTGCTGCTGCAGCGGCTGCTGCCGCAACCACTTGTTGCTGTTGCTGCTGTTGTTCTAAAGCTGAGCCACTTATATCTAGTTCTTGGGTGGGTGTTGGTGGACCCTCGACCGCACTGCTGCTTCCACTCATGCAATTGCTACCCATCGAGGTAATCACACTGATACCGCTAACAGTGCCCAGACCAGGGACAACCGTATTTATGCCGCCGGCGCCGGCTGCGGCTGTTGCCGCTGCTGCTGCCGCAGCTGCAGCTGCTGCAGCATTAGTGCCGCCAGCCGATGAGGTGGCCACACCCACACCCACCGCACCGACATCAACAACAGTCTTGAGGCCAAAATTTGAATTGCAGGTATATGCGGAGCTCGGATTCACATTGTTCGCATGTCCAACACTCACGCCCACAATGGTGGGTATAGGACTCTTGGTGTAGTTCAGCGATGGCGATAAACTATGATGCGAATGTGGCATATATAGCGGTGAGTTGACATTGTTCTCTCTGCACGAAAGGATACAAGATATTACATCTAATTGATAGAATAGAAGAGGATGGATATGGGCATGGTACTTACCGTAGGCTAGTTAAACTGCTGGCATTCACATTATTGACCGAGTTATAGGCATGATTCAGTACACCATCTGTTGATGCAGCATTACTGCCACTACTACCGCCGCCGCCACCGCCGGAACTACCGCCAGGTCCACCACCGACTACAACCGAGACCCCACTGGTGGTTACTAGATGATGATGATGATGATGCGCCGCCGTCACATCCAGCACACTCATATGCATCATCTGTCGCTTGAGTAGAGATTGATCTTTGCCACCGCCGCCACTAGCAGCACCAGCTACACCACTACCACCAGACAGCAGTTTGCTACCTGGAGGGCCAGTCGCATTCGAGTTTATATGATGCTCCTGAGATGCTAACGTTGGCACAGTTGTCTATATAGAGTTAAGAAGCAAACGATATAGATACAGATGTCCGATACATGATAAAAAGAGAATTCTAACTTACGCTGGATGTGGAGCCAATGTGGCCGACAACTGAGTTTCTAAGGCTACTGTTGCTATTGGCAATGCTGGGCGGCACTGAGGCCAATCCGCTGGTGGGCAACATTGTGGCACCGCTGCTCACTGGTCCAACCACTCCACCGGCGCCCACAGTTGCTGCATAATGAAGGGCAGCAGCCGCTGCTACCGCATTTGCATTGGGATGTGAAGCCAAACGTGGCAGGGCGTTACCCAAATTATTGGGAATCGATCCTTGGGGCACAATCACCGATGACTGCTGATCATTTAATGCTGAATTAGCAGATCCACCAGCACCACCTCCGTTGCCACCGCCGCCTACACTACCACCTCCTCCATTACCACCGCCATGTGTGGTCGGCGTTCCGCTCAGGGAATAACTGGCTTCGGAGGTGGGCGTGGAATCGCCACTGATATCCATATCAGCATTATCGTTATGTCGACCTAATGAAAAATAAACAGAGTGCAATCAGCATTTACGTAGTCCAATATAAATCGTAATCATCTCAGTTACCATCTACACGTCTTCGGTGACTAGGCGGACCACCATCATCATTATAATTCCATCTCAGTCGTGAATTGTCCCGCGAAGAATTGGAATGTTTGTAAGCTAAAATCATAATAAATATAGATATAGTAATATGTTCAATAATTATAGTCATTCAATATTCACTTACTCGATCTTGAAAAGCGATCATCGCGATCCCGATCACGTTCCTTATCGCGATAGTCCTTCTCACGATGCTGATCACGCGGCAAATTTCTAAAATTTAAACAAACAAATCGAGAAGTTATCAGAAAGGGTTCAATCCAGATAAGAAACCAATCGCATGTTGTCTATGCGAAAAGATTTATATATCCTCCGGCCAAAATGACAATTTCAAATAAATTTTAACTCAGAGTTCGGTAACTTTAGATTAACTAAATCAAGACAGACATAATGTGTCTCAATAGAAAGTCGATGCCAATAAGAACATCGGAATCAATGTTTCTAAAGATTTTCGTATATACCTTTCTCTATCCACCCATTCCTTAGGTTTCTCCCACTGGGAAATTTCCGTTTTGCAGTTGTAGTAATACATTTTTCCTGTTAAAAAAAAGGGAAATAATATTTTAATAAAAATAAATGTATTTACATACATAGGTACTATATCAGTAAACTTACCCGACGAGCTAACATGCTCACTCCAGTCACCATAACGTGCCGTACGTTCGCCACGATCGCTGCGCTCACGTTTATCTAAAAGCGGACGGTGAAATGAGAGTGAAATCTAGTGAGAGGAATGGATTCGATGCTACTCACCTGCATATTTGTCCTTCTTGTACATATCTCTGTCACGATCGGCGCCCCGATCACGCTTATCGCGCATATCGCGTAAATCGCGATCGCGCTCACGATCCCGGTCATCAGAGCCGGAGCGTTTGTCGTTCTCACGGGATGAAGAGCACAATTTGCCACTGCTGGCACCGCTACCGCCGCCTCCTCCACCGCCGCCCCCACGACGATCTCTGTCATGATTGGTGCGATAGGATTCAGAGTCACGATCATTACCGCGCCGATCACGTTTGTCTGTAAATATAAACCAGGTGTTAGTTTTATCGGTATTAGGTGGGTTGCTTAAATGAGTTTTAGTTGCTACTAACCGGAATATTTGTCCTTTTTGTAGACATCACCACGATCACGATCACGCATTTTCTGTATGAAACTATAACGCTCTCCACTGCCACCGCGTCCGCCTCCGGCACTACCGCCACCACTGCCACCGCCACCTCCACCACCGCTGCCGCCTCCACCACCACGATGATCGTTGCGTTCTCTTAAATCGTGTGAACGCGATGATGGTGAATCGATGTCGGGTGATTGTGAACGATAGCTGTTGCCATTATTCAAAGGTCCGCCGCCTCCGTTACCGCTATTCCCTCCTCCGCCACTGCCGCCGCTGCCTCCTCCACTGCCGCTGCCGCCGTTGTTACCACCTCCACCGCCTGGCGAAATGTCACGATCGCGGTAATTGGAAGAACGATCGCGTTCATAGTCGCGTTTTGAACTGCTGTACTTTGAGCTCTGATTCAAAAATATGAAGAGTTTTGATTTAGAATTCTTTGTTAATTCTTCAAAGATTCAATACTTTTTTCTTTTTTTAATTTAAACTTTTATTTTGTGTGTGTCTCTCATTTTACTTTTTTTTCGATTTTGTTTTCTTAATTTTTGGGTTAGTAATTTAACTAAATCTACTTAAAAAAAAAAAATTAAATACAAACAAAACAAAAACTGCATAAATATTTGTGATAAACTCTTAACTACTTTTAGCCAATTTTTGTGGTGGTGTTGTTGTTACTTGAGGTTGTGTATGTGGGAAGGGCAAGGGGCCAGGGAGTTTCAAATATGCCAATGAAAACAAAAAAATAATTTGATATTCCGATTCCTATTAAAAGAAATCGTACAAACAAAATCTGTAAAAAATGTTATATTTGTTTTTATGCTATTGCTGCTGGAGAGGGCGGAAGGGGAAGTAGTTTGGGGATAATTTTGTGTTATAAAACGCTATTAACAAGAAAACCAAACAAAATAAGGCGGAAAAGTGAGTTTGTTTTGAAGACAAAATAATAACAAAGAAACAAAATAATAACAAAAAATTGTAAATATAATTTTATCAAGTTTTCAAGAAATTAAATAAAAATCTTGTATATTTCATATGATATGTTTACTTAGATGACCACTTAAAGCCTATCCACACAAATGATATGTTAACTGCTTAAAGAAAACAGAGAGAAAAAGGGAGAAAGTGGAGTATATCAGATTTCGAATCTTTGAGTTCATACTATATAAGGAACATGAATCGATCCTTACAATTTAATGAAAATGAATAAATATCGTGTTTCGATTGAAGTTTTCTAAAGAATCATGTGATAAGGATTTATTTACTGACTGATCTGAGAAGCCAATTTTAAGGTAAGGCAAACAATTTAATAATGATCAATTAAATTTATATTTTGTCTCCGTTTTCAGATGATGAATTCTTTAAGATTCTGTGTGGATAGGCTAAGTATAAGATGATTTTGTTTTGATTTGAGTCTCATATATATACATATATATATATATATATATATATGGAGCCTTTTTTGGTTTTATATTTAATTGATTTATAGTTGTTTTTTTTCTTATTTTATTTTTTGTTTCGTAGTTTATTAGTTTTAAGTGTGTCATCGTCTTCATATTGTTGATTACTTACATCAACACGACAGTGGCCCATGGCTGAGGATGAAGTGGATGTGGATGATGATGATGAGATGGTTGTTTTAATGCTATGAATATTATGATGGTTATGATGATTTAAATTGGAATTGGAGGAGTTCAAGTTAAGGTTGTGGCTAATGTGATTGCTGTTGGAATTTGAAGATGTGGATGTGGTTGATGTTGACGGTGTTCCCACCAGAGACAAATCGACGGCCATAGTGTTGATCCTGCTGCTGTTACTGCTGCTGCCGCCGCTGCTGTTGCTCGTCATAGATGTCCTGGTGGAGTGCGTCCTTATTAATAGGATATCAATCTTGATGGCTGTTGTTATGTTGCTTTCTTGTGTAGAATTAAATTTAGCTTTCTTCTTCTTCTTCGATTTCTCCCTTTATGTGTTTCTCTCTTGTATTATTCTTTAACTTTAATTTGGGTTTACCGTTCGATGAGTTTGGTTTTGGCTTAGGCACATTTGTGTTAATGTTTTGCTGAAGATACTTTGGTTTTTATATATATATTTTTGTTTTTTCTTATTATTTGATTAATTTAAGGCTCTAATGTTTGATTATATTTTGCTTTGCTTAGGCAGCTGTTTTTTTCCTTTCCTTTGTTTAAATTTGTGCGTTTTTATATTTATTATATTTCTCTTGGTTTTTAATTATTGCTTTAACGTGGTCATTAATTTATTAAGTAATATTAATAAGTGTTGGCTTTTGGTTTTGTTGTCTTTTCGTTTATGTTGTTGCTGTTATCCCTTGATTGTGTGTGTATTTTATTTATTTAATTGAATTTGGCGATTAAATTGTTGAACTTTATATTATTCATATATGTATGTATATATATAATCCCGATTTTCGTTTATTTCTTATATGTGAGTTGATTTTTGTTTTTATGATTGCGTTTAGAGTAGCTGTTTGGTTTTTTCTATTCTCGGTTTGCTAAAAGGCCGCGTTTCCAAAAACAAAACGAAAAAAGTGATTGGGAAAGGAAAGGTCGGTGGATTTGGAAAATGAAATTTTTTGATTTCTTTTGATCAGTTTTATAAAATGAATTGGTATTTGGCATGGCTGATGAAGAGAGAGCAGGGGTATACAAGAGTCATGGCAAGGTGGAAGGGTAAAGGTGGAAGACATACACGCACACACACACATACATGCACACACTCACACCACAGATAACTAAATTAGATTTCAAAACCAAAAATACAAACAGAATATAGAATCTGTAGCAACTAACATTGAAACATAGAAAAAAAGAAAATAATTTAAGTGCATTTGATTAATTATTAACAAAGGGACAACAGAATTACTATAAAAATTATTTGCAATAAATGCATTTGCCTGGACTATTTCATTTACAAATAAACTACACACAACTATAAAAGCTAAATAAAAACTAATAATATCAATAACTACGCAAAAACTAAAGAACTTAAAAATCAAAATGGATTAGTACTTAACAACTTTTATGTTTATATATATATATATATACAGAGGGATTGCTCTCAATTCCTCGCAAAATACAAAAATAATTAATGTTAGATGCCATTTAAATTTTGACAAATGTGTAGATTCTTTCCTATATAGAAATGCTTGATGTTTGGAATTCAGAACAATCTTGTTATAGATATACATATAAAGTTATAAGATAATTGGGATTGACATTGGTTTAAAAAAAAAAAAAGATTTTAGTTGAGGTTTGGTATTCTGTCTGCTCACCTGATAGGATGTGTGACTGGTATGCTTCTCAAAGTACCTGTAAAAGATAAGTCGAAAAATTTAATTAGTATGTAATTTATTAGGCATATTAAGGTTCTATATGTGTTGATCCCTTTATAAAGGGTTTAAACTGTTCTATATTAATACAATATTAACAAGCATTAAGTTTCTGAGTTTTTGTCTTGATAAATAAACATTATGTTGATTTGCAGGTTAATGAAACCTAGTATTATACACATTTTAGTAACAGAATATTGTAAAAAGATAAGAAACATTAATCAAATAAATCTGCAGCATCTTAAAAAGGAGAAAAATGAATTAAAGTCATTAAAGGATCTTAAAAAAACTATTACATTTATAAAAAAGGCTTCATCTATGAGAACTGTGAAGTAAGACTAAGGATCAACTATCTTAGATTGAGTCAGTAAGTAACGGCTCTTAAAGCGAAACTTCTATACACATTATATTGGGATTTATGGTAAAGATTGAAATTTATCTAGGCTAAATGTATTTATAATTTGACCAATCTAATCTTTGGATAACTGGAACTGGACTCGTTTCAAATTTTATAGGGGGAGGGGGAATACCGTTGCCTAGTGAATGACCGGTAAACGTTGCTGTCAGCTGAGAGTGTGCAAGTGACATGCAAATATGGTGGAGAATTAAAGAATTGAGAAAAAAAAAAAAGAATTCAGACTGGGCGATGCTGCAAGTGCAGTCAGAGATACAAATTGAACAGTTAATTCTACTCTGGGGCGTGGCAACTAGAGGAAATACACCAACAGGAGGGAGGGAGAGAGAGAGAGATTTAATATGGACAACTGGTTCAGATTGTCAACAAGAAAATATAAAGTCAAAAATCTTTTCGTACCCATCGTTCATACGCTGCGGTTTTCTAGCATGCATTACCATCAATGCAAAATGTTCGCCAAATACGCTGCTTCTGCCCCTTTAATAGTGCTTCTTATTGTTGTTGTTGTTGTTGTTGCTGCTGCGGTTACTCCCTGCTGCTTCACTTTGTGTTGTTGTTGTTCTTGTTGTGTTGATGATGCTGCTGCTGTCGCTGGTTGTACTTCTCCACCAGTTCCAGCTGTAGAACCAGATGTGTACTACAGCAACTAGTTGAACTGGATAATGATGATGTCGTCGTCGCCGCTGCTGTTGTTGATTTCCTCTTATCCTCCAGTCCAATTTTAAACAGATCTTCAACAAATCCTGCAGCAGCCGGCAGGTATTTGATTTATAGGGGCGTTGGGGGCCTTTGGCGCCTCCAGCACCAGCTTCACCACCTCCTCCACCGCCTTCCTGCCTGCCTCTCACTTGCTCTTCACCTGCCAAGGCACGCGCGCTTGTATGTGTGCGAGTGTGTGGTGCGTGAGTGTGACTGTGTGTGTGTCGGCTTTGGCTGATTTCGCCTGCTAAAGAAAACGGAAAAACGAGAAACAAAAACACGCCACAAAGAAATTGTGTTTAACAACAAATTCAATAAGCCAAAACCAACAACAAGCAATGTTTATCAACAATTTGCAAAGATTTTGTAATAATTTCTGCTTTTTTTTTGGTTTGTGTTCTCCTTTTTGAAGAACGCTTCGCGGCTTGCACTTTTTCACTGGAGTATGTGTGTGTGTGTGTGCGTGCCAGTGTGTGTGTGTGTCGTTGTCGCTTCTTCGTATTTTTCTTTTCGCCTCTTTTTTGGGGTCTCGTCTCCGTAGTCTCTCACTCTTGCTCTTCTTTTGTATTTTAAGGCTTACCGCAATTTCTCTGTCTTGTTTTTGCCTTTGGCTCCCTGCTTTCCTTTGCCAGCACTTTTATCTAGCTCCCCGTGCCTTTATTACATTGAAAATGTTAAAAATTTTGTGAATAACTTTGCCCTCGACTGCTGCGTTTTGGCCTCTATACTTGATGATTTTTTTTTCTTCTTTTTCCTTCAATTCTTTCACATTACGCTTTGTGCACTCTTTTCGTCGGCACGGCTGTGTTGAGTTTATGATTTTTTCATAGGCATCGTGGTGAACTGCAGATGGCGCCAGCAGACTGCCTATCGCTTGCGTTATCGATATCTTTTGTGGTGAAATGCGGCAGTGGTGACATGTGTCTGTGGTCAAATACAAATGTGGTGAAAACTAACTATGGTAAAATGCTGTCGTGGTGAAATGTGACTGTGCGCTAAATTCAAATTCAAATTTAATTCTCTTTTTAAAATAAATATGCGTTGAATTTTATTTATTAAATGCTTACCCCTCTGAAAATTCGTGAAAATTCCACAATTTGTTCTGAAGGAACCTAGCGTAGTTTATAATTTGAATTTAAATTGAGTAAAAAAATAAATTTTAATATACAATTTTAGCTAGTCTCTTTAAAGGCGCCAATTCCGGAACTATCAAGGAAATAATCATATCGAACCAGAAAGAACCGCCTTACATTAAAGAAACAAGACATTTATAAATTTCTTTAGAGTGTTGGAAATTGCGTTAATATGGTGTTGCCAAAAGTTACAAGGGGCGCAATATTCGAATATTTAGGGGTGAGTGATTGAAGATCAATACAGTCGTCAAAAAGTAATATTACAGAAATATTCAATATTGTAGTATTTTCTGAAATATCTAGTGATCACTGTAGTCAGTGAAACATATTAATAATATTACAATTATATTGTACTTTGTCTATATTTATGTATACAACATTCATTCGGCAAATATAACACTCGCGGCCACTCTGTCCCAATATGTAATATGATCCTCATCCTCATTCTCCCGCTGTGGCGGCATATATATGTATGTACATACTTTTACGTAAACATTTATACATTTATATATTCATATTCTGCCTGCGTCACTGGCAGCGCAGCTACGCGGTCTTAGCTATAGTTAACAATTGTTACAGAATTAAGAATCATTAAATAAACCAAACTCAAACTGATAAGACCTGCTTGTGTCTTTCACTTAAAAACTCAAAATAACATATATGGAATGACACAACATTGGACATATTATATGGCGACCGTGACAGAGGTCACAAACTAATAAAGTGACCTGGAGACAAATCAACAAAAACCTGGAGACAAATCAACAAAAGAAGTGGAGACCCAAAATCAAATCTGAATTGGAGGAGCAAATAATTTTCTAAAAAGAAACAAAAAAAAAAAAAAACCAAAGAATAATTCTTAGTGAGCAGAGTGTGAGATGGCAATAAGGAGTGGAGTGCAAAATAAAATAAAAAAAAGAATAGCACACATTAAGTGGCTATTATATTTTAACCAAGCACCACCTCCATGGGCAGTAGCACGAAAGCTACAGCAAGAACTTGCCTTTTTAAAGTCAGTAAAAAGCAACAAGCCAGAATCTCAACCTCACTCAAAAATACCTATTCAAATAACCGACATTAATAAGAAAACTCCTCCAAAGCAAGTGCCAATACCCAAAGAAGAGAAGAAGCGTCCTCAAGACTGCCCTGGACCACTATATTCACAATACTGTGAATACAGGTGCTGCTAGAAGAGAACTGGTGCGATGACCGGCACCGGTACCGCCTGAGCCCATAGGCCCCGGACATCAGCAGCCGAGACGACAAGTGTAAAAGGCAGGCCGCCTTTTACGCCATCGATGGAGCATCAGCGTGCCAACCGGTGACGACCAGCTGATGCTGAATCCAGACGGTAAATTGACGAGATATAATTTAATTGTAAAATTGAGCGGAACCTTATCTGCCCGATAGATGTATGGCCTGTAAAGCTATGCGAAACATTATGTAGGGTCATGTAAAAGGAAATTTTTCTTTTTTTAATAAAAATTTTCTTCAAAATTTCTTAAAAAAAACAAAAGTTTTTTGTTTGTCGCTTTGAATGTTTGATAACAGAATAAATAAGTTTCATGATATATTTGATGAACCCAATATGGGACTAATAGATACGAAGACAATGGACTCCACTGCAAACGTAATCAATAAAATAGAGTCATCAAATGTAAAAATCAAATTGGCCATATAATATGTCCAATGAATTGCCGCTAATTCTTGTTCTGTTTTACTCTTGTTACTCTCACCTTTTGTAAAAGATCTAGATGCGTATGCCACTGGAAGCTGTAGCCCATTTTTATTTTGCGTTAGGACTGCTTCACATGCGTCTGTGATTATGCAAAATTCTTTGCTAAAATCTGAGTACTGTAACAGAGTGAGATTCATTAATGCTAATTTTAGATGTTCGAACGCGTTTTGACAATCACTTGTCCATTCAAATTTAACATTTTTCTTACATAATCCTGTTATGTGACTAGAATACTCAGCGAAATTTTTTATCAATCTTCGGTAACAATTACAAAATGCACTTAATCTTCTAGCGCTGTCCGCATCATGAGGGACTGGATAATTTTTAATGACATCGTATTTTGTGTCGTCAGGCAAGATTCCTTTATCTGTGCATTTATTTCCCGAAAAGGTGACTTCGTGCATAAAAAATGAACATTTTTCAGGATGTAACTTTAGGTTGTGTTGCCTACATTTCTCAAAAACATCTGTTGGATTATTGAGCATATGTTTTTCGGAACAACCTATGACTACTAAGTCGTCCTTATAAAGAAATGCTTGCGAAGGTTCAAGTCCAGTGAATGCTATAGTCATCATTCTCTGGAACGAGTTTGGCGCTATTTTTAAACCGAATGGTAATCGCGTGAAGCGATATGAGCCATTACATGTGGAAAAGGATGTGATGTCTCGTGACTGTTCTTCGAGTTCAATTTGATGAAAACGTGACATTAGGTCTAAGCTGTCATCAATTCTAGGTTTATTAATCTGACGATAGTCAATTACTAATCGCCATTTTTTGTTTTCGGAGTTCGGTAACGATTTTTTCGGTACCAATAAAAGTGGGCTATTGTAAGCAGATACAGAGGGCTCGACTATTTTGTCGGTTATCAATTTTTGGACTTGTCTTTGGATTTCGTCTTTCTGACTATGAGGATTTCTATAATTTTTTATGTAAATTGGTTCATCATCCATCAGTCTTAATTTTTGTTTATAAAAGTTATTTGTTGTTATTGATTCGGTTTCTAGTCCGAATACATCACTATATTTCTTGCACAACTTCGTAAGTTGGCTGTGAAATTGTGGCGGAAAATTTTTTGATAATGTAGTTAGTACTGCGTTTTCACGCTGTTCTTTATTTGTTTCTATTACTTCGTAGCGGGATAGCGGTTCATACTTTAAATTGGTAATGTTCACTATTTGATCTACATTTGTTGTATTTAGCAATCTTATGACTGCGTTTTGGGGGTTGGTTATGGTATTTGCTAAATAAATACCATGTTGAACTTCTTGATTTGGAATTAACACACTGACTTCTTGAGAATTTATCTTAATTTTTCGGACAACTTGGGATCTTGCTGGCAAAACTTTTGAATTGTTACCAGAACTGTACGATATTGGTACATATATCGGATATTTTAGATTGTTTGGTCTAATTATTAACATTGGATATATTATAATATTTATACATTACTTTATAAAGTATATATAATCTTGATCAGCATTAACAGCCGAGACGATCTAGCCATGTCCGTCCGTCCGTCCGTCCGTATGAGCACCTAGATCAGGGGTAGGCACCCATAGCCCGTGCGGGCACTTTTGTTCGGCAATTGCTCGTTTTGCTATATGTGTGCATGCCGAAGTCAACCCGAATTGCACCCGAGAGCGTAAAATCTGAATTAGTCGCTTGCAGCATTTCGACGCGAGTGGATCTATGGCGCTTTGTTGAAAATATGCACATGGAAAAATTAATTTAGGGGTTGTTTTCTTTTTTATTTTCTTGCAGCAGATCGTCGATTCCTCTCGTCTGAACGATTGAGGCAATATCTGTTCACTTTTCTTTTCTCGCAGTGTAAAACACACACATACATTGACAGTTTGCGTTGGCTCTCTTTGTGCCTACCCCTGCACTAGAGGCACAAAATTTGGTATGTATATTTGCTTAGTAATTGCGCACATTTTTTATCTGTAAAGATTTTGCCACGCCCCTTTCCGCCCCCGTAATTTGAAAAAAATCGATTATCTCCCGGAATTTTCTACTCTGTGCAAATTTAGCACACTTAAATTTGATACTAATATCAAGCAAAACACCAAATTTGATCAAAATCGGACTAAAAATAGCCAAGTTATGCATATAAACTTTTTTCCATATGGCCGGAAGTGGCATGCAAACACATTTTTTTAAAAATACGAAAATGCATTTGTTATTATAAATTTAAAATATTTGTTTTTCTGGTGTATGGTATACCTAACTCGGCGAGACGACTTACTTACTTCATTATCATTATGTAGTTTTTTTTGCTTATTTAATTATTTAATTCTTGTTTAATAAATAGTTCGTTTAATAAAAAAAGAAACTTGGAACATATATTTCGCATACTTATACAAAATGTAAAACAGTCAAATTTCGTCGTTCTCTTGGCCTAAAGAACTGACTGTTTAAATATATTGAGCATGACGATGTGTTTTTTTTTTGCCAGAGTTAAGATTGTCAATTAAATGTTTAACAAAAGTTTATGATCAAGTCGGTCAAACTTCTCCCATTTAAATTGGCAAAAATGTAATTGAAAAATTATCAAAAACTTTTAATTTCGCGAATATGCAACTTTGCCAAATTTTAATTGATTTTTTTAAGTTATATTGGTTGGCATATTGATTACAATAATTGTCAAGTTATCTTTTCAAGCGAGGATAAAAAATTCTAAGAAGCAGCAAAAAAAATTAAAAATAAACCTTAATTTCCTGAAGCTCTAATTTAGTAAATTGTTTGAGTATTTGAAAAATGCATGTCCTTATTTTCCAGTTAGAATAATGTCTTTCAATCTGATTGTATGTATGTATACATCCTGATTTTGTTTAAACATTTTAGTCGGTTTTTTTATTGAACCTTAAAGCGTTTAATACCATTTTAAAATATCATAAATTAGAAATCGGCCAAATTAAAGGCTGAAAGAGATGGACCGTTTGACCAAAAATTTATGATTCAAAAATTTGCTGCGAATCTGTAAATATAATTGAAAATTTATATCTTAACTTTCACACTAGAAAGTAATCTTGTATATTACTTCAAGAGCTTATACAATATTTTGGTTCAGACCCCACCTTGGCTTAATTCGGCACTGCCATCATCTGTTTCTTAAACTCATTTCATTGCTGCATGAGAGGATGTGGGTTCTTTTAAATATGTTTAAGTTAAAATGGAAATTGACTTGGTTACAGAAGTACGTAAATTAAAATTGGCAAAGAAACATAGTACTTTCTGCCAAACTACTTGCACTCTATTAATAAGGAACATTTAGAGCCTCAACATTTCCAAATCCAAAGTTCATTCTGTAAGTTAAGCCGCTCCACCATTTAGGGGAGTTACACATAGAAACAATGTAAATATTGTTCAATGAACAATACATACATATGTGCCTATCCATATTAATCCTTGTTTAGCTCCACTTATTATGTAAAAATACGTTTAAAAAGTCTGTTGGTATACAAGGATTTATATAAATCAATATGCATTGACCGTTTCAATGAGTAGGTCAGCTATGTCAGAGGCATTGAAGCGAATTTTCATTCATCTGACCCAATACTGGAACAAACACACAACACCCTCCATAAACACCCCCACCCCAACCCCCGCCCTAACGTCGCTAACACAGCTCTGGTCAAGAACCTTAATTGCTCATCAATTAGCACCTGTAGCAGCAGCAAAAGGGGTATAATCAGTTAACACTAAACACAAAATGGGGAAGTTAGTTAGCAGCAGTCTGCTCATTCAGCACACGGCGTCCATTGGCTTTAGCATTAAATCAATATTGAAGATAAGAATATGACAAAAATTAATGCAATTTAAAGAGCTTGTTCTAAAAAAGTCTAGAAAACAGTTTCAAAAAGTTGACAAAATGTATCTACCAGGTAGAAAGAAGTGGTTTCGGCCTTTTACGTGTACATATAAATATTATATATTCTCGATCAGAAGAAACTAAAAATGTCTGTTTATCTGTGGATCTGTAAAGTATTTTGTAGCATGTTTTGAAATATCATATTAATAATATTACAAACATACTGTAGCACTTTGTTACAATACAATATGTGCGCAACATTCAAGTGTATTGCCCTTTAATACGCCACCCCTAGAAAAAAAAACGATATTTTTTTTGGCTCTAAAAATCCTCTATAGTTTTAAGAATTTTTTACGCTTTATCGGTATTCGAATTAGTTCCGAAGTTACAGCTATTAGAAGTGAGCGCGGCCAAGTCGACGCAGACGCGGTACATTTTTTTCTTTTGCGTTTTTCTCGAAACTACTTTTTTTGAACCGGGGTGTCAAATATCTCCGAATCTAGTGGACCGATTAGGCTCAAATTTTTACCTTTTTTTTTTTTTTGATTTAAGGTCCTGTTTGGAAGTTATGAATTTTTTTAGCCAAAAATTTTCCCCGAAAAAGAGCTTTTTTTTTCAAACAGCCGCCATTTTGCCAAAAAAAAATCCTACGTGGGATGCTACATCCTCACTCTATCGCTGTGTCGGCATAAACACATAAATACTTTTATGTAAACATTTATACATAAGCATACCGCTCCTCTGCCTGCGTCACTGGCAGCGCAGCTACGCCGTCTTAGATATAGTTAACAATTGTAATAGAATTGAGAATAATTCAATAAACTGAGCTCAAACAGACAAGACATATCTGTGTGTTCTATCTTAAAAGCTGCACAACTTTCTTACAATTTACACTTATGAAGTTTCTACTCCAAAATGTTCTTCTCTTCATTTAAATCGCCTTGAGTGTCAAGTCAAAATCAATAAATATCGTTAAGCGGAAAGCTTCACCTTTATATCCTTTATTTTGGCAGCATTTTTAAACCCGTTGAAGGTTGCTTTGTAAGTAAAACATATTCTAATAATATATTTATTAAATTCCTGAATTGTTGTACAAGATGTTTGCAGCTTTAGATGTCTTAGACGAGTTATGGGAATTCGATTCATTGACTTCCATGTCACCAAAAGGAAGAGTAATGGGGGAACTATGAAAAAACCGGAAAAAGCTAGAAAGAGAGGGGGACAGACAGAAAGAGATAAATAGAGAGAGAGAGAGAGAGAGAAAGACAGAGAAAGGTAAGTTAATTTTCTAGTGTGTTTCTTGAAAGCACAGACATTAAGCGACCGGAAGTCCCTGTTAGCTTAAAACGGAAGTTGTAAAAGTCGACTTTTCATCGCTGCCACTGCACAGTGGATTAATGTTTATATGTTGCACATGAAATATACATATGCCAAATGCAAATGTTTGTATTTATGTTTTACTCACATATGTTTATAATTAGGTTTATTTGAAATGGATTTTTAAATGCATTAAACATGACATAAGGATTTAATTTCCATAATTTGAATAATTATTACCCACAAGCTAATGTAAATAAAAAAATACTTTGAAGTTTACCATATCTTTCCACTATGCAAATGAGAAAATCAACGAAATCGAAGTCTGAACCACACAGTGCAGTGGTTTAACCTATTTCCTTGACCAATTTTTGTAATGCATAATTGCGTTTACGGTACACGGTAGCTCGGCTTACTGAAAATTCAATGCGAAACTATTCTTTTTGGTAAGCACAGCCCGTGTGCAGGGTATGCTCAAGTCAGTGTAGAAGTAACAAAATTGTATGAGAGAGATAAAGACAGTTCAATATTCGTATGTTGCTGCAATATAATCACCTCTTTAAATACTAAATTCAGAAATTTAGAAATCTTTATGCAAGCTTCTTTTGCCTAAGAAATTTCTAGTATAACGTTGTATTACTTATTTTTCTAAGACCAAAACAGACGAAATGGCAGCTGATATAACTTAATCTTTACATATATTTTCATGTCGTTTTAAAACACTAAATTATATTCGCATGCTATTAATTAATTATTATAACAATTGGTGAACAAAAGCAAAAAAAATAACAGTTGCTGTCTTATCTAAATATGAAATGAAAATTAGCTAGGGTTTGCAGAATTAAGATGTTCTTAATATTTTTTTTTAGAATTCTTAAAAGAATGTACAGCATACTTTTCGGCTGATACAGCTTTGTTATTACCATTTTCAGGCTTAACCAGTTTTAGCATTGAAACAAGCGGATAAGTCATAATAAACTTTCTCGACCTGCTTAAATGAGCCACGGTCATTTCCCATCTGTGCAACGGTTAACCAAATATTAATCTACCCCTTTTTGGGCAAGGATATACAAGCACGACGAGAAAATCCGAGCAG